>JAMKCF010000017.1:5328305-6815843 GCA_023634235.1 Pisaster brevispinus
CATAAGCAAAATTCTGGTAATTTCGTTGCCGGAACTTTTTCCGAAAATAACTGAAGTTTTGGGGGTTTTTTTTACAGTGAGATAACCAGGATGAAACAGTTGGCTGTTATCAGTCGTGTACGGTAACCTACCTGTTATATCGGCGACGCCAACCGCTATAGCAATCATCCATCCAATTAGCCACGTCTGTGCAGTAAATTGTTCCATAAGTGTTGGCAACATCACTCCCAGACCTTTGATAACTCCTGCCCAAAGCAACCATGTCACATGAAGACAGAGGACAGCGTACCAGCCCTGACGAGTCATTTTTTCTTAGACCAAGAGGAGAATCGTGTTGCGATGTTCCACGGCAATGTTGACCCAAACAGTTGCTTGTTTTGTAGGCGCGTGGAATGGTCAGGTACGTAGCCCAAACACAGCCAATGTCCTTGGGAGAGAATACTTTTTCAGGGAAATAATTGATGCAATCATGCAACTGACCCACCTACATTCACAAACTCCAGCGTAGATCCTTACTGTATACTCCAACCTGTGTGCGTGTGTGAATTACCACTGCATGGGTTTAGTACTAAAAAGCCTAGTACTATAGCGTTAAGGCAGCCGTAGTTTTCACTCCAGTTTCACTCCGAAAAAGACGGCGTAAACTCACACGCTTAGGAGGCGGAAAGATTGTACTTGGACCGGCCGGAGCTCAACATACAAACCCTATCATTGTGCAAACGGCGTGCAGTACAAGGTCATTCCCTATGTACACTGTGGTAAACGATTTTGTTCTATGAAGGACACTTTTCCGTTTTGTCGTGTTTGTGGAGAGGTCCGTCAAAAAAAATTCTACCTCACGGTTGATTAGATAATTATAATATACCACAAATGAAAGAAAAGAATGCAATTCCAGACTTTATGCCCCAATAGGCCACCCACTGGCGTGCCCACCAGTGAATATTGTGGCTATCGCGAGGTCAAGTGTTTCATCATAGAGGTAGAGTGCAGCGCTCTCTAGCCTATACCACAATTGTTTGGGACAACAAACCTACCTCGTTCTCAATATTCACCTCGAGACCACGTGGGATGGAGCAGCGTAACCAGTGACTTCAGTGTGCTGCTGAACCTACAAACTAAACTTCCAGCAGAAACGTGAGAAACTGTCAGATGACAAACTGAAGGATATTTTAAAGTCCTACAACAGACCAAACAATTGTGAGAAAGCTGGCCCATAAAAGTGAATACATTAATGGGTGCGTTCGATTAGCTTCCCCGTGTGTTTCGGGGGTTTACACTCTTGGTAGCCACGAAACGAAGCTAATCGAACGCTGAGGCGTTTTCGCTTGTCACTCTGGGAAAATTAAGGTCAAAAGTTGATGCGTAGTGGCGTGTACACAGAAAGCTCCGTCGTCTGCTGAATTTTAGTGTACGTGTCCGTGACGACACAATTTAATTTTTTTGCACAGATTCACCAACTGTTTGTTTTTCAGGAAATGCATTTCCTTTCTATTTGCCATTTTTGTTTCATAGACGATAAATCAGTGTATTAATTTGTAGTTTTTGTACTCGCGTTGCAACCAACTTGTCCCCCGCCATCTTGGTATGATACGCCTGCAGCCAGAAACTACGTCATTACACCCGGGCATCCACCAGAGACCCGCTCGCGAACTGAGGCTGTGGTGGCTGACACCGGGGCAGACACGAGTATCACGTGATGGCTAATCGAACGCTCTCGTTTAAGTTTTACTTACACGACGTGTAAGCTACTCGAACGCACCCATTATGGGACAACATGAGAAATAACACTTAATAAAACACAGGACGTAAAATCACAAAAAAATCAGACGTCCCTTGTAAGATCAGTTGTTGTAGTGCTCCAATTGTCAAATCAAATAATAACAGCCTCCAAAATTAAGGAGCTTGATAAGCTGGATGTGAAATCTCTCGTACTGCAACTGTTTACGTTAGATTATGGCAGTGCTTTCTGAACAATGTCCCATTTAATATATTCATAGTCTTTCCCCTCGTCCTTTAAGTCCCATATATGTTTACTTAGCTCTGTTTGTGCCCTCATGCTCTCGGATCTGAATGACTTCTTGTGGTTCGCCAGTCTCGCCTTGAAGGTTGTGGATGTCAGCCCGACGTATGCCTCCTTCCTGCCTTCGCTCGTGACGGTGGCCTGATACACGATGTTCAGAAAGCATTGTCATACTCTAACGTAAACGTATTCTGAATTTATTGCATGGTTATAGCTCATACATGCGCTTGAAAGTTTTTAACAAGCGTGCACGCAAAGTAGTTACCCTTGGGAGCCAAACAGCGTTGTTTTTCAGTACATCCCTACCAGGGGTTAGTGCCGAGAGGTACCGTTACGGCGCGCTGCCCATGGTAGCGAGGCTGCACTTCCAGGGGTAACGATCGAGCGAGGCATTCTGGGAATTTAAAAAAATGCCGCGGCGAGATCGAACACCACTGGGAACGAGGTTAGGGTCAGGCCCCCTGGGACTTGGAATCCAGGTCATCAATTCTGACCTGGGAGGTTTTTTTAAGCGTGTATTGACGATGTATTGACGGAGTATTGACGGTGTAGTGACGATGTATTGACGATGTATTAACGGTGTATTGACGGTGTATTGATAGTGTTCACTCATCTGCTGACTTTTGACTTTCACATTGTACTTTATTAGTTGTTGTTTTTTCTGTGCCTGAAGATTTGTTCGTTAGCATTATCATGTATGCATTATATTATTCGAGTGCAGGAGATTATTTGAGACGCCAATGTGTCTTGTATTTATTGTGAATGCTCGTCCATCCAGTTTTAGAAGATCGTTTCTACTTTCTCCTACGCCCCCCCCCCCCATAATTCATATGACTGTGACCGATCACTCTTCACCGATAAGCAAATTTGTGTGATTAATTTAGCAGTAAAACGTGTGTACGGAAAGTTGTGTTTTTAGGTATCTACGCCTTTAACTATTATAAAGACTTGATCATGCATACAGTAGACCTGTATCATCCCTGATCTCTTCATTATGCACTATGTTCGACGATTTAGAAGAGATCCAATTCGTTTTACTACAGAAATTTATTATGAAATAGACCTAAACAAATGAATAAATAAGTAGTATGGGTTTTACAGTAGCTATTTGATTGCAAATTATTGCGCAATACCCCCTTCCGCCCCGCCCCCGGAGTATAAATGACACATATTTAGAGCCACATTTTTTGAGCAACCTTTACACTCAACTTTGTTTACCCCCGTTCATCGACCATAGCATTAGCATTCCTAAAAACATGCCTAAAAGTGTGCATTGTCTGATGGCAGAAGCCAACGGCCATCACACTTGAGTAATGTTTTCATAGTTCGATACGGTAAACCGCTTGGC
Organism: Pisaster brevispinus; assembly: GCA_023634235.1. Taxonomy (NCBI): domain Eukaryota; kingdom Metazoa; phylum Echinodermata; class Asteroidea; order Forcipulatida; family Asteriidae; genus Pisaster; species Pisaster brevispinus. The sequence continues at coordinate 5,331,674 of JAMKCF010000017.1, forward strand.
ATGAAAAAGGCCGCTGTCGACAAGATGATCTGTTTTTCATTGTTTGGCTTCAACCTCAAATTTAGGGAACCAAACACAATGCGCCTCTTAATAAACACCCACAACAATTATAATTGATTGATTTACTATCATTAAAACATGACGTCACCGCAAGCAAATCTGTATCTCATTATAATTGATTAGTCTGTTAACCCTATCAATAACATTAATACTGTGTGTGTTGTACGAGCGTAGAGGGAAGGAGCCTACATCCACTTCTATATTATTAAAACCGTGTTAAACTTCGAACCCGCGGCGCTGCGGGATCCGCCCGTCCGCTTGCGTTCGGTGACCTCGCCCCCGCACAGGGGCTTGGGGACGAGGGACGATTTTTAGCCGCCATCTTGGGTCGCCATCTTGGGTCGCCATCTTCCTCGACTGGAGTCCCGGCGGCGTGCCTTCCAGACGCTGCTTCTCGAGCTGAGTGCCAATTTTATTCCTCGCGTGTGATTGGGCCGCGTCTTTCCTCGGCCCTCGGTGTCTGCCGCAATTTCCCGGAACTCTCGATAAGATTGCTTTACTGTCGTTTGTCTTCGGAAAATATTTTTTGCACGTTTTGTTGGTAAAATGGTATCAGAGTAGTTACTCAATAAATATCTAATGCATTTTATGTCACTAAAAGTCCTTGGTTCGAACGACACGTAAGTCTTTTCGGCGAATAGTCCGGAAGTAGCGTTGCGTGACTGAGGTAATTTCTCATGATTTCTTATTTTGACCGTATGGGGGCGTATGTTGACAAGTTTTACGTGATGAAAACAAGTAGACAAACGTTTTTTGTTTTATTTTCGTTGTTATAATTTTGTCATTGATGCAAGAAAACTACGACAGGCAGTTAAAATATGATGAAACTGTAATATTGTGATACAAGACATTCCCTGATGAAGGCGCCCTCATGCGGTCATAATTATGGTCAATAAACAGTCTGCGTGTAGGGATAACTGGTGCCCTGATTTTTGCTTGATTAACGCTTAATGGAAGAGAGTGTGCCAGCGACGAAATTATGGTCAATCAATCAGGGCCCAATTTCATAGAGCTGCTTAAGCAGAAAATATCGCTTAACAAATGTCTGCTAAGCAGAACTGTGCAGGATACAAGTCACAAATTGTACATGTGACATGGTAGTTTGGCTGGTAACCTTATACTGGTAAGCATTTTTTTTTTTTTTTTGCTTAGCTACTTTTTGTGCGTAAGCGGCTCTATGAAATTGGGCCCTGCGTGTAGGAATAACTGGTGCCCTGATTTTTCCTTGAATAACGCTAAATGGAAGAGAGTGCACCAGCGACGAAACTTGTTATCACGCATCTTGGACAACGCACGCACTACAAGACGCCACTTCAGCTTTGGTTACATTTTGGGGGGGGGGAAATCATGGAAAGCCAAAAATGAAAAACAAAAACAGAAAGCGACAGTTTGTAACAATGTTACACAAGTAGGCCATATATTCAAAAATAGTGTGACAATTGATGGAAACAATGCATGGAATGTATCTATTTTTAAAGAAATTTGCAGAAATGTTGAATTTGGTCGCATACATCTGTTAAACACGATTTAATATTTTGCTAATATTCGGCCTTCCATTATAACTGTATCAACTGTTAATCAACAATAGGTCTCTTCTGCTCTCGACTTCTTACGAACATTTTTAGTCGGGTAACTCCGCGGCTTTTGACGGTGATTATGGGTTTGTTGAGGACGGTACCAGAAACCACTCTGCTGCTGCCGAACTCGCCGTGTTTTGAAAAATTAATGTCTGATTGGCTGTTTCACAAATACCTCCTGAATGGTCGGCACTGTGATGACATTGGACCGCTCTATTATAACATGGGTATGCGATTACCAAAGTGCGCTCAATACAATTAAATAAGTGTGTAATAGCAGTGTGTTGTGTTTTTATAGGACTCGGGAACGACACTAAGTCAAGGGCGGGGAAATACTAAGTGCAGTGAATAAAATTAATTCAACAATGACTGAGATGACTGAATTAAAATTCTGCTCGAAAGTGGGACCAAAACATCCACATTTATAAGGATACTGCACATTTCTGTTAATGATACTTTGTTTTCATCCAGGTCATTTTTTTTTGTAGATTGACATGGGCTCCTGTCCCCTTTTTATGTTTCTCCTTTATTATGTCTTTCATAAGTTGATAAATTGCTTACTCATTTACTGAACAACAACATGAAGAAAAGACAAGCAGTATGTAGTCATTGCCAGCATTAGTGGGGACACGTTGCCCTGGACATCAACAAACAAAGTAATAACAAGACAAAAAACAACTCAGAAAACACACAAATGCAGAAATACAGACATACAGAAAAACCGAAATATACTGAGAAAGAATTTAAAAGTACATTAATACAAAGAAACAAACGGCAAAACACGGATAGAAAAGGTGTAGAAACAAAGACACGTTTAACAAATAAAGAAAAAGAGAAACAAATAAATAAAGAATAAAAGAAAAAAGGAAATCAAGAAACAAATAAATACAGGAGCACAGAAGCATAATTTCCATACAAAGAAACCAGTGGATTGTTTGGGCATATGTTAGTCGCTCAACACAAGTTTTAACATCATCAAAATACCTACACATGCCAAACATGCATCATTGCCAAGTACATCCTTCCCCAATATTAAAACTCAACTCCGGCCATACACTCCCAAAGTTATGCTTCGTAGTTGGAGAAAGGGGACGAGAATGGTGAGGAGGGCAGGCGACGTTTCGACCCCACTCAACATCTTTTGCATGGTCAAACTTTTATCATAAGACAAAACAACATTGCGTACCGATTCCTCCTACCGTTACCGAGCCAATTCCATAAAATGATTACCTTTGAGTGTCCCTCCAGGTACCCCCCCCCCCACCCTACATTACATTTGAAGCATTTTATACGCAAGAATCGCTCCCATCTAGCGGGTGCCGCGTTTTAAATGATTCATGTTTTTACACGGTCACCCTAAACTGCATACAGTTAGACATATCGAAAACCAAAGAAGAATTACAGAGGAACCAGTTGCTTTTTGACTTGATGCCTCTTTTACGGGTAACCATACTTGAGCGCGCGCGTTATTGTTAGAATGGATCCTAATTAAAATGTGCTAGATTCTAACACATTTTAATGAACCAATTCCAGGAGTTATGATCGAGCAAGGCATGCTGGGAAAAAATGGCGCGGTGAGATCGATCACCCCTGGGAACGAGGATGGCGCAGACCGCATAGGCGACGCTCTCACGGTTAGAAGCGCACAACTCTCGGCCAATGATTGGTCTGGATCGACCTCGGTGATGGCGCTGTTTGGGTCTTGTGACTTTATATACAAGGGGTCTTTTTGACTCCCAAAATGGCAGTGGCTGCGTGTGACGTCAATGCAAGGAGTCCATTCATCACCATTATTATTAATGGAAATCAATGAAGGCTTCAGTTTTTTTATAAGTCCGAATACGAGCTACAGACTTGCACGGTCTGAATTTTTTTCTTCAGTTTTGTACAATAACATAGAGAAGGTTTATATTAAAACCTTTGATGTTTGACTTGCCAACTCCAAGCGCCAACACTATAGTCAGCTGGGCGACGCTGGTGGTCAGGGAACCAACGATTAGCGATGACCCAATCATAACCATGAAACGGGTACCAAGTAAGGACTCCAGTGGACCTGCATTTGTAAAGGCAACCTTTAGAACCAAAGTCCACAATATCATTTGACCATTTCCGTTTGCGTTTTACGCAATAATATATATATAACCTGCACTTAAAGGGAGTCATAGCACTGGCTCTTCTTACAACATCAAGACCGACTCCCAATGACACACCCAAAATATAGTCTACGTTATATCTTGTAAGAGATGTGGACTACAGTATGTGGGAGAGACAAAGACCAAACTCATTCTTCGCTTTGCGAACCATGTCTTTTCCATAAAGACCAAGAAACTGTTCCCCGTTCCCATCCACTTCAACAGCCTTAATCACAGCGTCAAAGATGTTGAGCTCATTGTGATTGAGGCTTGCAATGGTGATGACACACACCGCAAACTCAGAGAATCACACTGGATTCACCAACTCAAGACAGTCCAACCCTTTGGATTCAACACAAACACTGGTGTCAAAACTTCCCATCACCCTCCTTTCAAGTTTGCTTGCTTTTTTCATTGATGTAAACTAAATAACAGTTACTGTAAATAACATGTTCTCTCCACTGGTCCATCTTTACGCTTTTTTCTCTCAAGAAGTTTTTAAAAATCAACCTGTCAACAACCTCTTCCCTTTGCAGAGGATTTAATAGCCCGCTCTCTCTCTCTCTCTGCAGGTTCCTCTTGCCTAGGTTTAACTTCTTACACTGATTCTTTTATTGGCTTTTCCGACTTACAGTCGGAACAGGTTCTGTTTTCGTCTAGATTTTTATTGTTTTTATTATCATTCTTTGTAACTTTACTCCTTAAAAATGTAAATAACAAAATGAAAGAGTTAAATCCAATATCAAATTGAAGCTTAGTGCTTAAACTTAACATTTAGTTTAATAATTGTTAAAATTCTTAGTTAATTGGCCATTTTAGCCAGGTGAATATTTAATTAGCCGACCATATCTCAAAAAGTATACCGCCGATCGTCATTTTTCTCTTCACTTTTACATTACTGGGATACGGTAGATCCGTTGCCGGCCTCAAATAACGAACGACGTCACTATGACATCATTTATTGAGCGTTTTCACCCATGTACAAAACATATGGAAAAATGAAAACAAATCCGACTTCCAGAAACATAATTATTAGATTAAGCTAAAGTTACCTGTCCTAGACTGCATAAATCTTTTATAAAACAACTTAGATTTTACTAACGGTCAATTTAAAAACATTAAAACTTATTTAAACATTGTCACTAGAACAATTTTGGATTCCCAGACAAAATTCACGGAATGGGTACAACGTTAAATTAGATTTTTATTGTCGAAAAACTGTAAATTTCTAAACAAAATCGAGTCTTAGTCATATTTATGACCAGTGTTGTTGCGTCTTTTGTATATTGTACAAAAAGTCTTCGTACGCCGACTTACACGAGTCTAAGTTCGTTCACAGGATTAGAGAAGAATTATCTAGCTCTCAGCGTCGTGTGTATCAACTAATAGAGTGTGAATGCGACAGCGTGAATGTAAAAAAAAAATTGGTGGGGGTTACAATAGGACGGGAATTAGAGCTGAATGGAAAAGGGGTGAGAAAATTTACACTTTTCATGGGGGGTGAAGAGCCAAAATTAACAATAAAGTCATATCCCATATTTACTGTTTTAGCCCAACAAGAACATATTCAGTATTAAAAAGACACAACAAATGATACAATTATGGTTTTAGTACAATAGCATAGACCGGAATTTAAATCATCAACTCAAAATTATTATGTGCTACTAAAGCCATGTCGTGTCAAGCACTAAGATGTTATCAGCGGAAAGCAGGCGTTGTAACATTTTACCATAGGATTACATGATCCAGTTCCTGAACCTGTCGAGTTTGAGACAGTAGACATTACCCTAAATCTACGCAGACATTACATTTATCGCTCATCCTGTGATGTTTTCACCGAACGTTTTTTAAAGGATGTATCTTTTGTTCCTCTAGAAATTTAAGTTATCTATTTAGAAGGTTGTTTAGAAGATGGTTTTTGCCTATTGGACACAATCACAATATTTTGTGTAGGTCGACGGATGAACATTTGCCGAAGGTAATGTTGAGGCAACATACACATCTAAAACAAGAAAATAACAACTGTCGTTTACGCTAAAGATATTTTGTTTATTAAATTATTAATACTGAAGCAGGTAGCAACGCAAAACATCATTTACGAATGTTCTGTAGTGTAAACGATAAGTTAAAACAGACTCGTCCAGACAGTCTTTAGTGGCTGGCCATGCAAACACGCATCGGATACCGACATGTGTATGTACATAATAGTGCATGTCCATGCACAATGTAAACCCGCCGAAATGTTTTGAACGTTGAGCTGCCAACTGTCTAAGTTGGGAGAGTCGATTGAGATTAATTTCAACTAATTGGCGCATTGGCAGCGATACACCCCCCCCCGTCATTTTCAAGTGGTTTTCATTTAACAAGCAAACTAATTCCCTCTGACTTCATTTCATAAAAGTGTACCCCGGTCGCACTATTAGCTAAGTTCGTTGGAATTTGATGCGTTTGTAGACAAAGTCAAGTGTTTTGGCCTTGCAGGCACTTCTGTCTTTTTCGAAACACTAGCCCTGTACTTTGTACTTAGCTGTTGCACTGACGTCAGCCATGCGTGGACTTCGTTACACGCTGTTGATCGCAAACGGAGTGTGGCGAAAAGCCACACTAGACCTAACTGTTGCTTGAAAGAATTTATTGGATAAGGTCAAAGAGGAGTGGCTCATAATTGGCTTCCCATTCTGGCGGCCCAAATGAATGCACGGAGCACCCGCTCCAGCGTTTAAGAGGCCGTCTAAAGTTTCTTTAACTCTGCGTGACACCATCAAAAAAAAATCACACCATTTCGCCATGCCTTACTTGTTGAGTAACAGTTTGATTTTAGCGTGTAATACATTTCTGTGAAGAACCAAACCACTTTTAAATCACCAATCACTTTTAAATCAGCCACAGCATAAGATATATACCCTTTTGACTAAATAGAATCAATTCAAGCAAAATTGCATGTTGAGATGAGCCCACATGTCTCTTTCTGCTCAATCAACCATTTCTTTGACTAACGCCCTTTGTTTACACAACTTAGCAAGGCTAAGTAATTGCTGTACAATTCCTATGGGAATTCCTGGAGAGCGGGTCAATGTTGGATTGTGTTAGTTTAAAACAAACCCCGGGTAGTGATAAGACATTTGGCATGCTATTTGGCTAGGTGCAGTTGTAGAACTTGGAATTTTTTAGATTTTTTGAGAAAAAAAATGGCGGACTAATGACTTTTTAATTAAAAACTGTTACTCAATAAGTGAGCGATGGTGTCACGGAGGGTTAAATGATGACAGGCCCTTATTTGGAGGGTCTTCTATATTATGTTCTTCTAATGGATTGTTGATATTAGGGTCAAGTATTGTATCATGGGATTATTGACTCTCAATTTTCGGTAACGGTTGGAATAGCTAGCCCCTACAAATATAATCCCGATTGGCTTACATAAACGTTGACCCCTTTTCCAAGATGGCCGATGTTTTTATTTATGACAGGCGTAGTAAAGGGGCACCACCAGTGGAACATAAACCCTCATGACCAGGACCAGGGGATCCATTGGTCTGGAAGAGGGGGGGCACCATTTTTTAAAGAACACTTGGACCTGCAAAACTGAGATAACGTGCTTGGATTGCTTCATAAAAATGGCCAAAACGAAGTCACGCTAGCAGTCAGCTATTTAATAACAATATAAGCTGATGCATTTAGTTTGAATTTACCTCTATAAGTTGACGAGCAAAACCACAAACCTTTTCAGGCATTAAACGTGTATCAGTATTTAAAATTAAATTTCAGTTCACCCGTGTGGGGATACCAAGTGCGCCCTCAGCGCTCCTCAAGCAACTTTACCGTCATTTGGAAATTGACACGGATTCTGCGTCAGTTTGGCACAGTTTAGGGTCAGGGTGACATAGATTCCATGTCATATTGACCCAGAAATGGGACCTGCCACCTGAGACTTGGAATCGGGGTCAATTCCGAAACTGTGCCAAACTCTGCGATCCACCTGACGTCATATGTAACGCCATTTTGGAAGTCGGACTCTTGGTGGTTGTTACTGCGCAGTGAAATCTATTTTAGGCAAAGTGCGGCGTGGTTAGACCCACAAAATATCTGTACCTGAATAGTTGTAATAAAATAGAAGATTTAAATTTGGTTCAGTAATTTACTTTTATACGGCTGGGGGATCACGTGGTTTATCCGCACCTCAACTTTTGGTTCGGATAAAACACGTGTCCATCGGGATTTTTGTAATACTCGAAAACGGCAAAATTTGATGGTTTCTTTTAGGAACCGTTCTTCTCCAAACCTGGAAGACCTTTAGAGTCATGTTTTTGTAAATTTTGTAGCCCAAATAGCCCAACAAAGCCGGTGTGTCCCTAATGATGAACTTTATAACAAAACAGAAAATACATAGACCATTTTACTACATTTATTTGTCTTTCGAATTTTCATTTTACCTAGCTATTTAGTGTGGTGCAACCGGTAAGTGATTATTGTAATTATAGTAATTATTGGAGGAACACACACCCACTTTCGTTGTGCAAACGGTTCAGCGCATGCGCGACAATGGCAGGGACAAAGAAAAGAACAAAAGAATGCTCCACAAGGATGCATTTTTGAGAATGTGTGGGTGTGTGCACTACTAGTACTAGTGGTTCGTGTAATATTTACTATTGTATGGTTAATAATAGACAAATAAAAATGACTCCGACAAGAGATTGTGTGCATAAACTGGAACAGTTACATGGTTTATTTCCAGACCTCGCTCTTCACATAGGTCATAGGTCACATGAAAATAGAACAGTGTTGTTGTCTTAAACACATCGGCTTAAAGGAGGTTATGCATAATCCTGTACTATGCATCAAACATTACATTCCTCCCAACTTTGAATAGAAGTAAGGTTTAAAAGAGAAAAATGAATGATTGTTTTGTTTTCTTTATAGTCTGAATAAAAACACAGTTGTTTAAGAACCACAGTTCAAAAAAAAATTTGTCGCAGTTTTCAGGCAGACGGTGATCCCGTGGGGGATTCCTTCGCGGTGGTTCTGGGGGCACTTCTGGATTTGCGATTGGTTGTTCTGTTTCAGAGTCATTTGGATCGTAGTCAGGGGGTGGAGTTGCATCCATGTGAGGGTACTGTTTCAGTCGTTTGAAAAATGATGCATTCCGCGTGATAGTAGTGTCATCATCTCGGGTAGCTGTGATCATGGAACCTTTAACCATTGTGACTTTCAATGGTTGAAGTTGATATGGGGGTCATTGAATTGGAGACAATGCCAGTTTGTTTTACAAGCACTACGTCACCGACTTTGATTTTGTATTTTCTCATGGCTCGGTTGTTGTCTGCATTTGTTTTCATACATTCTTTCATGTTGCTGTCTTTGGCCACGAGATCAGGGTTTGTTGGAGTCGGAGCAAGTTCTGGCAAACGAGTACGGAAAGTGTGCTTGAATAGCAATGATGCGGGGAAACTCCAGTTGTTGAGTGGGGGTAGAGCGATAGTTTCGGAGGTAAGCGTACATAGCTTGTTTCCATGAGCGATTTTCTGCTTTGGCTGTGCGGTAGACTTTCTTGAGATTCCGCATCATCCGTTTCACCTCACCATTGGCTTGTGGCCAAAAGGGTGTTACCTTTCTGTGTGTAAGCCAATGTACTTTGCAAATGCAGCAAACTCTGCGTTCTGAAATGGTGGACCGTTATCCGTACGAACCACTTGTAGGCAGCCAAAAGTCGCAAAGATTCTGTCAAGCTTGGGGATGACAGACTTGGCAGACGTAGAACTCACAATGTCAATCTCTGGGTATCGACTATAATTGTCGATCACAACAAGTAAATAATCCCATGTTGGCAAGTCTTTGAAGTAACTTCTGACATGAGACCATGGTGCAGTTGGAAGAGCCGACATGCGGAGAGGTTCGCTTGTCGACGTTTCAACTGTCGTTGCTTGACATGGCAAACATTGAGGGGATGGTATGTTCTACCATGCGATCTATGCCTGGAAACCAGACTTTCTGTCGGAGTAATTGTTTGGTCTTAACAATGCCTTGGTGGCCTTCATGGGCAAGGTCAATGACACGCTGCTGCAACGATTTGAGAATCACTATGCGATGATCACGAATAATTATGTCATGAGTGTCGTTTACGCTAAGTTCGTCACGAACATGATAGACACTGGTGAGATCAGCTTTGAGATGTGCATCCGCCTCAGCAGTGATCGTCTTCCATTTGTTGGTCGTTACCGCCTTTATGCAAGATTGCAGAAGCGATTGGGTGAGATTCTGGAATTGTCTGCGCCACTATTGACTCCAAAATTGAGTCGTTTGAATTGGAAGAGGCCAATGTGTGTTGAGAACGCTGTGAGGTAGCGCGAACCTTCGTCAAGTTCGATTCGATGATAGCCGCTATTTAAGTCGAGCTTTGAGAAGACTGTTGACCCATTGAGGTTGGCCATGATGTCATCAATGGTGGGAGTGATATGTCGCTCGCGTTCTATGGCTCTGTTAACTGGATTTCCTCAGGATTCTTTGGTTTTGGGACAACTCGAATTGGCGATATCCAAGGAGTAGGTGTATCGATGATGGGTTCAATGATATCAAGTGCTTGGAGGCGTTGAAGTTCATCCGCGACCTTGCGTCGTACATGAAAAGGAATGCGCCTGTGCGGTTGGGCCACCGGTGTCACAGATTTGTCAATATGAAGTTTACATTTCGTATCGCTCAATTTCCCAATACCAGTGAAGCGATCCTCAAAGCGGGCAACAATATCGTTGGTAGATTGTGTGGTTGAGTGGATGCTGTATGTAACTTGGATCATGTTGAGTGAGGAGGCAGTGCTAAAACTGAGTAGCGTGTCACCAGTTCCTTCAAAGATGAAGAAGTTGGACAGGATTGTGACGTCTTTGTAGCAAATGGCCAAGCGTTCTGTACCCAATATCGGTAACTGATGGGTTGAGCCATATGCAAAGAGCTTAGTGTCCACGGATTGCAGCGTAGTGTGCGGGCGTTCGTTGATACTGTCAAATGTAGAGCGACTCATTACATCCACAAATGCACCTGTATCAATAAGTGCTAACATTGTGTTGATTGACAAGAATGTGAACTCGTGGCTGTTTGGTGTTTGAGCTATGAAGCGCAAAGGCATATTCATCATCCGATGAATGCGAAGCTTGCTCTGGACAATCAGGTTCTTGCAGATCTACTGCATGTACAGTGGATTTCTGTGCTTTCTTTGATCTGCACACTCTCACATTTCCAAGAACAAAGGCAAGTCTGGTGTCACCTGGCGTCCCCAAAAGTCTTCTATTAATATGAGGGCCTATGTCATGACATAAGCCTAAGCAGACGATGACATTTAAACCTGGTGAGTCGCTACCACCTAGCTACCCCAAAGTCTCCCATTGATGTAAAGTGTCATAACATAGGCCTAAGCAGGCGATAAATTTGATTGTCCTTTTTCCTTCAGCCATGTTAAGTTGACCTGGTTATGTTGACCATGGTATGATGACACACGCAAAGGACCCAAATCCCCTGCGACACCGAAAGTATAGCGACAGCTTTGAGCGTGCAGTCGATACTAGCTGCCGTGTGTATTGCTTTTGCTGAATACTCGATGGATGAAAACCCAGCGCAGAATCTACACGGAGAAGTCTATCATTCACCTTCGGTCTCTGCGGATCGTGCACGTCCAATCAACCACTCAACAAATAGCGCCACCAACGACAACATCCATGCACATCCCATGAAAATAAAAGCTACCTCATAACTTCCAGTCTTGTCGAAAAGCCAACCTTTAACAGAAAGAGTCAAAAGGAGTGAATTGGACATTGAACAAAATTCAGGTGTTAACTTTGATTCTTCATAAGTGTCAACACTGACACGGTATTATTGACGTTACTACAGTGTGTTACTAGTTAGTAACACCACGTCGGTGTTATGTTGTCACCAGGAAGAGTCTATTATAACACCAGTTTTTGCAGTGTACAAAAAAGTACACACTGTGAAATACACTGTGACTGTAATTTCAATAAAGGTCTTGTCACAATGGGCAATTTTACAGGCCACTTAATGGAGGCAACCAACTGTCATGCATGCAACGGGAACACTTCAGGGTACATTTTTTCTACTAGTACCTTACTATCCCAAAGACTTTATGGAAACAAGCATTAAGTAAACAAAATTGTAAAGGTAAAAAAATATGTAATTTATTTTGTTCCATCGAAGTATTATTTCGTTACCTCGAAATACTATTTCGTTACCACGAAATAATAATTTGTTCCCTCGGATTATTATTTCGTTCCCTCGAAATCATTTCGTTCACACGAAATATTATTACATTCCCTCAAATTTGTATTTCGTTCCTCCGAAATAACTTATTTTGTGCCCTCAAAATTATATTTCGAGGGAACTAAATAATATTTTGAGGGAACGAAATAATGTTTTGAGGAAACGAAATAATATTTTGAGGGAACGAAATAATATTTCGAGGGAACCAAATAGCATTTCGAGGGAACCAAATAATATTTCGGGGGAAAGAAATAACATTTCGAGGGAACAAAAACAATATTTTTGGGGAACGAAATAATATTTTGAGGTAACGAAATAACACTTTGAGGGAATGAAATAATGTCAGTATTTTGTTTACCTTGTCAATATAAATTGGTCTGGTTCCAAAATGTGTGCGAACATAGTAAAAACACGAGGTATTATTTTGAAAAATTATTCAGCTACTTTTATGGAGACCGAGTACAAATCAAAAAAGGAAAAACATCAGGTCTCCTTAGGGGAACTCTTAAGTGACTGGGGTGCTCCACAAGGATTTTTTGTGTACAAAGTGTAATGGAGGATGTTAAGTACAGGGACGAAGGAGAGAACAAACGATGTCTAAACAGGGATGTAAACAAAATTTGTGATCATACTATGGATTGATATTTCACAACGTGAAAACAAGGCAAACAAGAATGCATGTTTGCATCATGGTAGTTATCTTAATCTTCTATTAACCATAAAGCAAAGATGAAGTTACCCCACCTGGCAAAAAACCGAAGCAGAGGGCGAGCATCCCATTCATTAACCCCATCCAACTGAAAGCACTGACTAGAAGTTCAGCTCGCAGTAACTCCTTCGTGAAAAGATCCGTCAAGGATATAAGAGTTCCATAGCAACCGAGATAGATGAAGGCACTGGCCATCATCGACCAGTATGAGTTGATCCAGGGATCAATCAGCAGAGACATGGAACCAACAACTGTTAGGATGACTATGGCAGGTCGCAGCCTAAGCCAGCCTCTGTCTATGAATGGACCATGGACTACCTTCATTATCAAACTCCCCACTCCCGCTGCTGTGGTAAAGGTGACGGCATCGTACGCGGATAAACCTTTCTGCTGCACGTGGTCGACGTAGTAGATAATCCACAGATTCCCCACAACACCATTGGCGAGAAATATGGTTGAAGAAATCCAAAATGAAGACTTAAAGCAGACTGATATTCCGAAAATTTTTCTCTTAGCCATCAATTTCGATAAGAAGCCGCCGTTCAGCGATTTGCTGTTACTCTCTTCGCCAGCGGGCACCGACTGGTAATCCTCGTGGTTTTCAGTTTCTGCTGTGGGCTGCAGAAGGGCGCCACAAACGGCAAGATGTAGGCTCATCCCTCCTAGAACAAGCATGGCGCCTCTCCACCCATAGGTGTCAAGGAGCAATTGCGTCAAAGGTGCTATGACTATGATGCCTAGTGGACTACCAGCATGACCAATACCATTAGCTGTCGCATAGTGAGTGGTGAAACAACGCCCGATCATGGCTCTGGTCAGAATACTCGCAAAGTTAAGACCAGGTCCTGCAGAAGACATATGGACACAAGGGAAATCATTACTGGACTGGCGGTAAAATTGACTTAATCAGCAGTCTAGCACATACATTCTGAACCCATTGCAGTTCATCTGAGTGTCAGGCAAACCCCAAAAATAAGTTTTCACAATTATCTAACCTGCTGGTCACATAAGCATGAGAAATTTTGATCTGTATAACAGTCATGAGTATTTACGGATGTGCCGGATATTAAAAAAGGTAATAAAATGAATTATTTCTTACAAACTTCAGCAATAAATATTCTTATCAGAAGTCAAGCGCGAATTAAACAAAAGCCCCAAATTCCTTACTGATGTGGATGGTGATATAAGTAACATAACAACCTTGGGTTCATTGCATGGTGAGGTATCAATGTATATTCGGTTTGTGGTAACATGTGTATAAAAAAGTATCTACTTTGCTGTGTAGATTCGTTATTTGAGGTTTTGTCTTGCTATTTATTCTACTGTCGCGGAGTAGATTTCGGAATTCAGGAGACTACTTTCTTTTTAAAAGAACTGTCCTGCTTTTTAACTACTACCTAGACGGAAGGTAGGAATATATCTTGTGAACGAAACGCTCTGACTAAAATTCTTCTTGCAACAGGCTTGGTAGGTGATAGTTGCATCCGCTCAAGTATGATGTCATCATGACATCATCAAGCACGTGTCCTGTGACACCACATAAAAGATGACCTGTTTTGGGTTGTTGTTGTTTTTATTGGGCGGAGGGTTTCTATGAAAACATGCGAGTCAATTTTATTCTATGACATTGACAGTTGACCAACTGTCTCACACTTTGAAATTTGACAATGTAACTTGCTTACCAACGCCGAGCGCCAACACTATAGTCAGCTGGGCGACACTGGTGGTCAGGGAACCAGCGATGAACGATGACCCAATCAGTATTCCACTCGCGATGACCATGAAACGGGTACCAAGTAAGGACTCCAGCGGTTCTGCAAGTGGACCTGCAACAAAACGTAAAGGCCATCTTTTGTGTAAAGAACTCAGTGTTATTCATTCCAAACCTATAGAGAAGAAGCCATCAACCGGAGTGGATTAAGGAAAGTTGCTGATCCATGGAAAGTATGCGTTTCATAATGTGCCACGGTGGTGGTTCTTTGTAGCAAAGCCATTATGCATAGAATCCTTTGGATTTTTGCTTCTACTCAGAGGCTCTCAAAAAACTGGTGATTTGGGGGTACATGTATATTGTAATTTCATGCTACTTCGCTGCGCTCATACGCATGAAAAGCAGTTTAGTGTTAATGGACACGCCATAATAAAGGAAAAAGGAGGCAATAGGATTTGATTCAAATTATTTATTTATTTACAGCATGGGATAATGGTGGGATCACAAACACCGAGTCTTAAATTCCCTTTTTAACTTCCAAAATTAAGAAATACAACACTGGATCATCTGATCCTCATGTATCACTTCTGGTCATCTGACCAACACTAAACTGGTCATCTGACCATGTCGGATCATCTTATCATCTAGCTCGTTCGTGCACAATTTCAATTAATCTTATTCAAGTACTGTTGACTCTCTTAACATAGACAATATTTAAAACTCAATTCGACTAGCCACTTAGTCGTTTCGGATCATCTGCTCCTTAAATTGTTAATGCAGAATTTCAATAAATTCAAATTAAGTACATCAACTTTCTTATAATTAGAACGAAAATCTCGTATAAATTCAAATTAAGTACATATCAACTCTCCTATAAATAGAACAAAAATCTCATATACTGGACGGGCCACCTGACTGTTTCGTAATGTTAAATAGTAATAGGAAAATTCTAATGCAAATCATTATACACAGCCAAAATACGTTCATGCATTCAATGAGTCCGAAAATTCTCTTAACATAAACAATATTTAAAACTCAAATCTACTAGCCACTTAGTCGTTTCGGATCGTCTGCTCCTTAAATTGTTAATGCAGAATTTCAATAAATTCAAATTTAATAGGTACATATCAACTCTCTTCTAATAGAAAAACTCTCTTGACCGTTTCGTAATGTTGAGTATCAATAGAAAATTCTAATACAAATTATTCTACAACGCCAATTATTATACAGTAAGCCTACTCTTTGAAAAGTGTCTCTGACAGGTCTAGTCTTTCTTTGATATCCCATTTGACGTATCGGTTTTTAGCCTCAGTGGTCTTCCAGCGACCTTGTTGCATTATCAATGCTTCAGGAACATGTTTGTTAGCTAGGTGAGAAGCACCGCCTGATCTTAGGCTGTGAAGGCCGTATACCTTTGGATCGGTTACGCCTATGCGCCTAAGGGCCTCAAAAAACAACTCTCTGCACCTAGTGTAACTTAAGGGTCTATCAGCGCCAACTTTGTACGTTTTTGTACTGGACAAAAAAGTAACAGGGGTGAACAAATATTTGTCTTGACCCAGATTGATCCCGGCAGCCTCTAAAAATCGGCGTAAAATCGCAACTGGTGAGTAGGTGTCCAATGTGTCGCAAAGAAAAGCATTACTACCATCCCTGAAAATGTCGGTTTTCGATTTTGGGATAAAAATTGAAATACCCTTATTGTTTGGCAATTCAGATAAGTGGTTAGCCTTCATACCTGCCATCTCATTGTGACGAAAAAGGAGAGCATATTTGAGGGAGACATAGCAGGCAGATCTAAGATCTAAAAGCGAGGCATCAGGACCCGCGAAAAGGTCGACAATGGCTTTGACTTGGCTAAGGGAAATTGGCTGTTTTTGTGCGGGCGGATGATGTAGTTCCCGCCTACCGCTGACTATAACATGTTGAATGATGGGTGCATCAAGCGGGTTACTTTTGACATTAACCAATGAATGTAACCATCTCAATGAGGCAGCGGTAGAAATCAAAACACTATCAGAGTTTGGATGTGATTTTATATGTGACAAGTAAATTGCTAACACTTGTTCAGAAAAGGGGAGCACCATAGGAATACGTTGTGATTCTAACCAGGACAAAAATTGACGACATTTGTAGAAATAAGCCATAACCGTACCCTCGGATTTAGCAAAGATTACATCTAGCAGCATTATTTCTTTCTGGGCTTGGAAATGGAGGGGGAAATCGAGCCAAAATGGGTGGTTGCAGACTGTCTGTATGCACACACAAAAAAAAGAGGAAGAATTAAGAATGAAAAATTCTGATACTCACATTGTACAAGAGTGAAAAGGGATTAAATTGGAACAAAATCTAGATATGCGGCTGCAACGCAGCCATCGAAATCATTTGAACCAAGTAGGGAGTTGTGATTTCTGCCATGTTTAAGTGCGAGATAACCAACTTCAGTAATGAGGTCCTTGACCCAGGTACGGTATTGGGACCATAGTAAAGGCCAGAAGGGTTGCGAGGGCCACCAGGGGAAAATTATTACGCCTTTACATTTGCAGAGATACATGTGTTTAAGGGTGGATGCCACTAAAGCTACAGGGGGGACCATCAATGCATTCTCACCGTGCCAGTTCTGGGCAAAGGCGTCTACACCCGAAGAACCTGGGTTCCAAAAAACGGGAATAAAATCGGGGCAGTTTAGCATTGTAAAAAGTAGCAAAGCAGTCAATTGTGAATGGACCCCAGCGAGCATTGATAACAGAAAAAAAAACTTTTCTGAAAGGGACCAGTCGTCCGTGTCGAAAATCCTACTGACAAAATCGGCTTGGTCATTTTTAGCCCTGGGTATCCACTCAACATCAATGCGAATAGAGTTGTTCAGACAAATATTGAAAATATCAACAGCCAGATTGTTCAGATTTGGTTTCATACTCCCGGACTCGATAACTTTTGCTGCACACTGACTATCGGTAAGCAACTTCAACTCAGAGGCATGAATCAAAGGGAGGAAAGACAAGAGAGCAAAGCGAATCGCCTCGAGCTCGCGCCAGGTGGAACTTTGGACTGATTCTGTGTTAGTCCACAATTTGTGGGCTGTGTGAACCTCGTTACAGATTATAGCACCCGCACCGGTGGAGCTGGCGTCTGAGCAAATTATCTTGTTAACAACTCGGTGAGCGAAAACAAAACGAACATTCAAAATTTTGGCATTAGCTCTCCAAAACTTAACTTCAGAAAGACAGAAATCTGTAAGAACGACTGGAACGTTTTCATCAAAGGCGGCTGCGATTGTCATTTGACAGTGACGAGTCATTAATCTAGTAATACTACCAACAACGGGGGACAACGAAATAATTTGGCCTACGAATGAATGCAAATCCCTTATTGTGAGAGATGTATGTTGCTGTAGAAGAAAATCAATGGATTTATTAATCTTAACAATCCTACGATCAAGAATCTTAAGTGTGCCCTGTGCAGTGTCCCATCTCATACCTAACCAATCGATAGTAAATACAGGGCTCCAAATACTCTTAGAAATATTGTATACAAAACCTGCTTCTAAAAGGTCAGAACGAATGTGGTTAGAGATGCTTAAGGCAATCTGGTTGTGTTTTGATGATTGCTTAGGTCTAGGGATGACAATGAAACCATCATCCAAGTAGAGAGCTATTAAAACTCCACATGACCTCCAGTGGGTGACCAATGGTTTCAAAGCTTTGGTAAATATGTAAGGAGCGGATTTGAGCCCGAAAGGCAGAACCGTAAATTCGAAATGTCTGACTACCCCGTTAATAGACCAAGAAAATCCCAGATAACATTGGGAGGCAGGGGCAATGTCAAAATGATGGTAGCCCGATTTTAAGTCAAATGTAACCATGAGAGCATTTTCTGACAGAAATTGAATACCCGATTTCCAATCGTCCAATTTAAAGCGCGTTTTTGGTAAGAATTTGTTGAGAGCGCTGAGATCAAGAATAAGCCTATTTTTCTTGGAAGCTGAGCATGAGACAGATAAAGGGCTGTTCACGTAAGAAGGATGAGATTTTTCTGAAATACGGGAAGAAGCCAGTAAATCTAAAATGGAATCTGTTACAAATTTGGCCTCACGTAAGGCCGAACTATTATTCCTGAGAAACATAGGAGGGGTCGCTCTTCAAAAGGGATTACATAACCATGCTCGATTATGGATAAAATCATGTCAGGGGAACCTATATCACGCCAGAATTGAACATGTTGTTTTAGTCTCCCTTTAACTGGTAAATTATCAGACTGTAAGGATGCTTTCTCAGGAAAACAATGTACCTTCAGAACGTCATCGAACGTATTGCGAATATTGTCTTTACTGTGCCTTTGGCAATGTTGAGGCGGTGCTGGTACTGGCGGTATCAAAAGGCCCTGTCGGGGCGATTCCCTGGTGGGCTGCTTGGGGCAATGCTCTCTGGAACTGGTAGGATGGGGCGTGCCATGATGAGAATGGAGGTCTCTGCCCGGTGAAAGGGACGGCTGGTGTGGGTCTTGCCTGATTTCGGAAACGTGAGTAGGTGTTGGAACCAAAGGAGTAGGGGCAATTTCTGGACCAATGGCCAGACATTCCACAGGAGAAGCACGACTCAAAAGACGGCATGCCTGAAAAAACCCACAATTTTGAAAGAAGAGAGAAAGAAAACGGCGACTGGAAATACAAAAATAAATATATTTTATCAAATTAAACCCTTTGCTCGGGGATCGGGAGGGTGGGAGGGCACTAAGTCAGGTTTAAAATATTATTGGCAAAGATAGATGATACTCGGTGTGTTTGTGAAATCACCTGAATGGGAAAGCTGAGAAAGCGCTTCATTTATATAGGGGTACGCTTGAAAGAGTTAGACTATCAAACACAATGGTATGGGTGCATCCCTGACGCAAGGAAAGCGTAAAATGCAAATTAGGGAGAGGGCCTATGGCGCGCCAAACAGACAAAACTAAATTTTCATGCTACTTCGCTGCGCTCATACGCATGAAAAGCAGTTTAGTGTTAATGGACACGCCATAATAAAGGAAAAAGGAGGCAATAGGATTTGATTCAAATTATTTATTTATTTACAGCATGGGATAATGGTGGGATCACAAACGGCTTTTGAAAATTGACAAAGTATTGGGTGGGGGTTGAAACAAATCGCTTTACAATACCTCGAAAAAGATGGCGATCAGGGTGACCAAATGTGGGCCTAGAGCCACTCTGCTGGTGTTGCGGAGCCTCATTCCGTCGCCGCTTGCGAGACTCTATATCTTTCAAAGCAGCTTCCTCTGCGACGAGAACCTTTTTCTGCTGTTCAGCAGTCAATTCGTCGGCGTTGGTTTTGTCTAGTTGTGAAACGGTACCCCAGCCGGCCTTGCTGGAGTCAGCGATTCTGACTTTCTGCTTTCTTTCGGCAATAAGGGTCGTCCCTTCTTGTACGGCTTGTAGGGCTGCTTCAATGTTGTTATCGGCGGTCAAGGCAGATTGGATTCTGCACAGCACAATCTCGAGTTGGCCACAGAACTCGTACTGGGCGATATTGCCAGGTCTGGAAAGATCTTTGGCTTCTAGCTTGAGTTTGAGTTCTTTCAGCGCCGTGGAATCATTAGGTGGTTTGTTGATAGCGCTAAACTTAGCGTCGAAATAGTCTTTAAATTTGTCAAAAATTTCAGCGGTTTGAACGTGGTCGCTTGAAGTAGACATGTCAGGTTTAAAATATTATTGGCAAAGATAGATGATACTCGGTGTGTTTGTGAAATTCCTGAATGGGGAAGCTGAGAAAGCGCTTCATTTATTGAAAGAGTTAGATTATCAAACACAATGGTATGGGTGCATCCCTGACGCAAGGAAAGCGTAAAATGCAAATTAGGGAGAGGGCCTCTGGCGCGCCAAACAGACAAAACTAAATAAGCTGTAACCTGTTACAGAGTTACGGATTATAGTGGGCACACGATTAGTCTATTAAATTCTTCGCACTGTCCACTGCAACTTATTTCTCAAATAATTTTCTTTGAGTCCGAGAAGTTTTTGAGATCTCTATCCTGCGATTAGAGGTAGGGTCGTACTGTGGTTACGACCCCGCAGGAAATTGGTAATTTCTACACGAAAGCCTCCTCTTTATTTTTTTTTATAAAGATGGTAGATTGGCAGTAAGTATCCCGAGAATTATGTTGTCTGAAACGCCCCGTCAAAAATCGATGAAAGTATGTCAAACAGCCTGAATCGCCCAAACTCCCTTTAAGGCAAGTTTGAGATTCAAATTTATGTGGTGTCACCTCGCTGTCCCTCTCTAAACGTGGGAAGGGTTCGACTTTCTTAATGTGTGTGGAACCATAAGCAAAATTCTGGTAATTTCGTTGCCGGAACTTTTTCCGAAAATAACTGAAGTTTTGGGGGTTTTTTTTACAGTGAGATAACCAGGATGAAACAGTTGGCTGTTATCAGTCGTGTACGGTAACCTACCTGTTATATCGGCGACGCCAACCGCTATAGCAATCATCCATCCAATTAGCCACGTCTGTGCAGTAAATTGTTCCATAAGTGTTGGCAACATCACTCCCAGACCTTTGATAACTCCTGCCCAAAGCAACCATGTCACATGAAGACAGAGGACAGCGTACCAGCCCTGACGAGTCATTTTTTCTTAGACCAAGAGGAGAATCGTGTTGCGATGTTCCACGGCAATGTTGACCCAAACAGTTGCTTGTTTTGTAGGCGCGTGGAATGGTCAGGTACGTAGCCCAAACACAGCCAATGTCCTTGGGAGAGAATACTTTTTCAGGGAAATAATTGATGCAATCATGCAACTGACCCACCTACATTCACAAACTCCAGCGTAGATCCTTACTGTATACTCCAACCTGTGTGCGTGTGTGAATTACCACTGCATGGGTTTAGTACTAAAAAGCCTAGTACTATAGCGTTAAGGCAGCCGTAGTTTTCACTCCAGTTTCACTCCGAAAAAGACGGCGTAAACCCACACGCTTAGGAGGCGGAAAGATTGTACTTGGACCGGCCGGAGCTCAACATACAAACCCTATCATTGTGCAAACGGCGTGCAGTACAAGGTCATTCCCTATGTACACTGTGGTAAACGATTTTGTTCAATGAAGGACACTTTTCCGTTTTGTCGTGTTTGTGGAGAGGTCCGTCAAAAAAATTCTACCTCACCGTTGATTAGATAATTATAATATACCACAAATGAAAGAAAAGAATGCAATTCCAGACTTTATGCCCCAATAGGCCACCCACTGGCGTGCCCACCAGTGAATATTGTGGCTATCGCGAGGTCAAGTGTTTCATCATAGAGGTAGAGTGCAGCGCTCTCTAGCCTATACCACAATTGTTTGGGACAACAAACCTACCTCGTTCTCAATATTCACCTCGAAACCAAGTGGGATGGAGCAGCGTAACCAGTGACTTCAGTGTGCTGCTGAACCTACAAACTAAACTTCCAGCAAATATTGCAAAGAATTTTGTGGTTGGAAGAGCAGACTTCTGATGATAAACATCCCCAATTAGCTTCCTTTGCTAACTCTGTTTTTCGTGAGAAACTGTCAGATGACAAACTGAAGGATATTTTAAAGTCCTACAACAGACCAAACAATTGTGAGAAAGCTGGCCCATAAAA
Organism: Pisaster brevispinus; assembly: GCA_023634235.1. Lineage (NCBI taxonomy): Eukaryota > Metazoa > Echinodermata > Asteroidea > Forcipulatida > Asteriidae > Pisaster > Pisaster brevispinus. The sequence continues at coordinate 5,353,735 of JAMKCF010000017.1, forward strand.
GTGAATACATTAATGGGTGCGTTCGATTAGCTTCCCCGTGTGTTTCGGGGGTTTACACTCTTGGTAGCCACGAAACGACGCTAATCGAACGCTGAGGCGTTTTCGCTTGTCACTCTGGGAAAATTAAGGTCAAAAGTTGATGCGTAGTGGCGTGTACACAGAAAGCTCCGTCGTCTGCTGAATTTTAGTGTACGTGTCCGTGACGACACAATTTAATTATTTTGCACAGATTCACCAACTGTTTGTTTTTCAGGAAATGCATTTCCTTTCTATTTGCCATTTTTGTTTCATAGACGATAAATCAGTGTATTAATTTGTAGTTTTTGTACTCGCGTTGCAACCAACTTGTCCCCCGCCATCTTGGTATGATACGCCTGCAGCCAGAAACTACGTCATTACACCCGGGCATCCACCAGAGACCCGCTCGCGAACTGAGGCTGTGGTGGCTGACACCGGGGCAGACACGAGTATCACGTGATGGCTAATCGAACGCTCTCGTTTAAGTTTTACTTACACGACGTGTAAGCTACTCGAACGCACCCATTATGGGACAACATGAGAAATAACACTTAATAAAACACAGGACGTAAAATCACAAAAAAATCAGACGTCCCTTGTAAGATCAGTTGTTGTAGTGCTCCAATTGTCAAATCAAATAATAACAGCCTCCAAAATTAAGGAGCTTGATAAGCTGGATGTGAAATCTCTCGTACTGCAACTGTTTACGTTAGATTATGGCAGTGCTTTCTGAACAATGTCCCATTTAATATATTCATAGTCTTTCCCCTCGTCCTTTAAGTCCCATATATGTTTACTTAGCTCTGTTTGTGCCCTCATGCTCTCGGATCTGAATGACTTCTTGTGGTTCGCCAGTCTCGCCTTGAAGGTTGTGGATGTCAGCCCGACGTATGCCTCCTTCCTGCCTTCGCTCGTGACGGTGGCCTGATACACGATGTTCAGAAAGCATTGTCATACTCTAACGTAAACGTATTCTGAATTTATTGCATGGTTATAGCTCATACATGCGCTTGAAAGTTTTTAACAAGCGTGCACGCAAAGTAGTTACCCTTGGGAGCCAAACAGCGTTGTTTTTCAGTACATCCCTACCAGGGGTTAGTGCCGAGAGGTACCGTTACGGCGCGCTGCCCATGGTAGCGAGGCTGCACTTCCAGGGGTAACGATCGAGCGAGGCATTCTGGGAATTAAAAAAAATGCCGCGGCGAGATCGAACACCACTGGGAACGAGGTTAGGGTCAGGCCCCCTGGGACTTGGAATCCAGGTCATCAATTCTGACCTGGGAGGTTTTTTTAAGCGTGTATTGACGATGTATTGACGGAGTATTGACGGTGTAGTGACGATGTATTGACGATGTATTAACGGTGTATTGACGGTGTATTTGATAGTGTTCACTCATCTGCTGACTTTTGACTTTCACATTGTACTTTATTAGTTGTTGTTTTTTCTGTGCCTGAAGATTTGTTCGTTAGCATTATCCTGTATGTATTATATTATTCGAGTGCAGGAGATTATTTGAGACGCCAATGTGTCTTGTATTTATTGTGAATGCTCGTCCATCCAGTTTTAGAAGATCGTTTCTACTTTCTCCTACGCCCCCCCCCCCATAATTCATATGACTGTGACCGATCACTCTTCACCGATAAGCAAATTTGTGTGATTAATTTAGCAGTAAAACGTGTGTACGGAAAGTTGTGTTTTTAGGTATCTACGCCTTTAACTATTATAAAGACTTGATCATGCATACAGTAGACCTGTATCATCCCTGATCTCTTCATTATGCACTATGTTCGACGATTTAGAAGAGATCCAATTCGTTTTACTACAGAAATTTATTATGAAATAGACCTAAACAAATGAATAAATAAGTAGTATGGGTTTTACAGTAGCTATTTGATTGCAAATTATTGCGCAATACCCCCTTCCGCCCCGCCCCCGGAGTATAAATGACACATATTTATGTTCACTTTAGAGCCACATTTTTTGAGCAACCTTTACACTCAACTTTGTTTACCCCCGTTCATCGACCATAGCATTAGCATTCCTAAAAACATGCCTAAAAGTGTGCATTGTCTGATGGCAGAAGCCAAAACGGCCATCACACTTGAGTAATGTTTTCATAGTTCGATACGGTAAACCGCTTGGCATGAAAAAGGCCGCTGTCGACAAGATGATCTGTTTTTCATTGTTTGGCTTCAACCTCAAATTTGGGGAACAAAACACAATGCGCCTCTTAATAAACACCCACAACAATTATAATTGATTGATTTACTATCATTAAAACATGACGTCACCGCAAGCAAATCTGTATCTAATTATAATTAGTCTGTTAACCCTATCAATAACATTAATACTGTGTGTGTTGTACGAGCGTAGAGGGAAGGAGCCTACATCCACTTCTATATTATTAAAACCGTGTTAAACTTCGAACCCGCGGCGCTGCGGGATCCGCCCGTCCGCTTGCGTTCGGTGACCTCGCCCCCGCACAGGGGCTTGGGGACGAGGGACGATTTTTAGCCGCCATCTTGGGTCGCCATCTTGGGTCGCCATCTTCCTCGACTGGAGTCCCGGCGGCGTGCCTTCCAGACGCTGGTTCTCGAGCTGAGTGCCAATTTTATTCCTCGCGTGTGATTGGGCCGCGTCTTTCCTCGGCCCTCGGTGTCTGCCGCAATTTCCCGGAACTCTCGATAAGATTGCTTTACTGTCGTTTGTCTTCGGAAAATATTTTTTGCACGTTTTGTTGGTAAAATGGTATCAGAGTAATTACTCAATAAATATCTAATGCATTTTATGTCACTAAAAGTCCTTGGTTCGAACGACACGTAAGTCTTTTCGGCGAATAGTCAGAAGTAGCGTTGCGTGACTGAGGTAATTTCTCATGATTTCTTATTTTGACCGTATGGGGGCGTATGTTGACAAGTTTTACGTGATGAAAACAAGTAGACAAACGTTTTTTTGTTTTATTTTCGTTGTTATAATTTTGTCATTGATGCAAGAAAACTACGACAGGCAGTTAAAATATGATGAAACTGTAATATTGTGATACAAGACATTCCCTGATGAAGGCGCCCTCATGCGGTCATAATTATGGTCAATAAACAGTCTGCGTGTAGGGATAACTGGTGCCCTGATTTTTGCTTGAATAACGCTAAATGGAAGAGAGTGCACCAGCGACGAAACTTGTTATCACGCATCTTGGACAACGCACGCACTACAAGACGCCACTTCAGCTTTGGTTACATTTTGGGGGGGGGGGAATTATGGAAAGCCAAAAATGAAAAACAAAAACAGAAAGCGACAGTTTGTAACAATGTTACACAAGTAGGCCATATATTCAAAAATAGTGTGACAATTGATGGAAACAATGCATGGAATGTATCTATTTTTAAAGAAATTTGCAGAAATGTTGAATTTGGTCGCATACATCTGTTAAACACGATTTAATATTTTGCTAATATTCGGCCTTCCATTATAACTGTATCAACTGTTAATCAACAATAGGTCTCTTCTGCTCTCGACTTCTTACGAACATTTTTAGTCGGGTAACTCCGCGGCTTTTGACGGTGATTATGGGTTTGTTGAGGACGGTACCAGAAACCACTCTGCTGCTGCCGAACTCGCCGTGTTTTGAAAAATTAATGTCTGATTGGCTGTTTCACAAATACCTCCTGAATGGTCGGCACTGTGATGACATTGGACCGCTCTATTATAACATGGGTATGCGATTACCAAAGTGCGCTCAATACAATTAAATAAGTGTGTAATAGCAGTGTGTTGTGTTTTTATAGGACTCGGGAACGACACTAAGTCAAGGGCGGGGAAATACTAAGTGCAGTGAATAAAATTAATTCAACAATGACTGAGATGACTGAATTAAAATTCTGCTCGAAAGTGGGACCAAAACATCCACATTTATAAGGATATTGCACATTTCTGTTAATGATACTTTGTTTTCATCCAGGTCATTTTTTTTGTAGATTGACATGGGCTCCTGTCCCCTTTTTATGTTTCTCCTTTATTATGTCTTTCATAAGTTGATAAATTGCTTACTCATTTACTGAACAACAACATGAAGAAAAGACAAGCAGTATGTAGTCATTGCCAGCATTAGTGGGGACACGTTGCCCTGGACATCAACAAACAAAGTAATAACAAGACAAAAAACAACTCAGAAAACACACAAATGCAGAAATACAGACATACAGAAAAACCGAAATATACTGAGAAAGAATTTAAAAGTACATTAATACAAAGAAACAAACGGCAAAACACGGATAGAAAAGGTGTAGAAACAAAGACACGTTTAACAAATAAAGAAAAAGAGAAACAAATAAATAAAGAATAAAAGAAAAAAGGAAATCAAGAAACAAATAAATACAGGAGCACAGAAGCATAATTTCCATACAAAGAAACCAGTGGATTGTTTGGGCATATGTTAGTCGCTCAACACAAGTTTTAACATCATCAAAATACCTACACATGCCAAACATGGATCATTGCCAAGTACATCCTTCCCCAATATTAAAACTCAACTCCGGCCATACACTCCCAAAGTTATGCTTCGTAGTTGGAGAAAGGGGACGAGAATGGTGAGGAGGGCAGGCGACGTTTCGACCCCACTCAACATCTTTTGCATGGTCAAACTTTTATCATAAGACAAAACAACATTGCGTACCGATTCTACCTACCGTTACCAAGCCAATTCCATAAAATGATTACCTTTGAGTGTCCCTCCAGGTACCCCCCCCCCCACCCTACATTACATTTGAAGCATTTTATACGCAAGAATCGCTCCCATCTAGCGGGTGCCGCGTTTTAAATGATTCATGTTTTTACACGGTCACCCTAAACTGCATACAGTTAGACATATCGAAAACCAAAGAAGAATTACAGAGGAACCAGTTGCTTTTTGACTTGATGCCTCTTTTACGGGTAACCATACTTGAGCGCGCGCGTTATTGTTAGAATGGATCCTAATTAAAATGTGCTAGATTCTAACACATTTTAATGAACCAATTCCAGGAGTTATGATCGAGCAAGGCATGCTGGGAAAAAATGGCGCGGTGAGATCGATCACCCCTGGGAACGAGGATGGCGCAGACCGCATAGGCGACGCTCTCACGGTTAGAAGCGCACAACTCTCGGCCAATGATTGGTCTGGATCGACCTCGGTGATGGCGCTGTTTGGGTGTTGTGACTTTATATACAAGGGGTCTTTTTGACTCCCAAAATGGCAGTGGCTGCGTGTGACGTCAATGCAAGGAGTCCATTCATCACCATTATTATTAATGGAAATCAATGAAGGCTTCAGTTTTTTTATAAGTCCGAATACGAGCTACAGACTTGCACGGTCTGAATTTTTTTTCTTCAGTTTTGTACAATAACATAGAGAAGGTTTATTTTAAAACCTTTGATGTTTGACTTGCCAACTTCAAGCGCCAACACTATAGTCAGCTGGGCGACGCTGGTGGTCAGGGAACCAACGATTAGCGATGACCCAATCATAACCATGAAACGGGTACCAAGTAAGGACTCCAGTGGACCTGCATTTGTAAAGGCAACCTTTAGAACCAAAGTCCACAATATCATTTGACCATTTCCGTTTGCGTTTTACGCAATAATATATATATAACCTGCACTTAAAGGGAGTCATAGCACTGGCTCTTCTTACAACATAAAGACCGACTCCCAATGACACACCCAAAATATAGTCTATGTTATATCTTGTAAGAGATGTGGACTACAGTATGTGGTAGAGACTAAGACCAAACTCAGTCTTCGCTTTGCGAACCATGTCTTTTCCATAAAGACCAAGAAACTGTACCCCGTCTCCATCCACTTCAACAGCCTTAATCACAGCGTCAAAGATGTTGAGCTCATTGTGATTGAGGTTTGCATTGGTGACGACACACACCGCAATCTCAGAGAATCACCACTGGATTCACCAACTCAAGACAGTCCAGCCCCTTGGATTCAACACAAACACTGGTGTCAAAACTTTCCATCACCCTCCTTTCAAGTTTGCTTGCTTTTTTCATTGATGTAAACTAAATAACAGTTACTGTAAATAACATGTTCTCTCCACTGGTCCATCTTTACGCTTTTTTCTCTCAAGAAGTTGTTAAAAATCAACCTGTCAACAACCTCTTCCCTTTGCAGAGGATTTAATAGCCTGCTCTCTCTCTCTCTCTCTCTCTCTCTCTCTGCAGGTTCCTCTTGCCTAGGTTTAACTTCTTACACTGATTCTTTTATTGGCTTTTCCGACTTACAGTCGGAACAGGTTTTGTTTTCGTCTAGATTTTTATTGTTTTTATTATCATTCTTTGTAACTTTACTCCTTAAAAATGTAAATAACAAAATGAAAGAGTTAAATCCAATATCAAATTGAAGCTTAGTGCTTAAACTTAACATTTAGTTTAATAATTGTTAAAATTCTTAGTTAATTGGCCATTTTAGCCAGGTGAATATTTAATTAGCCGACCATATCTCAAAAAGTATACCGCCGATCGTCATTTTTCTCTTCAGTTTTACATTACTGGGATACGGTAGATCCGTTGCCGGCCTCAAATAACGAACGACGTCACTATGACATCATTTATTGAGCGTTTTCACCCATGTACAAAACATATGGAAAATGAAAACAAATCCGACTTCCAGAAACATAATTATTAGATTAAGCTAAAGTTACCTGTCCTAGACTGCAGAAATTTTTTATAAAACAACTTAGATTTTACTAACGGTCAATTTAAAAACATTAAAACTTATTTAAACATTGTCACTAGAACAATTTTGGATTCCCAGACAAAATTCACGGAATGGGTACAACGTAAAATTAGATTTTTATTGTCGAAAAACTGTAAATTTCTAAACAAAATCGAGTCTTAGTCATATTTATGACCAGTGTTGTTGCGTCTTTTGTATATTGTACAAAAAGTCTTCGTACGCCGACTTACACGAGTCTAAGTTCGTTCACAGGATTAGAGAAGAATTATCTAGCTCTCAGCGTCGTGTGTATCAACTAATGGAGTGTGAATGCGACAGCGTGAATGTAAAAAAAAATTGGTGGGGGTTACAATAGGACGGGAATTAGAGCTGAATGGAAAAGGGGTGAGAAAATTTACACTTTTCATGGGGGGTGAAGAGCCAAAATTAACAATAAAGTCACATCCCATATTTACTGTTTTAGCCCAACAAGAACATATTCAGTATTAAAAAGACACAACAAATGATACAATTATGGTTTTAGTACAATAGCATAGACCGGAATTTAAATCATCAACTCAAAATTATTATGTGCTACTAAAGCCATGTCGTGTCAAGCACTAAGATGTTATCAGCGGAAAGCAGGCGTTGTAACATTTTACCATAGGATTACATGATCCAGTTCCTGAACCTGTCGAGTTTGAGACAGTAGACATTACCCTAAATCTACGCAGACATTACATTTATCGCTCATCCTGTGATGTTTTCACCGAACGTTTTTTAAAGGATGTATCTTTTGTTCCTCTAGAAATTTAAGTTATCTATTTAGAAGGTTGTTTAGAAGATGGTTTTTGCCTATTGGACACAATCACAATATTTTGTGTAGGTCGACGGATGAACATTTGCCGAAGGTAATGTTGAGGCAACATACACATCTAAAACAAGAAAATAACAACTGTCGTTTACGCTAAAGATATTTTGTTTATTAAATTATTAATACTGAAGCAGGTAGCAACGCAAAACATCATTTACGAATGTTCTGTAGTGTAAACGATAAGTTAAAACAGACTCGTCCAGACAGTCTTTAGTGGCTGGCCATGCAAACACGCATCGGATACCGACATGTGTATGTACATAATAGTGCATGTCCATGCACAATGTAAACCCGCCGAAATGTTTTGAACGTTGAGCTGCCAACTGTCTAAGTTGGGAGAGTCGATTGAGATTAATTTCAACTAATTGGCGCATTGGCAGCGATACACCCCCCCCCCCCGTCATTTTCAAGTGGTTTTCATTTAACAAGCAAACTAATTCCCTCTGACTTCATTTCATAAAAGTGTACCCCGGTCGCACTATTAGCTAAGTTCGTTGGAATTTGATGCGTTTGTAGACAAAGTCAAGTGTTTTGGCCTTGCAGGCACTTCTGTCTTTTTCGAAACACTAGCCCTGTACTTTGTACTTAGCTGTTGCACTGACGTCAGCCATGCGTGGACTTCGTTACACGCTGTTGATCGCAAACGGAGTGTGGCGAAAAGCCACACTAGACCTAACTGTTGCTTGAAAGAATTTATTGGATAAGGTCAAAGAGGAGTGGCTCATAATTAAGCTTCCCATTCTGGCGGCCCAAATGAATGCACGGAGCACCCGCTCCAGCGTTTAAGAGGCCGTCTAAAGTTTCTTTAAATGATGACAGGCCCTTATTTGGAGGGTCTTCTATATTATGTTCTTCTAATGGATTGTTGATATTAGGGTCAAGTATTGTATCATGGGATTATTGACTCTCAATTTTCGGTAACGGTTGGAATAGCTAGCCCCTACAAATATAATCCCGATTGGCTTACATAAACGTTGACCCCTTTTCCAAGATGGCCGATGTTTTTATTTATGACAGGCGTAGTAAAGGGGCACCACCAGTGGAACATAAACCCTCATGACCAGGACCAGGGGATCCATTGGTCTGGAAGAGGGGGGCACCATTTTTTAAAGAACACTTGGACCTGCAAAACTGAGATAACGTGCTTGGATTGCTTCATAAAAATGGCCAAAACGAAGTCACGCTAGCAGTCAGCTATTTAATAACAATATAAGCTGATGCATTTAGTTTGAATTTACCTCTATAAGTTGACGAGCAAAACCACAAACCTTTTCAGGCATTAAACGTGTATCAGTATTTAAAATTAAATTTCAGTTCACCCGTGTGGGGATACCAAGTGCGCCCTCAGCGCTCCTCAAGCAACTTTACCGTCATTTGGAAATTGACACGGATTCTGCGTCAGTTTGGCACAGTTTAGGGTCAGGGTGACATAGATTCCATGTCATATTGACCCAGAAATGGGACCTGCCACCTGAGACTTGGAATCGGGGTCAATTCCGAAACTGTGCCAAACTCTGCGATCCACCTGACGTCATATGTAACGCCATTTTGGAAGTCGGACTCTTGGTGGTTGTTACTGCGCAGTGAAATCTATTTTAGGCAAAGTGCGGCGTGGTTAGACCCACAAAATATCTGTACCTGAATAGTTGTAATAAAATAGAAGATTTAAATTTGGTTCAGTAATTTACTTTTATACGGCTGGGGGATCACGTGGTTTATCCGCACCTCAACTTTTGGTTCGGATAAAACACGTGTCCATCGGGATTTTTGTAATACTCGAAAACGGCAAAATTTGATGGTTTCTTTTAGGAACCGTTCTTCTCCAAACCTGGAAGACCTTTAGAGTCATGTTTTTGTAAATTTTGTAGCCCAAATAGCCCAACAAAGCCGGTGTGTCCCTAATGATGAACTTTATAACAAAACAGAAAATACATAGACCATTTTACTACATTTATTTGTCTTTCGAATTTTCATTTTACCTAGCTATTTAGTGTGGTGCAACCGGTAAGTGATTATTGTAATTATAGTAATTATTGGAGGAACACACACCCACTTTCGTTGTGCAAACGGTTCAGCGCATGCGCGACAATGGCAGGGACAAAGAAAAGAACAAAAGAATGCTCCACAAGGATGCATTTTTGAGAATGTGTGGGTGTGTGCACTACTAGTACTAGTGGTTCGTGTAATATTTACTATTGTATGGTTAATAATAGACAAATAAAAATGACTCCGACAAGAGATTGTGTGCATAAACTGGAACAGTTACATGGTTTATTTCCAGACCTCGCTCTTCACATAGGTCATAGGTCACATGAAAATAGAACAGTGTTGTTGTCTTAAACACATCGGCTTAAAGGAGGTTATGCATAATCCTGTACTATGCATCAAACATTACATTCCTCCCAACTTTGAATAGAAGTAAGGTTTAAAAGAGAAAAATGAATGATTGTTTTGTTTTCTTTATAGTCTGAATAAAAACACAGTTGTTTAAGAACCACAGTTCAAAAAAAAAATTGTCGCAGTTTTCAGGCAGACGGTGATCCCGTGGGGGATTCCTTCGCGGTGGTTCTGGGGGCACTTCTGGATTTGCGATTGGTTGTTCTGTTTCAGAGTCATTTGGATCGTAGTCAGGGGGTGGAGTTGCATCCATGTGAGGGTACTGTTTCAGTCGTTTGAAAAATGATGCATTCCGCGTGATAGTAGTGTCATCATCTCGGGTAGCTGTGATCATGGAACCTTTAACCATTGTGACTTTCAATGGTTGAAGTTGATATGGGGGTCATTGAATTGGAGACAATGCCAGTTTGTTTTACAAGCACTACGTCACCGACTTTGATTTTGTATTTTCTCATGGCTCGGTTGTTGTCTGCATTTGTTTTCATACATTCTTTCATGTTGCTGTCTTTAGCCACGAGATCAGGGTTTGTTGGAGTCGGAGCAAGTTCTGGCAAACGAGTACGGAAAGTGTGCTTGAATAGCAATGATGCGGGGAAACTCCAGTTGTTGAGTGGGGGTAGAGCGATAGTTTCGGAGGTAAGCGTACATAGCTTGTTTCCATGAGCGATTTTCTGCTTTGGCTGTGCGGTAGACTTTCTTGAGATTCCGCATCATCCGTTTCACCTCACCATTGGCTTGTGGCCAAAAGGGTGTTACCTTTCTGTGTGTAAGCCAATGTACTTTGCAAATGCAGCAAACTCTGCGTTCTGAAATGGTGGACCGTTATCCGTACGAACCACTTGTAGGCAGCCAAAAGTCGCAAAGATTCTGTCAAGCTTGGGGATGACAGACTTGGCAGACGTAGAACTCACAATGTCAATCTCTGGGTATCGACTATAATTGTCGATCACAACAAGTAAATAATCCCATGTTGGCAAGTCTTTGAAGTAACTTCTGACATGAGACCATGGTGCAGTTGGAAGAGCCGACATGCGGAGAGGTTCGCTTGTCGACGTTTCAACTGTCGTTGCTTGACATGGCAAACATTGAGGGGATGGTATGTTCTACCATGCGATCTATGCCTGGAAACCAGACTTTCTGTCGGAGTAATTGTTTGGTCTTAACAATGCCTTGGTGGCCTTCATGGGCAAGGTCAATGACACGCTGCTGCAACGATTTGAGAATCACTATGCGATGATCACGAATAATTATGTCATGAGTGTCGTTTACGCTAAGTTCGTCACGAACATGATAGACACTGGTGAGATCAGCTTTGAGATGTGCATCCGCCTCAGCAGTGATCGTCTTCCATTTGTTGGTCGTTACCGCCTTTATGCAAGATTGCAGAAGCGATTGGGTGAGATTCTGGAATTGTCTGCGCCACTATTGACTCCAAAATTGAGTCGTTTGAATTGGAAGAGGCCAATGTGTGTTGAGAACGCTGTGAGGTAGCGCGAACCTTCGTCAAGTTCGATTCGATGATAGCCGCTATTTAAGTCGAGCTTTGAGAAGACTGTTGACCCATTGAGGTTGGCCATGATGTCATCAATGGTGGGAGTGATATGTCGCTCGCGTTCTATGGCTCTGTTAACTGGATTTCCTCAGGATTCTTTGGTTTTGGGACAACTCGAATTGGCGATATCCAAGGAGTAGGTGTATCGATGATGGGTTCAATGATATCAAGTGCTTGGAGGCGTTGAAGTTCATCCGCAACCTTGCGTCGTACATGAAAAGGAATGCGCCTGTGCGGTTGGGCCACCGGTGTCACAGATTTGTCAATATGAAGTTTACATTTCGTATCGCTCAATTTCCCAATACCAGTGAAGCGATCCTCAAAGCGGGCAACAATATCGTTGGTAGATTGTGTGGTTGAGTGGATGCTGTATGTAACTTGGATCATGTTGAGTGAGGAGGCAGTGCTAAAACTGAGTAGCGTGTCACCAGTTCCTTCAAAGATGAAGAAGTTGGACAGGATTGTGACGTCTTTGTAGCAAATGGCCAAGCGTTCTGTACCCAATATCGGTAACTGATGGGTTGAGCCATATGCAAAGAGCTTAGTGTCCACGGATTGCAGCGTAGTGTGCGGGCGTTCGTTGATACTGTCAAATGTAGAGCGACTCATTACATCCACAAATGCACCTGTATCAATAAGTGCTAACATTGTGTTGATTGACAAGAATGTGAACTCGTGGCTGTTTGGTGTTTGAGCTATGAAGCGCAAAGGCATATTCATCATCCGATGAATGCGAAGCTTGCTCTGGACAATCAGGTTCTTGCAGATCTACTGCATGTACAGTGGATTTCTGTGCTTTCTTTGATCTGCACACTCTCACATTTCCAAGAACAAAGGCAAGTCTGGTGTCACCTGGCGTCCCCAAAAGTCTTCTATTAATATGAGGGCCTATGTCATGACATAAGCCTAAGCAGACGATGACATTTAAACCTGGTGAGTCGCTACCACCTAGCTACCCCAAAGTCTCCCATTGATGTAAAGTGTCATAACATAGGCCTAAGCAGGCGATAAACTTGATTGTCCTTTTTCCTTCAGCCATGTTAAGTTGACCTGGTTATGTTGACCATGGTATGATGACACACGCAAAGGACCCAAATCCCCTGCGACACCGAAAGTATAGCGACAGCTTTGAGCGTGCAGTCGATACTAGCTGCCGTGTGTATTGCTTTTGCTGAATACTCGATGGATGAAAACCCAGCGCAGAATCTTCACGGAGAAGTCTATCATTCACCTTCGGTCTCTGCGGATCGTGCACGTCCAATCAACCACTCAACAAATAGCGCCACCAACGACAACATCCATGCACATCCCATGAAAATAAAAGCTACCTCATAACTTCCAGTCTTGTCAAAAAGCCAACCTTTAATAGAAAGAGTCAAAAGGAGTGAATTGGACATTGAACAAAATTCAGGTGTTAACTTTGATTCTTCATAAGTGTCAACACTGACACGGTATTATTGACGTTACTACAGTGTGTTACTCGTTAGTGACACCACGTCGGTGTTATGTTGTCACCAGAAAGAGTCCATTACAACACCAGTTTTTGCAGTGTACAAAAAAGTACACACTGTGAAATACACTGTGGCTGTAATTTCACTAAAGGCCTTGTCACACACAAAAACCAATTTTTACAGGCACTTGGAGGCAACCAACTGCACTGCATGCAACAGGAACGCTTCAGGAGTACATTTTTTCTAATAGTACCTTACTATCCCAAAGACATTATGGAAATGAACATGTGAACTGTTTCTTCTTTTTATTTTTGTCTGGTACTGGTTGCCAGTAAATTGCCTCGTGTGATACATGTTAGCCTTGATTGGCGACGCTGTTTTTTGTATTAGTCACCGGTTGGGGACACAACATCGACTGTTTTGGAGGCTGACTCGGAGGGACTGGGCAAGTCTATAAATCTGGATCGAAACATGTCGTGTCCAGATGTTTGTGTAATACAGATATCTCTCCTCCTGTTATTCATGCTGCAGTCAGTAATTCGTGTTGCAGTAACGGCGACTACGTTTAAAAAAATGAACGTCGCCAATCAAGACTAGCGATATGGCACTTAAAGGCACAGTAAAACATTTGTATAAAAAAATAGCTGAAGAAGATCATTCATTCCACTCCTAGAAAATTCAATCGTGGGCAAACTTGTGAAGACCTGATCAGTTTTTGGAGGGTATATTGTTTTGGGGGTTTTTTTTGTTCTGTGCATTTCCCGATAATTCGTACACATGTAGGTGACCTTGTTTACATGTCCAGCTATTGTCTGCGATTATTTGATCCCCTTTACTTGCCCAGCTGACAAAGAACATAGCTCTACTTAGCAGAGAGTTAGATCTTGGAAGTTCTATAGTGACATGGGAGATGTGAATAATACACGAGTGCAAGTAGTTTTAGGACCTGACCTATTAGATATGTGGTCCATTCTAGGATGTCGAGGAATTTGACTCCCAAGTCATCATCTTTGAAACTTGGCTTAACGTGATGATGTGGTTTGATTCATAGGACCTTTGACTCAGTTAGGGGGTTTGTGTGCCTATTCGCAATTGATGAGTATTATTTCAAATCAAGTACGACCAACCTCAGTCTGGTGACGTAAACTTGTATGAGCGGAATTCCCTTTAGAAAAATTGTATAAAGACCGCAGAGTGTTACGAAGCCCCTAAAGGAACAGGTAAAAACATTGTAAAGGTAAAAAAAACTAATTTATTTCGTTCCCTCGAAATATTCTTTTGTTACCTCGAAATACAATATCGTTACCACGAAATATTAATTCATTCCCTCGGATTAATATTTCGTTCCCTCGAAATCATTTCATTCCCCCTAAATCATTTCGTTCACACAAAATATTATTTCATTCCCTCAAAATGTTATTTCGTTCCTCCGAAATAACTTATTTTGTTCCCTCCAAATTTATATTTCGAGGGAACTAAATAATATTTTGAGGAAACGAAACAATATTTCGAGGGAACAAAATAATATTTCGAGGGACCCAAATAGTATTTCGAGGGACTGAAATAACATTTCGAGGTAATGAAATTATTTTAAGGGAACGCAATAGCATTTCGAGAGAACGGAATCATTTCGAGGGAAAGAAATAACATTTCGAGGGAACAAAAAAAATATTTTTGTGGAACGAAATAATATTTTGAGGTAACGAAATAACATTTTGAGGGAATGAAATAATTTCAGTATTTTGTTTACCTTGTCAATATTTTTTTACATGTCCCTTTAGGTGCTCCGTACACTGTGGACACACTGTGAAGAATATAATTGGTCTGGTTCCAAATTGTGTGCGAACATACTAAAAAATGAGGTACTATTTTTAAAAATTATTCAGCTACTTTTATCAGACCGAGTATAAATCAAAAAAGGAAAAACATGGGGGAATTCTAAGTGACTGGGGTGCTCCCAAAATAATTTTGGTGTACAAAGTATAATGGAGGATGTTAAGTACAGGGACGAAGGAGAGAACAAACGATGTCTGCACAGGGATGTAAACAAAATGTGTGATCATACTATGGATTTACATTTCACAACGTGAAAAAAAGGCAAACAAGAATGCATGTTTGCATCATGGTAGTTATCTTAATCTTCCATTAACCATAAAGCAAAGATGAAGTTACCCCACCTGGCAAAAAACCGAAGCAGAGGGCGAGCATCCCATTCATTAACCCCATCCAACTGAAAGCACTGACTAGAAGTTCAGCTCGCAGTAACTCCTTCGTGAAAAGATCCGCCAGGGATATAAGAGTTCCATAGCAACCGAGAAAGGTGAAGGCACTGGCCATCATCGACCAGTATGAGTTGATCCAGGAATCAATCAGCAGAGTCGTGGAACCCAAAACTGTTAGGACTACTATGGCAGGTCGCAGCCTAAACCAGCCTCTGTCTATGAATGGACCATGGACTACCCTCATTATCAGACTCCCCACTCCCGCTGCTGTGGTAAAGGTGACGGCATCGTACGCGGAGAAACCTTTCTGCTGCACGCGGTCGACGTAGTAGATAATCCACAGGTTCCCCACAACACCATTGGCGAGAAATATGGTTGAAGAAATCCAAAATGAAGACTTAAAGCAGACTGATATTCCGAATGTTTTTCTCTTAGCCATCAATTTCGATAAGAAGCCGCCGTTCGGCGAATTGCTGTTACTCCCTTCGCCAGCGGGCACCGACTGATAATCCTCGTGGTTTTCAGTTTCTGCTGTGGGCTGCAGAAGGGCGCCACAAACGGCAAGATGTAGGCTCATCCCTCCTAGAACAAGCATGGCGCCTCTCCACCCATACGTGTCAAGGAGCAATTGCGTCAAAGGTGCTATGGCTATGATGCCTAGTGGACTACCAGCATGACCAATACCATTAGCTGTCGCATAGTGAGTGGTGAAACAACGCCCGATCATGGCTCTGGTCAGAATACTCGCAAAGTTAAGACCAGGTCCTGCAGAAGACATATGGACACAATTAAGGAAATCATCACTGGACTGGCGGTAAAATTGACTTTATCAACAGTCTAGCACATACATTCTGAACCCATTGCAATTTGTTAATCTGAGTGTCAGGCAAACCCCTAAAATAAGTTTTCACAATTATTTAACCTGCTGGTCACAAAAGCATGAATAATTTTGTTCTGTGCAACAGTCATGAGTATTTACGGATGTGTCAGATATTAAAAAGGCTATAATTAATGCTTATCAAGTGTCAAGCGTGAATTAAACAAAAGCCCCAAATTCCTTACTGAGATGGATGGTGATATAAGTAACATAACAACCTTGGGTTCATTGCATGGTGAGGTATCAATGTATATTCGGTTTGTGGTAACATGTGTATAAAAAAGTATCTACTTTGCTGTGTAGATTCGTTATTTGAGGTTTTGTCTTGCTATTTATTCTACTGTCGCGGAGTAGATTTCGGAATTCAGGAGACTATACTTACTTTTAAAAAAGAACTGTACTGCTTATTAACTACTATACCTAGAGGGAAGGTAGGAAATCGGCCGGGACCATTACTGTCGCTTAGAGGGGACTTCTCCTTATTAACTTCACTGCTGCGGAGTGCGTTCTTAATTTGTCTCAACGTTTCGACTAGCCTGCAAGGGGTCCATTTGCAAAGGGGTCAATAATCTCTACTGATATTAATGGAGATTTGTCACACGCGGTATAGACCGTCGGCCGTCCAGTCGTATCTTACAGTCTTGTTCTCTTCAACAGAGGGTTTACTCAGTAACCACTCAAAAACGAAGATAATAATACCAACTTGCAATTTTTGCTTGCTCCCACGCTCAAATGTTGCACATTATTTCGTAATTTGACGACAAAAATCGCCCTAATTTGTGCAACGATATACGGTAACTGAGTCAGGCGCGAGTAGGTTGTCCAATGAAATTTGGTCTCTCATCAGGCAATTGACCAATCAAAATTGGTCTTATGGAAGCGTGCGGATATACGAAGGAACGCGCTGCGACGTATTATGTAGAAGCGAATCGCATTTACGAGTTTGCACAATTTGGAGATTGCGCTGCTCATTTTGCGTTTCCAGACTGGGCACTGAATCTGAAAATTTAACAAAATTTTGCGCAATCTCGATATTGTGCAAATCTATAAAATGCGCTCTGCATAAACAAAATTTTCACGCAGCTGGATCGTCATGTGGGCAACATGTCAGAAACAGACAGCGAGAAGCAGTCTAATTTACGGTGTTATGCCCATTTGTGTGATGTTCATGAAGCCTTTTACACCTATAACTGAAACATAGTGGACAAAATTCAGACAATGTGTGCAGATTTGAAAGGAACTTGACGGAAAATCAGCTGAAATAGCGAGGTGTTTCTTGCAAGATAGTGGCGGTGATGGTGCAGCTTGCGCTGCACTACTCCTAGAACTATTCGGTTCGTTCCGCTATCGTCTCCCCGACCCTCATAGGTCATCATGTACAAAATCCTATTCGAAAATTTTTCCCCTTCACGTTTATGCACCTGGACTTCTCTTTTGAAAAGCTCGCCAAAATTAGGCTCTATGTATTCATTGTTTTCACAGTGAGCTCGGGGTGGGTCCAGAAAATCCACTCCGCAAAAAAAAGGTGCAAAAAATGATAAATTCCCATCGTTATTCGGAATCGTCGCCTTCCGACAACAAAAATGGCCGCCGTCGCTTGTATCACTGGTATGCTGCGCGCAACGCTGGTTCACAATAACCAACGGTTTACGTATAAAAGATAAGCCATTGATTATTGTGGACCAGTGTTGCGCACAGAATACTATTGAATACCAGCTTAAGGCATGTCGTGGACCAGCGTTGCACGCAGCATACCAGTGATACAAGCGACGGCGGCCATTTTTGTTATCGGAAGGCGACGAATCTGAATAAACGATGGGAATTTATCATTTTTTGCACCTTTTTTTTGCGGAGTGGATTTTCTGGACCCACCCCGAGCTCACTGTGAAAACAATAAACACATATAGCCTAATTTTTGCGAGCTACGTTTTCAAAAGAGAAGTCCAGGTGCATAAACGTGAAGGGGACAAAGTTTCGAATAGGATTTTGTACATGATGACCTATGAGGGTCGGGGAGACGATAGCGGAACGAACCGAATAGTTCTAGGAGTAGCGCTGTACTAAGTTAGTACCTAACGCAACGATGGTGGTTTTCCCCCTTTTCATCGGAAGGGTTACCAATATTTCACGGATGCTACAAACAAAACAAAGACGGGCTGTACTTGCCAGGCAGAAGCGAGATAAGGAACATGTGCCTGCTGCTGAAGGTTAGAGAATTGTTTCAAGTTATATATTGAACATTTATTTTTGACATTTGTGACTGCATGTTATTGTTATTTTATTGTTACTAATGTTAGTTACTATAAGGTTGAGTACTCAACAGACTTAGAAAAAAGTGGTCTCTTGCTCTTATTATATAGACTTACTCTGAGATTGGGTGGCTAGCTGCGAAACTGTACCGCAGTAGCTATTGTATTCGCTACCAACATTTCTATTTTTAAAAGTTTTATAGAGCTGGGGCGGTGAGTCAAAATAAATTGGTCCACATGTTCAACATGTTGTTTCAACTGGTTATGTACACAATCGCACCATCATGATGGGTAGAACAAATTTTGCCCTGGCTTCATCCTTCAATGTAAATGTCACAAAAATGTTTTTAAAAAGAAAGACACAAAAAACCCAAGAGGTGTTCATGCACGTATTGCACGGACACAGAACAGGTATAAAGAACATGTTGGGCATTCAGACCCATATTTGTACACAGTACTGTTTGTAGCCCTGATGTCTAAGGTTCATGACCAAGACTCAAGAGCTACGTTTATCAGCTACACTAAGTCTTGGGTAGGTGCAGTAATCAGTAACCCTCCTCCCAGTCCCAGTGGCCTTTGCACGAAGGGTAATGGCTCGTATTGTATACATTTTTTGTACTAACTATAAACTAGTAGTAGAAACTACAGGCGATATGACTAATGAGCCATTTCTGTCGGAGTGTCCATATTTGCAAGATTTTCAAAACTTTTACAAATAAAAAAAAATCTGAAAGGGAACAGAAATTGTCTCCATGAGTTGGGAATTAATTATAGCACTGAATAAATTATTTAATTCCTCAACAGATCGACAAAAAAATTCACAAGAGACTGTCGAGTTGCCAGTTGTAGTGACTTCCATAAAATGGTTCCCACCTTTGTATTTTTAAAACTGTTTTGCTTGTTT
Source organism: Pisaster brevispinus (assembly GCA_023634235.1). Lineage (NCBI taxonomy): Eukaryota > Metazoa > Echinodermata > Asteroidea > Forcipulatida > Asteriidae > Pisaster > Pisaster brevispinus. The sequence continues at coordinate 5,372,979 of JAMKCF010000017.1, forward strand.
TTGTTTAAAAAGTATTATTATTTACATTTTAGAAAAATCATTGGTGCCAAATGTGTTATTTAAAGAGGAAATTAATTTTGTTATGTATTTTTTTCCCAACCAGATCCCAGTGAATCTTCTCACATCAGAGAGGAGGACTCGGAGAATGCTCATTTAACAAATGTTAACCTATTATTTCAACACTTTGAATAATACAAAATGTGTGTATCAATTACCAATGAAGTGTGATAAGATAAAGAATTGAAATGTAAATGCAACGTTAATGTCCTTTTCCTTTGTCTTTATGCACACAAACCATGACCATTATGACATGATATTATGTGGTTCTTTTTGTAAGTTATGAGTTTGTTATTCATACAGGGGACTGTTTTAAAACTCACACAGAGCTGTGGTGTGAAATTTAAACAAAATTTAATGCACAAAGGAATGGGTTTTGTTAACAGATGATAACAACATTTGTAGGACATATTTAGTCCAAAACTATATTTAAGTACAAAACCTAATAATTTATTAAATTCAGCATTTATATTTTTGATTATGCAAGTTGAATTGACATTCAATAAATTCAAAGATGGAAATATCTGAGGTTTGTCACTTTTTCTAAGGGCTGTTTTGACATACTTTGTGGGTTAAAAAGTATATCAAAAACTCCAGTTATTTTCGATCAACATGAAATAGTTTGCTTATTTATTTGGCAAGACTGAACCCCCCTCCCCCAGCCAGTTTTTTTTTATACTTGTGATGTACCCCATTCCTTTCCATGTGTTACACCTGAATTGTTAATTGCCTGGAAATAGTGTGTTAGAGATTTAACAATTTCACAATGGATCAACTGACCTATAGCATGTTCCCCACCACATAAACACCAAGTACAGTTGAAAAGTAGTGTTCCAATAGTTGATATAAGCATACAAACTTTTAGAAATGTTTTTAGCATACATGATCTTTAAAATTATAAAGGTTTCCACATCATAATCTGATTTTTTTTTTTTTGGGGGGGGGGGGTAAACTGTGCCTAGCTGGATAAAGCCTCTCTTTTTTGGTCAATTGAGGGCGCTGTTTTTCTTATGTTTTTCCTTATGTTCAAAAATGTGACATTTTATCCGTGAATTACACATTAATGTGCAACATTTGAGCGTGGGAACAATTGGATTCTTGCTCAGACACATATTATCTACAACTGGGATAAATTTCATGCAAACCCTCTCCGGAGAGAACAAGAATCGTTTTCTAGAAGGATTTCAGAGCCACGGCCCATAGTCTAGTAGTCCATTTTGTGGAGTCAAACATTTGATTCTACAAAATGGCGGACTGTGTTAGTTCACGAAGTAAAAGGGAAAAACACAAAATTTCGAGGTTTATCTGTGTAGATCATTGTACTCTACCTTTAAAATATCTGTACCTACCATTTTTTCATTGCAGCGCTTTTATAGACCAAGACCGCCCAATACGAAGGCAATGGTTTTCACAGTGATTTTTTAATTATTTTTCACCTAAAGAAATGGTATTTTTATGGTGTTGTTGATGTTGGCTTTTCGGCACGCTTGTGGGAAAAGCCTTTGTTTTCGTCCTGTTATTTGTTATCTTCTTTTTTACTTTTTAGCTGTTCTAGGCCTATGTGAAAATTGATATCGAGTCTTGGTAATGTCACCACATGTCACGTGACGTCACAATAAAGGAACACTTTTCAAAGGTCATATTGTATCTACAAAAGTACCGGCCTGATTGAGTTAGGCCCTTGTGTAATGTGAACAGGAACGTGTAACAGGTGAACATGGAGATGACGTCAGGATGAGGTCATCACGTGTTTTTTTTAATTTATTGTTTTTACTTTTTACCATTAAGAATATATCTTCAAGTAATAAACCACAAGGGAAACTGACTGAGTAACTTTTAAATAATTTGGGTTTGAACAAAGAAAATTTGACTGGAACCAAAGAACTCCGGATTAACGTACCAGCGCTCTACCAACTGAGCTATCCAGCCCTATGTTGGCGGTCTCCCCATTAGTCAATATATTTGTTTGGGGTGCCACTCAGAAGCCATTCAACTGAGCTATCTAGCCCTATGTCTTTGTTTGGAGGTGCCAGTCAGAAGCCATTCAACCGGTTGAATGGCTTCTGACTGGTACCCCCGACGTAGATATTGACTAATAGGGAGACCGCCAACATAGGGCTGGATAGCTCAGTTGGTTGAGTGCATGTACGTTAATCCAAAGGTCGTTGGTTGTAGTCCCGCTCCAGTAAATTTTTCTTTGTTCAAACCCAATTTAGAATATATCTTGTGAACGAAACGATCTGACTAAAATTCTTCTTGCAACAGGCTTGGTAGGTGATAGATGCATCCGCTCAAGTCTGATGTCTTCATGACATCATCAAGCACGTGTCCTGTGACATCACATTAAAGATGACCTGTTTTGGATTCTTATTTTTTATTTGGGGGGTTTCTATGACGACACGCGAGTCAATTTTATTGTATGACATTGACAGTTGACTTGACCAACTGTCCCACACTTTGAAACTTGACATGCAACTTGCTTACCAACGCCAAGCGCCAACACTATAGTCAGCTGGGCGACACTGGTGGTCAGGGAACCTGCGATGAACGATGACCCAATCAGTAGTCCACTCGCCATAACCATGAAACGGGTACCAAGCAAGGACTCCAGTGGTTCTGCAAGTGGACCTGCAACCAAATTTCAAGACCATCTTTTGTGTGTAATAAAGAACTCTGTATTATTCATTCCAAACCTATAGAGAAGAAGCCATCAACCAGAGTGGATAAGGCCATATAACATGGGTCATTTTTCTGTTCGTTCGTGCAACACAGCTGGGGATTACTTACTTTTTTCACCATACAAAGAAAATGCCATACTAATGTCAAATTCACTTATCCCCAGATGTATTTCGTGCACATGGATGAGAAAATGACGAAAAAATGACCGTAATTCAGTGAAAAAATAATGATTTTACCCAATCAACAATCTGCCCCAACTGAGAATCCAGTACGCAGAGCAAGTTCACTTAACTTGCTCTGCACACTTTACTTGGTATAATTACCAGACGTTTTGTTTGGTTGTTTTTGTTTTGTTTAGTTTTTGTTTGGGTTTTTTTTTTGGGGGGGGTTATAATTTGTGTACCTAAACGACATAGATAGGAATTAATTTTGTACATGTTGCTTGAATGTAATTAATCACATTTACTGTTAGATCATTAGTTAGAATGCTTTTGAATCCTTTGTGATTTCAAACCCCAGTGAGAATCTTTTTGAAAACAATCTTTTTTGGAAACTTTTACACCATTATGTTTGGAAGCTAGCACTGTTGATTAATGGTTTTTGAGAAATTACAGAAAACGAACTGAAAGAGCAATTTTTTTATTTAGCATACAAATGCGTACAGTGCTGCTGACATTTGTTCTGACAGTTGGGGGGCAGAAGATGAGCAGGGTGGGGGTCTATCAGCATCGGGGGGGGGGTCTATCAGATTAAGAGCATTTTGTGAAATCTGCTAAAACATAACTATTTTCATGTTAGGGTACTTTTGTCTTTCATGTTTTGTTGAAATGTCACATGATTTGACTGAGCTGGGTTTAATTGCTTCGGACTTGGTCATGGGCTGAGAGTTGAAGTGAGAACATTATAATAAATATTTACTTTGACAAATGATGTTCATTGTAAACGTTGAAGTGAAATCATTCTTAATAATTAGCGGTGTATAAATGAAATATGGAATTCACGGTATAACAAGTATTTATATTTTTATTTTTCCCTTTCCTCGAAAACCAGGCCCCAACATAGATGAAGACCATGGAGAATGCTCTGGTTTGAGCTCTGGCTTCTTTCTTCAAACATTTCTTAAACATACTCAATGAAAACGTATAGAATTTTACAACTTGGTGTACAGACAGTGTAACAATAAGGAAGTTGTAAATCAACTGCATTTTTGTAGCACGTGGATAATTTATTCTGCAAAGTAATTATGTAAACTCACAAATCAAAACTTAACCTTTTGGCAGGCCGCAGTGCAAGTTTCATTTAATCTAACAAAGAAATAAGTAACATCTTCAGATTAGTTGTTTTTGGCTCTTACCAAAACAATTTGCCATCCACGACATATTTCTGACACAGCTGAAAGGGAATTTGGTAACACTGTACATATGTAAATTCTTTTTATTGAAATGAAAAAACCTGTGCCATGAGATGCATGTACAGGATGTACAAGGGCTGCTTTGGCAAACACCACATTTCATTATGCTTGATCTATAAACATGATAAAGTTTAAAAAGGGGGGGACACACCCCATCCCCCACCCCATCCCACCCCATCCCCACCCCCGGGCAAGACCAATACTCAATATGAAAGTTTCCACCACTACCCTACCCAAGGGATGCTTTGGCAAACACCACATTTCATTATGCTTGACCTATAAAGTTTAAAAGGGGGGACACACCCCCATCCCCCACCCCAATCCCACCCCACCCCCACCCCCACCCCAATCCCACCCCCACCCCAATCCCACCCCACCCCCACCCCCACCCCCGGGCAAGACCAATACTCAAGATGAAAGTGTCCAACACCACCCTACCCAAGGGCTACTTTGGCAAACACCACATTTTATTTTGCTTGAACTTTTGAAGCATATCAACACAGTGCTTTAGTGTATGGCAAATGCAGCCTATTAGTAAAATGACATTATTCATAGTTTTATTAATAACCCCCCAATTAATTAATGTGCCGTTTTCACGCATGGGGATAAGCTGTTTTGGATTGAGATACATATTTGCAACCCATTCAAAGTAGTTTTAAGTAATCCCCAGCCGTGTTGCACGAAAATTTAAAAATAGAGACATTTTGCCTCAACGGTGGTGGTTCTTTGTAGCAAAGCCATCGTGAATTGAATCCTTTGAATTTGTGCTTCTTCTCAGAGGTTCTCAAAAAAACTGGTGATTTGGGGGTACATGTATATTGTAAAGGATGTAACCTGTTACAGAGTTATGCATTCTAGTGGGCACACGACTAGTCCAATAAATGTTTCGCAGTGTCCACTTATGTCTCAAATCAGTTTCTTTATGTCGGAAAAGTTTTTCGAGATTTCTATCCTGCGATTAGAGGTAGGGTCGAACTTTGGTTACGACCCCGCAGGAAATTGGTAGTTTCTACACGAAAGCCTCCTCGTTATTTTGATAAAGATTGTGTATTGGCAGTAAGTACCCCGAGAATTATGTTGTCTGAAACGCCCCGTCAAAAATCGATGAAAGTATGTCAAACAACCTGAATCGCTCAAAATCCCTTCAAGACGAGTTTTGAGATTCAAATGTATGTGGTGTCACCTCGCTGTCCCTCTCTAAACGTGGGATGGGTTCGACTTTCTCACAGGGAGTGTACGGAACCATTAGCAAAATTCTGGTAATTTCGTTGCCGGAACTTTTTCCGTAAAATAACGGAAGTTTTTTGTTGTTTTTTTAAAGTGAGATAATCAAGATGAAACAGTTGGCTGTTATCAGTCGTGTACGGTGACCTACCTGTTACATCGGCGACGCCAACCGCTATAGCAATCATCCATCCAATTAGCCACGTCTGTGCAGTAAACTGTTCCATAAGAGTTGGCAACATCACTCCCAGACCTTTGATAACTCCTGCCCAAAGCAACCATGTCACATGAAGACAGAGGACAGCGTACCAGCCCTGACGAGTCATTTTCTTAGACCAAGAGGAGAATCGTGTTGCGATGTTCCACGGCAATGTTGACCCAAACAGTTGCCTGTTTTGTAGGCGCGCCGACGCTGGCCGCGTGGAATGGTCAAGTTACGTAGCCCAAACACAGCCAATGTCCTTTAATACTTTTTCAGGGAAACGAAAAAATTTGATGCAATCATGTAACATACTGACCCACCATAGTACACACACATTCACAAACTCCAGCGTCCTTAGTGTATACTCCAACCTGTGTGCGTGTGTGTATTACCACTGCATGGGTTTAGTACTATATAAGCCATTTCGAGATATTAGCTATGACACTATTCATATGAATTTGTTGACCCCTGTTTTGTTCACTTAAGACTAAGCGTTAATTATTGTTCGTTTACTGGGAGGCAGTGCACTGGGATCGGTAAATCGGATTAACCCAAACCCTGTGTAGCTGTGCGTTCGACCATAACACGACCAGGTTGAATGTTCCATTCACAGAAAAGGTAAAACTTAAATGTTACGTAATCACAGATGGATGTTTATTCGTAACTACTTTACTGGCTTAGATCTTCCCCCATGCTCATCATGTACAGTATACACAAATACTTGAAAAACAGAAACATTCGAATCAATGGGAAGTTGGTTTCTGAATCAAGTTATTTATTTTATCTCCTCTCAACTAACAGGTTTTTTTTCTACAACACTTAACAAAAACGTAAACTCTAAATCCAAATAAAAAACATCACATTATGTTTCACATATACATGAGATGAAATTAAACAAAGAAGCATAGTTTGGTTGCACTTATTTCATCACTAAAATAATAGTAAGAAAAACCCAGTAGTATGAGAAAAATAATAATAATCACTGATGTAGTTTTACAAACAACTGTTTGAAACGAAAACATATCGCCCAATATAAGCAACAAAGTCCAAACAAAAAACTGAATTGCCAACAACTATTTGTCCATCCATGTGTAGTGTTTTGAAGTTTTCTTTGGCACTAAAGAACTTCAAAGTTCAAGAAAGCAAATCGGCTGATCAGCTATATAAGGAACCGTAGTCCACTCTTCTTCTCTCGAATTCATAACCTGAAAGAACAAATTAAAAAGGAAAGGATAACGTTAACTTTTTCTAACCTAAAAATGGTTTGGGTATTTCAAATGTTTGGTAGTAACAATGGAATCCACACAAGATCCTCCTTTGACAAAAATGGTACGGCCCAATGGTCACGTAGCGTCATGGAAGTAGCCAGTGGCCCTTGCATCCCAAATTTCATGTTTTTTAGGTTCAAATTTACACTACTTCAAGATCGAATTTCCCCGTAAAAATTTCAAAACATTTTCATTGATTATCATATAAGATATGGTCAGTTTTTCAAAGACTTACCTGTGATGTCAACACAGAAAATCTGTTCTTGAACTCGGAAGATGAAAGGTCGTGTGTGCAATCCGAACACGTGTAAACCAACGGTGACCGATGGGAACTCCGTCCAAACAACAAAATATAGATCGATAATTGTCATTGGTCCTTTTTTCACCTTGAAAAGTACGGTGGTTTTTTTCAACCAATCCAAACCTTTCTTACATCACAGTAAAGGTAATGGTCTCAACTATTCGATTCTGTTCGACCCGGTGGAATCCGACACTCCAATAAGAATCGGCACTCAAATGAGTAGTTCTGATGGAGTGAAAACTGCGCGCTGCCACAGGAAAACCGGCACAAATTAAGTATTTCAATCGCAAAAGTACGGTGGTTTTTTAAATAACAATATTTTAAAAATACCACCATTAGCTTGACCATGAAATATACTTTTTAAAACCGTTCGACCCCGTACAATCACCCGCGAGGTTAAAAAGTTATGAGCAAAAAAGAGGGAAAAACCTGGTTTTTTCGCATCGTTTGTTATCAGAAAACGCGTGCAGCAGGGGAAACGAGCTTAAGTGAACACAACAAATTCATATGACGGTTTGGGTCAATCTGTCTGTAAACCTCCAAACCAGACAGTGCACTCCTATAGTGTCCACTATACCTCAAAAAGGCCAACAGCGTTAAGGCAGTCGTAGTTTTCACTCCAGTTTCACTCCGAAAAAAACCCACACGCTTACGGCTTACGGAGGCGGAAAGATTGTACGTGGACCGGTCGGAGCTCAACATATACAAACCCTATGACTGTGCAAACGGCGTGCAGTACATTTTCATTCCCTATGTACACTATGGTATATGATTTTGTTCTATAACAAACAAAAAGTTATACCACAAATGAAAGAGAAGAATGCAATTCCCGACTTTATGCCACAATAGGCCGCTGACTAGCGTGATTGTGGCTATCGTCGCGGAGTACGTGAGTGTTTCATCATAGGTAGAGTGCAGAGCGCTCTCTAGCCTATACCACAATATTGTTTGGGACAACAAACCTACCTCGTTCTCAATATTCACCTCGAGACCACGTGGGATGGGGCAGCGTAACCAGTGACTTCAGTGTGCTGCTGAACCTACAAACTAAACTTCCAGCAAATATTGCAAAGAATTTTGTAGTTGGAAGAGCAGGCCTCCCTGATGATAAACATCCCCAATCCGCCGTATTTTGACCACGTGAGGGCGTATGTGGATAAATTTCACATGATGAAAAACAAGTAAACAAACAGGTTTATCGCTATTTTTTATGTATTTCTTCATTGGTGCAAGAAAACTACAAACAGGCAATTATAATAAGCTAAAACTGCTATTGTGATGCAAGACATTCCCTGATGACAGCGCCCTCATGCGGTCAAAAATATGGTCAATTAGTTTCCTTTGCTAACTCTGTTTTTCATGAGAAACTGCCAGATGACAAACTGAAGGATATTTTAACCCTCCGTGACACCATCGCTCACTTATTGAGTAACAGTTTTCTCAAAAAATCTACGAAATTCCAAGTTCTACAACTGCACCTAGCCAAATCGCATGCCAAATGTCTTATCACTACCCGGTGTTTGTTTTTAACTAACACAATCCAACCTTGACCCGCTCTCCAATAATTCCCATAGGAATTGTACAGCAATCACTCAGCCTTGCTAAGTTGTGTAAATAAAGGGCGTTAGTCAAAGAAATGGTTGATTGAGCAGAAAGAGACATGTGGGCTCATCTCAAAATGCAATTTTGCTTGAATTGATTTTATTTAGTCAAAAGGGTTCATATCTAATGCTGTGGCTGATTATAAAGTGATTGGGTGATTTAAAAGTGGTTTGGTTCTTCACAGAAATGTATTACACGCTAAAATCAAACTGTTACTCAACAAGTAAGGCATGGCGAAATGGTGTGATTTTTTTTTGACGGTGCCACGAAGAGTTAAAGGGACACACCGGCTCACTGTTTACCTAATTTAGTGATGTGGATTGACAGACAATAATTTTTAAATGGTTGTTGTAAAAAAAAAATCATCAAAATATCACGTAATTAACGAAAAATGTGAAAAAAACTAAACGCGGTCAAAGGTCAGCTTATGCGCTTTTCCAGCCGTTGCAACTGTCAAGTTTACGTGACAATGTTGCGCAATGTTGTTAAGTAGACTGGTGCTCTATTTCTGTATTAATTATAACAATGGCGAGGCATGAGGATCCAGACTTCATATCCATCAAGAACAAATTCACGTGTAAATAAAAAACAGACATAAACGGACGTCAGTCCATAGACTCAGAGCAAGGTTCCTTGCTCTATGGCCAGTCCTAGTCGAAGTCCGATCGCGGTCGTAACCAATAACTGTTTCGGTTGAACTTGCCATTGAAACAGTTATTGGCTACGACCGCGAAAACGCACCCCAACCTGTATTCTGTGTACGACGAACTGGACGAACTTACTTGTAATGGAGAACGAGCTTCGACATCCAAGGATCGGTACAAAAAACATCGCAAGGAAAAACACCCAGAAGGTGGTCCAGCGAAACGTAAAAATTAAAAAAACTCACGATAAATCAAAAGGGAAAGCCAGCAAAAGCAGCAATTTGGGGGGGGGGGGGGGTGGACATTGTCCAGCCATGGAGGTAAAATGATAGAACTGAAGTAGACCAGCTGCTAGCTGTATGGGATAAACATTCCCCGTCATCGTCCCGCGTGTGTAGCGCAGGCAACACGTTGCAATAGTTAGGGGATAATAGCTAGGGGTACAGACTAATAGCCTCGTAAAAAAACGTAATTGTTGGTCTGGCTCCCTACCCCTCCGACAAGCTCCGAAGCTCACGGCTAGACCGGCAAGCTGGGGGAGTTCATGCCCCGGGGCTTGTCTCTCTGCTGGCCCCACGAGACACGGCACCGGCTGTACGGGATACGCCCCAAGGTTTACGTCCAACTAAAACACGCTTCGGTTGCACGGACTCTCTGAATGCGAATCTTACGTTCGATTTGTCATCATTATTTACAAATTGTATCAATAATCTGAACACATAGTATTTTTTGTCAAATACTCATGAATACTTGTAGAAAAAAAACAGATTTAAATTTGGTCCAGTAATTTACTTTTATACGGCTGGAAGTAAAACTAACTCCGAAGATCACGTGATTTATCCGAACCACTTTTTTTGGTTCGGATAAATCACGTGACCTACGTTTTTTGAAAAATGCTCGAAAACGGCAAAATTTGATGGTTTCTTTTAGGAACCGTTCTTCTCCATTCCTGGAAGACCTTTGAGGTCATATGTTAGCCTATTTTGTAGCCCAAATAGCCCAACGAAGCCGGTGTGCCCCTTTAAAGTCCTACAACAGACCGAAAAATTGTGAGAAAGCTGTGCCCATAAAAGTGAATACATTAATACTTGGGACAACATGGGAAATAACACTCGGTCACAAGACGTAAAATCTCAAAAAAATTCAGACGTCCCTTGTAAGATCAGTTGTTGCAGTGCTCATTGTCAAATCAAATAATAACAGCCTCCAAAATTAAGGAGCTTGATAAGCTGGATGTGAAATCTCTCGTACTGGAACTGATTCAGTTGGGTCAATGGCTAATGCCAATTACCGATTAAACATGCCGAAGAAGAGTAAAAATGATCAAGCATAATATCAACACAAATCATTCCAGCATTTATGTAATACAGCCGTCCAGTTTACAGCTCCCCAGCTGTTTGGTGACGACTTGCCAAAGCAAGTAAAAGATAATGTCGGTGTTAAATAAGGTGGGGCTGAAGTTGGCAGGCCCACGGGGGGTTGTTTAGGCAGCTCAGATCACCGATTCTATCAACGAGGTGGTCATAATAACTCAATACCGAGGTACTAGAGCATATTTTTCTTTTTTATGTGGACGGTTTTTTTTATACCCACGTCACAGTCGAAACCCGTACCATACCGGCAAGTCAGAAACGACCACAAGCGAGTAGAGGACTCCTTTGTTCATGAGGTAAGTCTACCGCCCAGTAATTTATACCAAAGACCAATAGAAACCAATATTGCAGCACATTTGAAGTATTATTTTATTTCGGCATGATAAGGAAAATGTCAAATAGCCACATTGAATCATCCATCCAATCAGCCACTCTGTGCAGAAAATTGTTCCATGTACTGGCAACATCACCCACAGACCTTTGATAACTCCTCCCCATAGCAACCATGTCACGTGAAGACAGAGGACATCGTACCAGCCCAGACGATACATTTTCATAGACCGTGAGGAGATCGTGTTGCGATGTTCTAATCCAATGTTGACCACCTCGTCACATTTTCTTGAAGTGCGCCCTCAGTATTCTTGAGCCTGACACAACTTTACCATAAGTATTGCATACATAGTACAAACTATACGTTTGTGTCTGCTACGTTTGGACCTTCTTCTTGTCCGTTTAGCTTTTGGGATAATTTTTATATATAAGCCCCAGGGAGTATCATTTGGGTTTATACATCAGAGATTATAGAATCAGAGTACCCAGTATAAATAATGTTTAACTAAAAATAAGTACACTCCATCAGGGTCAAAATTGACCCGAATTCCTGGTCCTATATGTAGGGGGTCTGACCCATTTGTGGGATCAGGCTAATAGGCCTTACGCACATGACGTCATTTCAGGATAGGGTGCCCTCGCCTAGAGGTCAAACAGAGGTTATCCATTGGCCAATCCCGTGCGCCACGCGTACAAGTACGTGCGTTTCGATTGTTTCGTCACCGTTTTACCTCGAAGATGGCGGCTGGGATGACGTTATGCATAAGGTCCATTGATCTCTATTATATTGACAATATAGTATAATAGAGATCAATTATGAGGTCTCTACGGAAACTGATTAAACATTTTGAAATTCAGATTCTGCGTCAAGTAGCAGGGTTTCGTGCCGTCAGTTTGACACAGATCCAAGAGGTCACCACTGACCCAGAAATGGATCAGGCCCAGCCTCGCTACCATGGGCAGCGCGCCATCTCGATACCTCTCGTCGCTAAAGAACGAGGGAGACATTCTGGGAATTAAGCAAAATGGCACGGTGGGATCGTACACCACTGGGAACGTGGTTGGGGTCAGGCCCTCTGGGACTCGGAATCCAGGTCCCCCCCCCCGGCCCCCCATCCAGGTCATCAGTTCTGATGGTGTACAGCGTATGTTCAGTGTTCACTCATCTGCACTGTAAAAACGGCGTTTAGAATATAAACACATTTCTAAACGCCTCGCTTGTACCCACTTTTTTCACACGTTTAGCCCTCAACATGTTTAGATTTTGCGTTTCTGTGACATGTTTACGCCAAGACACATTTAGCCTGTGACACATTTAGATTGAATGTGTTTAGGGTTCCTAGATAGTGGGTGCTGAACATGTTTAGAGTACAATACACGTTTCAGAGAATAAGCTTAATTTTTAACACCTGTCTCTTTTCTTTAAGTTTAAAAGAAAAGAGAATTTTTGAAAATGCCCAAGCTGCGCTCGGCATGAGAACCATAAATCATCATCATCTCAAAGGTCATCGAGATGATTTGAGAGGCAATGATGCCATAATTTCAGACATGCTAAAAACAGTCATTTTACAATTTGAGTACGTTTGCTACCTGAGCAATTCTACTTGCCATGGGCATGAGGCTAAACAAGTGGAGCATTTTGATACCTTTGTCAAGTTACGTATTACCAAAATGCAAAGTATTTTAAACCTGTTTAAATATGTGTTTGTGCCATATAGCAAAAACGCTCTTCAAGGAAGGCCTATATGCCTACATGGAAGCCTACATACCAATAGCAAACGTATTCAAATGATGTAAACACATTCTGGTGTATTCAAATGTTCAAATCAGTTCAAGTCTGCATAACAAATCGCAACACGTTTAGCTTTTGACATGTTAAAGAGATAGCCCTTTATCTTACAAACATATTTCTAAACATGTTTGCGTGTAAACATGTTTTGTATCTGTTTAAATTCAAAACTGCATTTCAAACAAGCACAACAAATCTCAACCCGTTTAGCTTTTTGACATGTTAAAGAGATAGCCATTTAGCTTACAAACATATTTCTGAACGTGTTTGCGTGTAAACATGTTTTGTATCTGTTTAAATTCAAAACTGCATTTCAAACAAGCACAACAAATCTCTACCCGTTTAGCTTTTTGACATGTTAAAGAGATAGCCATTTAGCTTACAAACATATTTCTGAACGTGTTTGCGTGTAAACATGTTTTGTATGTGTTTAAAATCTAAACACTGTTTTTACAGTGTGCATGCTGACCTTTGACTTTCACATGGTACTTTATTAGTTGTTGTTTTTCTGTGCCTGAAGATTTGTTGTTCATTAGCATTATCCTGTATGTATTATATCATTCGAGTGCAGGAGATTATTTGAGACGCCAGTTTGTCTTGTATTTATTGTGAATGCTCGTCCATCCAGTTTTAGAGGACCCCTCCTGCCTCCCACGCCCCCCCCCGTCATAATTATATCATTAACAACTGTGACCGATCCACTCTTCACCGATAAGCAAATTTGTGTGATTATTTTAGCAGTAAAACATGTGTAAGGAAAGTTGTGTTTTTAGTTTAATTAATTTGAAATTGTGTGGTTAGTGGTGTCTACGCCTTTAACTATTATAGACTTGATCATACAGTAGACCTACATATAATCATCCCTGATCTCTTCATTATGCCCTGTGATCTGTCAACGATCTACAAGAGATCCAATTCGTTTTGTACAGAAATTTATTGTGAAATAGACCTAAACAAATGAACAAATAAATAGTATGGGTTTTACAATAGCTATTTGATTGCATTATAATTATTGCGCAATACCCCCTTTCGGCCTAAATGTTCACTTTACCAAATTTGAAGTTGAAGCCAAACAATGAAAAACAGTTCATCTTGTCGACATCGACAGCGGCCTTTTTCATGCCAAGCGGTTTACCGTATCGAACTATGAAAACATTTACTCAAGCGTGATGGCCGTTGGCTTCTGCCATATTCAGACAATGCACACTTTTAGGCATGTTTTTAGGAATGCTAATGCTATGGTCGATGAACGGGGGTAAACAAAGTTGAGTGTAAAAGTCGCTCGAAAAATGTGGGGAACAAAACACAATGCGCCTCTGAATATACACCCACAACAATTACAATTGATTGATTTACTATCATTAAAACATGACGTCACCGCAAGCAAATCTGCAATGTATCTAATTATAATTGATTAGTCTGTTAACCCTATCAATAACATCAATACTGTGTGTGTTGTACGAGCGTGGAGAGAAGGAGCCTACATATACATCCATTTTATAAATAATGAGTCAACAAAATTACGTCATTTTGCGCCTGCGTAGTGATGTTACTACAACAAATATGGCGTCACGCCAACGTGATGTACGGTTGTTTTCTTCGTGAAATAGTAAGTAATTCTCATGCAATTAGAAAACTGCAGCATCAATCCAGCAGCTGAATATTTCATACAGATGTGATGTACTGGTGCTTGATATTTTGTGAGTTTTTTGTGTGCATTTAATTGGCAAATTATTGATGAGAATACATCATGTATTCCCGTTCAATCATATGACATTACGTCAGGACATTCATTCATTACTAAAATTAAAAAAATACTAATGTTTTTTTTAGATAGTGAGTTTTCCGGTCGTTTAGTTTACACTTTAGTAATACTAACACTCACGGCATGCATGTGCGACAGTCACTATTCATTTAATTAACTAAGATTTTCTGAGCGTGTTTCTGTTGAATGTTGTTATGACAGGACTATTTTATTTATTTAATTTTAGTGTACAAATACAATGTTATGTACTGCCACTGTATATATGTGGGTGTTTAGTGTTATTCATTTTTACTTTTAAATGAGTTTTAGTTAGTGTTTTATTTTAGGGAGTGAGTGTGCTTTTTTTTTTTTTTTTTTTAGTGTTGTGAATACTGCTGTGCTCCCGAGTCCCAGAGTTGATCGAGCATAGTTTTGAGTCAGTTGACAGTAGTCCGGTAGTAGTCTTCTTATTTAATTAAAAAAAAAATTAAGCCCTAAATATTACTTACTTCAACTTGTTAAACTTGTGTAGGGAGGCTAGGCCTGTATTGGCAGGGTCGAGGATGGGGGGTGGGGGGTGTGGTGGTGGTGGTTGAGGGGGAATTCCACCTACTAGCTAGCTGTGCAACAATAATGGTTGAAAACTCTGTGACTTTATTAAAAATCGGCTACTTTGTAAGGATTCATCAAAGAGGGCGCAACAAGATTTGCCAGCTTAAAAGGGTTTAGTAAAAGTATCTTGGCCAGTGTTTCCACTATCTACATCATCAAGATGTCAGTACTAGTACTACTAGTAGAAGTATATAGTATTTTAGTAGTAAAAATTTGTAAGTAAACATGGTACATGGTAAGTTTTTAAAATCTGACTGAATAAAAATCACATCCTTACTATGTCATCAATATAACTAATTTGATTTTTTTTTTTTTTAATCTGAAAACTCAGTTTTAAATTCAGCCACCACCCACCATAGTGTCTGTTTTCTGTCAGAGTAATACTTCAACGACAATAATAATAGGAATTACAATAAGGATACTTCACAAAAATTGTTAAACATAATTTCTTCTGATCGTGAAACGTGCTTAGGACCAGGATACAACATGTAAAATGTTAATTGACCTAACTTAAGAATATAAAGCAGTACTAAAATAGCCTATTTTTTAAGATGATTTCCTTTTAATGCAATTGTAAAGCCCGGTTCATACTTCCTGCAAATGCAAGTAGGAAGCAAATTCTGACATCACAGCTCTGTTTTCGCTGCGGATGTTTGGCAGGAATTGAGCAACTCAACTCTTCTGAATTATTCGTTGCAAATTTGTGGCGTCAAAATTCGTATCGCATTCATATTCGCTGGAAGTATGAACCAGGCTTTAGTCTGATTTCCATCAGAACAAAAAATGTTTACAAACCTTTGTAACTGAAGTGTCCAGTGATAGTTGTTGTTGAACTTTAACTTTTTACTTTAAAATGAAATTTTATTAATTACTAAAAGGCCTCCAAAAACATAGGAAAAACCAGAGGAGTGAGAAAAAACCACTCAAAATTCTGTTAGAAAGAGCTCCAAAATAATTTGAATAGCACATTATAATGTGAAGGCATTTTAAACGTAAGTAATGCTGTATCCGAATGCCTCTCTTAGCAACTGATGCGTTTTGCGTGGATTTTTGATTTGCTTAAGGCCTGCAAGGGAAATTGTACAATGTGTTTAAAGAATATGTCTTTGGTGACAAGGAGAAAGAAAAAAAAAGTAAGGGTCTGATGCAGTATTTTTCCTTTACATAAAATACAACAGAATTTTAACAGCTTTTGTGGGCGTTCATTTTAGGTTATCATCATCTGGATCAAAGGATAAGAACAAATACTACCATAGTAGGAGACCACTCATCACCCACTACCCTAAGACAAGATGGCAGAGGAAGCTGAGGAAGATCGTCTTCAGGTGATGTTCAAGAAGCTACGAGTAGACCCAGCTTGGTAAGTCATCTTCCCCCAGCTGGTGGTATTGCATCCTGTTTTAATGTTGTACTTTGGTCAGCTTCTGCTTTACAAATAATGTCAACAATGGGTTTTTTCATTCAGTGTCTCAAATGGAAGTTTATACATGCATGTAAATTGGTCGTCGACCCCACCAAACATGCCAAATAGTAATATAACATTGATCAATAGACAACACTTGCAAACTTATGTTTCATCGCTGGAGGTCGCAGAAAGTAAATAATCTCAATCAACAGGCCAGGTTCCCAACAGCAGCTTGATGATCGGGTTGGAATCAGTAGTTTCTATACCTGCCTCTCACCTCTGTGGACCCTGGTTCGAATCCCATCACAGAAGGGTTGGGGTTTTCTCCATGTAGAGTTTTTCCTCCGACATTTAAAACTGTTTTCCAATCATCACAATATCCGGAAAGCTTTGTGAAAACTGTAATAAGTCTGACAAAATAGAGGTGAAGACAAATTTAAATCAAATTTTAATCTTATTGTAATACAAATTCAAATCACACGCATTATAACATGATGAAATTACTTGGAATTATCTAAGTTTAAGTAATGTAAAAGGGTAGTATAGTTTTCTGTGACCATACCTCCTTGCTTCCATTGACTTTCACAGCGGAAATGAGCTAAAATCAAGACAGATCTTCACAATAAGGCACGCACAAAAGATGGCAGCCTCCATGGGTTAAAACAATGAGCTTGTGTGTATGAGTGTGTCGGTTTACTCCACTCAGTGGGTTCAAGGATAGTACTGTGCGTAAACAATGAGCTGAATTGGACTGCATTTACAATTGATGTTTATCTCCAAATTGACCTGAACTCGGGTGATGCACCTTTAAAAACCATAATCAAAAAGTTCTGCAATAATAAAAGCTTTATATTTTGACTGTTTTTTTGTAAGTTTCATTGTCAGTCTTCAGAATTGCCAGCTTAGTTAAAGTACGCATGGGGGTGAGCTTAACATAAAACCCCCCAAAATGGTACTTGTCTGGACTTTGTTCAGGCATGTCAGGAAACAAAGATCATGACCGCACGAGGGGGAAACCACAACCTCATTCCTAGGGGCGATCGATCTCGCCTCGCCATTTTCCCTAGCAGGATCCACTCGCTCATAATCCCTGGTATTGGTTTTAAAATGTGCCAGCTTATGGCACATTTTGAGTAGGCCTGTGGCTGATCCACTTTACGCACGCGATCAAGTATGGTCACCCGCAAAAGAGGCATAAAGTCAAAGAGCAACTGGTCCCCTCTCATTCTTCTTTGATCTTGTGACTAGTCTAACTGTATTCAGTTTTGGGAGACTGTGTAAAAACGTTATCAAAGTTTCTAATAACTTTTTGGAATCGCGTGAAAATACTAGCTCAAATGTTTTAAGAAGTGTGCATGCAAATCAATCACTTTTGGGAGCCAATCAACGTTGCCCGTCGGAACATCCCTACCAGGGGTTAGTGACAACTGACATGATGAGGAATGACTGACAGTCAGCAACAAAGAAGTCTTAAGACATCTCTTGAAACAACTTTCTCTACATTGACAAACATTGAATCATTTAGATTATTTCGATTTTTTTTTTATCCTTTCTTGTAGGTCTTCTGTGGGATCTATCAGCCTGCTGGTGCCACACACAGAGTATCCGGTTGACAGAGAAACCAAAGCAAGGAAAACAGGTCTGAGGAAGAGCAGCCTCCGCAGCATGAAACACAGGGTAGAGCCTTATTCCACAAGCTCTGCATTGACCGATGCCTTTGGCGAGCTCCCGTGTGCTGTTGATAAGGGAAAGTGCTCCTCATCATCCTGTCTCTGCGTGGAGAAGACTGTTGAAAGCAAGAAGGAGGAGGCAGCCAGTGCTGACACAACGAAGACCAACTCTGATCAGCAGGAGAAGTCCAGCTCGAAAGAACAGGACTCTGCATACAGTCATAGACCTTACATTGGCTTCGAGACAAGCTCTCTCAGAAACCCTCTAACGAAGATTTGCATCCGGAAAGATAAGGAGATATTTGGTGCTACGAGTAAAATCAAGTCCGTCGCCTCGTTCAAGACACTTGCAACTATCGAAGAAGAGACAACTGATACCTTGCCCTCGCTGGAGAGACCTAGCGAGATCTGTGCACCGGTGAAGTTTCAGTGCAGCTGTAAGTCTGCAGCCAGTAAGCACAACACGACTGCTGGAAAGCCCACTCGAAGACTGACCCGACACCGTAAAGCAAAATTAGAAGCCCGAAGCCAGGCATTCCATGGCTCTCGCACTTTTGCCACATACAGAGACAACACAAGGTTCTGTAAACTTGGAACTCCCGGTGCCATACAGAAACCCTCGCACAATGCCAAAGCAGTGGTGAAGTCTAGCACCATTAAATCGAACTCGCCGCTCCAGGGCTGGACGCAGAACCTTGCCACCGCCAGCAGTAGCGCCATGTCTTCACCTCCACGCTCGGAGTTTTCATGCTCTCAGCAAGCCCGGTTCACCCACGACATCTCGTTTGATGATACGACAGCTGACGATCTGGCTGGGTACTTTGAAAATTTGGTTTATATTCCTAAAAAGATGTCCGAAATGGCAGAAATGATGTATACATAGCGCAATAGCTTATGACTGACGGAATTCTTTTTTTAGTCAAAGAGTTACACTAGAGATTGTGCATACCATACGTAGTAGGCTTTTTTTTTTCTGCAAAGAAACGAACTGTTCTCAAAGAAAAATCTTTTTTTTAATTTGATTTGTTGTTATTATTATTGTTGTCTGGTTTTTTTTCAGAAGATTTTTTGAGAGAGATTGTGCATTAATTACATATTAAGCGTTTGTTTTTTCTCTGCAAAAAGGAACATTAAATCTAAGCAATTCAAGGAAGAAAAAATCAAGATGGTGGTTAAGCTACAGTTTCTCTTAACACGTATTATGTTACGCCCGTGTTGCATCATTGATACATGCGTATATGGTCACAAATGTGTGTGCTGGCTACTTGCATATTATGCCTAGCAACACATTCAACATGTCAAAAGGATACCCTAGTTGTTTTCTCAAAATAGAAAGAGTACAATCTTAAAAATGTCCCTTTGAAAATGATTTGTATGGGAATGTTTTTACAAACTGATTCTTCTTCATTTGATTCACCCTGAAAAAGGACAACTCTGGGACGTGACCCCCTGTTGATATGTTGAATAGTCCAGTCTAGGACATCAGGGATTTTGACTCCCACCCCCCCCCCCATTTCCGGGGCATTGCAATTTGGGGGGAAACAGTGAAATAAATAACATGTGCTACAACTTAGTGTTACCAGCCCTCACTTACACATGTAATGGTTGATGTCTGTGCCCCTCTTCACTAGGTAGGTATACACACCATTGTAGCTTAATGATTTGAGCTTGCACGATGTTGGCAATGTGAAACATGAAAGGACTACATGTACGTGTGGCCTAATATCAACCTTTTTATTGATACATGTCGGCTTGATAATTCAAGCTGACAATGTAGACAATCGCTGACACCACCATGCTCCAGGTTTTTGATTTGATGACCCTCTAAAGGTGCTCTAAAGTAGCAGGCTTGTTTATGTTGAATCCAAGTATTTATGTCTAATTTTGGCTTGAAGCTATCTGGCTGTGTACAATTATTGCTAGCTACAGTAAGAAAAACATTTCTACTGTGAGCCTAATTTGTAATTGATTTTCGTCTTGAGGAGTAGGGTCATCATTTGGTTGGCGATGACATGCTGATTTATAGGCAAAATTATCAAGAAAGATACGATAAAAGTTACCTGTGAAAGTCACAGTTGGATATAGTGTCTACTTGTTGAGAAAGCAGCAACAAACTGTCAATGTATTTGTTTGTGATTTTAATCAAAATTGCGTTCCCTCGTTCAGAGCGGGTGCCAACTGGTCTCTTTGAGGGCAGCATTCAAACAAACACCACTTAAAAAGGGAAAACAAATGTTGCAAAAAAGGTGATCTTTGGAGATTCAAATTTTTTTAAATACCGTTATTTATTTCTAGTCGGGGGCATTTCAAATGTAATAATTTCACAGGACGGTTACTAGTACCATTATCATCTTCATAAAAGGAGGCCTTTGGATGAAGATTACAACATTTCTTTCGGGTTATTACACAATTTTGACCCAACCTTTATCAAACCAGTCAAAATCATGGATGAAGAAAAACACCACGTGAAACACCCCCCCCCCCCTTCACTAAAATAAGCAAAACATAAAAAACTAAATAAAAAAAGGTTAATAAAACATTTGCAAACAATAGGAATCTCATAAATGTTATTCTTTGCATGTTGGAATTTGAAAAGTGTTGTACTTTGTAATTTTATCTCCAACCATCATTTCAAATTCATTTCCAATTTTATGATGCAAACCCATTGATACAATGTATGTACACAAACGGCCATGTTGGGTTTTTTTTTCTCACTTTATCGACAATGTAATCTAAACCGAGGCTGAAAGGTAACATGAGCCTAAGTGTGGAAACTATGGCTTTGGCTTATGGCTTTGGCTCTTAAGGCTTTGTCACACAGAGCAATTTTTACTGGCAACGTGGAGGCAACCAATCACACACTGCATGCAAAAAGGAACACTTCGGTAGAACAGGTGTTTTTTTCCCCCAACACTGTTTTACTTGTTCCCAACAAAATTGTATCAAGATCAAAGGATAAATGTTTTCTTTTTCGAAACTGCCTAGAACTGGTTGCTTGTAAATTGCCTCGTGTGACAAGGCCCTTAGGCTCTGTCGTTAATTTGGAATGCATGTACTTGCACATTGTCATTAGGTGTGGGCTAAATAGGCAGATGGGGCCTAGGCTGGAGCACAAGCCAAAGCTGGGTTTCGAAAAAGGCCACAGTGCAACCACTGCTGCAGACAAGGAACCTTAGAAACCTCTTATTATTAGAACCTATATTGCCCTTAAGTAACTCTATGAATCTTGGCCCTGGCTTCTCCAAGGAGGCCCTCGTCATTGCCTTGGTGCCCTGTGAAATGTTCCAGTGCAAAGTGTTATTTTCCTCATAAGAGGCAGCATCCTCATAAGAGGCAGCAAACCTTCCAACTGTCCCTGATTCTGCAGAAAGTTCCCTGATAATAAACCAATCTTTCCATAGTCTGATGAACAAATTTGAAAAATCTCCCTGATTGTGGAAAACTTTTCCATATTGTGTTGAATGTAATTCTAAATATCTCACTAATTTGTATCTCCCTGTGGATTGCAAGATGCAAATGTTGGCAAATCTGGGGCGGGCAACCTTTACTAAGGAAAAACTCCCTCGCCTTACAAAAACGAAGTATCAGGTCCACATGGTCATCATATGGCCATGTCCAAATTAGCGGCTGTGGCTAGGTGATAGTCGCTGGTTCATCATGCATTGAAGCATCGACTGCCCTTAGCAACACCCTAAGCACTAGCCGTAGCAACTCATTTGGACGCGCCTATCAAAAGAATGCGGTGCTAGGCATTGTAAAGACATTTTGTAACCAATTAAAAATACCAACTCAAAATAACAACCATTGTTATGGTTTTTTACCCCATTAAATAGAAACTTTTCAATTAGTAATTAAATTATTGATTCACAGAAACTGCAGCAGATTATTGTATATTGTTTACTTTTAAATGTTCATATAAATGCAGCTTGCCTGGTATAATTTGTTTGAACACAAATCTAGGACAATAAAATAATGTTAAAGATTGAACGAAGCATCAATATTTATGAAAATAATGTGTAGATTCATAGACAGGCAAAATGTATGTGTACATTGTATACTAACTATTTATTATTTAAGTCTTTTAGAATACAAGATAATATTTTACTAAAGTAAAGAATTGTTTTAAACTGAACAGTGAAATCGGTTGCATTTACAATTAATTTCTGACAATTGATTTGGTAAAAAAAAAAAATTGGAAAAAGTTTACCCCCTACTGTAATGGCTCTGTGTTTTCACCATTGTAATACAGCAGTATGATTCAACGGTTATATGGTTCTTGCTTTTTGTGTTATTTACCAGGTGTCATACCACCCCCCCCCCCCCCCCATGTCCCACTATAGACTGTGCAAATCTTGCGAGTACCGGAACGAGAAAACACATTAAACGAAGAACTTTTTTTTCTGAAATCGAATCTTTGTTTTAAATTTGAAGAAATCTGAACAGCAAAAATACTCATTACAACTTTTATCAAGTGAGTTTTCATAATTTAGTCATTAAATTATTATCATGAAACAAAATTGAAATTCTTGGACAAGGATGTTTAGTTGATCTTAACTTTTTAGAAACCCCTTTTGTCAGCCTCGCTACCATGGGAATGCAGCACGCCGTATCGATACCTTTCGTCACTAACCCCTGGTAGGGATGTACTGTTACTGAAAAACAACGCTGATTGGCCCCAAAGGGTGACTACTTTGCGTGCACGCTTGTATGGCGCCTGTAGGACGCTTAGTACGCTCGTGTGAAAATGCAAGTATTTTGACGCGATTCCATTTCAAATGAACCATGTTTTTACACGGTAATTCTAAACTGCATACATGTACAGTTGAGCAAGGCATGCTGGGGGAAAATGAGCGGACACCTGTTGCCATGACACCTGTCGTTCGAATACGCCCGAGACTTGCACAGTCTACTCTTCCCAAATCTTTGGAGGACCGTCTGACTGTACATGTTCCCAAATTCATCAAAAATCCTTCACAATAATTGTGTCTTGTCCTTTCGATTTTTTAATCATATCAATCGTTTTGCATTTTGAAAAAAATGTTGTCCTGAAAATTATTTCACTCAGTTGACAGTTGTGAGAAAATTCTCAGGAACTAGGTTCATTCAAGTTTTTTCTAAATCAAAGTGGAAGCACAATGAAAACTTGCCCAAAGGCGACTAACAACTGCTGTAAAGCTTTCTTCAAAATGACTATTACAATTTAAAAAATTGAGACGAGTTGGTTGGCTAATTTGTAGTCTCTGGAGTGAGAGTGGTGGAATGATTGTGCTCTTCCCAAAAAAGTAAAGAAACGGGGTCTTTCTTTCATTATTTCCTAATATTTGTAAAACTGTTCTGTATCAAATATACATACTGGTTTTTCAAACAATCCTCTTCAACTAAAACGCACTGCTTGAACAAATAAGAAATAGACTTTGATTTCATCATAGAGAAAGGTGGTTTCATCATGGAAGGAAGCTCCATGGTTTCATGTACATGTAGTTACTCTTAGCTAGTTCATGAATTGAAGTTACTCAATCAACTTTGTTTCGTAACCAGCGTCAATCCGCCCACACGCAAGGACATTGCTAGTCTGTTGGTCCTCAGTTTCTCTATGCTCAGACGGATCGTGCCTGTGAGTCGAGGGTGTTAATTGTTGCTGGATGCGGGGAGGTTTTTTTATTTTTTTTTAAATATTATTTCTTGTTTATTGATAAGAACTTTCGTCACCAAAAACAATAATGATATGATCTCGTGATGGGAAAACCCGCATGAGGTACCCATTTGCAACAAATGGCGCCCATATGCGAATACAAGCTAATTTTATTTATAAAAGCGCGGGCAAACTGATTATTGAATACATTTAACAACAACATTTGGTCTATTGTGCCATGAATTGTGACCTGCACCCCGCTGCGCATCCGCAACAGTTTGTTGAGATGATTTTTTTATTTTTTTTTATTATTTTTTTTTTTACGCATTAGGGATTCGGAAATGGGCACCATGGAAGAGGCACGTCATCAACCAAGCCTTTCTATTGCATCGTGAGCGCGCACGCGCAAAGGGTAAATAACAACCAGACGGATATCACTATCAGTATCGCCCTGTATTACGGATCCGAAGGAGTGCTTCTCTGGGAGTGTGGAATAAATCAGTCCAATTTTGACTGATTACTCCCAATTTTTTACCGCAGTATAACCACCAGAACTTTGCTTACATACTATAGATTTGTAATATACAGTCAAAACGGCAACAACCTCAAAATGGGAGGTCAACGAGGAGTGCATCCAACGTGTTGTTTTTGTCTTCACGTACGCACTGGCTCGGTTTTAATCGGGTTATGGCACATGGTATGTTATTGTATGTAGAGTGTAGGGTACATACATGTATATAATCATTGTGTACTCTGTTGTGAATATGTATCCGTAGACGACGGTGTAACATTTACAAAGGTAGTGTTCTACAGCATGTGAGTGGATGAATGTATGTTTTCCTAGTCCTAGAACTATCCTATGACTGGTTCATTCCAGAACAAACCTCTCCAGTCTCCTGGTGTCAGTATTTTATGTCTACACTCCAAGTCCTAGTACTAGTAGTAGTACTACGCTACGGTCTAGCGTCTAAAATTTTAAAAAGGACTCGACGTCGAAGTCAAAGTTCATACCATACATGATGATTGATGGATTGGTAATCCCTTGCTCTGTCTATGTACATGTATGAAGAGTCTATGTCATATGTGTGATGGTATTATAATGTTAATCAGCTGATCAGGTCACTTCAAACAATGGAGTACCGGGTTTATCTTTTGTTACTAGCTAGCCTAGCGATGGTTTATTTGGGTTGTATAGTACTTAAATTTAAGCGTAACTGCCACAACAACTGTTTGTAAGCCAGGCTCTGTATCTATGCCCAGGTAGGGGGTCCACTCCTTGTGTCCGCCAAGCTGCGAACAAACAATGGATTATTATTCCACAATATAGTTTGGTTGCAAAATGTAGTTCACAAAGGACAGACAATGAAACTAACATAGTAACAATAACGATGCATGGCGATGAACAGATAACAGGTACAAATATTCCTCGAGAACACTGGTTGTAAAAAGGCGAGATTGAACTGACGAAAGGTGTCTGTAAACAGGGCAATAACAAGAGACCCAAAAATATACACTCGAGAAACAAAACCAGCGAAAAGTAAAAACTAAAACAATGCACACACAGTGTACCAACCAGTGAACAAAAGGCTAGCGTTGGTTGGTAGTTTTCGTCATTTGTCCGTGCAGTTGATGTCAATATTTACAATATTTACGTGTAGTCACCACAGTACCTTTGCCATTTCATTTGTACTTTGGTCACTTTGTACCTTTACCATGTTCACAACTAGACTACCCCAACACTAGAACTAGCGGTTTGTTCCACTATCTCCTTCTCGATCACAAACCTCATTAGGTACAAAATCCTATTCGAAACTTTTTGCCCTTCACAATTATGCACCTGGCTGGAGTTCTCTTTTTAAAACGGATCTCACCAAAAAAAGGCTCTATGTCAGTATGTGTGCTTTGTTTCCACAGTGAGCTCGGCGTGGGTCCAGAAAATCCACTCCGTAAAACTAAAAAGGAAGTTGCAAAAGACGATAAATTCTGGCTGTTATACAGAATCGTCACGTTCTTGAGCTCCTTGGCATTTATATTCTGACTTATGGATCCTGCCAAGTAATGAAGTAGGAGAAGTACATGTTATGTGGAAGCTGGCAAATAGCACCCATCTTTGACATATTAGTAGTACAGAAGTAGTGGAAAATAACGTACTGAAATAAATTGCAGGAAATTTTGAATTTAATTGCACTCTAAGGATATTGGGCAGCTCAATCTGTAGATTGGCCAAATTGTGCGCAATCTGCAGATTGTGCAAATCTGTAGAATGCACTCCATGACGCATAACAGACGTCACGCACAATCCATTTTGGACATTGGTTTTGATATTTTGCCAAAAATCTATTTTGAGAAACGTATTATAAGGAATTATAAACTGGCAACATCTCCTGCGTACCTGACTTAGATGCGAGTTTTAAGTATTTTCATAAAGACCTGAGACAGTCAATCCATTCTGATTGGTCAAGAAGAGACCATGCTTTCATGTTTAAATGTGCGATATAAACAACAGGTTACATGTTGAGGAGTTTACCAACAAACACGGTGAGTGTTCACTAGGACCTAGCCCCGGTAGGACAGACGCCAGTCTGTCTGCTTTGCACTTGGAATAGGACGGAATTATGTCTACTATGTCAAGGATGGTTACACAATGTGTGTAAACTTCAGAAATATATCAAACGGCTCAGAATGCACATCAGAGGTTAATTTGGACAAATGCGATAGCAAGATTCAAAGAACTTGACACGCTTGCTTGTTGAGGGTTGAGGAAAAAACTAAATTCTCTCTAGCTACATTGTACTGTGATTTAAAATTACTTAACTACCTCAGGGGTAAATGGGGTTTCAGAGGTCTTGGAACTAACTACATGTAGTACCTCCCTATAGATGTCCATCAAAACTTTACCTAATGTGAGCATTTTCGAGAAGAGACTAAAAAACTTATTTGTATTCTGAGGTATTTTCTTTGTAACTTGTATACTTGAAGCGCCTTTGAACATATTTTTAATGGAGACCAGAACTGATTAAACTGTTTTGATTGATTGATTGATTAATTGTACTTTCTCTTTAAATTAACAGGTTGGGCAAGTATGTGCTATGTTGCTGATTGCATCGATGATCATCAAGGGCACTGTCAAAACTGAGGACAACACGACCAATGTTTCAATTGAAAACCAGCATGATGCATGTAAGTGTAAATGTAATATGTAATCCCATTTAACGCAGGCCATGTTTGACTTCTTTAACCCTAACCACCATCAGGTGTCATCTGGACACCTAAATGCGTAAAAACGCAACACTCTAGCTATCTGCAGCAAAATGCAACACAGTTGCATTGTGCAGTGAACTGGTTTGACGCCATAATTGGTACTGGGCATATACCCTGCTAGATACATCAAATGCAACACAGTTGAGATGAAGTGCAGCAAAATGCGACACAGTTGCATTGGGTTGTGCAGTGAACTGGTTTACACCAGCCTTGGCACTGGGCATATAGCCTGCCCTGCTAAATGCATCAAATGCAACATAGTTGAGATGAAAATGCAGCAAAATGCGACACAGTTGCATCGTGCAGTGAATTGGTTTGACGCCAGCCTTGGCACTGGGCTATTTACCCTGCTACATGTGTAAATGCATCAATTGCAACACGGTTGAAATGATAACCTTGCTGATCATGTATAGTATTAATTATGCAGTTAAAAAACAACAGATGATTTTGTTGCGTTTTGAAGTGAACTGGTTTACACTGGCCTTGGCACAGGGCCCTTACCCTGCGAATTGCATCAAAATGCAACACACTTGAAATGAAAACGTACAGCAAAACGCAACAGAGGATTTTGTTGCATTGTGAAGTGAACTGGGCTCAATTGTATGGTTCCGCTTACAGCAGAATACTGCTCAATCAAGAATGTCATTAACCCAAACCCAACAACCCTTTATGTGATTGTTTTTCAACAGCTGATTACTGTGTTGGACTGGTCATCATCTGCTGTTACTTTCTCATAACAAGCATGATGATTAAGGGAGTTGCCCAGGTAAGATCATAACATCTAGATTATCCGGTCATGTAAAAAAAGAGTTCTGGTCCAATAAAAATGTTGAGCCCAAAGCCCTGAGGTGTTGTGGATCCCTTCCCCTTAGAAAAAAAGAACAAATAAATAACAAATTTAATAGGAAGAAAATTGAGGCCCTGCCTCGGGTCAGTTAACTCTTTCGCTACGGCATTGTTTTGCATGCTGTGACGTAATTATTTTTAACAAGAAAGCCTTGCACAGTCACTCCTGTAGTAAAATTATTTTTACTCTGCTAATCTGGGGGCTATATTACTAAATGATATACACAAAATGAAGCTGACATTATCATCAGTGTGAATCTACAATTACAATACTTTCATATAAAAAAATGACAACACTTTAATTATGCAAAATCATTATTATGACATGTAAATAAAGATGAATTTTTTATTGATACGAGCTAATTATTATTATTATTTTTTATGATGGACCACTGCTTATTTCATTTGTAGTAAGTGATGGTATTCTTACTAACCATATTGGCAAATTAGGCTAAATTTGAATATTTTTTGCCGATTTATGGGGTTTTCAATCCAAGTGTAAAAAACACATGTGGGCAGATAATTTGCATAAAATTGTCCTGTTTGTTGGTTAGTGAACACACATGTATCGTATGACCCATCTTTTGTGTTGCATTGAAGTTATTTCATAAGAATTATGAATTCACATAAACCTCACTGATGAAGTACATTCTAATTACTACATGTATATTGTGAAGAATTATTATTTGATATTGGAATGTACAAATAATACCTTTTTTTTGCAGTTCAATCATGGGAAAAAGTTAAAAAAATGCTTTTGTCACTGCTATGCCCTAAATACACATGTGCGTAGGGAGTCTTTTGTTTTGCTTATCATTATAAATGGCTTGAATATCCTGAGTACTTTTAAAAATTAATAAATATATTGAATGTTCAGTTTGTTGGGACAAGAATGGGCTCATAGGAATGGAATTTAGGCAAGTTTACAATCCACAAAGATTGGCAAAAGAATATTAGTGGCATATAACAATGAATACATTTGAATGTGCCAAGTGCACGTTTTTTTCTCTATAGGGTGGCAATATTGTTTGTTTTGTAGCAGCTCAAATAAACATAATGTTACATGAAAACATAGTGGATGTCATAACTTTCAGTACATGCACAATGGATACTAATTATTTACAAAATACACACTTATGAATAACAGTGTGTGTACAATCTTTTTCTCTCATGAATATAAAGAAAAGAAAGAAAATGTATCCAATGTCCCTTTTATTTCAAAGGTAGAAGTAGTAGGCCTACATATTTGGTTCAAAACATTTTTATGTACAATAGTTCCAAGTTCACACTGTTCAGACTATGGTATGGAAGCTCATAAAACACTCTTTCGGGTGGAGATGAGGCATATCACTGCAGCCAATACAGACAAAAGTTTGTCCGTCGACGTTTTGCTGGAGTGCTGCACACAACACAGATCCTGTCTTCAGGGACGTAGCCGACAAGGTGGGTATTTCCCTCCATTCGCTCCACAGGCTTGCCAGTTCGAGGCCGTCCAACACGCACACGGGGCTCATCCATGACAGATTCGGCAGCCACTCTTTCGGTGAGAGATGTAATTAAATGGTGCTTGAATTGACGGAGACTTAGTTTCTTGTCACTGTTGTCTCGTGCTACTGTTAGTGAGTATTATGATGTATGCGTTTACTTTGCATATCTCAAGTAACTACAAGAAAATACGCTTCCACCACTTGATGGTCTTCCTCGTAAACTGGCCGTAGTACGAGACACTTTGGTCAATTCGATCACAGCCATTCATTGAATGATTGTAATCATGAACAACAACCGGCTTCTCCACTTTTTCCCCATTTCGTCTGGTTATGCTGATGTTTCCCACTGTCGCTTTCGTAGAAACCACCAAACATGGTTTGTGGGCTTTCTTATCCCTCCAAGCAGTGCATAGAATGCCGTCAGTTTCACTTCGGAAGTTCTTCACTTCACGGTGTTGAAGTTTCAAAGTTTTGAGTTCCGACAGGAAGTTTTTTCTGTTGATGTTTAGTGTGCCGGTGTAATACATCTTCTTGGCGTTGAGGTACTGGATGAGGGCATGGGTTGTGTAGTAACGATCAGCAAAAACATGGTGACCCTTTCCCAGTGGCTCAAGTAGATATTCAAATATTTTCTCTGCCTGTCCGGTTTCGCTCTGGTCGGGGCTGAATGACGTTTCTTTACCAAAATAAATGAGTAAATTATATGCGTAGCCAGTGACACTGTCACACAGTCCAAATGTCTTGATGTGATGCTTACGGGGCTTCGCAGCATTGTATTGTTTGTATTTCCATCTCCCCTTCCACTCAATCACCATCTCATCTATGGACACGTCACAGAACGGGTAGTAAGCTTCTTGGAATTTTCCAAGCAGCTTGTTGAGGAAAGGTTCAATCTTTTCTTTAGATACTGAGTCTATATCTGGCGCATGCAACATGGTGTTGTAGATGGCCTCGAAGCGATCTCTCGATAACATTTGACAGAACCATGGGCTGTGGTTCACTGGGAAAAGAGACCAGTAATCTTTGATGCTTGGACGATGGTTTAGGCCCATAGCGATAAGAACAGCAAAAAATGTCAGCATTTCGCTGTCAGTTACTGGCTTCCAGGTCTTGTAGTCTTGTAAACGTGTTGATCATATCCTTCAATTGGGAGAGAACATCTGGGGTCCAGAGTTTGAGGAGGCAATCTATGGGGGTCGAATCTTCATCTAAGGCTAATGCCTCGTTCACACCAGGATTTACTGGGGGTATGAAGCGAAAGTTACGTTTGATTGTGTCATTTTGTGATCCTGTCACATCTTTCCAATCATAATTTCAGCTTGCATTCCTACCTCTACCTCCTGTCGCGTTGGTTTGGGGTTGCTTGGCCCCCGTCCTTCGATGTGGGAATCCCCGGCTGTGAGCGGCTCCCCGTACAGAAAGAGTTAAAGGGCTATCAATCGGCCTTTAATTTTGACACATTTTCTTCCCCCCAACAGCACCAGTCCAGCTACCTGCTGCCGTTCTTCTGCCTGCAGCTGTTTGATTTCTTCATCACATGCCTGACAGCTATCGGCCTGATGTCATACTACCCAGAGTTTGACTATGAAGACAGTGTAAGTCATTTAACCCTGGCCACCTGTAAAGTCCTCCAAAATCCACCTCATTATGCTGGAACTTGATGGATTTAAAAAACAAAGGTCCATGAAAAGGGGTCTGGGTGTTTCGAATAAACAGAGACCATGCCTCTTTCAAAACTCTTTCCATACATGTACGTGTGTGTGTTCAGATGTAGCAATGAAAGCATTGTTTCTATGAAAAGTA
Source organism: Pisaster brevispinus (assembly GCA_023634235.1). Classification (NCBI taxonomy): domain Eukaryota; kingdom Metazoa; phylum Echinodermata; class Asteroidea; order Forcipulatida; family Asteriidae; genus Pisaster; species Pisaster brevispinus. The sequence goes on from JAMKCF010000017.1 coordinate 5,404,319, forward strand.
GTATCACTCCCTCTGCAAGAACTTGAGGTCTGCCAGTGTCTTGGGTTAACTCTTCTGCTTGGTTAACTCAAAGGCATCTCAAACATGTCCTGTCGGTTAGGTTGAACACTGGAACGTTTGAACACAATATCCCAAGATCGATGGTCAATGTGATCCAAAAGACATCGATCGGGTCTTCATCCAGATCCTTTGTAGGTGCAAGAATCAACCCCATCCCTCTTGTTGGTGTTCGTTCCCCAAATCTTTGAAAATTTAGCATTTCTCTGTGGCTTTTTTTCTTTTTTAGGGCAAGTTCCCCTACAACCAGGAGTTCATGCACTGGAAGGAGAAGCTGCCCATCAACAAGATGGATCTGGACAACCAGTGGTTTGTCATCATCGCCCTGGTCATCTTTATGATCATCATGGTGGTCAAGGTAAACTGCTCTGTTGTAATGTTTTTTCTTCTCACCATACACGAATCATCGAGCTAATCCTAAACTAATCCTGTTTCAGTTCCCGCACTTGAAAGCACCCAGTACACTTTCATTAAATGTATTATACAGGATTGGTCGAGCTGACAAAATATTCACAGACAGTTTTCATGTTTTGTGTGACTAACCACATACATGAAACAACGAACCTTGTGAAAATTTGGGCTCAATCCGTTGTGTGAGTCGGGAAAAAATAATGAAAAACCATACACAATTTTCAGCCTCTAAACACATTGTCCTTAATTCTGTTTGTAACAACCGAAATCAGCTCTCTTTTTTTAGATTTTCAGATACAGTTTTCTTGACTATGACTTTTTTTACAGAAAACATTTTCATTGTATGAACTTCATAATCAGTCAAGCTTTCAGACTAGAATTAAGCAACGATGATTTTTATCCTAACCATTCCTGGTTGGATGAGTTATCCTGCCCAAACTGTTTTTTTGTGAACCTGATGGGTTTTGTTGTTATATTGCACACCCTTACTGGAACTCGACGGTCAGGGCCTATATCTGCCACAATGCTACCAATTCTCAAGCATGAGACGTGACTGTTTTGAATTCCTTCAATGATAGCGGTGTATGGATCGCCAGATGGGTTGGGTGGGGATTGGCACATTATGTCGACCTCATCACCGGCAGGGATATATCGACAGTGGCTACCGGTATACTTTGCATATCCCATCTTACCATTTTTTTAAGTAGTTCTGTTGATGTAAGCTGTATGCCAGGCTGTACTTTCTTTTTCAACCAGTTCCATGAAATGCTTGCCCCTTGTTTGTTGCTGGTGTTTCTTTGATGCCCTGATTATGTTTGTGTCTATGAGAACATATACTTGAGTTCTGTAAGGATCTGTGGGGACGACTGGAAGGCGGGTACGTCCCTGTAGACAAAACCCATGACTTCTATGGTAATAGGAATTACGCTCAGATATGGTACTGCAGATCCGCTGGCGCCTTCTATTTGGACATCTGCCGATGTAAGTTGTAGGTTTCTGAGTGGTGGATGTGAATGCCATAAGTCTGTGGTGATGGAAGTTATCTGAGGCCCAGAGTCAATGAGGGCTCTGCATTGTTCTTTCTGAATTTCGGCTACGTCTTCATTTTGTGGACCAATCAGCTTTTGATGTTGCAGCTGAAGGTATGACTGCAGGGTTTTGGTATTTGCGGGAGGGCGTAGTTGCTGGCCTCTGACGGTTTGCCCTGATCGTTGGCCTTGGTAGTTTAAAGGAGCTGACCGACATCCTCTAGCAATAATATGTCCTTCTTGGCCACAATTAAAACAGATGTAGACTCTTTGGGGCTGAGATGGAGATACATGCAGATTAGGTTGATGATGTCTTGAAAGGCTGTCAACTTGTTTGGTCAGATGTTGCATTTGGAGTATGATGTCCTGTATGTCTTCAGGCTTGTACTCTGATTTTTGTGGCCGTTCGAATTGCTGTTCAATGGGTTGTTCAGTTACCCTTTGTTCTGATGATGAAGACGGTCTACTGGGTTGAGTAGGAGGTTTGCTGGATTGTTGCTGCATTGGGGCTTTGGTTTGTTTGTAGTTAAGTGCAGCATCTAACCTGTTTTCTCTTTTGATGAGACGAAGTTCTGCCTGAAGCTCACGAAATGGCATGTCACGTGGTCTCACGTGGTCTCATGGGGGCTAGTCTCTGTGTGATCTTTTCATCTTTAACTCCTCGCATGAATTGCTGTGTCAACATACGGTTTCTGTTAGACAATGAGATAGATCTGTTCATGCGATCTTCTGTTGTTTGAAGGGTAGCCTCCAATTCAACTGCATAAATGCTTGCGGACTCATTATTGCGCCTGACTCTCTCATAAAACTCTGCCAATGGGTCTCCTTCTGATAACATATTACCGAACTGCACCTTCAACTCTACAAAAGCGTCTTTTGGAGTCTGGAGTTCCTTTGGTAGATTGAGAACAAGCTTTCTGGCTGAGCCTCCCAGATATCTGACGATCGGCGAAAATTGAAGATAGGCTGGTATCGCTGTGGTGTCTATCAGGTAAGCATGCGTCTCGTACCCATTCATCGATGGAGACTGGTGAGACGGCATCAGTTGGAGATGTGTAGTAGCTAGTTGGCTTCTTGGTTGGTTCTAAGACGGAGATTGGCTAACTCTGTGGGATGTTGTTGGCAGACCCATGAAGGAGGTAGGGTGTCGTCTTGGTGTTGCTGTCCTGGGGCTGAGGAGGGTTTCTAGCTTCTGACGTAGACTTATTTCTGTGGGAGGGGTAGTTTGATCACCCATGCTGTGCACTCAGTTGTTTCGTGTATGAAGCAGAGCTTCGTCGTAGTACTGACCCAGTAGTGGCAGGATTATGGATGCTCCTGTCATGTTCTTGCTGTTGTTGTTGGTGTGGTTGCTGCTGCATTGTGTAGTTAAAGTTTTGGCTCACTCGTCTCTGCAGTTGAACCAGTTCTTCTAAGAATTCTTCTGGTAGTGAGGTTGGATGATGCCATGGTCTTCTTGGTGAAGGAGATGGTGGGGGCGTTGTGGAGTTAGAGGACGAGGAGGAGGATGGTCACCTCGGAATGTTGTAAGTAATGGCAAGAGGTATTCTTCAGAAATTGTGTCTCTTGAGGTTGCCATGCTAGGAAGTGGCTGGTCTAAAATTACAAAACTTAATTCTGAAAAGAGTTGATCTCTGAAGTTTCAGAGTACACAGTAACTGAAGTCACTGCAAAATGCCAATGATTATATCGACTCAAGTTCAAAACAATACTGTCTCGATCTTAGTTAATCAATATAAAAATCAACAAATTCTCTAGGTGATTGAATTTGAAAGTGTATCAACAATATTCTGTTTAGAAATCTAAATAGAATAACCGTGTCTCTATATAGCACTCAATAATACACAACTCAGTTTAAGGTAAGTGTCAATCTGAACGCTGCAGTGAATTTTTTAATGTGTCTACACTCTCTGTAATGCACTTGCAAGGAATTTCATTTAACAACAATAACACACTAAGCGAGTACATGTAAATAGCACCAGCTAGGATTATTGTATAAACGGAGGTTGTTACTTAATAATAATGATGGGTATATAGCTACAAAATTCAAAACCACACAATTAAACAAATATATATACAGCTGAAATCTTCAATGAACTTCTCACCCTACGATGTAAAGGTAAGTGCAGCTTTTGCGAAAAAAAGCTATTACGTAACTTCAAAATTCTTTCAGTTGTCACAAGCAATAGTAATTGTAACTAGTATAATGTACTTGCAAGGAATTCTACTGAGCTTTAAATCTGGAATTTGTTTTGTGTTTCTACTGAATGGATCTCACTGCTTACTTTAAATTGTGGTCTTGACGACTTTCGATTTTGGTTTGACTGGTGTTGCTACTGTCAGGAGCTGTCCTTGGTATATTCAGGTGTCGCAAGAGTCTACTATTGTTCGACGATTAAGTTCTTGTGAAGGAACTATCCTATGGTTACGTCTGTAACCAGGGTTATTTTTTCTTGAAAGTTGTTGGACTATTTGGTAGCGTCAACTTGATTTTGACAACGATCCATGATCATGTTTTCTCATCATGCGGCAAAGGATCTGGGCCGTGACCCTCTGATCGGTGTCTCCCCGGTAAAACTGTGTCTGGTATCGGTAGTGTCTACCTGAATCCGTAGAGCCTGAATTCTATGGTTGGGTCGGGAATCTTCTCTGTTGATTGTTGGATGCCGTTGGTGTTTAAGCTGGCCGCTTAGACTGGAATAGTTCTGTTGCAGCGGTGTTTGGATTCCCAAGGGATTTTGAAGTCTCAAACAGTTGAGTGATTTTTTCCTTGCCGTGTTGATTAAATTGTTGATTTCCACAAAACCGTATCTTCCACCATTTTGTGACCGGTTTAGACCGAAGGCATGTGGAAACCAATCCTCACTCTCTTGCCTCTGGGTTTTATTTACAAATCTGTCTGAGAAATAGCATAGACATTAAAGAGTAGAATCATTAAATTAAATAGTTAATAGTATCGAAATAAATTAAGCGTTAAAAAATACAGTATCTATGTCTACAAAGGGTGCGCTCTATTCGGGGTTAAACGTATGAATAAATGAATAAATAAACAGCTATGGGGGAATAAAGAGAACGTGCTTTTCCTCTTTCTGTCACATCAGTAAACATAAACTGAGAGCCTAGTTACTTTTATTATGCTTTTCTACAACTGTAAGCGACAATTTTACATTTACAGTAAGCATAGGCATTTGGGCCAAGTCTATTCTTTTAGGCATTTGTTTCAAATAGCATACTTGTTCTTTGCCAGGCCTACTGCATTGCTTGTGTTTGGTCATGCTACAAGTACATTGCAGCCCGCGAGATGGGAGAGAATGCCAGATCCAGCAATTATGCCATGGATGCCGAGGTAAGCTTAATTAGACCTTAATCATTCGGCCACCATCTTGGTCGTGTTTCCCGTATCCAACCACAGTTAAGGATGCTGATATTCATTGTACGAAAAGCAACCAGACCATTTGCCCTTCCAGCCTCAGTTTGGTTACAATGCTTTGAATGGGAAAGAATCAAGATGGTTGCACCATGATAAAGGTGTATAGCTCATTTCAAGATCCTCGCAGAATTACCAGCTTATTACATAAGAAATCAAATGGATAAATAGGCCAGGCAAGTTTCTTGCAAAGTTGAACATTTTTGGACCACTTTGGTCCCGCTTACATTGCTGTAACACATGAAGGAAACAAACTTGCACTTTAAAAGGTCCCATTGTTCGAAATACAGGTGCGACTTGCTAGCCTATTTTGATAAAATAACACATAAATGCAGACCTCATACTTTTTGCTTTTTTGGGGCATGGCAGTTTTTCTCGTAACAAGGACACCTCCATGAGGAAAGATAAAAATTTGTCCTGGAACATTGCAAAGGGCACCAGGGCAATGTCCGGGGCCTGGAGACAACTGCCTCCATCGCACTGTTTTCCAAGCGTGACGCCAGAAAATTCGCTTTTGCGATTTCGCATGAAGTATATGAACCAGGCTTAACTGTGGGGAACCAGAAGCAATGAAGCAAATTTTGTGCTGTCCCAAATCTGGCTGATTGTTCTGAGAATGCCCTGGTGATAGCGATCTAGTGGTCAAAACTGTTGTAAAAACCTACTGGTGGGGTTGGAGTGCATGTCTTAGTTTTTAGAGTGACACCATACAAACAGTATAAACAGGGATGAGAGTCAGTTCTGACAAAAAAGTATGAAACTGGGATCCAGATCTTAGGAGGTACATTGAAATGATTTAATTTCCACTTTTTGACAACCTCCTGGAGTTATAAATTCCAAGGAGCTTGTGGGAACAGTATCCTCAGTGCTAGAGAAGTAGATCAAAGAGCAAGACATATTTTATTTGGAGAAAAGTACAGCATTTTCTGTTTACCGGGCAGACTGGAAAAATTCTGCATTTGGATAAAAGTCTGAAGGTTTTTCGTCTCTGGGTAACTGTCTTAAAGGGCTTGTCACACGAGGCAACTTTTACAGGCAACTTGGAGGCAACCAACTGTGGTGCAATGGCACAGGACCACTTTGGTAGCACATGAGTAGTTTTTCTAACAGTGTCTTACTGTCCCCAAGTGAAACATGTGAAAGTTCAGACGTGAATGCCTTTTCTTCTTGCCTGGAGCTGGTTGCCTGTAAATTGCCTTGTGTGACATGGCCCTTACTCTCGTTCTTTGTTTTTTTTTTCCCCAAGGCTCTGCTCCCCAAGTTGCCTACCTACAGTGATGCCATTCAGACTCCTGTTTGCAAGCCACCACCATACGAGGAATAGTTCAGCTTGTCCCTCGGAAGTCAAGCACTGTTCCACACTCTCTTCTCCTGACTCTGTTTTAGTTTCATCCTAGCATATTTGATGAAATTTTATTTTTTTTAGATTTCAAAACAGTTTTGTGTGGAACAGACCCTTTCGGGATTATAATAGCCAGATTATCATATTATTCTATAATACTCACAACTAGAAATATTAAACAACAGCACAGCAGAGCAAAATATAAAAAATAAAGATAGGTTTTGAATTTTCAGTAAAAATGTCGAAGGGGAAAAAGCGGTGCAAGTTTATTTTAGCCAAGAAGTTAAATGCAGCTAGACGACAACCTAACATCAGATTTAATGGAAACTTTCAACCCAAAATTTATAAACATTTATCAAATAAATTGTGTAATGATTTCCTATTCGTGCCACTGTAATCACACCTGATCATGAATGTGTGTATATCTCATTGAATCAAGTGTCATTGAAAGTTCTTAATTCCATAAAAAAATAAAAAATAAAAAATGCTGGGGGGAGGAAATGAACAGACTGGTTCTTTACTGAATGATACTTAATTTTCATCCGACCAAAATCTGTGTTTGTGTTTGTTGTGATGAGTGTAATTTTCAGCGGGTAAGTATTTACTGGTAGTTGGGACATTTTATGCTAAATTTTGATTCGTGGTAGGACATAAACACAGCAGGAAAAGACAAAGAAAGCAATGGGCCCGATTCAAAGTGCAACCAAAATGAGCGGGAAAAATCTGTCAGTTGTTGGAGCAATCACATCTGTGGAGGTTGAGATTTTGTTTTTCTCTAAACAGAGATTGTTTTGGCAGGATTTGTTTTTCTCCAGATTTCCAGTTTTTTGATACATGTCGTATTTTTGGCTGGTAACCTGTTTCTGCTATACAATATTTTTCTTTGGTAAGCCAGTTTTTTCTGCTTGTCAACTTGATGAATGTGGGCCATGGTAACGAGTACCGTTTACTTACACACTTGCATGCTTTGTTGCACAACACAACAGAAACGTTGTAGTAGGTAGAGTAAGCAGGAAGTAAGGTGCAAGCTCAGTTTAATGCAGGTAGATAAATGTTGGCACATTCAAAGAGTTTACAACATGTATATAGCGATAGGGCAATACTGCTGTTGCTTTTATGCACTTTGTTTTTATTAAATTGGCTTACAGTTTGCAATTTTCTTAGTTTGTTCTTGTGATGTTGTAAAGATATACGCGTGTAATGCACATCTTGTTTCCATAAACACACACCTTTTTGTGCATAGTCATGTAAGTGTACTGTATAAAATCAGACCATTGCAGCTTACATTTTGGTACCGAGTACATTAATCCATGACAACTGGATCTGACTGTACATACTCAACAAGTTCACAAAAAGCTTTGAAAACTTTTTTATGGGATTAGTTTTTGTACATACAATATTTGGTTCAATTTGGTTCGTCACCAGCAGATTTGTATCAGTGTGTTGTGAGTTTTAGAAACTGGTGAGATGTAGTATTAACCATTAATCTTAAACTCTCGAGCAGGTAACTGATCCATGTTTGTTATTTTTCTTTAGCTCAATGTACGAAAAGGGTGCCAGACTATTTACTACTTTATCCTATTGCATGGAAAAGCATTTTAATACAATATGGCTATCGATAATGTCTGGTGCCCTAGGGTCGATTTCACAACGCACTAAGATTCATCTTAAGATGAGTTCTCAGTATTACCATAGTGATTTGTATTGTGACATCACACTTTGCTTAGCAATTAGGAGTGATTTGGAATTGAGATCAATCTTAACTCTTTGTGAAATCTTTGTGAGGCATAATGAATGTAGTGGAGATGTGAACTTTTTCTCCTGATGTGCATATTCATTGATATCTTCAGGATGCAGAAAAACATGGGCTTAATCAAAATAAGCAACTCATTGTGCTCTCTACAAGTAGATCACTGAGTAACAGCTAAATTAACCAACATGGAATGTTTTTACCCTGTTGAATCCATCTCAAGCTTAAATCTAGCAAATATCACGGCACTATGGAAGACACATACGATTGTAATTTTTACATTTTGCAGAAAGCCTCTAGTTGAGCTCACCTCTTAGAATGTGTTGGAATAATACGGTATATATTCTAATAGAGTTTATTCACTTGATTTACTCCTAAGATTTGATTGACATCAATCTAGTCATTGTATCTGATTGTGGTGTGTGAGTTCTGGCTTTGTTTAAAACATAAACAATAATTTGGTAGGTTTAGAAACGGCATTTGCTGTTGCGCTTAAAACAAATGTATTTGTATGGGAAACAAATAAAATAATCAAATAAATGTGTTTTTCTTACTGGTTCTTTATTTTATTGTTCAGATGCATTGCTGTTTGGGTACGTAAGAAGTTAGACGGGTTTTCTTATTAAACTGTAAAAGTTGCTACATCATATTGGTAAAAAGTAGATGGCTTGTGAATTGCGACAGCATACAACATTATTTACACCACACATGTTTTGTAAGGGGACATGCACAAACAAAATTATTAACATAAGTGAATTAAGTAATTATCTCGAGCAATAAATTGTTTTGTTCAGTTTTTGCATGTCCTTTTCAAGTCTCCATACTTTGATGACCGCACTGGTTTGAAGTTTGTAGTACAAGTAGTCCAATTACAAAAGTGAACGCCATATCTGAAAAGGCTAAACTGTATGTTGTGATTGCATTTTCACTGAAGTCTCTTTTGTAGTGGACAATTTATTTGAATTTCCCACGAGCACTTCAGGTTTATCATGAGATAATAATGCTATTATGAACGACTTGCTAATGGATGTTCTCTGAGAAAACGCGTTTTTGTGATCATTTGTTGTCCTTTTTTAAAAATGTGTTTTTGCTGAAGCTTGATCTCTATTAATTTCTGAATAATCAAAAAATACTACGTTGATGATATCGCTTCTTCCAATGAAATTTAAAAACTATATTAGTACAGATTGTAAACAACTTTCCAAATAGATGAGCTAATGCCAACGATGACCCCCAACCATGATTTACCTCAAACAGTCCACTACATTTTATTATTTATAATAATCACATCATTAAATCAGGTGTTTTTGAGGCAAATTGTATACAAGTGCCTTACTATTTCATGTCATGATGCAAAAGGCGTTACTGAAACAACTCAAGTTCTGGTACATGCAGCACCGGCAGTCATGTCATTTTGAGCATTGACTTGAAACTCACGATCACACCTAATTAACTGTCAACAGTGTCTTACGGTGTATGAAGACAAGTCTAAAATGCAGGACCTTCCGACCATAGTAAAGCCTATAAAAGGGACGCATTGACCATATTAATTTCAATTTCATAACAAACGCTTTTCATAGCCCAAATTGCCCAATCCAAGGCAACGTGTCCCTGGTCGAGGTCACTGCTGCCATCACCCAAAGCGTATTGAGACCTGTCCCTGGGTCATGAGTAGTATTTGGGACTTGGTTTTGGCTGTCAGTGACTCATTGATCCAAGCATGCATGTTTAGACTGATGGTGGGCTCACCTTTTGTCAATTAGGCTGGTACTTCTGCCTTGTTCATGGACTCGTAATAAGTTTTGTGTCAATTTTTGTAAAGCAGTAAAGTTGGATATTTGAAAAGTTTGAGGCCACTTAAAATTTATTAGCAAACGTTCTTATTTTGTTATTAACTAATACAGTTTAACTTCTTTCCAACCTAGACACAGTAACTGGTGGGGCGCTGTGCTCCGTTTTCCGAATTTGTTTACGTCTGCGTTCGTACTAGCTATTTCTAACCAGTCTACTTTGTTGCTTCTGGTGGGGCCGTTCTGCGGGCATAAATTCCTCACCGCCACAGTGATACTATTTATTTATCAGCTTTGCAGTTTTCCTGTTCCAATGAGCATATAAGGAAATGCTTGTGTCATCGGGGATTTTCCCTCGTCCCCCCCCCCCCTCCCCGGCGTGTGCGTTACCCCTTAAAATTAACACGGGCTGGAGGAAGTTGATTCTAAAAAGAGGGCGCTATCAGACGCCAAATAATTTCTAAACACATCGCGATATGGGGGACATAGGGGGTCAGAATCTCCTGCCTAAGAATCTCACGGTGCATCTGGGTGTCACGTTTGTACATTTTTTAGGTCGTGCAGTGATGTCAGGTGACCGTGTCCGATCATCATCATCATCGACGATTTAGCTCTCCTACAAAATCAACAGCAGTGTTTGAAGAAATCGGTTTGTAACACTTATTACAGGAACAAGGTTTTGGATAAATACTGTTTGTACCGCTCATTAAAATAATTTAACTGTTTTTTATTTATTTATTAAAGTACACAATTCTGTGGTCCATATTTAGATGTAATAAAGCAGTGCGATTGCTGAACGGAACATTTTACTTTGTCATGTAGTAAAAATTATTATAATTCTACCCCCGTTACATAATGGACAGTTCCACTCAGCAAAAAGAGTACGTGCGTGCAGAGCGCAGTTAAAAGTGCACACAAAATCCACACGACGCGAGTAACACCACCACTTCACTATCACTTATATTCCTGACTGGAAAACCTACTCAAATAACGTAAGTATCCGTTCTTCCACTCCAATATTTAATCTCCACTAGTTGTTCAGTTTCACTCGCTGTGTTTTGGTGCTATTTTTGATAGATATTTGGATGGGATTGGGCCTGAAATGATGTGATTTCTTGGTGAGTTCGCGGGGAGTTTGTTATTGGCTAGTGAGAGGTTTTACTATTGCTGTTTGATTGGCCGTCGCCATTTTTCATTGTCTCCATTGGTCAACCTGTCGTCGGTACAATTTCGCGGGTACCTTGCTTTATTTTGGCTGCGTCCATTCTCGCTGCGGTTGTAGTGCGTGTACCAGTTATTATTTCCTTGTTGTTTTCGTTCTCCGATCGGATTGGGTGCAGCAATTTGCAGACTCAATAAGATTTTTTTACTTTCCACTAATCACGACTGAGTTATCAAATTAACGTGCTTGAGTAAGTAAGATTGGTTTGAGATGAGAACAAGGAGGGTTGTTTCCTCAATTATAAAACCAACAAACATGACAAAGATTGGATTATATTGAAACATTGTTGGTTGGAATGGATAGCCATTAATATTATTAATGCAAGTGGAGCTGAAACTGGAACTGGAAGTACGTACAGTGTCCACCACTGCCAGTGCGTTTCGTTGTCAGCAGAAATTAAAGGAGGGTGGGGGAATGATGGTGAATACAAATCATGGTCACCTAATTCATTGTAAGGGACCTTAAGTTGTATTCAGTCTAGGGCATATCCCGGGCAGGCAAAATGCTATCCTATTATCACTAGTTTTTTTTTAGTAGACCATGTAGACCATGTGATGTTGAGGTCATAATTTTATCCACTTCCCATCATAATGTCCACATAAATTTTATTGGATAATCTAACAATGCAGGGAGAGAATTGTATGAATTCAAGTTAAAAAAACAAACGCTGACTCTTTTAGTTGATAAAAAAAAGACAGTGCATACTTTGCCGGCACTGAACATGCGCAGTGACTCTTTTTCGGATTGAAAAAAAAAATCCTCAGGTCCCACAATTCACAAATAAGAAAACGAAAAGGTTGAATCCTTTTAACATAGGAGTAAACTTTGAATAATAATAAGAATAACATAACTTGTTTACTCCTAGAACTATGAGGTTCGTTCCGTGGAGACGATAGCGGAACGAACCTCATTGTTCTAGGAGTACCTCTTGTTTAGGATGAAAAAAGCAAAAACAAACAAATGGTGGTAGCGGGGATTTGAATGCGGCACATGTCGATTGATAAGATTAAGAGAAGATATTCCACTGAGCCACACAACAGGTTGAAAACCCCTAAAAGTTAGTTTTTTTATTTAATGTTGACTAATTTTGTACCCGTCAAAGATTTTCCAGCTTAATATTGTTTATCAAGTAATAAACTCAAGGGAAACAGAGAGGGCAAATAATAATTAAATAATTTTTGTTTAAAAAAGAAACATTTACAAAAGCAGGATTTGAACCCGCGATTTTCAGAATAACATGCCAGCGCTCTAGTAGCTATTAAGCAATCTAGCCCTATCGTTGACTGTCTCCCATTGTAAAATATTGGTTTTGCAAACATTCTTTTGAATATTTTCCGATGAGGATGCACTCTTAAACTTTTCGAATCACACACTTTACGGGGTGTCATAAGTGTAAAATTCTGCAGTAACCAGTGCCATGAATTTGAGGCCTTCCCAGTTGTCCGCAGGGCTCAAATTTTACACTGGACCGCAGGCCCGAGGCCAGTGATTTTAGCGTCAGACCAGTAAACTCAACCGGATAAGCCTGGTGGTTTTGTTTTTTTCAGTTGAATAGTAATAGGCTACCTCATCGTGTAACATCTTTGTTGTGAAAAATTGTTGACTATGAATCAGATTTTAAATCTTTAATTCTGTCGAGTATCAAAGTACATGTACACACTTAAGATGGATCTACTCTTGTTGCGTGTTCAACTGATTTTGATTCTGGTCTTGTAAAATAAATTCTGCAACAGTACAAATTTTGAGCTACAGCTCGTCTTGAGGATTCCCCCCCCCCCCAAATTCGAACCCTGGTCTGGCGAAAATTTTTGTAGATATTTGAGACCTGCTTTGAAAATTTCTCCCTGACGCAAGCGCAAAATGTGTTTACGATCAGCGATGATGATGAAAACTTCTCTGTTTTATTAAAGCCATGGAGGATACACCAATTTCTGACGATGCTTCGTCAGCCCGTCAGGCACATGAAAACTTCTGGATACAACAAACCGACAACATCAGTAATATGAAATACGTGAGTCGCTATATATTTGTATATTTATATTTAGGATAGGTTCCGAATAGTGGCATTACTACAACTCCCACCAGCGTTCTCCCTTAACAGAGATCCGTTGGCCAAATTCTAGTTAAAAACACCCCAAGGAGCAGACAAAATTATCTCCCAGTGGTCTAGCTGGCTGTTTCAGTATTGAAAAGCATCGCTAGTTTATGAAAAGTGAACTAGTGGAAAAACAGGCAGACTAGTAAAATTACAAGCTAACTGGTCCTGCTGGCTGAAAAAGTTAAGAGCAAACCCGGCACACTTCTTTGAAATCTTGGTATTTGAGATTAGAAATACCCCCAAATTGTTTACATTTTTAAAGCTTTTACAGTAATTTCATTCTAGTTGCTGGCATGCGCTGGAAAAGGGCTTGCAAGAAACCTCTAGAAAAAAGAAGCACCCCCCCCCCTTGTGCTCCCCTAAAATTTTACCTTACATATTTCTCTGCTTGTCCCTAATAAACTGAACCATCAAGTAAGGCCCCTCCAGTGGCTGATCTGATTATCAGCTCTGCAGGCCTGCGATTTCATCTTTGAGAGGGCAAGGCCAATTTTCATTTTGCAATAGGGTACTTCCGTTGGGAAATCTTATAGTCTATTTGTCTATGGGAAACTTTTTAAAGGGGCACCGAGGCCAAGACCAGGGGCAACAGAAGCCATGGCCTTCTTGGCCACTGAGTAATCTCACGCCTGCAACTGCGACGTCGTGCCCAAAAGTCTTGCAGTTCAAATCTCATCTGTTAATGAGACACAGGTACATGTACTTGTCCTTTCTCTGTCTATAAGTCTATGCCCTGGTGTGCTTTTTTACTACATAAATACCATTTAGCCCTCCTGTTTAGCTTTAATTTAGTTTTCACTGAATTTGCTTTTATACATGAATTCAGTGATTTAAATTTGTCAAATCTCTTTGCAGACTGACTTCAAAACCCAGGAGTTACCGTTAGCGAGAATCAAGAAAATTATGAAACTGGATGATGAAGTCAAGGTAAAAAGTGTTGATAATTTTTATTGTATTTTTTTTTGGGGGGGGTATAGATTTTTCCCCCTTTTAATCTTACAATAGAAGTGTTTTGTGGTGTGATTTGTTTGTTTTAGTTATCAAGGAAAAAACACATTTTTGCATAGGTTTTGAAAGAGTACTTCTTACTTAAATAAGAGCACTTTTTCATGTTTTTGCTGGGACCTGTCACTGTGGAATAGGGGTAAATGGCGAGTAAAATGAACATGTTGGGATCCCTCATTGCATTTTTATTTTATATGTAGGTGATTAGGGTGGCATAGTATTATCTCCCCACCTTTCAACTATAAATTTTAGAGACCTGATTCAAATCCCACACCTGGACCTTGAATGCGGATCAGTTTATCAGTTTCTACCATATTGTGTGGGTTTTTCTCCATTATGTCTTGTCCTTCTAAACCCAAACATTTCTTCACCGTCTTCTCTACCGGTATCTTCAGGCCTACGGGTCACAGTGCTTGTTACTTCTGAGAATCCCTTGGTTTCATTCATTCCAAGAAAGATATGTAAAAATAAACACTCTGTTTGACCATAAAATCAAATGCAATCTCTTCTTTGTTTGTACTGTCTAGATGATAAGTGCCGAAGCCCCGGTGCTTTTCTCTAAAGCAGCTGAGATGTTCATTGCAGAACTTTCCCTCAGAGCGTGGTTACATACAGAGGACAACAAAAGACGTACGTTACAGGTGAGGAACAAACATACACACAAATCCTCCAAATAATCTTCCTTGTTTTTGCCTGACTTCAAAGGATCAAAACTACAGCTACAGGCCCTGAAATTTCACCCTTGAGAGGGCAGGGCCATTTTGATTTTGGGAAGGACACTTTCTAAATTGGAAAATTTTAAAGTCTACGGGAAACTTTTGAAAGGACAAGAGGAGGAGCAACAAAGTTCTCGTCCTTCATGGCCTGTGTAATTTCAGGCTTGTGCAGCAAGGCTAACAATATCTGCAGTACACTGTATAAACACAAGGGGACATTGATATCCAAATTCGCCCAACCTAAGTTATTGTGATGATGACGTAGATATAAATTGGGTCAATAGGTGGGCAAGGATGTAATATTGTATTTATTTATTTATCTTTTTTTTGGGGGGGGGGGAAGCGAGATGCACAGATGTCCTAGGCGGTTTGTAGATCCATTTGGCAATGTTTTTTATTTACTTTTTATTTATTTGTTTTTTTTTTGCCTAAACAGAGGAATGATATCGCCATGGCAATAACCAAGTGTGATCAGTTTGATTTCCTGATTGACATCGTCCCAAGAGATGAACTGAAAAGCACAAAAAGGACGGTGAGTGACTTGCACCAGACCCATGCAATAATACACATAACCTTGAGATGCTTCTCTTCGCCCGGGAGTATAAATCTGGACACGTGCAAGTGATAAAAATAACACTTTGTTTAATTAAAGAGTGGCGTAAGCTGTGAGATTTCCTGAGAAATTAAAAATGCCTCGGAGAGAAAGAATCTTGTTTATTTGTTTTTCCTAACTTCTCTTTTTAGTAAAACCAGCTTTTGCAGTTTAAAAAAGGTTGTTTACTGGTTAGCAAAATTCTGTGCTTACTATAGCAGGAATATAGCGTCTTTCATAAATGCAGAGATGCTAGTTTTCCAGCTATTGCGTGAATTCCAGGCTTGTCATATTTTTCCCAAAGAAATCTGACGCTCTGTTTTTCATCAGGTCATTCTCACATAGATATGCTATCAAGACGTGCATAAAAATTGTCAATGGAATCGCGTAATGCATTCACCGACAAAGGGCCTATGCTCCCATTTCATGATCATTGTAATGTAAAGGGTTTTTGCATGTATTGTAAATGCGTGCAAAGTATAGCCCATTGCTTTGCCATTAGCCAGACAACATTTGTGTGATGTGTGTGTGCGGTAGGCAAACAGACAGGATGGCAGCATTAGTGTATTGTAACTGCAACACTAGATCCTGCTTGAATGTTGTACTTATGCATTGACATGTACATGCAATGTGTGTCACTTAGCGTGTGCATTTGCTGTAAAGTTTGTCTGGCTCTGGAACAAAGAGCTCCTGGCTGGCATCCTTGTAAACGATCAAGAAAATTGGAAAGTGCTTGTGTGCATATTCACGATAGATTTGTATTATTGCGTCACTCGCGTGCTTACCAGGAGAACGACAGGCAAGTTGGTATGCATTAAGCTTTGCTCACGATAAGCTGTGTTCATGAATTAGAAACTGTACTAGAGGCTGCTCTGTATGAGCTGAAAATAATATCAGCTTACAGGCTTGGCCTCAGTGACCAGTTTCATGGTACTGCATACGGCAGAATTCTGGGCTGACAGCCTAAAGAAGCACGCCCTCTACTGGGTGCCATAAGCAAAGAGTTCAGTCACAAGCAGTGCCATGAAATCTGGACCAGATGTGTTCTCACTGCTAGATAAATGAAGAGGCACGCTGGACGAATGAATGAAGTCATTCGTTTTGTTGTATTGTTTTACTATAGGATGGTCAGGTGCAGCAAGCAGCCATGATGCCAGAGCAGGTCCAGTACTATTTTCAACTCTCTCAGAACCAGATAGCCCAGGCTACTACGACAGGAGCCCCCACTGCCACTCCACAAAACCTGGGCACTCTCATTGCAACCACACAAGCTCAACAGGTGAGATCAGGAATCCAAGACGGTACTCAAGCCTTCCAGTGTTGTGTGTCTCGCACTCGAGTCACATGTTTTATTATTTGGACTTGATTCACGATGGTCTCAGACTTGGACTCGGACTCGGACTAAACCATCTGGACTCGGACTTGGGACTCAGACTGCATGTTTGTGACTTGGAACTCAATAGCAACTTGTTAATTTTATGATTGTCTTGCAAACTAGTGCAAAAAAATAGAGATTTTCCTTGGGAATGGTTTTTACTGTCCAAAGCATTCAAAAAGCTGCAGGTTTTCATTAACATCTCAACCAGTCTTGAACATGTTTTCATTGTTGCTTGTTTTTTTATACAGTGTTTCTTTTTTCTTTGTCCAAACCCCAATTATTTTTTATTTTTGACAGGTTTTACTTTAACTGATGTGACAAAACACTCTCTCTAATTAATTTTAAAACTTGATGGATGTTTGTCAGGTTTTGGTAATTAAAAAACAAAACAAATTCAACTTCTGGGACTCGTGACTTGGACTCGGACTCAACCTTTGTGACTCTATTGAATTGGACCCATACTTGACCCATATAAGTCTGGACTTAGAGTTGACTGATACTCAACACTTTGAAGTTGGGCTTAAAGGATTGAGGTTTCAAATCCAAGACTGCTGTCATCCACAAATTGTAATCCAAATCCCTTTTTATTACACAAAATGAGTTGCAAAAGCAGTCACAGAAAGTTCATCCAGAAGTGTAATTGTTGTTTTATAAGAGTTGATCCTTTGCCACAAAGTAATGGGGTTAAAAAAGCTGCATTCTCGCATACATTTCTTGTGTGAGTCTAAATGCTAAGTAGATTTGGACTGTTTGACAGGCTTTTGTTGTTTCATTTAAATGTAGGGTCATAGATTGTTAAACACTAAAAAAAATAATGAGCATAAACACTTACTTGGTGAGAAGCACTGCAGCTGTTGTATATAAACTATTTTGAGAAAGGATTCCCTTCAAAGTAATATAGTTTGTATAACTGAGAAACGATTTGTGCATTAAACAGTTCTCAGTTTTCTGAGGGTTGGTGTCTGATCGTGAATGATGCAGCCAGAGATGCGGTTGGTACCCACTGTCACCTCACTAATTGTGTATGGATTTGGCGTTCTTGTGAAAATACTGTGACATTTTCTTTACAGTTTTCTCAACAAGCAAACACAGTACATGTATTCAGCTGAAACTTTCACATAAGACTTTCATTGTATCTTTCTTTATAATTTTGCCTATAAATCAGCGCTACCGTTGACAAAAACAATCTATGACCCTAACTTTAAGCCGAGGCGCAAAGAATAAAATAGTCTGGCGTCATTTGTACTAAAGAGAATCATTAGTTATAATTGCAATCGCACACAGGATGCACAGCAAAGTTAATACCCACAGTGGATTTCTTTTGTGTGTAATTCAGCAGCTGCAGACTGTACAAGTGACAGGAACGGACACCACCGCGGCCCAGCTCGTACCAGCACAGGGCACTCCTGTACAGCTCCAGCAAGCCTCAGGCCAAGCAGCCGGGAGCATCCAGCACATCCTTACTAACACAGGAGAGATACAGCAGGTGAGCATACAGCTGTCACTGAATTATCAATGTATATATATATGTGTGTGGCGTGTCGTGGCCGAGTGGATTAGAGCACCAGACTCAAACTCTGGTGTTTCTGATCAGCAGAGTGTGGGTTCCAGTCCCGGTCGTGACACTTGTGTCCTTAAGCAAGACACTTAACCATTATTGCTTCCACCTTCGGATGGGTCGTAAAGCCGTTGGCCCCCTGTGTTGTGTAATGCACGTACAAGAACCCAGTGCACTTATCGAAAAGAGAAGGGGTTCGCCCCGGTGTTCCTGGTTTGGTTGGCTGCATATTGCGCCACAGCACCTTGTATAAACCATTACATGGTGCTATGTGAAGGAGTAGGTCTCTTACTTCAAACCCAGCCCCACATACCTTGCAGGAAAATACTTAATGTTGAAGCGCCTTGAGCGTCACTGAGTGACGGATATGAGCGCTATATAAGAAGTCACTATTATTATTATTATTATTATTATTATTATTATTATTATTATTATTATTATTATTATTATTATGTGTGTACTAAAAATACTAGAATACTATTGGGCACAAAACAGTAGAAAAAGATGTGCTATAAAGTTATTGAAGTGCAGTCAAGCCCTTGATTGGTCCTTTACTTGTTGTAACATTTTGTGGTAGGTTCAGCTTCCAGTTGGTCAGCAGATACAGTACGTGAGACAAGCCCAGGGACAGCAGCAGCAACAGGGTCTACAGCAGGCAGGTCAAGAGTTTGTCACCCAAATCTCTGGTTCCCAGGTCAGTATCTCAGTCAGCTTCTCCTATTTTTGCTCCCGCTCATGATTTGTCCGGAATTTCCCCGATTTCAGAATTTGTCGCACCACACCCTTGGAGTTGAATTTAGCTTTGAAGTTTTTTTGGAAACGGCATGAACTTATTGTCCAGGAATTAAATAAATTTATCTTCTTCCCCCCCCCCCCCCAAGCCTGTACTTTATTATTTGTGGCGAAGTAAATAAAAGAGTCTGTATTTTTTTCAAAACATCACAAAATATCAGGGGATCTCATAGAAAAAAGGCAGAGAAAAGACTGTAATTTGTGTATGTTTACAGATGTGTATGTCTCAGATACCCCTTGTATATATGCCATAGCTGTGCTCGGCACGTAATAGATCTGTCACCTGATGAGACAACTTCTTTTGTCACCAGTGAGGGTGCCGTATGAGCTTATGATGTCATATGCAGTGGGTTTGTTCCAATATCGAGCTCTTCTTGATATGGTGGTGCCAGCTCTTCTGATTATTCTCTTGATAAATGCCCTTTGTTTATCTTGTTCAAAAAAGGCAAAATAATTAAATAATTTCAAGTTTTTGTATATTTTATTTTTATTTTCATTTCTTTTGCAGCCCCCAATCTACCAGATTCAGACCCAGGCCGGTACACAGCAAGTGTTCCTACAACAACCGACAACGACGACAACTGCAACACAATGAAACAATTAACCAGTGTGATTTTTTTTTTTTTTTTTTAGAATACAAATTAGATATTTATTTGAACTCAGTTCACCTTTTCATCTTGTACTGCAAATGATGGAAACAATAATGCAAATTTTGTCCTTTTTAAAGATATGCCTTACGAAGCTCATGTGAACTTAAAAGAAAACAGATATTTCTTTACAATGTTTTTTTTTTTTATGGGAGATCACAGATTTTTCTCCCTGCACTTCTTTTGTTAATATTTTGAAATCTGCACTCTGTGTTAATGTCAACTCCTGAAATGGTGTTATTACTTCTATCTCTGTGAGCTTCATTGCTTGAAGGGAAATTACATAATTTCCCCCTTTTTTTGGGGGGGGGGGTGGGGTGGGGTTAAGAGTTGATTTGATTTTTTCAAATCCTCTACTTTCCAAGAAACACTCCATTCCAACAATCTGTGATAATGTGGTTTACATGCTTAAAGCCAGAGTCATACTTTGGGAATGATCCGAAAAAGAAATTATGGGATTTTTATATTATTTTGTCTGAATGCCCCCCCGTTGATAGAAATCAATAAAAAAATGTGTATACAGATTTAAATTTCCATAGATCGCGATTTTAAGATGGCCTTTTAAAAAATTTTTAATGGGTCTTGTTTGAATGTTGCCCTGAAAAATACGGCCAGAGATGTGATCGGTACCCGCCATGAACGAGCACAGTGCTTTTTCATCTCACTAAACGTGGATGGATTTGATGTTGATTAAAATATTGTGACAGTTTTTTTTTCCATTTTCCATTACGGGAAAGCTCCATTAAAGAAAGAGGCTAAAATAAAACATCCTTTTTTTGTCTGACAACTAACAACTGTTACTCCATGTAATTCCTTTTCCAAACAGTGGACCAAACCAGTAGGGCTGCTGACTGCCCCCCCCCCCCCCCCCCCCCGCAGATTAACTGCTCATCCACTATGTTTAATGACACAAGTAATTCAATGTAAACACACCCACTGGTGAAAAGGATGTATAGTTTCCACGTTTTTGTGGCGTAAGTCAGAAAATTTTTAATGGAGTTTTCCTGTAATGTCTAATAAGTAGACACTATATTCAACTGAAATTTTCGCCAGTGACTTTTATTGCATCTGTCTTCATAAGCCTTGTCTATAAATCAGCATTACGCTGACAAAAAACAACAAATTATGGCCCTGTAAGAGACAACAAAGACTGTCAATATTTCATTACAAAATAATTTTAGTAGATTATTGGTTTTTACTGTCGTATCGACAAGATCATAATATATGTATGCAAATGATTGCATAACTGTATTTTTACCCGTGTAAAATAATCAACTAAAGTATTTGCCAAGTACGGAAAATACATTTTTACTTTGTTATAAAGAAGGTCAATGAAATACACAATTCACTTTTTGTACATTTTTCACCAATTTGTTAAAGATTTGAAATTTTACAAAGAAATGTGCAGTTCTAGGCCACCTCTACGAGAGAAATTACCATTTGTATCTAGACCCCTTGCATTGGCCGCCATGGCTCAAGCCATACGATGGAAACGTGCACTTGTGTACCTCCTGCGCACAACCCTCAGCTAATGATAGGTCTCTTTATTGTCCTCTGTGAGGGCGCTGTTTAGGCTTGTGGTGTCATAATGCAAGGGGCCTATTGGAACATTCCAAGAGGCACCTAATTGAGGTAACTGCCTCTATGAAGAATCGGCACAGAAAAAGCAATTGAAACACCTTTTGTCAAAAACAGCAAAAGAAGGTGTTGGCAAATTTCCATGAACAATAAGACAAAATTAATTGTACAATTCTCTGTTTTGTACCTAACCCTCCTACTGTTTGACCATTTAATATCATCCACACAGTTTTGAATTATGGCTGTCAAGGCTGTAATATTCTTGCCCACACTGGACCATGTAACCGTATTGTCAAAATAGTGACCTTGTGCATTCCCTGGCAGGCAAGATACTACACAGGTCACATCAAATGAGAAGTTTTGTTCATCTTGTTTGTAATTACCACATGAAATCAAGAATTGTAAAAAGTAACAGCTGCACAAGTTTTGAGATCCTTTCACAAAGTTGATCAAAAAATGGATTAAACATATGGTGCAATCTCCGAATTGTACAAATTGTGCCTGCTGAAGTCTGCGGATCTTTTGTAAAGATGACGTCGGAGGTTACATGGTCTAAACTATTATCATGTGGTGAATGCATCTACATTCACACGTAGTTCTATGCACAGCTGTTCCATCATACACAACCTGTGCAATTAACTGGTTGGTCAAGTTAACCGACAAATCCTATTGACCCCCTTGCATTGGCCGCCATCGCTGAGGCCAAGCAAAGGAAACAGGTATGCGCCGCACACAGCTCTCAGCCAATGATAGGTCTCCCTGTGACCTCAATGAGGGCTCTGTTTGGGCTTGTTACGTCATATGCAAGGATGCTATAGAAAGTAGGATGGTTAAAGCCAGAATTTGTTCACTATTCACTCGTACTTGATAAAATGAGACAAAGAGATATGTATAATAAAGTACACATGTACTATTAACAACTATGAAGTCAAAGTGTTGCCCGGGTACAACTTTTTTATAACTGCACAAGTTCTTCTCCCTCTGTTAGAGTACAGTCCACCATCCGGTGTATTTTGTCAGTCAGAAGGGAAGATTCTAGATCTATATCATGCTGCCACCATCTTGGTCATGTTCTCAGTATCCAATAACAGTAATGGAGGCTAATATTCCTTGTACAACAGGGAACCAGACTATTTTTCCTTCTAGCCTTGGTTTGATAACACTGAGTTGAATGGGAGAAAATCAAGATGGCCATACCATGATAAATGTCTTATTTTTTCACAAATGCTGTTAATCAGAATCTCAGCATTATCTGAGAACCCGCGCACAACCCAATGGTGCCAAGATACAACTTCTTTGAGCTCGGAGCCTGTATCCTACAGGGGGACTTGCTGCAACAAAACCAACTTCAGGGATGAGCAATTTTAGACTCTTTTACATGAATCCAAGGGTTTATATGCCATGTTGGTGAAGAACAGCTGTGATTTTCTTCAGATTACAAAGAAATCCTACACTCCAATCGACTTCTCAATCCAGCACCAAGGGTACTGTTCCCAGAAGCTTCTTAAAATCTATAACTCTGGGGGTTACCCAAAAGCTTGAAATGCCATCATTTCAATATTCCTCCTAAACTTGGATCTTAGTTTCAGGAATTTCTACCTCCATGGTTTCAGACCCTTTTTTTCAGCAATGAATCTCAATCGTGTGAGTTGCAACATTCTTGCGACAATAGCAACCCACATAGAATGTGGTTTTCATGTGTAACAAACCAAAACTAACATTCCAAAAGTAATTGCCTATTACAAGAAGTTCAGTGGAACATTGACCTCCCATATTCCCCTTTGACCCCTGACCTGCAAGGGTTTCTTTAACCATCTGGGATTTGACAGTTTGGTGAGGTACTTTTCATGAAGTGGTCTCAGGAGAGAGTTCTTCTCCCACTCTGTAATCTGCTCGTCATCACCAACAGCGGGACACTGCCATGTTTCACCAATGTCAACCAAACCTAGAAAAAAAGGAAGAGTGCATTACATGAATTTATATAATAATTATAATAGTAGAACTTTGTATAGAGCTGGTATCTATCAACTTGTTAACACTCAGGGCACTTGGCGAATAACAACCACATTGGAAACAAGCAACTATAGTGCAAAACACGATAACAATATAAGTTCATTTAGGCCTATACAGAGTCTGTCAGTTCAAAAGCACCCTTGAACAAGAATGTTTGTAAGTTCTTAGGGGGTCAGGTTGGCTCAGTGGTTTCTCTCCCTGCCTTTCACCTCTGTGAACCCCAATTTTAAATCCCACCTCAGAGCGGAGCCTTGCATAGAAAAATCTGGTCTGAAGATTAAAACAACAGTGTGGAGGCTGTTAACATTTAGATTTTTTAACGACAGAAAATCTGACAAGTCAGGGGCTGTAACTGCCTTTTCTTCCCTACCAGCGACTGCTGCTCGTCCATGCCTCTCTCCATCCTTGATAAACTCATCAATCTCCTCCTCTCCATGCTCCATCTTCAACATCGTCCTCCACTCCTCCCCGTCCCAGTCCTTCCACGCCACATGAATCGCGACCGTTCTTCCTTTTAGCTTCTCAAAGACTGGAGTCCATCTGGTTTCGATCGTCTTCAATCCGTTGAGGATAAGACCTGCGTAGGGTTGCCTCGCTGAGATGCAAGGATATGTATTGTGGCCTGGCAAGTTCTGGTCTCCCTGCTCCACTACATCTCGACTACATTCTTGAGAATCAGTATTGGGTAGTTTCTCTTTGGAAGACGACTTGCAAGTTTGAGGTGGAGGCTTTGCTTTGGAGTACGGCGCATGACGCTGCTGCTTTGCCCTCGGAAGAACTTTCTCTTTGGTTGCCATAGCAACAGAGCATGTGAAGATGATGCCCTTGTAAAAAAAGAGGAAGCTTGATTGATAATTTGTCAAGAATGAACATGCAATGAGATTTGTGAGACTTTTGAGTTCCATTTCTCAGCTCCATTAGTCTCACACAACACACCTCACTAAAATGTGAGAAACAGAATGTGTACACATAAATCGTTGTCATTTGTGGAACACGTGTCACATGTCACATTTTATTTATTATTATTATTCATGGTTTATTAAAACACTGCAATACAGCGGCTAAAAGCCGAAATGTACAGTTTACAAAATGGTCATTAAAATTATTACTATATTACAAAAAAAGAATGAAATATCAAATATATAAACACACATGCAACAAATTTGTGACAGAAAAAAAAAAAAAAAAAAAAAAATGTATTTACTGCTGCGACGTTCCGGTGGTAACGTCGTATATATGGAAATAAGTAGGCCTATAGGATGATCAAATGTATGTTTACTTTTTATGGTTAACTCTCAGCAGATTCTCAAAATAATAATTCCCTCTCATTTGTCCAAACAATGCAAGGACAAAGTTAGTGTCTACATAGAGTTGCCAACGCCACATTCCGAAGGGGATTAGAGTTTTTCAGAGTGTGACTCTGTGAGTAGACAAGTTTCTGTGTTTATTTTGTGTTAATTGTGAAATATTTCCCGATGACAAGGACCTAGGTGTGAGCATGGTGAGTTTTACATAACAGATATTAAATGCATTTCGTTCGTGCATTGACGGATTCTGGTATTTCTGATATGGAATCAAGAATTCACCTCTTGATTAAAAATGCACATCTTTATATTCAGTAATCATTTTTATATTATTTTTGTAAATCTACACTTGCATCAATCAAGAGCATGTCATCTGATCTGGTCATTGTCATTATCATTGTGTGTGCAGATTTACAAAAATTGAATTTTAAGTGTAAATTATTAATTGTTTGAACAAATAATTATTATGATCACTATTCACTTTTACAATTGGAAAAATGTCCACGCTTTTCTCACCTAGTTACATAATCAACAAATGTGGCTCCACGGAAACAGTATTACGATAGAGACTTCTCTGGGTTGAAAACATTTTATACTGACTGCTCACATGTTTTGATCAACGCTTTGTTGTGGATGTAGCGCCACCAAGCGTTCTCTGTGATTTATTTAGACTGCTCTCGTTTGTGCACTGTGCATGCACGATGTGCGCGTTTTGTCATTCTTTCCGCTCACAAAACCTAATTATCAAGAAAACAAAAACGGTTAAACGTCATTTACCTTACTGTATGACAGATAGGTGCTGCCGCATGGATACACTTCACTTCAAGCTTATGGTGATCAGTTGTCATGATTATGAGAATTTGACAAAGTGACACTGCTGCTTAGCATGTAATACTGTTCTGGTTAGAGACTCTTATTTTTGCACTGTCTGCAAAATTAGCTCAATACATTATGTGTATACCCCACCACGTGTTGATAAAGGGTCAGTTGTTGCAGACGACAGAAATTAACTGGACATCGAGTGCCGTTGTGTCGATAAAAGTGTACATGAAAAGAGGTATAATTTTAAAAGTACATGTAAAAGATAACCAAGAACATGTCAACAAGGAAACGAGAAGCAGGTGAGGTACATGTACTTACATTTTCAAGTTTAGTAATACAGTCATTTGACCAGTTCGGGATCATTGACCAGTTCGGGATCACTTCAACTTTGCAACAACCCCATAATTATTATAAGTTACTTCTCACATTACCAATTTCTGTTGATACATGTGAAGAATTACATGCAATAAACCAACAAACCCAACATAAGGTTCCAAACTTCATCAACAAATAAATTATGGCCATTTTCTTGAAGTTTGTCTGCGATTTTGATCATTATTTTTAAAAAAAATGTTGGTTGAAAAACGCTGTTAAAACTTCTCACCTTTAAAATTTGAACGCCAGGGCGAATACAATTTATGTTAAATGCTTAGAATGTGTTAAAAATATTTCAGGTAAATACTGAGCAGTCGTCCTGTTTTTTTGAGGAGACGATTTCGGTAATTTTTTTGGGGGGCATCATACCCTTGACCAGTTCGGGATCACTCACTACTCAGCATCTCTCATTGCGTCAAATGGTGCCGCACTCAGTGAGGTAAAATCTTACTGCTGCAGTCGAAAGTTTATTTGTTGCCTTTAAGATACATTTCTTCAACAAATTCTTGTAGGAATATTGTTTTTTTGTGAGAAAATGAAACTTGGAGGAGGAAATTGCGACTGTAAGAATAGATATTTGGGTAATAAATGTTGCTTTTACGTGAGCTTCACCTTTTCATTTGCCTTTGCTGTTGTTTTGTGTTTTTGTTGCTGGATTTTTGCGCTGCTGTTGAATACACTTGCATGAAATTCTCTGGAGAAAGGAAGTCCATGTCCATGCCAACACACTTGTGAAGTTTGTGTCCTTGAGAGACAGTTTTATGAATGGGAGTATTGGTTTGCAATAGAGGGCAAGCTACTGATTCAGAATAGAATCAACTGATCCTGAACTGGTCAAACAGGTGACAATACTTTTCTCAAAGCTCTTCAAAAGTACTAATCTTTTTTTGTCAGTGGATACTTGGTGAGTTTTATAACATGTTTAGGTAAACTGATAAACTTTTTTGTTTAAAATGTCAAAGAGATTGCAACCAAAAACAATGTGAATTCAAAAAGTGATCCCGAACTGGTCAAATGACTGTAGTATGGAATGGAAATGAGAACAAACATAAAACAACATGAATGATGACAACATCTCCATCATAAGTAAATAATTTGACGGTGTCAAATTGTCACGTTTTCTAAAAATAAAATAATGACTGAGATTTTGATTAATAAGAAAGAAGTCTGCCTCAATCAATAATGATACATTCTCCAGGGTAGACCCAGTAACTGGGGCGCTGTTTTTAAGAAAGTTTTGACATCTTCGATAGGGACCCACCTTTCCTACAGTCTTCAACCGAAGGCTGCATCCTTCTTTCCTAAAACTTAAAAAGGAAAAGTACAACTTACGAATACATTGTTTTGAAGAGTAGGCCCTATCATTATTTCAACACTCTGCTACTAAATTTACAGGGTCTGGGTCAGATCAAGAGAGGTGAACGGCAGAGCAAGATACTGTACCACTAAGTCAACCCGATTATAGAAACATTACTAAACACTCTCACAAAATTCATATTTTTCAGTATTCACAGCTCATGTACTGGACAGACTCTTCCCAGCAGAGAGTGAGGAAGAGGAAACTGAGCCGCCCAAAACAAAAGACTCAAACTCCTCAAAGAAGAGTCTTCAAATCAAACGACCAAGTGATCATTCAAAGGTCTACACAGCAGAGCTACCCCCTGAAGGACTACCACTACCAGAGACACCGGATAGCTCCTCGGTTCAAACTGTAAGACCAAGTGCCTCATCAGAGTCAGTCGACTCCTCATCAGAAACTGAAGGTACAGAGCACTCGACAAAATGAAGAATTCCTGAAAAGCTCCACAGAAACCAGTGGTATCAGGCTCAGTTTTTGCTTGATTGGTTACTAGAATTTGTTACACAGAAAGCATACAAATTTGTAATAGAGCTGTTCATTTATGTTTTTGTCCCAAAACAGTTAAGCGGAACTTGTGCCACCCCCCCCCCCCCCAATTGATGTGCGTGGCCCCCCGGATCCCCCCACCCCCGCCCTATTTGAAATATGGAATTTTGAGATTACTACTTACCAAAGTAAAATGAAATGTTACATTTTGTAAGCTTTAATATGTTTAATGTGATAATTTCAATGTTTTATAAACTATTTTTCCATTTACACTGTATGTATATTTTTGTATTTGTTTTTTATGCTCACGTCAGATTATGTTATCAAAAATAGTTTGTGGCACAACAAGAGAGCTGAAAAGGGGTTTGTTTAAGAGTAAATGCAAACGGAAACTACATTCGTCAGAAGTACCCCCTAGAACAAATGATACACCCCTTATGTGCCCCCCTGAAATTTTACCCTAATTCCGACATTGAGGAATGGTCTAAGTATGCCTGATGAACAGGGATAATGAGTTTGTAAATCGTCTTGATCTTGCTAATGATATTTTTTCTATAAGATCCATGTATCATTAGTACTATTTTCTATAACAAGTTTGTATTCTATCACAGATGAGGATGCAATACCAAGAAAACGGAGGCGGAAAAGGAAACGCAAAAGAAAAAAAGCATTACAAATCAATAATGATGTTGAGACAGTCAGCAATTCAAGAAATGCAGTCGTCCAGGACGGTACGGGTCCTCCCAGTGAAACAAACGGAGAGTCACAAACACAGAAACTAGAACTCGGAGACGCGGAGATTCAGTCCTCACCTCAGGAGGCTGTGACTCAGACGCTCACCAAGAATCGAAGGAAGAAACGCAGAAAGAGGAGAGCCAAAAGGGGGAAACCCCCTCATCAGCAGATGCGTCGTGCGACAGAATTTATTTGTGATGATGGCGGCGAGGAGGCTGATTCTAATGGGGATGATGAGTATGATGGAATCGCTTGTGAAGTGAAGGACTTCATGGAATCTGTCTGAAGGGTGTATTGCTGTGATGGTAAGAACACCTGTTGCACCGATTAAAATTAGTGAACCTGTTGGGCACCAACTTATTTATTTGTATATTTATAGAACTTATTTATAAATACTATGCATTTGTGGCGGATTGTGGCCGAGCGGTAAAGAGCACTGGACTCAAGCCCTGGTGCTTTTGATCAGCAGAGTGTGGGTTCGAGTCCTAGTTGTGGCACTTGTGTCCTTGAGCAAGATACTTTATCGTAGTTGCTTTGTCCTTCAGATGGGACATTAACATCTTGATCAAAATCAAATATTTTTGATTTATTCTTTGTACTGAAATTTCACCCAAGGGACCAAGAAACGGGAGTTACCCTGTCAGACTGAGGCATTCCAGGCTATGATTGGACAACTGTGCAATAATCAGCTGCCAGGAGAGACTCTCACCCAACTGAACGATATCAAGAAGCTGCTGGTCCTGCAGGATTTTACAAGAGCAAGACTGAAACTGACTGAGCTGAGAGAAACATCTATGAGTGCCCCAAAGTCAGGTTAGTTTATGGTTATTTATATTTAAAGGTTAGGGTCATAGGTTGGTTTTTGTCAACGTAATGCTGATGTAAAGGCACAAAAAAAGGTTACATGTGAAAGTTTCGGCTGAATTCCTTCTGAGAAAACAGCAACAAACTGTCATGGTGTTTTCACATGAGTGTAGAATCCATCCACATTTAGCAAATTGACAGGAGGCACCAACTGCATCTCTGGTTGCAGAGTTCACGAACGGTCACCAACCTTTAGAAATCTGAGGAACGATTCATGCATGAATCGTTTCTCAGATTCAAATGTTTTGGGGGTGAAAAATTATCCAAACCATATTTCTTCAAAGGGAATCTTTTCTCAAAACAGTTTGTACTATTAACAGCTGCAGTGCTTCTCACCAAGTACAATTGTTACGGTCATTAATTTTTTTAGTACTTCCCAATGCATGACCCTACTTAACTTCTTAAGTCATGTTCCTTGGTTCAATGGGACTGACTATTAAGTATTATTAGCTAACTAAGTATTATTAGCCCAAATGGCATGAATAAACACTTGTAGACCAATCCATTAACAAATGCGGCCAACATTAGTGGTTGTACTTTATGTGACCCAACATAACAAACCTGTGAAGCGATTAGCTCCATCAGTCATTAGAGTTGCAGGAAAATATAAGAGAAAAAAAGACTAGTTTGTTTTTTCTCTTTTTAAAACATCGAGTTTTGGACTCGCAAACTACAGCAATTCAAGCCGAAATATTTAAAGGGAATTGCTCCACCATGACCATTTGTAGAAACTGTCTCTCTTTAGTCGGAGGAATTCAAATTTAAGTAATAACTTGTGACTAAGCAAGTCATTGTACCAGACAGTATTTAAAACTGACTCGCAAATGGCTTATTCTGTTGCTTGTCTAATTGAGTGTTTCAATATCACCATATTGTGGAAAAGCCTAGTTCCAGCTAATGCATTATATTTTACACATCTTTATCATTTCCTTTGCAGAAAATGTTTCAATTTTTTCAACATTAGCAGAGTACTGGATGAACGACATACACACAGCCACTCTCCATTGAGGATATAGGAGACTCTTTGAATTATTCCATCTGTGACCTGACGAACAGAGATCCTCCACATCCCTACTCTGGTTTTTCTGAGGTCTTGTTGGAGCGTTGAGGTATATACAGAGTAAACGAACATTCCAGGTTCACCTCTTAACCCATGAGCCACATAGGCCCACTCCGTCAGTGAAGGGCCCGGCCCAACTTTTTGATGAGACGTTCAGCTGTGCCACATACCACCTTGTCCATTCGCCATGTAAACATTTATAGGCCCCCAATAAAGGAATAAAGGAGTAGGCAACAAGATCTTAAAGGACCATTTAAAATTTGGCATGGTCGTGGCGGTGTGACAAAGGACTGAGCCTTGGCACGGCCACTGACGACCCTTTCAGGTTTTAAACAGCCGTTTAAGACTGAGTCACCACTCTTTTATTCCCATTCATAAATACCTTTTTCATTAAGAAAACATCCAAAACACTTTAAAAGTTGAGACCAAATCTGACAGTTTAGGCTCAGCTCACTTTGACTCTGTATTGAAATTCTATCCATGTTTGGCTCCTCACGCAAGTTTAGAACTTGTGCGCTTATTGCATGCAAGTTTCGAACTAGCACATGTGAGCCAAATATGCGACCTACCAAATTGGGCCATGAAATTTGCACACTCCGCGCAGATATCTGATAGCGCCCTCTTTTGACTCAATTTTCTTTCGGCCATCTTTTAACACTCCTTGCCCTGTTTATATTACACCTTTAAACACGGCCACGTGATCTGCTCTCGATCAATCAGAATGGATGAACTGCCCGAGGTATTTATGAATGATTAAATAATGAATCAACAGAAAATATGGACCTGTTATGATCCCCTATATATATATTTTCAATATATTTCATTTAAGATTATGCTAGCAGAGAATGCTCACAAAAACAGGCCTTGCTCATGATGTGACATCACTGGGGAAACGAAGAACGTAATCAAAACGTCTGAGTTTCATAGCTACCAAAAACTGTTGTGGCAGCACAAGCATCTTAACAGCTGTCATCCCACCAGTAAAGTCACATGTAATACGTCTTGCTTGAACCAGGCTTGTTTTTGTAAGTGTCCCGAGAGCATTATTTTAAGTGAAGTTTATTTTCAGCTAATTTATTTTTTATAGACAATATACCATATTATTATGATCACATTTTTAGAGTTATGCTTTAAATTGGGAAAAGTGTGCATGGCCCAGTTTTTGCAGGAAAAACATTTAGAATTATATTTTTCAGACAAACTAATGCTATGTTCTTGTTGTGTGAGAGCTTGGTCTGCCGTCTCTGAACAGAAGAGGCTTGCTAAAGTGGCCATTTGGTTTGTTGAATGCCAAACTCTAGGCAGTTCAGGAACTTCCCATCATCTTGGAACTTTGCCTTTTCTTCATAATGTTTCACTGAGACATCTCTTCTAGTGCACTTAAAAACACTCGTAGGAGATACCCATGGGTGTCACTTTTATTGAGAATTGTGTTGGACTCAAATAGTCTTTAGCCTCATACTGTACATGTAGATTGATACATTTAAAAAAACTTTCTTCCAGCCATTCTTTTTCGGCAACAAATTCATCATCAAAGAAGCTTCATGCTTCTTAACCAGGTTTTCATACAAGAGCTCAAACTTTGAGACACGGTGGCAGACACTGGGGGCATAACTGGCTTCTTCCTTCAGATTTGATTGTCCTCAGTAGGTGTTAGACTCAAATAATCTTTAGCCTCACACTGCAGATTGGTTAACATTTGTTGAAATTCTTCCAGCCATCCTTCCTCAGCAACAAATGTATCATCCAAAATCTGCTCAGTATAAGCTTCATACTTCTGGATCAGATTTTCATAAAATCACAATGGAGAATTATACTTAGACATGTGGCAGAATCTGACAGAGTAACCAAACACTAACTCAAACGAACTAAATCCTAATGACTACTGCACTGATTCTCTACATGTGAAAAGTAATACTTGTACCTCTTCATCCCAATCTTTCTTGCAATCAAAACAATAGGCCTATGTCCTGATCATATTCTTGAGTGTTTGGTCAAACCGCTCTAGTGCCCCTTGAGATTCTGGGTGGTACGCACTAGATGTAAGCTGGCTGACGCCTGGCTGTTTCATCACTTGTTTGAAAACTTTTGACATAAATTTCGAACCCGGGTCTATCTGAATAAATTTAGGGAGTATAACAAGTGTGAACAATTTCAGCAACGCTCTCACAATAGTTGGTGCAGTAATGTCCTAAAAGGAATTGCTTAACTGCACATATTATAGTCAGTAAATACTGATTTTCCAGCTTTGGTTTTGGGCATTGGACCAACACAATCAGTAGTTTACTTTACTAAAAGGCTCTTCAAAAGCAGGTATTGTTCTTAGTGGGGCTACAGGAATCTTCTAATTTGGCTTTCCCACTAATTGACAAGCATGAAATGTCTTACAATATTGACGACGTCACGCCCTAATCCAGGCCAATAGAAGTGATTGACAACTTTATCATGAGTTTTGTTCACTCCCAAATGACTAGCCATTGGAGCTTCATGCCCTAGTTTAAGAATATCTTGTCTATAGGAAGACGGGACAACTATTTGATAAATGATTTCCCGTTCTTCTTCAGCAGCAACCTTTGGAGGTCTCCACTTCTGCATCAACACTTCCGACTTAATAAAGTAACAAACGGGACATTTTTGGCTTCGTCTTCTGTAAGTGAGGAGACCGTGGGGTCCTTCTTTTCATCTTTGAGCTGTTTTCTGTCATAAACTGAATCAGAAAACTCGCATTTCCCAGAACATTTCTCTGGGTTTCTTGTCGTTTGGGAACTCCCACTTTCATCATCTACATGCAATTGTCCCGCGAATGTATCTCCCAAATTAATATCATTCATTTTCTCTTTAGTTTGCTTGATCATAGCCCTTGTCACTACACAGGCCAGGAAAACACCTGGCTATTCTTCTCAAGGTGTGTTTTCCCTATTTGGGGGTTCGTTTTTTTTCCCGCAAGATCATTGCCTAGGATGAAAGTAATTCCCTCAACAGGGAGAGTGAGCCTAACTGAACATGCCTAATGCCAACAGTAACTAGACCTGTAACTAAATCACATTTTAGATTTACAACATAGAGTGACACACTTATACACCCACATTCAACGCCTTAAATAAGAGCGTTTGCACCTGCTGACGATTTGTCAGAAAATGGCAAAATGCTTTCAATCATGAGAGACTGGGCAGCACCAGTATCTCTCAGAATTTCAATCTGTTTTGTTTTTTGTGTCCTTACCTACAAGTGACACATACCCATCTGAAACAAATGCTTTTTTATTCCCTATCATGTTTAGATTCGCATGAAGGTACTGTATGTTCTCTCTGTTTCCAGCTTCATTTTCATGAACTTTCACGTTGATAGCCACTACAGCATTTGGAGATTTTTTTCTCCCGATTCTTCTTTTGTAAAGAACCAACAATCTGAAATCAAATGACCCCTCTTTTTACACATGTCACATGAAACCACCGTCCCCTTTATGTCTGTGGAGCTGTTGTTGTTCCCAGCAATTTGACTGGTATCATTCCTTTTTGGTGTGTCAGTGCTCTGGTGACCACCAATGGGAAAAGGACTCTTATATTGGCCCATTTTCGGAGTGCCTCCTTGAGTGCTGTATTTATTGCCAAAACTTTTCTGTGTTGGGCAAAGTCATCTGCCAATGTAGCAGCCTCATTTAAATTTTGTGCTTTTTGCTCATCTAACTGTGCTTTTAGGTCACTGGGTATGCATCTCTTTAATTCCTCAACTAGTATTGACTGTTTGAGTTTCTCGAAGTCATCCACTACATCTTTGGATGTACTCCACCTATCAAAAAGGGTTTCTTTTTCCCTAGCAAACTCTACATATGTCAGTCCCTCTTGACGTCTTGAGTTTCTAAACTTTTGCCTGTATGCTTCGGGCACAAGTTCATATATGCTTTTAAAATTGCCTTTTTGACAGTTTTATAAGTGGAATTTTGCTCCACTGTTAAAGCAGAATATGCTTCATGAGCTTTTCCTGCTGACACACTCTGTAACAACAAAGTCCAGCAATCTTCCGGCCATTTCAGACTAGCCGTAATTTTCTCAAAATGGAGAAAGTACTTGTTCGCTTCCTCTTCATGAAAGGATGGAACAATACGTACCTATTTAGTAACATCAAAACTTTTTGGAGTGATTGCTTGAGCAGAAGGAGACTTTATTTTGGCCTCTAACTCTTTCAGTTTTATTTTTGTTTGCATTTGCAGTTCTTTTTCTTTGAACTCTAGTTCTCTAAGTTTTAACTCTGTTTCCAGTGCTCTCTCTTGAAATTCTAGTTCCAATTTCTTCATTTCCAGGGCATGATTTTTGCCCCGGGTCTGTGAAAGTCAAAGCACTCTCTGGTAGTATTTCTTCGCTAACCAGATGCTCGATAATAGATATTCTAATCTCTCGTTTTGTCATTGAGGGATTGACATCGAATTTAAAGTATTTAGCTACTTCTAAAGGTCACCTAACCTGCTCCTCAGTGGGAGATGTAAGACATTTTTAAGTTCAAACCCCATCATGAATGTATGTCAAATCAACACAACAAGAGATTAGGTGTAACAGTTCTTCCGCATCAACTCAGCCATATCAGTCAGCTGATCCTTGTCATCCACTTGCCTACCTGGACTACTGGTGGTGATGGCTTGGGCACTGACTTTGGGTTGGGTTGAGGTAGTGTTGTTGGTCTGTTTTGGGTTGGCGACGGAAGCTTATTGAGTCACATAATATCTCTGACTCCTCACCTCTTTTGCATGTCGATTCTCCTCAGCAATTACTCTTAGCTCCTGACGAAGGGCTCGGAAGGACATTGGTTGCATGGGTGCTAGCCTCTGCCTCACGGAGTCTTCATGCAGCCCTTTCATGAACTGTGTAGTGAGGAGGAGGTCCTGGTCTTCTCCAATTGTCCCTTGTCTCCCCTGTCGCTTG
This sequence comes from Pisaster brevispinus, assembly GCA_023634235.1. Classification (NCBI taxonomy): domain Eukaryota; kingdom Metazoa; phylum Echinodermata; class Asteroidea; order Forcipulatida; family Asteriidae; genus Pisaster; species Pisaster brevispinus. The sequence goes on from JAMKCF010000017.1 coordinate 5,439,645, forward strand.
TTGACATCCTCTACTCGAGGCCGATGGCATAATCAGTGCTATTCTCCTCGGGTCGCTGGGCTCATGAGGAGAAGGTGGCTATTGGCATGATTGGAGTTGTGGGTGTAGTCCCTTCTCCGAATTCTTCCAGCAGCTCCAGTATGGCAGTCTCAAGGTTGAGAACAACATCCCGAGCCCGGCCTGTGGTATGACGGACGACCTCCTGGAACTTGAGGCTCTGGGGTTGTGGGTCCTTGGCTTCAATGAGGTACCTCAGATCACGCACCAAATCTTCAACTTTAAGACTATTCCTATCGGACAATGCACCTGAAAACATTGCTACATCTTTCAACTTGTGGGAGGTGTACGTCAAGGGTACATGCAGGATTACTGCTGGTTGTGGAGGTGAGTGTTGCGACTTCGGTGGTGGTTTCTGTTGTAACGGGTCAAAATCTGCAAATTGGAGAGGACTCGCATTTGGGTCATTTGGCTGTGATGGATCCGCAGGTTGAACATCTGCTGGCATCGAGCAATAGTGATTGGGGGTTGAAGAAAGACCATGCGCTGCCACATGATGTGGGGTGAACGGATTACGTGGGCTGTCTTGTCTACACAGCATAAATGAGAAATTGTATGAATAATCAGTTAGAAATTTTACATCAGTCATAACTTTGGCAAACCTTTATTAAATTCTTCATACAATGAGCCAAATTACCTGATATTTAAGAAATCTAGTACAAGTCATGTACATGTATTAGCCTGGGTTAAATCTGTAGCCTCTCCAAAAGGGCTCAATACATCGCACATCTCCCTCAGCTGGCTCCACTCTCGAGCAGTATACACTACCTCTGAGAAATATGTGCCCCACACTTCGACCAATGATCTAAGCTCAAGTCCAAGACCGAGACCAGGAAAAAGTTGTCCTGAGACCAGTCTCGAGTGAACACTCAATCAGGTCACCCATAATCGACTCTATCAACCTCTGAAATGTTGTCAGCTAGTTGTTCATTTGTCCTTGTTGTGGATGCAGACGCTACCTTGAATGTTGTTTTGTAATCGCTGGAGAAAAAGTTGTTTGAAGATGTTGTCTCCAATATTATTGTCGCCCAGCAGTTGTCGCATCCGACGTAACAATTGGGACGATCCCCTAGTTCTTCAGAGATGAGCAATTGGTGAAGCTGCCTCAAAGCAGATGTGCGCTTGATCAGCTTGGTCAGGCACCTCTTATGCCATCTGAGGTTGGAGTGAGCTTATCACATAATTATGCAAACTTGGTCTCCTTTGCTGTAATATTACATTTTATCTTGAGCGAGCCATAGTGCTGGGTCATTGGGCCAGAATGGCGGTGATTTGAGCCTAACTGCGGCCACGGGTGCTGTAACAGGTTTACTCTCTGCTGTAGGATTCGACATACCGGGTACATATGATAAAATCTATGTGGTCTTAGACAATGGTAAGGGATAAATATTCTCTAAAATAATGATCAAAAGATTGTATTAATTGAAAACAGAAAAATTGAACTAAAATGTCCGCTACATTGGGTTTAATCTTTAATCCATTATGACGCAGTCTCATACGCCTTGGAGAACACCAGTATGTCATCAAGTTATAGAAGGAACATGTTGAAGTTCAGGTCAACCATAATGGTTGCTATAAGCCTCTGAAATATTGCTGGAACATTGCTAAGGCCAAAAGGCATCCTGAGGTACTCAAACAGCCCCCGGTGCCGGCTCTAAAGGCTGTCTTTTGTATCATCTTCATGAATTACATACTAGGACTTGGTGATAACCCTTGGCAAGATCAATGGAACTAAAGATAGTTGCTCCCTTTAGGGAGATCAAGGGCTTCTTTTGGGGGTAATGGGTATGCATCTTTTGGGGTCTCATCGTAGAGCATTCAATAATTGACACAAAGGAAGACTCCCATCCTTCTTCCAGACAATGACTTCTGGCGAAGCACACAGACTTTAAGGTGGTCTGATAATGTGTTGTTCAAGGAGCTTCTGGAGATGTGCCTTCACCTCTTCCATTTGATGTGTTGGTACTTTTCGGTGTGGAGCACCAACAATCATGTCAAACTGATTGGGAAATAGCGGCTTGAGGTCCTTAACTGAGTTGCTAGGTGGGGCTGCTACTTCACCACCGTCATACCAGAAGGCAGACTCTGCAAATGGTATCTGCATGTGGTGCTTGATCACTTTGCATGTCTTGTCCATCTTCACAGACACGACTGTGAGCAGTGAGCTCCAGTCTGGGTATAGTTGTCATCTTTAGCGGTCCAAGCTTGGCCTTGGCAATTACGAAGGAGTGGTGTTTATAATGTCTCTGCATCAACAAGTCATAGGTAACTAACAGCACTTTTACCTCGTTCCAATGCATTGGCAAAGTGGTGCTGTTGTGCCTTGGCAATGGCTTCACTGTGGACAGGTTTAACACATCGTTCATCTTTTTTATCAATGGTAGGTCTATTAACCACCTTTTCCACTGTTTAGCTATGGTGCTTGGAGTAGGGTCATCCTGCCCTATCTTTAGGCAGCAGAGTGTCTGGAAGATCATTTTTGCCTTCAAGACAAAAGGGCTGATAAAGCCAAGTGGATCGTCAATTGAACTTGTTACGCTCAGCAACCCTCTTCGGGTTTCTGGCTTATCCTTTAGGTTGGTATAAAATCCAAAGGTATGTCGTGACCCTCCAAAGTACTCCCTAATGCTGTCTCTGAGGGGAGTATCTCCAAGTACATCTAGTTCCATGGTCGTGCCTGCCTTCTCACACTCAGCCTGGGGTAGTGACTTCAACACAGCGCGAGAGTTGCTCAACCACTTGGTAAGTCAGAGTCCACAACAGGCTAACAATGCACGTAACTGACTGACCAATTGAGTGGCTTCATCTTCAGTAGAAACAGATTTGAGGCAGTTGTCAACATAGAGGTTTTGGTGGGTCTTAATGGTGGTGGTGTCTCACAGGTCTCGGTGATCTTGTGCTACATGCTTCAAGGCAAAGTTGGCACAACTTGGACTCCAGACTCCTCCAAAGCGAGCTGTCATCTGGTACATCAGTGGTTGGGTTTCAACATCATCTTTCTTCCACCAAGGGAAGCAAAGGGCTTCTCGGTCATCAGTGGACACACAAACCTGGTGGTACATGCCCTCAGGGAGAGCTATGTTTTCTTGTCAAAACACAGAAGAACTCTGATCAGCTTGTTTGTCAGGTCAGGTCCTTGGTAGACGGTATTGACGAAGCTTGCCTGGCTTGTGTTGGTTTACCACGCGTGATGTGGGAGGTACCAGACACAGCCATCACTTCTGTTCATGTCCTTCGCAGCAACTGGCTCTATATTTCTTAAGCAGGTCGTGTTTGCCGCTGATGTACTTCTTCTTAAGAGATGGGTTCTGGGAGAGGCATTTACCCGACAATCTAAGTCGGTGTTCCGCCGACCTATTGCCCCTATTATTGGGTAGTCTATCTTTGAATGGATTGTCCATGGTATAGAAGACTGACTCCATCAGGGTGTAATGAGTTCTCCCAGATTGAAAGAACTTTCCTTTGGGCCGATAGACATCTTTTTGCTGTCACTGCTCACATTGTTTACATCATCAATCCTTCAAAATTTATCAACTGGTTTCACAAAGTAGGATGATGAAGACTTGGTTCTCTTCTGGTGTGTTATTGGACCATTTAGGCTCCTTTAGTCAGGTGGCGTATGTCTTCCACCCACACTGTGACTTTAGGTTCTTTATCCGACTTGGGCCTTCCAGCAAGCTTGATTCCCCAATCCTGTTGGACTACCACAATCTTGGCAGGTGTTGTAGGTGACTGGTCCTCTTTCTGAAACTACTGTGGGTTCGGTGGTCTCTATGCAGTCATTACATGGGTAACCTTGTCTAATTGTAGAAAATATGAGGAATGATCTAAGGTCATCACAACAGGTTTTTAAATAAAGGTAAAATCAGCTACCACAGTTATTCTCTTTAAATATGTGACTTAGTTACTGGAAAAGTTGAGAATAAATTATAAGGTTTATAATTGAATATGTCTTGTTAGTCTATGAGATTTATCAATGTTCACTTCTATTGCCCATCAGTTCAGATCCCAAGTGAAGCACTATTTTAACAGTGCTGTTATTTACATCAATTTTAGTTGTGGAAATTCCATTGCTCTGAGACATAAGCTTTGTCATTGTTTTTCTTACTGAAGGTCCAGGGGTCATTTTATTTTTCTTTCTTGAAGTACTCATTTTCTCTGTGGCTGTGCAAAATAAACGTGTTGATGAAACCACTTAACACTTGATGAACAAGGGGGTCGGGTTGGCATAACAGTTTCTTTACTCGCCTCCTACCTCTTGGAACCCAGTTCAAATCCCACCAGGGGCACTAGGGATAGAGAAGTTGCAGTCCCTACATGATTGTGTGGGTTTTCTCTGGAATAAATCTCAGGCATTTTCCTGCACCCTGCCCCCTCCGTAGGAATGCCACTTGAAGTACATTATTGTATTTTGTTTTATAGAGTGAGTTTCCGAATTTGATGTACCATGCCTTTTAACTGGCCTTATCAAAACGATTAAGTTTCAAATAGGGATTAAGTTTCACTTGGGGCAGTGCAGTTCATCAAGAGACTAGGTGACTTTTGATTAACACTTCTATGCACACAGCCAGAACTTGTGGTGTTTATGTACTGTTTTAAAAGCCCCATGGGGAGTGTGTGATTTGTGATTTTGTAGGATTTGATGATTTATTGTATGAATCATTAATCAGTTCTGTGCCTGTACTTCACAAAAAGTAACTAAACTCTCCGATGAAAAAAAATTTTCATAAAATTTGTTTAAGTGGTTACCATTCACACTTTTCAATTTCAATTAACCAGAATAATAATAATATGTAACAGGGTGCTAATTTTTTGCTGGAATGAAATAAAATTGCTATGCGTAAAAAGTGCAAATGTTCTTTTACTCTTTCTTTGTGACTTTCCACCCCCGCCATCCCCGCCCATCCTGTATGCCCAATAAAGGGTAGAGGGTATCCCCTATGTTCCCTTACTATAACACACTTTTCCTTTTGTACATGAGTACCACTACCCTAAAATCCTCTAAAGAATTCCTGAGCACACAATGCCCCCAAATTGACTGCACCAAACACCTTTCTCCAACAAAACTTGATTGGGGTCATGAGAGGTCAATTTGATGAAATTGTACGGGGGTTGGTTGCATCAGCTTGCTCTGTGGTTGTATATATAATGTAATTTCCTCACCCCCCCAAAAAAAAAATCAAATAGACATTCCACTATTGATTCCAAAAATGATTTAATTGTGCACAGATTTATGCATAAAGTAATAACACTGCAATCTACAATGTTTATGGATATTCTTGAGATGGGAGCTGGTTCACTTCAAGTGGCATTCGGTATTAAGAACTTGGTTTTATTTCTTGATTTATTTTAATTGCATTTAAATAATGTTGGCGAATTATAGAGCGCCGCCTGTCTGAGGTTTCTGACTGACTATTACTAGTGAGCCGCCGATACCTAAAGCGCAACAGACCGTAACTTTGGATTCAACTGTGAATCAACCATGCATTGCATGTGCGGCTTTCACGTACGTCCACATGCGCTGCGTCCCGTGTAGTGTGTTTTGGATAGAACAACAATGCTTTTATTTTGCATGCATAGAAGCTATAGAAGACTAGACGTGCGGCGTACACACGTAATAACTGCAGCGGTTCTAACCAAAGCAAAATGGGTCTACTAATCTGACCTGCATCCAATCATGGAGGAATAAGAAGTTTTATGCCATGGACACCATTGAAATGTAGTTTAATAAAACAAAACAAAAACACCACCAACTGTAAGAGCAAGTAAGCTTAACATGGATCTGTAAACTGAGGAAGGAACCAACTTTTCCTTGGCACTACCATACAACTCGTTTGGAATGTTTTCACCGGAGCTATCGGAACTGTTGGGCCGTATGCATGCCGTCCAGTCGCCCACCACTCGTTGTCCCGCACCACGGTTCCACACCCACTTTTACGGTCGTTGACTTTGTACAATTTGGACAGGCTGCGCGGAGCATGAATTGCGGTCAAAGATACCATTATAGTTCGTGTAATAATACAGCCAGATTGAGATAGAAACAAATTTTCACAGTTCTTGTGTGTGAAAGAAGGAGTTAAGTATGGATGGAAACTCTGTGGTAAGTATTAAAGTAGTCGTAATTTTATTGTTTTGTAGGAATTGTGACGAGTAGGTCTGGCCTGGTGTTTCTTATTATAAAATCTGAATCTGAATCTGAATTATCAGTCATAAAGTTAATGTGTGTTTTATTCTCGAAATTGTGGATGGGTGGGTCAGATAGTAAAACTAGGTCTAATAATTTACGTGACATACAAAAAGACAAACAAAAAGCAGATGGGGTGGGGGCGGCGGTATGTTGAAATCGAAACTTGGGTTGGAGGGGTATGGCCGGGTATAGTTGGGTCAGAAAAGTTTGAAACTTATTTCTGATTGTCCCCTCATTCTGCAGCGTCTTTAATTTGTATTTTTTTAGGGTGTTAAAGTGGGGGAAGTTAGTCAATACCAAATTCATGTTTCTTGCAAAATTTGTTGAATATAACACTTTAACAGACAGAATTAGTACTTTACTTTAAATGTACTAACATTACACAGTTAATTTTAACATCTCATTTTATTATAAAAAGAGTACAAAGGTAGGGGGCCTTGAGCTGTTGAGAGGGTAAGGTCATGCTTCATTTTCCAAGGGCTCTTCCATTATGGGGGCATTTCGTGGGTTGGGCTTTCAGTTCCTACCTGATTGCATGGGTTTTCCCTGGAATAATTATCTGGGGTTTTCCTCCCTCATCTAAAACTGGAACTTCCTTCCAAGTTTGTCTTCTCTACAAATTATGTTCTTTGCTGGTACAGTGATTAAGTTCGCTTTTTGAGAGTCCTTGGCTTCACAACCAGAATAAATGAAATGAAATGAAACTATTTTTTTTTTTTTTAGTGAAACGGAGATCGGTGGATTCAGCATTTTTTCCCCACCTCTCCCCAATTGTTTTGTAAGCTTCCCTAATGAAAAATAACTTGGTGTATTAAAGCAGTTTACTGCTCCATGATTAGAGGCTGGGCCCATGCAGTTTTAACCCATTCAACTATCACAACCTGTTTGCATTAAGTGTGTCAATATTGAAACTGTTGAAGTTTTCAGACACAAAGTAAACAGAACGCTTTTTTGTGTGTGGTTTAATGTAATCATCATGGATTTATCAACAAGGTTCATTAATTTGGTTTTGTTGTCATTAATTAATCAAAGGTATATACATTAGTGGTTTGGGGAACAGTAAATTTAAAGTCCTACCAATTTGTGAATACATGTATCTCATCACAGTATTTAGTGAAAACAGCAAAGAATGATGATTGTCAGGCCTACAGTTTCATCTTTGAGAGGGCGAGACCATGTTTATTTTGCTCCAGGGCACTTCCATTGGTAAAAGTTATAGGGTGGCTGCGTAAAGCCATTCTGGCATTGGCCTCTGTTGCCCCAGGGTCCAATTTCACAGTGCTGCTTAATGGTAAGCAAATTTTCGTGCTAACTACTGAACTATAGCAGAAAAAAAGCATAAGCGTAAATCACAGGTTAGCACGAACATTAGGCAGCCATCTTGCGCGTTCACCATGGATTTGCAATGATACGCCATTCATTTTCATACAGTAAGCACAGTTAGCAGCACTATGAAATGGAAACCGCACAGTAAGCACAAAATCGGCCATTAGCTCTATGAAATTGGTTCCTGGTCTTGTCTTGTGCCCTTTCAAAAGTTACACTAACAGTAGTCCGCTGGCCAATTGCCAGTTAAAACACCTGAGGACCAGTCACAAATCTCTCCAAGTGGCTAGTTCGGTGTTAGAGAGCATACTGTTGCATTTGAAATATGGACTAGTGAAAAAGCTGACGAACTGGTTTTAAAATGAAAACTGGTCCTACTGGCCAGTCACTTAAACATTCATGAGGTTAAAGGGCAAACCCTAGTTGTATCCATCCTTGTAGATCTTCACTTTCCCATTAGAATTTTCAAACTTAAAAGTCACTTTCTAATTTGTGTAATCATGATTCCCAAACACCCACCAATGTAACTTATAATAAAAATCAATCACGTGTTTACAGCACCTCCAGTAAAGGAAAAAAAGACCCAAAACACAAAAAATCACTGCCAGTGAGTGAGTGTTAATTTTGAGCCATTCATAGTGCTGTTTGTCATATTCAAGTTTTATATTTGGATCACATCTTGGTTCAGAACATCCAGAACACTGTTTGGGGGTTGTTATCCAAGTTTTCAAGGACGAACTGAACCTTCAATAAAGAAATGTTTTTGACTAAGTGCAATTAGTGCTTGAAATATTCTTACCTGACACTTTGTCTGTTTTCTTTTAAAATACAATGAGTCTCCATGATTAATTTCTACTATAACAAGAGAGAAGTTACACAATAATTTGAAGTATTTTATGTGCAAGAAATCAGATGTGTAGTTTACGTGACTTGAGTGTAATGGTTTCCCTTGGATTATTGTAGAAAAGTAAACGCAGTAAAAATTGACCCGGCATGTACATGTAAACTTGTCTGTGTGTACTGAACAATTGTAATGTTAATCGATGGTACACTATGCTGGAGTGTACATGAAGACTGTAACTCCTCATTAGTCATTCGTGACTAAAGCTATGTTTTGTTCACAGCTGGGAAAGATTGGTGAGCAGCCACTAGACAACTATCTCATATTAAAATGAAAAGGGGATATTATCCGTTACTTAACTCGTTGACTGCCGCCTACGAGTATATTCGTAGTAAAAGGTGTAACGGATTCTGCCACTACAAGTATACTCGTAGAAAATGAAAGGCTTTTGTATTGTGGATTGAATACACTGGCATCACTGAGAACGCAACAAATACGTTTCTGGCAGTGGTGAGGACACATCCTGAGAATTTGTATTACAACATGTAGACACCAACAATGTCTTACCTACTTGGTATGCACGCATGCGCACCACACTTGGCAAATGGAAACGCCCTACGAATCTATGACTGGCAGTCAACGTGTTAAAGGCAGGTTATACTTTTACTCCAAAAATTAATTACCTTAAAAGTACTTGGTAAAGAGTGCTGGATACACTGTAGCTGTTTATAAAACATTGTTAGAAACGACACCTTTTGAAGTAACTAGAGTTTTAGGAAAGAGGTAATTTTTTACCCAAAAAATTTGAATCTGAGAAAGGCTTCGCAGGTATTCAGAAGCTTTTCTCAATCATCTGAAAGCACACAATTCTATGCAACAAGGGTGTTTTTTTTTATAACTTTCATCATGGAGCTGTATGCTTTCATTATTATTTTCTTGCAACTTGGACGACCAACTGAGCCCCCATTTTCAGAAGTTTGTTATTTTATGCATCTAGTTGGGAGACACCAAGTGATGGGGATATTGGTCTTTGACAATTATCAAAAGTACACTGCCTTTAAGGTACATGTACATGTACATGTGTATGTGCACAATTTGGTGCTCACATGGTTACTGAATATATACTGGTAGTGTTCAAAATAATGGGTAGAAAGACTCCCCATATGGCAGTGAAACTGACACCAGCATATTACTCAGTCATGTCAGTAGTTGGACAGTTGATCGGATACACACTATGTTCTGCATACAGAAACTGACAGAACTGGTAGTTTCAGGTAAATGGCACTGCATGTGTGCGTGTGCGTACACTGTCCATGATATCAAGCAGTAAACTGGATGGCTGAGATCTCACAGCTGTAAATAATACTACTAATAATAACAGGTTCTTATACAGTAATTTAGCGCATTTTACAGCTGCCGTGGCACTCCGAAGGCTTTTCAAACACAACGTCAGTTACCTCTACCCTCGCAGGTACCCATTTATACCCCTGTACTCATTTACTTAGTACACGTCTAATAGGCCTACTCTTTCTTTAAACCAAAATTGCAAAGAGGAAAATAAAATGACGCACTTTAATGGCTATTAAAGTGCTACATTTTAAACATCTGGAGAATGGTGGGGATTACATGTGTCTTAAAAATGTACCTGTGGCCGACACTAGCCGGTCCTTGTAGTTGAAGATTTGAAAAACCATTCCACTATAATTCATAAAAATAATGTAATGATAGGCCCTGATACTAGCACAAACAAATCTAGAAAGTTTTGTTCAAATATTGAAAAGACCTTTGAGAAGTAAAGTGCTCTAAAAGAATTTGTGAGTTAGAACAAAATCAGGCTTGATCAGAGAGTTAACTCTAAGTACAGTATACTATAGGCCTAAAGTGTGTAGCCACTGTGATTTACAGCAAACAAACTGGTTGGCTTGTAGACAATTAATGTCCTTTCTGACAATCGGGGCATTTTAAAATTGCATACATCAGCAAGGAGAGACGACAAATGAAAAGTAAATTGAACTTTAATCCTGCAGAGTGGAAATTATTGACTATTCTTGAAGGTGTGCCGAGTGCCTCCGACAGTAGGCTAAAAGTTTGTCATTGTCAGGCATTTCAACCTGAAGGTGATTCTGTTTGATGTTCTGATGCATTCTTAATTTCATTGTAGATTACGCTCCCTTGTGACCGAAGAGATCTTTTTAGTCCAGCAGCTTTGAAACCAATTAGGGGCCTACATCGTAGGCTACATATCTGGCCCAATTTCATAGAGTGCTTTTACTACCGAAAGTAGCTAAGCACAACAAAATTATGCTTAGCAGATTAAGGTTACTAGGGAAAATACCACGCTACTTGCGTACAAAAAACAGCATAGTGACTGACTATCCTGCTTATTTTGGAGGTAACAGATCTTTGGCAGTATTTTTGGCTCAGAAGCAGTTCTTTAAAATTTTGCCCTGGGGCCTAACGCTGAGGCCTTTTGAGATGTGCCCCCTTCATTATCAAAAGTTGAAAAAAAAATTAAACAGTGGTAATTTAATCCTCGTAAAATAAATGACCAGACCTTGAATTAACCCTCAGTCAGCACCAACCGCAATTGCAGTGGTGCCCTGTGCTTTTGCTGTGGTGCCCTTTGCAATATTCCAAACATTTTCCTCATGAATAGAAGTGGCCCTTTACCAGAGGAAAATTTCCTTGCCTCTTCAAGAGCCAACAAGGCCTTAGTGTTAGTGTACGACTTAATGTTTTCTGCCATTGAGCTGTGTACAAATCGTGCCTGCAGAATGTCCAGGCTATGTCCATTATGTCTCTTTGTAAACATGTGATATCATAGGTTACTGGTCTATAATTGAGTAGTGAATCAAAGCCCTGCCGGTTACAATTTCTTCTGAGTAGGCCCTACCACATTTTAAAAAATTAAAACAACATTTCAAGTACATAATGTAGTAGTGTAGGCTGTCTTTCATTTGTCGAACAAATATTATGATGCCAGTCTCAACCCACACCCAGAGCTGCAAACTATCCAAGAGTCTGCAGAAAGTTCCAATTTAAAATAGAATAAACCAATCTTTCCATGTTGATTTGAATAAATTTGAAAATTACCCTGAGTAAGGAAACATTTTCCTTATTTAGTATTACATATGTTGAATGTATCGTGTAACTCTAAATATCTCCCTGATTGTTGTACAAAAATCTCCATGATGCAAACGTTGGCAGCTCTGCTACACCATGCAGTAAGCCTGTCAAATGCACAGTGCGGAAAATTGCAACTATTTACATGGTAGGGGCCCTACATTTACATTTATTAAATTTACTTTATGATTTGTACACAATGGGTAGCCACAACTGTGCACAAATCAAAACAACTGGGTGTGTATGTAACAATGCACCTATTAAAAATGTTCATGACAGCGGAACTAGAGACGAGTTTGTATTTGGATAGTTGGATACGTAATAATAGTTAAGTAGCAATTAAGGGGTACTATAGCAAAGGAGAGGAAGTGGTTGCATCAGATAATTAGTTTAGATAGAAGTGAAGTAGATTCGTTACAGACCAGCTACAATGCAATGTATTGTCCTTATGACATGTTTACATAGTATGACCAATTAGAATATTTCTACCTTTTGTGGTGGTACTTTTTGTGGAGACTTTAGCAGGGCTCGAATTTGGGGAAAAGTTCCACAAGACTGCAGGGCTTGTAGCTCAAAACTTTTACTGGACCAGAAAATTTGTTACAAGACCGAAATCAAAATGAAAAGAACACTCTACACAGTTTCACATTTGAGCTGTTTTTGTACCAAACACTAAGAGAAGAATTATCAAGTTTTTCTTGTGAGTAATACTTCAATACTCAATTGATCAGTTTAATTAATAAATACAGTGACGTATTATTATTAAGAAACACAAGACCGCCGGACTTGTATGGTCATAAGTTTACTGGCCTGACACTAAAATCACTGGCCTCGGGCCTGCGGTCCAGTGTCAAATTCGAGCCCTGTTTAGTTATAAAATGATAATAATAGGCCTAATAAAATGAATAGTACAAGGCACCTTATGTAGAATATCCCAAAGTGCCCCACAATAAAATACTTTAAAAGTTTAACAAATTGAAAAAAAAAAATTAAAATTGAAAAGATAGCAGCCAAGTAATTAATCACGAAAGCAAACTAAACTGAAAATAAGTAAAAAAGGTAAGAAAAGAAAACAATTTACCTGAAAAACCCAAACAAAGCGTGGGAAAAGAAAGTTACTAATAAGTAGCTAATAGGCCCTAACAAAACAGAATTTAACTTAATGTTTGGTTCAGTTTTTTTTGTAGTTGCTAGACTTGACGAAACCATTAATGAACAATAATAGTCCATAGAGGAAGACGAATAGACACTGGATAGACCATTTAGCCATTTAACAAGTTAACACTACTGAGTGGGCTTCTGCATTCCTTTACTTTGTGACAGGCAAGATTTAGTCAAACCTTTTTTTGTCATACTAGCACTGTATTATGTGTATCTGATTTTTTTCTTTGTTCAAATCCAAAGTAATTAATACCACTCGACACAAATATCAAGAACAGTAGAAAACAAAAAACTAAACAATTTTTTAGATGTGACCATCCTTCCCTCCAAAAATTGATAATAATTAACAAAGAGTGCCAATCTCCATACCATAAACAGTGCCAATCTCCATAAATTGTGATGTTTTTTTCCCATTGAGCACTTTACAAATTGTGCAGGAAAGTTTTTGCCTTTAAACTCTTTCAGTGGCTAGCCAGCAAGTCTGCCAGCTTTTTTACTTTGCATATTTTTTAATAACAATGCATATTCAACACTGAACCAGCTGTCAAGGGTCACTTGGATTGGAGATAATTGGGAGATAATTGTGACTGGTCTATGGTTCCTCTCTTGGCCAACAGACCGAAGATCACATGGTCAGTAGAATGCCAAGATGGATATTGTATTAAGACTGGTCTAAGGCCTGCTGCCTCCATTTACACTGCCTTTGGTACCTCCACAAAGCATTTATGTACATGTTCAACGTACATACAACATGTTCAACGTACATGTACATGTGGGCGCAGTTTTATTACATAGAACTGCTTTAACCACAAAAGTAGCTAAGCACCAAAAAATTTTCCTTACCAGAATATGGTCACCAGCCAAATAACACACATAATATCATCGTCTGTATCTGCATTCCTACTAAGTGCATATTGTTTTAAAGCAGACAATTTTTAAGCACAAATTTCTGCTGAAACAGCTATAAAATTAGGGCACTTGAATGGAAATGCTCTTCTGCAGATTAACCCTCCGTGACACCATCGCTCACTTATTGAGTAACAGTTTTTAATTAAAAAGTAATTAGTCCGCCATTTTTTTCAAAAAATCTAAAAAATTCCAAGTTCTACAACTGCACCTAGTCAAGTAGCATGCCAAATGTCTTATCACTAGTACCCGGGGCTTGTTTTTAACTAACACAATCCAACATTGACTCGCTCTCCAGGAATTCCCATAGGAATTGTACAGCAACTACTCAGCCTCGCTAAGTTGTGTAAACAAAGGCTGTTAGTCAAAGAAATGGTTGATTGAGCAGAAAGAGACGTGTGGGCTTATCTGAAAATGCAATTTTGCTTGAATTTATTTTATTTAGTCAAAAGGTTCTATATCTAATGCTGTGGCTGATTTAAAAGTGATTGGGTGATTTAAAAGTGGTTTGGTTCTTCACAGAAATGTATTACACGCTAAAATCAAACTGTTACTCAACAAGTAAGGCATGGCGAAATGGTGTGATGTTTTTTTGAAGGTGTAACGCAGAGTTAAAGGTCACTGCATCGGTTATACTGGAAACAAGTTTGTAATTTCTCTCTGAAAACCTCATTTTATGTTAAGATAGTAATGGTAGTAAGCATCCTGCGAAATTATTTTTTCTGAAATGCCCCCTTGATTAGAAATCGATAAAGGTACATGTATGTTGAAACATTTATATCTCCAAAACTCGCCTCAAAGGCGAACTTTGGAGATTTAAATTTCCATGGTGTCCTTTTGTGAATGCTGTGGCCAGAGATGCAGTTGGTACCTGCTGTTGTCACCTCACTAAACATTGATGGATTTGATGTTCTTGATGAAAATACCGAGACAGTCTTTTGCTGTTTTCTCGAATGTAGAGGTGTAGGCCCCCCTACTCACAACTGAAACTAGATCAATAATTTGGCCTATAACTGAGCATTACATACATTGTACGTTGAACGTAGACAAAAACCAATTGATGACTCTGATGGAAACTGATCATGATAGAAATGTGACGCCTGTCATGACAGTTTTACATTGAGCCCACATGTTTTTGCATTAGTCTGCAATAATACTACATACACCCTGTGGGACATTAATACATTGTTCATTAGCCTATCCAGATGTTACAAAAATAATTTATTTAAATCCACTTGACATCATTATAAATATACGTACATTCAAATTTGTTTTTAAATGTTATTTTATACATTTCTGAAAATTTAATTGATTGCCTAGCCTACAAATATTTTCATATTTATTCTTTGGATAGTAAACATGTTAGGCCCCTACATGTATAAAACAGGTTCAACAAGCTTTGGTTATTTTAATTGAGGCACTCAACAGAAACGAGTATACTGAAAGTAAAAGAACAAATCAAGTTTTGCTTTTGGGAAAGTGGTGCCCAGCAGTCCAGCCGAAACAGCTCACTTTTTTGTTGTCTGAAAAACATAAGTGGTCATTTGATCAGAACCTCTGTCGTGCTTATCAATTCTACTAGCTAGAGACTTGTTTTGTTAAGTCAGTGGTGCTGAATGCCCTAAATGCTCAGTGAATGTTGAGCTATTCAAACTTGACTGTGGTTTTTGTTTCTCTCTTTCAAAATGATCCCGGATCCACAATTTTAAAGATCCCGTTTCTGACAATAATGGAATTGATTTAAAATCAATGGCCAATGATTAATCTCTCCGCTAAGTGAAATGAAATATCCATGAAATATCATCCTTAATTTTGTGTCCTAAAACAGATAGACAGACAGATGAAAAGGTTTTTGGGGGGAGGGGGGTTGCAAAATCATTTGATGGAGGTCATTTGGCGTGTTGTAGCTGAGTGGTCAAGCACACTTGATTCCAGCTCTGGTGTTTCTGATCAGCGAAGTCTAGGTTCGAGTCCCGGTCTTGACAATTAAACCATTACAGTCCCAAATCCTTTTACATGTCCAATTGGCGAAAGGAAGGGTTCAGAAGGACTGGGTTCCGGTAGGCCCTTACTGTTGCTTCTCACAGGGTCAGGCATTTCAATCTTATACAAGTCCAAATAATTTGTTGTGGCCGGACGTACATTCAGGAGAAGAGGATATTTGGAGGAATTATAGGCCACACACTAGCCAAACTGCCTAGTCTGTAAACCTGGGCACAGACAAATATTGCTTAGCAGAAACAGGTAACCAGCCAAAATTTTATGTTTACATTAACTGTTATGACTGGTGCCCATTGCCCAAGTCGTTTTTTTGCTTAGCAAAGAAGTTTGCTAAGCAGGTTTCTCTGCTTAACAGCTTTATGAAATTGGACCCTGGTAAAGGGTTTGAAGCAAGACTCGAAATTCTTTTATTACTTCGTCCCTCGGATGGGGCGTAAAACCATGTAGGTCCTGTGTGTTGTGTACTAAATGCAAAAAATTCACTTTTAAATATCACTGAGAGAAGGGGTTAATTGCCCTGTTGTTTCTGGCAGTAAACCTTTTGAAGTAAAAGATAATTGGCTCTCAAAATTAAACAACTTCACACAATGAGCACTTTGAAACGCCGAGGAAAATTGTGATTGAATTGTGGCAGTGGATGGTCAGACATTAGCTTTGATAAGCACTGATCCACACTGTTTCCCCAGAAGCTTAAAGCACTTTAATTAAGTCAGATTACCACAGGTTACATGTGTCCAAGTCTCCTGGATTGGAACTTAATTTCAATGACTAATGATGTCCATCATGCATCATCCCCCCTAAACTAATGAAGTCCTTGGGAAAACTGTCCATCAGCCCCTTTGTCTTGGATTAATATATTAATTACTCTTTGCAGTGTGGGGGGTGTCATGGAGCTGTAAGGTGGTTACGTAATCTTGTTTGTAAGTGTGAAGTAATTCCACTGCAAGCCATGCCTACTTTACACAAAGTACATGTTGCTTATTAAACGAGAAACAATAAGAAAAACATTTAACCAACAATTGTATGAGGATTTATAGCTTAACAAGACTTAACATGTTGCTTTTTATATTTAATTAACATTTAGGATGAGGCTTTATAGCATTGAAAAGCTTTAATTTACATTACAGGGTTCTCCATACTCAAGCTAGCTTATCGGACCCAAAACGAGTGTGAATTGCAGTCCTTCATTCATCAAATAAAACTATTCAAAATGTACCAGATTGCACAGTAAACCTTTTAAATCCTAATCTAAATCGTAAAAGAAAAGCCTTGTTTCATTTTAGCCTGCTTCAGCCAAACTTGCAAAACTTGTATCCAGAATGCACAGCTTGGAAAAATCCGGGAATGAGGAACCTTGAATTAATATTGCATATAATCTTCAGAATTGTTGGGGTGGGGGGGGGGGGGGATACACTAGACTGCAGGACTTCTTTGATGTGTGTTTATACTTGCCAAGCACTAAAACTACTTGATTCTGGCAGTGGTCCAGTACACATTTTGAACCCTGACATGCCTGATACAATTCATGCCAGGGAATGGGTTTCGTTTAAATCCAACATTTTCCGCTCTAGCACAGGTGTATTTTAGCAGGATAGATTGGAAACGTGTTTTGTGCACTGCACTGACTGCAACTGCAAGACAGTGTATCGAGTGGCGGATGATGAGTTTTGAGTAGCAACTGATACTCTCTGCGTAGCGTCCTGAGTGCTGCTTGTAACCAAACTTGCTTGAGAGACATTGCAATAAAGTTTGTGTTTTACTGTAGGAGGTCCTCTATAGGTTTTGTCTTAACCTTTTTAGTCACTGGCCAGCAGGACCAGTTAACTTGTCATTTCACCAGCTTTATCACTTGTCCATTAAATGAAACGGGGATATTCCCTAACACTAAACTTGCCAGTGGACCCACTTGGAGAGAATTTGTAATGGTCTTCAGGTGCTTTAACTGACATTTGGCCATTGGAGCACTGTTTAATAAGGGAGAGTGCTGCCCTCTCATATCATTGTACACATTCCTCTAAATCTTAAAACCCTGCCAACAATGGCCTAAAGATGTGCTTAATTGAATTGGCAACAAGAGGCTTGCCATTTATAAGGCAATCTGTAGATAGGCATTAACACTACACCATTGCTGTAGACTGAGCGCATTTGGACAATTAATGATCCATGGCTTGGACCACTCAGTAGTCAGCAAAAGAGATTAAATGCATTTGATGCGGGGCCATGCCATTTTGACAGGCTACCAGGCTACCAGTACATCTCAGCCAGGGTCAGGTGTTTTTATGCTGTATAAGACAACAACACACTGACACCGGACGAGTTGAATAGGTCTTTTGGTGCCTGGCTATAATTTAGTCTAAAGTCCTCAGTAAATGTGCATTTTTCATGAACAAGCATGTTTTAGTGGCTAGCTGGCCAAAATGGCGCAAAACACGAAAATTGTACAACTGACACGACAATGTAAAGTAGGGCCTACTAAGTTTACAATTCATTTATCAAAAAGCATGGCTTAAATTTCAAGGAGGTCTCCACCAGTCTGCATGTTTGATAGCTTTCATTTACCACATTATGATATCAACCAAACTTCCTGTTGATATGATAGTATAGTGTAATTTCTAGAATTACTTCTGTAGCAACTGCAACCCCATACAAAATGTGTAAAGTACACACACAATTAAATTTTGTACACAAATATTGCCAGTATAGCCAGTACGCCAGTTTGCTTAGTGTAGTTTTTTAACCAGCACTAAAATTACCATTTAAAAATAGGAAATATAATGTTTATTAACATGATTAAGGTCAATAGACACAAAGGAAGATATCGGGCTACATTTAGATATTTCAGGCTACATTTATTATAGGTATTGGGCTACATTTAGTCATCGGGCTACATTTAAGTTTGGGCTGGTACACTGTATCAGACTACATCGGTGTTCCTCATTTAAGGTATCGGACACTCGGGTTTGGGCGTACATTTATCGGGCTACATTTGGGCTGCACTTACATACATCATGGAGGAAGGAACTATCGATCTACTTTTTATAATTGGGCTATAAAATGTACCGGTCTACATTGGTAATGGGCTACATTTAGGTTTGGGGTACTCTATTGACATTTAGGTTTGGACATTTAGGTTAATTCAGGGACAGTACAAAAAAATACACTCCCATTTCAATTTTTTCAACCACCCATTTAGTGTTTAGCACCATAAGGCCATGAAGGCCAGGCATCATGTTATCAGATCTTAATATAAATGTGTGTCGAGTTACCAAGAGAAGTAAGAATGTTGACGGATTTGGTGCAGCTCCCCAGGAAAGGAGGTTGATACATGTACTTCATGAATGTTTTGTAATTTGAAAGTTAGTAATCAGGCCCTGATGCATGTACCTCACAGAGGCAATGGAGGCAGTTGCCTCCATGTCCCATGGTCATTGCCTTGGTGCCCCTTAAAATGCCCCAGTATAGAAATTTAAGATATCCTCATATAGTGCCATTTACCAAGGAATGACTGCTTTGCCCTCACAAGACTTGAAGTACACCAGGCCTGAGTAAACTTCAGTTTCAATTATTGTTATCAAAACTAACAACTTTTGTAATTTTTTTGTTCTTTAGTTGATCATCATCGGTGCTTGTTTAGCCATCGGCGGCAACTTACTAATCAGTATCTCCATGAACATACAGGTAAGATTTTTAACGCTTCATTTCTAATTGGAACCTGGGCCCGATAACCAGGGCTCGACTTTGAGGTAAAGTTCCACAAAGCTGCAGGGCCTGTAGCTCAAGTTTTTTTTACTGGACCAGAATTTACTTGACAAGACCAGAATCTAAATAACTGAGAAAGAACTTTCTAACAAAGTGTAACATGTGAACTGTTTGTATTTGAACAAGCACTAAGAGATGATTTATTTCATTTGTCTTATGGATAAGTATATCTTGATACCAAAGGGGTGATCAGAATTGAAAGGTATAAATTATCAGACTCGGTCAACATTTGAACATCTTTATATGTTATACATTGAGGTATTGTATTTTTCTATTGAAATACACAAGACCGCTGGACTTGTCTGGTCATTCGAGTTTACTGGCCCAGGGCTAAAATCACTGGCCTCGGGTCCTGCGGTCCAGTGTAATATTCGAGCCCATACCACAAAGAGCTACTGTAAGAAAAATTGTAAGCCAAAATCGAGGTAGCCAATTGCGGATCAATCTTAAAGAGGGGCTCCAAGGTCAAAAAACAGTTTTGTGATCCATTCATGTTCTACTAGATACAGTCCTTATGAAGACGCGGACAAAATTGTGTAAAATGCCACTGTATATCTCTGATATCCTTCAATGGCATTTTTCGTGTAAATCCAAAAATGTTGAGTGATGTCACATTTTAAACATATGGTTGGAACTTTTTTCTACATAAAATTGTCAGTTCATTCGGGAATGTTGATGATATTCAATCAAAATGGCATTAAATTTGACCTTTTGACTAGCACAAAAATCCCTCTTTAATTAGGAATGTATTATGTATCTGTACAGACCTACAACAATGAATTTCTTTTTTCTTAATACCGATGACATCATGTTTAAAATTTCACTCTGAAAGAGTGTCAAATAAAGTGAAACTTTACATCGTTTAATGTGTCTTTGTGAGGTTACAGACTTGTCATTTTCCCCCCCCCCCACTTTCATGAGGACTTTGTATACTATTAGAAAATGAGTGCATCGGAAAACTTAAATTTACCTTGGAGACTCTCTTAGCTTGCTAAGCAAAATGTGATGACTAGTGTCCAGTAACTCATCTTTATGTGCCTTGTGAAATTAAGCGCTGGGCTAAATTTCCATAAAACTGTTTGTCTGTCTGCTCGTAGATTGATGGCTACATGTACATTGTAATGTACATTGTGGAGTGAGTTTTAGGTAGGAATTGTCCTTGTGTTGGTTGGCAAATTATTCTTTTTCATTAGGGAATGTTTGGTTAACTCAGAAATGAGGTCTTACCACCAGTGACTAGAATGGGAACAATAATACAGTTTTTACTTTTCGCTGGGCTAAATTTCCATAAAGCTGTTTGTCTGTCTGCTCGTCTGGTAGCATGGCTACATGTACATTGTAATGTACATTGGGGAGTGAGTTTTAGGTAGGAATTGTCCTTGTGTTGGTTGGCAAATTATTCTTTTTCATTAGGGAATGTTTGGTCAACTCAGAAATGAGGTCTTACCACCAGTGACTAGAATGGGAACAATAATACAACAATTGTTACTGTTCGCATTGTTACTTTTTAGTTACACCTTGAAGAAATTTTTTGGAAAATGGGACAATTTAGGTAACTTTGGAAATAAACCGAATGTATCATTTGCAAAAAGTACATTAGAAGGTCACTGGATGTGAGTATAAATGCTGTAGATGCACAATGTACATATATAGTTCTATTGTAATGTAGTGTAAATAAAAAACATGCTTGGCTACTCATGTGCGGTCTACAGTGAACAGTAGCATTGTCCTTGTTTTTAATGAGTGTATATCATGTGTTTACTGTAAATATTTGGTTGGGTTGTTTTGGGGCGTTTGTCAACGGCTGCAACACCTCTTGTGTTTGTTTGTTTAAATGTTTTTTTTCCCCTCCTCCTGTTGGTTGTTCCCCTTCATCGGACACACTTCTCAAAGTCACGTAATCTTCAAACTTGACTCTATTTTGATCTTTATGTCATAAGAAAGCTCTTGAGAAAACTAACAACGTTGACACAAATTTGACCTGGTCTTCCTGTCCAAACCAAACTGGAAGTTGAAGTAACAAAATTTGACCCCTGCCTCGTTTTGAGCTCTGGAGCAAGAGTGGTAGGGAATTTCAACATGTTTTTCAGTGGATGACAACAGGAAAATGCAACTTGATGCAACTTTTGAAGGCACATACATGTAAAAAACTAAAGAGTATGGCATTTTTATTGTAAAGGTTTGTCTTTAATGATTACTACACATGGGGAAATTCATTTGGTAGTCCTTTAAAGTTATTTAAAGTGACAAAATAAAACAGGCTAGATTGTAGGATGGAGTTAAGCAATGCACAAGGCGGAGACTTCCAAAGGGGTGCAAAAAGGCTGTTGGAATGGCTCTTTGTTCTAGAACAGGCAGAAAGTCTGGCTTCACACTCAAACACCCTGATTGGAGAACACAATTGGATAGACTGGTGGAACATTTACCATAAAAATACCTGTAGAACAGACAGAGGCTGGCTACAGGGTGAAAAAGAGGTTGTGATGGTGACCCCACCTCTTCACCAACTAAGTTAACAATTAAAATTAATTACAGTACAGTTAATAACAATTGGTCTACATTACACAGTAACTTCAAAAATGTTGTTTTTTACTCATAGAAATATGCATTGACGAGACTCGAAAACCAAGGCTTCCATGCAGAGACCAGCCACGTTTACCTGACCAGCAAGTTATGGTGGCTCGGTATCCTCCTCATGGTGACCGGTGAAATCGGCAACTTCATGGCCTACGGCTTCGGCCCGGCGTCAGTGGTTGCCCCGCTGGGCACAACAACTGTTGTTGGTAAGCTTGACACTGATAGTTAAATTTCTTTGTACTTAGTTAATTTCTTTTCTCTCGTCGATATAAAAATACAAGTACATGTGAGATGAAACAGTTTGAATGATCTCCAAAATGTCAGTAAATGTAAAATACCTACAAACCACAAAACCTGTATTTTCTCACATGCAACAAAGAAATCAGTCAAGATTACAGTGATACAATATTCAAGGAAACAATAGGCCGTTATCATGGTGCGGCCATCTTGATTTTCTCCCATTCAAATCAATGTAACCAAACCGAGACTTGAAGGAGTCTGGCTCCTCTTTGTCCAGTGCATAGAGTAGCATACTGTGATTGGATACAGGGAACATGACTAAGATGGTGGCAGCATGATAATGGTCTATTAAGTGATTCTTAGAATGAAAATATCGACCACTTCCATGAGGGTTTAACATGCGCACAATGATTAGGGACAAGCAGAGCTGCCAACTCTCCCTGATTCTGCAGAAAGTTCCCTAAAAACAAATCAATCTTTCCATGTTCTGATGAACAAATTAGAAAATCTCCCCGATTATAGAAACTTGTTACCATTTATGTTGAATGTAATTCTAAATATCTCTCTGATTGCTGTACAAAATCTCTCCAATAGCAGGGTGCAAATGTTGGCAGCTCAGTCAAGTAATAGTGGTTAATTTTTGTGGCATTAAAAACCTGATAAAAATTAACTATCATTGTCTTGTTGTCTCTTGCAGCCAATGTGTACATCGCAATAGTCTTCTTGGGTGAGAAACTTCGATCTAGAGATATATTAGGTGAGTTGAGTTGGGGTCATAATTGTCAACTGTGTGTATAACATTGACCAAAAAAAAGATTACATTTGGTGTTTTCCCCACCTTTCAGTTAATTCAATGGGAATGTTTGTGCCGCTTTCACACTATTTTTTACAAACTTCCTGGGAAATTCCTGGGTAATTCCTGGGTAAATTAGGTCACCAGTTTGTCCCTTGCAATTATGACGGGACCTACATGGAGGGGGGGGGGGACCAGTTGAATGGGCCACTGAGCTTAAAGATAAAATTATAGACTGGTAATTGCTCCAAAAATTAATGACCATAAAAACTTGTCAATGAGATAGTATAAAGTATATGTAAAGTATGTTGATAGTATCAACTATTTTGAGAAAGGATTCCCTTCAAAGTAATATGGTTTGGATAATTTTCCACCCCAAGACATTTGAATCTGAGGAACGATTTTTTCTCAGATGTCTGAGGGTTGGTGTCTGTCTGCACCCAGAGATTCAGTTGGTACCCGCTGTCACCTCACTAAACAAGGATGGATTGGACGCTTTTGTGAAAATACTGTGACGGTTTTTTAACTGTTTTGCCTAAAAATAAGCATTACGTAGATATAAATGAAACAATGACCCTACCTTAAAGCCAAAGTTTTCAAAGGTTTGTTGTTTCATGAATGGCTGATCACACAAAACATGAGTACTGTGACTATTTTGTCAGCTCTACCAATCCTGTATTATACCTTGAATTATACACAATGCTTTGTTCATTTTGTTTTCAATTTTTTACAGGAACATATCTAATTATCGTTGGTGCTTTCCTCATCGTAGTCTTCTCAACCCAGGTAAGACAATGACCTTGCAGCATCAAAGTTATCAGAAGAATTCCACTTTCAACAGGAAGAAAAAATAGAAACAACAAAATAAAAACAAAAGAACCTGGGCATTTCTTTAAAGGAAGATCGATAAACAAAATAATAAATCAACTGAAAATAAACCTGTAGCGACCCACTTTTTGTATTTTTTCCCAAGTTTATTTCATTTGAAATAATACTGTCTGATCTGGGAAGGCCCACACAAAACAAACCTGGCTGTTCTTAACATCACTAGTGAAATGAAAAATGTTCAGAAATGCTTTTGCCATAACAACGGCTCATGCGTGTGTGGTAGCAATAACATTCAGATGTTGTGGTTACGTTTCTTTTGTACCATAAGAGGCGTCACATCATGAGCAAAGCACTCCTGGAGCACTGCAACTACTCGAAAAGCTGAACAATGGAAACAAACAATTAACATATTATGTTGTAGCAGACCTGGAATTTCTCCATTCAGAGGGCAAGGCCATTTTCATTTTGCAAAAGGCACCTCCATCGCAAAATCTGAAGGTCTATGGGAAACTTTTGAAGGGGTGTCTAGGTCAAGGGCTGGGGCAACCGAGGCCATGGCATCCGTGGCCTCAGGCCTGATGCAGTCATTAAGCAATGAGACCGTGCACTGTATGCGCACTGATGTCACCATGATGATGACGAGCTCTAGGCTGCACAGGGCTCTATATCGTCACTGTTTTCACGAAGAGGCAATTCTTCCAAAAGTTACACATTTTGGCAAATCTGTGTTTTTACACATTTAGAATGTTATTAGTGACATCAACATTTTCCCCAAGTTTCAAGTGCTTAACCGTTATATTTTTCTAATTACGCTAATTAGCACCAGGACAATTTTACCAAACTCCCACTTTTGCGTTTTCATGAACAGCCACGTTTAGATTTGCCCGTTTTTTACATTGAACTACATAGCGCTGGCACGGTGCCAAAAGCAACTACATGCGTTTTGAGTTTTCACAAAGAGGCAATTTGTGTGACCTACATAAATTTAGTTTTCCTGAACCGACACTGTTCATTTTATACGCATTGGTTTGTACACGACGGGCTGCACACAGACCTCGTTTGCGCAATTTTCACGAAGGGAAACTCATTTTAAACAGTTAATTACTCATTAATTAAACTTACTGTGATAAAAATAACAACATATTTGCACGGTTTAGGATCTCCACTTTCATGCTTGGAAAAATCTCAACGTTTGAATGGCAAACAGTGTCTGAAACGATGATTATAAAAATAGTTTAACTTCAAACACAATTTTCTCCAAACATGAAAGTTTGGCTGCTGGGGCAAAATTGCCTCTTCGTGAAAACAGTGATGATATTTACAACAGTAAAAAGCCATGTACATGTACATGTATCTAAAATGGCTTCCCTGTCATTTTTCTTTTCTTTCACAGAATAATACAAGGTTATCAGCTCCCCAGATACACGAGCATCTCCTGAAGCCGGTATTTCTTATATACTTGGTAAGAAATGTTGATAATATTACATTTAGTTGAGATTGAACAAAGAACAATTGACTTCATCATTAACGTCTGGCGCTCTTACCAACTGAGCTATCTAGCCCTCCCTCTCCCCCTTCCAGATACTTGCAAAACAGTGGTGAAAATTCGGGCACAGCAATTATAAGGAGAAGAAAAATTTGGCGGATAAAGCAAAAATACTTTTTACCCAGTTTTTACAATTTAGTACCTTAGCAAATCAATCCGTCTGCCCACCCTAACCAAGAAGTCCCATACACTCATGTCTGTCTGTAACAATGTCAAAAATAAAGAAAAGCATGATAAACCAACAAAATCACCTTGGTTTTATTGCATCGAAAGAAGCCCAACATTATTGTGCACAAAATACCTGGACAAAATGTAATTCTTGTTATGCCGTTTTCACTAAAAGCATGACTGTGGAATTTGATGAAATGCAGTGTGTTTATTGAAAACCTGATAGAAATGTACTCTCCCAGAAAGCCGATGACTAAAATTGTATCTTGCAGGTTGGGTCTGGTAAGGTTGGCGGCAACACCAAATTTGTGACATTTTTGTTTAAGTTGATGTGGTTCTAAAAAAAGATCCATTAGTGTAACAAACAACTCATCATTTCGTTCTGTATGCTCTTGATCGTCGTTTGTTACTGCAAGCCTAACTAGAGTGGATCTCCACCATGCCCAAGTTCAAATCCTACTTGAAGAGTGACATTTTGCAGGCATGTTGTGATGGAAACAGCCAGTAGACTTTAGCAACTGGTCCCTTTACATGTATATATTCAAATGAAAATAGTTGAACTCATGTGTAATGTGTGGTACCAGCACAATATTGCATCCTGTTTGTCTTAGTCACGGTCATGCAGTAACCTTTGTACATGTACTGTTGTTTTTACACAAATCACAGCTATTGCAACATCATCCACACATCCTTAAAAAAGCTTTTTGTCTCATAATTTTTTTTATAATAAGGCTTTACAAACATTGCCCTACATGTAGCTAAAGATGGCGGAACATGTACTGTCAATCCGCGTTTTCTCAAGTTTAATGATGTCGAACTAGAAAAGTATGGTATAGCAAAACAAATATTGTAACATGGTTTATTTTGTGTGGACAGTCGACATCAGCTCCCAGAGGTATCGGAAATTGACCGACTACTAGTTCCCTCGGCTGCACCTCAGGAACAAGTTTGTCAACTTCAAATAGCTTGGGGAGTTAATATCGACTGTCCACTCTCAAACAATGTTGTAGTTGTACATTATTTCACCTTATAGCTATACCCCGGGTAACAGTTTTTAACCATTTTGTAGGCCTTTTTATAATTTGTTTTGAATAACATAACTTGTGTTAAATTTAGCTGAGATTTCCATTTCTTTCTGTCTCTTTTTTTTTAGGCGACAGAGATCATAGTTTTTATAGCAGTTAATTTTGTAGTACACCGCTACGGTTCCCTTCATGTTATTTTATTCATTCTACCAGCTGCCATTCTAGGTAAGAAGTTTGCCTTTTTGCTCCCTTCTTTCTGTTAATCCCTTTACCCCAACGTTACACGCGGCTACTGTCTGGTGTGATCACCATTTTTGGAGTCAAAATCTGTAAGACCACTTCTGTGTTGACCACTTCACGTCGGTGATATTTTTCAGAACTTTTTGGAGCTTCTTGAGTCCCCGTTTTCCTTTGAAAATCTCATTACCACAATGAAACCCCGACTTGACAGAGAAAAGACGATGAAGTCTCTCATGATTATCTCTGGGACTTGATGTTGTCGTTTGAAATAATTGAGTAGGCACTAAATAACCATGATATGCAGAACCTTGATACTGTGAGCCACGATTGATTCTGGAATCTTACCTCCCATTGAGTGGAATATAATGACGAACAATGGTACCACGCTGTCCATTCTTGTTTGCCACATTTGTATAACAGCAGGACAAAGGTCTGGAATCGGGGGTTACACAATAACCCCTGGAAAGGGATTTTACAAGGCAAGTTTTCCAGAACCTGTTGCAACTCAATGAAAATTCCCGGTGGGAAAAAAATGCCAGTCGTCCGGCTGTCAGCAACAACAAAAAAGGAAAATTTGGAGTTGTTCCGGCTGATAAAAAGTGTTCTCCGTAAAACTGTCCAAAAAAGTGTTGCATTTTAAAAATGCACTGCGCAAAATATGCACTACACTGTATAAACACATTGGGATGATGGTGATGATTGATAATAATGAATGATACAAGGGACATCATTCACTGAATAATTTGTTGACATTCGTTTGAATTCTTGCAGCTTCTTTGACCGTGATCGGTTCCAAAGCAGTATCAGGTATGATCACGCTCACTGCGGGGGGTCACAGCCAGCTTAAATATGCAGTCTTCTACATTATGATCATCATCATTATTGCAACGGGCGTGGCTCAAATAAGGTGAGTAAACACTCCCGGGGATCTAGAGTCAATGATGCCAAATGTAGTTTAAGGAAAGGTAATGATGACCCCGAAAAAAATGTGTATAATTTACATCCGAAAGCTTACTTGCTGTAAAGATGATATTGGTAATGGTAGTCAGCATCCTGTGAAATAATTTCATCTTTAAATGCCCCTGTTGATTAGAAATAAATAAAGAATATTTGAATCTGAAAAACTGTTCATGTGTGAATCTAGTTTTTTTTCTTCACAT
Source organism: Pisaster brevispinus (assembly GCA_023634235.1). NCBI lineage: Eukaryota > Metazoa > Echinodermata > Asteroidea > Forcipulatida > Asteriidae > Pisaster > Pisaster brevispinus. The sequence goes on from JAMKCF010000017.1 coordinate 5,467,583, forward strand.
TTCTGAGTGTTTGTGTCCGTTCCCGAATGCTGCGGCCAGAGATGTGGTTGGTACCCACTGTCACTTTGCTAAATATGATGGATTCAACAGTTTGGAGAAATACCATGGCAGTTTTTAAAACTATTTTCTCAACAAGTACATTGTAGACACTGTATTTAGCAACTGGTATTTAGCTGAAACTTTCACAGGTGACTTTTATTCTATCTTTCTTTATAGGTTGGCCTACAAATCAGCATTACTTTGAAAAAACCCAATCTATGACAAATCTATGCCAAATATTATTTAATAGATGTAATTATTGCATCGGGTATACAGAATACAAATATATTATGGTTTTACTCAACACCCATGTCTGATAGCACTGTGTAACTCAGTGCTTTCTCAAATTCTGCAGGGGAAAAAAATCCACAGGCATACTTCTCTGGTGGGATTTGAACCCATAACCGCAGCTATTCTACAGCAGCTGTTCTGCCATTCCGCTCTGGTCAATTTATCTTAGCTTGTTCAACCCAAAATTAATTACAATTTACCCTGTCAGTTTCCTTTCTGGTTTATTACAAATATTATTGTTCAGAGTATTTCAGTTGGGGTTTTTTTTCATAAAAAGTGGCACCCCCTCAAGGTGATCCCTCTGCTGCCGCTAAATTTCCTGGGTCTGGTCTCTGGTTATTCCGCAGTTACATGTACAGGTTGAATTGCTTTAAACAAATATTGGCAAAATAGGGTGACTGCCAATAAAGGGCTAGTTAGCTCAGTTTGCAGAGCACCAGAATGTTAATCTCGAGGTCGCAGGTTCAAATCCTGCTCGAGTCATTTTTGTTTCTTTGTTCAACCCAAAATAAATAAATCAGTCAATCAATCGATCTATCAATATAAACATATTTCAGGTATGATATTCTTCCGTTTGTTTGCCCTTGGAAAAATAAGAAAATTATATTCGCCTGAAAAGTCTATTGATTATTAAGCCTTCTTGATAGAATACTCCTACTTTTGTAAGGGCCAAATATCATGCCTGATATGTACAGCTCTGCAAAACCACAGATGTACCTTGAAATATTTAAATGTGCATGCTTTCATAACATATGTCCTGCTGTGTTGATCAATCAACAGCTCTTGGCGTGCCAAAGTGGAGTGACATGTCCTCATTCTATTTCCAAATACACACCACTTTAAATTGAAACCCCCTTACTAAACTACACATCAAAGCAGCTGGTACCCACCGCTGTCCCAGGGAGCACTTACCTATCAACAGGACGAGGCGCGGGACGGGGGACAGCGGCTGGAGTTTTCATTAAGTGGTTGTCCAGTGAGACACAGATGTGAGTGTTGTTGTTGGCCAGCAAGGGCGTAATTTGAAGAGCCATGCTGGTTAATTGCTTTGCACTCAAATTGTCGGAATTAGCTGTGGGTGCATGTTACTGAAATAGGCTCCCCGGATCAACCGGTGATTGGACCTGCCAACATTTGCATCTTGTGAAGATGGGAGATTTTGTACAACATTCATGGAGATATTTTAAAATAAATTTAACATAATATACCAACAGTTTCAATTATCAGGGAGATCAGGGAGGGCTTTTGTACCTGAAATGCGTCAGGTTGAAAGTAAACAACCCAAGCATTGCCATAAAGGCCAAATATTGGACCATTTTCATCAATCCTTAAACGCCATGACCTTCAAATCTTTGATTTGCAGAAAAAGTTTTTAATCTTTTATTCATGAGGCTCAATTCAATTCAACTCAACATTTTTACAAGTTATTATAAAGAAGGTCTATTGAACATAAAATAAAATTACTTTTTTTCGCACCAATTTAACGTGAGGTTAGAGACTTGTAATTTTTTTCCCACTTTGTTGAGGACTCATCTATTGAAAAATGAGTGCATCACAAAATTGAACTTACCTTGGAGCCCCTCTTTAAAAATTGGAAGGAGTGAAACTAATTTTTTGCTATTTTCTTTCTACCTATGTGTCCAGATATGTAACAAGGGCTATGCAAGCATTCCAGGCCACTGTAGTAGTACCAACCTTCTTTGTCTTCTTTACTCTCAGTGCAATATTAGCAGGTGAGCAGTTTCATAGCCAGCCCAGTACATTTTGAGGGGTCTGATTCACACTGTAGTCATTCTTGAGTCCTGAACCAAGACTCAAGGATGTCGCCAAGGATGCCTTTTATTGAGTCTTGAATCAAGACTCAAGGATGCCGACTTTTAAGTCTGGAACCAAGACTCAAGGATGTCACCTTTTCAAGGATGCACCATAATGAGTCTTGGTTCAAAACTTAAGGATGCCACCTATACGAGTCCTGAATCAAGACTCAAGGATGCGGCGTATTTAGTCTTGAATCAAGACTCAATGATGCTGCCTAGTGAGTCTTGAATCAAGATTCAAGGATGCCACCTATTGAATCAAGAATCAAGATTCAAGGATGCCGCTTATTTGAGTCTTGAATCAAGACTCAACGATTCCGCTTATTGAGTCTTTGAGTCTTAGGCCGTGTCCGAAACGGCGACTTCGGCTACAGCTAGGGCTAGATCGTGCGCGTCTGCCTATTCTTCAACACTGGCAGACGCGCTGATCTAGCTCTAGCTGTAGCCGAAGTCGCCGTTTCGGACACGGCCTAAGACTCAAGAGTGCTGCCTATTGGAGTCTTGAAGTGCAGATCAATCTTAAGTTTAAAAACCCTAACTTCCTAGACCTTTCATTTTCTCAATCCTCCAATATCCTCCTCTCTTACATGTATGTCACTTCACAACAAACTGTTTGGACTATACGGATAAGATTGGAATTCCTGACCCAGTGTTGAGCCACCATTTTGGGGGCCTAATGGCCTCAGTCCTTCTGAATCCTTCACTTTGGTAAAGAGGGTGTAGAAGGACTTGGTAGGGTAGAGTTTATAACTGAATGTAGCAACACACATACAACTATTTGTCTGCATTGCTAACTGACTTTTTTTCCCCTTCTCTGTAACATTTAGGTATATTTTTCTACGGAGAATTCAACGGCCTAACTTTTGTACAAATAGTGATGTTCCTTTTTGGGTAAGACTTTTGAAGTTTCAAAAGACTTTTGTAACAAATCCTTGAAAATGACATCTATTGTTAAATGTATACAGGGTTGGTAAGGACAAAAACAACATTTTTTATTTTTAGTTTGAAAGCTTCTGATTATGAAGCTCATGCTAGAACCATTATTTTCTGTGAAATATTTCCCTCTGAAATGAAGTCATTTATATTTCGAGAAAAACTGTACCTGAAAATCTAAACAAATGCAACAGCTGATTTGAGTTGTTACAACCAAAATAAGGCAAATGTACATGATGTATTTACATTCAGAAAATTGTGCATGGTTTTTCATTATTTTCTCCTGACTCACACAACAGATTAATTAAGCCCAAATGTTCACAGGTTTGTTATTTCATGTATAGGTGATCACACAAAACATGAACACTGTCTGCAAATACTTTGTCAGCTCTACCAATCCTGTATAATACCTTTAGTGCAATGCAGAGAAATGAATCCCTTTGTCAAATAACATATTGAGAAGCCACTGGACTATGGTGTCAACATGCCATTTGTAACAGGTATATATTGCATAGGAAAGTCAATCATGCATTTAAAGGGAGGGTATGTACCTTTGGTAATTACTCAAAAAATTAATCAACCAAAATGCACCTGGGAAAGAGCATTGGAGAGCTGTTGATACTATAAAACATTGTTAGAAACGACCCCCCTTTGAAGTAATGTAGTTTAAGACAAAGAGGTTATTTTTTACACACAGACAAATTGAATCTGAGACAGGCTTTATGTATGAAACCTTTCTCAGGTCATTTTTCGATCCAAAAAGTTTGAATCTGAGAAAAGGCTTCAGGCATGAAGCCTTCTCAGTCATCTGAAAGCACACAATTCTGTGCAACAAGGGTGTTTTTTTTCTTCTTTTCTTTCATTATTTTTTCTTGCAACTTTGATGACCAACTGAGCCCAAATTTTCATAGGTTTGTTATTTCATGCATATGTTGGGATACACCAAATGAGAATACTGGTCTTTGACAATTACCAAAAGTATATCCTGCCTTTAATGGGTTAAACCTGAATAAATACATCTTACAGGTCATACTTCTGGACATTGACACGTTTTGAATTCTTGATACTTTTTTTTCTTCAGGTGCTTTTGCTCGTTTCTTGGAGTGTTCTTCATCACCCAGGACAGAGGCGGGGACGGGGGGACACCACTAGACTCTCAGTATCAAACCGGTCCCCCACAGAAACTATGTGAGTGCTATTTACTAGTAATTTACGCCCCCATGCCAAAATCAGGAAATAGTAAAATGGCATTGTATGTAAAGACAATCTAAACATCAGTTATGATATCAGTGTGATGTGATGTCATTAACACTATGAAAATCTTTGTCATTGAAGTACAAGAAAAGAGCACATTTCCATGATTTTGCCTAGAAAAAAACTGGTCAGGGCAAATTCACAGCATTTTGACAGCATTTACAACCTCTCAGTACTTACATACATGTATCTGTCTAATAATGCTCAATTATGAGACTTGCACTAGTAATTTTTTTTCCTGACCCGCCCAAAAAATTCAAAGTCAACAATTGAACTTAGTTTGTTTCTGTTCAAGATAATACACAGTGGGGTATTTTCACTCAATTGAAAAAACACGGTTTACTGGCCCGATGTTGAAATCACCGGCCTCAGGCCTTTGGTTCAGTGTAAAATGATTGCCCTGAAATGAGTGCAGTTGCCAGGCCTTTGCTCTGCATGATTTGGGCTTTATGGAGAATTGACTTCATAGATCCATTTGATTGTTATCTTGCTCATGTTTTCAGTGCCCGTCTGCCAGTTTCCATGCACCAGTTATTTGGTTCAACCACCGAGTTCCGAGGACGAGACAGATTCTCTTGACTGCAAACCAAGGGAAATGGAAACCATTTACGAGGAAGCTGGGACGAATACCGAAGAACAGGTCAGACTTTTGTTACTGCTTTTCCATCGCTCTCTAGCACTACACTTCAGGACGGTCAGGAATTACAAGGAGGCCATGGAGACCATTACCATGGCCTCTGTTGTCCTTGGTCTTGGCCTTGGTGCCCCATCAAAAGTTTCCCATGAACTTAAAGATTTTTTGATGAAAGTGCCCTTTGCAAAATGAAAATGACTTTGCCCTCTCAACGATGAAATTCCAGGCCTGCTTCAGAATTCAAATATTACTCAAATTCACTGGATGACTAGTTATAGACAAAATATCAAAAAGTAACTAAGCACAGCAAAATAAGTTTACCGATCGAAATACCATTCCACATGTACCATTTGTGACTGGTATTCTGCTCATTTATGCCTAGCAGAAAATTGTTAAGCAATATTCTTTGCTTAAGCAGCTCTATGAATTGGGACCCTGGTTCAAACCTTGTGTTAACAGAAATCTTTTTATTAACCAAACTATAAGTATGTTTTGTGGGTTGGATTTGCATGAATGGTTGTGTATTAGCCTGACATGAGATACAGATTGCAGTCTAATCATAATATGTATTGACGATTTCAATGCTGTCTGATGATTTCATCACATCAGTCCAACAAGGTCGTGTGTGTGTGTGTGTGAGGTACGACTTTGTTGCTATAGGAACACGTTCATGAATCATGATGTCATTTATTGTTAATGACCTGTATCTTTTTAACGAATGTTTGGACAAACTTGTAACTTATACAGTTTATTCAGACAAAAAATAAAGCACATTTTTGATACTCAAACTCAATTTCAACGAAAATGTGACATATGACCTTGTTGCACCGGCGAGATGATTTGATAAATTTCTTGGTATGATTGATGACAGATGATTGGAAATGGCAAGGGGAAGACACTCTTCAATCCTCAGCTACAGATGACCGGTCTGCATTCCAGGGGTAAACAGGCACTCAAACCTACAAATTTCACCAACGGGAATGATTCCGCAGGGGCTTCAACCTCTGAAGAAACTCACAACACATGATCCTTAATAACTTGATAGAAAAAAAAAAAAATGGCGAGAGAGGAGGCAGTGAAGCTCCCAAAAAATTCGAAATGAAGTGACTGTGATGAGGACTGTTGAGAATGTTGTTTCTGAAGTGAGATTCAGAATTCTGACAGGAAACTTTTAGAGCCAGGGGGTCCCATCAACAGAGCTGACTGAACAGGATCTACATGTAGCTGACAAAACAGCAGCAAAACTGTATACACAGTGCTCAGCAAACATCGGCAGACTCAGTTCTACGTGATGATCACGCTCCCGTATTACACAAATTTTGCCAAGGAAGGTACATGTAGTGGTAGCACTTAAAGACTAACTGCGTGAGCTTTTGTAGAGAAAAACTGCATGAGCTTTCATAGCAACAACTACTTCACCAGATGCAATGAAGGGAACAAGCCAAAGCCCAAGCTTGCCGGCAGTGGCATTGCGGTCAACTGTCTGAAGGCAGATTTCAAGCAAATTTGACTTCAACTTCTACTTGAATGAGTGACTTAAAAAGTCACAAATTAGTGGGGTTTTGTCCTTGTAACCGATAAATCTGTGGAAGTATTTGTTCAATTCTGTTGGTCTCTGTATTTTTCAAAATGATGCACAAATTTTTCGTTTATGCAATGATGTACATGTGGATGTAAGGCGTGGCTCTGTTGGTCATGTTGGTGTAAGTAAACGTGCAGTTCTTGTCAACAGTGATGTCTTGCAGTCATTGACTTTAACCAACACCTACTCTTGTATTTCTGTTTCTGGTAAATGTAAGGTGGCAAATCGAATACAAGCAAGTTTGTCTTTCGCTTCTGGTGAATTGTTCGGCTGTGTGACGGTCTATGCTAACATTACACAAATCTTAGTTTAGAGAGGGCTCCCCGAGGTCAAATTGAGTTTTGTGATGCACTCATTTTTCAATAGGTAGAGTCCTCATGAAGGTTGGGGGAAAAGACTCTGATAGAGTGAACTCAAGGAGCTGTGAATCTGTACGGTCGCGGCCATCTTGTAAATCTTCCTTGCAACTTTGTGGAACTAAAGCGAGGCTGGAAGGAAATCAACTGGTCGCTTTGTATTAAATCAGAATAAACAAACTACCAGTGACAGCAGACAAAAATGTGGGTTTTTTTTATAGACGATGGATCCTGTTAAAATGTCGAGTATATATGTTTGTGTATTAACTTTCATGATATTAATCAAATATTTTTTCACGGTGCTTGGTATGGTAATTGTGGACTGTTGTAAAAAAAGGAATGTACACTTATATGCAAATAGATAATTTATTCATATGCATTTAATATTTATAATATGCATATTCATGTCTGCTTCAAGTACAAAAGTACATGTAAATACTGTCAAGTAATATGCATATGATATACAAATCAATGTGTGGTTCTTCCAGGGTTGAGAACAGGGTTGAACTTCAACAAGCTGTTAAAGGGGCCAATTGACCATATTTTTGACCGCATGAGGGCGCTGTCATCAGGGAATGTCTTGCATCACAATAGCAGTTTTAGCTTATTATAATTGCCTGTTTGTAGTTTTCTTGCACCAATGAAGAAATACATAAAAAAATAGCGATAAAAAAGTGAAAAAAACCTGTTTGTTTACTTGTTTTTCATCATGTGAAATTTATCCACATACGCCCTCACGTGGTCAAAAATACGGCGAATTCAATTTTGTGATGTACTCATTTTCCAATAGATAGAGTCCTCATGTGAGTGGGGACAAAATTACAAGTCTCTAGCCTCGCGTTAAATTGGTGTAAGTTGCCCTTGTATTCGATACCCTTCCAGTGCAAAATTTGTCAACATCCAAAACATCTGATGACACCATTCTGAGAAAAACGGGTCTCTACATTTTTGTACGGGATGTTTTTGTTCATAACTGACATTTTCAGAGCGAAATTTGAAACATGACGTCATTGGATTTCCACAACTAAGGGGTCTTTACATTCCAAGTCAAAAGGTCAAATTCAAGGTTGTTTTGATTCAATATTATAGAAGGTCAGGGTAGATCCTACTTGGAAATAAAAATAGTACTGTCATGTTCCTGCCAGAACCAGTGACAAAATCTGTTTAGGCCGGAGGACGGCTGGAGGGATGTTTCAGTGCAGGACTGTAGTTACACACTGACCATTTGTCCCTAAGGTTAAATTGGCAATTGCAGATGGGTTATCCATCAAACTCAGGTAAAACCAGGGGGGAAGGTTTTTGAGGTAAAGGGAGTATATAGTCTAGAGATCTAACTGTATATTTTTTTTGTAGCAAAAACCCAACTGACAATGTTTATAGATTTATTTATTGAAACTTCCTTAAGGTTTATTTTGTTACACTAATATTCATATTTTAATGTAGTATTTTTATTCATGCAAACTTCCTATTAATCCTGTGCTTCAAGTCTTTCTAGTTGACAGATATCTGTTACTTTTTTATAAATTTTTTGTATTTGTTAATTTGTTTGACAATATTGTTTTCATTAATTTTTTTTTTCCTTAGGGAGTATGCAGAAACTGCAGCCAAATTATAGACGCCAACAATCCCTACCGCTGCAGATACCCACAACACCACCCTATACCCCTTCAAGAATGATGGGGTGTAGGGTGGTGTTTTTTAAGGTTAGGGTAGGATACCGTTGTAGATTCATTTGAGGGTAGGGACTGTTGGCGTGAATGAGTTGGCTGCTGGTTCTGCATACTTCTAAGGAGTCGAGATGGTTTACTATGGACCAGATGAACAGGGGTAATAATAATGTGAAGTGCTTTGAGGGGCTTACTTGGTTTGAAAACAATGCTATTTTTTATTAACTCATAAATAATTTGCCAGTAGTGTTTTTTTGTTTTTTTAGTGAACTTCATGTATCACATAAAGTACCCTGATTTGACGTTTTTTTTTACAACAACGATATTTCGATCAAGTTTATATTAACCACCAATTAAGTTTCTAGGAATCCAACTTGGTGGCTACAGCTACGGCTTTGACTGTTGCTAAGGACGTCCTATACTTCAGTGCATGATGACGTGATGAACCAGCCGTAGCCGTATGATTGTTGTATTTCACTATTTATGCACATTTATAAAAATGACTTGTAAACACAAGCTGTTGATCATTGGTTACCAAATATTGTAAGTGTCAGTGTAGACTATTTTGGCTCTTCTATTTCGGGGGGGGGGGGGGTGGGGGAGGGGGGGATTGTTAAAAGGAAAGCACATCACTGATTTTTTTAAGGAGTAAATGATCTTATCCCGTCATCCGGTACCAGTGTTTTCTGCAAGGGTTCTATTATCCCCCTGGCACCAATGTCGCACGCTGCATGTCTGTCGATTGTTTATCTTTGTCAGGGTATTTGTGATTGTTCAAAATCAGGGCTTTTTATGATTCTGGCAATCGAAATAAGCAACGGTGTTTTGGAAGTCATCTTCAGATGATATTTTCTCAAAAATATTTCAGACGGAAAGATTTCTCCGGAGGTCTGCATAATCGGTGAGCTTTATTCAGACTGACACTGATCATTTAGTGTAATTCTTAGGCGGATAATTTATCAATCCTGTACATTAAAAGAAACAATATCTCTTGGCAAAAGCCAAATAAAACTAGGAGCAGGGTCGTAATGTTCAATAGGGTAGATGGTGAGTTGTGTGTATATCAACAAAGCATGGGCAGGAATGTACCTGACAAAATGGTGTTATGAAACACCGAGTAGGACTTAAAATAGCAGCTATATTGGCAGTTCATCGGGCAAACTTGATAGCCACCTGGGAGAGAAAGGAAGAATTCAAGAGTCTACTGCACTGCATTACTGCACCAAAAACAATATTATGCTGCATGCTGTGATGATGACCATGTATCGTAATTGTATGTATACAGTAGCTGTTGTTTTACAGTCAAAAGTGTCATGTTAAAAAGAAATGAAAAAAAAGGGCAACTTTTTTCAAGGGTCAGGTATCATGTATGTGTATAGTCCTTTTTATATGGTATTGTACATGATATGTCATGTCTAACATGAAAGAAGTGAAGTGCTAAGTTATTACTAAATGTGTACAGGGAAGCTGGATTGTTAATAAACCAAGCAAATTGGTGAACTTTGTGGGCATTTGTCTCATTTATTAAACGCAGTGAGTATTGACCATATTGACCCCTTGCACAACAGGCGGTGCAATTACACAACGAGCATGCTGAACTAACCCTCGTCCTTTTAAAAAAAATTGGGGGCCCAAAATTGATTGAAATGCTGGACTAACTAACCCCTTGTACTTTTTCTCTCTTTTTTTGCCAATATTTAATAAAATGCTGGACTACTTTTTCCAATTTTTTTGACAAAATTTGATAAAAATGCTTGACTAACCCCTTGTACTTTTTTCAGTATTTGGTCCAAATTTAATAAAATGCTGAACTCACCCCTTGTACTTTTTTCAATTTTGGGGGGCAAAAAATTGATAAAAATGCCTGATATACCCCTTGTACATTACTTTTTTATTTTTGGGGGCAACAAATTGAAAAAAATGCTTGACCTACCCCTTGTACTTTTTTCATTTTGGGGGCAAAAATGTGATAAAAATGCTGGACTAACCCCTTGTCCCTTTTTCAATTTGTTGGGGGCCCAAATTTGATAAAATTGCTGGACTTACCCCTTGTACTTTTTTCATTTTGGGGGGCAAAAAATTGATAAAAATGCTGGACTAACCCCTTGTACTTTTTTCAATTTTTTGGACAAAATTTGATAAAAATACTGGACTAACCCCTTGTACTTTTTTCAATTTTCTGCAAAAATTTGATAAAAATGCTTGACTTACCCCTTGTCCCTTTTTCAATTTGTTGGGGGCCCAAATTTGATAAAATTGCTGGACTTACCCCTTGTACTTTTTTCTTTTTGGGGGGGCAAAAATTTGATGAAAATGCTGGACTAACCCCTTGTACTTTTTAAAACAAAATTTGACAAAATTTGATTAAAATGCTTGACTTACCCCTTGTATTTTTTTTTATTTTGGGGGGCAAAAAATTGATAAAAAAGCTTGACCTACCCCCTGTACTTTTTTTCATTTTGGGGGGCCCATATTTGATACCAATGCTGGACTAACCCCTAGCACTTTTTCAGTATTTGGTCAAAATTTGATGAAAAATAATGGACTAACCCATTGTGATTCTTTCACTATTTGGCCAAAATTTGATAAAAATGCCAGACTAACCCCTTGTGATATTTTCAATTTTGGCTCAAGTTGGATAAAAAATATCCTTTATAAACAGCCGTCAGGTAACTTTGGGCATTGCAGACAGTAGGCCCAACCCTGCAAGTTGCAGCCGTCTTCCTGCTGGTCCCAATTTTTCACTCTCGGCATCCAGCTGACGTTGAAGAGTATCCAGACCATCCAAGTATAGCAGCTATCAAGAGACATGGCCATGGACTCGGTGACGGTTCCAAGCTCAACATCCGTCAAGGAGGATCATTTCGATTGCTGCTATATGAAGATTCTCTTCTGGAATCCTTTATAGATGTTTGGGGTCTAGATGCTCTTCTCAGAGTTCTTTCCTGACAAGACGCCTTGATGTCCTCTTGGTCTTAAAGACTCTTATTAAGTCTTGGAGCTCGTCAACATATTCCTATCATTATAATACCCTTAAGACTGCCCAATAAAATAGAAGTGCACTTTGTACAATAACATGGCCTTGCCTAATCTAGGATGAAACTTAAGGTTCAAAGAGTCACTCCAAAGTTCCAGGCCTAATGCTTTGCTCTTGTGAGCGGAATTCTGTTTTTCCTTGGTTAAAGGGCACTTCTATAAGAGAAATTTAAAATGTCTATGTGGACATTTAAGGGGCACCAAGGCACTGACCAGCGGAATGGAGGTAATTGCCTCCGTGAAGTATCAGGTCAGAACTGCCATTATCATAAATTAAAAAAAACAACAACAAATGAACTGCTGCTTACGCCTTAGTAAACATGTACATTAATTTAATTTCTTCACTCTATCACAAACTGGATAATTAATAATAAATAACAACAGTGGCCATTTGAATCAAATGTGCTGCATCTGTAAAAAATATTCTACTCCTGGAGAAGAAAAGATGCAAGTACACCTAAAACAAATGGGCCTACAAAGAGTTGTAAAGATTACAATTTCTACACACAAATAAGATTTTAATCACATGTACAATACATTCTCTCCTTTAGGAAAACTCATTACACTCTGAGCAGACAAAATGTCTTGAATTCGGTGGCAGACTGCAAATAGAGTTTATCAGTCACTGGACACTCATGAAGATGAGTTTCATCCAGTGACGTCATGCGGCAGGCTGCCACCAAATGCAATCAATTTGGTCAGTGCTGAAAGTCCAAAAGTTCTCTTAAAGTAATGAGACCATAGCCACCACAAGCGACTTAAAACAGGTTGTGCCATCATGATCAAAAGCAAGCTTGTGGCTGTGCATGGAATTATGAACTATCACCAAGTTACATCACCTGCACGCACTCCTAAGATATGATACAGTGGGAGGGCGCGCGTGTGCAGTAACAGGGTGAGAGTTCATAATTCCATGTACAACCACTGGCCTGCTTTGATCATGACGACACAACCCATTTATACCAAATGACGTCCATAGTGGCCGAAAACAGCTGCAAGATTTTAACTCTTTCACACTCAACCAAAAAGGTCAAAATTAAGGTCATGTCATGAGTCGACATTGTTAACATTGTTCAAACGTATCCTCATTGTTCAAACGTATTTCTAAAACAAGCGCACAAATATTTTTTGTTTCATTTTTACTAGAAGAAATAGAGTTTTAAAAATCCAACAATACCAGTCAAGTCTGAGCAGGTGGTGTACATTTTACAGAAATAAATGGTTTCTGAAAAGTTGTAAAGCTATGTGTAGACAACACGGGCGAGACTTGATGAAGATGAACATTCCTGACATTGAGAAATCAGATTCGACACTGAGGACTTGTACTTGGACTCCTGGATTGAGGTCAAATACAAGACTGAGTAAAGACATAAAAAGTATTGGAAATTGTTGGATATATTTCTCAAAGAACTCTGCAACTAGTTGATGTGTGATGGAGTACTACTGGTCGATTAGTCTAACTGGTTGTTCCACTGGCACCTTCACATGTTGCCGACTTGTCCAGGTCCTCATTGCTTGGTGGTGAGCTCTCAATGCCCAATGCCTTGAGGACCTCACTTAGCTGGACGTGATCTCCAGGGGAGGACTGCTTGAAGTCTAAGAGCACCTTTTTCCCTTCTGCAATAAAATCAGTGCAAAAGAAACACACATGAAGGGTTTAATGCACCTTTGAGGGTTTTCCTAATTTGTCTTAGTTTGTTAAAACCTCTTGGACATCAGAAGTTAAAATCCTCGCGCCCCATGTCACACAAACTGGCTCCAACAATTACTAGAAGCCTCATAGGAAATGTAGTGAGCAAGGGTTTCTTGGAGAATTTATGTAGGCAGAAAATACCTTTTGGACTACCCTTCCATTAGCATTTTGTAAAGTCTCAAGGTCTCGTCAGAATAATCAGTCTCTGTTATTCTGTCTTTAGGTCCGGAGCTTGAAACTCCCACTGGACCATTGGTCAGAGGCCAGTATACATGTATTTAATGTAGCACCTATAGTCCAGTGGCTTGTAAAATCGTGACGCTGGATTAAAGCACCAAATTTTGTACAGTTATTCTATAGGTCCCATAGAATCATTCTAGAGGGGGGTGCCCGGTTTGGGTGACCTAGGCCAAGGTCAGGCTGAGGTCAAAGTTCACATGGTATTGTAACACTGCCTATCAATTTTTCACCAGTAGAGGGCCGCTTCCGCATATCATTAAAACTTATAACAAATGACCATCCAGCTTCTATTTCAGACACTCAGGCAGAGCTATGTGGAAAAAGTTGATCCCTTTAGTTTACTGACCTGGAGATGACAGACCGGGCACCCCCCTCTAATATGCTTCTTTGGGACCCCTTAAACAAGTGTGCAAAGTTTGGTGCTTTAATCCGGCGTATCGCGATTTTGTCATCGAGCCACCGGACTACTAGGTTAAGATTGGGATCAGGAGTAAAGCGATCCAAGTGTGAAAAGGCTAGCCGCTAATCAGAGTGGCTAGGGAGTAGGCGAATTTCAGTTTAATTTATTTTTGGGGTGGCTTTGTCCAACAGATGGGCGAAGTAATGTTTAGCCGCGAAGATGGTGATGATGTAGACAAAAAACCTACATTACAACATTTACATCTATAGATCATTTTGGTTGGTAAGCAGTCTGAAACAGCTAATTCCATTTCCAAAAAAAAAAACCCAAAAAACAAAAACAGTAAATGTTTGTATGTATTAAGTAGCTGCATACACGATTACTAGAAGCCTCATAGGAAATGTAGTGAGCAAGGGTTTCTTGGAGAATTTATGTAGACAGAAAATATCTTTTGGACTACCTTCCATTAACATTTTGTAAAGTCTCAAAGTCTCGTCAGAATGATCAGTCTCTGTTATTCTGTCTTTCGGTCCAGAGCTTGAAACACCCACTGGACCACTGGTCAGTGGCCAGTATACATGTATTCAATGTAGCAATTGTAAAACACAACCCGTAAATGTTTGTATGTATTAAGTAGCTGCATACAATGAGATTCTGGCAAAAACACAACATCCAATCTGGATAGGAGACTTACCTTGGCTAACAATGAGAGTTCCTCCAGTACCTAAGCCATCTCCTTTCATGTTGCCCGCTATTCCCTGCTCTTTTGACTGCAGAGACAAAGAGAACAAATTAAGGCACGTGAGACGACGCCATCAAGACATCTCCACAATCAGTGCCGACACCTTGAATACGTTCAATTAGCTTTTAAAGACTCTGTGCATCACCAGAAATACAAGACCACGTTTTGGATACAGTGTGGAACTAATTCTATCTCCCTTTGGTGACTGCTTTACTTCTTTCAGGAAAATATGAAGGCTCAAGGAGATTTTGAGAAAATCCTAAAATCAGGACAAAAACTGAAAAAATCACATGCCTGAGACATTAATTAGAGTGAGAAGTGAAACATCATAAACAGAATGCAGCATTGATTCTATTTTTTTATAACGAGGAGAATATCCTCACACCAGGAAAGTTTAGCAGAACTCCCTGTCATTACCCACGTTAGGTCACAGGGACAACATTGACAATTGTCAAAGACCAGTACCAGTACTTCGTGTGACCCAACATACATGAAATAACAAACCTGTGAACATTTAGCTCAATCGGTCATCAGAGCCAGCGGGGCAGATAGAGGAAATATTTGGGGGCAACTGTGCCCTTGATGATACAAGCATGGAATGTGGCACACAGTCAGTATATCAAAAGAAAGCTATTTGGCTATAGACATGATAGAGCCATCACAGATTTGTATTTTGAAAAAACATAAGTACCCATTATTGTAGAATAACAGCAATTTTCAAGATTTTCAATATGGCTGCCATTGCACAATCCCATTACCTAACTGGCGTCTTAAGTCTTGAGAAAATTTTGTTTGGGGTTTTTCGTTGTTGAAGGAGGACAATAAATTTTATGTTGTATTTCTACAATGTATCTGTTTACATGTATTGTATCAGAAGAATACCTTAGCCAAAGCTTCCCTAGCCTTCTTGGAGAAGACAGCCGCCAAGATGTTCCACCAGGAGAAACGTTTGTAACCAATGTCAGCATAAGTCTGCTTCTTAGTGTCTATGTAGAGTTCTGAAAGGTGAAGAAAAATGAAAAAGGAGAGAAACAAAAAATCTGTTAAAGCAGAATTTTAAAGTTTGTATCAGGCCGTTTGTCAGCGTTTGTGGGGCTCACAAAACACTAACGTTCATCTTTAAGAAGGTTTATCAATTTGTATTGTGACATCACAGTTTGCTTAGCAATTAAAATCGATACACATCTTAAGATCAACCGTTGCTCTGTGATAATTGGCGGAGCCATGGGGTCAATTTCACAAAGCACTAAGATTCATCTTAAGATGAGTTTGTCAATATCACCAAAATGGTTTGTATTGTGACATCACACTTTGTTTTAGCAGTTAAAATTGGTAATACAGGTAATATCAAACATAGTTCTTTGTGACAAATTGAGCCCTGTCACAAAGCACTTAAGATTCATCTTAAGACGAGTTTGTCAATACCGCTGTAGTTGTTTGTGTTGTGACATCACACTTTGCTTAGCAATTAAGATTAATATGGTAGCTCTTTGTGGTATTGAGCTTTGGTTTGTATCACTGATGATTCACTGTTTTTATGGAATCTTGGATATATTTTTTTAAATAGTATGGTAGGATGGTGAAAAGATCATGCTTTTAATGATAAAACGTATGGAATCTGGCACACAGTGAGAGTGTTACTAGAAAGATATCTGGCTACATGTATTAAGGCCAGCACAGATTTGACCTTTGAAAAAATATAGGTAGAATAACAAGGAACAGCAGCAATTTTAACAATTTAGACAATTTAAACAAATTGCTTGTTATTCTCTAATATTTTCTGAGCAAATCAGCGATCATGACCCTATAGCTATCTTTCTTTTAAGGGGCTTACTCTGTGTGCCAAGTTCAATGCTTCTTTAGACCTTTCTATTGAAACGCCACAGCCCGAGACTTTTGCCAACCGAAGTTGGGAAGCCATAAATGCAAAACAAAAACAGATATCCAGTTTGTAGCAATGTTTACACAAATATTCAAAAACAGTGTTGAATTTGTCGGAAACAAAGCAACCAATCATGAGAGGTATTTCATTCAATTCAAAGTTTGCAGAAAATGTTGGATTTCGTCACAAGATCTGTTCACATGTTTGAATGTATTGCTAACATTCGGCCGTCCATGCCAAACCAGCGCAGTTTGTTCATCAACAATAGAAAGGTCTATGCACAGTTCCCCCAAATATTTCCACTAACCTGCCCCCTGTATAGGCTAGTCTAGAGGATTCCCTAGTCTCCCAATAGCACATTTGTATTTTTATCTGTAGTTAATATTTTAAACTTTTTTTACAGTGCCATCTGTCTATTTTAAACTTCTTATCTAGTGTTTACTGAATTTTTAGAAAAGCAACCTCCATGGTAAGTTTTCAAACGGGGCCTTATGACCCTCCTATTTTTATACTTTCTCTATTAGATTGCCTTGTAAAATGTTTTTACTTTATTCATTTTTTTTATCATTAATAGTTAATGTTTTCTTTTGTCCATTGTCACTAATTGTACTTTTTGTAAGTATAGTATTAAAAATTGCTTGTTCATTTTATTTATAATTTTGGCCTAATGGTATATTTGTTAAGCGCCATGAGCATAGAAGTTGTGCGCTGTAGAAATTAAGTTTATTATTATCATTATTATTATTATTACTATTATTACACTACAATCCAGACCAATTCGTCACCGTACTTTACCAGCCTCTTACCTCCGTCCCAGAATTTTCCCTTGACGAAATCCTCGACCCCAAACTCCTCCAGCCCCACTCCGATGAGGCGGACATTGTGTGCCTCCAGCTGGGGCTTGAGAGTGCTCAACTCCCTGGCGCCCAGCCGGCACAATGGTCACCCAAAGCGACGCATGAAGTGGATGATGCAGACCTGCGTCTTCCAGAAAGACCCAACAGGGACCATCTGAAATTGAACAGAAAATAACACTTTTTCCCTTTAATAACTGCTCATTCAGAATTTATTATCATGATGTGAACATTTTGAATTTATCGGCTAGTGGGTCAAAGGATATGACTGAAAATCAAATTCAGTTTTCAATGAAAAACAAAAAGGAGCTAAGAAAACAATTTTAATTCAATTCAGATTGTGAGCTGTTCTGTGGTCATCGGCCAATCTTAGTTTGATACTGTACATGTGTGTACATACTATTTCACCTTGTTCAAACAGTTGATAAAAAAGCATTGTAAAAAGTTTTTTCTTCTTTTAAAATTTTGGTGACTGAAAAAAGTGATTTGTTTATTAAAAGTCCTTGAAAAACTGTGAGAGGGCCTGGGGGCATGTGGCTACCCCCCCCCCCCAATTTTCCAGAGCCCTCTTGCCCCCCCCCCCCTTGAAAAAAATCCCTCCTCCCAAGAAAAGTAACTCAAAAAAGGCTACCCTGAGTCCTTAACATAAGGCGGATCTGTGATGGCCCAACAGTAACATATCTTTCTCATCACCTACCATGATATACATCAATTTCACTGCCTGTATCATCACAGGCACAATCCGGTCATCTACAGTGCCCCCAAAGCAAGAGACAGGTAAAGAAATGGGATGGTACAATGTAACTCTAACTGGCAGCCCCCACAGGGCTCGAAATTAACACTGGACCGCAGGCCCGAGGCCAGTGATTTTAGCATCGGGCCAGTAAACTCATACCCGTACAAGCCGAGTGGTCTTGTGTTTTTCTATTGAGTATTAATAGGCTAACTCATTGTGTAATATTTTTGTGAAAAAAATGTTGACTATATAATATAGTTCAATCCTCTTCAGTATCGAAGTACTACACATGAGACAAATGAGATAGATTTTCTCTTAGTGCTTGTTCAACGATTTTGGTCTTGTAAAATAAATTCTGGTCCAGTAAAAATTTTGAGCTACAAGCCCTGCAGTCTTGTGGATATTTCCCTCAAATTCGAGCCCTGATTGGCTAAACAAATATTTGTCAAGTTATATAAGTTGTACTTATCATACACAAGCTGATGCCTGTTCTCTGCTTGGGGCAGTGCTTTGCTTTTGTAGTCAGTCAGAACAACCATAAGGCTATAATGAACTTTGAAAAGAAAAACAAAGAAGAAAAAAAATACCCAGGAAATTGTAGTTTTCAGTTCTGTCAATCTGTTATTAGGTTATGGTTCTGGATAGAAACTTAACTTTCTGTCTGCATCCCTAGCCGTATTGTGGGCAGGGTTCAAAGAGACACCACAGAAATATCAAAAATTTAAATTTCATGACTTAAACGTTTTCAACGGTATTAAATTCAACCTCTAACAAAACATTCATCACAGCCAATTTAGCTACGAGAAACTTGATTTGTTTGTTACATGGCCCCATTTAATGATAATAATGTTATTATATAAAACTTATAGCCTAAGGAGAAAAAAAAAA
This sequence comes from Pisaster brevispinus, assembly GCA_023634235.1. NCBI lineage: Eukaryota > Metazoa > Echinodermata > Asteroidea > Forcipulatida > Asteriidae > Pisaster > Pisaster brevispinus. Next base: position 5,486,627 of record JAMKCF010000017.1, read on the forward strand.
CACCAAAACGATGCTCATCTTTTTCTTCAAGTGTCTTGCAGAAGCAGATGTACCTCTAATTGTCCACCAGCTTTGGATAAATTAACCATTATAGGGTTCACAAACGCTTCAAACCACAAAGTAGTACAAATCCACCCCACACATTGTTTTTTGGTTTTGTTTTTTTGTTTTTCTTTCTTTATAAAAAAAAAGGGGGGGACAGTATGTCTTCAGATTTGGCGCTTTGGGCAATAAAAGCATTTGTCATGAAATGAGTATGGTTGGAAAGATTTTTGAAAAGTAAAATATAGTAATTCACACTTGCATATTACCTGGAATCTGTGGTTTTCCTTTAAATTTGAGAACTAACATGGTACGCCATTTTGTAGTGTAGGCCTAACCAAATTTTTGACAAAATGGCGGTCCATGTTACTGTTAGTTCAAGAAGTTAAAGGAAACAAACCCACAAATTTGTGTGAATCATAAATTACTTTTAAGACAATAATTTCCAACAATTTTTTAAGTTATTCCATAGCAAACGCTTTTTTGGTAGCCTAACACGCCCAATCTGAAGGCAATGTCAGCATTCTCCCTTAACAACACACTACAGTGGTCTGCTGGCCAAATGCCAGTTAAAACACCCGAGGAACCAGTTAGAATTCTCTCCAAGTGGTCTGGCTGGCTAGTTCAGTGGTGAAAAGCATGCCCTATTTCATTTGAAAGATTGACTAATCAAAAAGCCGACGGACCAGTGAGCTAACTAGCCCTGCTGGCCAGTCACTAAATAAATAAAAATAACAGCAAACCTCGAGTATTGTACATGTCCCTTATGCCCTTTAAGCACTCATAATGCAAGTGTTACATAACATTTGTTCATCAAGAAATAGATTTAAGGACATAACTAAACAATGTTCACACAGGAAATTGTGGTTTTCAAGATCTGTTTACTTGGTACAAAGGTTAATTGGTTTTTCTACATCACTGTAAATGTAAGTAATTGCCTAGCCCTACACCCACGACCTGGGTTAAAGTTTATAATTTTACTAATGAAGTAGTTGTTGCTACGAAAGCTCATGCAGTTTTTTATGTAATTAGTTAGTCTTATAGTGCTACATTGTACCACTACCCTGTACCTTCCTAATTCATGGTCTGAGTGGGTCTAGGTAAGTTTTACAAACCCCGCTCAACACTGTCTGGTCTTCCAACACCTTAGCCAATGGAGTCTGCATTCTGAGATAATATTGATACAAATTACGTACTTATTTGGGAGGCTAATCAAATCCTTAAACTCACAGCTGCGAAGCTGAATTGTGAAGGACGTTGCTGCAACGTGTTCGAGCCGCAGGCATGCGAGGGCACCCCTGGCAGCACGCCAATTTGGAGGTCGATGGTTCAAATCCAGCTCATAGTAAATTTGTCTATTTGTCAGTTGATCCAGAGGTCGTTGGTTCAAAATCCTGCTCCAGCCAGTTTGTCTTTGTTCAACCCCAAATCATGTAAAATTTCCCTCGAGTCAGTTTCCCTTGTGGTTTATTTTTGTCTGAAGGTGCATCCCCTCCCTGGCTGCCGCTTCCCAGGTTGTACATACAGTACTGTAAACTTGGGTGTGATCCCTGGCTACACGGCAGTAACCAAACTATGACAAGATAGGGAGACCGCCAACATAGGGCTACATTAGCTCAGTTGGTAGAGCGCCGGCACGTTAATCCGGAGGTCGTGGGTTCCAGTCCCGCTCTAGTCAATTTTTCTTTGTTCAACACCAAACCGTTCTAAGAAAAGTCTGTGTGTTACCAAGCAGTGCACATTTGGGAGAAGTTGCTGAAGTGCACGGTTGAGTTTTCACATAATTTTCCTGAGGACTGTCATGTACATGTACAAATGTAAGAATACTGAGACACTTAAGCACTGCAGGTGGTTGCCTCCAAGTTGCCTTTAAAAACGAGTCCTACTAAATACCGTCAACACACCATCATCACACCGTCAGCACGAACAGTACCATCAACACACCAATGGAGATTCTCCTTTAGCCCGTACTTTACAGTTCTATGCCTCTTTCGTCGATTTAAAATGTACATTGGAGGTGTTAACGGTGTGCTGACGGTAACTAGATGGACCGTTAAAAACACCTAAACAAGTGACGAAGCCCTGCCAGTGATTTGACTCCCAGTCATGGAAGACTACTGTAGGGCACAGAGCAAATAGGTGTCTGTTTGTTACAAAAAAAATTCACCTTATAGGCCTACAAGTTCTGTACATATGTATTTAAAAACTGTTCGTGGTTGTTTATCATTTAATCTTTCTGGCAATGGACTATTTTTGCAATCTTTTTTTTTTTACAGATGAATAGTTGACTGCAGACTGTGAGTGCTGTGTTTACTACCTTGTTGTCGTTTAATATTCAGTTGGTTACTATCAACACCCAGACCTCAGACAAACAGGGAGAATTGTACCAAAAAAAACAATAGACCTTTATCATGGTGCGGCCATCTTGATTTTCTCCCATTCAAATCAATGTAACCAAACCGAGGTTGGAAGGAGAAATAGTCTGGTACCTTTTTGTACAATAAATATTAGCATTCATTACTGAGTGGTTACAAGGAACATGACCAAGATGGTGGCAGCATGATAATGGTCTATTGTCATTCATTCAAAATATCCATATCAAGTATTTTTTAGTCCTGTCTTAAAATGCTGTATCATGATGACTGTCTGTAAAAGGACCCAACAAGAAAGAACCCAAGTTATTCAATAGAAAATAGGTTTCTACATTGTACTAATTCCAACAACGGTCCAACCCTATTAGCGCTGATCGTATCCATCGAAAGGTAAGGGTTAAGATCATCACAATTCCAAAAATGTAGTCAAATTGTAGTTGTGATAATTATTTTCAGTAAACAGTCATAGACCGTGGGTTACAACAAAACATGATCAGGGGGTGGATTTCACAAAGAGTTAAGACTAGTCTTATCTCAAGTTAGGATGAGTTACTCGACCTAACTAAAGACTAGCCTTAAGTTTTTAATAACTCCTAGGACTAGTCCTAAGTTAGGACTATCTTTGTGAAATCGACCCTGGTACATGTAGTGTTAGGGCCTTGTCACACGAGGCAAATTTTACAGGCAACTTGGAGGCAACCAACTGTAGTGCATGCTACAGGACCACTTTGGTAGCACGGGAGTAATTTTTCAAACAATGTCTTACGATCCCTAAGAAAAATATATGAACATTGAATTGTGAACGTCTTTTCTTCATGGAGATTGCCTGGAACTGGTTGCCTGTATATTGCCTCGTGTGACATTGTCCTTAGTCTGAAGTCTAAGGGCAATGACTAAGAGCTACAAATATTGCTCCGTGTTCAAACCAAAAACTTATTTAACGATACAATGAATTATGAAACATACAATAGCAATGCTTTCCTCTGATGCAGTAGGCCTACTATAAACCCTCCTCCTCCAACAAGCTACCGAAAGTTTTAAACAAGCGTGTACACAGCGTTCACTTTTGGCAAGCCAATCAGAGAGGATTTTCAGTGCTTCCCTTCCAGGGGTTGTGACAAGTGACGATACGGCGTGCTGCTCATCATGCTACAGGATTTCTTTTTCAGTGACTGGCCTGCAGGACCAGTTAGCTTGGCATTTCACTCAGTAGTCCATCACCTTTTTCACTCCAGTCCATATTTCAAATGAAATAGGGATAAATGCTTATCAAATTATAAACTAGCCAGTAAGACAACTTGGATTATGGAGTGAATTTTTTAACTGGTCCTGAGGTGTTTTAACTGGCATTTAGCCAGAGGACTACTGTTGAGGGAGAATGCTGTGGTAGCGAGACTGTGTACATGTATAAGTGTAAAACTTAAAAGAATATTCGTATTATTTTTAGGGGGATTAAAAGAAAATCGACGATTCGGGATTTTTTGCCTCCTTTTGAATGATGGTCATCTGGTCATACCCTAGCCCCACTTGTGTGGCCAAGGGACAGGAAACCTGAATCCTTGGATTCAGGTTTCCTGTCCCTTGGCCACACAAGTGGGGCTAGTCATGATGTTCCGTCCCAACTTGACAATCGTCCCAACTATAGTTGGGACTGGTCCCAACTTGAGTGTTAAAGTTGGCGCGTCCCAACTATAGTTGGGATCGCAGTAAACGCAAAGTACCCCCATGAATAAACTAAAAACATAATAATAGTAAATATCATAGTATGACGTTTTTAAGACCACTTTTCCTGAGAATATTTGAGATTGATTATAATTTTGGTTTTCTAAGAGAAGGGAAATTAATTGCGTATGCCTACTTTCCTTTCTCTATGTTTAGACTGAAAGCGTCACCCGGCATGAGCATGAGGCCGCTGTCAGAACCCTCTGGAAACACTCACCACAGAGTTAGCGGTTCATTATGAGCGATAATACATGTACCATGGCTCCATGCATGTACTATCAATATCATTCCAAACCTCGTCCTGGGCACCGGCTCTAGCTCCATCATGACAGTTTTGACATGAGTTTGTATACAGAGCCGAGACCCGGGTTTGAAATAAAGAATCTTGTTAATTAACGCCAATGCCACGAGTGGTGTTACACAGTATAATCCACGCATGATCGATCACGGTGTCCTGTGAACTCTATGGACGATCCCAACTATAGTTGGGACGTCCCAACTTTAACACTCAAGTTGGGACCAGTCCCAACTATAGTTGGGACAGTTGTCAAGTTGGGACGGAACAATACCAAAAAGCTACGGCCACCCCCACCTCATTCACAGTTAAAACACGCTACTGGGGCCGGCCGGGCGCTGTACCCTTTTCCGAATTTTTTTTCATATTCGGTCGTACTTCGAGTACGACCGAAGATGAACTTCGGTACTAAGTAGTAGTAGTACGACCGAAGATGGAAACATTTCGAAAAAGGAGTACAGCGCCGTATTAGACTATGGGCCGTGGCTCTGAAATCCTTCTAGAAAACGATTCTTGTTCTCTCCGGAGAGGGTTTGCATGAAACTTAGCCCAGTTGTAGATAATATGTGTCTGAGCAAGAATCCAATTGTTCCCACGCTCAAATGTTGCACATTAATGTGTAATTCACGGATAAAATGTCACATTTTTTAACATAAGGAAAAACATAAGAAAAACAGCGCCCTCAATTGACCAAAATAAGAGAGGCTTTCTCCAGCTAGGCACAGTTTACCCCCCAAAAAATTCAGATTATGATGTGGAAACCTTTATAATTTTAAAGATCATGTATGCTAACAACATTTCTAAAAGTTTGTATGCTTATATCAACTATTGGAACACTAATTTTCAACTGTACTTGGTGTTTATGTGGTGGGGAATATGCTATAGGCCAGTTGATTCATTGTGAAATTGTTGAATCTCTAACACACTATTTCCAGGCAATTCAGGTATAACACATGGAAAGGAATGGGGTACACCACAAGTATAAAAAACCTGACTTGGGGAGGGGGGTTCAGTCTTGCCAAATAAATAAGCAAACTATTTCTTGTTGATTGTAAAATAACTGGAGTTTTTGATATACTTTTTAATCCACAAAGTATGTCAAAACAGCCCTTAGAAAAAGTGACAAACCTCAGATATTTCCATCTTTGAATTTATTGAATGTCAATTCAACTTGCATAATCAAAAATATAAATGCTGAATTTAATAAATTATTAGGTTTTGTACTTGAATTTTCCAGTCCCTACAAATCATTTTCTGTAGAAAATATGTCCTACAAATCTGTTAAAAAAAACCATTCCTTTGTGCATTAAATTTTGTTTAAATTTCACACCACAGCTCTGTATGAGTTTTAAAACAGTCCCCTGTATGAATAACTCATAACTTACAAAAAGAACCACATAATATCATGTCATAATGGTCATGGTTTGTGTGCATAAAGACAAAGGAATGCTCATTTAACAAATGTTAACATTTTATTTCAACACGTTGAATAATACAAAATGTGTGTATCGATTATTAATGAAGTGTGATAAGATAAAGAATTGAAATGTAAATGCAACGTTAATGTCCTTTTCAATATTTTCCATTTAAAAATAATATATACATGAAGATGCTCTATGGTAGTTGTAAAAAAAATATAAAAAGTTAAAATAAGTATTTAAAAATAGTGATGTGCTAGGAAAGTTGATTGGTCATGGAGAATGATCTCAGATTAGATTACCAATTTCTAGTCAGACAGTCTGGGCTTAATTTTACAAAACCTGTAAGTAGCAGAATTGTTGCTTACTGGACCATTGTCATTTCATTAAAAAAAGCTAACCATAATTATACTGAAAGGTATGCTTATTTGTGGCAAGCAAATGAGCGATTTGTTTGTTTCTATTTTGTACTGTGATGCATCCTGGTTCTTTTCAGAACTCCTAAGTTCAGAACAGACCACAGTGTTTTGTTACAAGAAACACTTCACCTGATTACTTCTCATCGCAAACCTTTTAATCTCATTTGAATTACTACTGTTTGTTGACCATAACATTGCACATGCAACTTTCAATTAATGTGGTTCTGAAAAGAAACTTAGCTTTAAATTGATGGTCCTGTCACATGCACTGCCAATTTAGAGAATTTGCGTAATTACATAGTACATGCACAGGTATTAGAACTACTAAAATAAAAAATATCTTGTACATGTAGCCATCAGTATCACCTGCTCCTCCCCCTTTTTTCCAAAAACAGACGAGCCCTACAGCTACCATTTTACCCAACCAAACACATACATGTATAAGTTGATTACGTGTATTTTATTTTATTTATTTACTTCAACTTTTTGGGGGAGGGGGGTGCAGGGTTGTACACACATTATTCATGGTTAAATGTGGAATGTGCGATTTGGGCTGTAAAAAGCGTTTGAATACCGAGTTTCATGGCAAATGATGCAAACTCTCAGTAAAATATGAGCAGATGATAAGGTTCCCTCTTTCTTCATTGAAGAACTTGACTGGAGCAATCAAATTCTCTTTTGAGCAGGCTCCGAGTCCTCCTCTCCGATGTGAGAAGATTCACTGAGATCTGGTTGGGAAAAAAAAATACATAACAAAATTAAGTCCCTCTTCAAATAACACTTTTGACACCAAAGATTTTTCTAAAATGTAAATAATAATACTTTTTAAACAAAAACAAGCAAAACAGTTTTTAAAATACAAAGGTGGGAACCATTTTATGGAAGTCTCTACAAGCAATTTATTTCAAACTGGCAACTCGACAGTCTTTTGTAAAAATTTTTGTCGATCTGTTGAGGAATTAAATAATTTATTCAGTGCTATAATTAATTCCCAACTCATGGAGACAATTTCTGTTCCCTTTTTATGAATTTTTTTTATTTGTAAAAATTTAGAAAATCTTGCAAATATGGACACTCCGACAGAAATGGCTCATTAGTCATATCGCCTGTAGTTACTACTACTAGTTAGTACAGAAAATGTACACAATACGAGCCATTACCCTTCGTGCAAAGGCCACTGGGACTGGGAGGAGGGTTACTGATTACTGCACCTACCCAAGACTTAGTGTAGCTGATAAACGTAGCTCTTGAGTCTTGGTCATGAACCTTAGACATCAGGGCTACAAAGAGTACTCCTGTGTACAAATATGGGTCTGAATGCCCAACATGTTCTTTATACCTGTGTCCGTGCAATACGTGCATGAACACCTCTTGGTTTTTTTTGTCTTTCTTTTTAAAAACATTTTTGTGACATTTACATTGAAGGATGAAGCCAGGGCAAAATTTGTTCTACCCATCATGATGGTGCGATTGTGTATAACCAGTTGAAACAACATGTTGAACATGTGGACCAATTTATTTTGACTCACTGCCCCAGCTCTATAAAACTTGTATTTTCCGGTATAATATTAATAATATACTAGTAACACCGCATGCAGTCACGAATGTCAAAAATAAATGTTCAATATATAACTTGAAACAATTCTCTAACCTTCAGCAGCAGGCTCATGTTCCTTATCTCGCTTCTGCCTGGCAAGTGCAGCCCGTCTTTGTTTTGTAGCATCCGTGAAATATTGGTAACCCTTCCGATGAAAAGGGGGGAAACCACCATCGTTGCGTTAGGTACTAACTTAGTTAGATAGTGCAGCGCAAGCTGCACCATCACCGCCACTATCTTGCAAGAAACACCTCGCTATTTCAGCTGATTTTCCGTCAAGTTCCTTCCAAATCTGCACACATTGTCTGAATTTTGTCCACTATGTTTCAGTTATAGGTGTAAAGGCTTCATGGACATCACACAAATGGGCATAACACTGTAAATTAGACTGCTTCTCGCTGTCTGTTTCTGACATGTTGCCCACATGATGACGATCCAGCTGCGTGAAAATTTTGTTTATGCAGAGCGCATTTTATAGATTTGCACAATATCGAGATTGCGCAAACTTTTGCTCAATTTTCAGATTCAGTGCCCAGTCTGAGAATGCAGAATGAGCAGCGCAATCTCCAAATTGTGCAAATTCGTAAATGCGCTTCGCTTCTACATAATACGTCGCAGCGCGTTCCTTCGTACATCCGCACGCTTCCATAAGACCAATTTTGATTGCTCAATTGCCTGATGAGAGACCAAATTTCATTGGACAACCTACTCGCGCCTGACTCAGTTACCGTATATCGTTGCACAAATTAGGGCGATTTTTGTCGTCAAATTACGAAATTATGTGCAACATTTGAGCGTGGGAACAAGCAAAAATTGCAAGTTGGTATTATTATCTTCGTTTTTAAGTGGTTACTGAGTAAACCCTCTGTTGAAGAGAACAAGACTGTAAGATACGACTGGACGGCCGACGGTCTATATGGGGGTATTTAGATTTTTGTAAAACTTCACATAGGCAAAAGGCCACCGACAACAAACTCACCTCGCCTGTTGCAACCGTCTTGACGAGGTTGCCAGCGATCTTGCTTAAGACCAAGGACCCCTCCATAGTCTCACCATTCGAGGCTTTTTAGCCCCTGCTCAAGACCGACAGAATAACTTTTTAGCAGACGACAACACCAGCAGCCCCGTTTTCCCAGAAAAAAATGTTGAATGAAAGAATATTAATAATCAGCGTTCGGCCCGTACCCGACGCAGCATCACCTGATGACAAAACGAAAACTACGTGCAATCAACAATTTTTGCCTTATGTAACTACGTCAGACTTCCTGACTCACGATAGCCGTTCATAACGTTTGTTTTTCTTTGTGGTGTAGGAACCAGTCTATATCAATACACACACACGCACGTGCCCCCGGGGATCATGGACCGTTCGATAATTTGGAAAAAGTGGGGGTGGTCATTTATATGTTACCCAGTTTACTTTCTTTTTTAAGTTGAGCCATTCTCGAATTGTAGACATTTATCCGTTTAAATGAAGTGCATGATTTCCCTCAGTTTACATAAGTTTAATAAAAACAAGAGGAGTTCGTGCAAAGTGAACGAACACCTAAAAAAGGAGAAAAATAACAAGAGGTGTTCCCACAGTTGCATGAACAAATAAAACTTACAACAATAAAAAGAGGTAATGGGCCTGCACATTTTTGCATAAACGTCTAAAAACAGAACAATATTGCCCCCCCCCCCCCCCATTACACGACGTGCAGCGCACATACACGCGCCTATTATCATGTCCCCATTTGGGATAGGTATTCAAAGAACATGAAGAACCCCCAAAATGGTGGAAATGATAAGCGCGCATTTTACAGATGTGATGTTCCGAATTCCGTGTCTGCAAGGGGTCAACGGTCGTTATAACGATGACTACCGTCCCTGCACCACATTTGAGTTTGCTGACAGGATGTTTAGACTTCAGTACTTTTAGCAGCAAATGACTAGAGATCGTGGTTCAAAGTAAAAACGACTACCCATCCAAGGCTTATTTGTTTACGTATAAGGTGTCGTCCTTGTTGTTATTGTTGTCATTGAATTGAAGTGATAAGTCCCTAGGGAACATTAAGTGCATCTCGTAACGGCTACATGTAATTTTTACAGCGATTGTTTTGTATAAGGTTATAATGAACACAATTGCTTTTGAAGACAATTACCTGGCATCTGATTAATTGCTAATATTAGTTTTTGACAGTATTATCATGCTGAAAGAAATTGACAGTTTATGGTTAATGAGCGTGGTGTTCTGTTGGTAAGAGCTTCATATTTCATCATCATTAGCGCTAACATTTTAACAATTCAACTGTGAAGGGGAAAATTACAAATTATACTGAGTAAACGATTGCTATTGACTTGACCAACGTGTACCAATGACTACATTTAGTTCGATGATTTCTTTGTTTTACAAACACCAGTTCCTCCTCCTAACAGATGCCCAGCCGCCCAAAGCGATACTCTGTATCCAGTAGCCTTGTCCAAGGCTCTTTACGCAAGCACCCCGCTTTGAATTCACCAGGTAGCATAACAATACTGGCACGGTACTGCAGTACTTGATATTACATTATACCGTGGGGTCGAAGCATGGTTTTTCAACCTCGTGCCAAAAAACGAAGCCGAAACAGAGCCTTGTTCCCACTGTAAAAAGGTCAGATTGTGGGCGGAGTTGCTTTATGCTAATATTTCCCGAAGGTGTATGCTCATTGGTTAATGTATAGCGGCCAGGCGAATACTACTTACTCATTACGTCATAACAAGAGTTTATGATTGGACGATTATCCGCCCAGTACAGGAAATGAATATTCAATATCCGATTCCAGCATACGTAATTAGCGCTGGGTTATGATTGGACGATTATCCGCCCAGTACAGGAAATGAATATTCAATATCCGATTCCAGCATACGTAATTAGCGCTGGAATCCCTGCGCAATGATAAAGAAAAACATAAACTGCCGTTTACAATGGGAACAAGGCTCTGTTTCGGCTTCGTTTTTAGTACGAGGTTGAAAAACCATGCTTCGACCCCACGGTATACTGTATATCCAGTACTGCAGTACCGTGCCTGTTGTTATGCTGCCTGGTGAATTCAAAGCGGGGTGCTTGCGTAAAGAGCCTTGGACAAGGCTATGTATACAGTGGATAGGAGAATTCAAAAATTATTCTAGGTTTTTATGGTTTGTCTGTCTTAGACTGATTAGATAACGTCCTTACTCAACGTGCGTTTTGGGTTTTTTTATGATAAAGAACTTCAAGCAAAAGTCGATGTCTAGTAAAGACTTCATCATGCTGAGCCAGCATGGTTCATTGACCAATGCTAAACTTAAAAACTCTCTCAGAAGTGGTCCGGCTAGCTATACACAATAGTACTTCAGTATTGAAAAGCATTCCTATTTTTATATGAAACTTGAACTAGTGAAAAAGTTGGACAGGAATGGCAACAAGCTAATTTGGTGGAAAGAAAATATCTGCTTATTATTAAACGAAATATGAATATAATATGAAATAAAGAACAGTTAAATACTTCCTTTGAACAAGGCGTCGCAATAATTAAACATTGTATCAAAGTCCAGCTCTGAAACTCTTAAAACTGTGTTTTCCGTTTGCAATTCTCCGTCTTCAGGTTTTATACAGGATTTGGATTAAAACATCAATGTTTAACTTTAGTCTGAAAGCTTACTAGTTACGAAGTCATTAGGACCATTTCTTCTGTGAAGTATTTCCCTCTGAGATGAAGTCATATTTGAGAAAACCGTATCTGGAAAAAAGCACACACAAAACAACAACAAACAAACAAACAAACACCCCCAACAAACAAACAAACACCCCCAACAAACAAACAAACAACAACGCAACGGCTGATTTCAGTTGGTATACAACCAAGGACAGTGTGTTATACATGCTGAAAACTGTGCATGGTTTTTCACTAATTGACTGACTCACACAACTGACTCACACAACGCATAAAACCTAAATTTCTACAGGTTTGTTATTTCATGTATAATGATTGATCACCCAAAAATGAACACTGTGACTATTTTGTCAGCTCTACCAATCCTGTATAGAATAGCTTTAAACTCAAGTCCCTTTCAGCGCTCTTGTTATATGCATTTTTTTTATAAGACTGTCTGGTAACTTTTAATCTCAAAAGTCCAGATTTTAAATGGGGGGGGGGGGGACACTTGGACAATTGGATGAGGGGCGTGCCCCCTTATCGTTCTAGCCCTGTTCATTTGGCCTCAAAGCATTTTGAAAACATCCCTGGGGAAAACGACCTTTTACCCATAGTATTATAAATAGGTGGTGTTTTTATTTGTGTAAAATTCCAGGCAAATCAACCCCTCTGCCCCATAGCCAAAGAGTTCCTGTGCTGAACGCCCAGCATGTCTCAAAGCACTTGCTACATGTATTTTACAACAGGTGTATGGCCCTTCAGAGCTATTTTGAATGACACCCATAAGTATTATCATATTATAATACATTGTATAGGTTATAGACCGTGTTACCTTTGTTTACAAAAAGATTGACCATGTACATTCCAAGGCATTTCCTGGCAGGCAAGATACTTGTCCACTTCTAGTGTTCCACAATACACTGAATAAAACTTAGAGAGAATTTCCCACTTTACACTAGGAATTTATTGTTTAAAAACATTCAGCAATTTACATCAATAATTCCCACAGTTAATAAGGTCTCAAGCTTGAGGTTAATATGACAAGAATAGCTAATTCACAATCAGAATTTCGACGGTTTACTGTTTGTCAAAATATAAGGCTAGGCGTATGAATTTGTTACCCCATGTTTTCCCACTTAACTTTGCTGTATAAATCGAGGTAAATCATACTGCATGGACGTAAAACTATTTACTGGAGTGCAGTTTTAAGCGGGTTAGCCCGATCTGTGTGCAGCTGTGCGTTCGTCCGTGAAGCCTACACACGGGCGATTCCACTCACAAATTAGGTGTAAAAAAGGGCCAGGTTTTAAAAACAAACCACTGACATGATGATAGAAACACCAGACAAATTTATTAAGGAAAGAAACTTTCCAACATTAGTTGTATTCATTTAAAGCTAAAACATACACGAATGACATGTGGACGGAATCATGTATTCACAAAAGTGAAAAAACAAATCGAAACAGAAACTCTACTTAGATAGAGTCGGAAGCAAATGCGGAAATTCCGAAAGTATTGGCCCAGAAGACCGAAAGAATTTTAACGGTTCTAAACAAGATTAAGGAAATAAGAACAGGGAATAAGAACAGGTTTTGTCTTCACTGCGTTTGCTATGAAACTGTCAACACACGCAGCAGCATAAAAGGGGGGGGGGGCTCTATGAAAATCTCAACACGCAGCTTAAAGAGGGGCTCCAAGATCATATTCAGATTTGTGATCCACTCATTTTCCAGATAGAGTCTGTATGCAAATGGGGAAAAAACTTGGACGTCTCAAACCTCACGTTAAAATGGTGTAAAATGACACTGACATCATATGTCAAGTATGGTCTGTACAGTTTAATGCAGAGAATTATCACTCCATTCCTGAAGTCTGATGATATTCAATCAAAACGGCATTGAGTGTGAACAAATGACTGGCGCAGGATTTCCTCTTTTGAATGTACAGACCCATTTGTTGTTGCTGACTGGTGACGCCATGTTTCAGCCATCTGGCAGCCATCTGACATTGTTTCATTTTACATGTATACATGACAAAACAAACAACAAAGGAAATGGAAATAATGACAATGACTAAACAAATGTTTTACCCACGTGAGCGACTTGGTGCCTTGTTTGTACGAAGGTTGTCTACTTTCTTCATTATCACTTCATCTCCACTTTGCACTGTCAACTAAGTCCAGAGAATTTACCTTTTGTTCACAAGATGTGTCCTCAGATGTGTTCTCTACAAGTTTCAAAGCTATAGGACATCTTTAAAACGTAGCTAAGAACGCTTGCTGCAATGGGAGACTTTGGAACGCTAGGTGGCAGCAGACATACCAGGTAAATTTCCATTGTTTACGTAGTTCTGAGCATGCGCACATTACCCAGAAAGATGGATCTACCTGTGTAAGTCTGCTGCCATTAGCGGCCCAAAAGTCTCCAAGTCAACTAAAATTGGCCTATCCCCTAAAGAATTGGGGTAGATTTCTTGTTTATATAATGTCCGGTGATATTTTTTTGTTGCTGCGGCACTCATTCTGCCAGGAGGAATCGGCGGCAAATGAGCATTGGCATGGATGTAACCAGCTCTTATGAAACAGATACTGTGCCAATTAAAGTGTCATGCGTATTCAGAATGTGTTTAGATAGGCCATTAAAGGAGGCTATACTCTATGATTTCCCTATCGCACAGAAATTTGCGCTTACCACGTAGAAAATTGTTTTGCGTCACTTCTCCAACAGCAACAACAAAAAAACCTCAAGGATAACCTGAGAGAAGCCTACACGGTGGTCTTAAATTAATCAAATTCTTGGTTAAATGCACACTTTCACGTATTAAAAACAAATTTGTTTCTAGGCAACAGCAGCGGATAAGCAACACACGCCGTGTTCAGAGTTAATTTTGTTAATTTTGCCCTTGAGGGTGTTCTATTTATTTCCCTACAATGAGTTTACCACACGGCAAGTTTGATTCGCTTCTTTAGCAACGTGTCTTAATTGTACAGTGGGGGAATTAGGGACCATGGTCAAATGCACACTTTCAAAAACAACTTAACTCGTTTCTAGGCAACGGCAGTGAGTAGGCGCAAACAATATCCCGTTATTTCTTCACTTAACTAGACCTATACACTTCACTTGCTAAGTCTACCCGTTGATATCTCGATTGTATCTGTACAGAGGCCTTAGTACAATCAGGGAGTGGTGGTCAAAACTGCAGCATTGACTTCGTTGAAGAATTTCATTTTGATTTGCAACGTGTCCATCTTGGCTACTCTTGAAGCTTCGTGTCCTCCCGGATGGTTGACTTCGCAAGACTCTGCGGTCCTGGTTTGTTGTTGTTAAAAACATATTAGCTACAACTGGTGTATATTTAATTGTATGGAAAACTAGTTCATTCATCTCCAGGCAACCGTTCGTCGCTTACTCACTGATGGGGCCAATGATGCTTTTACAAAACACCAGGCAAAGCAGTTCAGTTCTTGTGTAGAACCAAGACTTGACAAATCTGAGAACCGTTACAAGTACTTTACAACACAAGTGACTTTCACTACCCCTAAAAAAAAACCCACATTGAATCAAGATGCGACCATCTACTTTTTGCGAGGTGATCTTTGTTGTGATTCAGATGTTCAGCATCTTACGGGCACTCCAAGCAGCGTGTCCTCCCGGCTGGGTGACATGGCAAGACTCCTGCTACATCTTGCTGCCTCAGAAGATGGATTGGTTCGATGCTTCGAAGGCTTGCGATCGGCCCGGAGAAAGTATTTTTTTCCCAAACTCGATGGAAGAACAAACTTTTGTATGGGAAGAAATGAGCACGAGGATGAGAGAATTAGGTGCGACAAATTTAGATGATCTGCAGCTGTGGATCAACTGCTACAGATATGATGATCGTTTCAATTGCTCAGATAATGAAGAAACTTCGAGTTTCAGAAATTGGGGCGTCAATGATCCATCCCTTGGGCCCAATGAGTACTGCGTCAGAATGGCAGGTGCTATCGGAGGCAGATGGTCAGACAGAGAATGTTATTTCAAGTATTTTGTTGCTTGTGAAATGTCGACTCTTGCGTACGGAAACCCCTGCCGGGCACTCCAAGCAGCGTGTCCTCCCGGCTGGGTGACTTGGCAAGACTCCTGCTACATCTTGCTGCCTCAGAAGATGGATTGGTTTGATGCTTCGAAGGCTTGCGACCGGCCCGGAGAAAGTCTTTTTTTCCCAAACTCGATGGAAGAACAAACTTTTGTATGGGAAGAAATGAGTAAGAGGATGAGAGAATTAGGCGCCAAAAGTTCAGGTGATCTGCAGCTGTGGATCAACTGCTACAGATATGATGAAGAGCATTTCAATTGCTCAGATAATGAAGAAACTTCGAGTTTCAGAAATTGGGACGTCAATGGTCCATCCCTTGGGCCCAATGAGCACTGCGCCAGAATGGCAGGGGGTATCGGAGGCAGATGGGCAGACATAGAATGTTATTTCAATTATTTTGTTGCTTGTGAAATGTCGGCTCTTGCCTACGGAAACCCCCGCCGGCCAAACCGTCGTTACATTCACGTACCACAGCAGTGTCTGCTCAACCATCAGATCAAGAGCTATCCGGTCGAGGAGTCCATTGGGTGTGGTCTGGCATGCTGGGTGGAGCCTCTCTGCCGCTCCTTCAACCTCTGGAAGCAAGCTGATAACAAGACGAGCTGTCAGCTCAACTACGCCAGTCGCATGGAGGTTGACGTCATTGATATCAAGTACAAGGAGAACTGTTACTTCTATGAGCCGTAAGATGTTCAGATCATCGCGACGCATCACGTCTTGAAACTGTTTCAATCCTGATTCAAGGCGTACATGAAATCGCGATTAATGCAAACTGTGTAATAATTTCCTCTTCATAATTTGGACAGTTTCTTGTTTTAGCATTGTTATTTAGTCCTGCACCTCTTGAGATCTTTCGAGCAGGAGTTTTTGTGTTTTTATTAGCTCACAAAGCCGTATAATGTGTTTATACATGAAGAAATAGGTAAGTGGTGTGAAATTTTAATCGGTCATTTACCTTCGGGCCCCAAAATTAATAGTTCACACTTTGAAAGGGAACAATATAGACAGTAAAATACCAATTGCTTTTGGGATCTTGTTGTACATATTTTTAAAACCCTTTTTGCTTTACTCGACCCAAAATAACTGTGTGAGATGTATTGTCTTATTGGAATGACTTTGGGGTACTCATATAAATTGGGAAACCTCTCCAACTCTTCATATAGACTGTGCAAGTCTCACTCGTATTCGAACATCCGGGCAAATCCAACCATTATGGAGGTTTAGTTACGTGGGCGATATGTTGTTTCGTCAATTATTTTAGTTTAACATAATTCGCGACCATGAATATATACGTTGTTGGGAATGTTTAATTATAAGATGAGAGTAAAAATAATTTAACATCATCATAACGAAGAAACCCCGGGATTTAAACTTGGCCTCAGCTTCCGGTTAATTGCAAAATAATTGTGCCACCCTCCGATCACCAAACTTATGTAAATGCTCATTTTGGAAGCTGTTATTGCCAAACGCTTAACCTTTTCATTGCAATCTGTCGTTGAGGCGTCACACAATAATTTTTTAGTGGTTGTCAGAAAAAGTTAAGATCACATTAGCATCCTTGTCCCACAGTTTTAAGTTTCTATATTTAAAAATATATATATAATTAGTAAGTAGGGGAGATGGCCTTAGCTTTCGATCCAAACCGGATCTTCGTCAGAGGCATAAACAAGAACAAACACAAACATATCCATTTATAGCAAAAGAGGAGCAAAGGATTAAAGGGAGAGTATCCAGAAAAAAGCGGGAAAATATATCCAATCAGAGTTATAAATTTACAAACAAAGGGGTGGCTAAGAACCAATCAGAGTAAAGTAGTGAGGACAAAGGATGGTCAGCGTGAAAGGCTTGGTCACTGGACCATAAAGGTGGTACCGCATTGTAGGCATTATAATTAATGCGGGAAGCATGAAAGGGTAGGATTAGAGGGCAAGCTGCCGCATAAGATAATACAACTAACAATGGGAGGCAAGATAACAGTAATTAAAAGAATCAGTGTAAGAAGTTAAAACTGAGCAAGAGGAACCTGCAGAGAGAGCAGGTTATTAAATCCTCTGCAAAGGGAATTGGTTATTGAGGGGTTGAATTTTTAAAAACTTCTTGAGAGAAAGAAGCGTAAAATTGGACCAGTGGAGAGAACATGTAAATAACAGTACTGTATTTATTTTACATCAAAGAAATAAGCAAGAGAAAGAAGCGTAGTGGAGAGAACATGTTAATTACAGTTATTGAATTTATTTTACATCAAAAAAAAAAAGCAAGCAAAAGTGAGAGGAGGGTAATGGGAATTAATTTTATTTAACACCAGTGTTTACGTTGAGTCCAAAGGGTTGGACTGTCTTAAGTTGGTGAATCCAGTGGTGATTCTCTGAGTTTGCGGTGTGTGTCGTCACCATTGCAAACCTCAATCACAATGAGTTCAACATCTTTGACGCTGTGATTAAGGCTGTTGAAGTGGATGGAGACGGGATACAGTAAATTGATCTTTATATATAAATAGCATGAATTTGTACAGATGTGTCTTTCTCACGACATCATAGAGTAGAATTTTATAAATTGAGTAAATATTGATATTGCAATCAATTAAACGTTAAAAGATACAGTATTTGTCTCTGAATATATGATATATATACTTGTGTATTTATTACAAAAGCTAAAACTAATGTTATAAAAATTGTTATGAGTATTTTTGTTGTTTAGATTTTGTTCATAGATATAATTTAAAACAAAGATTCGATTTCAGAAAAAAATGTGTTCTTCGTTTGATGTGTTTTCTCGAGATTGGCTGTTACCAGCTTGGCGCCCTATATCCACTTGTGGGAAGTTTTGCCGAAGTTCTCTTGTTGGGAAGGTTTGTAGTCTGAAAATAAGCTTAGTCAGGATGTTTCCTCATTTTCAATTAAGGATCATGAACTGGGCCATTATTGCGAGTCTCAAACAAAGTCCTCAACTGCTGCAGTCCAGACTGGTTGGAATTTAGAAGCACTCAAGTTGGCCATACGTAACCGTCGTATAATCTTATCAAAATAATAGAACTTAAATAAACAAGGGATCATTTGGAGACAACAAAAAAAGTCTTTCAGAGCAACAACACATCTAGAAAGAAAACTATATCATGATGTGAGGGCATTCATTGAAAAAAAATTGTCTCGCAAAATCAGTAATGAATGGACAATGTGCATATATCGTTTTATCATTATAGAGGGAAAAGAAACTTTCTGTTTCGCGTTTTCAGGGACTAAGTAAAGAAAAGAAATCTCGCAATACTGGAACGAAAACAAGTGTCACTATCTGGGTGAGAATCTAGACATTGTCTTCATCGGCAAGCCTCCGTTCCACCATGGACTTGCACAAAACATGGTTTTTGCTTTGTTAGACATAGCAGTCGTCTGTTTTGGAAGATCTTAACAGGTTGCTAGATTGTATTTTGTTAGGTGATTACGAGCGTGCACATTCCCTAATAAAGCACAATCGCGGGGATTTGGTGACCATCGATTTTGAAGAGTTCATGCAAAAAACAAGCCATAAAAGATATTGAGATTTGTATCAAGAATTATGACAAGGGTTATGCCGTAACCGTTTTCACAGAAGATTTGGGGCAAAGATAATTAGTGTACACCCTTGATCCAAACAATTGCGACAGTGAACGAGAGAGATATTTGGCGGGTCCAGAGTTAATGAAGAGAATCAAAAGTATCGCAAGGAATAAAATCCAGAAAATGAACAATCTTCCAGAAGAGTTTTTCCAGAAGCTCGAAAAAGCTTTCAAACAAAACCATTGTGCCGAAGATAATGCTATTTCATCGGTACTTGTGAAAATGATGGGACGAGAAGATATGTGTTATGATACAGACGTTAGCATTACTGCTCTAGATAGCAATAATATTTTACATTCATAAACTGGATTATTTTCTTCTTCCGCAACATCTTCCATGAAGGAGACTAGGCCTTTCATTGTCGGTTCTTCTGCCATCACTACATGTTGGTATGTAGCTAATGCAGAGGTTAAACTCAGGTCCCAAAAGTAGACAGACAGAAATTGAACTTCTTCAATCGTTTTAATGGAAACAGTGTGAAACTGTAAGTAAACAAATAGGCTACAGAGAAAACAGAGTTTATATACTGGGTGCAAATAGGGAATACAATATCCAAAATGGACGGCAAATACAAAAAAGAGCACTTGAAATCCTTCCAAGAACCATACTTGAAGTGCACAATAACCCAGTCATGACATGATAAACGTAAACACATGTAAAATATGCAGACATGTAAAAGATCATGAGGTTAAGTATACATACATGACAAACCCCAATTTCGATAATAAACCAGACTCAAAAGGAAGGAAATCAACGAGCTAGCAATATGACATATTTAGAAAATACAGAATAAGGGAAACTTGCAGATTGTGCTTTGAGAAGGGCAAACAAAACAAGCAATGTTGAGGCCAAAACTGCACTTCATCCCCAGAGGGAAACGTTTTACCAATGTGCATCAAAGGATTGCAATAAAGCTGAGTAGAGGGCGCCAGATAAGTAAACCGGTTGGCCAACAGTCTTGAGGCCAGAACATCGGTGTTCTAATCGTTCTTTTTCTGAATGTCTCTTACGGATCCATCTGTAACGAAGGTAGTTTGGCAGACACTTCACAATGCTCTTCGAGTAACTCTGGGTGCCATTTCACTTTCAAACACTTCAGCTAGGGTTTCATAACAAACTCTTAATTCATCGGCCATTTCTCCTGAGAGCATTGCAGTTATGAGCCGAGATGGATGCACCTTTGGTCACCTTCGTAATTCAGGAATCTGCAACCTTATGCTTATTTCCAAAACGCTCCTTAAGCTGCGTTTTGGTTCCCAAGTACTCCTGAGTGGATCCCATCACAAAGCACGCTTGTATAACTTTACGTGCACCTCCCTTAAACAGTAGTGCAACGGCCTGGTTGACTTCGCAGCATCAGTAATTGACGTGCTGTCCACATTTAATTGACCACTCTATCCAGAGTGTTAACTCTTAACTCCAACTCTCGTTGCTCACTGAGAGCTGCATACTCTGCAGCAAGTGCAGCCTTTCTTGCCATGACTTTTTTGCTTGGCTTTCTGCTCGCAGCTGTGCTATAGTAGTACTCACACTGCACTTGACTCACTGAATCATCTGGCTTGATATCACCTTCTTGACTTTCCAATGCAGATCTCTCAAGAACTGCTGTCGAACTTAAAGTGACGCATGTGTAACTCAAAATACTCCACCAGTGACGAAATAAATGATGTCAATGCCCTTTATTCTGGATGCAACTAGCATGTGCGGTTCGGTCTGCAATTAATCAAATTGAACCCCAAAATCATAAACATTTGAGTTATAGCAAAATAACTCAGTACGTGTGGACAATTTGTGTTGTACATACAGTTGAGTGATTTATATCCCGAAAGTTAAGTTATAGAAACGACGTTTTATACGATTAAACCGCAACGCCCAACACTTGTATACGGCTGTATGGAATGTTCATGAAGTGTGGTATCTTAAACTTCAAGGTAAAAACTTGACTTTTCACAATGAAAATGACACGAACGCGTAGAAAGTGACAGTCCTGTAGGCCTTGGCCTAGGCTAGGGCCTGTGCATAATACTTTTGTTTACACATTTTTACGATTTCCTCCCCAACAATCGGCAAAAGTCAATCAAACAACTTTTAGACGACTCCAGTTGTTATAGGAATTTCCTCAATCCATCATCGGGTCAATATCTCCTGAAAATTCAGAAAAAGTCCATGACAACGGGAGCACTGCCTCGCGGCTATGCCTCTAAACGTGTACAAAAAAGTATTGACGCGTCTTCACTTCCGCCCATGGTTTCAGAAAATCCAAACTTTCAGTTTAGCGCCCCCTGCTGTCCGTCTATAAGTATTATATGTCGGTGGCGTAAGGTCTATAAATAAACTCTATATAATAGAGATCAATAAACTTGACTGCAAGGTCTGCAATACCAACACATCAGAGTAGCAACTGCGAGTGCGCGGATGGTCTATGTATCGACGGGTGTCATGAACGTTTTCCGCTTGGAGTTACGCCGTCTAGGCCTGTTCGGTGAAAACCGCTACTGCTAAACTGATAAACCTACCGGCACGACTCACACTGGACTCAGCGAGTTACGCACAGTTTACGGGATTCAGAAGTAGGGTCGGAAACAGCAGTGTGCCTCTTGGAAGGTAAATCTTTCAAACCTCAATCTCTGTTTACTAATCCTTACTTGTGGATTACTTCAATGTTTACTTCACTGGTTGTCTTTCACAAAATTGTCTGTACTTTTCTCTTGTTATCACCACTTACTTCAAAGGGTTGAGTCATTTCACGTAAATACTTGACATTTTATGTGTCCACGGTCAAAAAATCCATTTAAAAAATACTTTTCAGGATGAAAGGACTTTGGGTGCAAGTAAACAAAGTATGTATTTTTTTAAAGAATCAGTACACAGCCCGGGCGGGGCCGTGCTGCCTGGCCGTGCGGCCGGGCCGTGCGGCCGGGCCGTGCGGCCGGGCCGTGCGGCCGGGCCGTGCGGCCGGGCCGTGCGGCCGGGCCGTGCGGCCGGGCCGTGCGGCCGGGCCGTGCGGTCGAGCCGTTCGGCCGGGCCGTGCTCCGTATTTTTGATTACTTTCCACTTGCACAAAGTGAATGATGGTAGGATGGACAGAATTGGGTTTAATTCTGGTCCTTGAGAGCTATGAATTATTTATTGGTCTACAAAATAAAGATAATCATATATATATACATATATACAACCAATGAAATCGTCTTCTATCACAATATATAAAATTAGTAGGGGAGATGGCCTTAGCTTTCGATCCAGACCGGACCCGCTCCGTGAAAATGAGTCAGATGTCGCACGGCATGATATTGAGTAAAGGGCGATTCAATGTTGAAAGGGTGATTTTTTTTCACACCTCAACATTTTTTTTTCTTTCCTGAATTCTTTAGGCTCTTAACTTTTATAATCCTTTATTAGAAATGTCAATTTGTATCAGGAAAATCATTAAATAAACGATTTTTTGAGAGTATTGTTTTGCGTTTCCCTTGTTTTGTTTTCATTTTGATCCACGATTATTGCCTTGTTTTCCCTTTGCCATACCCACTACCAAAACACCACTATGACAAATTTGGTACCATCCGAAAGCCTGGACCGTCTACTTTCCTAAAATGGGTAGACATCGGGTCATTGATACAGTTCTTGTGATTTATAGCGAAGTTAAACACACGTAAACAAAACCCACAGTAGTTGATGTCAGAGTTGTCAAAAGGTATTTATTGCAAATTATTAGCCTATATAACTAATTTTCCATTGATGTAATGTTATTCTTTATTTTAAAAAAATAATAAATAAAAACAACTTGATTGTCTTGCTTCTTGAGAACAAAGTTGTTGTCTATAGGACTACTTGGAAGTTTTATTCAGTCCCGAGAGTATTACGTCACGTAGAAAAACTGACTGTTTGTTAGTGTTATTGTCATTCATTCATGGATTTGTCATTCGTTTGCTTACTGATAAAGAAAACTCCTGAGGGAACTTTACAAATTGTAACATTAACATTAGACCTGTTTCAAAAAAAACAACAAAAACAAACACACGCGCACAATAGAAATCTTTCCTGGAAGGTCTATGTTATGTAGCGTATGTGAAGGCTTCATTTGGTTCACAGGGCAAATATAAAGCAAATCAAAAACTAACTGGCAATAAAGAAAAATTTAAGAAAATTGAATTAATAATTCCCCTGAAACTCCATCATGGAGCACAGGTTTGAGATTTTATTTGTAAACATCTGAACAAGTCAATAGTTATTTTAATTTTGTTGTCTTGTTTGTTTGTTTTTTAGCGGAGAAGGATATGCTGCTCCTTTCGGTTGATACGAGGTGCTGCAAACAATGATGGTAGGACGATGTGCTCAAAGAGGAAGGAGCAGAAGGATCCGCGTCATCAGCGGTCTACCTAATGTACATGTACCACGGTCAGCCAGTCTGCACCTAAACCTTCCTATTTCTCCACAAGTATGTACATGTATTGGAATTTTCCAGCGGTCCAATCACGAGTTGCCTTTTATTTATTTATTTTTTTTTATTCCAGAAAAAAAAAAAATTTTCGAATAAATTTAAAAGACTCCTATAACATACATACATTACATTTACATTGTGCATAGTGTTCAACTGTCACTTGAGTTTTTGTCGGGATCAAAACAATGATTCAAATTTGTTAGTTTTTAATCAACTACAACTGACCATTTTGGGTCAAGAATTGCGCCATGCAACAAGATTAAGATAACACCCAATTTCTATAATAAATAATGTGATGTTTGTTTTTCTCTTTTAAGCATCAGTGCCAATAAGCTAACAGCACTGAGAGAACACCATCGAGCCAAAGGCTGCACACCAAGGGTCCACAAGAACAGCGGTTTGAGCAAACCATCCCATCTCTCTTTCGATGACAACTTGAGAGTTCGAACCTTCATCAGGAACTATGCTGAGGTTCACGCTATTCTTTTGCCGGGACGAATTCCTGGTTACAAACGCGATGACATCCAGCTCCTACCCTCATATGAAACAAAGAGTCACGTCTGGAAGTGCTATAAGCAAGCGATGGATGACTCAGGTACATGATTAACCATTATCAAGCAGTAACAACAATTCTGAGCCTCTGCATTACGCGGAATATATTTCCGTGGGTAAATCATGTCCGCTTACATGTCGGCAACATGTACTAACATAATTATAAGTGACCCCCAAAATGGTGAGAACATGCTTGGCGCGCTTTTTTCAGTAGATGTTTCATGATTGAAATCAACTTTGCAAAGTTTTACAAAACTGGGTGCTCACCTGTTTGAGAAAACTGTAAACATGTACATGTACAAGGTCATGTACATGTATAATATGCGTAATAATGTTGCCTTCAAAGACCACAGAAATTATGACACGTTTCTCTCATTTTTTGTTTACATGCATCAAGGACGGGAATTGAAACATGCATACAGACTTGCAAAGATTGGTAAAGCAATGACGATCAAAATGTTGGTTTATTGAAATGCAATACAATTGTAATTATTGGTGGTTTTTCTTCACCATGTTTCTATTTCTAGGTGAAAGAGCAGTAGCGCTAACCACTTTCCGAAAGCTTTGGAGTAGAGTTTGCCTCTACACCATCTGCTGCAAACCAATGTCTGATGTTTGTTGGGTTTGCCAAAAAAATAACAACCTGGTGTTCAAGTCGGCCAATCTAAATGACGCTGAAAAGACGAACCGCTGCAGAATACAACAAGATCACCTTACTGAGGTCGCCTTGGAGCGGACTTATTATAGGGATCTGGTGAAGTCCGCAAAGATCGCAGCCGAGCAGCAGGGATTAGCCACACTTCGCCAGAGTAATCCATGCAGCAAGCACATGGCCATGCATTACTCGTTTGACTTTGCCCAGCAGGTACATTTTCCATCAGACCCGATCCAGCCTGGGCCAGTCTTTTTTCTGACGCCACGAAAATTAGGGATCTTTGGGATCCATTGTGAAGGAGTGACCCAACAGGTGAACTACCTGGTCGATGAAGGAGTGTCAATTTCCAAAGGGAGCAACGCAGTAATACGTTTTTTGCACCACTTCTTCTCCCAGTTTGGTTTGGGGGAAAATGTTGTCCATCTCCACTGTGACAATTGTAGCGGACAAAACAAAAACAAGTATGTGATGTGGTACTTGCTTTGGAGATGTATGTATGGCCTTCATGAATCTGTGCATGTCCATTTTATGGTTGTCGGGCATACAAAATTCGCCCGGACTGGTGCTTTGGGCTGGTCGGCTGATGAAGCAACGTTTTCGGCGGACACCAGTTTCCAGTCTGGATGAAATGGTTGGGGTAGTGCGGGATAGCACATCCACGGATGTAAACATACCACAACTAGTCGGTGACGAGGCGGGCAATCTGAACGTCCAACAGTATGACTGGCAGAGTTTTCTCATGCCGTTTTTCAAGCCTCTGACTGGCATCAAAAGCTACAGACATTTCCGGTGAGTGATATTTTCTTACTAGTGTATTTATCAAGCCTCAACGCTGCACTTGTACATTGTAGTTGTTAATTTCATTGTTAAAATAATCAACTGTTCCTAAACCATGATAAAGCATGAAGATCAAGAAAGTTCGGTTTAGGCCCTACCCATGAATTTCTAAATAACTTTAAAAAACGGCTCTTACCTCTGTGGTATTTGAAGGCCACAAAAAATACCAAAAATGAATATGATGTGTTTTAAAACATCACAACTGAAATGTGAGCACTTGGTTTTGTCGCAATTTTCAAAATAGATTTCTTCTTCTTCTTTTAACTAGACAGAGTTCAAGAGGAGCTTAGGAAAATGCTGCCTGTGTCTTCTTGGGAGGAAGCGGAGAAGAAATTCCCCGAGTTTACAACGGAGGAGGCACTTTGGCCATTTACAGGTAGGTGTCCTCACCATCATGGTGAAAGTGCTTGTAATGGTTTGAAGCGTTGATCTTTGTGAAGTGTGGTTTTTGTGGGAAAATTTTGAAAGTTTCAACCTAATAATAATGTATTTGTGTATGTTCGTGTGCATGGAAACTAATAAACCATTAAGCATTTTCAATAAATAATTGATTTATTTCACAGCAAAGAACGATAAGGGGGCTTTATGAACACTTTCCTTTTGAAATCACCATGTAAACATTTTAAGTTAATTAAGTCTGACAGTGATGAGCTTTAACGCTTTGTAGTGTTGGTCCGAGAGCCAGTTTGTTACTACAATATTTATTCACGGAATTTTATTTCATGCAATATTTAAGTCCCGGGTTGTAATGTACTTCATCGCACCCAGTGTATCGTGTACATGTAGTCGCCTGGTGGGCCAAGCTTTAACCAAAAGTAGCATTTCCAACTACTAAAATTGTGCCAAATGCTCACTTTCACAGGATACTCCTTCAAAGAAGAAATTCCTCGGTCGTTCCTGGGATTCGTGAAAGAAGCCCAGGAATGGCACAAGCAGCATGTAGCCATACAATCCGATGACGCAAAACATGAGCCAGACGAAATGAACTCCGGTAATAGCAGGACCGTTTCCTTGTCTGCTGATCAGGACTTCCCAAGGATTGACGGGTTCGATGTAGCAGTTTTGATTATTGCCGACATTGAGGTGAGTGTAGATTTGGGAAAGAATCTATGTTATTTATTTACTTATATACATACTTGTTTATTCGTTTATTTATTATTATCATTAAAAACAAAACAATATTATTTATTATCTTTCTGGCAATGAAACCACGGGACCCTAAAAATCGTGACCCATACGACTGAAGATACCTGCTGTGTGTTCTAAAGACGAAGAAGAAATCTCAGTTGTAGATGCGGGTAGGAAAACCTCATAATAGAGGAAAAACACGCATTCAAGCAGGGACTGTTAAACCCAATCCACATGCAAGGCTCCGGTCCGGTATTCAAACCAGCAAAACAGAGTCGAAAGGCAGGGAAGAAATCACTGGAAGCCAACCTGAATGCAAACTAACTGCCTGCTTCCACTAATTGCCCGTAAATAAGTGACAATTTGTTAGCAATGCAAATTCTTTTTTTAAGGATTAGACATATTTTGTAATATTGTGCTTATTTTGAGGTCTGTCTACACAGTGATCTCAGACACAATCAGACCAATTTTGTTTTCCTTCTTCAGAAAAGTACAGACTCCTTTGGAAACGTTCACAACATAACAAAAGCCCATGGACAAGTAGGGTGCACTGCGGCAATCAAGGTTTCCACTGGGACCGTCTCCACTGTCAAGACACTCTTTGTAAAGTACGGTCTCCGTGAGCTGACGACTTCCTACAAATTTGGTGAGATTTATTTTGCGGTAAAAATGTACGCAGGATTAATATTTACTTGGTGAAAACAAGTTTGTAATACCGTGAACTAAAAAAAGGACTCTCCACCAACAACTATGGCATTATTGGTCGCAACAAAAATACTGTATGACCGGTGGAATTATCATGAGACAAGCTGAAAAAAACCTAGAGATTGGTACAAAGCAATATTGCCATCTCTTGTAGCTTTGAAATTTTTGATTTGCTGCCTTTACATCGAAAGACATGTCATCAATTCGTTGTATTTCATGACAATTGCGGAAATTTTAAGGCCTATAACATCTTCAAAGATATATTCACGTTTTACTGCAGATCCGAGTGCTGGTAAAATGAAGATTATGATCGCAGCTTCTATGAGAAAACCATCAGGAGAAAACTGTCACCAAAAGGACAACTGTCCCCAAGAGGACAACAGTCACCAAGACGACAACTGTCACCAAGACGACAACTGTCACCAAGAGAACATCCTTGTGACTGAAGACCTGATGACTCACACCATTGAGAAGTGTAATATAGCCTATTTGCATTCAGAGGGTCTGTTTTGTAGATAAGGACATAAGGTTTTTATACCCTCAAACCGTCGGAGCTGGGAGGACGGTGCTCCCTGAAGAACTGCTCAACTTGTGGGGGGATGCTGAACATTTGGAAATCTCAGTAGACTTGTACAATTGTTTATTTGCAAAAAATGCACTGATTTTTTGTTTAATACTAATAATAACACTTTACGTTTATACTGCGCTTAAGTCTACGTTTCTCAGCGCTACAATATTTATCTTGCAATGTGTGCAGAGCTACGATTTGATGTATGGGACCTATTTCTTTACATAGCACCATGTAGTGGTTTACAAGGTGCCGTGGTGCAATATACAGCCAAACAAACCAGGAACACCGGGGCGAACCCCTTCTCTTTACAATAAGTGCACTGGGTTATTTTACGTGCGTTACACAACACACAGGATTTACGGCTTTACGTCCCATCTGAAGAACGCAACAATAATGGTTAAGTGTCTTGCCTAAGGACACAAGTGTCACGACCGGAAACACCAGTCCGGTGATACTTTCTGAACTGTTGGCTGTTCATACATACAAAATAAAATTCCAATCCTGTAATATATAAGTTTTTATTCCAAAGATATAAATAATTCACCCACATAATTCAATGTAGTCCTGATATTTTGCCTGTCGGCACATTCAACCACCCACACCCCCAACTCCCACCCCAAAACCATTGGTTTGTAAAGAATTTCACTCCATGCTTTATTTTGATACATACATGTCAAGGTAACAATGCCATGTATACTTATTGCGATTTTCTTGTATTATTTACACACAATTTCCAGCCGAAGCAGAAGCACTGGCTATTCAACATCAAAGAAACTATGTTGCACTCCTTTGGGATGAAGAAGACGGCCGTGCGACCAAGGCTAAAATAGTAAGGCTGTCAAAAGACAAACACTCAGACTCGTCCCAAGAGGACAATAGTTAGGTTGCAATATGATGTAAATCGGCCATCCTTGCGTGCAATTTGGAACACATAGTCATGCGTTTTGCATGAAGACGGCGTGCAGCACGCGTCTAATATACAAATATTGACTGCTTCGAGTGCTATGGTTAAAACTACGACTCCCGAGGTGATCCCGGAGCGTTCTATTTTCCCGAGGCGAAGCCGAGGGAAAATGGAACGGTCCGGGGATCACCGAGGGAAAGGCAGAATGAAAAGGCAGACTTTTTGTAAGGGGTGTTATAATGCGAACTATCTATACTGGGCTGCGTTCCACTTGCGCAAACAGATCGCAACCGTTCGCGCAAACGTTTGTGACCATTGGTACGATTGGTGGCGCACTTCGTGATGTCAATATGGCGGCGCTCTGTAATGAAGATGGCGACACCGTATATATTCTATTTTTTGTAACTTGATTTTTGCTGTATTGTAGGTATAATTTTAGTCCTCATTTGTACAACACAGCATCAAATAATAAGTTGTTATTCCAACTCCATCTGACCGTGTTATCAACCACTGAAAACACACGATAAGCATTTTCCAGACAAGAAAATAATATCGTCTGCTTACCGCCATTTTAAAAATCACCCACCAACACCTCAGAAATACGTTCGTCTATGGTTGCTAACGTTTGCAAACGGTGGCGGCGCACAACTCGTTCCACTCGAAATTGTTGGCAAACGTGCGCAAACGTTGCCAACGTTTGTGCAAGTGGAACGCACCCCTGCGTTCAAGATGACTGTGTAGAATAGAGTAGAGGCACGGACATTCCTTCCCCCGTGTTTTGAATAGAAGACAAAAAAACGTTGTGTCGAGTGACCCAAATCTAATGCTGCAACGTTAAGCTAATACCATGGATTAAGTAGTTTTACAACTTAGCTTGTCATCTTTTTGATTCTGTGTACAAAATGTAAAAATACTTTTGTTTTGTTTCTTCATCCCCCCCCCCTCTCCAAGATGAACATGTCCGGCAGGTCCAGCTTGCATTTAATAAACATCCTTACATTAATTGCTATTGACTTGTGTGCAGGTATTGTAAATGTTCCTGCTGCAGTATGAAAAAAATAAATACATTTGAATTGAACTGAAATTGTTATGTTTTTCCTCTTAGATTTTTTTTCTTATTTAGTTTTCTGTTCATGAGGTTTTTTTTGCACAGTACAAATTTCACGTTTTAATCAGTGTTAACATAAATGGTCGATTCAAGTTGCAATGATTAATATTATGCGACACTGCCTGTACACATGCGAATGAGTAGTCTTGGATAGGATCCGGATGTCGGCCGGGAAAATAACACTAGTCATACAACGCCCTCTATGTTTATTCATAACAAAAATGCACGTATTTTGACGCAATACATTTCAAATGAATCATGTTTTTACATGGTCACCCTAAACAGCATACAATAGACCTTTTGCATTGACGTCATCCAGCCGCCATCTTAAAGGTAAAATGGTGACGAAACAATCGAAACGCACAGATTTGTACGCGCAGCGCACAGGATTGGCCAATGAACAACCTCCTTTTGACCTCTAGGCGAGGGCGCCCTACTGAAATGACGTCATGTGCATAAGGTCTATTAGAGGTATCACAAGATCGAACAAGAATGAGAGGGGCCAGTTGCTCCATGACGTTATGCGCCCTTTGACAGCGCGCTCTGCGAAGTCTCTTACACAGAATTAATCAACCACAGAGCTGATTAAAATATCCAATATAGCCTATTTGGATATTTTGAAGTCACACTTCCAGGGGTTACAATCGAGCAAGGCATTCTGGGAAAGAAAACAAAATGGCGCGTCGAGATCGTACACCACTGGGAACGAGGTTGTATGATCCCCTAAGTGTGCACGTGCAAAGCGTGATGCCTATGACGGCAATAGGGATAATATTATCCCGTAAGTGTGCACGTGACAAAGCGTGATGCCTATGACGGCAATAGGGATAATATTATCCCGTAAGTGTGCACGTGACAAAGCGTGATGCCTATGACGGCAATAGGGATAATATTATCCCGTAAGTGTGCACATGATACAAAAACCACGTGTTCTGCGGTTCTGGCGCAGCAAAACTGCAACAGCAAAACTGTTTGCAAATCGATTTTCAAGCTACGAACTTAATGTCAAAACATTGAGTGAAAGGCAACCTCGTTCCCAGGGCTGATCGATCTCGCCGCGCCATTTTTTTCCCAGCATTTTATTATTTTTATTTATTTATTTATTATTTTTATTTCAAGACATTTATTTATTTCCATTCCAACAGATAAACAAAATAACAACAACAAAGAACAGTGTTGAGGAGAATTGGAAATTGGGGCATAACCAGAAAAGCCAAAGCTTGTGGTAGGCATGCCCAGACAAACAAAACACAGTGGACTTGATCGATCACAACTTTAGTGACGCGAGGTATCGATACGGCGCGCTGCCCAAGGTAGCGAGGCTGGGTGGAAGGATACCATTTGATAGATCGCCAAAGTACCTCGACGTCGCTCTCGATCGGACTTTGTCTTTTAAACAGCACCTACTACTCAACCAGCAGTTTTACAACCTTGCGCCCCTCAGAACTTGCGCTTGTTTTCTCCGCTGCTGAGTACTGTCACCTTGTCTGGAGCCAAAGCCCCACTGTCGAAAACTTGATGCTTCAATCAACGATTGCCTAAGATTGGTCAGTGGCTGCATTAAAAACACACCAACCGTTTACTGCTGCCGATTCTCTCTGGGATTGAACCTGCTGATTTACGAAGACGCAACCAGCTTCTCAACTTCCGCAGACGCGCCGAAGACGAAAAGCACATCTTTCACTGAGCACTAACCAGCCTACCTACGAATCAAAAGCAGAGTGCCATTGTCAACGATCAGGCGACACAGAGTCTGACCTGAAAATCGGGCGCACACACTGCCTGGAATCGTCGATGGAACAACACCAACCATCAACTCCGCACCTTTATTCCTCAACCAACCACAAGAACCAGCTGGACACGACCTAGAACAGAGTCAATGGGTTCTGTTAAATCGTATTCGATGTGGCTGAGGTCTTTATGGCAGCAAAATGCACAAGATTGGTCTCCGTGATCACGCCAACTGTATCTGTGGTCATGTTCAGACCCCTTAATAGTACTTAAAAACACACCAACCGTTTACTGCTGCCGATTGTCTCTGGGATTGAACCTGCTGATTTACGAAGACGCAACCCCCTTCTCAACTTCCGCAAACGCGCCGAAGAAGAAAAGCATATCTTTCACCGAGCACTAACCAGCCTACCTACGAATCAAAAGCAGAATGCCATTGTCAACGAATAGGCAACACAGAGTCCGACCTGAAAATTGGGCGCACACACTGCCTGGAATCGACGATGGAACAACACCAACCATCAACTCCGCACCTTTATTCCTCGACCAACCACAAGAACCAGCTGGACACGACCTAAAACAGAGTCAATGGGTTCTGTTAAATCGTATTCGATGTGGCTGTGGTCTTTATGGCAGCTAAATGCACAAGATTGGCCTCCGTGATCACGCAAACTGTAGAAGTGGTGATATTCAGACCTCTCAACATGTACTAAATTGCGATCTGATAGGAATCAGGGTGATATCAGAACCGTTGACGAAGATTTTCGCAACTGGCTTGACAAGGTCATACGAATATGCAACCTTTTTTTACTCAGTCTTTACCAATACCAAGGACTACTCTTTGATCGCTTTGTTGCCGTCTCTGCCACACCAAGTGGCCTTGATTCCAAGTGCAGATCGTGCCATGGATGCCAAATTGTAGCACGACCTGGCGTCCCCTGCGCCGCTGAGACCAACCATGCTTCCCGACGGTTCTTGGCAAGACTTAGAAACTGATTTACTTGGACCATTTCCACCAGGACATTCAGTTCTAGTAGTTACTGATTTATGATTACTATAGTCGAGTCATCTACTCCCTTGAGGAAATCTTCAGCCGTCATGGACTTCCAGTAACACTCATATCCGACAATGGTCCCCAGTTCCGTTCTCAGGAGTGGAGTTCCCAATCCAGGAAGAAAGCCATGAGGTCGAGGCAAGAGTCAACCTCAGGGAGAACCAAACTTTTAACTTAATGTCTGGATACCGGTTGTGCATGAGGGTAGTCAACTCCAGGGAGAACCAAACCAGCGCTCTCGCCATCACCTACTCCCAAACCCGAAGAGAACGAGTCAACTCCAGTGAAGACCAAACGACCGCTCTCGCCTTCACCTACTTCCGATCCTGAAGAGGACGAGTCAACTCCAGTGAAGACCAAACGACCGCTCTCGCCATCACCTACTTTCGAATCCGAAGAGAACGAGTCAACTCCAGTAAAGTCCAAACGACCGCTCTCGCCATCACCTACTTCGAGTCAACTCCAGTGAAGACCAAACGACCGCTCTCGCCGCCATCACCTACTCCCAAACCCGAAGAGAACGATCCAACTCCAGTGAAGTCCAAACGACCGCTCTCGCCATCACCTACTTCCGATCCTGAAGAGGACGAGTCAACTCCAGTGAAGACCAAACATCCGCTCTCGCCATCACCTACTTCCGATCCTGAAGAGGGCGAGTCAACTCCAGTGAAGACCAAACGACCGCTCTCGCCATCACCTACTTCCGAACCCGAAGAGGACGAGTCAACTCCAGTGAAGACCAAACGACTGCTCTCGCCATCACCTACTTCCGAACCCGACGAGAACGAGTCAACTCCAGTGACGACCAAACGACCGCTCTCGCCATCACCTACTTCCGAACCCGAAGAGGACGAGTCAACTCCAGTGAAGACCAAACGACCGCTCTCGCCATCACCTACTTCCGATCCTGAAGAGGACGAGTCAACTCCAGTGAAGACCAAACGACCGCTCTCGCCATCACCTACTTTCGAATCCGAAGAGAACGAGTCAACTCCAGTAAAGTCCAAACGACCGCTCTCGCCATCACCTACTTCGAGTCAACTCCAGTGAAGACCAAACGACCGCTCTCGCCGCCATCACCTACTCCCAAACCCGAAGAGAACGATCCAACTCCAGTGAAGTCCAAACGACCGCTCTCGCCATCACCTACTTCCGATCCTGAAGAGGACGAGTCAACTCCAGTGAAGACCAAACATCCGCTCTCGCCATCACCTACTTCCGATCCTGAAGAGGGCGAGTCAACTCCAGTGAAGACCAAACGACCGCTCTCGCCATCACCTACTTCCGAACCCGAAGAGGACGAGTCAACTCCAGTGAAGACCAAACGACTGCTCTCGCCATCACCTACTTCCGAACCCGACGAGAACGAGTCAACTCCAGTGACGACCAAACGACCGCTCTCGCCATCACCTACTTCCGAACCCGAAGAGGACGAGTCAACTCCAGTGAAGACCAAACGACCGCTCTCGCCATCACCTACTTCCGATCCTGAAGAGGACGAGTCAACTCCAGTGAAGACCAAACGACCGCTCTCGCCATCACCTACTTCGAGTCAACTCCAGTGAAGACCAAACGACCGCTCTCGCCGCCATCACCTACTCCCAAACCCGAAGAGAACGAATCAACTCCAGTGAAGACCAAACGACCGCTCTCGCCATCACCTACTTCCGATCCTGAAGAGGACGAGTCAACTCCAGTGAAAACCAAACGTCCGCTCTCGCCATCACCTACTTCCGATCCTGAAGAGGCAAGTCAACTCCAGTGAAGACCAAACGACCGCTCTCGCCATCACCTACCTCCGAACCCGACGAGAACGAGTCAACTCCAGTGAAGATCAAACGACCGCTCTCGCCATCACCTACTTCCAAACCCGAAGAGGACGAGTCAACTCCAGTGAAGACCAAACGACCGCTCTCGCCATCACCTACTTCCGAACCCGAAGAGGACGAGTCAACTCCAGTGAAGACCAAACAACCGCTCTCGCCATCACCTACTTCCGATCCTGAAGAGGACGAGTCAACTCCAGTGAAGACCAAACGACCGCTCTCGCCATCACCTACTTCCGAGCCTGAAGAGAACGAGTCAGCTCCAGTGAAGACCAAAACGACCGCTCTCGCCATCACCTTCTTCCGAACCCGAACAGGACGAGTCAACTCCAGTGAAGACCAAACGACCGCTCTCGCCATCACCTTCTTCCGAGCCCGAAGAGAACGAGTCAACTCCAGTGAAGACCAAACGACCGCTCTCGCCATCACCTTCTTCCGAACCCGAAGAGAACGAGTCAACTCCATTGAAGACCAAACGACCGCTCTCGCCATCACCTTCTTCCGAACCCGAAGAGGACGAGTCAACTCCAGTGAAGACCAAACGACCGCTCTCACTATCAAACTACGTCACTTCAAAGTAGTGACTAGACTTATTCCCTGTCCTTATCCTTGCGGATAAGGACAGGCACCGGTCTATTAATCCGGTGCTTTTATTGGACAGACATGCAGTGACGTAAGCTTTCCATATCTGTGTTACGAATGGTCCGCTCCGAAGTCCGTGTGAATGGATGGGAGGTCAAAGGTGCGTTTTTCAGGATCCCTCCAAACGCTCCAAGCCGGTCTCTGGCGTTATTTACGAGCCTCGAAGTGTGACGTCAGATGCTCGGGCTAAGCAGTGACGTGCAGTGACTTCAGTTTCCAATGATTGGCCTGCTTCGAAGGGGCGTAGTTTGTCAGTTTCCAATGATTGGCCTGCTACGAAGGGGCGTAGTTTGTCAGTTTCCAATGATTGGCCTGCTTCGAAGAGGCGTAGTTTTTCAGCTACACCAGCTGGGCCCAATTTCATAGAGCTGCTGAAGCAGAAAAATATGACGTCACTGGGCTTGTAACACCAGTATAGGTTTGTCTGGGCGCACACCAGCCAACGCGGCAGAGTGATCCTAGCAAGCAAGGAAGACGGACGTGGATCTTCGGTGCAACGCTGTTATAGTTAGAAAGAAGAACCCCGGGTGAGTTTGATTTTCGACATAACGACATCATACAATTATTGTTTGGAATATTTTAAGAATCACTGACCATGTTCAAAAGTTTTCTGTTAACCCACCGATAGTTGTCATTTCTTGCTGCAGTCCTGGTAAATCCTCATGAGAATAATCCTTTGTTCCTAGTCACATTTTGTCTTGTTTGTGACAAGTTTTAATTTGTGTTTTCCCCTTACACCGATGTGTATTAATCACTGTATGCTCAGTACTTTCCCGAGCTCTATGAAAAAAAAAAATCCACAAGCAATCACTCGGGTTGGATTCGAACTTACGACCTTTGCATTGCTAGATCAGATGTCTTACCACTAGACCTTCGAGCTCATGCAAAGTTTCACATCCTGCGTAATGAAACTAAACAAATAAATGTTGGAGTAATCACGTTTCCCAATATTGTGTATTCTTTTAAATACAGAAAAGTGATCAAACACGAGGCAATATTCTCTAAGATGAGTTTTGGCTGGAACGACCACCACCGTCAGGAAGGGGAGACCGACAAATTCTCCCGTTTTCCTCCCGAAGAAGATTGCCTTGAAATATATGCAAGCCAATCTTTCGAGGAAGATGACTATGAAACAAGCCAGGAGAGTGCAGATCTTTTCATTCCGAGCGATGAAGAAGAAAGCCGTGAAGCCCGTGATGTCGAGGCTTCTTCCGAATCCGAAGAGGACGAGTCACCTCCAGTGAAGACCAAACGATGGCTCTCGCCATCACCTACTTCCGAATCCGAAGAGGACGAGTTAACTCTAGGGAGGACCAACCGACAGCTCTCCCGTTTTCCTCCCGAAGAAGATTGCCTTGAGATATATGCAAGCCAATCTTTCGAGGAAGATGACTATGAAACAAGCCAGGAGAGTGCAGATCTTTTCATTCCGAGCGATGAAGAAGAAAGCCGTGAGGCCCATGATGTCGAGGCTACTTCCGAATCCGAAGAGGACGGGTCAACTCCAGTGAAGACCAAACGACTGCTCTCGCCATCAACTACTTCCGAATCCGAAGAGGACGAGTCAACTCCAGTGAAGACCAAACGACCGCTCTCGCCATCACTTAAATCCGAATTCAAAGAGGACGAGTCAACTCCAGGGAGGACCAAACGACCGCTCTCGCCATCACCTACTTCCGAATCCGAAGAGGACGAGTCACCTCCAGTGAAGACCAAACGACGGCTCTGGCTATCACCTTCTTCCGAATTCGAAGAGGACGAGTCAACTCTAGGGAGGACCAACCGACAGCTCTCGCCATCACCTACTTCCAAATCCGAAGAAGACGAGCCAACTCCAGGGAGGACCAACCGACCGCTCTCGCCATCACCTACTTTCGAATCCGAAGAGGACGAGTCACCTCCAGTGAAGACCAACCGGCAGCTCCCGCCATCACCTACTTCCGAACCCGAAGAGGACGAGTCACCTCCGCTCTCGCCATCACCAACGATGGTAATGCAGGTCAGGCCTGCCCCCTCACGGAAACGCTTCTCGGCCGAAATTCTAACGGAGATTAAGGAAAACGGACAAACTAAACAGTATGAAAATCGAGGAAAGCTGATCAGAAAGGACAACTACGATCGCACCTACGAACTAAAATAAAGAGCGGCTCTAATCCCGTGCAAAAAAAATGCATCGGCGGTTTCCCTGCTTGAAAGTTTTTTATTTTGTATAATATACATTTTGTAATCATTGTACGTTAGTTAAACTCAATCGATATTTTAAATGGTTGATAGTTTCATCATTTAATCACTTTGATTATATATACGCTTTGTTAAAATGTTGCTAGTCTGTAGTGCTGTATAAATATGCCTATTCAGTTTAATGCACAAGCTTTCGTAGGTTCTGAAGATTTGTCAATCGATAAGTTGCAACAGTTGTCAAAAGACGAGTTACATAAAGTTGTCAAACACGTTCATGCAGAAATTTATGGAAGTGCCAAAAAGGCAAAAGTATAGTGAACATTCCAGCGGGAAGACTGAACTTAGAGTTGGCTGAGTTTCCGCAAATTTCTGATCGAGTAATTGAGTTTGTCAAAATTGAGCTTGAAAAAGAAAGGCTCAGCCTTGAGTTTGAAGAAAAAGAGAAAGAAAGACAAGAACGAGAAAGTGAACATGAAAAAGAAAGACAAGAAAGAGAAAAAGAAAAAAAGATAGAGAATTTGAACTACAGAAGCTTGAACTCGAACATCAACTAAAAATTAAGTATAGGTTCAAAGAAAGGCAAGGAAAAAATCCAATGGACGAAAAACGTGAGGTTGGTGCCAATATTTAACGGACATGATGTTGAAGCATGATTATTTTCTGTCGTTTGAGATTGCCAAAACTCTTCTAGTTGGCCATGAGAAATATTGGCCTTTGCTCCTGCGAAGCACTTTTGTGGGTAAGGCTTAGAAAGTCTATGCTACGCTCTCAGTGCTTTCTTTTAGTGCAACTTGCATGATTTTATACAATATTGCTTTTGCATATTATGGAGCTCCTGGTAAATGTTTTTTTTAAATAGTGCTCTGCAAAGTATTTGTTTGGCAAAATAAGAATTCATTTTCTAAGTGAAACGTTCATTTGTTGATTTTGATTTATTCTTTCAAATTTAATATATGCACTTTTTGTTTTTTGGTTTTGACATTTTATGACTTTTTGGTTAAATTTTGTTAACTTAATTATTGTACGTATGGTAGTTTCATCATTAAATTACTTTGATTCTGTGTTCTTTACATCAGGTGCCACCTTGTTTGATTTCTTTGTTGCATCTGAGCAAACTCAGGCTTTTTGAGTGATTTATATTCACGGATAATTTGGAGATTTTTGGATCGTAACACATTATTATTTATATATTAGGGCCTATAATGAATTATTTGTATTTGTAAATAATAGCGCTAGGCGCCTCATAGACATTCGTGTAGGTGAAGCAAGACACATGTGCCCAATTTCATAGAGCTGCTTAAGCACAAAAAGTAGCTGAGTACAACAATATGATGATTAACAGAACAAGGTCACCAGCCAAACTACCATGTTACATGTACAAATTATTGCTGGTATTATGTTCATTTTTGCTTAGCAGACAATTTTTTAAGCACTATTTTCTGCTAAAGCATGTATATGAAATTGGACCCAGTTCTTTACAGACGAGCAGCTGGCAGTAGGCCTATTGGACAAGGCAAAGAGCTGGTATTTGATGGCGACTAAATCCAAGTTAATAAAAAAAAAACTAGAAATGTAGTGTTTGTACAATTACAAACACTAGGTGTTCGGGTTTTTAATGAACGTAGACCTATGACCGTGATGATGTCATGAAGACATTTAAGAAGAATTCCCATTTCGTAGTGTATTGATAATAAAAAGGATGGTGGAAGAAGATCGGTCTTTCAAATGATGTGCAAAGAAGGGTTTGTGAATAGTTTTAAGTTGAAATTCAAGTTTGAACCGAAGGCGAATTTGACAAAATTTAAGAAATGTTTTTGTTTAAAACCCTCGAACGCGGTAGCTAATTGGGACAAACATCAATGCTAGTAATAAGTACATCTTGTGGAAATGAGGTTTCTTCTAGTTTTCGCAAAAACGTCATTGTATCGCGGACATGTGAGTTGCAAGGTGACTATCGGAAGAACGAAGTAATCCACGAATTCAGACATTTTCGCTGTGGGGCTTGTGCATCCGCTGATAGGTCTACCAATGAACTGTTCTCCTGGTGGTGGAGTTTTCTGTATTGTTGGTAGAAAGTAAAATAGTCGGGCACGTCATCATGACCTCATGAACCACACAATGGATTTGCACAATCTATACATCATCGGAGAGGTCTTCAGAAGCAAACACTACACAGAGTGTGACCCCATTTGACCTTGGCTTCCGGTTCATAATGGAAATTGAAAATATCTATCAATATCTAAAGAACTACCCATACTTTAGTCAACACTTTTACATCAGGTTGCAGGACCTTGGGCCTTCTCAAACTTTTGCACAGAAATGATACCAGTTTGACCTTAACTTCTGGTCGAAATCAGACGTTAAAGCCTACGTGTCTATTGAACGGCATGTAAACTATGTCCAATGCAAATACAGTACATGAACGTAACCACCCAACCAATGCAACGACCTTGTGTGCAACAGAGAGCCATGCAGTGCATAGCCTTGTCCAAGGCTCTTTACGCAAGCACCCCGCTTTGAATTCACCAGGTAGCACAACAATACTGGCACGGTACTGCAGTACTTGATATACAGTATACCGTGGGGTCAAAGCATGGTTTTCAACCTCGTACCAAAAAACGAAGCCGAAACAGAGCCTTGGTCCCACTGTAAACGACAGCTTAGGTTTTTCTTTATCATTGCGCAGGGATTCCAGCGCTAATTACGTATGTTGGAATCGGGTATTGAATATTCATTTCCTGTACTGGGCGGATAATCATCCAATCATAAACTCTCGTAGTATTCGCCTTGCCTTTACATTAACCAATGAGCATACACCTTCGGGAAATATTAGCATAAAGCAACTCCGCCCACAGTCTGACCTTTTTACAGTGGGAACAAGGCTCTGTTTCGGCCTCGTTTTTTAGTACCAGGCTGAAAAACCATGCTTCGACCCCACAGTAAACTGTGTATCAAGTTCTGCAGTACCGTGCCAGTATTGGTAAGCTACCTGGTGAATTCAAAGCGGGGTACTTGCGTAAAGAGCCTTGGACAAGGCTATGCAGTGCACTATTGTTTGGACATCTCAAAGTTAAATGAACATTATATTCTGTTGTTATTACTTGTATGTATCACTATCAACAACACGGTATTGCACATAAAATCTTAAACTAATTCAAAGTTCACCACCAATTTATGTCCGTTTTGCCCGTCTGACGGCTTAATGGTGAACAAGGAATAGAAGAGGAGGTTTCACTGAGATGTCCACCTGCTTTAGTGATTTGTATGACTTTTAATAAATGACAACAGCTTAAACTGAAAAAGATCGACATTGGTCCGCTTCTCATTAAACACCGAGACCGACGTCAAGTTGATCGACGTGGTCATGCCTGCAAAAGGCGTTCTAGGCCCGCTTAGATATGCCCATCAGACACGGTGACTAAAATGGTAAGCTTTAATTCAAGAACGTCTCGTTAAAAAACGGGGGCATTCCTTATATCAAGTACAGTCATGTTGATATGTTTTCATCTTTTAATTGCCAAAGTTTTTTTGTAACTTACCAAAAAGATTATTTGATCATGGTATGATTTTTAACTGTCGGATTTGATTTTAATTATGCTAACCCCCGTTCAGGTATATATACATGTAATGTGTAGGCAAAAATCATATCTTGTGATACATATCCATGTATCAAAACATTATTTTGATTTGAAATGTTTCTAAAAATGCTTTATACTATCAAAAACTGCTGTACTTTCTTACCAAGAAAGTTGTTATTGCCACTAATTTTTTGAGTGATTACCAAACGTATACCTTCCCTTGATAACACGTTGAAATAATTTTATATATAACAAAATATTTTTAAAAAGATCGCTGTTATAATTGAATTGCGTTCAATCCACAACATTCTTTGCCCTTTTAAACTTATTTGTAAGAAAGTGTAAAATCTTATTCAGGCAACTTTAATATAATTGTAATGAATGAAAACATATTGACGCTTCATGAAACAATTCAATATGAAAGAGTGTTTATTGAAAGTTTTTAAACTTAATTAAAAAACAACTTATTTTTCGTGAGAACGTTGCTAAGAGGGAACAAACGCTGTAAATTACACAAATTGAAAAACAACAACCCCCTAAATCGAACCGGTAATTTGTGCAGTTTTTTCGTACCCATTAATCCGGTAGAATCTGACTGCTGTTTTGTGAATTATATCATTTAAGAGAAGACGTATTTGTTTTCATATAAAAAAATAAACAAAACTGATTCAAATGAAGAAAAAAAAAGAGAGAGAGGTTCAAATGAGAAATAAATTCTGTTTATTGCTTGTACAATAACGGTGATGCAACTAATACATGTGCTGTATGTAAACTGGTTTTCGAAGGGCAGTTATTTATTTATTTATTTATTTATTTATTTGTTATTTATCCTGGGGAGACCTCTCCGCAAAATACTATTTTTTCAGAGGTGCCAAGCAGCTACAAAAAGATACATGTATCAATATAAAAAGAAAATGACCAGAACATTAAAAAGATATTAAAAGAAGAAGAAAAAAACCCAGCCAAGTTAAGGTAAAGGCCAAGTATAATATAAGGTAAAAACAAACAAACAAACAACACAGAATAAAAACCACATGTACATGTACAATAAAGTCAAAGGGTAAAAATATGGGCCAGTCAGGGAAAGCTCCACATGCCCCACCAATTAAAATCTCAACTTTGTGTACTGTGTCAACTTGCTGCAGTAGGGGGCAAGGGATTCTTAAGTGCAAGGGGGAAGTGCATTGAATAAGTTGACACCACGAGCAGCAAATTTACGTTTACATGAGTTGGATTTTGACAGTGGAGTTAAGGTTTGCTTATGGCACAAAGTTTCGTAGCCAAAGAAATTGTTGACAATATCTTCCCTGGCAGCAAGAACCAGAACGTAACCACCCAACCAATGCAATGACTTTGTGTCCAACAGACAGCCATGCAGTGTACTGTTTGGACTTCTCAAAGGTCAAAGAACATTATATTCTGTTGTTAATACTCGTATGTATCACTATCAACAACACGGTGTTGCACATAAAATCTTAAACTCATTCAAAGTTCAGCACAAACTTATTTCCGTTTTGCCCGCCTGACGGCTTAATGGAGAACAGGGAATAGAAGAGGAGGTTTCACTGAGATGTCCACATGGTTTAGTGATTTGTATGACTTTTAATAAATGACAACCTTAAACTGAAAAAGATCGACATTGGTTCGCTTCTCATTAAACACCGAGACCGACGTCAAGTTGATCGACGTGGTCATGCCTGCAAAAGGCGTTCTAGGCCCGCTAAGATATGCCCATCAGACACGGTGATTAAAATGGTAAGCTTTAATTCAATAACGTCTCGTAAAAAACGGGGGCATTTCTTATATCGCGTACAGTCATGTTAATATGTTCTATCCGTTCATTGTGAAGTGGTTTTTTTTTTTTTTTTTACACAAAAGATTACTTGATCATGGTATAATTTTTAGCTGTCGGATTTGATTTTAATTATGCTAACCCCCGTTCAGGTATATGTACATGTAATGTGAAGGAAAAAATCATATCTTGTGATACATATCCATGTATCAAAACATTATTTTGATTTGAAATGTTTCTAAAAATGCTTTATACTATCGAAAACTGCTGTACTTTCTTACCAAGTAAGTTTTTATTGCCACTAATTGTTTTAGAGTGATTACCAAACGTCCTTCCCATGATAACACGTTGAAATAATTTTATATATAACAACATATTTTTTAAAAGATCGCTGCTGTAATTGAATTGCGTTCAATCCACAACACTCTTTGCTCTTTTAAACTTATTTTTAAGAAAATGTAAAATCTTATTTATTTTTTCGTCTTAAATCCGCCTTCAGAAAACTTTAATATAGCCTAATTATTGTAATGAATGTAAACAAATTGACGCTTAATGAAACTATTCAATTTGAAAGAGTGTTTATTGGAAGTATTTTTAGCTTATTTAAACGAAAAAGTTTTTCGTGAGAACGTTGCTAAGAGGGAACAAACGCTGTAAAATTACACAAATTGATAAACTAGAATCCCCTAAAACGAACCGGTAATTTGTGCAGTTTTTTCGTACCCATTAATCCGGTAGAATCTGACTGCTGTTTTGTGAATTATATCATTTAAGAGAAGGCCTATTTGTTTTCCTATACAAACAAGTAAAAATGATTCAAATGACACGCCCCAAAAGAGAGGTTCAAATGAGAAATAAATGCTGTTAATTGCTTGTACAATACAGGCGATGCAACTACACGGCTGTATGTAAACTGGTTTTCGAAGGGCAGTTATTTATTTATTTATTTATTTATTTATTTATTATTTATCCTGGGGAGACCTCTCAGCAAAACACTATTTTTTCAGAGGTGCCCAGCAGCTAAAAACAAATACATGTATCAATATAAAAAGAAAATGATCAAAATATTAAAAAGATATTAAAAGAAGAAGAAAAAACCCCAGCCAAGTTAAGGTAAAGGCCAAGTATATAAGGTAAAAACAAACAAAGAACACAGAGTAGAAACCACAAGTACATGTACAATAAAATTAAAGGGTAAAAATAAAGGCCAGCCCGGGACAGCTCCACATGCCCCACCAATTAAAATCTCAACTTTGTGTATTGTTAAAACTTGCTGCAGTAGCTGACAAGGGGAAGTGCATTCAATAAAGTGACACCACGAGCAGCAAATTTACGTTTACATGAGTTGGATTTTCACAGTGGAGTTAAGGTTTGCTTATGGCATAAAGGAATTCGTATTTAGCCGAATAATTTTTTGACAATTTCTTCCCTGGCAGCAAGAACAAGAACAAAACCACCCAACCAATGCAATGACTTTGTGTCCAACAGACAGCCATGCTGTGTACTGTTTGGACTTCTCAAAGTTCAAAGAACAGTATAGTATGTTGTTAATACTCGTATGTATCACTATCAACAACACAGTGTTGCACATAAAATCTTTAACTCATTCAAAGTTCAGCACAAACTTATTTCCGTTTTGCCCGTCTGACGGCTTAATGGAGAACAAGGAATAGAAGAGGAGGTTTCACTGAGATGTCCACCTGCTTTAGTGATTTGTATGACTATTTAAAAAATGACAACCTTAAACTGAAAAAGATCGATATTGGTTCGCTTCTCATTAAACACCGAGACCGACGTCAAGTTGATCGACGTGGTCATGCCTGCAAAAGGCGTTCTTGGCCCGCAGAGATTTGCCCATCAGACACGTTGACTAAAATGGTAAGCTTTAATTCATACGTCTCGTAAAAAACGGGGGCATTTCTTATATCGCGTTCAGTCATGTTGATATGTTCAATCTGTTCATTGTGAAGTGTTTTTTTTTTTAATTACAAAAAAGATTACTTGATCATGGTATAATTTTTAGCTGTCGGATTTGATTTTAATTATGCTTACCCCCCATTCAGGTATATGTACATGTAATGTGTAGGCAGAAATCATATCTTGTGATA
Source organism: Pisaster brevispinus (assembly GCA_023634235.1). NCBI lineage: Eukaryota > Metazoa > Echinodermata > Asteroidea > Forcipulatida > Asteriidae > Pisaster > Pisaster brevispinus. The sequence goes on from JAMKCF010000017.1 coordinate 5,531,625, forward strand.
CATCCATGTATCAAAACATTATTTTGATTTGAAATGTTTCTAAAAATGCTTTATACTATCGAAAACTGCTGTACTTTCTTACCAAGTAAGTTTTTATTGCCACTAATTGTTTTAGAGTGATTACCAAACGTCCTTCCCATGATAACACGTTGAAATAATTTAATATATAACAACATATTTTTAAAAGATCGCTGCTATAATTGAATTGCGTTCATTCCACTACACTCTTTGCTCTTTTAAACTTATTTTTAAGAAAATGTAAAATCTTATTTATTTTTTCGTCTTAAATCCGCATTCAGGAAACTTTAATATAGCCTAATTGTAATGAATGAAAACAAATTGACGCTTCATGAAACAACTCAATTTGAAAGAGTGTTTATTGAAAGTATTTTTAGCTTATTTAAACGAAAAAGTTTTTTCGTGAGAACGTTGCTAAGAGGGAACAAACGCTGTAAAATTACACAAATTGAAAAACAAGAACCCCCTAAAACGAACCGGTAATTTGTGCAGTTTTTTCGTACCCATTAATCCGGTAGAATCTGACTGCTGTTTTGTGAATTATATCATTTAAGAGAAGGCCTATTTGTTTTCCTATAAAAACAAGTTAAAATGATTCAAATGACACGCCCAAAAAGAGAGGTTCAAATGAGAAATAAATTCTGTTAATTGCTTGTACAATAACGGCGATGCAACTACATGTGCTGTATGTCAACTGGTTTTCGAAGGGCAGTTATTTATTTATTTATTTATTTATGTATTTATTCTTTATCCTGGGGACACCTCTCCGCAAAATACTATTTTTTCAGAGGTGCCAAGCAGCTACAAACAGATACATGTATCAATATAAAAAGAAAATGATCAGAACATTAAAAAGATATTAAAAGAAGAAGAAAAAACCCCAGCCAAGTTAAGGTAAAGGCCAAGTATATGAGGTAAAAACAAACAAACAAACAACACAGAATAAAAACCACAAGTACATGTACAATAAAGTCAAAGGGTAAAAATAAAGGCCAGCCAGGGAAAGCTCCACATGCCCCACCAATTAAAATCTCAACTTTGTGTACTGTGTCAACTTGCTGCAGTAGGGGGCAAGGGATTCTTAAGTGCAAGGGGAAGTGCATTGAATAAGTTGACACCACGAGCAGCAAATTTACGTTTACATGAGTTGGATTTTGACAGTGGAGTTAAGGTACGTTATGGCACAAAGTTTCGTAGCCAAAGAAATTGTTGACAATATCTTCCCTGGCAGCAAGAACCAGAACGTAACCACCCAACCAATGCAATGACTTTGTGTCCAACAGACAGCCATGCAGTGTACTGTTTGGACTTTTTCAAAGGTCAAAGAACATTATATTATGTTGTTAATACTCGTATGTATCACTATCAACAACACGGTGTTGCACATAAAATCTTAAACTCATTCAAAGTTCAGCACAAACTTATTTCCGTTTTGCCCGTCTGACGGCTTAATGGAGAACAGGGAATAGAAGAGGAGGTTTCACTGAGATGTCCGACTGGTTTAGTGTTTTGTATGACTTTTAATAAGTGACAACCTTAAACTGAAAAAGATCGACATTGGTTCGCTTCTCATTAAACACCGAGACCGACGTCAAGTTGATCGACGTGGTCATGCCTGCAAAAGGCGTTCTAGGCCCGCTAAGATATGCCCATCAGACACGGTGATTAAAATGGTAAGCTTTAATTCAAGAACGTCTCGTAAAAAACGGGGGCATTTCTTATATCGCGTACAGTCATGTTGATATGTTCTATCCGTTCATTGTGAAGTGTTTTTTTTTTTTGTTACAAAAAAGATTACTTGATCAAGGTATAATTTTTAGCTGTCGGATTTGATTTTAATTATGCTAACCCCCGTTCAGGTATATGTACATGTAATGTGTAGGCAAAAATCATATCTTGTGATACATATCCATGTATCAAAACATTATTTTGATTTGAAACGTTTCTAAAAATGCTTTATACTATCAAAAACTGCTGTACTTTCTTACCAAGAAAGTTGTTATTGCCACTAATTTTTAGAGTGATTACCAAACGTATACCTTCCCTTGATAACACGTTGAATAAATTTTATATATAACAAAATATTTTTAAAAAGATCGCTGTTATAATTGAATTGCGTTCAATCCACAACATTCTTTGCCCTTTTCAACTTATTTGTAAGAAAGTGTAAAATCTTATTCAGGCAACTTTAATATAATTGTAATGAATGAAAACATATTGACGCTTCATGAAACAATTCAATTTGAAAGAGTGTTTATTGAAAGTTTTTAAACTTAATTAAAAAACAACTTATTTTTCGTGAGAACGTTGCTAAGAGGGAACAAACGCTGTAAATTACACAAATTGAAAAACAACAACCCCCTAAATCGAACCGGTAATTTGTGCAGTTTTTTCGTACCCATTAATCCGGTAGAATCTGACTGCTGTTTTGTGAATTATATCATTTAAGAGAAGACGTATTTGTTTTCATATAAAAAAAATTAAAAAACTGATTCAAATGAAAAAAAAAAAAAGAGAGAGAGGTTCAAATGAGAAATAAATTCTGTTAATTGCTTGTACAATAACGGTGATGCAACTAATACATGTGCTGTATGTAAACTGGTTTTCGAAGGGCAGTTATTTATTTATTTATTTATTTATTTGTTATTTGTCCTGGGGAGACCTCTCCGCAAAATATTATTTTTTCAGAGGTGCTCAGCAGCTACAAAAAGATACATGTATCAATATAAAAAGAAAATGACCAGAACATTAAAAAGATATTAAAAGAAGAAGAAAAAAAAAACCAGCCAAGTTAAGGTAAAGGCCAAGTATAATATGAGGTAAAAACAAACAAACAAACAACACAGAATAAAAACCACATGTACATGTACAATAAAGTCAAAGGGTAAAAATATGGGCCAGTCAGGGAAAGCTCCACATGCCCCACCAATTAAAATCTCAACTTTGTGTACTGTGTCAACTTGCTGCAGTAGGGGGCAAGGGATTCTTAAGTGCAAGGGGAAGTGCATTGAATAAGTTGACACCACGAGCAGCAAATTTACGTTTACATGAGTTGGATTTTGACAGTGGAGTTTAGGTTTGCTTATGGCACAAGGTTTCGTATTTAGCCAAAGAAATTTTTGACAATTTCTTCCCTGGCAGCAAGAACAAGAACAAAACCACCCAACCAATGCAATGACTTTGTGTCCAACAGACAGCCATGCTGTGTACTGTTTGGACTTCTCAAAGTTCAAAGAACATTATATTATGTTGTTAATACTCGTATGTATCACTATCAACAACACGGTGTTGCACATAAAATCTTAAATTCATTCAAAGTTCAGCACAAACATATTTCCGTTTTGCCCGTCTGACGGCTTAATGGAGAACAAGGAATAGAAGAGGAGGTTTCACTGAGATGTCCACCTGGTTTAGTGATTTGTATGACTTTTAATAAATAACAACCTTAAACTGAAAAAGATCGACATTGGTTCGCTTCTCATTAAACACCGAGACCGACGTCAAGTTGATCGACGTGGTCATGCCTGCAAAAGGCGTTCTAGGCCGGCTGAGTATGCCCTTCAGACACGGTGACTAAAAATGGTAAGCTTTAATTCAATAACGTCGTTAAAAACGGGGGCATATCTTATATCAAGTACAGTCACGTCGATATGTTTTATCTGTTAATTGCCAAGTAATTTTTTTTTACTTACAAAAAGATTATTTGATCATGGTATGATTTTTAACTGTCAGATAGTCAACTTGTACACCTGTTGGGCAACGGCATGGGTATACCCCATTCCGTAAACATTTTTACGCAAGAGTTGGATCATAACAAATTACCGACAGTTGGTGAATAAATTTACCTAAACATTGGACAGAGTATTTTGACCAAATGTTGGAGATCTTGGGCCTTTCTCAAACCTCGGCTTGGGCTCCGTCTCCGGCTTGGGCTCCGTTATAAACTGTTGGTGCAGCGTGTATTTGTATCGCACAGAGCCGGCGCGGCACGGAGCCCCGGCACGGAGCCGGAGCCCAAGCCGAGGTTTGAGAAAGGCCCCTGATCGCTTGTCACCAACATTTGGGCATCACGACCCATACATCTGCTCAGAAGATGGACACTTTTAGGAATATTTGTATCCAACCGATGGTCATTTTTCTCTTAAACAATTGGACAGCATTCTGAAAAGGTTATCAATAGTTGGGGACTGAATTTATCTAATAGTTTGATACTTTTGTATCCAACAGTGTAATAATATTAATCCACTCACATATGGTTTTTGTCTCTGAAAACATTTATTAATATATCATAACATCATTTACATAACTAATTTTAAACATTATTATGAGTAAACTCTTAAAAAAAAATAATAAAGAAGTGTAAACAATGCACTTTTCGATATGCAGCTTTCATGTAAAAACAATACAAATCAATATTAAATGCTTTCTTTATAATGTATCGTTCGTGGCTTGTCAGAACTTCTAGTGTGTCATGAAACTAATCAAATGAACAACATGATAAAGATTCTGACTTTTTGACATGGCTGCTACATTTTACGTTTGAAGTTTTAAGGTCTTTTGGAATTTGTGTGTTTTGTTAGAACTTCTCATACATTGACAATCCACATCCCGTGTGTATGAACGGCATAAAAATCGTTTTATTGTACAGCTAAGTGCGTGTACTTTTGTATTACTTTTTGGGGGTTACTTTAAGTAAGATTTAAATGCAACAAAATTTGGTTGATTCTCTAAGTCAACACAAAATAGTGGCCTAAAGTGGACTGAAAAAATAAAATAAAATAATAAACACATGGATGAGAAACCAATTTATTTTCGGAAACGGTTCGGGCAAGTTCAACTCGCTCAAAAACATAGAAGCACACTAAATAAACTGAAGTTCCAAAGTGCCTTTTTAAAAGCCAAGACGGCCCACAGACCGCTTACGGTGGCAGTTTCCCTGCTTCTGATACCCGTAGCTGCTCATAGACACACTTCTCCAAGAAAGTCCAATCACCTTGACATCTCTGCTGATATTTGCAAGTCATAATTTGAAGTCCAGGTCATATATTGTACGTTTTAACCATAGGGTTATATCATATAGGAACTAGAGGGCGCACTAGCCTAGTTACGTGGCCCGACAAGGGCAGCAGCGGCCATTACGTCAAAAAACAACAACATTGTGCCTAGATTATTAGTGCGTGTAGCAGCAACAGAGCAATGGTTAACAATGAAAGGGTTTACTGTGAAATGTATGAATGCCAGTGAAGACCGTTTATAGTACTTGAGTATATAATCCCCGAATAAATATAATATTGTAGAATTACGTTCCTTCACTTTGGACAATAAATCATGGCATGTGTGTTCATCCTCTAATTGAAACGAATAAGATAAACCACACGGAAACGGCCGCTAGATCGTTGTTTAGACCGCATAGTGTGTATTTAGCAATCACCCCGTGTATTTCGTATTCAATGTTGCCCTCGTACAAAATGGCGCGCGTGTCTCCTGCGGTCCCATAGCGTTTGTGCACGTAGCCAGCTGCAAGTAGCATTACCAGTGCGCCCTCTAGTTCATATATATAATTCTATGGTTTTAACACACGTCAATAATGGCTCTCAAGATAGAAGGCTGGGACAATGCACGCTTCTCCATAGGTACAAAGACAGCACTTGTTGGCTCAAGAAATCCATTGCTGAGGGCGAAAATAAACGGCTTTGGGTACTTCTTTCCGTCATTGGCCTCCAAATAAATTAGCACCTGGATAATCTCCTGCGTGAAGACAAATAATTAAATTTTAGGACTAATTAATGCTCCATTAATTTCTGCCAGTTATTCCACAGAAGCCAATTTCAAAGAATTATAGATTTTGCATGGGGAGATACAATCTAGTAAGGTTTGCAGTAACCCGATATGTGATAATCCCACAGTAGTTTTTGCCTACCATGCCTACCACTCTACTTTTGCTTTTGACAATTACCCATGTACTTGAAGGCACTTTCAGCCAACTTATGGGAAAATACTAAATTCACCCAACTATTTGAAGGCACTGTTTTACCAACTTATGGGAAAGTACTAAATTTATCCAACTATTTGAAGGCACTTTTAGCCAACTTCTGGGTAAAACTGTTTACAAAAATTCATGAGGAGCAAGTTTGAGGGAAACACTCTCTCACTCTTGCCCAAACTTTTTAGAGACACTTTTACCAAAGGTGTGGAACGATTAGTAAATCAATATTAACATCCAACTTATCTGCTAAATTTCTACCTGTGGTTTGTCACAGGGCTAGCCCTATAAATAGGGCCAAGCTATATAAGTATTGACATGCCTTGTGATTGCCCAGGAGTGGCCTGGTCCTATTTATGGGGCGAGTATCACAAGGCCTTTCCAGTTATTTGCATCGCAAATGTAACCACCCCTACCAAAACTACTACACTATAGTGTAAAATGTCTATGGCAAGCGTCCATCTCATCTCGAAAATGGCTAAATCTAATGCTGAACACACTAATTATTATTTTATTTCTCTCTCCGTAAGTTCAATAAAAAATACACACAAAAGAGATCCAAAATAGATATGGAGAAGGCTACGCCGAGGAGAAAATAAAGGTTCAGTCTGCAGATAAAAATATATTTTCTAAAAGGTACAGACACGCAAAAGGGATACAATTTACAAAGATATAAACAATTAAACAATTAAAAACTTTGAGTAGCATAGGTTGAATCATGGAGACAGCTATAATAACACACAGTATTTCTTTCCGCTACAGGACTATTCGTGGTCTTCACCATGGATACATTGTACATGTATAAAAATTATGATCTAACGAAATGACTGTGATTGAGAAGGGGTGAACAAGTTCATTCAACTCGCAAATCTGTGCGGATTTCCACAATAGACTTCTATAATTATTTTAATCTACATGTAGGCCTATACGTGAGTTCTCATTAGGATTGAGGCAACGTTTCTTACCGGTGAACGTGTCGTTCAGCTCTCCAAGACACCAACAGATGTTGAGGGGTTTAAGAAGGTCCGCCATGACGCTGGCAGGTCTATGCACGCTCCAAAGAAACACCCCAAAAAACAAAACAACAACAACATTGGGTACAAGTTTCACCTTTTCGGTATTAAAAAGGGAACATGGTCATTGACTTGTGTAAACAATTATAGCACAACATCCAAAGTGTCAACAAACACCCATTACTGTGTATTATTATATATATTTTTTAACACAAACAGCACAGCACAGTTGGGTAAGTAGTTTACCCATGTGAAGCTTACCCAACCTTCATTTTACCCAGTTGTAATTTTAGATTAATCTATGATGGATGGTCACAACCAAATAATCACCTTGCAGAGGGTATACAGCCAGATACACTTGGGCAAAGGTAACCGAAAAATATGGGTTTGGTAGGTGACAAACATTAACTAAATTATTGTGAGCAGACCATGTAATAATCTCTTCTTGGAAGCAGTGTTGGCTCCGAAAAGAGCGGGTTGGTTTTGTCAGACCTTTTATTGATGGTTCAAACCGTGTCAGTAACGAAATCTGCAAAGTCAATGAAGCTCCAGCAACCCATGGCTTCTAAGTTTACGAAGCCTTACCATCTTAACACAGACTAGTTCTTGAACAGAATACTATCATAAAATCAAATTCCCTTTCGCACCTTTGGATACATGAACATCAAACATTGACGTCCTGCAGCATCAAAGCTACGTCCACCCCCTATCCATCTTTGTTTGTGATTTGTGCCTGCAACTTGCCATGTACGGGTATATGGTACACATTTGCATTATGGGGAAATGTTTCCATGTGGAGCAGTTTACCTCATTTTTCAGTTATACTTCTTACCACTTGTTGTGCAAAAGTTACATTGCTTGAGGTTAAAGAAATGTTGTTTTACCCACTTCTTTGGTGATTTGAGTCTCCGTGTTACGCTATTTAATTTCCTACCCAATTTGGGGTACCGTGTTATTTTTGTAAAAGTGGCAACCGGCGCGAAAGCACGTCTCAAGAAGGCGCGTTTTCTATTTTATTCGTCTTCGGTGTGTTTTTGAGCCTTAATAGTTTTGGTAGTCTTGATGTCACTATAGAATAAATCGCCAGACACAAGTGCAATATGTTTGGCGCCATAGGGGTGCCATGTCGGGAAATTCCCTTACATCACCTTATTGAGAAATATGTTCGCAAACAAAAGTTGTTTTTGTTACGCTCCCTGGCTGCTGAATAAAGAGACCATTCATGGGGAAACATATCGTTTGTTCTCTTAACGGCTCGATTATGTGAACTTAACCTTGACACCATACTACATGAAAGCATTTCGCTACGGATCTCTACTATACTGCCTATGGGCATGGAGACTCAACCCTGGCCCTCAACAGAACTAATGTAGACTTAAAGTGATGCTCTTGAGTGACATTTTGTCAGGGATGCCGTGTGTTATTGAGGGTTTCGGCCATCCGCCGAAACCACCTTTGTTTTCGTCGAGACTTTTAGTATTATTATACTTCCATCCGAATAAATCTCGTAGTGTTAACACGTGAAATTTGTGAAGGCTCGATCTCAGAAACCATACTCGCAAACAGCACAACCAATACATCAAATCAAAGCGTAGGACTCGCAAACAGCACAACCAATACATCAAATCAAAGCGTAGGCCCTATGCCCGAACTTAGAACATAAACATGACATAATGGATGCGTCACATTTACCTGTATACGAGAGACGTTTTAAAATCGTGGCAATCGACGACTTCACTTTCAACAGTGAACTGTTTTAGCGCTCTCTTGTGATAATATTTGGCCAGCCGACCACTTTCATTAATAATTTCCTACGGGTGAACCACATTAAATAGGCAAAAATTAATGCGCCAAGCTAATTGTCATAATTTGTATACCCACAGAATCTTTTTAGGCCTAATTATAAGGTTTTGGAGGTCATGCAATTGATAGAATGTGTAATGGTAAGAATCTATCACAACCTAGGGGTTGTGTGTTTCATCTTTTGGGGAAATTTGATCATAAATTTAGGCTTTAAAGTTGGTCCTATTTCTTGTGAATCGGAGGAGTGCCTGATGAAAAGTGGCAGCGAGTCGGTTTGGGAAAAAGCACATTTTCGGTGCTGTTTTTTTCTAGGGTAGTTAGCAAAAATTCCGAACGGCTGAACTACCAAAAATTGAAAAGGAACCTGAAGTATAGTTGTCTGAAAAAATATCTGATTGGTTTTCAAGAGGCTGAGATACTTGAAATATTTGTAGAGTATTTTGTTAATAGATGGCATTTAGCATTGGTTACTAAGGGAGTTTATTTGGTGCGGTGCTCCCAGCCTCGCTACCATGGGCAGCGCGCCGTATCGATACCTCTCGTCGCTAAACCCCTGGGAGGGAAACACTGAAAATCAATGCTGATTGGCTAACCAAAATGTACTGCTTTGCGTGCACGCTTGTTAAAAACATTCGAACGCTCGCAGGGGGCGCTTGTCGGATCCCCCCGGGCGCTTAGTTCGCGCGTGTAAAAATGCACGCATTTCGACGCAATACGTTTCAAATGAATCATGTTTTTACATGGTCACCCTAAACTGCATACAGTTAGACGAATCACAAGATCGAAAAAGAATGAGAGGGGTTAGTTGCTCCATGACTTGATGCGTCCTTTGACAGCGCGTTCAGCGTAGTCTCTAACACAGAATGGATCAACCACAGGTCTAATTAAAATATCCAATATATTTGGATATTTTGAAGTCACACTTCCAGGGGTGCGTTTTCGCGGTCGTAACCAATAACTGTTTCGGTTGACTTGGCCACTGTTTAATCCTATAGTCAATGACCGAAACAGTTATTGGTTACAGCCGCGAAAACGCACCCCAGGGGTTACAATCGAGCAAGGCATTCTGGGAAAGAAAACAAAATGGCGCGTCGAGATCGTACACCACTGGGAACGAGGTTGCGGTGCTCCCATAGAGTTATATATAACTCTATGGTCTAACTGTATGCAGTTTAGGGTGATCGTGTAAAAACATGATTCATTTGAAATGGAATCGCGTCAAAATACTTGCATTTTCACACGCGGGGTCGAGGGGGTCGTGGGTCGTGGGTCGTGGGGTCGATGGGGTCGAGGAGGTTTTAGAACAACCCGCAGAATGGGGGTGTTGTTACAAAGAAATATATTGTGAGTGACATTTTTTATGATTTTAGTGCTAGGGTTAGGTTAAGTGTGAAGCTTTAGTTCAGTGTTAGGGTGAGAAGTACCGGGCTCGGTTTCACAAAAAAGTAATCACCACAATAGGTACTCCGAAAACGGCTCAACATTTCTTATCCGCATAACAATGAAGATCTTGTATGAGGTGCATTCCACTGCAACCTCAGTCCCAGGAATGATCCATATGAAAGAAAAATTCCCAACGAACCAAAGTGCTCTTCGGGCATGCTTTTTCTTAGGAGGGTTCGGGTAGTCATCCCTGGGTTTTCCTCTCTCTTTCCCCTTTATTTTATTGTAGCTAATTATGAACTCTTCCCTCCCCCAACCCCCCCCCCACCAAACCCCCCCCCAAAAAAACCAACACCACCAACACCAACACCAACACCAACACCAACACCAACACCAACACCAACACCAACACCAACACCAACACCACACACACACACAAGTGTGTAAACACCTCCAATCGGGGACCTCCTTATGTCCCTCTTTTGTTTGGACTCTAACTTTTTGGCAACAGCTCCTATTGGTTTTGTACACAATTTCTAACTGGGGACCTTTACCCAACCGGGGACCCTATTGTCCTCTTTTGTTATAGGTCCCCGGTTTGAATGTGAAAACAAACTCACACACACACACACAAGTGTGTAAACACCTCCAATCGGGGACCTCCTATTGTCCCTCTTTTGTTTGGACTCTAACTTTTTGGCAACAGCTCCCATTGGTTTTGTACACAATTTCTAACTGGGGACCTTTACCCAACTGGGGACCCTATTGTCCTCTTTTGTTATAGGTCCCCGGTTTGAATGTGAAAACAAACTCACACACCCAACCTTACGGATCCGGTTTGTGGGGTACTGCTATTGTTATTCTATTGTTCCCTTTTCTAAAGAATTCCCTTGTGGGGCCCTATTGTTCCTATTGAAATTGCCTTGTGGGGTCCATTGTTCCATTGTTAAAAGTACCCCGTAAGTTGGCATGTGTAAGGGCACAGGTACAGCACTCCTATACGTTAGAGGACACCTATTGTACTTTATGTTGTTCCTGTATTGAAGCAATCCCCATTGGTTTTGTACACAAATGACTAGTGAGGACACCTGAAAACAAAGAACCGACTAGTGAGGACCTATTGTCCCTATTGTAAAATGTCCTCGGAGGGTAGGCAATTCAAACACACACACACACACACACACAAGTGTGTAAACACCTCCAATCGGGGACCTCCTATTGTCCCTCTTTTGTTTGGACTTTAACTTTTTGGCAACAGCTCCCATTGGTTTTGTACACAATTTCCAACTGGGGACCTTAACCCAACCGGGGACCCTATTGTCCTCTTTTGTTATAGGTCCCCGGTTTGAATGTGAAAACAAACTCACACACACAAAAACCGTTCGCTTCGCCTATGCCACGGACAAAGCACAAAATACATGTACCGTATCATGGTAAATAGTTCGTTTGGCTGATGGACAGGAGATAATGTCTGGATCCGAACAACAATTCATTTTATTAGCACGTATAACGTTCCCCAGTCAATAAAACTACCCACTAACAAATTCAACTTTCGGCTCAAACCGGTTGAAAAAATAAAACATTGTCTGATTTGACCCGAAAATTAAAATTTTAATAAGTGGTCCATATTATTTACAAACAGACTGTTCAACACTCTGTCGCCGCCGATGGCATCATGGGTTTAAGTGATCGCGCGTCGCGTTTTCAGTCTCGCGGCCATCGCGCACGCGCCGGAAAAACCGACCTAATTTAAAGATCAATCTTTAGATGAAATATCCAAAGAAGCACTGAAAATCTTATTTTATGAATAATTCATCAAAATAAGGTCATGTTCTGAAATACAGTTTGTTACTGATTAGATGACGAGTTATCAAAGCATTCACTAGGTCTGCAAAAACTTTGTATGCAGAAATTGGCATAAGTTGCACTGAAGCATCCAACTGGACCGCAACTCCACAAAATCCCCAAAAGGCAGTCTGGCTTGCGCGTTTGTTGTACGCCTGTCGAGAGTCTTTTGATTCTAAATATTTGAGCGTCTCATCACGCGCACACAAAATTTCACTGCTAGCTAGCTAGCTGTGTACACACACGTCCACACACACGCGATGTACACGCGCAAAAGATCTCATACCGCAGTTATAGTTTTAAACTTTTTAGGCGACCGTACATTTAAATCAATTTTCCATGAGCTCGTCTGTTCAACTGTATTGACAAAACGGCTTCTCGTTTCGTTTGAAGCCATGTTTGTGGTGTTTATAAGGAGGCTGTCTTGCTTTCTGTGACCATGCGCGTTGATTTTCGCGACAGAAGAAGCTGCATACCGGTATTGAGCAACTTTTTGGCTTCGGCTGTTTTCTTGTGTGTTCTTTTATTGTTCCATGTTCCAGTTTCCGTTCATGCAAATCGTAAGTACAACAGACTCATAATCAGCAATTTATGAAAAGATCATCCAATTAAAAAACAAATTGTCACAAGTTATTTTCCTCATAAACGCGCAGGCCCAGTTGCGAAGGCATTTTTAGCGGCCAGTTTTAAGGAAGCCAAATTATTGCATCCATTTCTCCGTATTCGTTCAAATCATGCTACGAGACGTCTAGTCGGTGGCAGCATCGGAAACTGGGCGTCGTACCAATAAATACAATACCACCTGAGACCAAACTATAGCATTCAAAGAAAATGACTATGTTTGATGAAGGTTACATCAAGTTGTCAAGTGTGTGTGAAGTTGGTCACGTGCCGATTGGGAACAATGTTTCCTACGCTGGCCATCCCTCGCCCAGGGTAGGCATACACTCCGAGTGTGTGTCAAACAATCTGATGACCGGTCTTTATGCGTTTTTGTGTTTTGTACAGCCAGTATTTTCGAAAATACCCCTAATTCTTGTTAAACTTGACAACAGGCCCATTTTTTTGTTGATGAGTAAAAACTCATTGCACACACACAAATCAGAACTGCCTATTGGTCTTTAGTTTGGTTTCCCACCAGTTAGTCACGTCTGGTATTATTAACAGTACTAACACTAATACAGTTTTTGTCTGATAGAATTTGCAGAAGCGTTGTGGATAGTACCTGAGGAGACTAGCATTGATCTACAGTGTAAGGCCGACCTGGTCCGAAAGTATCAACCTCTAGTAACAATAAGGCAGGTTTCAAATCAGTTAACTTTCTCTACTTGGCAAAGAGATTGGGACACAGTTTAGGCACCAGTGTGACAGGAGATTCCGTCTCCCCGGATATTCTGTCCCCCACACGGCGAACCGTGTAAAACTTATTCTGATACCGCTCTCGTTTTGAATCCTCCTCATCCAGCCCGTGTTTGTTTCACATAATGGGGGACAGAATCTCCAGTGAACAGATTTTACAATCAGTGTCTGGTATCCTGCATAATTTTGCTTACAGAAAATTTGTAAGTATTATCTTCTTCAGCATCTTTATGAAAATGTTTCTTGTGTCCGTAGGCACAGTCATTGAAAAGCATCTATCGTTTTGCGAAATCTTGCGTAATACTATAGTTTTCCATCTAGGTGTTTTTTTTTAAAAGCAGTTTAGAAAAGTGGTTTCCCCCCTTGAGTTTTTCACATTTAATTTTTTATTATTTAACTCAGCTGGTTTAAAGACAGTGCACCTGTCATTCCGTCACAGCGAATTGAGGTGGAAAATCTCGGCACCCTCCGGATCTCTCAGCCGAGCGCTGCCGATCAAGGTCTCTACGTCTGTCAGATTAGCCGCTGGGAGGCCGTGGTCACATCCAATGAAATACGGCTACACTCGGGGCCTCCAAACGGCCTTGGCGAAAGTGGTACGTAGCTGTTGTTTGCTTTATTTTCTCATACTTTAACATCTATATGCAAATCGTTTCATTTGTTTTCACCTGGCGTTCCAAACCCCCTAAATAAGAATATAATGGATTTAGCATTGTTCCAGAGCTTCATACGTAATCGGGGGGGGGGGGGGAATAAAAAAAAATCATGTCTTAACTTTGTAGTCCCCAACCGACTCTGAAATGTCACTACAAAGTGACAATTGGGTAGGGGGCGGGGTCACAATAGTGTGACTTACATGTACATTTCATGAATCAGCACACAAGTCATAGCGTATTTCATATGAGTAAGCACAAGCCATAATTTGTATAACTTATAATATCTGATTTAGCATAAGCCATATATTGTGACTTGTGCCAATTATTATATTTTTTTATGATATAGGCCCTACATAAAAGTCACAATTATGACTTTGGCTAAATCAAAATTAACAGATATTAAGTTGTCGTCGTCGTCGTCGTCGTCGTCGTCGTCGTCGTTGTTGTTGTTATTATTATTGTTGTTGTTGTTGTTGTTGTTGTTGTTATTGTTGTTATTGTTGTTGTGGTGGTGGTGTAAATTGCATGATCATTATCGCCTATAATTATCCTTGCATTTAACCTACAAGTTTCAACAACTGTCCGTTTTGTTTCAGCTTCCATGAAGGCTGTGAACATGACCATTATGGGTCTTCCGAGTTTTTGGGCAATGTCCATAGTTCTGAGTACAGGCATCCTTTCAATCTGGTTCTTGGTGGTCCTCATGCTGCGATTGAAAAGGCAAGAAAAACAATCTTAATCTGTTCACATCTTCTTTTAAAAAAAAAAGCTATACCTCCACCGAACTGCATAGGCACCCATCGCAGAACCACACAGGCAATATACTACACTGAGTACCTACCCATAATACCACAGTGGTCATATGGGAATTTTTACATTTTGCGTCATAATTTACACATAAATTCAAGAGTTATAAAAGTGACAGCTGAACAAGTTTTTAGATGTGCCCCCCTTTATTCATATCAAAGGTTGACAAAAATCGGACTGAGCAACCCCCCCCCCCCCACAAAAAAAAAATCAAAAATAAAAATAAATCAGATGTAATTGTTTCTTCCACTGAGCTCTGTACACACATTTCTTTTGTGTGGCGACAACAATTCTCACGTAAACATTTCAGTTGATAAACACAATGGTAAACAGATCGCAAAACAGATCAAATTAACAGCTTCACAAGAAATAATGTGTTCCCCCATCACTTTATGATCTTTTTGAACCACAGTTCCAAGTGCTGCGGGAAGGCTTAGTCGCTGAATGAAAGTCCAGGAGAAATCAACTCATCTTGGCCGTGCAAGTCTCGCGCGTACTTTGAACATTGTGAACCTGAAAAAAAGTGCACGAGTTCCTTTACGCGGTAAAGCAATGAACTTGGGACAAAAGTTCTCCCAAAAAATGTTCGGATATTCGCGAGACTTGCACTGTCCATTTGTTTGCCATCTTAAATTGTCAATCCGTCGTATTATCCACGAGTCTCGTGTCAGTGTAGCTTGTAAAGTCCATGGACATGCAGTGTTATTCCGTCTTTTGGGGTGTTTGTTTGTTTGTTTGGCCGTTTTCTTCGAACCTCTTCTTACCAATTGAGCCCTAAACCGTGGGCGTATGGGGACTCTTTAGTTAATAAGGGGGGCAGAGGGGTTGACTTGGGAGAATTCGACACAGATCAAAACGCTAGTACAATTTTTTTTTTTAATACCGGGTAAAGTCTTTTTTTGCTTTCTTCGTCCATTTTCGCCTTTCTCGCTGTGCAAGAACTTCCCAATACAAGTGTTTTGCCGAATTTGAAAGGATATCGCCCCCTGCACCGTACCCTGGCTCGTGCACCTATGCCCCAAAAAACTATGTTTAGTTGTATTTCTCTTGTCTGATGTTACATTTTGTTGTTGTGTTTACTCAATAATGACATTATTGTATTTGTTGAAGTTTTTTCTCATAGAAGTATGGAAATAAATGTGAGCGAATTTAATTGAGAGGAAAAACAAATTGTCATTACTTTGGTTGGATTCGAGGATGAAGGTTGATTTTAGAATTACGGTCTCTACAACATCTTCTTTGAACGGTATTTAGAAGTATAGGCCTACTGTTCATCCTTGTAGTAAATGAATAAATACATCAATTAAAAACAAACAAAACACACACACACAACCTAACACCCCATCGATCTTTGTCCATAAATCTTGTCTTCTCTTAGTTCTAATCGTTTTTTATCACCACCTTTACTAAAGAAAATTATTTCACGCCCATTGAAGAGAGGCTTCAAGGTAAAATTTCCACTAGATAGAATTCTCATGGAAGTGGGACAAATTGCAAGCCTCCAACCTCACGTTAAAATGGTGTAAAATTTCATTATTTGATACTCTCTCAGAACAAAATTTGAAACGTGACTCTATCTGACGTCAAAACAAATGGTTCTGTACATTCCATCAAAGCGGAAGTCAAGAGGAAACTGTGCTCCAGTTATAAGGTCAAATTCGACGGAATTTTGACTGAATGTCATCAAAATTCACAAATGAACTAAAAATTCACTGCACACAAAAAATGTACAGACCATCGATTTGAAATGTGACGCCGCCGAGCGTTTTTGAGCTTTGACAAAAAAAATTGCAGTTGAAGGGTATACAGTGGCATTTGACACTGTTTTTAGAAGCGAGCTTGGAGTCTTGAAACTGTTCCCGCCTTAATTCCTATGGACTCTACATCTATTGGAAAATGAATGCACCACGAAACTGAATTTGACATTGGAACCACTCTTTAGTAATGGTTGCACCACCATACTCTAACTCCTCTGTAAAAATAACAAAAAAACATGTTAGTGAACAGACTTATATGAATATGAACAAAGCTGACAAAGACAATTATAACCAAAGTACGGGTGAACGTTTGTGGTATTCAGCTTTTTTTTCTTTATTATCAAAGTCGGATTTTAAAATGGCAAACCTTGGTTCAGTACTGGGCTTTCAAAATTCTTATTAATATAAAATATGAACAGTTTTAGTCTTAATGTTGCATCATAAACCATGGAAGTTTCTTGTGTATTTGAAAATGTTTGTGGAACCGCGGTTTCCACTAAATAACGCCCGAAGAAAACAAAACCACATAGGCCCTACTTTAAAGCACATGTACATCATTAGTAACTGTCAAAGACCAATGTGTCCGCACTTTATGTGACCCAACATGAAACAATCCTGTGAAAAATTAGGCTCAATCGGTCTTTTGTGTCACACGAAAACCTAGAAGACAAAAAACGAAGGAAAAAAACCTAGAAACAAAACAAACAATAATTTCACTGTTTTTGAACATCAAGCCTTGGTCTCACGAGATCAAACTTGGCCTAGTTGTTTTTACTAATGTCCCATTAACCATAGCATTTCAAGCAAACATATTTGAATGGAATTTGTCCACCATGCCCATCATTAAACCTTGTAAGTTTATGTAAACATTCATGATTTGAATCTTAACAATGTTGTGCACACCATTTAATGGGTCCACACAATTGACTGCGAACTAGACTTGCTTAGTCCTTTCATGTGTATAAAGAATAGCGCCGTCACACGCAATACCTGCACTTCGGTAATACAGCAGACAGTCTCTCCATCCACAAATAGTCCAAGTAAACCTTGAATTATCGTGGATGCCCTTTTCTTCTTGGCGATTGCCGGGAACCAGTTGCCCGTAAATTGCCTCATCCAGCATGGCCCTATGAAAGACCAACCAAAAAGGAGGCAAAAACTATATACACAAGACCAGTGGTTCGAGAAAGAGAATTTACACACCACTGTACGTACCAAATATACGGCACTACTTACAAAAGTTATAAATTATATTGTTGTTTATTACTTGAAACAAGTTATAAATCTGATAAAAATGTGATCATTCAAAAATAAAGATACGTTACAGGTATACGTTTACACCTTGACAACATTTTTTGTTAAATTCCATATACAAAATATATATACAATAAGATTTTAGGCATTGGAAAGTGTCAAAAAATAAACAATCTGAAATGTAAATGATAGGCTAATTACTAGTACAGGTTTTCCCGGTCAATTTGAGCAAAAATTCAATTTAATTTCATTAGAGTGCATTCAGAGTCGCGCATTTTCAAGTAATTATATTAAACTGGGTATTTCTTTTTAGCCGATATTGCAATTACTTCCGTTTTCGTGCACAGTCGTCCCTTTTAATTTATAGGCACTCAATTCTATGTTTTCATCATTCTTCAGCTGAATCTTTCCAACCTATTCCCAGTTGATGAGATCGAATGATTGACCAGCCTCTTGCTGTTGGCTTTTGCGAAAATAAACTATTTTGTTGTACCTCGTGAATTTGAATGATCTTGATTGACAAACGAAAGCCTTAAAGATTGAAAGTTAAGTACTCCTTTTGACTGTTAAATGCCGGTGCTAGGGATCATTAATTTTCCCCCAAAATTAATATATATAGAGCCACGATTCAAATTGAATGAGATCTTGTTAAAATGGGTCGGGAAAAAACTATAGTCAACTTTGTCATGCTTTGATTTTTCTGTTCAAAAATTGCACAATGAATAACATTAATTTTCTATTAAGAGTGACACAAAAAGACTTCCTGCGTGGTGGAAGATTTAAAAAGGGGCTATAAAGGTCAAAATTTGTTAAGAGGGTACTGCCTGGAATACAAAACTTTGTACAACGGTTTTTCAGTTCACTATAGTACTGACATTAAAGAGGGAAAGGAAATCAGCTGCACAGTTAATTTTAAAAGTATTCCAGTGTAGTTACATTATTGTACATTATAAGTCCAGCACAGAAACTAACTTGAGCCAGAGTCCAACACAAAACTGGCAAAGCCTTGTCGCCAAAAAAATCTTGGACTGGATGGAGTGTAACTTGAACTTCCAAGTCCGAGTGTAGACCGACCTCTCTGTCACTGGTGTAACAAGAAAAGGGGCCGGGGATGTTAAATTTGAATGTTTGAATGTTTGAAAATCATTGATGGCCAAAATTGTCACAGTCATTGATGACCAGGAATGTTGATAATGAAAGACGGGTCTAGAGATCCTATCAGCTGCTGGAAGAGGATAATCCGAAGGCTTGGTGCTGGGTTCACACTAATTCTAGCTATGCTATGGGTGTTTGAATGACTGGGTACTGGGCTCAAACCATCTAATCCTAGCTGTGCCAGGGGTGTTCGGATGACTGGGTACTGGGTCCACACCACCTCATCATAACTGTGCCATGGGTGTTTGGATTGACTTGGTAGTGGGTTCACACCATCTCATCCTAGCTCTGCCAGGGGTGTTTAGATGACTGGGTACTGGGTCCACACCATCTCATCATAACTGTGCCATGGGTGTTTGGATGACTGGGTACTGGGCTCACACTATCTCGTCCTAGCTGTGCCAGGCGTGTTTGGATGACTGGGTACTGGGTTCACATCCTCTCATTGGTGTTCTGATGAATTGGTACTTGGTTTACAACATCTAATCCTAACTGTTCCATGGGTTATTATGCCATGGATGAATGAGTACCGCCGTCGATTTCACCAAACTCTTCCTAACTTAGGATTAATCTTAGGACTTAGGACGAGTCCAAGCCTTGCACTGTAACATGTAAACCTTAAGATTAATCCTAAGTTAGGACTAGTTACTCGTCCTAACTCGAGATAGGATTAATCCTAGCGTTTCGTGAAATCGGCTGCCGGGTCCTTACCAACTCATCCCAACTGTGCCAGGGGTGCTTGGACGACTGGGTACTGGGTCCACACCACCTTATCATAACTACTAGAGGTGTTCCAATGTCTGGGTGCTGGGTTCATCACACCAACTCATCCTGACTGTGCAAGTGGTGTCCAGATTAACTGGGTGTTTATGAACACCGACACATCATAACTGTGCCAGGGCTGTTCGTATGACTGGGAACTTCATCAAGACTTCCATAGCTTCATGCACGGGGCAATTTTTACAAGCCAAAACCACTGCAGTAGGAATGACCTGCAAAAAATTAAATTAAAAAAATAAATAGAAATTCCCCATCCACCATTGTTTACTTTATAAGTAACAAACAGGGGATTTTACAATTGTACTTTTTGAATAAATAAAAGGGCAAAGTCACCTTAAAAAGATAGTCTTGACTCCAACACATTTCCATCTTAATATTTGCAATAAAAAGTGCAATTGTCATTATATTTCCGTAAACCCACGCCTGACAGACGAAAGTTCCAATAGATCCATTCACTACAACCACCACTTGTGCACACAAATACATCTGACAAAAGTCTAACATGTTCAAATTTATGGAGGTATGACAGCCGACAGGCCAGAGGATAAAACTCTTGCAACACAGGAGAGAAGGCCTTAATACCAGTTCACACTTCATGCAAAGTGAAAGCTAGCAAAGCAAATGTTCTCGCATCACAACTGGAAAAGCGGTGCGTACCGATTATTGCATCACCAAAATTCGCTTCGCATTTGCTTTTGGTGTGGCGAATGAAACTGGGCCGGGAATCGAACCAGGGCCACAGTGATCAAAGGCAAGTGCATTTACGCACTAGTCAGCCATGCCACCCAAGATATGCAGGCGCGTGTGAAGAAACACGAAGCATATCCTACCTTTGGTTTGAACGAACCGATTCTGGTGTGTTCAGACACTGCCATTTGTTTCAACTCCTCCGATATTACATCCACTCCGTATAAGGACCTGAGAACCGCAGAGAGAGCAGCCTCTACTGAGCACACTGCTAGATTCTAAATCAGAGAAAAATAGAACAACCACATAGATTACTAAACACCAGGGCCCAATTTCACAGAGCTGCTTAAGCAGAAAATATTGCTTACAATTTTTCTGCTAAGCAGAAATGAGCAGGTTACCAGTAATGAATTGTACTTGTGGTACGCTAGTTTGGCTGGTAACCTTATTCTGGTAAGCAAAATTTTGTTGTGCTCAGCTACTTTTTTTGCTTAAGCAGCTCTATGACATTGGGCCCCATAGCGCTGCTAAACGGTAAGCAAATTTTCGTGCTAACTATAGCAGCAAAGTTTGCTTAAGCGTAAGCGTATTTCTCAGGTTAGCAAGAATATTAGGCAGCCATCTTGCGCGTTCACCGTGGATTTGCATTTTTACGTCATTCATTTTCACACAGTAAGCACCAGAAGGTTAGCATGCCTTTTTATGTGCTTACGGTTAGCAGCGCTATGAAATGGAAATTGCACAGTAAGCACAAAATCGGCCACTAAGCAGCTCTATAAAATTGGGCCCAGGCATTGCTTAAAAAGTGTGGCATTAACACTAAACAAAAACAACCAAACAGCTGGAGGCTTAATGTTTTTACTTACCTGTACAATTGCAATTCCTCTGTGGAACAATTTGCTGTTACTGTTAAAAAGACAAAACACAAAAGTAACATTTAATATGGCATGTCGTGGCAGAGCGTTCAAGAGTGTGGGTTCAAGTCCCGATCATAACAATCGTGTCCTTAAGCAAGACACTTCAACCATTATTGCTTCGTGGTATTAACATCATGGGTATATCTACTAGCTGTGTGGATTTGTTCTTAGGGAACTAGGTCTTGCTTTTTATTCTACTGCCGCTACTGGGTAGATTGGAATTCAGGAGACTACTTCGGGAGACTACTTAGTTCTGAAAAGAACTGTCCAGCTTATTAGCTACTACCTAGGCGAAAGGTAGGAAATCGGCCGGGACTACTAATTTGGCTTAGTGGATCGGATCGAGGGGACTTCTCGTTGTTAACTTCACTGCCGCGGAGTGAGTTCTTAATTGTTCTCGACATTTCGACTAGCTTGCTCCCGTCATCCTCAGGAGACTGACGATGACCAGTTCCCTAAGAACAAATCTACACAGCTAGTAGATATACACATGGTGTTACCGCAAACCGAATATACATTGATACCTCACCATGCAAAGCCTCAAAAAGTATATGCATTTTTGCTTCGCCCTTCAAAACTGGACATCAAGCTGTAGGTCCTCTGTGTTGTGTAATGCACGAAAAAAACCCACAAAAAACAAGTAAACATATCAATGAGAGAAGGTGTTTGCCCTAATGTTTCTGGTATGGTTGGCTGCAGATTGCGCCACAACATTTTGTGAACCAATACATGGTCCTTTGTAAATAAATGGGTCTGACAATTTGAACATAGCTCCACATACCTTGTCGAAATGGTAATGAGCATTTTGAGACGCCCTTGGGTTTCATAAAGTGCTATATATTAACTACGTAATAATTAGCACATGAGTGAGGAGCCACTGTATTCTTTGTGATTGTAACTTTTCGAGTTTGCAGTTTGATCCAGTAGATTTTGAAACTTTGCATTATAGGAGTACAATCAGGTGAGGTTTGCGGTGACACCATGTGTAGAAAACTCCTTTGAGCAGAGGTGGTTTTGAGAAAAACCAGTGGTTTGACAACTCAACGTTTCAGAAAGATCCTCACCTGAGTTTGAGATCGACCATGAGATTGTGGAAGACTTTTCCCTTCCTGATGTGAGCGGCCGTACTGACGGCATTAAGGAGCAGCTTGCAGGACATCTCGGCACAGAACCGTCTCATCGTATGAACCCCGACGATATCAAACCACGACGCCGACTCGTTGCCTTCCATGAACGCTCGGATGTACTGATTGATGTGGATTTGAACTTCGATGACACGAGGGAAGAACTGCTGCAGGACTCCCTGCTCGATTAAAATGGGTTTTTTAATTGGTGTGAGAAGGTTAACGAGCACAATGATACAGCCTCGGTACTACTACTGCTAATTATAATAACTTGTTTTTATATAGTGTTTTATATTCAGGGTGTCTCAAAGCACTTATCATCATTAATTTCAAGACAGGTTTTAAAGTTATTGAATTATGAGACCCATATATGTAACACCTTGTAAGGGTTTAAAAGGTACAGCAGTGCAATCAGCAGCCACTGCCAGACAAACCCAGGCAAACTCCTTCTGGGCTCTTTTGTGTGTGTGCGTTACACGAGAGATGAGACGACCGGCTTTACGTCCTATCCAAAGGACGAGGCAATAATGGTTAAGTGTCTGCAGCCGATTTCACGAAACGCATAGGATTAAACCTATCTCGAGTTAGGACGAGTAACTAGTCCTAACTTAGGATTAATCTTAAGGTTTACATGTTACAGTGCAAGGCTGGGACTCGTCCTAAGTCCTAAGATCAATCCTAAGTTAGGAAGAGTTTGGTGAAAACCGACGGCTGGTTCAAGACACAAGTGTCAAGACCGGGACTCAAACCCACACTCTGATGATCAAAAACACCACAGCTTAAGTCCAGTGTGCTTGACCACTTGGCCTCGACCGGCTACTATGGGCAGCGCACCGTATTGATACCTCTCCTCGTCACTAACCCCTGGAAGGGATGTGCTGAAAAACAACGCTGATTGGCTCCCAAAACTGATGGCTCTGCGCACATACGCTTGTTACAAAAATTTGAATAACTCGTTGGACACTTGTATGGTGCTTAGTACGCGTGTGTCAAAATGCAAAGTATTTTGATGCAATCCAATTCGCCGTATTTTTGACCACGTGAGGGCGTATGTGGATAAATTTCACATGATGAAAAACAAGTAAACAAACAGGTTTTTTTCACTTTTTTATCGTTATTGTTTATGTATTTCTTCATTGGTGCAAGAAAACTACAAACAGGCAGTGATAATAAGCTAAAACTGCTATTGTGATGCAAGACATTCCCTGATGACAGCGCCCTCATGCGGTCAAAAATATGGTCAATTCAAATGTCACGACCGGAACCCAAACCCACACTCTGCTGATCAGAAACACCAGAACTTGTGTTTCCGCTGCTCTTGTAACTGCCCTTACCTTTTGTTTCTCTACAGCATCTCTGTTGCAAACAAACGCAGCCACATGCATACATCTTGCTGCCACTGTTGGCGCTAGCATCTTGATGGATTGGTCAATTTTGCGACCCGACGTGAGAAATATAACAGTGTCTGCCTGAGTGAGAGTTGGAACAATGACGGTCCTGAAGTCGTCCAAGCTAATTTTAAAATGAGCTCCCTGTGGGGAACCAAAACAAACAAACAAACAGGTGCATGAATTTCCAAGGTAAGTACAGAAACGTTCTGAATGCTGGATACATAATGGGGCAATGTCTTGGACCAGCCCCTTTTCTGTAAAAAAAATAAGAGGTTCATAACCACATACAAAGATTCTCAACAATAGCCATCCCACTGAATTATTAAAGAAGAGTTTTTCTTTTAAGCCATTATTATACCTCCAAAATAATTCCAAAATTTTCCGTGCCCACCCGAGGGATTAGTTTTCAGAATCTCATTTTTGATGTTGAAAATATTGTTGTCACTATGACACCCTGACTTAAAACCAAGTAAAGACAACAAACATTCTCATAAAATGTTTCAGGATTTACTTTTTCTTTTTGTGAGAAAATGTGGCTTTCGTTCACCGTGAATCGGCCAAAACTTGGCCACAAGCCACGGCCGATAGACGGCCATGGCATGCTGGAATCTCTAACTTACCTCCCATGCCGAATACAAGGGCGGCAGCCTAACAATCTCTCATAATCCTGGTTTGTCTAACAAAAGGGCGAAGGGAATGCTCAAATTTAGGATTACACCCCCAGTAAAAGGGAGATTTGAAGCATGCAATTCCAGTACCCATTGTCCCTCTTTGTTATAGGGCAAACGAAGCATAACAGGGTGAGTGCATGCACTGTGTACACAATGAGTGTAATGTCCAGGCATGTTTACGTATCTTCTGTAGGCATCCAAGGCCATTTCAAGTTTTTGCGAGTTCGGAAATGTGTTTCTTGTGGACAAGATCTTCCGAAGGTAAGTGGTTAACCATTAAATTTTCCAGCAACGTTTTGACTCTCGGCAGAGTCTTTAACTAAGGCAACACAACCCTCATAAACGAGTATACTAGTTTAACTGAAGCAGTATAGTGAAAACAAAATGAAAGAGAGAGAGGCAGAGAGCACACAGAAAAAGCAAGGGATGAGTGAGAAATGATGACTGGGGCAAAGGGGGGGGTAGAGGGAAGGGGCTGGTTTAACCACAAGAGGTTAAAGTTCAACTCACTTTAAATGAATCACTGTCTCTACTTCCAAGAGCCTTGAAACCTCCCAGTAAGAAACATCTCACATCATTTGGATCTTAAAGAGGAAACAAATGAGAACAGATGATAACTACAATGATAACCCACAAGACCAACGTTTCGCTCCAAAATGACTGAACAAAGCTCACCCTTAACACTAGCCTGGCATATGTTGCCTAGTAAAGAATCTGCTATGGGCTAGTAAACACCACTTCTAAACTTGAACTTGCACTGTGGGCTACTAAAACTGTGTGATCTACATCTTCAAAATGCTCATAACTCTTCCTTTGCAGATGTGAGTAATAAATTTTAAAAACATGTTAATTTATTTTTGAGTGTGGGAATGTAACTTCATTTGGCCATTAAAACAGAAAGATATAATAATACCTGTTTTAAATCTAGGCAAGCAAAATGCAAAGATTACTAGCCCGGTGGGCCACTTTACAAAAAGCTTCAGTTCCCTTTACACGATGATTTCGCGCACATCCTTGGTAAAAACTTCAGCTAGCGTAAGATTTTGTCGAAGGTCCGGACCTCTGACCAAATGTAGCAATGTTTGACAAGATTTTACAAGGGACCCCGGACAGTACATTTCATACAAATTTTACAACCACGCAACAATTTAGCAAGGGAACCTTGCTAAATTGCTCTCATGTGAAAGGGGCTAAACACAAGGTCTGCTGAATTTGAGTCTGGATTCCCATCTTCCACTTGATTTAGTGCCTCATTTTGCTAACTGAGGCTGAAAATGCAATTTTCCAGACATGTGATCATGCCAGTCATCAACAAAGTGTTCCTGGAAAACTTTCTCATCCGAACAAATTGATATTGAAAGGTGATACATGACTGATAATGAGAAAAAAACGCTGAAGGTATTATACAGGGTTGAGAGAAAAATGAAATGGTCCTCATTGGGATTTGAACCCAAGACCCCTGACACTCCGGGCAGATGCTCTACCAACTGAGCTATGAGGCACAGTGGTATATACTCCCTCAGGTTTTCACATTGTTCTTTCGGTGTTGCATGGATGCGCAACTGGGCAAAGTAACGAACACAATATTTAGTGTACCTTATCACCATATTCGAGAAAACTGTTTCTGAAAACCTTAAAGAAAAAAAAAAACGCAATCAGCTGATTTCGGTTGTTGCAACAAAATGTAAGGACAATGTGTTTACATGCTGAAAATGTCTGGCCTCCTCCATATCTAATTTACGCTTTAGCATTTCTCATGTGTGGTGTATAATTTATTGAGTTTGTGGAGAGAAATAAAATAATAATGATAATAATAAGAGCCATGTCACACCAGGCAAGTCAAAGAAAACCAGTGAATCCCCCAGAAGAAAACAAATCGCATTTTAATTTCTTCATAATTTTCACGGTAGATAGCAGTTAGACACTGGCAGCAAATCGTCTCTTTTGCGACCAAAGTGTCCCACTTTTCGGGCAGCACAGTTGGTTTGCCTCTAATCTTCCTGGTCAGGTGACACAGCCCCCAACTCCCCTGATGTTCCAGTGGTTTGACTGCAGGACTTGCAATCACAAAGGTTGAGGGTTCGAATCCGGCCAAGCTAACCGCTGATTTCACAATGACTAGAATAAGTATTGTTGTCTAGTTACTGAATCAAAGTTTATTAATTGGTGCAATTCATAATCATAGACATTAAACCAATGTTTGTATGAGAGAAATTGGCTGTTGTCAGCTTGGTGAGTTTGCAGAGTTCCCTTGATGGGAAGATCACCTAAACAAACAAACAAACAAACACCCCAACAAACAAACATACCTGCACCAAAAGTTGGCGGGCACTCTGAAGCGTCCATCAGTCCCATAAAACTTAACTCATCAGTTCCTATGTAGTACACGTGTCCACCTGCATTTAAACTGTGAAAAAACAAACATGTTCCAAACATTTTTTGCATGTTACATATACTTTATGCATTGTCCATATAACAGCATATGTACAAGTTTTTGTTTATTTTTTGTTTTGAAACAGTATCATCAATCAAAATTCGTTTGGAGAAAAGAATTCTTTTATTTTAACAGAAATTTCCTTAGGCAAAAATCGGGCCATGCAACTTTAAAATGAAACTATACAAAATGAATACAATAAAAGCCAGTTGTAAAAATATAGCATTAGCAACATTGAAAAGGCGATAATACATGTATAATATGAAGAAAAAAAAGTAACTATTGCATCTGAAAAGAGCCCATTCTAAGCTATTTCTTTAATCATTCTGGGCCCGGCTTCACAAAAGCACTAAGATTCATTTTACATGTCTTAAGATGAGTTGTCAATATTGCCATAGTGATTTGTACAGTCGACTCTCGTTAATACGAGCTCGGAAGATACGAGACGCCGGTTAATACGAGGTATTTCACCGGTCCCGAACTGTCCCATGCATGTTTCTATGTCTTAAAAAGCGGAAGATACGAGCACGGCCGTAACGAGAACACAGATAATACAGTAATACAAGGTATTTTTGCGGCCCCACGATGACAAAATGTATTGTTTTTCATACTTTTATAGCGAGATCTGAAAAATATTGTTGCGTAAAAGCTTACAGTTCAGTCAAGGTTCGGAAATAAATTCTTGTTGCCAAACTGTTATAAACCAGAAACATTTCGCTGGCAACTTATGCTTGATATGCTACTTCGCTTACACGCTGACGGCTACCAGCGAAAACAACGTTCAGCATAGGCACTACGCAGTATCGAATCTGTCACATCATGGTCACATGAACGGCAAGTTTGACATGACTTTGCTATGATTTTTATCTTGAGTTATACACAATATTAAAATTCTATGATCAAAGTCAACAAAAATGCATTTTTCATCGATATTTTTGTGCACAGGATGCTCGTAAGAACTGTACTGGGAAGCAAACCGCTCCGTTCTAGCCTAGACACGTGTGTAGTGCATGCACTATGACGACGTGTGTATACATGTACGTGTAAATAGTGCGCTGTGTTTAAGACGAGGTTCGGATAATATGAGGAAAACGGGCCAGTCTGGCGGACCTCGTATTAACGAGAGTCGACTGTATTTTGACATCACACTTTGCTTAGCAATTCAGCTTGATACACAGTTAAGATCCATCTTAGCTCTTTGTGAACTTGGTTCCTGATCACATAACGGGAGATACTGTGGCATGTTGTGGCTTAGCGGTTAAGAGCACCGGACTCTAGCTCTGGTGTTTCTGATCAGCAGAAAAAAGAGTTTGTGTCCTTGAGCAAGATACTTTGCCACAATTGTTTTGTCCTTCGGATGGGATATTAAAGCTTATAGGTTCTGTGTACTAGGATTGGTAGAGCACATAAAAGAAACTGGAACACTTATCATGGGAGAGTAGGGGCTAACCCTCATGGTGTTTCTGTCTCACCTATTATAAGCAAGCACCCTTGTTTACAGGTTTCCTCAGGCGTGTGAGCTACAGTGATTAAGTTCACTTATGAGGCATCTTTGGTTTCCATTACCTGAAACATACAAAATCATACACTGTTCTTACCTTGCACCAGCCCAGTCGATGACATCGCTCAATCCTTCTTGGAGGGCTTGTGGGTAGGTTTCTTCCCACACAGTCCGATACATATTCATCAAATGCGTGCAGCGGGCGGCGCCGTCTACCGGTGAGCTCCGGTTGGCTGGTGGCGGCTCCCCGATGGATAAACTGCTGGATAGCTGACGGAGTGCAGTCAACATAATGACCTCTAGGAGGAGTTTGGTCGTGGTACCGCCCTTGAGACGAGACGACCCGGTGATTGCTTCTGGCTAATGAGAAGGGGCGAAAGTAATTCCAAGATGTTGTTTTGTTGTGTCAATGCACCAGTATTGTATAAAGTTTTCAAGATGCTGTTTTGTTGTGTCAATGCACCAGTATTGTATACAGCTTTCAAGATGTTGTTTTGTTGTGTCAATGCACCAGTATTGTATACAGCTTTCAAGATGTTGTTTTGTTGTGTCAATGCACCAGTATTGTATACAGCTTTCAAGATGTTGTTTTGTTGTGTCAATGCACCAGTATTGTATACAGCTTTCAAGATGTTGTTTTGTTGTGTCAATGCACCAGTATTGTATACAGCTTTCAAGATGTTGTTTTGTTGTGTCAATGCACCAGTATTGTATACAGCTTTCAAGATGTTGTTTTGTTGTGTCAATGCACCAGTATCGTATAAAATTTCCAAGATGCTGTTTTGTTGTGTCAATGCACCAGTATTGTATAAAGTTTTCAAGATGTTGTTTTGTTGTGTCAATGCACCAGTATTGTATAAAGTTTTCAAGATGTTGTTTTGTTGTGTCAATGCACCAGTATTGTATAAAGTTTTCAAGATGTTGTTTTGTTGTGTCAATGCACCGGTATTTTATACAATTTTCAAGATGTTGTTTTGCTGTGTCAATGCACCAGTATTGTATAAAGTTTTATGACCATATATCAACAGTTATATCAGAAATATAACATGGTCTATCTGAGGGTGGACAGTTGATATTAGGCCCCCCCCCCCCGAGGTATTGGAAAGGCAAAATACTAGTTCCCTAAGAGTTGCCTCGTGGAACTAAAGTTTGTCAGCTTCCAATATCTCAGGGAGCTTTATAGGCCTATCGACTGTCCACCAGAAATAAACCATGTTGAATTTGTTTTACTGCACCTCATAAATGTATTTCTCTAGTTTGGCATCATTGAACTTGGCAAAATGCAAATTGATATTTACGTGTGCCACCATCTTAGGATGTGGCCATGTGTGCAACTTCCATGCGACAGTTCCACGTTTGCATTGCTAATCGAATGCGTAGTAGACTGTTGCACATGCGACAGTTTACTATGCATGCGTATTTACCCGTTTATATGAATACTGGTGCGTGTGCTTGGTAAACAACAAAAAGAGCATCTGGCATGTGATTGTGGTGTTTTGTTTTAGTGCCACACCTTAAATGAAAACTTTCCTGAATCTTAAAAAATATCCAATTAAAATTAAAATCTGAATTTTTTTATAAAATCAGCCAGAAATCAGACCTGGTATGTTTAATAATCAGTGAACTTTCAGATTAAAACTAATCCTTTTGTTTAGTAAAAATTTTGTATTTCACCTTTAATATTTTGTGTGCAAATAATGTCTCTGACAAAAACAAATTATTTTTCAAGAAAGAAAGAAAAGAACCCCACCCCCCCAAAAAAAAAACCCCAAACAAATCAACACAATCATAATCAAATAAACAAATAAACAAATAAACAAATAAATAATTAAATAAACAAAATAAACAAACACCCCCAGAAAAGCAAAAAAACAAACAAACAAATACAATCAAGTAAACGTTTTCTCTGCTGATCCACTCACCCCAACAATAGGATTGATTATGTAGCCTCTCCCTGCACTCTCTACCACTAATAGCTTTGTGACAACTGTCAAAATCAATCAAGCAAATAAACTAAAAGGAAATACATAAATTACACCACATTGCAAAGGAAATGGAAACAAAATAAAATCTTCTTTCTGGGTCATGAAAGACCTGATGTGAAACATCATTAAACAAAACCCCACATGCACCTCCTGATTGGAAATGTAAGCTGTAATTCAGTCAAAATGAGAAACTTTTATGACAACTAGCCTTTCCTATGAAATATGCTCGCAGGCGTGTAGAAACTACTGGTTGGCAAATATCATAGAGTCGTGCACAGGCCAGACGCACGACTGCGTATGCGGCACGCCACCATCACCCTCATACAAAAAGGCGCGATGTGCCCTCATTTTGCCAGCCAGTGGTGTTTGTGCGCAAAGATGATGTGGGAACTGCTAATTACAATATGATCATTAAAAGCGTGTGAAACCAGGCATTCTGCTTCTTCTCACCCATGTACTCTTGCTTTGCTGAGATGTAGAACAAAGAGCCATTCCAACAGCTTTATTCCATGTACTGCATCTCTTTGCAACTCCTTGCCTGGTGCATGTTTCTCTCCATCCTACAATCTAGACTGTTTTAAGAGGAATACCAATTCCTACCTTCAGCACCCTGAGTTATTTTCATCTTAAATATTTCTTCCTGTAGCCCGTTACCAAGAGGGGTCTTTAGCCTTGTTTGAGGTGAACTTGCATAAAAAAGAAATAACAGTATTAAAGTAATAATATACACATTAATTTCCGTTGAATGATTGAATAAAGAGTTACCTGAGAGAAAAGTTTGATTCCAGCTTTCCACAGGTTGATTTCTGGCAAGATGCGTTGGGTTGAATCCAAGAAGGACTGGTACAAAGACATCAGGGTGTTCCATACAGTAGTCTAGCTGGCCAGCCACAAATGGTGCCTAGAGAGTGATTACAGAATGAATAATAATAATAATACTGGGTTCTTATATAGCGCATAAATATTAAGTAGCTAGATCAAGGTGCTGTAAACCCCATTCATCAGACGTAAACTTTCTCAACTGGCGTGTCGTGGCGAGCGGTCAAGCGCGCTGGTGTTGATCTGGGCCCAATTTCATGGCTCTCTGCTTACCGCCGAATTCTGCGCTTTCGATCACCATTCTCCGATCTGTGCAAGCACCGAGTTTCTGCGCTAGCTGTGTAAGCGAAGAATGCCTAGTAACATGGAGTACGCACGCCCACAAGCAAGACTTCTCTGCTAACCCGTGAGAATACGCTTGACATAAGCAAATAATTCCCTGCTTCAGTAAGCACCGATTCTTTGCTTATACGGTAAGCAGAGCCATGAAATTGGTTTCTGATCAGGAGAATGTGGGTTCGAGTCCCAGCTAAACATTTGTGTCCTTAAGCAAGACACTTAACCATTATTGCTTTGTTCTTCCGATGGGACATAAAGCTGTAGGTTCGGTGTGTTGTGTAATGCAAGTAAAAGAACCCCCCAGTTACACTTATCGTGACGAGAAGGAGTTTGCCCCGATGTTTCTTGCAGTAGCTGCTGAATACGCCACAGTACCTTGTAAACCATTCGAAGGTGGTGCCTAAATGGGTCTCATATTTCAAAACATAGCTCTGCTTTTCCTGTTGAAAAACAAATAATGAGGGCTATATATCGTAGATATCTCAACATGAATTACTGGAGAAGAGAAATCTGTATCAAACAAACGTCTGGATCCAGATTCATAGACTTGCCCAATCCCTCTGAGCCAGTCGATGTTGCGCCCTCTACCAGTGACTAATACAAAAACTAGCATCGCCAATCCTTCGCTCGGCCCCAGCGGCCTATCCAGGACCGCTGGGATGGGCCAATCAGCTTGCACAGATTCTTGTTCAGGAAGTACGTCATGCGTACAGTGCTTGCAGTGTGAGTGTGATGCATGATGGGACTGAGCATTAACCAATGAGCGTGCTTGATACGTTTGCCCATCCCAGCGCCTTTGGTTTGAAGGCAAGGCGCTGGGGACGAGCGAACGCCAATCCAGACTAATTGTTTGCATGCTATAACTGAACCAGGCTAATTGGTTGTATCATCCCTGTGACTTGGGTGTACAAATATGTGTTATGAAACAGAGACGTATACTCACCGACAAACCGCATGTTATGCCGATAAACAAAACCTTTTTCTTGTTTTTGCATATCTGAAAGTTACAAAGAAGATAACTACGTGAAAAACCACAAAGAAAACTGAGTAACTGCGGAGGTTGCAGGTCCAAGTGCCGCTCCAGTGAAATTTTCTTTGTTCAACCCAAAATTAGTAAGAAAAGGACAAGTGTTGGAATGCAAAAAAAAGAAAAGGATTGTTTAAAAAATCATAGTGCTGCTGCATCCCATCTGCAATGAAGCTGAAAGTCGAGTTGACTACAGACAGATTGGCACACTGGATGTAGCAGTGCTATATTTTCCCATATTCCGCAAGTGCACATGGGAAATAACAAATTATCCTCCGGCAAAATTGCAAACAATGATTGACACAAAAATTCTTCGTCAGTTTCAATTTTAAAGTTTGTCTCGAGAGTGGCTGTGCTCTTATTGTCTGATGATAAGTTTCTGTACTTAAGAACTATTTAGTGCATTACAACCCTTACAGTCCCAATATCCAATTGCTAAAATGAAGGATTCAGAAGGACTGGGGGGGGGGGGGCAATAGGCCCAAATCACAAGTGCTTATGACAGGGTCATCAGACATTCCAATCTTCTCCAAGTCCAAACATAGGAGTAGAGGATTAAAGATCGAGACCACACATCTAGCCAAGCATGTGTGATTGCGCTCAATATGCAAAATGCAGAAGCCGTTTCAGAGCAGGATAGAAGAATATCCTACGGCTGCTGACCGAGAATTCTAGCTTGCCGAAGAAAAAAACTGTCACATTTCTTTCACTCTATCATGAGACAGGATAAAGAGTTCACAATTACACACAGACGACAGAGCAACATTTATTTGGGAAATTGTATTTCCTTTGTCAAGTCAGGGTTTCACTGTGGCAATGATATTTTCAAAGGAAAACATCTACTCCCGAAGCTCCAAAAAGGTAAAAAAAATAATACCGTGGGTGGCTACAAAACATTTGTCACAATACCGACCAGAAAAGGCTAAGCTTAAAGTGTAATCGTTTAGTTTACCTCCTGAAGAGCTTTGACACCAGCTTTTGGGCTGTCCTCGGGAGATTCTTGTGATGTCAACAGTGCCTCATCACCACCAGCAATGATATACTCACAGCAAGGTTTGCAGTCTATCTTTACTAGTAAAGCATTTATGGATTTCTGAAATGAAAAATAGTCATCACATTAAAGATCCGGTCATAAAATCAAATAAAACACACATAATTTAGACCACATGTGACCTATGACATCACATTTTCACAAAAGAGCCACAGAGACTGAACTTCCAGCAGGAACATTAAGTCGTCTGCTCAGAACTATAAGGTCATTAATAACAATTTCATTTTTGTAATGATTAAATGAAAAATGCGTATAAATTTGAAAAAATAAATCAAACTCATTAAATTAATGCTTTTCTTAGGAAATGAATGTTTCTTTTTGCCAAACAAAAACTTTGAAGACCACTCTTGATCAATAAACCCCATTTACCAGGAGCTCCAAAATATGCAAAAGCAATTTTATGAAACCTATACAAGTTGCACTGATGACCTTGTTGTTACGAGCAGATGAAATGTAATATGTTATGGAGATTGCATCATCTAATTTTTATCAACTTTTGATGTGAAGAAAAGGGGCATATAGCTCAAAATATGTTGATTTAAAGGGAAGGTATACGTTTGGTAATCACTCTTAAAACTAATCGTAATAAAAACTTACTTGGTTATGGTTAGAAGTACAGCAGCTTTCCATAGTATAAAGCATTTTGAGAATCATTTTACTTTGAAGTAATGTGATTAAAAGTCTTATTCTCGAGTTTTCTTTGTTAATTTGTTAAATTTATTTCACTTTCATATATTTCGTGGCTAAATGTTACTTTCCAACAATACCAAATAATATGTATAGACATACATGTACAAGAAACAGAATTTTGCACCCACCAAACTCATAAATGGTTGGGACCAACTTGGCCCCTGAAGTTCAAATATGCGCGAGACTTGCACAGTCTATTGGACTGCATATAAAATTGCTTTTCATTAATACTTACAGTTATTAGAAAGCCTATTCTACCAGATGTTCCACATCCACTGAACACAATACATCCAGAGCTCTGATCCTTCTTCTGTTAGAAAACAAACAAGTTGTTTACATTTTTAATTACTATTTTTTACCAGTTGACACCGGATGTCGTGTCAACAAGCCAATATTTTCCATGCTAGAATTTGAGTGGCCTGCATTTTGTAACAAAGGCCGTGGCTACTTTTTACACTACGGAGCGTGGTCAGAGCATGCACTCCTTGGGCAACACTTTGCTTCAACCACACAAAGAGGACAGTTGGTGTTGGAAAAAATGTCATGCTTCATTAGTTTGATACAGAATGGGAGAAAAGGCGCTGGGATAATTAGTCAAAACCACTCTTTACCAGGGATGAGTGTGTATAATCTACCCCTCCAGACCTTCGTTCTTTCATCTGACAAACCAGAAATACGAGATTGATAAGCTGGCATGATTGTTTTCCATTGTTCTCACCACTAGGGTAAGCATAACAGAACAAGGATGAGATTCCAGCAAGCCACGGCCGATTATCGGCTGTGGCTTACGGCCACTAGAATTGGCCGAGTCATGGTAAACAAACAGGGCTTCCGTACAAAATGTCTAAAAAGAGAATTATAAATCTCAGTGACAAACATCAACAATTTTTGTTGTCTTTACTGCTTTTAAGGCCGAGTCACACTGCAACGATAACGAAAACGATAACGATCACGACGCAAAGAGAACGCATTCTATTGGTTGAATTACTCCACGCAGAATACGCACACGCTCATTCAACCAATAGAATGCGTTCTCTTTGCGTCGTTACCGTTATCGTTCTCGTTATCGCTGCAGTGGGACCGGGCCTTATGTCAGACTTTTATTTTGACAACAATATTCCAGAGCTGCCCACATTTGCATCTTGCAATCAGGGAGATTTTGTACAGCAATCAGTGAGATATTACTGTAGGGAAAAAAGGTCTAAAATCTGGGAGTTTTTACAAATTTACTCGAATCAGAACATGGAAAAATTACTTTACTTTCAGGGAACTTTTTTGCAGAATCAGGGAGAGCTGGCAGTTTTGATATTCCAATGAAATAGATTTTGGGTTGGTGTTCCCAAAATTAATACTGTGTGTCGTACCGGAAACATTTAGGAAATCTCGAATAAAACTGCTTTTAAATTAATAGAGGCTGTGTCGTCATGATCAAAGCAGGCCTGTTGCGGTATGGAATTATGAACTCTCACCTATTTAGCGCACGCACATGCGCGCTCTCAATAGGCATGATACAGAGGGAGGGAGGGCGCGCGCGTTCAGGAACTGAGTGAGAGTTCATAACTCCAAGTACAACCACAGACCTGCTTTGATTATGATGACAGGCCGTGCTCTTAAACTTTTTGGAAAGTAGCCCATCGGGCTACACACTGTAGTAAACTGTACATTTTACTTGCCCCCAAGAAGTTTTAGTAGCCCAGATTTTAAACATGTACGTATCTCTCTGATGTATTAATGATCATGACCAATTGCATTCACACACTCAAAAATTAATAAACACATTTTAAAAGTTTATTATTCACACCTGAAAAGGAAGAAATGTGAGCATTTTAAGCAAGTTGGTTGCACAGGTTTCAGTAGCCCACAGGGCAAGTTGAGAAGTGGTGTTTACTAGCCCGTAGAAGTTTTTACTAGACAATGTACGCCGGGCTAGTGTTAAGGACAAGCCCTGGATGACACAGCCCCTGTAATAATTAAAGGATGACTTAACATACATGCTCTTTAACGATGTTTACGACTTCCTCAGAGATGCTCTGCAGTTTGAAAATCACTTCATTGCTGAAGATACAACAGCTTTTGTAAGGATCCCATCCTTCGAAAATTTGGCTGTCACAGCAGTAGAGAAGCTTAATTAAATCTGTAATAAAATACAAATATTGAGAGAATAGAATCAGCTGTTGCAAAATACTTACCTAGGTATGAAAATCAAATTTTTGCAGGTCTGGAATTTCATCTTTGTTATATACTTTTTGAGGCTTTGCATGGTGAGGTATCAATATATATTCGGTTTGCGGTAACACCATGTGTATATCTACTAGCTATATAGATTTGTTCTTAGAGAACTAGGTCTTGCTTTTTATTCTACTGCCGCGGAGTAGATTTGGAAATTGGGAGACTACTTCGGGAGACTACTTATTTCTGAAAAGAACTGTCCAGCTTATTGTATTAGCTACTACCTGGGCGGAGGGTAGGAAATTGGCCGAGACTACTACTTTAGCTAAATAGTGGATCGGATCGAGGCCCAGGGGACTTCTCGTTATTAACTTCACTGCCGCGGAGTGAGTTTTTGGTCTCAACGTTTCGACTAGCTTGCTCTAGTCATCGTCAGGAGACTTTCAGAACTAAGTAGTCTCCCGAAGTAGTCTCCCGATTTCCAAATCTACTCCGCGGCAGTAGAATAAAAAGCAGGACCTAGTTCTCTAAGAACAAATCTACATAGCTAGTAGATATACACATGGTGTTACCGCAAACCGAATATATATTCATCTTTGTTTATATACGCCTGTACTTGGCTAGTTCCCTTCATCGCATCTGATGAAATAGTTGTTGCTACAAAAGTTTTTTGCAGTTTTTATGTAATTAGTTAGTCTTAAAGTGCTACCACTACCTTCCTTGTTTTATCTTTGAGAGGGCAAGGCCATTTTCATTTTGCAAAGGGCACTTTCACTGGAAAATTGTTAAAGTGTATGGGAAACTATTGAAGGGGCATTGAGGCCATGACCAAGGACAACAGAGGCAATGGACAACGTAGCCTCCCTGTAATTCCAAGCCTGGTTTGGCCAAAGCACGCTGAATTGAGTCAAGGTCCTCAGAATGTTTTCTACTTAGGGGCCATTCAGAATAGTCAGTGTTTAAAAATTCTGATTTTTTTCCTCGAAATTGTGGTTGGGTGGGTCACAAGAAATAACTGAAAATCAAAATTCAGTTTTTATTCACAAAAAAAAGTACAACAACTAACAAACAAAAAAGAAGAAGAAAAAGTATCCAGCTGGCCAAGATTGTCAATTCAATTCCTGATTCAACTACAAAGTTGTTTGTTTACGCCTGAAAACCCATTGAAAACTACTGATGTTGGAGACCTTTGGTCTAAAATATCTGGTTCATTTGAGTCATTACTTTGTTCTTCAGTATATAGATTATATTATGAAGCCATTCAATATTTAAAAATCGAAATTGGGGTGGGTGGGTTAAAACAATTAAAACAAAATTTTTTTGAAATTTTTTAACATTGACTAATCTGAATGGCCCCTTAGTGCTTAAAACCTTGATTTTAAAAGCTCTGCTGTGCAAACTGGAACATTCCTAAATATTTAATTGTGATGATTTTCAGGAAGTTGATCTGAAGTTAAGGGAAAAAAGGAGACTTTTTTCTGACATATCAACCGCAATTCACACATATTGGCATGCAATTTGTGACCTACAATGTATGGTATTAATGCAAATTTGTTTAAAATCCCTCTTGTATCGACTATCGGCCCTAGCAGTCTTAGAAGAAAAACAATTCAGAAAAAATTGGGCCATGCTATTTTAACACCCATTCGTCACTCGTATTAAAAATATCTGCTTTCAAAAGTGACTAAGTTTCTCTTACCCTGTGAATTACTGATATCAATGTTGAATGTGAGTTCATTGCTAGTTTCCGTTATTGGTGTGGTCTCTTCAAAGTCAAACATCGTTCCGCATGTTGTCATTTCACTCAGTCAGTTTGTAGAGTGGCAAGAACTATTTAACAGAACTGGTACAAAAGAAACTTTTCAAAGGTAACGTTCATCATTGTTTTTGTCAAGTTAAATAAATTACAATCCTAATTTTTTCAATAAACAGACCATCAACCCAACCTTTAATAAGAAAATTGCATCGACTTCTGTTCTGCCAACAGAGGGCGCTCTTTGGATTGTGGAGCACAACACTACTGTAAGTTGATGGGACAGTCAAGAGATGAATGTAAATTTTTCTTTTTTTAATTGCGACTATTTTTGTCCTTTGAGAATTTGTAATTCTTTTGGTTAAAGCCATCATACGTTCTTAAGAACTATTATAAAAACAGTTCATGGTAAAAACAAGTCTTGAAATGTCTTGAATTATCTTGAGTGTTGGTGATTAGGCCCCCCTTTTTCCAAGCGTTGCCTATCTGACAACCATGCCCCAACTCTAGCTATGTTGGTTCCTTCTACCTTACTCTGGCTAGCTCTGTAGAGTATATCTGAAACTAAATCTGAATTATTTAGTCAGCTAAGCATCACTAAAGTCAATGGAATTGGATCACTAGTTTCTCATCAGCAACCGCATGTGATTTTGGACCAGCACCAAAAATGTCATTATTTACCAAAATTTAATTATTTTGCAAAAAAAAAAAACCTTTGAAAATCCGACGCAAACTACTCTCAAGTGAAAATGTTCCGCTCGGTTGCGCGGTCCGTGTTTTAAAGCAACCCGACATGCTATGTACCTTGTTTCCAGTACGTGTTTATGTCCACGACCTTTGTGCATAGAACTGTGGTCGTATGGTCGAGGTTGGTATTAAACCCCTTGCGCATTACGCCAGTTGTGCGGTCAAACAAATGGTTTGTCAGGCATGCCAGGCATTCAGGTCCATAGTTTCAAAATGGCAGCTTGTGGTATTGCATTTTTCCTTGGTGAGAAATAATGAACAATGAATAATGGAAAAACAAAGCCTCACCAAAATTTGATAAATGGATGACGAGAAAGGATTGGCCTAACAGAAAAAAACAACAACACCAACTTCTTTTAAAGTCTGAGACAATGTTCCATTGTTGAAGAACTTTCAGTTTGAGAAGTGGGAGGAAAACCCCAAATAGGGAAAGCCATGCAGTAAGGTTGGGACAACAACCCAATTCACATGCAGCAAGGCTCCAGTCCGGGATTCGAACCTGGTCCATAGAGATGAAAGGCAGGGAAGAAACCACTGAGCCAACTAGAATGTCCCATAGACCACTCGCACAACGCGCAGCGCTCTCACACGCACCCTATCCTGTCCGCTATTTTAATAGTCAACATTGTGCACAAACATGCACACAAAATTTGACTTCCAAAATGATGGACATGGTATAACCCACATTGTTCGGACTTCAGAGGTGCATTCCGCATCGTGCAAGGGGTCTATAGAAATCAATAGATCCCCTTGCATAACGCGAAAGGCTACAGGTACGATGAGGTCATGTGCCGGGTCCAAATGATCGCTAATGATAACGATATTGGACCGCTAACTTTTTTTTTCCAAAAAGGAGTACAGCACCCCATTTACTGGGTCTAGGCCTACGCATTTAATTTCCCTTCTCTTGGGAAAACCAAAATTCTAATTAATCTCAAATATTCTCAAGTACTAGTATTAGTAAATAGTATTTAAAGTGGTCTTAATAACTTCATTAGTTTATTCATAGGGGGGGGGGTGCTCTGTCTGTGTTTTCTGCGATCCCAACTATAGTTGGGGCACCCCAACTTTAAAACTATAGTTGGGACCAGTCCCAACTAAGTATATGAGTTAGTATGGACAATAGACCTTATGCACATGACGTCATTTCAGTAGGGCGCCCTCGGATAGAGATAAAAAGGAGGCTGTTCATTGGCCAATCCTGTGCGCCACGCGTACAAATCTGTGCGTTTTGATTTTTTCGTCACCGTTTTACCTCTAAGATGGCGGCTGGATGACGTCAATGCATGATAAGGTCCATTGTCAAGTTGGGGCGAAACAATTTACTATTTATAGTTACTCCACATGCTCTCTGGCCATCTGCTTTCAAATTCAACAAGTTCCTCCTCTATTCACCATGACCACGGAGGGACTCTGCTCCCCGGAGGAAATACAGAGACTACTAGTACTACTACTACTACTACTACTAGACAGTCTGTACTTACTTTTTTTTACTTATCCATGGTCTAGTCTGCTAGTGGTGGTAGACGTAGGAATAGTGTCTGTAAATGAAATGCGTACGGAACTTGGAGGAGTCCAACCTGGGCTAGTGAACAGTGAAGTATGCCTTCAGTTTCACATTAGACCCAGTATTAACTGGACTGGGTTTAGCCTTCCATGGTTTTTTAATATTATCAATAACTTTATTTTTGATTCCTTGCCTTTCCACGCTGCCATACAGTAGAGTACTAGTACTACGTAAAGTAGTAAGTAGTAATGTACAGTGCTACTGCTACTTAATTATAATAGGGGGCCCCATAGAGGTAGAATTCTAATTCTACCTCCATATGATATAGTATTTTAGTACTTACAATTTTTTACATGCAATGCTTACATCCTTCGTATTACCTCACATCACAATTTTGACTTGCTCTACCCCTCTATGCAAACACCAAGCAAAAGTTTACAACAGGACCACCGGCACTGCAGCAGTCTTCACTTGCAATTACGTTTTTGCGCTTGGAATTAAACAAGTTTATTTACTTTTTCGATGCTCGGTCTTTTGGTCATGTGCCAATCAGCTGATTTGATTCGTTTACATAATTGTTTCAACACATGCTTTTAGTGAATGGACCAATAGGATTTACCGTTAGAAATGGAGAACCGCAACCTTTTTAGCACACACCCAATAAGGTCATTGGTAAAGGGTGAATCGGGGTCATATACATCCGCAGGATGACGTCATGATAACAAACTATTCGCCAATATTAATTTTACAGCTTTTTAACTAATGGTGAAAATGAATTTGTTCTTTTATATGCTTCGAATAAGCCAAAACAGTCGAGATTACGAAATGCTGTTCCAATATGAGGAATTTCAAATCATACATTGGAATTACTTTTCCATGACTCACACGAGCTAAATGGTGGTTGTGGGCGTGGAGCGGCCATTGATTATTAACCTGCCAATCTTTACTTCCTTGTTAGATGTGTGTCGGATATGAAATTTTCTCAGAGATTGTAGGTTTAGATTTCAGTGTTTACATGCCTGCTTAGAAAGGAAACAGCTTCCAAATCCTCAACATGGGGAACTGCTGTGGTCCGCAAAGTGAAAGGAAGTACAAGCCACCGAATCCAATACACACAGACCGGGCCCGTGTTCCTAACTCAGGCATCTCCTCCGGTCATCATCTGCAGCACGACCAACCTCAACAGCCGTTGTCGCATGGAGGAGTTGTCACCGATGCGGTGTCTCGACAGCCCGTGCCATCCCAATCTGGTGGTACAAACTTCAGACTATACATAGCCCTGTTTGACTACGATGCCAGAACCAACGAAGACTTAAGTTTTAGAAAAGGTGAAGAACTCGAAGTACAAAACGATAGTGGTGATTGGTGGCTTGCTCGGTCAAGAACTACACAGAACGAGGGATACATTCCTTGCAATTATGTGGCCAAAGTGCAATCGTTGGAGTCAGAGCCGTAAGTATTAATCAAAAATAAAATCATCATAAATATAGTTGGTGGTCTCAATCAATCATTCAGTAGTAATAAGGTTTTGAGGAACATCTGGTTTTGTTTTGATTGTCGTTCACAGTAAACCGACTGACAATGTTGAGAATTAAAATTATTTTATAAAAAAAAATGATGACAATAATTAATAAACAATAACATTATTATTAAAACAAAATATATATATTTAATTTATTATTATTTAGACCAAAACAATACAGAAACAAAACAATTAGGAGAAAGGATGAAATAAAAGAAAATTTTTTATACAGCACCATACCATACCGAATTTGAAGATCATCAATGATCATGATTCATGTGGACAAACCAAGAGTAAAGACTGAAATTCGGTTGAGTAGTTTAAACAATATGAAAGACAATATTATTAGTGTGTCAGGAGTCACAAAAGTAAAGTTGTAGTGACTTGAAAAATTAATCCACCGCATGCATGAGCTGCTTGCAAATCACGAGCGCGTGTGCGGTTATTGTACCCTACCTACAGTAAAAAAGTACTATACAGTATTTTATCACATTTCGGGTATGGGAGTAAAATAACACTTCGTGGGCATGGACATTTTTTTTTGGACTACTGACCTGAAATGGTTCAGCAAACAAAAGCAAGTAACAATGATAGTTTGGCCAATGTTTGGTAGGCAGGCCTCGAACCTCGAACCTTGTGATTTTCTAGAATTTGAAGGGCATCGCAGCATTTTCTTAAGTGTAAAAAGGGCACCACGGCTTTTTTGGCGAATTTGAGGGCTATCATGGCAAAAAGTAAAACTAACCAAAAGTTAATAAGCCAGGTGACCGTTTCTGAAACAGTCGGTTGCACGTAAAACCATCTGTTTTAGGAACAAAATTTAAGGTAAAATGTTTTTTTTACACAATCGCGCATGTGATCATAAACAATGTGTCTTCATCCCACATCACATTACAGAATCGGCTTTGATTTCGAGGGCATCGTGGCAATGGCATAGGGCACCGGCGGCAATTGCCGTCGATGCCGTTGGTAGTAGGTACAACTAACAAGATGAATACCTTCACTCTGATCATGTGTGGGTACTGTACATATTTACCAAGGAAAGGTAGTTTAGGTAAAATGAGTGAAAAGTCGGATGTAACTTGTCTCAGAGTCCTCCCGTTGTATACACTGTGTATTCAAAATATTTACTGCCATGTGCTGTATCTGTAAGTTAAGTTCTGTTAAAATAATAAAATCTGTATATTTTTATCCGTATCAACATTAGTAATAAAATAAATATTGATTTGCAGTCAGGAAGTTAATTTAATATTAGAGGTCTTCTTTCCTTTATGGATTCAATGTTTTATTTTTCAGTCGCTGTACTTTTGTTTTCTTAATTGATTTTTAAACCACCACTCCTAACCCATCAAACTCCAACAGCATGGTTTGCTTATTTCTGTTGGGATGAGGACTGAACTAGGAAACTGATAGTGCATTAATGGTGTCAGGCATACTCACTGTGACACTCAAAAAGAGTCTCAAGACTGTTCTCCAACCTGTAGCTGGTTGTCCCCCATCACTTTGGTCTTTCTTTTCTCCTTAAGCGCCTTGCATCCTTTGGTAATTTGGCGCTATATAAATCCAGTTAGTATTATTATTATTATTATTTCAACAGTTTCGGTGTGTAAACAATGTACCACATGCTGTTGGATTTTGTTGAGTGAGGAAGTATATTCTAGTAAATACATGAAATAACTCTCGAGGAAGCATGAATTTGAACACAATCAAAACAACTTGTGAATTAATGTGAATATTTCCGTTGGCCCGCGCTGTAGATAATGACGTAAGGGATGGCTGTTTGTGTTGCACATCGAGAATTTTTTTTTTGCTAAATCAAGACAAACTTCTTGTCAGTGTATGGAATATCACAGGCAAGTCAGAGTCTGACAGGCGGTCAGCACTATGTAATGTTTGGTTGATGATTTGTAGGGCCTTCATTGATCTGCTTGACGTCCAAGGGGCAGTCAATTGTTAAGTATAAAAAAAAAGAGAAATAGAAAAATTGAAAAAAGTATTTTCAAAGTTGTTGTTTTCATTTGAGTTATTGAAAGGGTTGAGTTTGACTTCATGCGCAGAACCTAGGTACAGACCCTTACCGTGGGAAAATCAATGTTGAGGGTCACTTTGTCAATCCTACTATGTATGCACGACGTGACAATGAGCTGTTCGAAAGAAAGAATTTGCATTTAACATGCATTCAAAGGATCCGGTGGCGCTACCAAGAAAAGAGGATTTTGATAAATATGACAAAGGCAATGAGCTTAAAAAACCACCGAGCAGCCCTCGTTCTGTTCCAGCGTCATACAAAATGATTTGTAAGGCCACATGGTCAGGGTCACATTGCACATTAAACTAATATACATGGTGTACAACAAAGAAATTAAAGAGGTCACAGCAACACTACACTGTAGGCTACACGGAAAACATTGAAGTCACGGCCTATTTCAAGTTAAAATGACCTCATCTTCCGTGAGTGATGTACTTGGATCCTTCCACACTTAAACAAAATCTTACACCATTAATTAACTAAATTGGACTCGCTACAAAACTGTGTAGTATGGTGCAGTGGAGTAAGCAGTCATTTTCCTGGGGGGGTGGTTGGGGAAGTGGG
Organism: Pisaster brevispinus; assembly: GCA_023634235.1. NCBI lineage: Eukaryota > Metazoa > Echinodermata > Asteroidea > Forcipulatida > Asteriidae > Pisaster > Pisaster brevispinus. The sequence continues at coordinate 5,576,365 of JAMKCF010000017.1, forward strand.
GGCACAGACATAAATTGGGGGCTATGAATGTATCAAACCATTCATTTGTATATTTTTTCCGATCTCATTTGGGGGGCAAGAGGCGGGGAGTGGGGGCGGCAACCCCTGCCTACCCCCTTCCCCCACCCCCCCCCCCCTCCGGTTGTGTCACTGCTATGTTGGTACATGCCTGGTCCCATGTGCATGTACAGCATTTCTAACCAGTTTACAAGTGCAGTTTTCAGTCCAAGAATCAAACAAAACAATACGTGCATAGTGGATTTTTATGGGCATTTACGATTAAGGTTATTATACACCATGAATTGTACTTTTTCAAGTATAAAAAAATACGCGAAAATAACTACATACATTTATATCACATTCACAAGATTTTAAACCTCAATTTCTTGTTTGAAATTACTGTTTGCATTTTGTATTGGTGTAAATGTGCAAATGTATGTTTTGTATTGAAATGTCTATTCAAATGACACCTACCAACAAATGTTTGTGGATGCGAACTTTTGCAATTTCATCCGTAAAAATATGTAATTTTTTTGTTCTTATTTTTCAGGTGGTATTTTCAAAATATTAAGCGAGTTGATGCAGAGAAGAAATTACTCCTACCACAAAATGAGCACGGATCCTTCCTGATCCGAGAAAGCGAAAGCAGGCGAGGAGATTTCTCATTGTCATGTGAGTTTGGTAAATTGTTTTCCCGTAACATCAATCGGGTGTTCCCCTAGTTGACATCCTGATTCCTGAGTAGCCCAGATATATTCAACTATCCAACAAAAATGTTTTAATTTTAACATGGCCATTGGAGAGGAGCATCCCTCTGCATTGAAATTGCTAGAGAAACATTGAACACTAGAGGGCGCTTTCAGAACGACGCGATCTAGAATGAGAGATACGCCCTCTGTTGATGAAAAACACCAGCTTAATAGCATGTATGTAAAATCATAAACCATACAAACAGGTCTTGACCTAAGACTGTGCACTTGTCTGCGCATGCTCAGGAAAAGTGTTTACAAGCATCATCGCTGGTGCGCCTGCTACTAGTCGTACAGCGTTGTCATTGCTTTTGCGCACGCAAAAGCAGTCGACAGCACGGTCAGAGAGCACAGTTACTCAGAAATTTGAGCTTGGTTGCAGAAAACTACACAACGTGTAGACTGCTGTAGCAAGGCTTATATTTATACTGTAGGCCCTATTGGCCTCTTTTGCCAAAATTATATTCTGGATGAACGAGAAGACTATTTTACAGCATAATGTAAGATTTGTTTCTTCTTGTTTATTTGTTTGTTTGTACGTTTTGGTTTCCTTTTTTTGCTGCGGAGTGTTTGCTCAAAGTCAAGATGCTGTGATGAAGACACAATGTTTTCAATCACAGGCACGGACGTGTATAAACGACTTTAACATTTTGTTTCTGAAACAGACGGTAAAACGTGTAATTTTTACATAACGTTTTCAGAACTGGATACACATTTACAAAAATACATGTAGAGGTATGCACTAGGCTAACTTCCCAAGTCAAGTAACAAATTTGGATAATCTTTTCGCCACTCAGTTGTAATGAAGCACATGCACAGTAGGGCTACTGTTGGAAAGGTTACGCTGCATGAAAAAGTCAACGATAGCTTAGAGAAAAAAAAGTAGGTCTGTTTAAATACACAAATTGCTCCAGGGAAGAAGATGAAAAATCATTACTCACTGATGGTTATCTGGGTCTACATAATACACTAGTTCAGAATTCCATACATTGCTGAACATATTTACATGCACGTGCATAATCATCATGTTGATATTATGCAAAGTTTTTGTGTGTGTCCAGGGTGTCTGTCTTCAACATTTATGCACGTGTACGAAGGGGATTGAACATGTGCATACTATTAGGTCAGAGTTAAGCGTTTTTGCATGTTTAGTTCAAGCGCGGTGACACTGCTGTTCAGACCAAAGGGCAGCCAAGATGTTGTCTCAGTTACATGCTCGTATGCTTTTTTTTCAAGATGGCGGATTTTACATTTCACAAAAGAACAATGTCAACAAAATTCTTTTAAAAGTGAACAATCTAGAAGCAATGCCAGCCAGCATACCCCATACCAGATTTTGTTTTGATTACTTGAAACAAAATAACAAATAAAAGCTATTATGGGAAGTTGGGATTATTAATTTTCCAGAGATGTACACATGTGTACAGTCTACAGTACGATACAATCTGTTTCTAGTTATCTACCTCCCTCAGCTCTCAGAAATTGTTTTGATCAGGAATTTTACATCGACAGGAACTTGTTTCTGGTGGGGTCGCCGAAACACGCCCCGGTGTCAAAACATTCCCAACATAGAAAGTATTTAACAATTAAAGGAGGACTGTCCTCTTGATCATAGCAGACCTGTGGCTGATGTTGAGTACAGGGAATTAAATACACTTTTAACTTTAACCCCTGTTACTGCACTCGAGTGTGCGCTGGTTGCACGGCATGAACGACGGCACCCTTTGTGATGTGGCGGCCAGGTTGCACGCGAGCCGTAGCTGGGTTAGAGTTCATCATTCCATCTACAGGCCTGCTATGATCACGACGGCAGGCAGGCAGGAAAAAATCATTTAATTGTAGGAAAATCAGATTTCTGATTTTGAATGCATTCGATGTAATGTAAGTTACTGTGGGCTCTTTCATTATACAGATGTATCATTCCCTGACAGGTTAAGTAAGGTTTTCCATTATCATGATTAATGTTTATTTCAACTTGGCGCTAGCTGCAGTTTCAGCTGTTACAGTGCTGGCGTACATGTATGTACCGTAACAGGCAATTTATGCTGAGTGAAAAGAAGAGATTTTCAAGCAGTACAACATTTTAAATATCTCAAGCTTTAGTTGTTGTTTTGTTTCATTATTTATTTATTTATTTTCAAGAACTCTCCGCCAGACTGTTCCATCCTTTACAAAAAACAACAGCAGATTTTCAAGACAAGTTCATGTTTTATGCTTTGTACAGACAAGTCAGTGTGTACTAAGTATTAGGCCTACATACGTTCATGGATGATTCATCAGTATTATTGAGATGCAATGCATGCATGATGTAGATTCCCCAGGTTATTGCCTCATGGTGTCCCATCGACTTGAAGTGTTTCAGTTCTGGAAATCTGTTTTCGAAAGTGCTTCTGGTCTGGGGGCCAGTTTGTGGTTTGTGAGGGTCAAAACAGAAATGCAAAAATGAAAAAAAAATTGCACCTTCAAAATACATGTACGCCTACCTTACAAACAGTTAGATCTGAACGTCATAGTGTTGGCCAGAGGGGTGTCTGGGTGTCTTTTGGTCACCCTTCTTTAAATTTGGACACCCTATTTTATCTGCCATTAACATGTACATTGTAAATAATGTATTGTCAGTGAACAATTTGGACACCCAGTTTTTAAATTTCCAGCAAATTTGGACACCCTTTCCTGGGTAAAACCAAGTCCTGGCTAAAAACCTTGCTGATCGTATTATAATTTTAACAGTGAAACTTAATTACACAGTACGAGATGGCGACACCGTTAAACACTACAGAATAAGACAACTCGATCAGGGCGGCTACTTCATTGCCAGGCGCTCAACATTCAACACGCTGTCGGACCTCGTCAAGCACTACACCGTGGAAGCGGATGGACTGTGTGTTAATCTTCGCAAGCCATGCGTCTTGGTAAGTCAATCTACGCATTTGGGATCAATCGTTAATTACCTTTAACCGACCAAACCCTTCAAAATCCAAACAGCATGTTTTTGTTTGATTCTGTTGGAATGAGAAGTGCACTAGTAAACTGATCAATGCTTTACCAACTTGTTTACATGGGATCAGGCATACCAATGGGGGCCATTTTCATAAGGCTGCTTAAGCAGAAATTATTGCTTGACAAATTTCTGCTAAGCGTATTTCAGCAGGAAACCAGGCACAAATTGTACATTGTGAAATTGTACATTGTGAAATTGTATTTTGGCTGGTAAAAGACCTTAGCCAGAGTCCATCAGTTTTGGAGTTGAGTTACCATACTGTGGTGTTGGATTTTGTTATGAGCGAGGAAAGAAGATTGCATGTAACACAACAAGATTAACACAAGTAGGATTTGAAACTTTGCATTGTGGAGGTGTAACTAAGAGAGGTTTGCGGTAACACCATGTGAAAATCTCTTTTGGACTGAGTCGTTAACCACTGGTTCTTTTCAGAACCAACACTACTCATGAAAGAGATTTTCACATGTCGTGACCGCAAACCTCTCTTAGTAAGATTAACACAAGGGAGTTTGTGTTACTTGTAAATGCCAAGGTTCCACATGAGGCAATTTTCGGTAAACTATACACACTCATGATACATTTACATGTAGTAGGCAACCAACTGCTCCGCCATGTCCGCACAAGAAAAGGAAAACTTTAATAAAATACGAAAAACAGTGCATCTAAGAGGGCTCATATGCCATTCAGTTTTGTGATGCAGTCATTTTTCAATAGATAGAGTCCTCATGAAAGTGGGAGAAAAAATTACAAGTCTCTAACCTCGCGTTAAAATGGTGTTACTGTAGATGTCATTTTATTTGATAGTCTTTCGGAACGAAATTTTAAACATGATGTCAATGAATGTCAATCGACAAATATGCCTCATACATTGTACATACATATATAATGTATACATTCCACACAGGAATTGGTTGAGATTCAATTTTTTAAAGGTCAAATTTAAAGTCTTTTTCATGGAAATACAGGAAAGAACCCCAAATTCCCCGAACAAAAATGTACAGACATTTGAAATATGATGTCATTCAAGGATATTTTATGATATTAACAAATTTGGCGCTGGAATTGTATCAAATACAATGGCTTTTAGACCGATTAATGTCACCCCCTTGTCAGGTTAGAGACTGCACTAAGCTTTTCTTAATTGCAACCTCACTGCCGTGGCTTTTGCCAACCTCCATGACCTTGGCTGGCAAAAGTACAGGCGGCAATCACTGCCAAAAAAAGAAAACATCAATTTATTATTTATTAATACACTCACATGACTCATGCTATCAAATTACCCATAAAGGCCTATCACAGATTCTAGATCAAGCCAAATAAAAGAAGTATTCTTTATAAAAAGGGGTTTTAAACTGCTATTATTCAAAAGGACAGATTTGTGCCGTGCCAGCCCACTTATTTAGCAATACCCAAGGCCACCCATAATACAAAATGCTGGTCAGTGTCTGTGAACAAAAGAAAGGTCTGGACTTCGGCTCACATTGTGAAGTTTGAAACCATTTTGATAAATACAGCGTCCATGAACTTTATATGCTTGGGATGTGGCAGACAGAAGAAACCTGTGCTCTAAAAAACTGGTTGAATGGAGTTCACTGACATTTGTGTTTAATGCACCCTGGACTGTTTGACAATGGTTGACACAAAACAAAACTGAAAGCCCAATTGCACATCATCATTATGTACCTCATTCCATTCAGTTCCATTTTTTATGTACTATGCATTTGATCTGTTCTTGGCATGATTGGTGGCAATATTTGCAAGTATACCCCTATAGTGTGTGAAACACTTTTTCACATCTTAAAATTTTGTTATTGAACGATTACACATTTTATTAAAAACTTCTGCTGGGAAAGTACTAGATTTAACAGTTATGATACACCTGTGACTTCAGACCGAAACTCTTCACTTCAGACCAAAATAATGAACAGCATAGAAAGGAAACCAAAAGTACTGAAGTACTCGTAACAAAAACACACATTTTTACATTTTTAGTCTGGAAGTTTGTCATTACTTAAAACCGCAGCACAAAAAAGTGTCCCATGTAGACAAAAACTGGGACACTAGAAACAAAAACTAAACTATAAACAAAACATGCCGGAACCTCATGAAACTACAAATTTCTTCCCTAATCACCAGTAATTAATGACTTCCTGTGGTTACTGGTTCTGTATCACACCTACATGACCTAAGGTCACTTCATATAAATAACAATTTCTTCCCTAATTACCCGTAATTGATAACGTCCTTCCTGGTCCTGTATCATACCTAAGTTCACCTCATATAAATAAAAACTTCTTCCTTAATCATCAGTAGTTGGTGACTCCCCATAATTACCGATCTCGTTATCTCATAAAACTTTTTTAAAAACTCTTTCCCTGATGAGCAGGTTGAGGAGCCACAGACAGTGGTTCTTTCCTGTCTGTGGAGGGTAAATATCGCTGCCAAAAAAAGTCATGACTGGTCAAGTAATTGCAAGTAGCTGCGGCGCAACTACTTTAATCATGTTAATTAGTGAATTTTGCTAGTCACCTGTGCCTACTATAGCACGACACTTTACATTGTAAAACTGGTGTTGCTTTGTCTTTCGGATGGGACATAAAGCCATAGGTCCCTTGTGTTGTGAAGTACACATACAAGAATCTAGATATTGACTAATAGGGAGACCGCCAACATACAATAGGGCTGGATAGCTCAGTTGGTAGAGCGCCGGTACGCTAATCCGGAGGTCGTTGGTTCAAGTCCCACTCCAGTCAATTTTTCGTTGTTCAAAACCCAAATTAATAAAAGAACCTAGTTACACCTATCGCTGAGAGAAGGAGTTTGCCCCGGTGTTTCTGGTAGTGGCTGCTGAATGCGCCGCAGCACCTTGTTAATCCTTATGAGGTGCTACATAAATTGATCTCGTAACATGCATAACAAAGGAATTCAAAATCCTGTCTTAATGTTTCTGTTTGTTCAAGCACCTTGAGTACCTTATTGGTAGATACTTGCGCTATGTATAAGACTATTATAATAATTGTTCTTATTATTACTAGGTGGAGAAGCCACAGACGATGGGTCTTTCCTACAACACAGCCGATCAGTGGGAGATTCCAAGGAGCTCCTTACAGATGGTGAAGAGACTAGGTGGGGGTCAGTTCGGTGAGGTGTGGGAGGGATTATGGAACAATACGACCCCCGTAGCAATCAAGACGCTGAAACCAGGTTTGTTATTACTGTACATTTTTAGCTCAACTGTGGTCCTTTTTTCGACATCACGGCTTCAGCTTGGGCTCCGGCTTAGGGCTCAGTCCGCCTACTTAAAGCCCTGTACAGAAAAGTATATGTGTTTCCAAAATAACTAAGCTAATCTGAGGTAGAGCCAAAACCATTGTTTTAAAAAGGGCCCGTGTTTCGTCAACCTCGCTCCCAGTGGTGTATGATCTCGCTGCACACTTTTTTTTTCCCCCAGAATGCCTTCTTCGATCTTAACCCCTCGAAGTGTGACTTTGAAATATATTTGGTATTTTAGTTAGTCCTGTGGTTGATCCATACTGTGTTAGAGACTACTGTACCTAGAGTGTGCTGTCAAAAGACGCATCAAGTCAAAGAGCAACTGGTCCCCTCTCATTCGTTTTTTGAGCTTGTGTTACGTCTACCTGTCCGCAGTTTAGGGTGACCACGTAAAAACGTGATTCATTTGAAGTGTATTGCATCAAAAATTAATACAGTTACATATGGTACACACTAAACGCCATACAAGCGCCTACAACCAATCAAAAGTTTTTAACAAGCTCACGCAGAGCAGTCACTTTTTGGTAAGCCAATCAGCATTGATTTTCAATGCTTCCCTTCCATTGGGTTAGTGATGAGAGGTACATGTACTTATGAGGTATCGATACGGCGCGCTGCCCACGAAGGCTGGTGTTTCGTATCACAGGGTTTTGCTCTTAACTTTTTCAGTGACTAGCCAGCAGGACCAGTTAGCTTGTCACTGCTCTAGACCACCAGCTTTTTTCACTAGTTCATATTTCAAATGAAATACATGTAGGGATACTTTTCCACACTTAACTGTCAGGCGGACCACTTTGACTGGTCCTCATGTGTTTTAACTGGCGCTTGGCCAGCAGACCACTGTTAAGGGAGAATGCTTTTAACTAAAACTGAGAGGTCTTCAACATCTTGTCTTCATCTTCAGGCCAACAGGCTATGGTGCAAGGCACTGTTGAGGGCGCCAGCGTTTGTTTACCAGGAGGAAATGATAACTCTGTGTGTTTTTTCTATTCTCATGCTATCTCCAGGTACTATGAACAAAGAAGACTTCCTGAAAGAAGCTCAGATCATGAAGAAGCTAAGGCATCCTAAGCTGATTCAGCTTTATGCCGTCTGCACGGTTGAGGAACCAATGTACATCGTCACAGAGCTCATGATCAATGGCGCTCTGCTGGACTATTTGCAGACACGTGAGTAGTTATTATGAGTAGCTGAACTTCCTACAGGCACAGAGTGTGCACAGCTCAAGAGAAGAAAGCATTAAATTATGAAAAGGGGGGGGGAATCAATTATATGTAGGTATGAGAAATTTCAGACTTTTATCTGAAATCAGACTTTCATGCATGTCTTCTTGATGAAGACAAAGTTAGTTGTTTGATTATTGAGCTATAAAGAAATCCTGCTCTGTGATCTATTTCTCTAGCGCTGAGAATAGTGTTCCCAAAAGCTCCTTGAAATCTATAACTCCAGGGGTGACCAAAAGTGAAAATGCCTTTATTTTAACACACCTCCTAAACTTTACACCCTAATTTCAGACCTTTTTCGGCAGCAAGGACTCTCACCGGTATTGGGGATTTAAAGTATCTCTTTTTTTTTTAACTGAAAATATTAAAATGAATGTATCTCAATCTCCACTACAGCTAAGGGCAGGTTGATGAAGTTACCAGAGCTGATCGACATGGCAGCGCAGGTAGCGGCTGGCATGGCATACCTGGAGAAACAGAGTTATATCCACAGGGATCTCGCCGCCAGGAACGTCCTAGTCGGAGAAAGTAACATCTGCAAAGTCGCTGACTTTGGACTCGCTAGAATTATTAAGGTGAGTATAAAAGATTCCAATCAAGGGCTTGAACTTTTATTTTATTTTTTTTTTAGGAGGAGTTTGCAAGACCAAAGGGCTTGTACCTGGACTAGAATTTATTTTTCGCAACACCTGAATCAAAATTGGAAAAGACATGAAAAGACCAGAATCAAAATGATTACACAGTTATTTATATACAAACTGTGTTAACGAGCAAAAAGAGAAAATATATCTCTTTTGTCTTGTGGTTTTAAAGTAAACTTTGATACCCAACAGGATAAGGCGTTATAGTAGCGGACTCAAAGCCAACATTTGAACATAACATTTGAAAATAAATAATGGAATTGAAAAGCACTTGAGACCGCAGAAGTTGTCCAATCACGAGTTTATTGGCCCTGTGCTAAAATCACTGGCCTCAGGCCTGCTCTCCAGTGTGTATTTCGATCCCTGCTTACACAAAACAAATTCACATGGTAATTGGCACAAGCATGAGTATTGTTATTATATAGTGTTAATGAAATGTTTCTTGTTTCAACTTCAGGATGACATTTATGAGTCAAGAGTAGGTGCCAAGTTTCCCATCAAGTGGACGGCACCAGAGGCGGCCAACTACCTAGCATTCACCATCAAATCCGACGTCTGGTCCTTTGGAATTCTACTGACGGAAATCGTCACGTATGGAAGGATACCTTATGCAGGTAAAAAATACTAACAACGACCCCTGTCTTGTGTTTTGCGAGGCTCCTTGCCAAAACCAGGCACTGCCTGCCAAAACTAGGCACTTCCTGCCAAAACCAGGCACTTCCTGCCAAAACCAGGCACTGCCTGCCAAAACCAGGCACTTCCTGCCAAAACCAGGCACTGCCTGCCAAAACCAGGCACTCCCTGCCAAAACCAGGCACTTCCTGTCAAAACCAGGCACTTCCTGCAAAAACCAGGCACTACCTGCCAAAACCAGGCACTTCCTGCCAAAACTAGGCACTTCCTGCCAAAACCAGGCACTTCCTGCCAAAACCAGGCACTTCCTGCCAAAACTAGGCACTTCCTGCCAAAACTAGGCACTTCCTGCCAAAACTAGGCACTTCCTGCCAAAACCAGGCACTTCCTGCCAAAACCAGGCACTTCCTGCCAAAACTAGGCACTTCCTGCCAAAACCAGGCACTTCCTGCCAAAACTAGGATCCCCTGGCCCGAAGGCCCAATAATAAGGCTGAAATAAATGCCTGTTAATTTTTAAAATGCTGACGTATCGCTTATCTCACAGGCTACACAAACAAGCAAGTACTTGACATGGTCGAGAGTGGCTACCGCATGCCGAGCCCCCCAGGCTGCCCACAGGAGCTTTACGAGATCATGCTGGAGTGCTGGAAAGCGACCCCACTGGACAGACCAACATTTGAAACGCTCCAATGGAAGCTGGAAGAGTTCTTCGTCAACACCGGCGATCAGTACAGGGAACCGTCGAACATCATCTGATCATTTCCACTCTTTGTTATTCTAGGTTTGGTTTTTTTTTTGTGGTGTTGTTGTGGAGGGCTGGATATATATCGAACGTAAAAGGTTACTACTTTTTAAAGTAAAGGTAAATCTTTTTAAGCTGTTGCACTGACAATGACGAGTGATTTTAATCTTGGTCTGTGAAATCACAAAAAGGTGTTTTTTAAACCATGGTTCTACCACAAATGAACATTTATGCATTGGGTAAACCGCACAATGTCTGAAACCACGGCTAATTGCAGGATTGAGCTGGCTTCTCATATCATCAGCAAGCTCAGTGGTATAGCGGTCGAGACATCTGCTCTAGGATGTGGGAGGGTTGTATGTTCGAATCCCACCGGAGCTGCCTGTGGGTTGATTCGTTTTTTCCCCCTGCGGGACTCGGGGTGGGGGCGGGGGCGGGGGCGGGGGCACACATGTAGTGCTTATCACACAGCTTGAAACCAAATCATTACTATCCTTAATGTACATGAATGTATGCCATTTAAGAGTTATAGGTCTTATATGAAGGACTATAAATGAAATCCACAACTACACTGCAGTTATTCCCTAAACACACAACACACAGCTCTGTGATGCAGACACACTGTGGACATTCCTTTGTCTTGTTCACTTCAGAAAAAAAAAAGTATTCTTCAACACTGTGTGGACGTGTGAAATTCCACAGGTCCACACTTCGTATGTACATGTAATGCTTAAGCACACACTCAGACGCTGTACATTTAAAAAAAAGAAGATTCTTCTAGTGTCCATTGACTCCAATTTCCTTGTTATTGTTTGGAACTAGACAATGGACTTTCAATGGATGGAACATCATCAAGATATGAATGATAACAATCTAACCGATACATTTTGAAAGACGTAAAGAAGGAAGAAGTACGCAGTTATTAAAACTATCAAAATATACCAAAGGAAACAACTGTTTTATTGAATGTGGGGGGAAAATCCACAAGACTGCAGGCCTTGTAGCTCAAAATAATTACTGCAACTGAATAGTTGTTTGCCAGAACAGAATTGAAATGAAAAACATGTTTAACATTTGAACCTGTTTTAATTTGAACAAGCACCAGAAGAGATTTATTTCATTTCTATTCCGGGTTTAGTTTTCTTCAATACTCCACAGAATTGAAAGGTTTTTATCGGACTGAAAGTCGAACAAAAACACAAGGCCGCCAGACTTGTCTGGTGGTGAGTTTACTTGTGTTGCCCAATGACCAAATCACTGGCCCCAGTCCTGCGGTGCTGTGTAAATTTCTGGCACTGCCATTCAAAATAGTGGTCCGCGTTTGTAAACAAAAGAAAGCTCTAAAGACCCTCATCACACTGCAGCCATCTTCGTCTGATTCCCAGTACACACCCAATGACACTGATAGTTTTAACTCTCAATTTGTAAAAAAAAGTACCAGACTATTTTCCCTACAAGCCTCTGTTTTTGGTCACCTTGGTTTGAATGGAAGAACAAAAGAAGATGGCTTCACCATGTACAGATGGACCACAAGATAAGTACACCCCTTTGCGTGTGATGTCACAAGGCCCAAACAGCGCCCTCACTGAGGTCAATAAAGATCTATCATTGGCTGAGAGTTTCCCGAGGCACGTACACGCGTGCACATTTTCACTGTTTGAACTCACCAATGTAAGGGGTCTATTGTTTAGTATTCATAGTACCAATACAGTATATACAAAAAAATATTTTAAAAACAAACAAACATTGTATCGCCACTTCACATGACAAATCTTCTGCTTGATCTAAACGCAGCAGGGCCCAATCTGTTGAAAGCCGGTTAAGTGCAAACAATTTCCTTCTCGCCAAAACATTTTGCTTACTAAAGGAATGGGTCCCCAGCTTAAAATTCCATGTCATGTACATGTACATTATGGTGACGGGCGCACTCATTTTGATTTGCTTAGTTGATCAAGGTGAACAGTGCTAATGAAATTGGGCCCATTTTGTAAGTGCTCGGCACAAAAAGACAAATATTGCGAAGTGAAAACAGACTGCCAGCCGAAATGCCATAACATCACATTGTTGCAACTGGTAGCCACCCGTTTACTGTGCTTAAAAAAAATTAAGTTTTTTTAAAAGTCATACTTTTATGCTTCAGACAGCTTTATGAAACTGTGCACCTTTAAAGCATGCGGCAAACATGTACCTGTGCTCTAACCACATATGGACTGTATGAAAGTACACATGTAGTACATGCTATATGACTGTAGCTTAGTAGGGTAAGTGTATCTCGCCAGTACCCTTTCATCAAACCTTTAATCACAAAAAAGACGCTAAGCAGTAAGCACAAGCAGTAAGCACAGATGTATCTCACTAGTGTTGGCTACCCAATTCCACCAAAACGCAGTATGTAACTTACAGTTGAAGTCAATGTCTGTTTGACACCATGCATTAATCACACACTGCGCTGTAACCAGGTGAAGCACTTTAAACACTCTCACATGAAAATGGAATTTGGGATTTGGGGGCCACTAAGGCCAAGACACTTGATTGAATCCTACAGATTTAGAGGTCACAGAGATTGCGACCCTGCTTCGTGACTGAAGTCACTCATACAAGTTGAATTCAATAAGTTTGAAATCTAGCTTCTACCGGTTAAAAAAAAATGTCACAACGCCATTTTCCTGCCAGTTTGTAACTCATCAGTATGCAAATTAGGTCTATAATATTTACCGAGCAGCTGTGTGTAATGGTCTATAGAGAGTGCATCATCTGGGTTGGTTAATAATCAATAATTGTAGGGTACACTTATGGCATACAATAGTAAATTTTAATGGTAAACGTAATTTTTTATACCACATTTTAAAGCTTTTTATCGCAAAAAATGATATTGCAGTTGAGTATACTTTCATAATGAACAAGGTGGTGTTTTTTTTTATGGAAAAGTTTTCTTATTTTACTCGGCTAATTTATGACATTTAAAAAAAAAATGTGTACAAATAACACAAACAGCACAATGAACTGTGCATGTGCAAGGTTATGTTCACTAGCAGAAGAAAGGTAGAAGGAGACTTTCATGACTGGTGAAGTAGGTCCTTTGTCATTGAATCACTGATGCGTAGCCATCGACATGTATCTTGCATTGGGGCATAGATTTCATAAATGTATGTCCATGTTTGCTTTTCCATGATGTTAAAAAAGGGAAAAAGAGAACAGCCAGACAGGGTTTTCAGTGGGGTGTTTTAACAAGTGCGAAATGTTTTGGGGCTATGCATAAAGAGAGCACTGCAGAGGGATTAGACACTGTACTGCTATGGAACGTGGTAATAGTAATAGTGACATATGAGGTTTTGGCGAACCCGACCAGAAACAAGTTTAAAGAAGGGGGTGAATTTCAAGGACAATTTCCACTAGACCACAAATCTTATAGCACAGAATTTTGACTGGATTATAGATTTCTTTTAAGACCAAATGTTTTTCTTTCTGATTTATGTTTGCTGATCTAAGAGAAGGTGGTTTGGACTTATGTATGTGTTTGTAAACGAATCATGAATGCTCATTAGTGTAATGGTGAGAATGTCTTCGTTAGAGTTGAAAGTTGAATGTTCCATTTGACATCTTTGAATGGAACATGTTCCATCTTTCACTGGATGGAAATATTCTCTCCGTCCCAAGATTGCTAATACATTCATTGTTTGTTTTAAAGAATGTCCAAGTAGATCTGTGCTATTTGATGGGAGGATCGAACTGTAAGATGAAATAAACTGTACAAGATTTCATTCTGGCATCGACAACGAGGGCGTTTTGTACTGCTGCGTATTATGCATGATGTGGTCTAGGGTGTAACAGTAAAAAAAACGTTAGAACAAAAATGCCAGTTTTTACTGTACAAGAGGAAGTTCATATTTGAGTAACGAATACCGCATGACCTACAATCCTCTGGTCAAATGAGGGCAATCTACTTGGATGTTGTATAATAAATCTCTTAAAAAAAGTATGTGTTGGGAGAAAAATGCTAGACTGCAGGATTGGACCGTGAGTTTAGTGGCCCTACGCTGAGATTACTGGACTCCTGTCGGTGATCCGTTGGGTAGTTTAGTAATGAAGGTGAGGCAGAAAGTACTACTGCATGATTTTTTGTAACAATTTTATCTACTCTTACCGATTCAGTCTTTGAAACCAAATTGTTTGTAATGCATGCATAACTGTATACAAATTTTAAATTATTAAACGATGAAATATGTTGATTTTTTTTAGGGGGTGAGAATCTTCAACTATTTGTATATAAAGTGAAGTCACCTTTTGTTACGAGGCAATTTCATTCATGTTCAGGAGTTACGTCTAAGTCTTTTCATGATTTCTTCAGGAATTATTGTTCTGTTAATTATGTCGGGACCCAATGATTGTCGGGTGATTCATTAATACAAACATTTTGTATTAATTTTTTTTTTATTTATTTATTTTTTTTTAAAGCTTGTTTTCTCTTGCCAAACCTATTACAGCAAGGCGCTTGTAGTTTCTAATAAGGAGCTTGGAAAAGTGGAATCGAACACAGGTTTAGAATTTCTTTTGTTGTGGATCACTTTTGCAAATATCATGAAAAAAAGTACACAGCAGAGATGCCCGATTGAAAACAATTGCCCAAAGTACTTTTCCATGGGTATAAGTACTTTACCTTAAGCAGAAATGAATAGGTACCAGTCACAAATTGTACATGTGACATGGTAGATCGGCTGGTCACCTTACTCTGGTTAGCATAATTTTGTTGTGCTTGCTACGTTTTGTGTTTAAGCAGCTCTGTGCAATTTGGCCTAGTCGTTTGACCATTTTTTTGTCAATTTGCTTCAGCGGCAAAGGGAAAATGCATTGATCGATCCACAGCCAAAGTTAATCCCATTGTTTGACTCAAACACATAAGAAGAGACGGTCAATTTCTGTGTCTGCGAATAAATATTGGGGGTTGGTGTCAAGGAGTAGACAACAGTTCAGGGATGAGAAATTTCAGACTTTTGTTTGAATTCAGACTTTTTTTTTGTGTGTCTTCCTAGTAAAAAAAAGAAAAGCCACAAGTATGTTTTTACTTTGGGTATAAAAAAATCGCGCTCTTTGACCTACTTCTCTAGCTCTGAGGATACTGTTCCCAAAATCTCCTTTGAGTCAAAAAGTTTGTGGGTTACTAAATACCATCATTTCAACAAGCCTTTTAAAACTTAGATCCTAGGTCCAGACTTTTTTTGGGGTCAATAACATCTCTCACCCTGGCAGTTAAAAAGGCCAAACGGACAAAATATGAGATCGGTAATTTTATAACGATTGATCATGCTCGATCTGAAAGCTTACTGATGATACAAAGTTCAGTACCAATCATTTCAGTCTGAAATACTCTTGAAGTTGAGGAAGTAGCACTTGCAGACCACCCCCCCCCCCTACAAATCACTGTTGCTTATTTCAATTGCCGCAATGAAAGTAAGCCCGGTCTGCATGTGCACAAAAGCCTTGAAAAACCATAATCTCTTTTCATTGTCCTCATTAAATGAGACCTCTAACTTTGATGACATTTTCATCACGTGTTGGAAGTTATTGTTTGTTTCTTGAAAACGTGTGCGGGATGGTTTTTTTTTTTCGAATCCAAATAAGTGTAGATGTTACTCACATATTATTTTAGTTAAGTTTCACCCCTAAGCAAGGAGCTTCATCAGACTGGCAACTATGTCCAATGCTCAACTGCCTTTTATACCCTTTATTGGTCGTCACAGAGGGCGTTGTAGGCGTGGCTCGGACTAGTTGGTCATTGATCTGGAGCTTGTATGCCCCGTTATCTTTGTTGAGAGTGTTCTCCCCCTGTGTCTCATCCGTATGGCCTCCCTCTAAAAAGCAGTTGAGCATTGGACATGGTTGTCAGTCTGACAAAGCTTCTAGCTTAGGGATGAACAATAACTAAACCTAATATGTAAGTACGGTAACTTCTAAATTTATAGGGATTCCTGAACCTGAACCACAAGAATTTATTTAATGATGAGAGGACACAAACTTTTGACTCTTCCAGAATTGTTTAAAATATAATTTGCCTTGAAATTTTATTGGTGTTTTTTTTTACTGTTTACCTTAGTTTTTACTAGGGTTGGGAAGAGGGGGGGGGGGGGTAGCCCTTAAACGTCCATGTTGTCGTCTTATATATTTCTGGAAATGGAACCAAGGATGCCTCATCAAATGAACTCAATCTGTGGGGGTGTGTCCCATTCTCATTTTTGATTAGCGTTGTGAATTTTCATCAATCGTCCGGACTCCGAAGAAAGAAAAAAAACTTTGGTTTTACACTGTGTATTCATTTTATGTGAGTTGGATTCTGAAAGGAAAATACCCGGAATCAAGTTGCAATAAAATCCTGAGTGTAATACAAGAAATAATTATTATTTGACGAAAAAAAAAAGTGTATTCAGTTTGACGATAATCAAGATTAGTACCTATGGAGTTTTGCATTTTTAAAAAATATATATTGTAGCTTAAAATATGAAGTGCACATTATTTTTACTCAGTTTTTAAACATGTTATGTGTAGATATAAACCACACAAAGATTTCATATTTTCTATTCTCTTTTTTTTTTAAGAAGTGCCAAAAAATGTGTTTCATTTTGTTTCATGAAGTCCTAATTGTCCAATTATATAATACAACATGAAGTCGTTTGGGAGTTAAAGCTTGAATAATGTCTGGTACTTTGACTTGATTGGTCACGAGTAAATACTAAAACTGGATTCCCCAGACTAAAGACAGTGTTGCTACGTCTCATGTTTTGGGCAAGCCTTTGTATAGCAACCTCCAGATGGGCAAAGCCTGTTCCCATTGTGCCATGCACATTCATCCAGAACTATGAATAGTTATTCACCTTCTCTGACGCAATAGCTTGCCCGAACCATGTGACAGAGCAACTCTCTGTACTCCAAGGAATGCCACTCCGAACCAATGACGTCACTTTTGCTCAAAATACCCGGCTGTCAGACAAATATTCCACCACTTCCACGATCACCGCATTATCGATGCGCCAAACTGCACTGGTAGTATTCGAGTAAACAGATTAAGCCTTGACATGTAGGCGCGCGCGTATGTTTGTGAAATTTGACACGTTTTTCGGAAATCTGGGCACTTGGCTTGTTTCTTTTAACATAAGCGCGAATTGCTTTTCAAATTTTAAGCAGTAAATTGTGACTAAGCAAGTCATTGTTTAAATCGAACTTGCAAATGGCTTACTACTTGGACTTTAAGCATAAATATTTTTTAGTAGGAATTCAAACCAAACCAAACCTAAAAAGATTATTTTGCAAGGAATATTCACAACTTTTTAAGAGGTATATTAATGTTACTTTAGGAACACTGTGTCAACTTATTGATACTTTCTTTTTGAATATTTGGGGAGTAAAGTCTAGATAAGTCAAAGGTTAATCAAAAAAAGTGGAACCCGACAATCTGCTGTGAAATGTTGAAGATGTGATGTGTTAGGTATGGTCATGGTTGTGGGTAAATGAACAGCTAAACATGGAGCAAGACAAATTCCCACATGGAAATATGTGATCACTCTCATGGGTCTGTGTGTATTTAAAGTAACAAAAAGCTGTAATTGGGCCCAAAAACTGTGCCCGTCTACATTGTGGGTGTCGAGTGTTCTATCATTCATCCATGGTAATCACTGGACTGTATTCACAAGCCATGTAATCTGTGACATCAAAATGTTTACAAAAGAGCCAGAGCCTGGACTTCCTGCAGGCATGACTTGTTTACACAGCCCAATGGAAGAAAACAAAAATCTATATCTTTGGCAGAGATTGCACTATCCGTTTTTTTATCAACTTTTGGAATGAAGAAAGGAGGGCCTATCTCAAAGCCTGTTCAGCTGTTGTTTCTGTAACTCTTCAATTTATGTGGAAATTATTACGCAAAATATAAAATTGTCCTTTAAGGCTAGTGTAGTATCTTGCCTACCAGAAAGGCCCTGGAATGTACAAGGTCACTCTATGTGTGTAAACAAAGGTTACATGGTCTATATGAGGCAATATGGATGACTCAATGCAGATTCATATTTGGAATCTATACGCCTGCAATCCATTATCAATTTTACGCACTGTGCATTACACTTAATACATTTAAGGAATTTTGTTGCGCCATTTCTTTATTTTAAAAGGATTTCAAGCGATAGATTATAAGTTAAAGTTACTGGACTTGCAGTTGACAATGGCACACAAAAGTAATTCCAAACAAATGTCAAAAAGACAGGAGCATTTTGCTGAGTTTAATTATATTTTACCAAAGTAGGAAACGAGGAAATTACTGAATCAAATCCATCATTGCTCAGCTCTGTTTCTTTGTACTGTATAATTTGATGAAGGTGAAGCTGATCTTACTGTTTAGTTTGTCAAGTAGGGACTTGTCCATGTTATGTATCCTGTGATATTGCATTTACAAAAGAGCCACAGAGCCTGGACTTTCTGCAGGCACCATTTTTTTAAACAGCTCAATGGAAGAATACATAGAATAGTGCATTGTATGGAAAATGCACTGTACGTTTTTTTTATCAACTTCCGATTTGAAAAAGGGGGCGTATCTCAACTTGTGAACAGGTATTATTTTAACAATTCTTCATTTTGTGTGGTAATTATGTTACAAAATAAAATTTGTTCTATTCAGTGCAGTATCTGAGGAATACCCCGGAATGCACAAGGTGACTCACCCAGGGTGACAGTAGTGTACAAATATTGACTACATGTACTTTGAGTGCTATGGCTAAAACTACGACATCCGAGGTGACCTCTGGAGCATTCTATTTTCCAGTGGCCAATCACCGAGGGAGAATTGTACGAATAAAAGCAATCAATATTTGTTTTAAATCACCACGTACAAATATTCTGCCTAAATGTGTAGGTATCAAGAAATTGTCGTTGCTATGGGTATAGCTCACCAGTTGCTATGTGTATACATGAAGTATAATGGTTGCTATGGGTAGAGTACATTGGTTGCTATGGGTATAGTGTGTCTCGCTCAAACGTGGCTTTGTAGTGAGACATCATGTGACATGCTCTAAACCAATCACAAGGCAGAGGGTGTAACAATCTATAATTGTACATGCTAAACTGCAAGACCATAGTATCCATTGTTTTAGGATCGTGGATGACTATGGAATGGAAGGGTTTTTAACTTTGAATCGAATATGGAATAGTGTTGGCCATAGGGGTGTTCTAGTAGATTTCTGTCGTAAACATAATTTGGTCGAAGGGAAATTCCATTTTAAAAAAATTTCCGGCCTCTGTGTTTCTGGAAGGTAAAAAAGAAAACCCTCAAGTACAGATTTCTGGACAGATTTCTGATGCGAACATGATTTGGCAGAAGGAAAATTCCATTTGGGAGTGGAACAGAATCGCTGTAAATATTTTCTCGCCACCAAGGCGCACTGCTTATTCGTTGATTCAGTTCTAAATCGGGACAATGCTAAGGTGTAATTTTTCTAAGTGTCATTTTTTTTATTTTAGCTTGGATTTCCAGTAAATATGACGAAACCTTTCAATCGTTCAGTACTATACATACTGACAGGATGTTTTGATTTTTTTTTTTTTTTTTTACTTGAAAATTAAGTATTTGAACAGGACATTTTAGAGCGAATGTAGGATCGATGGTAAACGTATTCATTTCTGTTGACGATATTGGTGGGTGTTTGGGGTTATAAAAGATGGGCTACAAGGTTGAGTTCAGTTTTGTGATCCACTCATTTTCCAATAGATCGAGTCCCTATGGGGAGTATGGGAAAAGAGTTACAAGTCTCTAACCTCACGTTAAAATGGCGTAAAATGCCATTGTATTTTACACCCAGTGTGAATTTTGTCAACATCCTAGAACATCCAGTGATGGCACTTTTCAAGTATATGGTCATCACTTCTTTTCTTTTTTTACACAGGACGTTGTTCACTTCATTCCTGCATTTTAACGATGTTCAATCAAAACGGCATTGAATTTGACTCTGAAAAAGTTTCAAATAAAATGACATTTTACACCATTTTAATGTGAGGTTTATAGTTCTGTCTCCCACTTCCTTAAGGACTCCATCGATTGGGAAAAGAGTGCATCACAAAACTGAATTTGACCTTGGAGCCCCTCTTTAAAAGAATTTCATGTTGCCGAGTTTATTTTTGTGTTTTTGATTTTTAAAATGTCTTTCCTAAGCTACATAAGCTGTTGCCATTTTAAATGTACATGATAAATGTTTATTGCTGTAATGCTTTGTAAAAAAAAAAATTAATAATGATAATCATACACTCTGTTCACTGCAACATTTGTAAAAGTATTTTCTTTTTTCAGTAGAATTTGATGTATTTTATTTCTTATTAAATTGGTTGAGACTTAATAATGTAAAAAACAAAAAATTAAAAATAAATTGAATGTTATCCTGTGTTATTCACGTGAGTGTACTGTTAAAATACGCAGCAGGCGGTGACACAATAGGAGAGTTTGTGACACTAGGGGGCAGCAGGCAGGCACACTGGGAAATTGTTAATTTGTTTCACAGCTGTTAGCAAGTGCTTATTTCCAAGAACAGCAGGATTTACCTGGTAACTCTGCTGCCACTTGCTGTCCCAACAAGTCTTCCTTTTTTTTGTAAGGCAAAGCATCATTGACTTCCAGTGGCAGTGAATATTGCAGTGATGGATGGTAGAGTTTAACTGACATCGATTGGTTGACCACAAAAGTCCAATCCACTAAGCCCCGCCCACCACCCCAACTGCGTAGTTGACATGCACATGTACATGCATTATGTGCCCTTTGATCCTTGAGCTACCGAAATGCACTACACGCATAATAAACATCAAAGCAATCATTCTGCTAATTTTTTATGGCGTTTTAAAGAACACATCAGACACTTCTGAGTGCCAGTCACAGGTGGGACTGGTCCACTCCTTATCAGGCAGAGATTAAATAAATGACATTATCAATAGTAGGGCTTTATAAGGCACTTTTAAACTTTGTATTAAAGTGCCTTACACTATTACTACCCCCGGTTGATAGCATTCCTGAAACCATCTCAACTGCTTTGGAGTATGCAGAATGGAGTATATAATTATTGTAACGCAATGATCTTTCTCTTCACACATTCCAAGAGTAATTCGCCGTATTTTTGACCACGTGAGGGCGTATGTGGATAAATTTCACATGATGAAAAACAAGTAAACAAACAGGGTTTTTTCCACTTTTTTATCGCTATTTTTTATGTATTTCTTCATTGGTGCAAGAAAACTACAAACAGGCAATTATAATAAGCTAAAACTGCTATTGTGATGCAAGACATTCCCTGATGACAGCGCCCTCATGCGGTCAAAAATATGGTCAATTGTGTCGGTCCTAATTGTGAAGTATGACAAGGAGGGTTCCAGCTTCACATTAAAAAGAACCCATTCACATTAACCTTGAACTGGGACAAATTATAGGCAGCAGGTAAAACAGGACGCAGGCAAGGAATTCGAAAAATGCAGCAGTGCTTGGGAAGAAACTTGTTGAATACATCTTGGGAGTTTCATTTGGGAATCATCTGACTGTATGAGGATGTGACCGGACACAGAGAGGCGTGTTGTGCGTCCAAAGGGGCGGTTTGAGAGGGACAACCAGCGAAGACTGTTAGAGCACATCCCATGAAAAAAATCTGTAGAAGTGGCACAGTGAAGACTACGTGTCCGATGATGAGAGAGCAGTTCAAATGAGGCTGCTAGTTCATGGCCAACCCTGTACTCTATCTAAACCGGGATAGATAGACTATGGGCCGTGGCTATGAAATCTTTCCAGAAAACAATTCGTGTTCTCTTCGGAGGGGGTTTGCATGAAATATAGCCCAAGTGACAGGCTGGGACACCAGATCAGATGTGACAACAGTACTCCAAAAACAGAGGTACAGACTGACAGAGGGCGGAGGGTATTGCCATGCAAAGTGCAAGCAACCTATGCTCTGATGAGAGGCCTATTTAGCAATACCACAGATGGAAGTGTCCTTGGAGAGTTAATTGCTGATGTCAAAACCGAATATACCGGATGTCACAGACTTCCTGTAGGGTTGTAGAATTCATGGACAAGGCTGGTCGGTTAGATGATTTTAGTCACAGATAGCAGACGTGTTTTGCTTTGATAAAGATGACAAGCTAGTTATTCCCCCAATTAGTGACATTCGTTAGATCATGGTTTAGAACATTACTAGCTTGTACTTGTTTTTGTCCATACACTGATGTGTATTATAGCACTGTATACATGTACTCATCAGTACTCCCCCCCAATCCACAAGTATATCACTCGGGTTGGATTCAAACCCACGACCTTAGCGATGCTAGAGCAGATGTCTGACCACTAGACCACCGAGCTGGCCCGGTGGCTAGAGGCAGTTCAAATCCTACATTATAGATTCCCAGCCGAGGAAAACTTGTGCACTGGTTCTCTCCTGTGCCATAAGGGTTTTTCTCCATGGCCTCTGGTTTTCCTTCCTCGGGACAAATCAAAACACTTTTGATCTTTGCCCTGTGGCTTGCAGCCAAAAGGCACCACTACAGGCATGCGGCTCAAACACGTAAATGCATCCTTCACAATTGAGCTTCTTAGCTGCAAGTAACGATGATCAGCCTTCCAAATTATTATCAACTCAATTTGATCATGCATGACTCAAACACCAGTCCACAAATAACCACACGACAATCTCTGAAAAAAGTATGTGTAATTTAAAAAGGTTTTATTTTTAGCTACCCTTGTGAAACATCAAGGTTGGACACAAATTTATGAATAGAAAAAATGAAAATGTTGAACATCTTTAAACCTACTCTGTATCCAGTTCATGAGACAAGAACAGAGCCATTATATTATAAAGACACTGTGAGCATGAAAAAAAGTAACACAGTACACGTAAATATTGATAACTTGTTACCCAATAAACCCCAGCTTCTGTTGTTATGTACCAATGATAATAGAGAGTTTTCGCAAGTCTACGGATACATATTACGGAGACGTATACGTCAGCACTTTGCATGTTCACATGACGCTGAACCCTGTAGCCTCTATGTTAGGAATGCATGATAACAACGAATACTAGTAGAAAATGGACAGTCTTGCATAATTTTAGTTGTATGTTAGTCCCAGATTAACATTTGTCATCATATTGCTGTTAATGGTATCATTCATGATATATATTTGGTGAAAGAAGGATAAACAATAACATCTTCATGGTATTTCTGAGCGCAATGCAGAATGCTTACTTCATTAACTCCCTGGCATCACCATGTTGAACGCTAGCGCCCCCCAATGATTGCAAAACAAAATCTGAAGTGTGTTCAACGTGAACAGTTACATTATCATATCAACATCTGAATCTATGTCAGTTGACTTGCGAAACCTCTTTATTTTCAAATCGGACCTACAATTAAATTTTTGATCAGTTTTTAAGGTTGGAGTGAACCATCAACTGACCATACAAAAAAGATACATGTAACTCTCATAAACTAGAGTATTCAGTAAAATGTTTAGACTTCATTCTTATGCTGAAGAAATCAGGTTTCAAATCACATGCTCCAGGGCCTGTCTCCATGTTTGACAATGTCAACAAGCAATGTTGGTTCAATTTCTTTCCCCATGGGAACATTTTGCAGAAACAGCTTGTGCTAGTCTCCTTTGCAATACACCGTCATAGCTGTGGTCAGACAGTGGAAATACATGTATCTATTACAACAGTCAACCAGAAAAGACAACCGTCTTTTATCTCCGCGAGGGTATTGTGTGAGCGTTCCATGTCCATTTCAAACCCTTCGATGCAGGTTAATTGAGCAAGTCTCATGTCTGTACCAGAGACTGCTAGTGACTACGCCTTGCATCAAAAGAGTTCGAGCAACACTCAAACGAAAGGAGTTGGATAAACCTTTCGTTTATGTGTCTGGCAAAACAGGAGACTTTTGGATGGTAGGTGGCAGCAGACTTGTCAGGTGAAGTTCCATTGTTTACACAGGTCTTAACCTTTGCACATTTTCATTAATTTATTTCACTTAATTCTGGTTGGGAATCCATGGACTCTCAGAAAAGTGAACTTTATCACTATACTAGCCAAGAACCCGATGGAGAGAAGACGACAAGGAAAGAAGTTTTAGATGTGGGAGGAAAACCCCAGAGAATTATTCCGGGGAAAACCCATGCAATCAGATAGGGACTGAAAACCCAATCCATATATAGTGCCCCTGTCGGGATTCGAACCGGGGTACAAGAGGTGGAAGGCGAGGAAAGATAACATGCCAACCCAAACGCTGGAGAAGAATGGAAACACCTGGTGAGTCTGCTGCCACCGAGTGTCCGCAAAAGTCTCCATGGACAAACTGGACTTGCATTTATATACACAGTATTCAAGAATCAAACCCTAATGAGTGACGTCTCAACTGACAAGTTCAAAAATAACCTACAATTATTGGATAAATCTAGTTGCCTATTCTAAACTTATAAAAAAAAAAAAAAAAAAAAAAAACATGGACTAAACCTCAACTCAATACTACATAACAATAAACAACCGACTGCATTTTTACCCATGGAAAAAAAAATCAACATAAAAATGCATGTACACGTTCATAAATAGTAAATATAGTACATTCTCCAAAAGAAATGTTAACACTGCCAGACTCAGACCCCCCCCCCCCCCCCCCCACTCCTAAGAAGATAGTCCTCCACAATCCCATACAAAATAAACATGTTTCGAAAAATACAAAAGAATGGATCCTGTGTATAATATGGTGTAAGAAATCACTCAATTCTATAAATTGTTTTTTTTTTTTACCGATACAAGCAATTCAAAATTTAGTGCGGCCACTACAGTTTGTTCAGGACAGGGGTGAGATTTTACAAATGTGAAAATTGCTGGAAAAAAAAAAAAAAAATGGCCTGCGGGTCTGGGTTTCCTCTTATTCTAGACCCAGAACCTCCCAGATGTTACCATTCAGGAGGTTTACAGACTCTGTGCATCACCAGAAATACAAAAACTACAGGTTTGGACACAATGTGGACTTTCTTTCTCCCTTTGGTGAGAATACTCCAAAGCTCAAGGAGATTTTAAGAAAATCCTGAAATCAAGAAAAAAAAAAGACACTTGCTAGGAAAGGCAAATTCCACATTGTATAAGGAAACGGTTGACCAAGTTTTTTGTCCTTACCAGCGCCCCCTTTGTTTTGTTTTTTTTCGTAAGTGGTTTGCATCCAGTCAGCGGCAATACCATACCGGAAATTACGGTCGTGTCATTTCCTGTACTAAAGCAACAAAGTCGTACATCTCTGCTGTGATTACGACCTTCTTGTGAGGCTGGTGACTGTTTTGTCATATTCATGTCGGCCATTACACCTGTGATTGTTTTAGTCAACCACTATTTGGAAAACTGGTCTCTCCAGGGTAAACTATAGAGGGCGCACTTTACTGTGAATTGAATTGCTTGTTTTCCGTCTGTTGCAGTGTTCAAGTGAATCTTAAAAAGTTGTCATCCATCTTCCCAGGACACAATACACTTTACTTCAGACATTATTTCCCCATCTTGAATATATCTCTGATATTTTCCTCTTCCATTCAAGACATCTGTTGATGCTGCGGAAGATGAAAAACAACGAGCGCAAGAAAATAAAAGAGGGCTCAAGGGCGACTAATTAAAGGTAGGGTCATAGATTGGTAAATACTCCAAAAATGAATGACCATCAAAACTTCCTTGGTGAGAAACCCTGCAGCTCTTGATAGTATAAACTATTTTGAGAGAGGATTCCCTTCGAAGTCATACGACTTAAATAATTGTTCACCCCAAAACATTTTAATCTGAGAAGCGAACATGCCTGAATCGGTTCTCAGATTTCAGACGGTTGGCGTTTGTTCGCGACGGATGGATTTGACGTTCTTGTGAAAGTACTGGGGTCGATTTCACAAAGATAGTCCTAACTAAGGACTAGTCCTAGGAGTTATTAAAAACTTAAGGCTAGTCCTAAGTTAGGACGAGTAACTCCTCTTAACTCGAGATAAGACTAGTCTTAACTCTTTGTGAAATCCACCCCTGGACACTTGTTTTTGCTGTTCACTCAGCAAGTAGACACTGTATTCAGCTAAAACTTTCACAGGTGACGTTTACTGTCTCTTTCTTGATAAGTTGGCCTGTAAATCAGCATTACGTTGACAAAAACCAATCCAATACCCCTACCTTTAAGAACCTCCCACAATCAAAAGTTACCGCCCCAGAGGTGATCCAAATCCCATAATAAACTAAACATGATATACTGACGGCTACAGCTTGAGTTTCCCCACACTCAATGCTCCATCTTCTCTTCTGTTGACGGGGCAGGAGCCGTGGGGGGTACAACCGCCTGGGCAACGGGCGCACTGGAGGCGTCTTCCTTGGGGGCCACATCTGGTTTGGCAGCGGGAGCGGGTTTGTCTTCTTTACTCTCCGTGGACTTTTGGGCGTCAGGCACCGGTTTCTCAGTCTCACCCCTGTTGTATTTGGAGAGGTAAACAAAACAAAAACCCAAAACCTTGACATTACAAAGTTATTCTGCTAGGAATCCCTAAACCTGCTACCAGGTGTTTTCTAGGCACCCTGCTAAATGCTTCCAAATGCAACACAGTTAACAAGAAAACCCTGCTAAATGCTTCAAAATATTAAAGAGAATTCTGGTGCATTGTGAAGTGAGCTGTTTTACGCTATACCAGGGGTGAGAGTAACTGCTGACAAAAATAAGACTGAAACTCAAGATCAAATCCACAGAAAAAACATCAAGATAAAACCCATTTAGATAAAACCCCCAGACTGCACAGTAGGGCTTTTAAAAACCAAAGATGAACACCAAATAAAAACATTTTAGAAGACCTCGTTTCAATTCAGCGTGTTTCGGCAAAAACTTCCAGAAATTTGGGTCCAGAATGCCTAACTAGTTTTGAAAAATCCTGGCAAGAAACCTGAGAACCATTATCAACCACTGCATCATGTCGCAAACGACAGGCTAAAGGATTAAATAGCAACCCCCCCCCCTCCCAATTACGTGTTTGATCCCTGCTTGGCCCACCCAATCGAAAATGTTTGGTTACACCACTGGTTCTACACATACTGTACCTACCCTTTGGCAGCTGTGTCACTGTTGGTGGCTTCCATAGGCTCTGCCTCTGCAGCAGCACTAGCTGCTTTCTCCTTGCTAGCTGCCTCGTCTCTCTCTTTCCGAGCCTCCGCACCTGTTCAAATCAATTAACACGCCATGCAATCAATGTGTGAAAACTTGAGCAAAGTGGACAGTCACATTTTTAATAATATACATAAAAGTGTGTTTTTTATAAGGCACATATATCCTAGTAGCTAGATCGAAGTGCTGTACATTACTATCCCTGTTCATCAGGCATACTTTTAGACCATTGCTATATCTTTCTCCCCTCCTTGGAGAAGCATACAAGTCGAGCTGCTTCAATTAGTGCTAAGGGGTTTATCCACCACAATACTGTCTCAGCCCTCTCAGGTTCCCATTTATACAACTGGGTTGAGAGAACCAATTATGGTGAAGCGCCTTGCTCAAGGACAGAAGTGTCATGACCAGGAATCGAAGCCACACTCTTATGACTCGGCCATCAGAACTCGAGTCCGGTGCAGTGGACCACTCCGCCACGAAACACCACATATTGCCAATGCCATAGTGATGATTTGTATTGTGGCATCACCTCTTGCTAAGCGATTAAGACTGTTTCGCATCAATCTTAGTTTTGTTATTATAGTGAAAATAACAGGAACTGGTTTATCTTTTGTTAAGAATTTCATGCATATTCATATTTGGCTCATTCAGCGCGTCATGGCCGAGCGGTCTAGAGCGTCAAACTCAAGTTCTGATGGCTGAGGCATCAGAGTGGTGGTTCGAATCCTGGTCCCGACACTTGTGTTCTTGAAGTTTTGATTGAAGACGGAGGGTGATGTGGTCTTACTTTTTTCAGCAGCATCCTTAGCTTGCATGTCTTGCTCCGGGCGAGCCTTCTTACGTCGGTGAGTCCTAATGTCTCGTCGTCCGCCTTCTCCCTCGTCTTCACTGTCCGAGAACTCCTCGTCGCAGGCGATCCGCTTATCCCTGGACATGATGGACACGCGCTTGTCGGGCTGCTCGTCTTCATCGTTATCGCTGTCGTCGTGGAGGGCGTCCTCCATCATGGGCTGGATCTGAACGCCGGGGGCGTGCGGGATCATACGCATGTTCTCATACAACCTTGTTCTGTTTGGGGATAAGGTTTAGAATCTTATATCAGGCCTGGAATTTCATCTCTGAGAGGGCAAGGCCATTTGCATTTAGCAAGGGGGGAATTCCAATTGGAAAATCTTAAGGTCTATGGGAAATTTCTCAAGGGGCACCAAGGCCAAGACCAAAGCAATAAAGACCACGGTCTCTGTGGCCTCTGCATAATTCTAGGCCTAAGATGATGATACCTTTTATGCTATTTACAATACCATTCTACTTTATTTATTTCTTATTTCAACTCACTGGGTGGCCCATTCAGTGGTGACCCACGGGTTCCAGCAAAGACACACACAAAATTTAACCATAAGAAAGGGCACAGACTATTTTAAATATTTTTAACAAGTACAAATATAGGCATTAAACAAACTTAAAAAGGTACCCCAAAAATATAATCAGAAAACAGACAATGAGAAGAGAACAGGAAAGAGAATCAAACGTAGAATATGCAAACCTGGTTATTTCATTTCAATTCAATTCAATTCAATTCAACAACATGTATTTCCATTTCACAAAAATCATTTAACATACATAATGAAGATATTCATAAAATCAGAATATGCTAATAAGATATGAAAGTAAGAACAAGACAATACAGTGAATCACATGATATCATATATCAGACAGGCACAGTTTATCTATCATCCAAAATCGCCGTGGATGACATTGAATGGTCAGACAGTAGGAGGGTTGACTTGTGTACTGTGCAGATGTTTTTGATTCCATGGGACTGAGGACTGCACCAGTAAACTGATTACGCTTTACATGGGATCAGGCATACCACCATAATCAGAGTCCAACAGTTTGGGTGTTAAGTTACTGAATGGTGTTGGACCGAGAACTGCACCAGTAAACTGATTACGCTTTAGATGGGATCAGGCATACCATCTTACAGGCCTGGAATTTCATCTTTGAGAGGGCAAGGCCATTTTCATTTTTCCAAAAAGGTGCTTCCATTGGAAAATCTTTAAGTCCATGGGAAACTTTTGAAGGGGGCAGCAAGGCCATGACCAGGGGCAACAGAGGCCATGGTCTCCGTGTAATTCCAGGCCTGTCTTCAACAGAGTCCAACTTTTTGGGCGTTGAGGTACTATTTTGAGGTACATTTATGGCATTAGATTTGTTAGAGTAATGAAAGATCCTTGTAAATCACTCAAGAGAATTGGGATTCATAAAACCAATCTCTCTTTAACAAAGTATAAAAACACTTCTTACCATAATAATAATTAAGTCCTCAAAACACAGAAATAAACTAAACCAAGTCCCAGTTTCATAAAGCTGCATTCAGCACAAAAAGCAGCTTTACAAAAAACAATTTCTGCTTACCACAATAAGGTTACCAGCCAAATGACATTCCCCACGTACAGTTTCTGACTGGTTTCCTGCTAATTTGTTGCTTAGCAGAAAAATTGTGAGGCAATATTTTCTATAAATCAGGCCCAGATGTTTGATTTAGAAAAGTCTACTCTGGTTCGGTATCATGAAAAAGTAGCCAAAGATATTATGAAAAAAACTTACTTGATTTTGTCGAGGTAGTCACCAGTGTTCTGGTTGGTCATGTTTGATGGACTGATGTGGAGCTTGAAATCTGGTCCGAAATACTCAAAGTAGTCGTTATACGGCAGCTCTGTAAACAGAGACAACAATCACAGACAACAATCACTAAACGTAACACAGATTTGAATGTAATCTCAAGATAACTTGTTGATGAATGTAAAAACTAAGGCTACTAAGGACCTTTCAGAATATTGAAATGTAATGGGTGGGATTCGAACCCAAGACCCCTGCATTCAAGGGTAGATGTCTTAACAGGCGGATACTGTAACAATTAACAGCGGGTACCGTAACAGTGTAGATGTAATAATTGCATTGGGGATCAGGAATTCTGTTTTCGTTATATCCACGACCGGGACTCAAACCCACAATCTGCTGTTTAGAAACACCACGTCTTGGGTCGGGTGCTCTTAACCGCTCGGCCACGACTGGCGTGTCGTGGCCTTACGGTGTAGCGCATCTGACACAAGTTATGATGACCAAGTCATCAGAGTGTGGGTTCGAATCTCGGTCAGGCCATGTGCAAGACACTTAACCATAAATTACTTGACTCTCAACCAGGGTGTATAAATGGGAACATACAACGGTGGAGACGGTATTATATTAGATGAACCCCTTGGCGCTAATACAAGCAGTTTGAGGTTGAATGCACCCCAGGGAGTCAAGAAAGTTTGAGGAATGGTTCAAGTACGCCTGATGAACAGGGATAATAGTTGTTTTAAAGTGCTTTGGCAGGGTGTATGTACACTTTCGAAAGTCAAATGTAAGACTTTTTAAGAACCTTCTAATGCTACCCGTAACAAAATTCAAGACCAACAAAAATTATATTAACTTTTTTAAATGCAGTGTAATTAAGTTTTTTTATGAGCTTATAGGAAACTTCATTACATGCTTCATCAATTTTTTCAAGACCTCAAATAACTGAATTTAATACTTTTTAATGCTTCTTAAGGTCTTCAATTTCAGACTTTTTAAGGCTCCGCAGAAATCCTGAGGATATAGTGCACTATATAAGGACCCATTAACAATATATAAATATATATTATTGTTTTCACTCACCATTCGCAATGTCAACCCCGAGGGCAGTGGCTGTCTCATAGGTCCAACAGCGAGCGACGTTGCGGATTGTGTAGCCACCGCCACCGAGCAGAAGCAATGGCAGATTGTACTGCTTCATGAATTCAACACACTTAGCGTGACCTGAAAAAAAATAAATAAATAAATGAACACAAATTTACGCTTAATCTAATTTATCAGCATTCTCATTTCAAGCAATTTTGAGGTGAACAAAGAAAAATTAACTAGATTGGGATTTGAACCTGTGACCTCAACGTTTACATGCCGGTGCTGTACCGACTGAGCTATCCAACCCTACTTCGATGGTCTTCCTATTTTGTCAGTATCTTTGTTCGGAGGTTGGGGAGGTGGGGTTCCAGTCAGAAGTCATATGAGCACCAGTAACAAAGGTCCTCAGCAAATGAGGATGGTTGTCTAATCACTTCGTTCGATTGCGGTTATATAACAAGCTTTCACATTACTTCTTGAAACGCAAATTTACCAACGTCCCTTTTTTTTCGGGGAGGGGGAGGGTTAAAGGTCACGACCGTTCATTCACTGGACACTTTCTCAAACTTGTTCAACTATCGACACGTTCTGTGCATGAGTATATAGCATAGCAAGGGTCTTTAGTTATGGCACAGTAATGATTTTGTACTAAATAGCAAGGTGCTTTTAAAAATTGGTTGCTATTTTTTGGGGGTCTGGATCTCTGTTAAAAATAACAAGGGTCCTTGGTTATTGTGTAACAAGGATAGCTTTCACAGGACTGGAATTTGTTATTTTTTAACATCAATGTGATTTTAGTCAAGGTTCCTTGTTCAAATTTGTCTCAAGTGAAAGGACCTTCAGTGACAAGTTTACCTTTGAGTGTGAGGTTGAAACATCCCAGCCTGTCCCCTGAGAGAGAGTCTGCACCACATTGTAGGACAACAGCACTAGGCTGGTACATCTCCATTACTTTAGACATGATCTGAAAGAAATCAACAACTACGCATAAGTTTACAATTCAGGCAAGTCAGCATTTTTTATTTATATATATTTCTGGTAATGAAACCAAGGATGCCTCATAAGTGAACTTAATCACTGTAGCTCGCAAGCCTGAGGAAACCTGTAGACAAGGGTGCTTGCTGTGTGAACCAGAAACACCGGGGTTAACCCCTACTCTTCCATGATAAGTGTTCTGGGTTCTTTTAAGTGAGCTACCAATCCTAGTACCTAGAAACTATGGCTTCATGTCCCATCCGAAGGACAAAGCAAGTAATTATGGTAAAGCATCTTGCTCAAGGACACAAGTGTCATGACCGGGACTCAAACCCACACTCTGCTGATCAGAAACACCAGAGTCTAATGCTCTTAACCGCTCGGCCATGACAGGCCACAATTGTGGAGTGTTGTGGCTGAACGGTCTAGTGTATGAGACTCAAGTTCGAAGTGTTGATCGAGTGAGGGTTCGGGTTCCGGTCTTGGCACTTAAATCTGTGAGCAAGACACTTAGCCCATCATAGATGGGTAAATACTCCAAAAATTACATGTCATGACCATAAACACCTACTCTGTAAGAAGCACTGCAGCTGTTGATAATGTCAACTATTTTGAGAAAGGATTACCTTCTATTAGTAATATAGTTTGGATAATTTTCCACCCCAAGACATTTGAATCTGAGGAACGATTCATGCATGATTCGTTTCTCAGACTTTCAAGGGTTTAGTGTCCAGTCGTGAATGCTGCGGGCAAGAGATGCGGTTGGTACCCGCTGTCACCTCGCTTAGCGTGGATGTATTCGATGTCAGTGCACAAAAAAACATGAATTTTTTGCTGTTTTCTCAGCAAGAAGACACCATATTCAGCTGAAACTTTCACGGTTGACTTTCAATGTATCCTTCTTTATAATGCGCCTATAACTCAGCATTCTGATGGCAAAAACCAATCTATGACCCTACTGCTAAAAGGCAAGAATGTTAGGGATGACTTACTGGTTTGAAGATGTGATCATAAGACTCGTCATCAATTCCATCTCTCAAGGGAAAGTTCACGGCGTAGTATTTACCCTTCCCAGCACCAATGTCCTATATTATGGGTCAAAAAGAAATCATATCCTTAATAAACAATGGGATGAAAGATACAACGGACAAAATGAGGTTGTTACCAATTCATACAGACGCTTCCTCTGCCCATCTGTGCAAGATGACAAACCTAGGGCTGATTTCACAAAGAGCTAAGATTGGTCTCAAGCTGTGCATCCATCCTAATTGCTAAGCAAAGTGTGATGTCACAATACAAATCACTATGGTGATATTGACAACTCATCTTAAGATGAATCTTAGCGCTTTGTGAAATCCAGCCAAGAAATAAAATCATTTTGAGGCAAACACACCTCACTATGCTACATCAGTGGCATTTTGAGGTACACAAACACCTCACTATGCCACAACAATGGCAGTTTGAGGTACACACACCTCACTTTGCCACAACAGTGGCAGTTTGAGGCACACACACCTCACTATGCCACATCAGTAGCATCTTGAGGTACACACACCTCACTATGCCACAACAGTGGCATTTTAAGGCACACACACCTCACTATGCAACAACAGTAGCATTTTGAGGTACACACATGCTGTTAAGGAGAGCAGGGCCATAGCCCAACGTGCTTCAATGAGAGTGATAAGATCAAGCCATCCCCTGTGCTCAATTGCAACGGAATGTGAGCCGCTGTTGGAGGAGATAAGGTTCTCAAACCTTGGTCAATCTCCGCAGTGGCAATCTGTGGCACTAATCAACCACACCTACAATGAATGAACGGTGTGGCGTGGGGTTAGTTCACCGCTGTGTGCACACCATAGGGAGATTGTCCTGCAAGTTGGAGAGAAGCACATATGTAAAGAGTAGACTGGACTTACCCTGAGGTCCCCAGTACCTGGGAAGTATTCGCCATACTTATGGAATGATACAGTCATAACTCTGTCTGTGGTATAGAACGCCTCTTCCACACCATCACCGTGGTGTATGTCAATATCAATGTACAGGACACGTTGGTGATATCTGGAAAAGAAATAAAAAAGTCAAAATTTAGTCATTTGTTCATTTGTTCAGAAGTGAAAAAAAACCACACAGCGTGTATCTCAATTGCGCATGATGTTTGGCCATTAGAAAAAAGTAGGACAAAATAGTACAAAGGCTGGCCTGCGGGTACATATGGTATAGGCTTTTATACAGCTTTCATTCTATTTAATAACCATTTTGCTGATCTTTCTGTGGGCCAAAAAACAAACAAACCGGAAATCAAACAAAAGTAGGAAAAATATCGTGCCTGCTCAGTATTGTTAACAACTTCACAGGGCTCGGAATTTTGGGAGAAAATCCACAAGACCGTAGTTCTTTTGTTGCTCAAAATGTTTACCCAAAGTATTTTTTACGAGACAAGAATTGAAATGAGAAAAAAAAAAAACACTACAGAGTTTAGTATTTTGAACTGTTGAATTTGAACATTCTAAGAGGGGATTTATCAGACTTCGTAATACAGAATTGGAAGATTTTTATTAGACGGACAGTCAACATTTGAACAAAAAATCACAAGACCGCCGGACTTGTCCAGTCATGAGTTTACCGGCCCAATGCTAAAACCACTAGCCACAGGCCTTTAGTCGAGTGTGAATTTCAAGCCCTGCTTCATATCTTACAAGAGAGAGGCCAAAGACTGTTGCGTCTTTGCACCATTGGGTTTGTGTGTTCATCCGGAATAATCATAGCTAGGTACACCATTTGGGGAATTTCGCAAACACGCAGGGAATGATTTCATACCACTTCTATTCAAAATGGAAATCAAAGCATGCTGTATTGGTTTTAAACTAGTAGTCGTTTAAACACAGTGAGGTCTTGGCCCAATTATATAGAGCTGCTTAAGCAGAAAATATTGCTTAACAAATTCCTGCTTAGTAAAAATCACCAAGATACCAGTCGCAAATTGTACTATGTGACATGGTGTTTTGGCTGGTAACCTTATTCTGGTAAGCATAATTTCGTTGTGCTTAGCTTATTATGGTGCTTCAGCAGCTCTATGAAATTGGGCCCTGGTTCTAGATAATTTTACCTCGACTTCATCTCGGTCCAATTATCAAGAACAACGCCTCAGCCTGCTTTAGTCGACTTGTTTAAAACCTCTTCACCGCACTATGATTCCCTTATTATCGTACGTAATAGTTGTGACTTACTTCAGCAGTTCCAAAATGGCTAGCACAATGTCGTTGACGTAACAGAATCCTGAGGCTTCAGACTTCTTGGCATGATGGAGTCCTCCCGCCCAGTTGATGGCGATGTCTGTCTGCTGCTTGTTGAGTTTGACTGCCCCGGCCACGGACCCGCCTCCAGAGAGCTGACAAAACTCATAGAGACCGTCAAACACCGGGCAATCTTCACCAACATTGACTGTAAAAAAATACATATATGGTACGTATAATAAACAATTTGAGGAAATAATAGCGAAGTGCAGTAAAGTAAGCGATAAGAGAGATCTACAACACAGTGCCACCTCTACAGTTTACTTGAAGAGGCAATTTTCCCCAAAAGCTGTCAACTAAGAACAATCACATTCACAACTTTGCACAGCAAAGGTTGTTGGGGACCAAAAACAAACAAAAAAACATCTAATGCCATAAACACAACCATAAATACAACTTTGCTGCTTAGCAAACCACAAAAAAATGAAAAAATTGGTGGGCACTCGAAATGACAAACACTTCTCGATCTTTTCCCAAGATGCACTGCGAAAATGGCCTTTCCTGGATGAACTACAGAGGGCGCACTGTATTGGTAATCGCTCATATTCAGGAAGGGCCAACCACAAACGATCACAATACTTAATAATAAAAATAATAATATTGAGTACTGATAATATAGCACTCTAAACTAACTAGAGAAAGTATCACTGAGCTTAAAACAAAATTAAACAACAGGCAAAAACTAGAGGAATATAAACAAAATTAAGCGAAACACATCAATTAAACATTACACATCAATTAGGCAAAACACATCAATTAAACAAGTGAGTGTTGAGATATTTTTTTGAAAGCTGCTAGTAAGTTGGAGTGGCAGATAGTGTAGGGTAAATTGTTCCATAGTTTTGGGCAGCAGCATGCAAACTTTTGTCGCTATCAGTAGTACGGGGCACAACAAGTAATTTGGTATCTGTAGATGATCAGCGGCTTGTTGTACAGTTAAATGAGTTCCATGAAGTATGAAGGTGCAGAAGAACAGCTTTTCCCCCATGGCAAGAATCGCCTGAATTTGGGCAAAGAGCTTCACACATACTTACATCTCTGCATTTGTTTGGTATATTCAGACATGTTGTCCGGTCTGATCGTTCGTAGGAACTTGATGTAATCATCGCTGTGGTATTTGGTCATTTCTTCCATCACTGCCTTGTGGGGTCTCTGTGTGTAAATATTCACAATAGATGAGTTTTACATGTAGGTTTACATAAGTTGTCACAAAAACTGCAAGTGTCAAAAGATAGATGCTTTTTATTACACGAGCCATAAGAATCTCTTGCATGGCCCTGCGGTCTTGTGGGTTCCCCCAAAAAAATTCTAACCCTGCCTTTTAGAATATACCGCATTCCACGAGCAAGGTACAACATGAGGGAGTTATTGTTGTGTTTTAACTCACGTAGATTTCCATTTTTCGGTAGAGCCCATAGTTGAGGATCAGATTGTGCGTCATGCGTATGCGATGAGGCTTCATTGGGTGACCTTGCCCATAATAGTAGTTCCCTACGTCACCTGCAAAACAAGAGGATATATAAAATGCATGTAGAATACAATATGAAATGAAAAAACAAAACAAAACACAAATCGCTACTCCCATCAAACTTTTACATGAATAATAATAGACTTCCTCATTGTGTCGACCCAATGTCATGGCTCTGCTTACTGTAAGCAAAGAATCGGCACTAACGGAAGCAGGGAATTCCACCTTACGTCAAGTGTATTTCACGGCTTAGCAGGGAATTTTGCTTGTGCGGGTGCGTATTCCACGTTACAAGGCATTCTTCGTTTACATAGATAGCCCAGAAATCCGACGCTTGCACAGTAAGCGGAGAATGGTGATCGCAAGCGCAGACTTCGGCGGTAAGCAGAGAGCCATGAAATTGGGCCAGGCTGTTTTTGTGAAAAAAGGTTGACTATGAATCTGATAAATATCTTTCAATTCTGTTGAGTATCAAAGTATACATGTCTTTGAGAAAGATCTTCCCTTACTGTTTGTTCAACTCATTTTGATTCTGGTTTTGTGAAATAAATTCTGGTCCACTACAAACTCAGAGCTACAAGCCCTGCAGTCTGGTGGATTCTCCCCACAAACAGACAAAGACGAGCACTGGTGTAAGTTTTGAGCAGCTATTTCACTTGGTAGTCTGCAACTGACTTACACCCTTGAGCGATTCACTAGGATCCTAACTCACTCTAAACAAAATCCAACAGCATATTGTACATAAAGTTAACCCCCAAAAAAACTGTTGGACTCTGATTATGGTGGTATACCTGATCCCAGTGTAAGTTCTCAGTCTAACAGAATCAAACAAAAAATGGTGTTTGATTTTAACAGGTGGTTTAAGGGTTAAAGCCATGTTCAAATATTTGTACCATTTGATCTTCTGGGGGTAATTTTTCCCAATACTTTGCATGGTCTAGCAGTAGGAGGGTTGATAAACACTATAAAACACCCGAGTAGATGCTTGCCATTTTATTTTCATCCCATCCTTTTTTACTAGTATTGCATGCTAGACCACGCAAAAACAAGAATGCCTTGGAGTGGATTCCAGAATAGAATATTGTACAGTTTGTTCTTGTAGATTTATCCTCCAATCAAATGACATAAAGGTCTACTTACTTGGATGTGTTTAGGGTTGAAACAGTTTTTCCATTTAACCAAAAAATAAAAACAAACAAACAATGAAATCCGTTTCCAAATTTCCACAATTGTTAAATTAAGCGGACAAAAGAAAAAACAAAACAAACATACAAACAAATTAATAACACAAACAAACAAAGTTACATGTGTCACTCAACATGCTATCCACCCTCCAGGGAGAATGATTGACGTCCCTTTTGTTGGTGGAACTGTTTTAATATGAATCCCCACAAAATGTAACACATTGTTTTCAATCACTACAATTTGTAAAATTATCTTTTTATGCCCGACATCTATGGTTTGTGGTTTTGTGACTGTGAGGACTGGGTACATAGTGTTCTACTTTTAAACCTGATCCATCCTGGAAAGTGTGTTGACATCTGCTCCTTTTACGCTGATTGGAGTCAGTAGAATTGTGGTTAATCTGCTTTAAAAACTGGAACTCACAACTTGTTTCATTTAACCATTTAGGACAATAAAATGTAGCTGCCAAACCTAGATGTTTTGCAATCGATGGAAAGTGGAATGTTCCATTCAACTTATCTTAGCTTGTTCAATGGAACAACATTCCACCATGTCCACAGTTCAACATTTCACCATGGATTGCACCCATAAACGTTCATTATTTGTTGACTAAAAGTTATCTGGTTGCAAAGAAAATGGTCATCGAACAAGGAAACTAATAAAACAATATGGTAGAGTTGAAGAGGGGGGCTCACTATCCATGGACTTGATTAGTCAGACTCTTGGAGAAAGGAAGGACAGCAGACCTAGCGCTCGATTTTAGCACCAGGCCAGTAAACTCACAACCGGACAAGCCAAGTGGTCTTATGTTTTTCAATTGAATAATATTATAAATAAAAAATATTTTACTGTGTGAATAAATGAAAAATAATAGTAGTACCTTCTTCATAAAAAATGTTGGCTGTGTATGACTACAAACGAGCCTGATAAATATATTTTAATTCTGTTGAGTATCATATGTACCCATAACACAAATGAGATAGATCTTATTTCACACACAGTGCTTTGTCATGTTTGTTGTTTGTTCAAATCAATTTGAGAAACAATTTCCGTATCCTGCCACCACTTTTTCACTCATTTTTACCCGAAGGAATATCTCATTTGAGTAAATAAGATACTATTTTATTCCATAATGAATGAAAAAGTGGTGGCTGGATACAGACAATTTTCCCAATTTGATTTGGGCACTGCACCGTCTTGTATTTTGTAAAATAAATTCCAGTCCTCTACAAAAATGTTAAGCTTTATTAACTTTAAAAGTTTAAGCCCTGTGGTCTTGTGGGTTTTACCCCCAAACGTCAACAAATAGTACAGTCGAAAGCTCACTGTACATGTTCTCTGCGATTTACAACCCTATCAAAAAAATTGTTATTTTTGCACATTAATTTCAAAGACGATGTTCAGTATTCAGTAAATCTTCAACAAAACATTTGAGCTTGTTCCCAGACTACACACAGCACATATCATCATTCATAAAAAAAAAAATAAGGAACCATACTACTCTATACTATTCTTGTTTGATTCAGTCAACTATTTCACACACAGTGAGCGAGTGACACCATGGAGGTCCTCCATGCCATGGAGGTCCTCCATGGTGACACTAAAGGAAAAACGATAAAAACTCTCCTAAATTAAACACCATTCCGAATAAAAATGATCTACTTAATCTAACAGTAAATTCCAAGTTAATCAAAAGTATTCAAGAACACTAGAAGAGCTTACCATCATAGTAGTAGCATACTCTTTTCTTGCTTCCAGTGGACGCCATGCCGCTGATCTGTGCAGGACCAAGTCGACTAGACTGTGTGTGCGGCACACACACAAACGAACAATACAAAAACAGTACAACAACTCTTCGCTGGTTCACTATCCTTCTAATACGAATAGCTAAAAACGTGAGATGGGTACCAGTGCATTTAGTGCATTTTCAATCGTCCCAAAGATCATTGTTTCAATGGGACGGGGGGGGGATAGGGTGGACCCCCCCCCCTCCGAAGGGTCGAGGAAAGAGCGGGTTTAGCGTGGTCTTGAGTTGTTTATTATACCATAGAGCAAGGATGATTATACTAATATACATACATAATTAGTTGGGGGGGGGGTTGCCACAAATAGCAACAAAAGGGGACATTTCAAAGATTTTAGAATGATGTGTCCTTGATTCCCCCCCCCCCCCCCCCAGACACCGCAGGGATTGCCCAAACACATACAGGGCTTGTCTTTCCAAATATGATTTGTTTCATGTAGATTTAAAAACAACTTTTGAAAAAATATAATGGAAACAGTGGTGGCTTTAAGTGCTCGCTTCTGAAGAAATCTGGGCAGTTTCTGTCGGGTATAAATCTAGCTCGTCGTGTTGTAAAAATTTTGGCGGGAAAGTGTGTCACACAGCAGAGGTTGACTTGGACAAAATTATTTAATTGATATCTGGACTTCGAAATGGTCGAAATACAATGTGTTATAGTGACCAGGCACACACCGAAAAATAAAGAACGGCTATCTTATACCAGAAACATAAACTATGTTTCCCAGCCCACCCACAACCATTATTTTATATATCTACTACGCGCCGGTTCCGATCAGCGAGGCGGTTTTCTTGATTGGCAACGCTGTTTTTTGTTTTAGTCACCGGTAGAGGGCGCAACATCAACTGGTTCGGAGGGACTGTGCAAGTCTACGAATAAGGTTCGTTCGTTTTTTCGCTCGGCCCCAGCAGCCTATCCAGGACCGCTGGGATGGGCTAATCAGCTTGCACAGATTCTTGTTCAAGAAGTACGTCATGCGTGCAGTGCTTGCAGTGTGAGTGTGATGCATGATGGGACTGAACATTAACCAATGAGCGTGCTTGATATGTTTGCCCATCCCAGCGCCTTTGGTTTTAAGGCAAGGCGCTGGGGACGAGCGAAGTTCGTTTTGAGCCAGATGTTCGTACGATACATTCTCCAGTAAAGCGTGTTGCGGCCAGTAAAGTGTTACGATATCGGCGATACGTTAAAGAGTGGTTCTAAGAATTCGTTGTTAGACCTTATATGAACTTTTTATTACTTATTATAAATAAATTAAACAAATACTTTTTAGTTTTATTTATCAAAGTTTGAATTGTCCAAGAAAATGCAACTCAAAATGCGGGGCTTTGGCCTTTGTTGTTATTCAATTCAGTAAAAGCGTCCGATATGCAAATGAGGCAGTTGACCTCTGAGTTTACGTCACATTTAGAAGACTCTGGCGTGCATGCACTGTTTATGTTGGGCTTGCTGAGCAACCCACACACAGGACGCGTGCATGCTCACTCACGATCACATGCTCACATACTCGATCTTCTTTTCTTCTTGACCTGCGTGACAAGATTGCTTCATTTTTTGTCTCCGCGAATTTGTTTTAATTTGGAAGTCCTGAAAGTCGATGTTATGTTACACATGCAGTAGAAAGTGCCTGGTCATCAGTATGCCAGCGTCTTGTGTCGTTGGCGGATGCTCAAGAAATGCTAAGAAAAGTCCCAACGTACATTTTCTGGCATTTCCAAACGCCACCAAGGATCCTGCCACGCGACGATAATGGAAACGTTTTGTAAACAACACAAGATCGGACTTTCAACTGACATCGTCGTCGTTGATATGCACCTCACATTTTGATACTACATGCCAAGACGAATCCGCGAAACTTCAAGGTCAATTTGGCCTGAAAATTAAGTTTCGCCTGAAGCCTGGTTCCGTACCAACACTGAAGGCACCGGGGACCGTTTGCGTACTCCGTGAAGGCAACCGCGGCCACCGACACGGTCCCTCCTGCCGCCGGCTGTTCCGCTGGCAGTAGCGGGACGACTTTGGCTGGTGGCAACAAACCGTCGCTGAAATCACCACTCACCAAGCGTCGGAAGCGATCAGGATTGGCGTTTGAGAAAAGAGAACGTGCCAGGGTAAGTACATTCATAGACTTAAAAAATTGGTCCGAATTTTTCTCCGTTCATTTGGTGTGATTAATTTTGCAATGAAATAACCCTTTTCGTGATAAAAAAAAAAGAACACTAGTAGTGTACTACTACTAGGAAGATTGCCTTTTCTTTTAGGTTGCAAATGCAGTGCACCATTTTCGTGAAAAAAAACATGACTAGCTTTGCCCATTGTTATTATTTTTTTTTTCAATTACAATACACCCTTTCAATTACAGTGCACCCAACCCAATGAACATTTATTAAATTGCATTGCATCATTTTTTGTGATAAAAAAACACTATTGCTTGTTCCACAGGATGTTCCTTGCTGCCCTACATTATAACGAAAACACTGGCAGGGAGCAAGCGAGGAGCACTGGTGGGAGTTTGGCCTACAGCTGCAGCATCAGCTACCCAAGGGCAAAACAGGATACCGGTGGATACACTGTGCGGAAAAGGCTGGTGCAATGCACATACAGTGAGTACACGTATAAACCATGTACATGTACTGTGACAATGTTTAAATTTAAAGGAGCATGGATTTATTGCTGGCAAGATTTCTACACAGCGTAATGGAAGACATTTTCTCATTATACATTTTGTGGGGGGTTACTACATGTACATGTATCTAATTCTTATCAACTTTTGATATGACTAAATGGGCACATTTCAAACTTGTTAAGCTGTCATTTTTATTGGAACTGTGACACAAAATGCATTTTCCTGTATGACCATTAGGTAATGACCAGTGCAGTATCTAAAAAAGCCCTGGAATACACAAGGTCAATCTTTATGTAAACAAATGTTTGTGTTTTTGTCCTTCTAGAATACAACCAGCGCATAATCGACCAAACTCTAAGGCTTTTCGAGGAAGGCAGCAAAGATGCACGTACAAGGTACGGACAGCTGATGAAGAGCCCTGGGCCCCTCACACTAAAACACACAAAGCCGGACAAGGCAGAAGCAGTATTTAGTTTTGTTTCAAGATTTTCAAAATCCGTAGCACCAGTAGGGAGACCGGAAGGAACGCAAGAC
The DNA here is from genome assembly GCA_023634235.1 of Pisaster brevispinus. Taxonomy (NCBI): domain Eukaryota; kingdom Metazoa; phylum Echinodermata; class Asteroidea; order Forcipulatida; family Asteriidae; genus Pisaster; species Pisaster brevispinus. Next base: position 5,619,389 of record JAMKCF010000017.1, read on the forward strand.
ATGGTAGATGAAGATGAAGCGAGTAAGAATAAAGACAATAAAGTTAAGTCAGCCAAAAAAAAGAGGGGAAAAGGAGTGAACAAAAATAGGACAGATGATGAAAGTGGTCAGGAATCAGCAGTAAAAAGGAGAAGCCGAAAAAGAAAGAAAAGTGGTAGAGGAGGGACATCCCAAACAGAATAGACAAACAAAATTTGCAGATGAGTACATTTCGTTATTTGGTACAGTTTTTGATAAGGGGGTAAAAAAAAACAATGAGCAAGAGAGATGACTTTCAGTAAATATTTTATTTATTTACTTATTTTCTTGTATATGTGTATACCACATGACTTTAAAGAAAGACTTATAAATGCCTATGGGGAGACAAATCAAGACCCCTTTGACTTTGAGCATGTTAATTTTACATCAGTGCTCAATGGATTTGAACTTGAACCACTTTGAAACATTGGCAAAATTTTTGACTTTATATGCACTATGTGTTGTACTGGAATTCAATTGATAATACATGCGAATACATGTACATGCTTGTAAATAAAGTACAATTTTTTGTGAAGAAGATCACTGTGTTTGTGTGTGACATCTCATAATTTACATATTTGACAGGGCTTACAAAAATATTTAATTATTTCAGGGGTACAAGTATAGACCATGTGACCTTTATGAACTAAAATAGTGACCTTATACTGTACATGTATATTCTACTGCATTTCTTGACAGGCAAGATACTGCACAGGCCATGACACAAAACTTACATTTGGTATAATAATTTTCACATAAATTTAAGAGTTACAAAAGCACCAGCTGTACAGCTTTTGAGATGTCAAAAGTTGAGAAAAATCCGACAAAATCAGACAGTGCAATCTCCATAAAACATGAGACACAAATTGTGCCTTCAGGAAGTCCAGGCTCTGTGGCTCTTTTGTAAACATGTGATGTCATATGGTCTATACCTCTACATATGAAGTTCTTTCAATAATCGAAAAAGCAAGTAAATTTTATTGGTTTTTGTTGAAACTGTATAAGTCCAACTAGAAATGAATTGGTTTAAATGAAAGTTCTGTATGTTTCAACAAATTTTAATGGAAACACAAAATTAGTACGTGAGCAGATGACCTACTGTATTATTGTTTTACTTGACCTTTGTATTCAAGTTTTTATCAAATTTTAGGTAAAGGCTTTTAGTTTCACATTTTTTTAAACAACTGAATAAACATTTAATAACTTAAAATGAACCTTATTTACAAGCTTGTTTAATCTAAGTCGTCTAAAGGGGGAAACTGAAAGCCTTTGTAATTGCCCTCTTCATCCGGATATGTCTGCCTTATTTTGAGCATTACGCATGCAGGTAGTGGCACACGGTTGTGGCGTCCAAGAAAACCCCAGCACCAGCGCACAACCTGTCGGTAGGCCACATGCCGAAATTTTCTGTAATCAAGGAGTAAAGAAATACAATAATTAAATAAACAGCATAAGAACGAGGATCGTGTCAACTGTCAATCATCCCACACAAAAATAAACAAAGAAAACAAAAAGGGGGGGGGGAGTTAATTACAGTGCCTACATTTATTTATATTTTTCAATGTACCTTTTTGTGGTTCTCTTGGTTTGTGGTTCTCTTATTCAATCAATGGAGCTTATGCAAAATCTGTTTTTGTTGTGTTACAACTATAAAATAATCTAAAGTTATTTACATGTACCCCACTGAAATAGCTTACCTAGTTCTGTCCCCTTCAATAGCATGAGCTCCATACTGTTGGCGGTAGGCATGGTTGGCTGTCTGCAGTGTCCCTGGATTAAGGGCTGTTGCCTCAAACCAGGGATGATCTGTGAAGCAAGTTATGTGTGTGGCGGTCTGGGGGCAAGCTCATCGAGTTTTGCTGTCAACTTTTCAACTTCCACGCAACATCTGCAGTTCACAACACTCTCCATTACCTCACATTTCCCACATGAACACCTGGTGGAAATAAAACACAAAGGTGCAATTAGAAAGGAATATATGTACAATTTTGTGTAATGTTGAGTTGTTACCCAAAACCACCACAACTCAGAAAAATATTGCATACATGGTGTTACCACAAACCCACCTTGATAAATTATATTTTCACTGCGTAACACAGATCTCCATGCCAAGATGCCAGACGACTTCAGTACTTGTGTTGTAAACACTAGCCACATAATTATAATACCCAAGTACAATAAAATAAATAGTCAATACATACAGTCATTGAACAACTGTTGTGATTTTTTAAAAGTTGAACAAGTTGGTGCTATGATTTTCCGGTACAAATCTTTAAATAATTACCATTCTGTGTTTTGTAAACGATCCAAGTTGAGTGGCATCGCTTCGTCCTCCTCGTTTTGCTGAACCCCTCGGACGCCCAACAGACCAACGCGTGTCCAACAGCCGCGTCTACATCGTCGTCATTGTTGAGCAACAAATCTTCGTCGTCGCTAGATTCGCTATTGACACTGCTGTTGCTGTCGCTACTGCTACTACCACTACTTTCACTGCTAGAATATGGATGGAAAGCCTCCGATGTCACACTATTTTCTTCCCAAGAAGCGTCCAAATCTGATCCTGACATTTTGTTTACGATAGATACGACGTGACTGACTGTGAGTAACTTGAGTCCAGTACTACTGTACGTACTGTGTAGATTGTTTATGGGAAACCAGGCCGTATAACCAAGGTACCAGACTACACAATCCAAGCCAAGCGATCGATCGACCAAATCGCACCCGATAAGTCGCCCCAAAGAAACGTCTTACACATGTATAGTACATAAATCATGCATGAAAGTCGTCCAAGTTGAATCGTGATCAATAATGGAACATGTACACTATTTTACACTATGAGCGTACATGTACAACAATGGGCTTTTCAAGTTGGTATTATCGTCGCTGCATGACTCGCGTAATACACTGCACAGCCGGCCGCATGCAACAGCACAGTGGTTGTCTTTCTAAATGTGACGTCACACCTTATTGAGAGATAAACAAACATGACCTCTCGCTTTTCTTAAAACAGAACTCATACGGGTTGGAAATAAATGGCATTTAAATTAATTACAAAGACTCAAAGGCTAACAAACTAATTAAATATAGTGTCTGTACAATATAGTCTTCCAGAAATGTGTAAACTTCACTGGTTTAGTATTTCTTAGAGTCCCTCTTTAACAAAATGAACGTCGCCTATCAAGACTAGCCGCATAGTAGTCTTGGCCCAAGACGTCAGTGATTGATAGTGGATTGTGTACTACACCTGTTATAAATCGTTACAGCGCGCCCTCTTACGGCATTTTAACTGGCTCTCACTTGTATAAATAAATTGGCTGCTTGGGGCAGCTCAAACGGTACGCAATGTTGTTTTGTCTTATATGATAATATTTTGAGCACACAAAAGGCGTTGAGTGGGGTTCCGTTGCTGCAGGACATTCTGTCCCCCGGAGAACCTATTCCCCAATACGGCAAACTGTGTACAAACTTCTTCTGAGAGCGTTGGATCAAACTCCTCTGGCCATACTTTTGTGGCCATTTTGCGCCATCTTCGGACCGAAAATGGCCGGCAAGTGGGGATACTCTGAATGCTCTTCAAAAGCACCTACCATGGGATTTTTATACACAGAGCTGCAAAACAGAGAAATAAAATACAAGGACGGTCAAATCACCCCCAGAATAACATCGGATCTGCAAAATGTTTTGACCATTAGAAAGCTATTCAAGGGCTCTCTCTCCTCGTTTTTTTTTCCGTGTCTGTAACGATTTTGTAGGTGGGCCGAGCGGCCATGGAGTAAGTAGGGCTACCACCACCGGCACATTAGCCCACCGGGGCTGCGTATCAACACCAGCAATAAATTTCCGGCCTAAAAATTATTTTAACAACATCTGCGCTAAGTTTGAGAATAACTCCTGAACTATAGGCATAGGGAGATGAAATTTGTACCTAATTGTGCCTTTGGTATTCCTGCATCCGAAAATCATACTTTTAGGGCCATTTTGCGCCATCTTTGGACCGGAAATGGCCGGCAAGTTGGGATACTCAGAATGATCTTCAAAAGCACCTACAATGGGTTTATTTTAAACAGAGCTGCAAAACAGAGAAATAAAATACAAGGACGGTCAAATGACCCGAAGAATAACATCGGATCTGCACAAATTTTTGACCATTGGAAAGCCAATTTCAAGGGCTCTCTTCTCGTTGTATTTTGGTGTCTGTAAGGATTTTGTGGGCGGGGCGAGCGACCATAGAGTAGGGCTATACCTCCACCGGCACATTAGCCCACCGGGGCTGCGTATCAACACCAGCAAAAAATTTCCGGCCTAAAAATTATTTTAACAAAATCTGCGCTAAGTTTGATAATAACTCCTGAACTAGGCATGCTCAGAGATACGAAATTTGTACCTGATTGTGCCTTGGTTATTCTGCTGCATCCGAAAATCATACTTTTGGGGCAACTTTCGCAATCTTCGGACCGGAAATGGCCGGCAAGTGGGGATACCACGAATGCTCTTCAAAAGCACCTAATGGGACTTTTGTACACAGAGCTGCAAAGCAGAAAAAAAAATACAAGGACGGTCAAATGACCCCCAGAATAACATTGGATCTGCACAAGTTTTCGACCATTTGAAAGCCGGCCATTTTCAAGGGCCCTCTCCTCGTCGTGATTTCGTGTCTTTTGTAGGTGGGCCGAGCGGCCATGGAGTAAGTAGGGCTACCACCACCGGCACATTAGCCCACCGGGGCTCAGTGCGTATCAACACCAGCAAGAAATTTCCGGCCTAAAAAATTATTTGAAACAAAAACTGCGCTATGATAATAACTCCTGAACTAGCCATGCTAGAGAAACGAAATTTGTACCTGATTGTGCCTTGGGTATTCTTGTATCCGAAAATCATACTTTTGGGGCCACGATCGGTGACGATCGTTGTAAAAAATAAACTTGATTTGTCTTTGCCTCCTTATTGTGAACAACTAACGAGACCGTCATGGCCGCCGAGGTCGGGAAATGACTCGGGGGTGTGACAAAAGATGTGTTTGGGGAGTGTTCGGGTTCTTCAAAAAATTTATGAGAAATTTAGGTTTAGTTGGATGGGGTGCACCCCGATCCCATCACTATCGATCACCAACATCTTGTGCCAAGACTAGCTGCATAGCCATTCAACGCCACAGTATGGCCGTGTCCGAAACGGCATTTTCGGCTACAGCTAGAGCTAGATCAGCGCGTCTGCCAGTGTTGAAGAATAGGCAGACGCGCGCGATCTAGCCGTAGCTGTAGCCGAAGTCGCCGTTTCGGACACGGCCTATGCTGGATGCTGATCTGACCATATAGCGAGGAACAGATCTGACCGTTGAGGTGTCACGTCACCCCCTATAGTTGGCATCTTCAAACAACGGCGGTGTGGGATTGTTTAATTAAAGTAGAGCGCATGACGACAACACATAATTTTTAAGGTGACAAAAAGGATCAATGTTTTTAATGTGGACATTTTATGCGTCAATAATCGCCAATCTAAAAGGCAATAATAACAACTAACATTATTTTGGAAGAGTAACTTCGGCACAATATTATATTTTTCAGTAAAACATACCACAGACATAATCTATGTGAACATTTTATTTTTAAGCGAGGGTATACTTTTGGTAATTGTCAAAGACCAGTATCCTCATTTGGTGTATCCCAACATAATATTGTATAAAATAACAACCATCTGAAAATTTTAGGCTCGGTTTGTCATATAGAAATTGCAAGAAAATGATGAGAAACAAAATTGTTGCATAGCATTGTGTGCTTCAGATGCCTGAGAAAGGCTTCATATCAGATGCTAATATGGGGGTGAAAAATTACCTCTTTCACTAAAACTACATTAAATTTCAAAAGGGGTCTTCGACGCTCTTTACCAAGTAAGTTGTTATGGTCATTCATTTTTGGAGTAACTGCCAAAGGTACTCCCTCCCTTTAATCGTGGTCACGTGATGATTTTGCGGACTTGCTTGTTTCAATTGCTGCAAGCGACTTAATGTCCCTTTGAACGCTTAAGTACAGCTCTGCACCTTGAACAAAATGACACGTATTACAGTGAAGATGCTTGGTTACCATCCTAATCTCGTCTTTCCTATGTGGATATCTAACGGTTACACACCTATGTTGCGACACCCCTATGTTCCGACACACCTACTGTCTTTTCCTTTTCCTCGCCCAAACCCTATACCCTAACACTAACCCTAGCGTGTAAACCATGAGGAGTTTTTTGGAATAGTTGTCGGAACATAGGGGTGTCGGAATAAAGAGCAGTGGCACCACATCTATGACAGCGACACTTGACACAAGCATTCAACACTCTTATTTTCAAACACAACCATTCTCCTAAAAGTTCACATCAATTCATTCATTTAATTCGTTTGGCATGGAATTCTTTACAGCCACATGTATTTTTTTTTTAACGCAAGATTTACTTATTTCAACCGAGATTTTCTTTTAAGTTTGTTACTATATTCAATATTTTCCCATTGCAGGGCTCGTTCGATTTAAAATGAATAATATGAAGACATTGTCATTACAAATGTCTTGAATAATAAAATTGCTGGTGGGCCATCAGTTATGCATGAAAAATATGTCGCCAAGTTCAACACTTCGTTGACTCAACACTCATTGTTTTGAGAGAACCTTATATAAATTCCTAAAACCTAAAATGATTTACTCAAATACCCAAAATCATATCTGAAATACTTATCAATCCAATTAATCTAAATACCCATTTAAAAGATAATGCAATTTAACAAAATAATGCTTAGACTAAAAACTACACATAATTATATCAAAAAGTACATTTCCACTTTTCCCATCATTGCTCAAATAAACATCAAAACCCATGATAAATGTAAACTCTATTTCACCAGAGATTGAACAAAATGTCTCCTTTGAAACAAGAAAACTAAGTTGAGCACCCAGCTCAAAAGTACAGCACTTAAACGCAGAATTGTTCAAAACCACATCAATGCAGCTACGTGTATTATGGTATTCACATATTATTAATAGCGCTCTACACTATTGACGTCACTTTTGCTCAAAATACCCGGATCTCAGATAAACATTATACCACTAACCCTCACGCGATCACCGCATCTGAATGCCAAACCACAGTTAGTACAGTCAGTATACACGGGAGTATACCAAAAGCTTGGACATTAAACATGCGCGCACCTTAGTGAAATCTGCCAGGTTGTCCGAGATCCGGATGCTGAGCTTCCATAGACCCCTTGCCTTGGCCGCCATCTTTGATGTAAAACAATGGAAACGTGCGCGCGTGTACGAGCTGCGCACGACTTTCAGCCAATGACAGCTCTTCATTGACCTCAGTGACGCGACTGTGTGGGCTTTTGACGCCATATGCAAGGGGCCTATTACTATTCATTTATTTTTGCTATTTTTTTTTTTTTAGTGCAGAGTGCTATGGCAAATCCCCATGGGTTACACATGCGAAAGACTGTCAGTTGTCTACACAGATTTGTGATGCAAGGGAAGAATGATAAAATAATCAATTTAAAAAACCTAACTTTAGTAAATCTCAGTTTGAACTACAGCTAAAAAATTATAAAATCATTACATAATTAGCACAAGATTAGTAACTATAAAACAAATAAAATAAACCAAAATATAGTTTTATTGTATATATCTATATTTAGATAGGATTTAAAGAACCGAACGATTCCAAAAACAAATTTGATGTGATTGTCAGCTAGTTTTTTCAGTATCCCCCATATTATAGTTTTGTTGGTTGATCCTACTGTAGAATTACCAACATTTTGAACACCATACAAAGTCATACAAGGTCTCGTAGGCAGCTTGAAATCAGTTTAAAACAAAAATACAAATACTAAATTGTTATATTCCTTACATTATTTATAACTTCTTTAAAGAAGGACTCAAAGGCCAAATTAGTTTTGTGACTCACTCACTTTCCAACAGATAGAGTCTTCATAAAATGGTGGACAAATTCTGTTAACCTGATGTTAAAATGGTGTAAAATGTCATTTTATCTGGTACTCTTCCAGAGCGAATATTTAAACATGACATTATCTGACATAACAAAAAATAACCCAAATTGGTCTGTATACTCCGAAGAGGAATCTTTGCCCCAATCAAAAGGTCAAATTCGATGCCGTTTTGATTGAATTTCATGAAAATTCAGGGATGAACTAAAAAAAAATCGGTACAAAAATGTACTGACCATCCATTTGAAATGTGATGTCATCGAACGTTTTTGGATTTCGGCAAAAATGCACTTGAAGAATATCAACCACAGTGGCATTTTACAACATTTTAAAGTGAGGTTATAGACTTGTATTTTTTTTCTCCATTTTCTTAAGGAATTCTGTTGGAATATGAGTAGATCACAAGACTAAATTTTACCTTGGAGACCCTCTGTAATGAAATTCACATTTAACAAAAAGAGAAATTAGAGTACTGAGCTGATGAATTCTAGATCTGTAGGGTTGTGCAATGATATTGCAAATTAGCAGCATCTATAAAACTAAGAACAGGGCAAAATTTCATAAAGCTGTTAAGCTGAAAATACTGCTTAACAAATTTCTTTGCTCAGCAAAAACAATTGAGATGGACACCAGTCGCAACAATGTAAACTTTATGGAATGTTGGCTGGTAACCTGTTTCTGCTAAGCAAGATTTTCTGTGCTTAGCAGGTTTCAGTGCTCACAGGCTTTATGATTTGGGTGACTGGGCCCAGAAATGCCAAGTCTTGGCATGAAGCCATATCGGTGGCCGAGAAACAGAGCAAACTGTAGAGAGTGCACTGCTGCCTTGTGGGCAACTTAGCCCGAAGAGGTCGTCGAGTTCCAAGCATAACTGAAACCATCTCAACTCCTGAGGAGTATGCAGCTAAATGGGCGCAAAGGGTGTTAACACTTCACATCAGCAATCTCTACCCTCCTTGGTACCCATTTACTTCTGGGTGGGGAGAAGTGTCACGCCCAGTTGGGTTAAATTTTTGAAGTTGAATATTGCAACATAATAATACATACATATACACACACCACATCTTCTTGTGCAGCATGCTATTTTGTTTGTTTTGTAGCTGCTATATGCTAAATTGATTTTACATGATATGTATAAAAAGAAAAAGTACTTATAACAAGTTTTAATCTAAAAGCTTCCTTTTTATGAACTTGATACCAGTACCGATTTGGGCCATTTGCAATACAGTGCGCCCTCTACAGTTTACCCGTAAAGGCTTTTTACCCCAGAAGCAGTCGACTAAAAAACAATTGCACAAACCGTACAGTTGAATGGTTTCATATGGTTGGTTAACTCACATCTCTGGTCGTATTGAGGGCGACATTCAAACAAAAACTACCAAAAGTAACAAAGCTGCCTGCAGGAGATCTTAGGAGATTCAAATTTTTTGATATACTTTCCATTGATTTCTTTTCAACGGGGGAAATTCAGACGAAATAATTTGGCAGGATGCTTACTACTATTACCATAAGTAGGCTTTTACTTAAAAACGACACAATTTCTTATCGAGGTCATTACCAAAGTACGACCATACCCTTTAATAAAAACATAAACTGGATGCAACAGATGAAGGGCTAGAAGGCACAACCCTAAGACAGCCTGTACAACAGGTTGATCAACAGAAACTTTCATCTGATATCTCCTGCCCAGTTCAGGATTACGACAAGTAAATATCAGTAAAAAATATTATGTTGGCATCCATACTGGCTCAATTAACCCTGAACTGAACTCAATTAAGTCAATTATAAAGTGCCTCTTATTCGACCCGGATGGGGCGCTTCTTTCATATTATATACTGTACATGTATTGCCAGGATTGCAGTCTGTCTTGCTGGTAGAGAGACGTTAATTCTTGGATGAGTGTCCAGGCAGTGCTTTGGCGATAAATTCATTGACATCGTTCATTTCCTGTCAAAATAATAATCGAAAGACCCCCAGTTTGTTATTGGAACACGTCTTTACCCCTCCTACAGTCTGAGCATTTAATATCATCCACGGTGGTTTTGAATGACAGATGCACTGTGCCAGCCTACAATATGATGTCATGTGAATGCATCTACACTCAGTACACAGTCAACCCTCCTACTCTCTGACCATTCAATATCATCCACAGTGGTTTTGACTGATAGATGCACTATGCCAGCCTGAAATACGATTTCATGTGGTAAATGCATCTACAAAGTACACAGTAAACCCTAATGCAGTCTGACCATTCATTATCATCCACTGTGGTTTTGCCTGATAATGTATATAAACTATGCCAGCCTGCAATGATTTTTACAATAAGTAAGCAACATTGAGAGGCAGTTGGTACGTGAAAGGTGGCCAGGATTTCAGGTATCAGACTTTCAAATAGATAAGGCTGTTTTGATTTCATCACCTACTCCTACATGTATAAAGATGGACCTAGGACTGTTCCGTGGAGGTCCTATTTTTGTTATGGCAGTGATTTCGATTCTGAGGACAGGACTTGGGTCTGAGAATTCGACTTGAGTCTGAGAAATAATCTCAAGTCTGAAAATTGGAATTGATTCTGGGAGTTGGATGAGTCTGAGAATTGGATTCCTGCCCGAGAATTGGACTCGAGTCTGAGAATTGGATTCCTGCCCGAGAATTGGACTCGAGTATGAGAAATGGACTCAAGTCTGAGAATTGGACTTGAAGTTGAGAATTGGTTTCTAGCCTGATAATTGGATTCGAGTCTAGGAATTACATGTAGACTCAAGTCTGTGAACTGAACTCGAGTCTGAGAATTGGACTCCAGCCTGAGAATGGGATCAAGTCTGAGAAATGGACTCGTGTCTGAGAATTGGACTTGAAGTTGAAAATTTGTTTCCAGCCTGAGAATTGGATTCGAGTCCGAGAATTAGACTCAACTCTGAGAATTGAACTCAAGTCTGAGAGTTGAACTCTGAATATCGGACTCCAGCCTGAGAATTGGACTTCGAGTCTGACATAGATCTCGAGTCTCACTGTGGACACATCGGTTTGTGGCTTGGCACTTGACTTGGGACTTGACTAAATCATCTGAAGACAAACTGAACGACTCGATGACATCTCTGGAATGGAAATCAATGAAGAATCCTAAAATAAGGAAAAATCCTGCTAAAGAAAGCCTGACCCATTGTCCAAATAGTGACAGTTTTTTTTTTTTTACTCACTTGAAAACTACTGCTGTGTCCAAGACCAGCGTACTTCTTGAATCTGTAATCATTACAATATCCTTTGATGAGGCCGCTTGTCATGGTTCCAAACTGTAGATTGACCACGTTATCCGAATCACCGTGACCTTGAAACACTGGATACTCCCTCTTAGAACCAGCGAAAGCCTGCGAGAGATAAATCAAGAAACATTTTCCACTGATGTAATAATAAGGCGCGGTTACACGTGCCATCTTGTTCAAGTGGCAGATTTGTTTGTTTCGAACATGTGTTGCCGTCTGAGACTCGACACAAGAACTTCACGCACACCTCTCTGGAAGGTGCCTTGAAGTTCGAGCGCCGAGGGAGTTGCAGACAGCAGCACGTGTTTGAAATATACAAAACTGCCCCTCGAACAAGATGGCGTATTATAACCGTGAAGGTGCTGATTGCAGCAGAGGTACATGTAGCACATCAAACTTATTTCAATTGCTAAAATCAATTTGTGAGGTTTTCAAATGCTGTTTCCTCGACTTTGACAGTATTCCAGATGGAAATATTGCGTTTTCAAATAGATTTTTGCATATAAGTACAATGTACCTGTAGGGGCCTAACCATGGTAACAGACAACTTTGCAAATACCCGGACTCCACTCATCAGGCGTGGAGTGAGGTGCATGCTGGTCTAGTTGGCGACTAAACTTTGTCACTAGCTAGACCAGCATGCATCTCATTCCACGGCTAACACGGTTGAAGTTCTAGGAAGAATGACTGCAGGCAAAGCATGCACAAATTCAAAGCTGACATCCCAAGCTATTTTGGGGGGTCGCAACTTGAACTTTCACAAAGGTCATTTTAAGGTCACATGTTGTTCTGTTGTAACTGCCAATGTACAGCCCAAACAAAGGGGCAAAAGTTAATTGACCCGGGACACTGCTAGAGTTAAAGGTAGGGTCATATACATGTATGTAGATTGGTTTTTGTCAACAAAATGCTGATTTATAGGCAAAATTATGAAGATACAATAAAAGTCACATGTGAAATTTTCAGCTGAATAAAGTGTCTACTTGCTGGAGAAAACAGCAAAAACTGTCATTGGGTTTTATGGAGTTGGGCGTAATGTACACGTCATTGTTGAAGGGCGCTTTATTCAAATTAGAAGCACTGATGCATGGCCGTATATAATGGGCATGACGGGCATGAACACACCATTCAGGCCGACACTACATCGTTTGAGTTTAGACCACTCCTCAAATTACTCGGTTAACTTTAACGAAATGACGTCGAAACAAAGCGAACCTACTATTAATACTGAAGAACTGTTCAGCAAGTTTAAATCTTACTTCAATCAAAAATTTGAAGACCTTAACTCTAACACTGCTGCTGACGATGAAGCAGTGAAGGCTCTAAAAGAACCGTTTTGAAGCCAAGGAGTTGACGAGACAAGGAAATTCAGGCCAATGCCAATTCTGCGGTCAACTGGAATTAGCCCTCGACAAAATCAAGGTCTCCCTGCTTAAAAAGGGAGACATACAAGACGCCATTGATGCTATACAGACTGCAGAAGAGTTAGTAGCAGACAGAAAGAAAAAGATTAAGATAGTGTAACACTTAAAATGGGCGTCACTTAATTGTAGGCTGGCCGGTAAAGCATATAAATGAAACTCCGATAAACTCTTATCTTTGGGCTTTAATACAGAAGATAATTTATTTAAATCTGTATGGCTATGCAAAGATGTTCAGTGAGGTTCAGAGGTGAGCAAGCACGGATAGAGAATTCACCGGAAAAGATAGAAGAATACTGGATCGGGCCACAGTGCAAGATTTTGCACTAGGCTAACCAGGAGGGTCTGTCAATAAGAGCAGAACAGAGAAGAATAAACTAAAGATGGGATATAAGGGCATTTTATACTAAAGTTGTAGGGACAGACTAGGTGGGCATTAAGGTCATAAATTTGTCAAGTCCTAGACAGCCAGTCTGGACACTGGTGTCTGGGTGAGCATTGGATTAATTAGGATGGGGTGCTTGTGAGATGGGGGAAGTGCCTATGGTAAAACAAAATAACCAGCTTACAATAGCAGATAGCAGTAAAGCTGGATGGGCGACCATACAGCACATGGAGAAGGGAGACTCAGGTCAAACCTCTGAAGAAAGAAAGCGGATCCAAGCAGCAGAAGAGTCCGCCTTGAAAGAGATCGACGCCAGAAAACGTCGGAAAGTACGACCCACAACTTTTTCCAAAGGAAATGAGGCTCTTGGTGATCGCTATCTTTTTCGAGGTACACGTAAATTTACCCCCAAACCAGCGATACAACTTCTTTGTCAAATTCAGTATCGGTCCAATGCCGGCCCCTTCCCATGTTATAATAATAATAACAATACTCTGAAGAACAAATCTTATCTTGTGTGTTTTATTATCGAGTCCGATTGAATGAAACCATTTTTCATGCGTATGAGCGTAGCGAAGGAGCAAGAAAATTGGGTTTTATGCAGTTGGGCGTAATGTACACGTCATCGTTGAAAGGCGCTTTATTCAAATTAGAAGCACTGATGCATGGCCGTATATAATGGGCATGCCGGGCATGAACACACCATTCAGGCCGACACTAAATCGTTTGAGTTTAGACCACTTAAATTACTCGGTTAACTTTCACTTAAATTTTTGTAGTTCTCTTTTTTCTCGTCTCTTTTTTGTTTTTTACCCTCCCCTTTTCTTTCCCAAAATCTCTGAGGCATGCCAAGCACTGACATCTGCTTTACCTGCCGAATGCCGGGCCATTGGGCAAGAGAGTGCCCCTTCAGCACGCTCGGAGCATCCAGATTCAAGTCAAGGGGTAGAGTTGCCCCGTCATATGCAAATTTCCATAACAGAGCCATTCCCTGGCAAGTACCAATTTCCCAGAGAGCCATCCCTTCAATCCTTCCAAGCCCAGCAACAAACGGCACAGTGCTCAACCAGCCAATCACAGTGCCCGGGTATGGCGCAGGACCTTCACAGCAACCACTTCCTCAATAAAACATCCCAGTTGGAGTTCAGTGACGTATTGGAGGTACAATGCAATTATCAATCGTGTGTTATAAAAGACTTAAGTTCTGACAAAATCCCCGTTAAAGGGAGATTAAAACAACACGCTCAGTTTTGGTATTTAATCGGATCTTCCAGTATGATCATGTCAGTTATCACAGAAGGTTACAAAATTCCATTTACGGTACAGCCCCACCCAATGTTTTATAGAAACAACAATTCAGCCAACAAAGAATACCATTTTGTCACAGAGACTGTCCTGGAGCTGTTGAAAACAAATAGAATAAACGAAAAACACGAGCCTTCCTATGTAGTGAGCCCTTTATCCGTGGCCTACCAGGCTTCAGGAAAGAAACATCTAATTTTAGACCTAAGCAGGCCTAATAAATTTGTCAAAAAGGAGCAATTTAAGCTAGATGATTGGAAAGTCGGCTTAAATCTCGTCTCAAAAAATGCGAGATTATTCACCTTTGACTTAAAATCAGGTTATCATCACATAGATATCGCTCCTGAATTTCAGCCTTACCTCTGTTTTTCATTGGAAGTTCGAGGAGATAAACGCTATTTTGAATTCAATGTTCTTCCTTTTGGTCTATCCTCCGCGCCCTGGTTGTTTACGAAGGTCATGAAAACTTTAGTGACACATTGGAGAGCATCAGGTATTTTAATTGCTCTTTATTTAGATGACGGCATTGTCGTGATACCAAGTATAGGAAACACCGAATCAGATTATGCCTCAGCTAAAGAAATATCTAAGCACGTGAGGATTGATTTGCTTAGAGCTGGTTTTATCTATAACTTTAAGAGTCAGTGGAATCCTACAACTAAAATTGAATGGTTAGACATGTAATGGGATTCTGAAGGAGGTACACTGAAGGTACTTCAAAGACGCATATAGACAAATTGCTTAGAACAATCAATGAGATACTTGAGTCAGTCAAATTATCCGTTAGAAAATTGCATTCTCTGGTTGGCCAGATAATATCATTAAGTCCAGTGTGTGGAAATATTGTAAGACTCATGACCAGACACTGTCAGATAAAAATTGCTCAAGCCGCTAATGAAGACGAACTAATCAATCTTAATGTACATTGCAATTCCGAAATCCAATTCTGGAAAAATAATGCTGCCTCCTTGAATCAGCGTAATGTTTTCACAAGAAGGAAAGTCAATAAAATTGTTTGTTGTGATGCTAGTGCACAGGGTGCAGGATCAATCATTTGTAATGAAATTCACGTAGCTCATAAGCTCCTGACCAAACATGAAGCTCAGAAAAGCTCCACATGGAGAGAGTTGAATACTATACTTTTTTCCATTAATTCCTTTGTGCCAATGGTGATTGATTCACAGCTTAAAGTTTTCTCAGATAGTCAATCTGCCACAAGAATTGTAGAAATAGGAAGTATGAAAAGCGATTTGCAAGACACAGCACTCGATATTTTCAGCATAAAAATGTTTACGTAATAACATCAGAATAGAAGTCGACTGGATCCCTAGGACTTTGAATGATCAAGCCGATTTCGTCAGTCGTTTAATAGACACTGACGACTGGCAGTTATCTTCAAAATTTTTCAGTGAACTGAATTCACTTTGGGGTCCATTCAGTATTGATTGTTTCGCCAATTACTATAATACAAAACTAAGTCGTTTCTACTCCAGGTTCTGGAACCCTGGCAAGTCAGGATACCTTTACTCAAAGTTGGCAAGATGAAAATTGTCTGATAGTTCCACCAATTGTTCTGATTCCAAAGGCACTAGAGCACATTCACCTCTGCAGAGGAAAGGGTGTAATGGTATTTCCCCAATGGCCCTCTTCCATATTTTGGCCAATCCTATGGTCATACTACAGGGCCCAATTTCACAGAGCTGCTTAAGCAGAAAATAGTGCTTAACAATTTTCTGCTAAGCAGAAATGAGCAGGATACCAGTCATAAATTGTACTTGTGGAATGCTGGTTTGGCTGGTAACCTTACTCTGGTAAGCATCATTTTGTTGTGCTTAGCTACTTTTTTGTGCTTAAGCAGCTCTATGAAATTGGGCCCTGATCATGGATAACAGGTTTTATCGCAACAGAAGGAAATATTGCACTGCAGCTAGGTAGAAATAAGAACTCTCTTCTAGGGTCCCCAAGATTTACCGGCAATATTTGTGCGGTTTACATCGATTGTACAACCCCTAAAAAAAAACAAAAAAACAAAAAAAACAAACAAACAAAAAAAACAAACAAACATTAAATTTACTTATGTATGATAAGTTTAAACAATCATTTCCCTTTTCTACTTTTGCCGTTTTCATTTGATGTACTACATGTAGATTATACTCAAGCAACAGTTTTGGTCAGAGTTTCCCCAAGGTCTGGAGAGTAAGAAGAAGAGCATCTTCAACGAAGTCATTTTAGCCAAAGCGGAAGGCACGATAAACACTTACCTGTACAAATGCAGACAATTTGTTAGATGGTTACAGAAAAACGGTCTAGAGATAATTCTTCCAGTAAGAGATCAGGTAATCGCTGCTTACTTGGTCAATAAGATGGAAACTGCTAAAACCGATAACTATATTACTTCATCGTCAGCAGCAATAAAATGGTTACACTCCTTAATTAATGCAAAACCCAATCCTGTCGACTCGCCTATAGTTCAACAAATCATAGTAAGTGCAAGGCTACAATTGCATAAACCACCCAACCAGAAAGAGCCCATAACTTTGGAACAGGTAAATTGCATCATTGACAAACTGGTTGGAGAAAAATGTTCCTTGATAGATTTGCGTACGGCTCGTTACATCGCTCTAAAATTTTCGCTACTTTTCAGACATGAAGAAATGTCCAAACTTAAAGCCTGTCATTTAACAGAATTACAAGATGGCAAAGGTATGAGCATTTTCATTCCTCAGTCGAAGACTGCTGTATTCAGAGACGGAAGTTATGCTTATATTTCACGCACGGACAGCAGAATATCTCCAATCTCTATTTTGAAAAATTATATGTCAAAGTGTAACATCCAAATCGGTCAGAATGCGTTCATTTTTACTGCCCTGTCGTATCATTCTAGCTCCCAATCCTACACACCACTCTTAAATAGACCACTAAGCTATTCAAGGTGCAGAGAATTATTTCAGGATGCTATAAAACAAATTGGAATTAAAGATCCCAAACAATACGGTTTACACAGTATGAGGTCCGGAGGTGCCACGCATCTTACAAATAAAGGACTTCCCGAAGAATTAGTCATGCAACATGGCAGGTGGAAGACCACTACCGCAAAAAATAGATACGCTAAGAGAGAGGTAGAACAGAGATTGGCGGTCTCTAGAATGTTGAGCACAGAATAAACAAAACAACAACTGCAATAAATATTGAAACAAGAGCATGAACTATTGTTTTCTACAGTAAATTCGTGTTGATACCAAGGACAGGATTAATGTGATTATTTTTGAAATAACGAGGCACTTTGATTAGAAAGCATGACACATGCATTGTACTTATGTTGACAACTGAATACTGTATTCTATATTGAAGCTAAGAATTATGTGTACCAATAAAATTGTATTTTGGAATAATTTTAAAGTTCACAAACTGTGACACTTAAAAGTGTGCTTTATGTGGAATATTGAATGCTATAATATTGTGAGAAAGAATTCTGGGAGATACCCGAAGGGCCTAGAGGGCCATGGCTCAATGAGCCATCAGGAGAGTGTTTACGTACATGTACTAACATTACTAACATTAACCTATAAATTTCCTCTAAAATATAAAATATGTACTAAAAAACTCAATCGGTCCAATGCCGGCCCCTTCCCTGTGACCTGTAACCATGGTAACAGACAACTTTGCAAACACCCGGACTCCACGCATCAGGCGTGGAATGAGGTGCATGCTGGTCTAGTTGGCGACCAAACTTTGTCACTAGCTAGACCAGCATGCATCTCATTCCACGGCTAACACGTTTGAAGTTCTAGGAAGAATGACTGCAGGCAAAGCATGCACAAATTCAAAGCTGACATCCCAAGCTATTTTGGGGGGTCGCAACTTGAACTTTCACAAAGGTCATTTTAAGGTCACATGTTGTTCTGTTGTAACTGCCAATGTACAGCCCAAACAAAGGGGCAAAAGTTAATTGACCCGGGACACTGCTAGAGTTAAAGGTAGGGTCATATGCATGTATGTAGATTGGTTTTTGTCAACAAAATGCTGATTTATAGGCAAAATTATGAAGATACAATAAAAGTCACATGTGAAATTTTCAGCTGAATACAGTGTCTACTTGCTGGAAAAAACTGTCACAATATTTTAACAAGAACGTCGAATCCATCCACATTTAGTGAGGTGAGAGCAGGTACCACCCGCATCTCTGGCCGCAGCATTCGCGAATGGACACCGACTCATAGAAGTCTCGGAAACGATTCATGCATGAATCATTTCTCAGATTCAAATGTTTTGGGGTGAAAAATTATCCCCTCAAAAGGAAATCCTGTCACAAAATAGTTTAAATACTATCAACAGCTGCAGTGCTTCTCACCAAGTAAATTTTGGGGGGTCATTATTTTATTGAGTATTTAAAACCAATCTATTATGACCCTACCTTAACGTGGTCAAAAGCTTTGATGTCACAAACCCGTGGATGGAATGGTCCATAGCTTTAAATGGTGGAAAAACTTTACCTGGGGAAACGTTGTATGTAAAGGCAACCATGTACTGAGTGCAACAACACCGCCCAGTTGCCGATTTCTCGTGAGTGCCGTGTACAATGCGACAGCGCCCCCTTGTGAGAACCCACCGATCATGATGCGGTTACTCGGAATGCCAAGTTTTTCTTCCTCGTCGATTAAGTCATTTACTGCAGAGGGAAAAATAGAAAGAAAAAAGATGTTGAGAAAAATGTTTCAGGACATTCTCACCCCATGACTTATTTGATATTTGATCAAAACTATTTGATACGTGAAATATAAAGTCACACCCCTTAAGGTGACCCCTCTCCTGCTGGTTCCCCGGTTGTAGCGTAAACTTTGGTGTGATCCCTGAATGGCTTCTCACTGGCAACCCCGAACAAAGATATTGACAAAACAGGGAGATGGCCAACATTAAATTCTTTAAAACAAATTTCTTTCACTGAAAATCGGGCCATGCAACTTTAAAGTGGCAAAAAAATCGGCCGATACCTCCCTTAAATGCAGACAGCTGAATGGCAGCGCATTTTATGGGTTGTGTACTTTACAGGTTATAAATGCATGCTGTGAGTGAAACAACAGGCAAAAACGAAGGTACACCAACTACAAGCTGATGGAAATGTACACAGTGTCCACAGAATTGCCTCTGGTGAAGCTTTTACTGCATCAGAGATGAACGACCCGAAAAAAACAAAATTAAAATTCCGGGGCAGTTAAAGGTAATGTTTTTGTCAACGTAATGTTGAGTTAAATACATGCAGGCCAAATTATCCAGAAACACACGTTAAAAAACTATCTGTGATTGTTTCACCTGAATACATTGTCTGTATGTTGAGGAAAGAGCAATTTAAACTGACAAGGTATTTTCATCAAGTACATCGTACGTTGAATCCATCCGGTTTTACCAACGTGACAGTAGGTACCTACCACATCTCTGAACTGCTGAATCTCCAAAAAGTTGCCTCAGGGCGATCTTTCAAGATTCCAATTTGTCAACATACTTTTATTGATATGTAATCAACGGGAGCACTTCACAACAACAACATTTGCAGGATGCCTTTGTACATGTACATGTCATCGGATGAAAATTACACAATTTTTTGAAAGTCATTTTTTCTTACCGGCTACCTACAGTACAAATTCATGAATATCTGGGACAGTTTATCCATTCTGATTGATCGATAGGGAAATCACATGGCCAGGTGCTATATACATTACATACATTGTGCATGTTTAAGGTTAGAAGTGATTAAACATGACCTGACCTTAGCAAGTCAAAAGAGGGCGCTGCTCAGCTATCAGACGATTGCGTGGAAGGTGCAAATTTTATGACCGGATTTAAATTGGTAGGTCATATATTATCTGGCTCGCACAGGTTTGAAACGTGCACGCATTAGTTTGAAACTTAAGTGCGCAAGTTGTAGCGTAAGGAGGTACTCATCGCTCAACACTTGCATAGAAATTACACACAGAGTCGAGGTGAGCTGAGGCTAAACTGTCAGATTTGTTCTAAATTTTTACAAGGTTTTTGGATGATTTAAACGCAACTTATGAACCGACTTCATCTTGGTAAAATTATCAAGAACCGGGCCTCAGCGAGTTTAAACCACTAGTTTAAAACCTCTTCACTACACTTTGATTCCCTTAATCTTGTGCGCAAATGTAGATTTATGCAAGATGTCAAAGCAAACAGCAGACTGTCTCAGCTAGTCTAACCACTCCAAATCACTGGGGTTTTTATTCCCACCTGACTACATGTTTCTCTTCAAGGCCAAAGTTTATAGAGCTGCTTAGCAGAAAATACTGCTGGACAATTTTCTGCAAAGCTAAAAATTATGCAGCTTATGCTACAAAGTACCAGTCACGGTACAGTGTACATGTGACATGGCCATTTAGACTGGTACACGTAAGCGTTGTTCTGGCAAGCATAATTTTGTTCTGCTCAGCGACTTTTTGTGCCATGCAGACAATATCTAGGATATATTGTACATGACCGATATTGTATACAACTGTACACTTATAAAATGTAAAGAAAACAACATTAACAACAAACCCTGGGTACACGGAAATATGTGTATTATGTGCAATACACACAATTATAGTGTATTATGAATCTATCGATACACTGGTGCACAAACAGCATCAGGGTGTGGCAATAGTGGGACAGTTTCTTCTGTGTATTTTGTTTGAGTTCACAGTTGTTGTTTACTCAACTTTATTCAAAGCTTTTGAACATTCACTGCTGCAGTGAACAACAGTCACAGATACACGTAGAGAGAATCTTCAACAACAAAGGTATGCTTCACCAAATATCATAATAATAATAAGTTCTTATAAAGCACTACATGTATTTCATATTTAGATCACAGTGCTGTGACCTTCATCAGATCAGTTACATGTAGGTAGAAGGTTCCAGAAAAAAAAGGATGATCTAACATGAAAAAACCCATAAAAAAAAGCATCGGCCTACTACAAAGTTGAAAATAAGTGTGTCTTTAAGTGCTTCCTAAATGAATGAATAGTGTCAACAATCTGACTTGAGATGGCAGTTCATTCCAACGTCTCAGGGAACTGCGTCAGTGAAAGCATTGTCACCAGCAGAAATTTAGGGTTTAACGTTCGGGGCAAGAACGGCGCAGTCACAGCCTGAGCATACATGTAGGCCTGGTTGTCTAGGTTTGTATTGATGTACGTATTTATTGAGGAAGCTCGGACCTGCTCCATGAAAACACTTGAAAGCATTCCAGTTCATTTTGAAGTGTATTTGCTGTCAGATTGGAAGCAAGTGAAAAGTGCAGAGTAAAGGAGTTATAGCCGATTCCCAGCATTTTATAATCCTATAACTTTCGAAAAATTGCATTTGTGTCTGAGATTACGTGTTATGTGACCCTATGGGGGCCGATTTTTGATAAAGCTGTCTAGCAGAAAATTACGCTTAACAAAATAAGTTGCTAAGCACAAGTTAGCGGAGCACCTGTTACAAGCACTGTACATTTTGGCTGCTAATTCATACTGCTTAGCAACATTTGTCTGTGCTTAGCAAATACAAATTTACACACTAATAGATACATGTACTTGTATAAAGTATGTTTATTGGATGACAGTCTTGTTTGTAAGTTTGATGCAATTCCACTGTACTTAAGCCACGCCCATTTCACAAAAATGGGTTCCAGCGATTCCTAGAAGCCAACAGGAAATGCATTGAGCTATTTGTGGTATTTTTTTTTTACATTTCTTTATGAATATATGTAGTAACCTAAAAGATTTGCCTTTCACATACATGACATACGTCTGGCAAAGTCTCAAGGTCCGCTCACAGATATTGGTTGAATAAGAAGTACCTTTGAATGGATGATTTGGGTAACATTGCACACAACATGCCAGCTGTGGAACTAGATGTTTTTGTAGCAAAAACTTGCCATGTACAGTACAGGTACATATATGCTGTGCATGTGACGTAATGCCTCACCAATTTTGGGCATTCAGGTTGGGCGTATAGTGGATTCTTCCCCGCCTTTCACCTACTGTGAACCCCTGATCTATCCCCCAAACTGGAACCTTGCATGTGGATTGGGTTTTCAGTCCCTACTTGATTGCGTGATTTTCCCTAGTTGGGGTTTCTCCTCCTACATATCTAAAACTTCGAAGTCTTTAACACCTTCTCTTCAGGCCAACAGATTATGGTGCAAGGCACTTTTGAGGGTTTCAAGGGATGAGATTTAACGAATGTGAACATTCCTGAAAATAGCTTGTGGTCCTCAGCTTCTTCTCGCAGACAAGCTCACAGATGTTTAACCCTTTCCTTACCATAGGCGACTTTAGTCGACTGCACTCATACCCCACTTCCTTACCATAGGCGACTTTAGTCGACCAAGCTTGCACACAAAAAAGTACTCAAGCCTGAGCACAAAGGCCATTTGTAATAAAGTTGTAGTTTTGTCCATGTTCACCCTCCATACCCAAGCTTACCATCATTGGAAAGAGATCGATCGGATCTTTCCAATGGTGGTAAAATAAAATAAGGTTGCTATTATGCAATCTCTTCAAATTGGAATAGAAAGATCCGAAATGCCAAACACCTACAAAGCGCCATATGGTTGTGTACAAAAAGTGTTTGAGATTACAGATTGTACTGAGGAAAGAAAGACCAAGAACTTTGACATTTATTTGACCAATCTCAATGAGTTTTAGATTATATGAAAGGGAATTCAATAAGGAAGAACTTTTTTCATTTCTTATTTTGCTGTAAAACAATATCTTCAAGGAGATAATGGAGTTTGTAAAAATGGCCTTTGAACGAAAGCTTTCTGTTGTGCAAGAATGTGTGCTTCACGCTTGAGTGGTCAAACAATGCGGTCACCAGCGGTTGTTTATGTCCAAACAATTTGGTAACGAAAGGGTTAATAATCAGGAGGCTCACAGACTCTGTGCATCACCAAAAATACAAAACTATGTTTGAATTATTTCTTTCTTCCTTTGATGACTGCTTTACTTCCTTCAAACATGTTTCATGGCTGAAAGAGATTTGGAGAAAAACCTGAAAAATCACATGCCTGTTTTTTTTTTTTGCTTCATGTACCATGTAGCGTGTCATGGTCGAGCGGTTTAGTGCATCAAATTTAAGTTCCGGTGGTCAAGTCAAATGGTGTGGGTTTGAGTCCTGGCCATGACACTTAACTTTAATTGCTTCACTTCACCCAGGGGTATAAATGAGTACCTGCGTAGGTAGAACTTGATATTGCGTTTGAAAAGCCTTCGAAGCTGCATGACAGCCCGGGGCTGTAGACTCCCCAGAGAGCTGAGAAAGATTCCAGGAATGTTATCGGCCCAATGACCAGCCTGGCACTAATTTAATACATCCGTTACTGTAAAATGCGCTATATAAGAACTAGTTATCATTATTGTATTGTTATTATTATTCTTTTTTTCTCAGTTCAACATGGATGTGATAGAGGGACACTGCTTCCGCTGTGAGAAAGTATTGCCAAGTGAATGTGTGAAGTGCACTGGTTGTCCAGTGGCTGAATACTGCAGCAAACGTTGCCTACAGCAAGACAAAGTACGACATGGCAGTGTGGAATGTCAGCTCTTCGGCCCCAAACAGTGTGAAAGATGCAAGAAACGCGACCATATTCAAGAGGTATAAATCAAATAAAATTGAATAAATTTCTTATGTAGTATTTAACTAAAACATGGTTCAAAAAACATTCTGACGGTTAAGCCAAGGATCCTCAGTATGCATGGAGAATCCACTTGCGCAAGTCAACTTGCACAAGATTTTATGTGCAAGTGGTGCCCAAATTAAGCAATAAATGTTGCACAAGTTTGCGTAAAGTTGCGTGAAATCGGCAGTGAGATTTATAATGGGCGTGGCCTCCATTGCCCATGGTCTTGCCACCTACTCCTGGGGCTGAAACAGGGTTACCCCCTTTACAGTCCATACGGATTTAGGCTTGGGTATCATCCATCAGAAGCCTGGCTGGTAGAGCAGAAAGCACTACCTCCCCAACTTTACGAAGCAATCATGGTTAAGTGTCTTGCTTAAGGACACAAGTGTCACGACCAGGACCCGAACCCACACCCTGCTGATCAAGCACCGAAGCTTGAATCCGGTGCTCTTAACCGCTAGGCCATGACATGCCACGACACGCCTCGGTGCTCTTTGACAAGTTTTCCATAGACTTTAAGATTTTCCAATGGCAGTACGCTTTGAAAAATGAAAATGTCCCTGCCCCTCTCAAAGATGAAATTCCAGGCCCGTCTGGAGAAGGCGTCTTAACCACTAAACCATCAAGAGTGCCTGCTGTTGAGAGGCCAGATCAAATCCTTTAATGAGCAGCAGGTAGCACAAACAATTTCCGTCTACAAACCCTGATTAAAGAACAAAGTATCAGGGCCCAATAAAGCCTGTAAGCACAAAAACTTGCTAAGCAGAAACAGGTTACCAGCCAACTTTCCATAAAGTTTACATTGCTGCCACTGGTACCCCGCTCATTTCTTGCTAAGTAAAGAAATTTGCCAAGCAGAATTTTCTGCTTAAGGGCTTTATGAAATTGGGCCCAGTAAGCAGAAAATATTGCTTAACAATTGTCTGCTAAGCAGATTTGAGCAGGATACCAGTCACAAGTTGTACATGTGACATGGTAGCTTGGCTGGTAGCCTTATTCTGGTAAGCGTAATTTTGTTGTGCTTAGCTACTTTTTCGTGCTTAAGCAGCTCTATGAAATTGGGCCGAGGTCGGCATACATCTTACTGTGAAATGTTATTAATTGTAGGTGGCTTTTCAGAGAAGTTTCTGTTATAAATACATGTACCCAGAAACGTCAAATATTGTCAATTTTTCTTTGTTCATTTAAAACATTATTTTGAAGTTTACCCAGTCAGTTTTCCTTTGTGGTTTATTACTTGATATTTGAAACAAAAAAGTTGCATCCCTTTAGGGTGATTCCAATGCTGCCACTTCAAAGGTTGTACATGTATGGTAAAAATTGGGTGTGATTCCTGGCTATACGGCAGTTACAAGTGGAATGGCTTCTGACTTGCACTCCCTAACAAACAAATATTGACAAAATTAGAAGACCGCCAACGCCAACAAAGAGCTAGATAGCTCAGTTGTTAGAGCACCTGCACATTAATCTGGAGGTCGCAGGTTTCAAGTCTCTCTCTACTTGATTTTTCCTTTGTTCAATGATGTATCTTTTCTTACTTTCCAGTGTAGTGGATGTTACAACACATCATACTGCAGTAAAGCCTGTCAAACAGCGTCTTGGACCAACCATAAAGAGCAATGCAAATACATCAAGCACTACATCAAAGACACCGCAACGATCATGGCATCCCTGTTCACCTCACTCGGAGAGTCGCTCTTCAAGACGGCAGACGGACCAGCTTACATCGGCAACACGTTCGCGATAGACTTCCTGCAACTACCGCGGAGCGAATGGTCCGAGACCGGAGCACCAGAAGAACCAGAAACGACCAGAGATTATAACATCTTAACAGTGGGTTGTGGTGATCTACGGAGTACCGTCTTCACCCTGGCATCCTTACCGGCGAGTTACCGGGGAAAAGTCCACGTGACCCTGGACGACTTTGACCCGTTTGTAATGGCAAGAAATGCAATGTTCCTGTTCATGATGGTGCGATATGCACAGAGGGAGGGTATAGCTGAATCTCTCGCGTCTATCTGGTACTCAGTACACATCTCTGAGAGTGACTTCAACTTGATCAGGACCACGCTGAAAGAGCTTGTTCAAGTAAACAGCGAGAGTCTTTTAGAAACTACTAAAGGAGTGGCGAGAGTTGATGATGCTGACTTGGTCTATATGCGTGAGGTCTGGGAGCGTTGGCTGACGCTGGAGTGTGAGCGGAGAAAAGACGACTGCATCAATCTCCGGCAACAACGGAAGTTTATCTTTGAGAAGGACTCTAGAGCCCAGGATGGGCTGTCCCAGTACTTACGCCGCATGTCCCCAGCCGACGGTAAGTTCATGGGAAAGTGGTTCAATCACGGCTTGTTCGTTTCTAAGGACACACATCATGGAAGCCTTCTCTTTGACAACCCTACTCTGACCGGGAGGCCATCGATGACGTACGAGTCTCGGAAAACAAGAAGGGCTTCCGGCATGCACACACCGAAAGATTTTAAGTTTGTGTACTGCATCGGCACTGATTCTTTTCCCTTCAAGGTCTGGGACTGCTTAAGGGTCGGGGAGTTTATTGACGTGCCTGGTTTGTCCGTGATGGTCAGGTATCATCGCTACGTGTCTCACCTTCTCCAAAATGTTCTTGGCGTCATAGATCAGGGCAGACTGAGTATTTACATGTCACTGGCAAACTGTTTGGACTTTCCCAATCACCATCTCACCCTAGCAATGCCACACTACGACAGGATCTTCACGTCCAACATTGCTGACTTGGTAGGACACGCAAAGCTCTTGAAGACCTTTAAGCCCCTGCTAAACGTTCACAACAAATACTCCGTCATCGTGACGCAGACCATGAACTGGATCGTCACGCATACACCTGACGCTAACGTCCAGAACTTGTCGTGGGCGGAGCTCATGAAAGTCATACAGCTGTGTTGCCAAGACACAGGCTGGAGTCAAAGCATGGCAATGGACGTCAACAACCACAGAGAGTACTTCAACAACACACACTGGTTCCTTGCTTACCTAAGAGCAGACATCATGGGGGGAGGAGTCGGGATACCGGCCATGGATCACGTCCCAACGCTCAACGAGGTCAAGAGTTACAATGGCATGCAAATGCGCGATTTTAGGAAAGTCAGGAATAGACTGGTACCCTTCCAGTACCGCTCAAACGTTAGGAGGATCGCATTGCTCAACGGTATGGACAGGAATGTAGAATGGTATCTTCCTGGCACCACTGATTAAACAATTCATTGATTAAACCAAATCCCTAACCCTGAAGAATACTCCCTGCAGAAACTAGCCTCAATCCCTCAAAATCAATTAGTTGGAGTATACATACATCATGTATGTCGGATTTCTACTAATTTGCAAGTTTGGGTGCTTACCTTTAGGCAATTTGTCATATAAATCACGCGTGCATGGTCTGTGTTTTACCCGAGCGTGTTCAGTAGATCGATTTGTCAAATATGGCAAATGTAAAAGTAGACGACTTATCAAGCAGAAATTTTTTTTTTTTTTTGGGGGGGGGCCAAATAAAAAAACACTACTTGCATTTAAATAATGCAGTAACAGTTATCATCTTAATAATTGACGTATTTACAAAAAACCTGCCATTTATTGTTCAATCAAATTTTTGAGTGATTGCAAGTTTACAAACTTTCTCCATGCGTAACTTAACCGCCATCTTGACAAAGTGACGTAATTTTGTTAGTTGACTAAAGAAACGGTGCTCTGGGACTAAGGATGATCCAGTTGAACTGGCTACATGTACAGTACATGTAGTTCGACCATGCAGTGATCGGCTGACATCTAGATCGACATGGTTAAGTGTAGTCGACTCTACTCAGCCGTCTGAACTTGCTCCAATATAACACATGTATGGTTCCAACTGCCTCAATCCTAGACAAAAATCATTTATGAGGGTGTATTTCGGAATCCTACTGCCTCAACTATCAGAAAAACAAGTTAAACAAACATGTGAGATTCCTTATGCCTCAATCCTCAAAAATCAAAGAATAGGGTGCCCATTGCTTCCAATGTGCGAACGTAAAATGCGCCAGTTGCTTTTGAAGTAATTGGGAACTAAGGTTAGGGTTCTTATACAAATTCATAAACACCTGGGACAGTTTATCAATTCTGATTGGTGGAGAGGATATTGCATGGCCACGTTTACGTTAACGTATGATATACACTGTAAACAAGGTCAGAGTGTTGAAACATAGCCCAACAAACTTGTGGCAAATGAGGGCACTTAGCAGATGATTCGGAGGATCGCGCAGATTTCACGGCCCAATTTTAGCTATGTAAATGTACATTGTAGGTCGAATAGTTAGTCTTGTGCAAAAAAATCCACAGGCAATCACTCGGGTGGGATTCGAACCCACGACCTTTGCATTGCTAGAGTAGAAGTCTTACCACTAAACCACCGAGCTAGCCCGATGGCTAGAGGCGGGTTCGAAACCTTAGCAGCGGGTACTGCAACGATTTATAAGACGTAACATTTGCATCGGGATGAAGGATTTTAGTTTGGTTTTTCCCTTACACAAGTACACCGATGTGTATGAAGCACTGTATGCTCAGTGCTTTCCCGAGCTCTGTGAAAAAAATCCAGAGAGCTCGGGAAGCACTGAGCAAACAGTGCTTAATACACGTTGCTGTAAGGGAAAAACCAAAACGAAATGAAACTTAATCACGCAAGTTCGAAACTTGGGCAAGGAGCTACTTAGTGCTCAACATGGATAGATCAATGCAGCAGAGTCGAGAGGAGCTGAGGCTAAACTACTAGATTTGTTCTTAACTTTTAAAGTTTTTGTTGTTGTTTATAAAAGTATAATGGAAAAATTATCATGAATGGGAACACAAGGGTGGTGAATCAGTCTTGAATATTTGTTAAAAACCTGCAGGATCCCAGTACTTCAATAAATATCATTACCTTCTATTGTTGCTGGGCACCATGATCTACATGTACATACAAGGAGTGAGGCTACGTAAATCCTGTTAGACCCTTAGTGCGATACAGTACACACAAGATCGATGAAGTGCTTCGGCACGGTCCTTTATCACATGGCCTCGACCCTGCCGGTGTTAAACAAATGTTCCAAGACCTCATCCCACTCTTTTATTCCCTTAAAATTCAAGTACCTGAAGTAAATCTTGAGTATTTTTCAGACACCTATGAGGATGAGAAGAGGGGTCTGACAGTTGGCGGGAGTACAAGGAAATATGCAGACAAAAACTATATCACGCATTTCGCTTAAAAAGCAATGCCGAGATCTTTACCAGTCTCTATGCTAATTTACATTTGAAGATTCTAAAGTTACGCCAGTGATTTGGTGAAAATGTTGTGCAGTAGACCGCTCAGCCTTGACGAGCCAAATTTCTTAAACCTTGGTTAAACGAGGTTCTCTGAAAAATGATTGAAAGTGTTTCGCTCACACTGAAGTAATGACAGATGTCAATTATGCTGTTTAGGCGGTAGATCTACATGTAGATGGTAGATGGGAAAAAAATATATAAGAAAGTTGTACTCATATCCATATATAATATATAGGTATATGTAAAGGTAATTTTAATCCATCTATATTGTATATAGGCCCAGCTTTGAACACTTCCATGTTTAAGGAGGGGCTCCAAAGTCAACTTTAGTTTTGTGATCTACTCATTTTTCAATACATAGAGTCCATATGAAAATGGGGAAAAAAATTACAAGGCTCTAACCTCACATTAAAACGGTGCTAAATGTTATTTAATTTGATACTCTTCCAGAGCGAAGTTTTGGTAAAAAAAAACAAACAAACAAACAAAAAACATAACCTGCTTGGTGACGTCAGACGTCAAATTTATGGTCTGTACATTATCTCACTGAGAATTTTCAGCTCAGTCCTGAATTCTGATATTCAAAACGGCAATGAACTTAAGCTTATGCCTGATGCAGAGATCTTTGGAATCTACAAACCCACTTTGCATTTTTTTTTTGCTGTCCGATGGTGTCATGTTTCAAATTTCTCTCTGAAAGAGTACAAAATAAAAGGATATTGAACACCATTTTTATGTCAGGTGGAGACTTGTAACTTTTTCCACTGGGAAATGAGTGCACCACAAAACTCAATTTAACCTGGGAGCCCCTCCTTAACAACAAAACACATCAGCAAAAATGTTCTACTTACATATCTTACTGGATTCTTTAATTTTAGCTTCATCTTGATTTTCGGTGAAAGACAAGCTTGCAATGTCAAACCAGGCAGGCATGTCCATCATGTTCAACGTCACTGGTATAACAGGTCTGTGATTGGAAATTTAAATAAAAAATATCATGAAATCTCCCCGACAATCCTCACCTCACCTTGGGCCTGTTTTAGGGAACCCTGTCTGGAAGCTTGTTCACTTAAAGAAAATTTTTGAGAGCCGTATGAAAAAAGCAGGGATTGAAAATTTACCCTGAACTTCAAGCCTGAAGCAAGTGATTTTAGTGTCAGGCAAGTAAATTCAGGACTGGACATGTCAGGCGGTCTTGTGTTTTCGAACTGAATACAAAATTCCACAGTGTTAGAATCTTAAAATGTTGCAAAAAAAAAGATGCTCAAATGTTGTCTTTCAATTCTGTTCAGTGTACTCAACCATAAGACAAATGAGATCATCTTCTCCAAGTGCTTGTTCAAGCAAAAACAGTTTATGCTGTATTGTATCGTCTTTTCTCATTTTGGTTCTAGTCTCGTAAAAAAATTATTTGGTCTAGTAAACAGGGATGTGATAGGCTGTTGAGAAAAAAACCTGAACTCTGAGCGCAAAGAGCGAAAGCATGCGAGCTCGAAAACTTGCGAGCATGAAGCCCAATATTAACATTTATCTTTGGTTTTAAAAGCCCTACTCTGCAATCTGGGCGTTATTATATGGTTTTATCTTCATTTTTGTATGAATCTGATCTTTAGAAAAAAAAACCCCCAAAACCCTTCTTTTTTTTTTGGGGGGGGGGGCCAAAAAAAACCGGATTTTTTTTTTTTTTAAGGGCAAAAAAAAAACGGAATTCCGGTTAAAAACGGAGAAATCACATCCCTGAGTAAAGATGTTGAGCTACAAGTCTAAATTCGAGCTCTTAACAGGTCGATATTAATCAGAAAGAGTGTGTGATGTAGGTACATCTCTTGAATATTAATGCTCTCAATTAGGCCTTTATTTCATTTTCACATAATAGAACTTGGTCTTTATAATTTGATTTTATATTGGATTGGTATGTATGTTTCAGCATTAAGCTATTTTTAAACTAAACTTAGTAAAAACTTAGTTTGTAAAACCTGCCATCTTGAAACCAAGCCACACTGAGCCAACAACTGACATGTAGCTACAGTTTGGCCAATACAGCTACATGTAAATGTACATGTACATGTACATGTAATACGTAACCGCAGCTGAACCTAATTTGTAAATGTGCTTAACCAATGACTGAAACTCAAACTTGTTTCTGGTTGGGGTTGCAAAAAATGTTTCCCCAGGGATGAACACTAAACCAAGAGTGTTGTAGGCCAGTCCAACTTTCTTCTTACAATCCAAGTACATGTAGCCTAGTAAGCTAGTCAAAATCATCAATCAGTTTTGAGTGAAACTCAACGATTAAAATTTCATACAAAAATCATGTGGGCTATTCAAAATTTACGCAGACATGGTTAAGTGTCAACTGACAAGCCCCAGGGGGAAAAAGTACTGTAAGGTCTGGACCCGAGTTACAGGACTCTGTCTTATTCTATGGTCTATAAGTCATGTAAGTGCAGAAGTCCATGGTTAGAAATGCACGGAATTTAAATTTCTTGATTCCGAGGCTTGACTACCATGTTTGAACACGACCTCTCCAGAGCAAACTCTAGGTGGCGCTCTTTATTGTGAATCTCCAAAACTATACATAATTCAAAGGTATATGCATGAAAATTGCTACAAAACTTGTAGTTTTACATTTAGTTAGTCTATTGCACTAAAATGAAATTTGCCCCTGTAATTTCATTCTAAAGTACATGTAGTTTTCATTTATTTGCCATCCTCAATACATGTAGTTTCTAAATATGAAAACGAAAAAAAATAAAACAACATTCCCAAATGTTTTTGTTTACTCACTGGCTCTTAATAGCAAGTTTGAACATTAATTATAAAAACATTACATCAAACTCTGTATTCAAAAGACTGTTATTCAACAATATTGTTATTACAGCTGAAGGTACTACATGTATGTTTTGATTAATTTTTGAGTTGCTGTAATCTAAGCTGTTTTTTTTTTAGAGCTTTAGAAATCTGGAATTTTACTGATATTCAATCTATGTTTTTAACATTGTAGACTTTCCTAAATGTACCTAAACCACAAATAAATAACTGCCAATTATGTTTTGATTAATGTTTGAGTTGCTGCAATCCAATTTGTTTTTTAACACTCTAGAAATCTCCAAATTTGCTGAAATTCAATCAATTTTTTTCTCTTCACATTCTAGACTTCTCCTCACATTCTAGACTTTCCTAAACCGTGAGTAAATGACTGCCAAAGAAAGACCAGGCATCAAACAGCCAATTGTGATTATGAATTCATGCAACACCGACATGGAAAATATAATTTCACCTTAAATGATCAATCGTGCTGTCAAAGCGGTAATTAATTTCCAGGGTACAGTAAAAGCTAGTCTCAGGTATACTTACGCCGATGGACAAATTATCTTCACATGATCGGCGTTTTTCCTGGATTCGTCTAGCACCGAGGCCCATCCGTGACTGCAATTAAAAGCAAAGATAGAGCTGTTTTGGTTTTCCGACCCTACACATGTACATGTACACCAAGTAAGCACTGTAGGCTTTCAAATTGCCAAACGTTCCTTCAAGTTCTCTGGAGCCAGGACATGGAACGATCTTCCACTCGCCATTAAAAGCTTGCCAACAATTACGAGTTTTAAAAAGCATGTCAAGGAGCACATTTCAAGTTCAAATTAGTAATTTGCATTTTTAAGTCTTTTTGCTCAACATATACTGCTTCCTTTTGATTTCCATTTTATAAGTGTCTTTTAATCTCCAATTCTTTGTACAAATTTGCTATGTATTTCAGCAGGAGACCATGGTGTCTTTCTTTTTAAACAATTTTGATGGTGTTTTTATGTAATATGTTTTTTACTAACACAGTATTTGTACTGAGGACCTCCATGGAAAGCAGTGCTGGGCGCTGATCGGAGTTTACCCTCATTAAAGATGACGTAAAATAGAATAAAAAACAAAATCCACAGGCAATTTACTTTTGGTGGGATTCAAACCCACGACCCCTGCCATTCTAGAGCAGATGCCTTACCACTAGACCCAGGCATGATATTGGGTCCTTAGAAAAAAGTTGGAATAATTTATCGAGTAGCCAGTGGGACCCGTTAAGTTGTCATTTCACCAAACCATTTCAGATTTCAATTTTCACGAAATAACAAACCTGTGAAAGTTTTAAGCTAAATTGATCATCAGAGTCACAAGAAAGTAGTGAAAACCCCATTTCACGTCTTCACTATTTTCCAACATTATCTTTTGGACAATTGTTTTACTCATTTCTAAAAAAATAACTTCTAAAGCACATGTACATAAATTATTTGAAATCTGAAAGAAAAAGTATATTACTATTATTTTTATTATTATCAATATTATTGTTCAGTCTTTTCCATATAAAAAGAATGTGAATGGGGGTCTGTCCACACAAATGGGTACGAAAGTGTGACATTACTAACAATTTATAACAACTTCCACCTTCTAAATGACACTGTAATTTCTTAAATACCCATATTATTGTTTCTTGTGGTAAAGCACAATTCACTGACAGCAATGGAATGTACCCCAAAAAAAAACCTGGAGTAAATAAAATACATTGCTTGTTTTTAAATCACTCTCCCATGAAAAAAATATTGTGAAAAACAACATACATTTTTCAGCGTAACCACATTGGCCTTAATTTTGGTTGTACAACCGAAATCAGCTGTTGTAATTCTTTTAGGTTTTCAGGTAAAATTTTCAATTTAGGCTTTTAGGCTAAAAAATATCCTTAATTAATAATTCTGTACAATACCATTAACCTTATTTTGATTGCGACCAACAAAATAAGCAACACAGTTCGTTGGTGTTTTCAAATGCCATTTCCTCGAGTTTGATAGTGTTTCAGACAAAATATTTGTCAAGAGTTTTTGTACTGGTATGAACTTTATAACCGCAGGGTCAAATTTCATGGCTCTGCTTACCGTAAGCAAAAAAAGTGTCGCTTACGGAACATAAAAATCCCTACTTCTAAGCATATTTCATGGGTTAGCAAGGATTTTTGATTATGCATGTGTGTACACCACATTACTAAGCATTCTCGGCTAATACAAGCTAGCACAGAAACTCAGCGCTTACACGGTACGCGGAGAGTGGTGACCATAAGCGCAGAATTCTGCAGCAAGCAGAGCCATGAAATTGGGTAGGCTTTCATATTGAAACAAATCAATTTCTAGCCTGACGATTCCTTCACTTACACTAACACTAACAGCCTCTATATTGCCTGCGTCATGAATTATATGCAAATTAAATATCACATAAATGCTTCATATGCCCTTGAGCCCCACACACGTTTACATGCACCGCCACAAAAATAATTCACCTGCTATACTGGGAAAAAAAAAAAGTATATAAAATTAATTATTTGTAAAATGTGCCATGGGCCTAAAGATCACTTGCGGACTCTCACACTTGCCAGGTAGTAACAGCCGCACCAGCAGCCAGTAACCAATTTCACAGAAAATCTTATTAAGGGTAAAAGGGTGGGGGGGGGGGAAGAAAAAAGAAAAATGGCTACTCTAGAACGCAGTCTCCTTCAATCCAATCTAACTAAACACTCTTTCCCCTCTCCAATTTCATGTTGCCTAGGTAACAAATGCAAAAATTTATCCAACGGTAAAAAAAACCCCTCAAAACCCGTCCACATTGAAATCAGAAAAAGGAGACTTGCTACGGTACATGTTTAACCGTGTATGTTGTACACATTCCTTGCTATGATGACCAAAATAAAGCATCCAAATCATGTTTTCAATACAAAGTTTGTCAAAGTTATTGTGGGAAAAATATTCAACTCATGAGTCATGATTCCTCTGTGTCAAGTCCAGTTCATGGTAGTCAAGTCTACATGTAAGTTAGAGTCAGAGTCTTTTGCCGATGTGACTCATTTGGAATTGGAGTCACCAAGTGTGACTTGAGTCTGAAATAAATTCAATACAAAATTTTGTCCGAGTTGTTGCTGGGAAAAGTAAGCAACACACGAGTCATGAGTCCTCAGGGTCAAGTCCACGTCATGGTGTCTGAGTCAGAGTCAGTGGTCAGAGTCCTTTGCCGATTTGACTCATTTAGAGTTCGAGTCACTGATAGTATGACTTGAAATATATATTCAATAAGGGAATAAAAGAGTGGCGACGAGTTCTTAAACGGCCGTTTAAAACCGGCCACGACCGTGCAAGGTTTGAAACGGTCGTTTAAGAACGAGTCACTACTCTTTTAGTCCCATTCATAAATGCCCTTTTGTTAAAAAGCGAAAAAATGTTATAGACAATCTGTGACAATCTGTACATTTTGTACATTTTTAAAAACTTTTTAAAAGTTATGTTTGGTGCGCGTTGGGTTGTGTGTATGCGCGTGTAAAAATAGATTACGCGCTGGTACTAATAACTATATATTGCATTCAGCGTAATTAAATTGGGGTACCGTGAGCTTGTGCGCCCAACACGCGAAGCCAGCCGTGTTTAAACACTTCTAGCCGGTGTTATATCGTCCGTTTAAACACCCCCACGTGACGTGCTCTCGACCAATCAGATTAGCGAAACTGTCTGGGGTATTTATGAATACAAATTTAAGTCAAAGTTATTGCTGGGAAAAGTGCATAACTTACGAGTCATGAGTCCTCGCGACTCCTCGGTTAGAGTCAGAGTTAGAGTTGCAGTCTTTTGCTAGTGTGACTCATTTTATGAGTTTGAGTCACCAATAGTTTGATTTTAGTCTGAAATAAACTCAGTATCAGTACACATTTTTTTTCAAAGCAACTCACGAGTCATGAGTCTTCAGTGTCAAGTCCAGGATATGGTAGTCGGTCGAGTCTTGAGTCAGAGTTGCAGTCTTTTGCTAGGGTGACTCATGGTGAGTCCAAGTCACCACTTGTGACTTGAGTCACGCTCGAGTCTGGTTCCTGGACTTGAGTCCTACAACACTAGTTGCTTTAGAGGGAGGGCATGCCTTTGGTAATTACTCCAAAAATTTGTGACCAAATAAAAGACTTAAGTGGTAAAGAACATTAGAAAACTGTTGTCATTATAAAACATTGTTAGAAACGACAGCCTTTGAAGTAATGTAGTATTAGAAAAAGAGGTAACTTTTCACCAACAAATTTGAAATCTAAGAAAGGCTTCATACATGTATGAAGCCCTTCTTCAAGGCATCTGAAAACACACAATTTCTATGCAACAAGGGTGTTTTTTTTCATGAGTTTCTTGCAACTTTGATGACCAATTGAGCCAAAATTTTCACAGGTTTGTTATTTTATGCATCTGTTGGGATACACCAAGTGAGGACACTGGGCTCATCTTCATGGGTCTGCTTACCGCAGGCTTCTGGGCTAATAGCCAATAAAAATAATGTGCTCTGTAAGCGCAGATTTCGGCGGGAAGCAGAGCCATGAATAACGGACCCCGGTCTTTGACAATTACCAAAGGTATAGCATGCCTTCAAGAAGCAAACACAGCCGACACACTCGTTTCTGCCCCGCTTTATATCTATAAAGATGAACATTGCATTCTCTCCCTAATGGAAAAGCGAAAATGTAATTTTCACCGCAGAAAGAAACAGGTCGCTGCGGACAAACAACTTGTCATATTTGCCTTTAACAAGATTTCTGTACCGTTAAATTTCTAGTTTCATCAATTTTTGGCTGCCTATTACATGTAGGGGATTCATGATCGCACTCCCTTCAAAAGAGAAAAAAGAAAGAAAAGAAAAATAGAACTGAGCAGAGGCCGTCAAAGGTACATGTGTACAATCACTGGTTTTGATAAAAGTAAATTATGACACTCCTTTAGTTTTCAGTAAACACGCCTTCAAGCTTCGCTGAGAAATTATCAGCCACGTTTTAGTGAAAACAACATTATACAATATACACCCTTTTTGTTTTTGATAGGGACTTTGGTGCACATTTACATCAGGATTATCTCAATTGCCGCAATCAAAATTTAAGCAACAGTGATTTTGGAGGTCTCCAACATGCTTTTTTTGTTGACTTTGGTAGTAGGCCTATGTCAGACAGGATTGATTCTCTGGAGGACTGGTACAAGTTTATTTGTTTTCCACAACAGTCAACCCAGTACTTTGTCTTTAAGGAGGGGCTCCACTAGTACTCTTTTTACCGATGCAAATTTAACATCTGTTAAAATCTTGGGGTACCCGCTGCAAAAATAAAGGATTCAAACTGCCTCTAGCTATTGGGCAACATCGGTGATCTAGTGGTTCAAATGACAACTGCTCTAGAACGGCAAAGGTTGTGGGTTCCAATCCCACCAGAGTAATACACCCGTGGATTTTCTTATTCCCAGGACTCAGGAAAGCACTGAGTATACAGAGCTGCCAACATTTGCATCTTGCAATCAGGGAGATTTTGTGCAACAATCAGGGAGGAATTTAGAAATTCACATTCAACATTAACAGGGACAAAGTCGCCATAATCAGGGAGACTTTCAAATTTGTTCATCAGAACATGGAAAGATTGCTTGATTTTCAGGGATCTTGGGATAGTTGGCAGCTCTGGGTATACAGTGCCTATCACCCACACATTGGTGTAGACCCATTTTAGAGTATTGCTTCTTCTGTTTGGAGTCCTACATGTAGTCTTGTACATAAAACTCAACAAGACACATTAGATAGAGTTCAGTGACATTTCACCCGCTCTTGCCTTGGACTTCCAAGAAGAGCTAGATTGAACTCTGATAATGAAATTGACTACTTCACTAGGTGTGCCCAAATGGGATTGCCATTATTAATTCACAGACTTCATTTTCTGTCAATATCATTTAGTGTCAAATGTTTGTATATTAGTTTTGATGTTAGCATAAGCAATTACAATCAAGTTAACACCAGACACACTGACACCATGGACACTGTCAAATCTCATCAACAGAGGTCAAGAACAAGGCCCAATTTCATAGAGCTGCTTAAGCGACAAAATAATCACAAATTCATGTGCTCGGGTATTTTACACTTAAATAAATTTATGTTGACTTTTCCCTTATACAAATTTTAATTTGCAGAAAGTTTATTTGTTTCATATTGTTTTAACATGTTTTAATATTTAAAATTTTACTTTTGTTAGATTTTATACAAATATATTTGTTGGTTTGCTGGCAGTACTTTAAGGAGATCCACTCAATTGTGATTCAGTTCGCATTTGGTAATCCTACAGGGGGGGGGGTACTGTCAACAGATTTCACTTCGTACGGTCTTGTATATATATCATTGTTATGTTTCATTTAAACGTATTTGTATTTTTTAATGACTGTCTGCTTTTTTGTATCAGTTTTTTGTCTTACCCTGCGGAATAATAAATGAAATGAATGAAATGGGTAAAACACACATGCTAGCATTCTTACCGATGCAATGCATTCTTTCTACATGACCTTTAAAAAGCGATTTAGTATTATGAATCATGTAACAACTAGATTCTTCAAATATTATGGCAACTTACAGACCTATACATAATAAAATGTACCATGGAATTATTGTCATCCCTCAGTGAACAAATGTCACTGTATGTGTAACTACATATGGTATGTTATTGTACCTCGCTCCACTGCATAGATTTATTTTTTGTGGGTGGTTGCTAGCAATAGATACATTCGGCTCCCGTTACAGAGAACGCTCTTATAAAGAGGCTCTGCTCATAAAGAATACATTCTAAAGTCCCGAATCTCACTTCTGCTTTGTGTTTCTTAGTTTTTGCTGTCCCTCTCTTATAACAATGTTGCTGTTTATATAAAAAGCGGTAATTTGACCAGTCCAAGCAGTCTCGTTTTAACGAGAGTCGACTGTATGTGGCTTGAGACCCAGCTGGGGGAAGGCGTTGAGGCAGCAACAGTTTACGTCAAAGTACAGTAATTGATCATTATTGAGACAAGTTTCAATCTGAAAGCTCACTGATTACAAAGTTCATACCAGCAATTTGCCAGATAAATGTTTCAATCAAACAAAGGTCTCATACTCAAGAAAATAGCATTTGAAGTCACCCCCCCCCAGGTAAAAACCCCACACCTAATTATAATGATACTAGCAATCAACATTGTAAGCGTACATGTATGGGCAGTCAAAAGGCCTTTTTGACTGCCCATACATAGATATAAATTGATACATGTACGTGTAGGAATCAGTATAAATGTGCAAAACAATGATGTATGTATGTGGTAGACCAGTCATCTTTGCTGTTGTTCTCTTTCTGTTTGTTTGTGTTTGTTTGTTTGTTTGTTTGTTTTTTTGAAGTTGAAAACCAAATTTAGATTTTAAAATATTTTCTTTGGCCTCCCATCCATAATAACAAAAAAACAAAAAAAAAGGAAGAAAAATTAAAATTTTTAAAAGGTTAAAAATCTGAACAGCCTCCCCCCCCCGAGAATATTATTGTCTTTTTATAAACGATGGAAGATTTGGCAGCATTAAAACTAAAAGCCAGCTGAAAACACACTTGCCCTTTGCAGGGCAGGATAGGGGGAAGACAAGCCTCAGGTACACTTACCCAGTATCTCCAAGCCCATGTAGAAATATAAGCTGCAAGAAGAGAGGGAGAGAAAAACAGAGGAAAAATGCCAAGTTAATTTTAGTACAGTAGAAGTGTTATTCTTGTTATTCTTGACCACCACTCAGGATCCTATTTCCAAGGATGAAACGGGAACCCCAAAAAGGACTTACGGGTGGAACAAAACATTTGAATCTTAAGATTCGAGTATTGTTCTGTGGGATTGACATTTTTTATGTACAGCAATACAATGATGTGTGGAAGACAGCCGAAGACAGGGCAGGCCAAGAGCCGACAGGAACTCTTGACATTCTGGGGTGGGCCGGCAAGAACTTGCTGGAGCAAAGTGCATGTGGACTGCAGTAGAGTCATGCTTACCACAAAATTCTGCGCCCCGGGTAGAGTATGTGATTCTGAGAGAATTCCAAATAATTCAAGAAAAAAAAGTACAGTATGTCTTGCTGTCATCTCCAGGGCCCATACACCCACCTGGTTTTAAAAGCACAAAAAGTAGCTAAGCACAACACAAATATGCTCACCAGAATAAGGTACATGTGGGTAATTCAACCAGTCAAACTACATGTACCATGTCACATGTACAGCTGGTGTCTGGTATCCTAATTATTTCTGCTTTGCACACAAATTTTAAGCAGTATTTTCTGCTAAACAGCTCTATGAAATTGGGCCTACACTGTACAGGTCTGATACTACATGGAAGCATTGAAGCATACATGTAGGAAACAACAGTCTCCATGCCCCCGGTCCTCCTTAAAAGGTTCCTGTGTAAATTTGTATTTCCCTACATGATGTCGCTGGAATAGGGCGCTGTCATGCATGTCATGTATTGCTCATTGGCCCATTCTGAGTGCCGCGCATTTTCTCCATTCGTCGTTGTTTTGAACCTCCAAGATGGTGGAGGGATAACTTCTACACAGACATGACAGAAGGCCTATATGATTTTCACTTCATGCATGTATGTTGTTCCTAACAACATGGCGTAACCTGGCTAAGCGGTTAAGGGCATTAGACTCAAGCTCAGGGCCGTGTTTCATAGCGCTGCTTAACGGTAAGCAAATTTTTGTGCTAACTATAGCAGAAAAATTTGCTTAAGCGTATGCGTATTTCACAGGTAAGCAAGAAAATTAGGCAGCCGTCTTGCGCGTTCACCATGGATTTGCATTGTTACGTCATTCATTTTCATACAGTAAGCACCGGAAGGTTAGCATGCCTTTTCGTGTGCTTTATGGTTAGCAGCGCTATGAAATGGAAATTGCGCAGTAAGCACAGAATCGTCCGTTAAGCAGCTCTATGAAATTGGGCCCTGGTGTTTCTGACCAGCGGAGTTTAGGTTCGAGTCCCAATCTTGACACTTGTGTCCTTCAGAAGC
The DNA here is from genome assembly GCA_023634235.1 of Pisaster brevispinus. Lineage (NCBI taxonomy): Eukaryota > Metazoa > Echinodermata > Asteroidea > Forcipulatida > Asteriidae > Pisaster > Pisaster brevispinus. The sequence continues at coordinate 5,660,576 of JAMKCF010000017.1, forward strand.
AAGGCACTTAACCATTATCTTCGTCCTTTGGATGGGACGTTAAGTCGTAGGTCCCGTGCGTTGTGTAATGCACAGGAAAGAACCCAGAGAAGGGGTTTGCCCTGGTGTTCTTAGCAGCGGCCGCTGAATGTGCCTCAGCTCCTTGTAAAACCTTACGAGGTGCTACATAAATTGGTCTCATAACTCAAAAACAGAGTTTCTGTGTGTTCAAGCACCTTGAGTACTGTACCTTATTGGTATTACCTGCGCTATTACAGGGCTCGAATTTGACACTGGACCGCAGGCCCGAGGCCAGTGATTTTAGTGTCGGGCCAGTAAACTTATGACCGTACAAGTCCGGCGGTCTTGTGTTTTTTAGTAATAACATGTCACTGTATTTTTTTTTATTAAACTGATCAATTGAGTATTGAAGTATTACCCGAAAGAAAAACTTGATAAATCTTCTCTTAGTGCTTGGTACAAAAATAGCTCAAATGTGAAACTGTGTAGAGTGTTCTTTGCATTTTGATTCCGGTCTTGTAACAAATTTTCTGGTCCAGTAAAAGTTTTGAGCTACAAGCCCTGTAGTCTTGTGGATTTTTTCCCCAAATTCGAGCCCTGGCTATATAAGACTATATTATTATTATTACTTAATATCAACTCTACATGGTCATTCCTTGGTCTTGATGTGCCATCAACCTTACCCCGGAACCTCTATAAAATTAAGAGGAGGATCCATGCATAATCCAGAACAATACGATCGCAGAAGCAAAACCAAGGAATGTAATCAAAGAACCATAGATGACAACTTTTGCTCGTCTCAATTTATCACAAAGTCCTTATCACAAAGTCCGTTTTATTTGCCTGACCTTAATATGTCAAAATCATGTTATCCGTCCAACTGTACGTAAACAGACTGTTGCCAGGGCAACCGGAGCCGTAAGGTAATCCAAACACTGATGCAGTGATTTGATTGTGCACATGTAGATGATATTCACTTGAAATGTTGTTGATAATCCGGGGTTTTTCCTTGTCTCTTCGACATGGTCATTCGGCAGGGCGCCTGATTCTAATTGAAGCTCAGGGCGATTGGATTGCCGCTGTCCAGGGTCCTGCCTATAAAGTGACATCTCAACCATGTTATCCTACAGGGATCATGGGAATATCACATATCAAAGTGACGGACTAGTGACTGCCCTGACCACAGACCAGGTTTAAAAAAAAAGGTGTGCATTATTGGGTTTGGTGTTTTTTAAAGGGTGCATTCAATCCTATGTATAACATCTAGTTCACAATAAACGCACAAACATGTTTTGACAGACCTTTTCAAGAAAACCGGTCTCAGGAAAGTACTGAGTAAACACAGGGATGAGAGTCCATGCTGACAAAGAAAGTCTGAAACTAGGATATTTGCCGGCAACCCCTCCCCCACTTCCCCTTTTTGTTCATTTTTTTTTCACAACCCAATCAAGCCAGCTTTGGTAAAACATGACTAAAAGCAATGGCAGGCGGGGGAAAAAAGGGTTAGGAGCCTGCACAGCGACATTAATAGGACTTTAAAGAAGAAAAAAACAACCCAAACCCAGAAACCTGCCATGGTTACTCTGTAAACGACACGAGGGGGGGAGCAAATTCCCTCCCAAATTTAAGCAAAACGGTGAGAAAAATTCAGGCACAGCGAGAAGACAACAAATTGGACAGAGAAGGCACAATATTATTTTTTTTAGAAACTGGTTCATCAGTTTTAATCTGTGTTAAATTTAGGGCAAATCAACCCTCTGCCCCTCCCCCCCGCCCCCTTTTCAAACCAAAGAGTCTCCCATATGCAATATCTGAACTCTTACACCTGAAGCCGGGGACCATTTGCAATAATTGTACAATGTACGGCCTATCAACAAATGGTGCATGGCCTCCTTAAAACCCTTAGCCCCTTCCTCTGAAGGCAGCCCCATGACATCAGAGGGAAGCCTATTCAAGATGTTTACAGCAACTGGTAAGAATCTCCAGTCATAGTCCAGCAGGCTCTTCTAATGCCAGGAGGAGAGAGGGGATACTGTGGGGAGTAGGGATGCACCGCTGCGGAGGAACAAAGTGCTCGACGACGGTTGTTGGGAATGACAGCTCGTGTAGGAGGAAGACTTCTCAGAAGTGACCGGCATGACTTCGAGTGCATTTTATAGATGCATGCTACAGCACCGACTATAAATACACCAGTGACGAAGGGGTTAAAGGTTAACATCCAGCTTCCTTACCTATTCATCTTAATGTGGGAAGTATATCAATGATGGCATTTGCACCTTTTGGCAACCCCTGCAGTTAGAGATTTCAAGGGGCTTCTGGGAACAGTATCCTCAGTACTAAAAAAGATCACTTCTTTTACCTGAAGAAAATCAGCTTTTCTGCCAGAGGCAGTCAGTCATGCGTCTGAATTCTGACATGTGTGAGAAAGTCTGAAAATGATCTAATCCCTGTATACACTGCTCAGTCCCACATCGATGTAAGGGTCAAAAGAAAATCACATTCTTTATTCCTGATTTGCGATTCATTTCTTTTTTTTATATTTCATTACACATCAAACAGCTCGAGCGCCAATAACAAAATGGTGATTAGGAAACGAGTTTTAGATGTGAGGAGGAAAACCACAAATGGAGAAAAAAAAAACCCACCCAATCAGGTAGGGACTGAAAAGAATGACAATACCAGTTTGAAATTAGGGCTACTATTGTAAATCTTCCTGGGGCAAGTCAAACGCACAGTTCACTACCCCAGGGGGGATACTTTACAGAAAGCTTTTTTTAGAAGCGCAAGGCCTGCAATTTGATTTGTCTGTGTGTTTGTAATTTTGTTCTTTTACTGGCCAGCATGGCCAATCCACTTCTTTATTGCATTGCAGAAACGAAAATAGAACACAATTTTGACTCATGGGTAAAAGCACTGCCTGGGGGCAATAAAAGGGACAGCAGAGGCTTGTTATCGGAGTAGACAGGGTCCGAGAGAGTCTTATCAGGTGACAAAAAGGCCAAACTTTGAACTTTCAAGAAATGTCAATATTCATTCTCAAATTGACAATAAAGTGTTTTTTTTTTCACACGGTTTGCAAGACTTCCTGGAGTTGATTTCCCTTAGAAGGTAGGGTTGTCCTTTGGGTTTTTGTCAAAGCTTATTTTGGCAAAATTATCAGGACAGACACAATAAAAGTAACCTGTAAAAGTTTCAGTTGAATACTCTGTCCATTTGTTGAGAAAACAGAGAAAAAAACAAACCCAAAACTGTCACAGTACTTTGGTCAATAGTGTCAAATCCATCTATGTTTAGCGAGATAAAGAAAAAAAATGCACTGTGCTCATTCACAGCGGGTACCAACTGCATCTCTGGCCTCATTGAGGGCAGCATTCAAATGGACGCCGCAACAATTTCAAACATGTCGCCTACAGTGTGATCTTTGGAGATTTTCTGAAAATAACGTTATTGATTTATTGATTTCTGATCAGTAGGAACACTAGAGACGAACTAATTTCTCAGGATGTTTACTACATTTGCCATGACCACCTTCATAACAAGTAGGCTGTCAGATAAAAATTACACAATTTCTTTTCAAAAAAATAGCTAATGGCCTGACGTTTAATCATTTTTTCCATGTATACCACAGGCCTTTTTTGTTGTTAAGCAGAGTGCAACAGTTAATTCTAATTTACACAATTTCTTTTTTGGGGTCATTACCAAACTTTAGTGAGAATTTGACTTGATTTCTTTTTCCTTTTTCACCCCAACTTAAAAACAAAAGAACATACATACGATTCATAATTTGTGTTTAAATTGTATTTTTGTTTATAGCTGGATTAGTTTGAAACTGAAAAAGCCAAGTGATTATATAATGTTCATACCAGTAATAATAACAACAATGGCTTCTGATAGAGCACACAATTCCATCAAGCAGTGATGCTCATGACACTCAACAATTATGCATAACGAAATTACAAAAAAAATCACTTCAACAATAACAAAAACTGACCAAATAGTCTAATTTGGATTAGAGTACGAATAAATAGGTTTTGAGTGATTGTTTGAAAGAACTGGCTGACGAGGCTTGACGAAGGGCAAGTGGAAGACTAATTCCAAATAAATGAATAAATGAATAAATAAATAAATAAATAAAAAGGCCCCCTAACCGTTGTTAAAATGTCGCAATTCAAATCCACCCTATGTGACTACTAAATATGATGAGAATTTCACAGGTCGCTTGGTGTATTACACATGTATTAGAGGATGAGACTCAACTGGCAAACTTTTCCCCCAAAAAATTCATTCTCTTCCCTTTTAGAGTCTGCTGTCAAGTGCACTGTATCTCCAGTAGGAGCAGTTGTGTCATGGTACCGCAGTGCAGCCAACGAAGCACAACATCGTAATATTGCACTGTCAGCGAGTGCTCTGGCATCGCTCCCGTTGCCATGGTAATATCTAATTTGTTGATTTCCGCGTCACCTTCCCTTTTAGTGGTAAATGGACAGTTATAGGCAGCTTTTATTTAATTACCCGCAGTCAGCGGCTAGCACTGAGACAGAAAAAACGTACATTGTACTACGTAAACAGGAACGTTCCTTTGTGTTGGTTCAACCAATCAACGAGCAGGCGAGAGCGTAATTTCAAATCTGGAGGCATTACACGCATATTGTACATGTAATTCAGCCAGCCAAAAGGTTATGTCAGAGACACCGTATGGTCCCCAATCACTTACTCGAACACGCGCAAATGGACTGTTCTTTCGTTTTACATCAGGAATTCATGCAGGACAAAATTAAAATTGAGGTTTAAAAAAAATGATGGATTGATCCTGGCAGGAACCTGCAATCAATTAATATGGGAAAAACATTACATGTACGTCCCGTGTTGGAGAAATGGCAAGTGTACGGTTGAGCAAAGCAGCTCCATCAAACTGGCTGCATGGTTCTTTCATCTGGACCAAATTTCAAGGCACTGTCCATCCCTCAATGCTGGGATTTTGACACCCAGTAATGCACATAACTTTGTAGACAGTAAGTACAGAATTCTGTGGTAAGAAGTGCCAAGAGTTTGGAGGCCAGGGAACAGTTTCATAAAGCCTGTAAGCAGGCCCCAATTTTGTACAGCTGTTAATCTGCTAGACAAAAAAAAAATCTTGCTCAACAAAGAGAGATTACCAGCCAATATGTCAGGCTATGTACTATACTTAAACTGGTACCCTGCATATTTTTGCTCAGCAAGTTTGTTTGTTAAACAAGTTTTTTTTTATTAACAGCTTTGAAATTGGGACCCGATTGTTTCCGATTACAAAGTGGTCCTTAGCAGAATTTCCATCTCATTGTCTTTGCTTACCGTAAGCAAAGCAAGAGGCATGCTAACTTGCCAGTGGTTCGTGTGAGCAAATAAAGTGATGCAAATATTCAAATCCATCGTTAATGCATGCATGCGCAGTCAAATATTCCTGAGCAGTTATGACATTTTAAACGCTTACACACATTTTCTGCTATAGTAAAGTTTGGTTAGCAGCGCCCAATTTCACAAAGTCTGTACTTATGCTGTAAGCAGATGCTTTCTGAGTGGCCATTAGCAGAAATTCTATTTCATAAACATGTACGCAAAGCACAAGGCATGGTAGGTTGCCTGTGGCTCTTGCAAGCAGATGAGTAATGTAACAATGCGAGAGTGAAAACATGCAAATTTGCTGTAAAATTTATTGATGTTTATGAAATACACTTTTGCTTTCATGTGTGCATATTCTTCCACTAAAAAGTAAGCACAAAAATTTGCTTACTAGTAAACAGCTTTATGAAATTGGGAACAGTATTAAGTTACATCAAAATGGCCTCATGTGCAGTGTGCAATGTCCCAACTTTTACAGAACTCGGGGAAAGTACTGAGTACATCAGGAAAAGCCAAAAAATCAGGGATAATATTCTAAAATATCCCCAATGCAAACTTAACATCTATAAAATTGTTGCGGTACTCGCTGCTAAAATATTCAAACTGCATATTGGAACTGCATATACATGTAGCTGCATATAGCTAACGGGCAATCTCGGTGGTCTAATGGTAAGACATCTGCTGTAGAATGGCAAAGGTAAAGGGTTTGAATCCCACCCTAAGTAATATGCCTGTGGATTTATTTCTTTTCACAGGACTCAGGAAAGAGTCAGGAAAACACTGAATATCCAGCACTTTACACACATCGGTGTAAATTGGTTTAAAACCAAATAATAATGTCCCACTTGTGCATATTTTGGGACTCTTTGATACAAGTAAGCAACATCACAGACTCCTGTCAAGTTTAAATCTAAAAGACGACCTCATCAATTTCTCAAACATGCAATCCATCAGGACTAAACCACTTTGCCGTTTTAACTTTTTGCTAACAGGATTTTTTAAAAGAGAGAGAGAGAGAGAGAGAGAGAGAGAGAGAGTAAAATCAACACTGTCAAAGCGCAACGCCCTTTAATTTTTAATCCAATATAGAATCTATTTTATCAAGCTGATCAAATACTGGTGCCGCTTTCTGGCATTGAACAGCACCTGAGAGCACCCGAGGTCTGCAAGGAATTACCTACTTCGAAACCAAATCGCCTTATCAAAATCCTGTTGATCATATGCAACGCCTGCTAATATATCCCCTCTGACAGAGCACTGGATTTTTCCATCACAGCGATGTACAGGGTGCATTCTCTGTACATGTGGCCAGGGACCCAATTTCATTAAGCTCTTAAGCGGCAATTCATGCTTGTAACAATTTACTGCTAAGCAGAAATGAGCAGGCTACCAGTCCCAAGTTGTACATGTGACATGGTATTTTGGGCAGGTAGCCTCAAGCATAACTTTGTTGTGCTTAACTGAATTTTCTGTACTAAAAAGAAGAGCTCTATCAAATCTGGCACTGGTTGCTAAAGGCAGTTCCGCGTTAATGCTCATGCTGCATTGAACACATGAACACATGAATCCCAAAGTATGGTTTACACTACCACAGATGAACAATTTTCATGAGTTACGGGTGAACGATTTTCGTGGATTAAGGATGAGAAATTTTTGTGGGCTACGGACGAACGATTTTCACAACTTGATGAGCTGAAAGTTTTAATCAATAGTAAATAAGTATTGTGGTTCATTTTGTGGGTTCTACATGTACATGTACTCTAGAGACATAATATAATAAAGTAAACAAAGTACGTACCACATCACTCCCATTTTAACCACTTCGCAGCGGCATTAAATTATCTTTACCATGCCTCTTTGCGATATTTTCTAGCTACCGTTATTCAGTTCAGAAATTTTGTGACGAAATAGATGTCATCTGACATCATGTGGTTAAAAGAACAACCCTGGCATCCAGTTTCTGCAGAAGAACTAGGGAGCACAAGGATGCCTTCATTATGCCACATAACTCTTTTGTTTTTTTGTTTTTTTAATTGAGTTGACCCACCAATTATTCTTCATCCTTAAAGGTAATCATTATGGAATTTATCTACAAGCCAAAAACAAAGAAAAACATTTCTCCGCTTGTTTTTTAAGAAATTGTAAGGTTTTAAAGTATAACGTACGTATGGGAATGGGCATTTTGTCCCCACATGTCTGTCCATCATGTTCATGTCAGTATGTTACTTTGATTTCAAAAAAGAAAGAAAAAGTATCTTTATTTTGAAGTCTAGAGAACGTCAGGGTTGACTATAGAAAGCAGTGTTCTCCCAGAACGGTGGTCCACTTAAAACACCCGAGGACCAGTCAAAATTCTCTTCAGTCCAAGTGGTCCAGCTGGCTAGTTCAGTGTTGAAAAGCAAATACATGTAGTTGACACACATGGTTGATGGACCAGTGAAATGAAGAGCTGACTGGTCCTGCTGGCTGGTCACTGACAAAGTTAAGGGCAAACCCTGGAAAGTTTTCTTTGGATTACTTAAAGGTTCAAAGCCCCAAATTGATTTGCCATGTTCAATCTGGTGTTTAGAATCACATACAATAAAAAAATCCTGACAATTGATTCACTCTATTTGGAGGGGGGGGGGGGGGGGAAGAACTTCTGTTATTAAATGTACATTATGTTTACTTTTAAAAAAATTAAAAATCATCGAACACAAGGCTAGAGGGACATTTTTTATGAGGGCTACAGGGGAAATAAAGATCACTTGGACCTAAATGGAGAGAAGCTACATCTGTTCACATTCCTCTTCAAATGGATTTAGCTTAATAGGCCTTCAAGGTGGAGGAAAACAAAATACAGGTAGGGAGCTACATGTACAAGGTGCAGCAGTACATGTATGAGGGAAAACGCTAATTGAATATCTCACATCACCGGCCTTTGCAACAGTTACAGTACATGGATGAAAAGATGCAGCAAAGTGAGTACTGCGAGTGGCGGTGAACACAGAAGAGACATCGGGTGGGGGACCTTCTGAGCACATGAAAGTACCTGCAGAAGAGGCTTAGCGCGGAAACAGAGCGTCTAATCGAAAGATGTTCTAGAGTTGATGCCTTATCCCATATCAATCCATCGCAAATCTGACAAACCGATGAAAAAGCACAGACACACTACTCTAGCTTATTTGTCGGTCCGGCAGATTTGAGACAAAATTAACAGCTCAACTGGTAAATTCTGTTCAGAAGGGGGTTAAATGGTACGCTGGAGCTTCTCCCAGATATGGCAACTTGGAAGAGATACTGGCTTTTTCTACTTAAACACAAAAGTGGCTTGAGATAAACTCAGTCTTTGATTTCATTGTCTCGTTCATGGAATGGTCACTGCAAAATACACCAAATTGTTAAAAATCATAATAATCACGAACACCAAAGTTGCGAATGCCGCCGAACACTGCCCCAATTCCCGGCAATCACAAACTGGGTCAAGTCTTAGAGAGACTTGTAGTTTCCTCGACAAACAATGGGATTATCTCTCAGTTAAGCAGTTCCCTGAAAAAATCCGAGTAGCATTTTAAATGCCCTAGAAAGGCAATCTGATGTGCATTGTTAAAGTGGCGTGAAGGAGAGCATGGTCTATGGACGCTAAAACCACCTCCATGGTAATTGTTCCCCTCAGAACCAGCCTCAGAAGCACGTAGAGCAGCGTACATGCGTACAACGGTGTAAAGCTTCTCTTTACAGTGCAGACAGTATCGCATAACTATAAAACGTGATGGCATCGCAATGGATGATACAATGGATGAATTCACACCTAATCTAAGTTGTGAATAGTGAAAAGGGGAAATACAGATTGTTTGTCCAGCAATGAATGAATCGGCGCAACAACACAATGCATGAGAAGCTTCTGTAATTAAATTTTTTACAGGTTGGATCTTTTTTTTCTCTTTTTTTTTTAAGGGGAGGGGGTTGGATGTCATTTAGGGGGGGGGGGGGGGGTTGGATGTCATTTAGGGGGGGGGGGGTGATTGTAAAACATGAACAACATGAAAATTAAGACGTGGTCTCCTGTTGGTCTGGAAATGAAACTTTCTGAACTCACACTCATTACAGTCCAGAATTTACACTCTACAAACCAAACTTGCATAATAATAGGAAAAAACTAGAAACGAGTTTGTAACGAACAAACACTGGGGTTTCGGCTTTGTTGTCAATGTTGAATTAATGTAACAATTAATTTGACACCTGATGACATCACGATGATGAAAACACGTTTTTCGTACGAACTTTGTTAAAAGCTACAAGACGGTACAAAAATTATAACTCTTTTACGTTATGGTTCAGACGATATAAAGTTTTAAATAATTTTAAATAATAAACTACCATGCCAATGCTAAAGTAATTAATAAGCTATACCGCACAGACCTTGAAATAAATTGTGGTGGGAGAATGCAATGAAATTGTGCGAGAACAAACCGCTACTAATATCCCAAAACACTTCCGTATTAAGTTCGAGGACTCTCTGATCCACAAACAAGAGGGCGCTATACAGGTGCACCGTTAACTGTAGAAGCGAAGCAGCGAACTAAAATGAACATACAAAGGTCGAAAGATGCCATGCGCGTGGACAATGGGCTGTGTGGGTCTGGCCGTATGCAGCGTGTTACGACGCCTAGCGTGGGAAGCAATGGCTGTGTGGAGTGATGGCCGTATGCGATGTACAGCGTGAATTACGTGCAATGTACACACACAAGACGATCGTGCTTTGTTGATATACGTGTTTTTAAATCCTTAATATCGTCAACAGATGATTTAAAAACCCTCGATCGAACTGCTGCTTGATCTAAGTTAGAGCACAGGCTTTCATTTGATGTATTGTTTGTGTCTTTTAAGACTGTAATTCCTGAGATCGAACGGTAACAAATGTCGCGTGTAAATGCTATGAGACTTTTTCGGAAAGAAGTATAATAATAATAGTGAAATAAAATAAAAATCTCGACGAAAACAAAGGTGGTTTCGGCTGATGGCCGAAACCCCCAATGAAAGCTTTTGACACAAGAAGGCTTTAGTCTTTCTCATTCTTCGAAGTGAGTGAGTAGAGTGGTTGATTGATTAATGAATTGAATTATTGATTGATTAACTAATGAAATGACTGATAAAATTGATTGGTTCACTGGTTGATTAACCCTAACCCCTATTAGGGTCTCTCTAGAAAGCCTGCCAAATACAACAGAGTGCAACACAGTTGAAATGAGAACCATACCAAACGCAACAAAATGCAACAAGGGATATTGTTGCATTGTGCAGGCATGCTGTCTGGGAAAGGACTGAGCAATGGTGTTTGCCCTGCTAAATGCAACAGTATGCACATAAGTGTAATGTTTAACTGTTATTATACAGTCTTTTGAATATGATTTGAATTATGATTCTTACCTAATATTACATCATACTTCTCAATACTTTTCCCATAAATTTTTTTTTGAAATACCCATTATAAGTTGTTCAGATACAATAGAAGCACCCAAACCTATATGAAGTCACTTCACTGCTGAATGCAACAAATTCAGTCCAAAAATGACATCTGAGTTGACCAGGTGTTGACTGCCAAATGCAACAGATCACAACAACTATTACCGTTTGGTGCATATTGTTGCATTTAGCATGGTTAGGGTTAATGTTGATTGGAAGTTCACACCTTTCAAGACAGTGTAAAGGCCAAATATCTGGTCAAAAAGAATTCAGAAAAGTGAGCGGACAAAATCACACACAAAATGACCTTGCATTGCAGATCTTTGGTGTGCCCCATAGTTTTTTCTTGAAAAAGTACTCTTTCAAACAAAACAAAAAATCTCTGTAGGCAGGGTCTCAAAAGCCTGAACGGTGGGAACGTACTACATGTACAAAATGATAGCGCTCGACACCGCTTGAAACTCACTCGAACCTCGCTCGCACTCGCTCGGTTGCTGCACGCAAAACTCGAGAATGGTAAACGAGTTGCTTCGAGTGATTTGCGTGTACACGTTCCTCGTATGGGTACTTCCTCGAGATCACCACTGTATAAGCCATTTTGAGATGAATTAGGTTTGGGTAACTTTGTCTGTTCACACCCAAACCAAACAGTGTACTCCTATAGTGTGTACCATATCTGAAACAGGCTAATTAAATCAGATTATAAGTAGTCCAGCAAGTGCACATGTATGGATTCAGGCCTTGAACTTCGCTCTTGAAGGGGCACTGCAATTTTCCTCGGGTGAAGGGCACTCTATGAGGAAAATGTAAATTTGTAGTGGAACTTTGCAAAGGGCACCAAAGCATACAGGCAAAAGCACAGGGCACCACGGCAATTGCTGTGGGTGCCGCGGGTTATTTCGAGACCTGTGGATCTTTGTTCCATTGGACCGCAACGTTCCAACGTTCCAACGTTCCATGAGATTGTTAAAAATGCTAACGGTGTAACATCGTAATCACTCAAGAAGTAATGTACATGTATGTACACACCACACATGTAGAATTGCTCACGTACATGTACTTCGGCATTTGCTAATGCAGTCTACCCAACCATTCTGGCAGTCCAATGGATTGTAGGCGTGTGCCCAAGGGAACACTCTTTTGCGCCTTGAAAGTTCCTGACTTTTGAAACACTCTCTCAATCACATGCATGATTGCTTAATGGTGAAGCTAAAGTAACCCACATCTACTTTTTTAATAATCAATGACAGTCACACTTTGTACAGTACATAATACATACATGTACACACATACTACAATGTATGTGCACACGTAAGCAAGTGATGCACTTTGATCCTAGTACTGTAGTAATACCAGCATCTTTCCTTATAATGCGTGTATTCCTACCACTTCATCACTGACTATTTTGAAGGAATTGCTAAACAGAAAAGCTGGTGAACAAATGAAGACATCAGAAAACAAATCTGAGCAAATCACAGGGGGTCTTTGAGTAGAGGAATTAGCAAAATATTATATTAAAAAAAAAAAAAAAAAAAAAAAAAAAAAAAAACAATAATAATAAACCCCCACTTATCTATTTATATTATTAAATTATAAAAGGCCCTAATAATGTTTTCTTTTTTCAACATTCAGACCATACTCACAAAAATCCAAAGATAAAACCATTTAGAATGCCCTAGATCATGTAGATTGCAAAATTTTTCAAACCAAAGATAAACACCAAGTCGACATCATTCTGAGGACCTTCAATTGGGTGCATTTTGGCCAAACTTTCCCAAACTTTGGTCTAGAATGTCCAACAGTTTTGAAAAATCTTCAGAAAAACCCCGTATATTGAACTTCTTACCCATAAAACAAACACGATAAATCTTCTCTAAGTGCTTTTTCAACAACAAAACAAAACAAAACAAAAACAGTTTAAATGTGAAACACTGTATGCAGCTTTTTAAAATTTTGATTCTGGTCTGGTAACAAATTTGACGGCCCAGCAAACAATTTGAGCTAAAAGCCCCGGGGTCTTGTAAATTTCACCTCCACCCCCCCCCCAAATCCAAGCCCAGAACATGCATCACTACCAGCATCTTCATTCACTCGCCCAACCACTTGAATTATTGATCTCCTCTCATATGATTATCTAAACATCATATAAATGCAGGATGCATACGAATATCGGTGGTAATGTAATTTGCAATAGGTGCTCACACTTTACTATTTCATAATTTACTTCTTACATACGGTACCATAGCACCAAAAGAAACTGCAGTGTAGTCATTTCACCTAGTAACACATGTGTTCTTGTACAGTTTCATTATTAAAATTTTAAAAGCCCAAATAATGTCTGAAAATATCATATGATCGCGTGTTAGGGCTTCTTGTCTACTTGGTCCTGATTTGTCAAAAAGAAGGGATAGATTTTACATGTTGTAGTCTGATTTCCTGAACAGTTTGTATGGCTTTACACAAGTGTAAAATTTAACATAACATAACATAAATTTATAAGGCGCTATTCCATCAAGATCATTAGTGCATAGAAAGCAATTAACATGGAAAAAGGTGAGTCTTCAGAGCTTTACGAAATGTAGATAAAGTAACAGATTCCCTAATGACAGTAGGAAGATTGTTCAAAATCATTGGCCCAGCTACACTGTCAGCTTTTTGACCAAGAACTTTGTTTGCTCGGGGAACATTCAAGCGAGTGATGTCAAGCGTGGACCGAAGAAATCGTGGTGGAGTGTAATGTGATAGTAACGTGGAAATATATTGCGGAATGTAGTTTTGTTCAAGCCTTTAAAAACAAGAAGAGCAATCAATTTATGTGGATAGTACTAAATACATTTACCTCATTATCAATTTGAGCAATTATGACAATGTCAATAAAATCATTTAAAAATCCATAGTTTTGGACCCTTTGAAACCCTACCAGACTAGGCAGTTTGGCTAAGGCGAGGTGCAATTACTCAAATTTCCTCTTCTCCTATGTCACTCCACACTAATGTAGTTTGGACTGAGTGAAGATTGGAGTGCATTGACACTGTGATAAGGGGTCATTTCAATTTTTTTTTTGTGGGTGGGTGGGTCACAAGAAATAACTGAAAATCGAAATTCAGTATATAAATTAACTATAGAGAAAGAAGAAGAAAAAGTACCCAGCTGGCCACCATTACCAATTTAATTCCTTATAAAAAAACTACAAACGTGTTTGTTAAGCCAGGAAAAAAACATTGGAAACTACTGATGTTGGAGACCTTTGGTCTAAAATATCTGGTTCATTAGAGGCATTACTTTGTTCTTCAGTGTATAGATTATATTATGAAGCCATTCAATAATTAAAAATCAAAATTTGGGGTGGGTGGGTGTGGGTGGGTAAAAACAATTGACTATTCTGAATGGCCCACTGTGATAAGGGGGCCATTTCAAATTTTTTTTTTTGGGTGGGTGGGTCACAAGAAATAACTGAAAATCGAAATTCAGTTTTTAAATTCAGTATATAAAGTAACAATAGAGAAAGAAGAAGAAAAAGTACCCAGCTGGCCACCATTACCAATTTAATTCCTTATAACAATGTATAAACTACAAACTTGTTTGTTAAGCCATGAAAAACCATTGGAAACTACTGATGTTGGAGACCTTTGGTCTAAAATATCTGGTTCATTTGAGGCACTACTTTGTTCTTCAGTGTATAGATTATATTTTATGAAGCCATTCAATATTTAAAAATAAAAATTTGGGGTGGGTGGGTGTGGGTGGGTCAAAAACAATTGACTATTCTGAATGGCCCCTATCACCGCGTTTACACTAGATCCAGAAAGGTGGATTGAGATCCGGCATTTTTTTAACGACTGCAGATCCGGTGTCGCGTTTACACCAGCGCTTGATCCGGCTCCTCAAAGGGTGGATTACTTGTTGTTTGGGCCTTCATGTAGGCCTACTGGGCTGGCCCCAGTCCTTCGGAATCCCTCATTTTGGTAATTGGATAATGACGGATTTGGGACTGTAGGGGTTTTAAATTTAGCCATGGAACTGCCTACAGGTCAGGCCTGTAATTAGACAGAGGCCAAAGCCTCTGCTGTCCAGCTGGTCTAGGCCTTGGTGCCCCTTCACAAGTTCCCCATAGACTTTAAGATTTTCAAATGGAAGTGCCCTTTGCAAAATGAAAATGTCCTAGCCCTCTCAAAGATGATGTTGTTTAACGCAAGTAAAAGAACCCAGTGCACTTATCGTAAAGAAGAAGGGTTCCGCCCCGGTGTTCCTAGTTTGATTGGCAGCATATTGCGCCTCAGCACCTCGTATGGTGCTATAAAGGAATAGGTCTCATACCGTAATTTTCGGATTATAAACCGCGGTTTATACGTTGATTTTGACATTTTTTTGTACTCTTGCGGTTTATGCGCCGGGCGGCTTATACGCCGACGTATAAATATTGAAGAGAAAAAACAGCATTTTTTAAGAAAGATCGTTTGTAAAATATTCTAAATAAAAACAATGTTCTAAAACGAAATAAAATCCTGCAAAACATGCCTGTGTGATGACAAAATGCCTGTTGAAAATCCCACCTCATTTGTATTCCGTTATGCCTTTATAAAACGTTTATCAACCGCCCTATTGTTAGAGTTCAGTCCCCCTCAGATCATGGAGGAAGAAAATGAACAATAAGCGAAACTCGAGTTAGACTACACTGGTCCCCTGTCTATTTATCCCAGCGATCTCCATATGCCGACGTCAGACATTCAGGCTACATCGCCACAAAGAGGACCGCAAACACGCACGGCCCCTGTGTGTGTGGGTATGTGTGCCCTTACACATGCCAACTTACGGGGTACTTTTAACAATGGAACAATGGACCCCGCAAGGCAATTTCAATAGGAACAATAGGGCCCCACAAGGGAATTCTTTAGAAAAGGGAACAATAGAACAACAATAGCAGTACCCCACAAACCCGATCCGTAAGGTTGGGTGTGTGTACACATACACATGCTGTGATTGGCCGTTGATGATTGGCCGTTGATAGTTCCATTCATAAGATCTTGGCTAGACTTCTGACGGCTCGAGTAGATAGCGCCTGCTGCACATTGTACAACACATAGCCTGAACATCTGACGCCACACTTCGAGGCTCGGGGCCCAGTCGAAGTCTAATCAAACGTGAACAGATTTTGTCAACAGAGGGCGATGCGATGCAGGGCAAAGTTCAACTATTTCTCGGTGTGCGTTGTCGACCGATCGTTGATTCACGAAGATTTTGTTGCCAACGAAGTTCAAAACAGGGTCAAAACAACCGATCATCAAATCACGAATTCTTGAAAACGTGTGTTGATGGAAAAAGTATAATTCAGGACTGATAGTATGAGATAAAAAATCACCCAAAACGCAGTTTTGCGAACTTCACTTCCGTGTTTTGAGGTTAGTTTTTTGTAACATTTTGGCCGCGGTTTATACGCCGCGCGGTTTATACGCTGACACTAAATATTTTTTTCCATATTTTGGAGCATTGCGGTTTATACGCCGGGCGGAATATAATCCGAAAATTACGGTACTTCAAAATGTAGCTCCACATACCTTGCAGGCAAAAAAAAACCCTGAGCGCTTTGATACGCCTCTAGGGGTGTGATAAAGCGCTGTATAAGAACCCAGTATTATTATTATTATTCCGAGGCCTGATAGTTCAGCTTTGTATATTACTAATTAATAACAGAAACCCCTCCTTCTGATGGACCATATTAAACCATCAAAAATCCATTCCTTACACTCTCCCAGCTTTTACCATGTTTACCCTCGGATCGAAGTACATATAAACACAGATGCAGGATCAGTAAAGCATGTCAAATGGTGTTGGATTGTGAAACCATAGAGATACATGTAGGATTGACGAAGGAGTTGCAACTTTCTTACTTCAGAAGAAACCTGATCATTATCACTAATACATACCTTGCAGTCATTTGCGATTGTTGTGTATGCATTTACCATCCTCGACCCAATATGATCTCTACAGTCGCTCATATTCGCCAATTCCTGGAACACTCTTCTTCTTTTTTCCCGCATTATATCGGCGTACTATTGCGTTACATGTATCGCCAGATTTTAGTGCGTTATATCGCCATATTTTATTGCGATATATCACAGTATTTTATTGCAATACACTGTATATAGCAGTACTATCGATTTAACTCAATAGTACGGCAATATAACGCAATAGTAAGGCGATATAACTCCATAAAAAACATGAAATTGGCGAAATATGAGCACCTGACTCCTTACAGATATTCAAAAGCCAGCTTAAAACTCATCTTTTGGAATCTGCTTACATTTAGCCCAATGCACATTTGTAATCTCCACATGAAATTCTGTGAACTCTTTTGTCTGTAACTTTTCTTTACTTTTGGCAGCGCCTCGGAATAGGCAACTAGAATGATGGCGCTCTACAAATAGGCCCTACCTGATGATTGAGTAATTGATTGAAAAATCATGAAAACTTTATTTATGTACAGTTATTGTCAGTATTAACAAAAGTCATAGTTCTGACATGAATTTTGAAGATTTGGGTGTAAATTTCCCTAACCTACATGTAGGTGGATTTCAAAAATCTAAATATTGACGAATGAGTGTCATTAAAATCTTTGCCATTGCTTGCGTCTTTATAAACCAGGGCCTACTGTTCTCGACTGCGCATGGGAAGAAGTCTGATTTGATGCTAAATATTCACTCCATTACTGTGGAAAATCTTGCAGCGAAATGACATCAGAAAATCTGCATTCTTCATTACAGGGCGCAACAAGAAACTGTGGTTTACCAGCATACAATGCGGCATTGCACAACCTATACAGACGGTTCGTGCAGCCTGTTGATTGTTACAGCCCATGGTTCGAACTACCTCAAACTTGTGGCGTGTCGTGGCCAAGCGGTTAAGAGCACCGGACTCAAGTTCTGGTGTTTCTGATCACCAGAGTGTGAGTTCGAGTCCAGGTCGTGACACTTGTGTCCTTGAGCAAGATACTTTACCACAATTGCTTTGTCCTTCGGATGGGACATTAAGCCGTTGGTCCCGTGTACTAGGATTGGTAGTGCACGTAAAAGAACCCAGAATGCTTATCGTGAAAGAGTAGGGGTTAACCCCGGTGTTTCTGGTTCACATAGCAAGCACCCTTGTTTACAGGTTTCCTCAGACTTGCGAGCTACAGTGATTAAGTTCACTTATGAGGCATCCTTGGTTTCATTACCAGAAATATATAATAATAATAATAATAACCTCTATGGTCCTTTCCTCCTTGGTAGTCCAAACTCATAGGTGAAACAGTGGCCTCCACAATCTAAATAGTCATGATAGTAGGAGGGTTTTAGGACACAGACTTCTAACAAATACATGTATTACATGACGCAGGTCTGGCTTCAAGCCTTCAGTAAACCTCTCATTCATTATACAGGCATGAGATTTGGTCTTTGGGAAATAGTAGGGAAATTTGATTGATTATAAGGGCTGACCTTCATGTTCAATGTATACATGTAGTAGAGGATTTTGTAGACTTCTTTGGTTATTTTATAAAATCTTTTGCTGTTTTTTTCTGAGGGTACATAACAAAATGGAAATCAGATTATAGTAAGAAAAATATCATGCCTGATCGTGTAGCCTGGCTCATATTCTAAGAAAATCTCTACAAGACACCAGGACCTACTAAATTAATAATAATAAAAAATAATATAATAATAATAGTACATGTAATACATGTAATAACTAGTTTTTATATAGCGCTTTCTAGGGGCGTCTCAAAGCGCTTTTCATAATTTACTTTCAGACAAGTTTTTGAAGCCATTGAATTTATGAGACCCATTTATGTCACACTTTGTAAGGGTTTACAAGGTGCTGCGGGGCATTCAGCTACCACTGCCAGAAACACCAGGCAAAACCGTCTCGTAGCCATAATTGTCACTGGGTTCTTTTACGTGCATTACACAACACACGGGACCTACAGCTTTATGTTTTGCTTAAGGACACAAGTGTCAAGACCGGGACTCGAACCCGCACCCCGCCGATCAGAAACACCGGAGCTTGACTTTGGTACTCTTATCCGCTCGGCCACGACACGCCAGAACCTGCCACGAACTAAGGACCTTTACTGGGCCTGAAATATTTCATAACACCTACATTGTACAATATTTCTCCTTTTTTCCAGTACTGGATTAAACATTATGTACAAAGATGTATTTAATCATAGAGCAAGGACAGGGTGATTTAGTTGACTAAAATGATCATTTTACAGAGCCCCCCCCCCCCGACATGTGTAGCCTATTCACAGTTCTGTGTTTTGTTTTAATGTGGTTACATACATTGTGTACATGTACAATGGGTGTATAACAAGTGTAGCTTATTCTCAGTTCTGTGTTTTTTTTTAATGTGGTTACGTACATTGTGTACAATGGGTGTATAACAAGTGTAGCTTATTCACAGTTCTGTGTTTTGTTTTAATGTGGTTACATACATTGTGTACATGTACAATGGGTGTATAACAAGTGTAGCTTATTCTCAGTTCTGTGTTTTTTTTTAATGTGGTTACGTACATTGTGTACAATGGGTGATAACAAGTGTAGCCTATTCACGTTTGTGGTGTTTTTGTACATGGTTATGTACATTGTGTACAATGGGTGTATTACATGTGGCAGGCCCAACAATGTATTCAATACAAGTTGTACTTTTAAATACATACTGACCCACTGTCCCAGGAAGGAAGGCTTGGTATTTTGGTACAAGGCCTGCCAGACAGATTTTAACCAACTGTCATGACTGTTGGAATAATTGTTGGGTCCACTACACGAATGATCCACAGGCTCAATATCGATCGATTGCACAATTATTTCCATTAAATTTTTTAAAATTTTATGACGATGCATTGTACTGTAGTATAAATTGCAGTACTGTATTATAAAATGCAGGGATCTTTGTTCAGCTTTTTAAGTCACACGCACTGCATATATCTGTATATATGCAATACATACAACATCTACAAAATGTGTCCAAAAAGTTCACGCTATCTTGAACACAATTGGCTAATAAAAAAATCCTGGTGGAAAGTCGACAAGTACATGTAAGATGTACACAAATTGATGGCACACTTTGGGTTTTTTTCACCGCGACTTCTATCCTCAATGAAGCCTACCTAAGTTCCCCATGTGTCATCATTCAAAGACAATAAGCTCTTCGGAAAACATCTAGGAAATTGTCCAGAACCTCACAATTTCTGGCATACACAGAAATCCTCAAATAAAACCGAAGTCAATGTTAGGGAATTGCACAGTACTTTATTTTCCTTTAAAATGGTTACACGGGACTTGTGACTTCCCGTTTTTTTTAAACAGTTACTACAGATTCCAATCCAAACTGTGAGCCAACTTGTAAAAGAAGCAAATGTCAAAACACTTGAGATCCAGGAACCCTAGTGAATGCATTTCATGTGGGCAGGCCCGATACTTTGATCTTGTACATATGTTGCATGGGAAAGGCATTTTTCCTTTTAAAAGTAAAAGGCACCTTTATGAGGGAGTTTTATTTCCGCTGGAACATTTCGACAGGGCACCAAGGTAATGACAAGGGCATATGGGCTTACAATAATTTTTGTAAACTGTGTTTTCAGACTGTACAAGTCTGTGCGTAATCAAACACTAGGCCCCTTTTACGTCCATTGATCTTGTTTCCTTACACACATTAAAATCATTTTATAATATTACTATCGGTATACTATCTTGCCCTACTGGCTCTTGCCACAAAATTTCAGTGGAGAGACCAAGCTCACTGTACACAAGTCATGGGGTCTCCATATAAAACCAGATCTACAGAAGAAACCCATGCACCCTATGCTAGCCTAGAAGATATTGTACTGTCTGTGATGTACAGTTGTACATTTTTGTATGTAGGACCTATTGTTATGTTAGAGGGTTTTCAAGCAATGTGTAGACGTATGGGAACCCAAATGTCCCATATGCGGGGGCCCAAGGTTCCCAAACATGGGAAACCAAAGTTCTCATACATGGAACCCAAGGTTCCCATATATTGGAACCCAAGGATCAATATATGCATGAGAGGTCAAGGTTCACATACAGTGTACAGTGTATGGCAAACCAAGGTTCCCATGTACTTTTTACATGGGAAACTAAGGTTCCCATTCGAGAACCTAATGTTCTCATTTTTGGAAAGGTTTTCAAAGGAGGGAACCTAAGGTTCCCATACACTGGAACCTAAGGTTCCCATACACATGTACACTGGAACCTAAGGTTCCCATACACTGGAACCCAAGGTTCCCATACACTGGAACCCAAGGTTCCCATACACTGGAACCTAAGGTTCCCATACACTGGAACCTAAGGTTCCCATACACTGGAACCCAAGGTTCCCATATGTGGGAACTGGGAACCTAATGTTTTCATACATGGGAAAGTTCTCATACATTGTCATAGATGGGAACCTAAGTTTCCCATACATGGAAACCCAATGTTCTCATACATTGTCATAGATGGGAACCTACATTAAGTTTCCCATACATGGAAACCCAATGTTCTCATACATTGTCATAGATGGGAACCTACATTAAGTTTCCCATACATGGAAACCTAATGTTCTCATAGAATTGCACAAAGTGACACACAATGTTAGGCCCCTATCCATTAGATATCTAACACTCTCCTCATCACTCCCCCCCCCCCAAAAAAAAAAAACCCAAACAACAACAACCACCACCACAACAACACCCCAACCTCCACCTCATACAGTACTCACAGATGCAGTATGTTGCCCCTTGGGCGGTATAACGACAGGATTCACCATGCTGGATGCAGAATTCCCACACATAAACAAACGATGGCTGCTGCTGCAGAAGCAGCGTGCCAGTAGGAGTGAGATGGTGAACAGCACTAAGGCTTGCACACAACGATGGAACAGCGAAGACGTGGTGTGTTCGAGTGAGTGTTAACGATGAGAATCAACAGGCACTAAGGTCTCGGCTGGAAAGGAACAGAAAAATGAGGGTTACGTTGTTTTACTCTCGGTTTTTCAATCAGCCTTCTCCCTTAATAGTGGTCCGCTGGCCAAATACCAGTTAAAACACCTGAGGACCAGTCGAAATACGATCAAAGTGGTCTGGCTGAATATTTCAGTGTTGAAAATCATCCCTATTTAATATGATTACAGATTAGTGAAAAAGCTGCCGAACTAGTGAAATGAAGAGCTGACTGGTCTTGCTGGCTAGTCACTGAAAAAGTTATGGGCTAACCCTGTTCAATGTGCATTGTGCATAATGGGACAGGTTGCCTTGGGATTGGTGTGAGCTACAATGTATAAAAAGCTGATTGTTATGAAATGAATATAGTTGGAAAGAAGGTTTAAAACTCTGTTCTCCACAAATATCCCTCAAAATTGTGTGGTTTTCCATTTACTTCGTGAACTACATTTAACACGGATCGCCATTTTATACTAAATGTTTGACTCCACAAAATGGCTCAATTTTTTTTTCTCCCCAAAAGTCACAATTTGTCATGTATTTTCGCTTCGTCTTGGAACCATTCTTTTGATGGTTGATTTAATCTACCCATATTTTAGACAAAGTTCCACAAAGCTAGCAAATATTTTATCTGGCTCTTTCCTCCGTCAAAAAAAATTGAAAGTCCCTTAAAATACAAAAAAAAACTTGTTTTCCTTGAAAAATAAGTATGAATTTTGGGCCAACATATTTAAAATACTAAAATAAAACATACAATATTATGAATACATAAGTTTGTAATTCAGGACTGATGTTTGAGAGGGCAAGGCCATTTTCATTTTGCAAAGGGCACAAACCAATGGAAAATCCCTAAGTCTTTATGAGAAAATTTTGAAGGGACACCAAGGCCAAGACCAGGGAAACAGAGGCCATAGCCTACTGTAGCTCTTATGTAATACCAGCCCAGGCCTGAATTTGTCCCTCCTTTGAGAAATAATTATTTCCTCAGTTAACAATTTAACATTTATCTTTTTGAACACCGAGTTAGTTGCATAAAGGTGAACTGAAAATCAGTTTCAGAGGTGTTCCCAGATATAATCTAAGTCCGACAAAAAAAAAAAAGGGATTTTGAAGGAATTTATAGCTTCTTGTCTTGAGTTGATGTGGAGTTGTCAGGAGTTGTCGTGAAATCATCTGTTAAAGATAAATAAAATAATGCGACCCACCACAGTCGTCGACTCTGGATCTGGACCTGGAAGTCTACATATAGATAGAGAAGTGTGTGTAGTTACTCAACTCCCCTAAATTCCTTAAAACAAGTAGGGTGGTGCAGTCCTTTATATGCTGTGATTGGTTACTGGCTGTAGAGTGTAGTCTGAGTGTAGGGTACTAAAACTAAAACTAAAAGGCAACACAACAGCCGATTGAAATTGATCCTTGTCATGCTTGTCTTTTTTATGTCTTGATGGGTGTGATGTGCTGTGGGAGGGTATTCCACTCAATTAACTTGGCATGACTACCTCCATGACCATGGGCAACAGTAACACTAATTTATTACTGAGAGAGTGTTAGTGTTATTATGATTAGTAATTATAATAACAGTAATTACTCACCCATTTGTCACAATACTACTCACTCTCACTCAGTACTAAATATGCAAATAAAACACAGCTTATAATAGAATAATAAGTCTTACTCTTATTACTTAACATGTAAACTTTATTAATTACACTAGTTACACACTACAAACTATAGTAATACTGAGTACTAACTTTAGGCTAATTAATTCAGCTCCTTGACCTTAGCTTATTAAATAATAGTGTTAATTACAAAAAAGTAAAACACATTCATTTAATTGCTGTTGCATCTGGCTGCAAAATAATTAGTGTCGTTTCTGATAACTGAGAGCTTGACAAGAAATACGTACGTACGATTTCTTTGTAGGGACAGATCACAAGATGACCATGCCAGAGCTGGGTACATGTAGATGGTGATCTTGTCGTTGTGGTCGTGGATGATGATACTGAATAAAAAACTAATGTAAGCTGATGCAGCCGGTGACCGCACAATCCTCACGCACCGAGCAACGAGCGAAAGCTTTTGCTACATCAGTCAGTCGTGCATGCAACAACACTAACTCGTCCAACTTTGCCAGACTCCAAGAGATACAGGGAGGTCACCGATAACTTCTGAATGCTAGCCTTAGTTCGAAGTGTTACCGGTCGGATACTAGTTGCCTCTTACTCTTCCCCGTCAATGACGCGCCTGCGTTCACTGTTCAGCAACATAAAACTTGTCGCTTCGAGTTACAGAAAAGCATAGGCTTTATTAAATTAATTTTTTTTTATAATGAAGCTTTGTCATTGTCATTGGTTGTTGAAACTTAATTCACCACACACATTTAATTCAGTTATGTGGTACTAAACTAAACAGTGGAAACACAACCAGTTTGCTGTAATTGCAGTCAAAATTACATTTTAAAAACACTTCAAGATAAAAATATATTAATATCAAAAATAAAAAGTCGCAAAATTAAGAAGAGCCTACTTATTAAAAGTGGTGGTGGGGAATACCTATTTATGTCTCACAAAAGCTTGGCTCTTTGCTTTGAAGCGCTAAAACCATGTAAAGTTTCCATAACATGGAACAAATAAATAAATACATGAAAATAAAATATATGACACTTCTCCTCACAATTCTAATTTTGAATGTTGAGGACAAGAGTGTGACTCTAACAATACATTTTTTAAAGGCATATTCCCTCCCGCATCTTGGTTCTGCCTCAAGTTGCCATCGACACACGGAACCTAGCCTCGAGGAAAGACTAGTTAGGTCAGTATCTCTGCCAAATGGATGGGTTTTAGTTACAAGACTTTAGAAGTGGTGGCGCCCTTCTAAGAGAGCTATTTCAAGAAAAATGGCAATTTGCCTCTAAACTCCACACAGAATGTCCAGTAAAATATCACAGGTAAGATTCTTTTTCCTTGTTTCATTCTGGTCAGTCTGGTAATATGTTTGTTTTGTTTATTTATCAAGTAATAAACCACAAGGGAAACTTACTGGGTGAATCTTTCTTTAATTTTTTTAAATTACTTTTTTGGCAGGAGGGGTTACACACATGTCTGCATGGTCGTAATTATTCGTTGATGTTCAACAGCACCCAGACCCACTACTGTGCACCACTCACTTTACTTGCCCACAGAAAGAGTTAGCGCGGAAAAATTTCCGTATCCTGCCACCACTTTTTCACTCATTTTTACCCAAAGGAATATCTCATTTGTTGAGTAAATTAGATACTTTTTTATTTCATAACAAATGAAAAAGTGGTGGCTGGATACGGAAATTTTTCCGTTAGCGCCAATAAAGCGGGATGGGAGGGAACCAGCTAGGCAGTAGACCAAATTAATTGTCAATTGCAGCAAGATTTACGGATAGAAATAACAAGGCATATGTTGTGTAGGAATCCTACATGATGTACATCCTACAGAAAAAACTGGTTAGACCCACACTGCCACAGTAACCCTTTCTCTAGTCTATGCTGTTTTTAGCAGTAACGGAGCCGCAGTAACTAACACTACTGTATGACTATGACTGATTGTATCATGTATGTACTCCGTTTTTTTCGTAATGTTGACATCTGCGGTCGTACAAATACTAGCACTAATTAGCAGAGTACGACTGCAGATGTCATTGTCAACATTTAAAAAAAAAACAGTACAGCGCCCCAGTACTGGGTCTAGGAAACAAGAAGAAATGTTCAGTTTTTAAAAGCATTCATGTGATGTTGGACTGGTCGGAGGAAACCCCAACCAAACAAATAAATAGGGGAAACCCACGTAATCAGGTAGGGACTGTAGTCTGAGGTAGGATTCGAACCAGGGTGCACAGAGAGTAGAAGAGGTGAAAGGCAGGGGAAGAAAACTGTACAATGGTTTCATTTTAAACTTACATGTGATGTTTGGCATCATGTAGTGTATTTACTAATAGTAATTACTACATGTAGGCCCTACTTCACTTGTAAGTTTTAGAGGATCAGGTGGACTTAGTGATTTCTTTCACTGCCTTTCAGTCACCTCTGTTGACCCTGGTTCGAATCCAACCTCACACCAGAGCCTTGCATTTGGATTAGGTTTTCAGTCTCTACTTGATTGCATGGGTTTTCCTCCTACATCTAACACTGAACATTTCTCTTGTCTTCTCATTTTCTATTCATGCTGTTACTGGTGCTAATGAATGGTGCTGTTGGATGTGTAATAAATAAAAGTTTAAACTCAACCGACATAAAACATTTGATGTTCTTGCGTAAAACAGAGCTCAAATTAACAACATCAAAGGTCAAACAAAAAAACAGATTGCATTTTCTTTTTTTATACATACATGTACATGTAATGCATTTTTAATTTCTCGCAGCAATGGGCAGTGTTTGCTCGGATGTGGTACCTTATAGATGCCTGCAAGCAGCAACCGGGACGTCTTGCTTTACGCGTGGTTCCTATCTTACAGGGAATGCACAAACCTGTCTACCATCCTTTAAGTAAGTCAGTTAATCAATTTCTTAGAGCTTCTCTAAAAGCACAAAAAGTAGCTAAGCACAACATAAGTTATGCCTGCTGTAATAAGGCTACCAGCCAAATTACCTTGTCTCAAGTACAATCTGTGACTGGTCCCCTGCCTTATGCATCGTTCCTATCTTACAGGGAATGCATAAACCTGTCTACCATCCTTTAAGTAAGACAGTTAATCAATTTCTTAGAGCTTCTCTATTATAAGCACAAAAAGTAGCTAAGCACAACATAAGTTATGCCTGCTGTAATAAGGCTACCAGCCAAATTACCTTGTCTCAAGTACAATCTGTGACTGGTCCCCTGCCTTATGCATCGTTCCTATCTTACAGGGAATGCATAAACCTGTCTACCATCCTTTAAGTAAGTCAGTTAATCAATTTCTTAGAGCTTCTCTAAAAGCACAAAAAGTAGCTAAGCACAACATAAGTTATGCCTGCTGTAGTAAGGCTACCAGCCAAATTACCTTGTCTCAAGTACAATCTGTGACTGGTCCCCTGCGTTATGCATCGTTCCTATCTTACAGGGAATGCATAAACCTGTCTACCATCCTTTAAGTAAGTCAGTTAATCACCGAGGTATTTCAAGTTCAATTTGAAAACCATTTCTGTTATATAATGACTTGCCAAGTAGTAGGCCTAATAATAATTTTAAAAAAACAGCATTTATAAAATGCATTATAAATCACAGATCCTTCAAAGTAAAAACTTTGAACAAAATAAAATAAATAGGCTTACATTACTTGCAGTGGCAATTGCCTCTCTGCCCCGCGCATTCTGAATTGCTTCTAAGATTAATCCATCAATGGCATGAAATCTACATTTTATTTTACCCTTGTCTAAATGAGCTTCTCTCCCTCGCTGCTTGCAGGTGATCTTGGAGACCATGTCGTCGTTATTAACACAAGACACATTGCTCTGAGTGGGGACAAGTGGAAAACCAAAATATATAAGCACCACACAGGGTAAGAAGACTGGAAGAAAAATGCTTAAATGGTGTGGTTCATTGGGATTCCGCTCTGATTGTGGCCTGTGGTGGTTATTCTCTGTCCACTGATAGTGATAGCTTATTGAACACTGGTGCTAGGGCCAGTGAAACACTGGTACCTAGGGCCTAGTGAACACTGGTGCTAGGGCCTATTGAACACTGGTACCTGGGGCCTGTGGAACACTGGTGCTAGGGCCTATTGAACACTGGTGCGTAGGGCCTATTGAATACTGGTGCCTAGGGCCTATTGAACACTGGTGCTAGGGCCTGTGGAACAGTGGTACCTAGGGCCTAATGAACACTGGTGCCTAGGGCCTATTGAACACTGGTGCGTAGGGCCTATTGAATACTGGTGCCTAGGGCCTATTGAACACTGGTACCTAGGGCCTATTGAACACTGGAACCTAGGGCCTACGGTACACCAGGGCCTATGGAATACTGGTGCCTATGGCCTATACAACACCGGTGCATAGGGCCTATGGAACACACTGGTGCCCAGGGCCTCAAGAGCACTGGTGCCTTGGGCCTACGGTACACTTAATCCAGCCCAGTGGGTTATTTTCCATGAAATTCAAGCCCTGTCATGCCTGTTGTTATGCATATAAACTCTTCTTTTTTTTATCTCATTTTCCTCCCATGCTCTAACCTTCACGTCATCATGTATGGTGCAACAAGTACACAAGTCACTGCCGAGTACCCAGGCTCTATATTTACCATGCATTTTCCTGTTTGTATTTAATTTTCCTGCAAGGCCTTGAGTAAATACTTTGCAGCCGAAGCAATCGGTACTGTAACTCTGTAATCATGATAGAGCAGTTTTTCAGCCATCGCCACTGTTTCATGTAGTGAAGATGTAAATAGGCTGAGGAAAAGATTACCTTGCCCTCACTACCTATATGTAACAGGGCTCAAATGTGGGGAAAATATTCACAAGACCACAGGACTTGTATCTCAAAATGTTTACTGGACCAGAAATATTTGTACATGACCAGAATCAAAATGAGGAAAAAGGCTTCCTACCTTACATGTAGTTTAACATGCATTTGACTGTATTTAAGTGAACATGATTGATGACATGTAAGAGAAGATCGCGCTTGTCCTCATAGGTATTAAGTATCCTTTCTTTACTCAAAAGAGTTGAAAAAGTATTAGACTTAAGTCAACATTTGCACGTAATTCGTTTCTGTTCAAGATATTACACAGTGAGGTATTGTTATTGAATTGACAAACACAAGATCGCCGGACTTGTGTGATCATGAATTTACTGGCCCGATGCTGCATGTAAAATCACTGGCCTCGGACTTGCGGTCCGGTGTAAAGTTTGCGCCCTGATTGTACAATTTGTTGTACTTTGAGATTTAGAAGACTCAAATGTCACATTTTATATATCATGTACATAATTAAAGTGTGACTCAGATTTTGGAGGTTTTTATTTTTCAGATATCCAGGAGGTTACAGTGAGACGCCTGCGTTCCGTATGCATGAAAAGGATCCTACTGTGGTAGGTATAAATAGAAGGGCTAAATTTTCTGTAAAAATATGTACAAAGCACTTTTGAATACACACCCAAAATACATAACAGACTCACTTGATTCTCCTGAAGACAATCAGAGCATACTGATCGAAACGTTGAGTCGTTAACCACCTACACTACTCAAAAGAGATTTTCACACGGTGTTACCGCAAACCTCTATTAGTTATACTTCCACCATGCAAAGTTTCAAATCCTACTCACTTGATCTCAACGTGCCCACACAACTCTGTGTTGCAGTCACTCTGTGAACATTCCTTTGTTCTGTACACTTAAGGAAAATCCTATTCTTCATCACTGTAAAAACAAAAAACACTGTGTGGACGTGTGTCCACATAGTGTTTCAAGTCCTTACATGTTCATCATGTTGTTCACCTCTTTTGTTCTCAGGTCCCCACTGCATATGTAGCGTTAAAAACAACTGAAGTGGCCTCTGGTTGGAGATTGACTTTAACAAAAATTGCACATTCAAACATCCAGAGGGTAACAAGGCCTTCTGAATAGCTGGACCCAGATGCTGGGACTCGCTACCTCTCAACATTCCTACTTTCACACAAAATTGTAAAGATATTTATCCGGCTCAAAGTCACCATTTGTACATAATTTTTTTTTTAAATTAAAGATGAGGTGACCTATTATTTCTAAAAAAAAACACAAGACTGCTGGACTTGTCCAGTCGCAAGTTTACTGGCTCAACACTAAAATCACTGGCCTCTAGCCTGTGGCCCAGTGTAAATTTGGATCCCTGCATTTTATAATAGCAAGCAATAATTGTAGGGGTGAACACAATCCCTTTCAAATGGTCTCAACCATTAGATGTAGACGGTCTGTTATATTCCATACTTGCATCAGCAAAGGCACAACTCCCCCAAATATCTCCCCTATCTTCCCCACTAAGACACCCGTTTTGTGACAGAGACCAAGTATAAAGAATCACTTGTTTTGTGACAGAGACCAAGTATGAAGAATAATTTGTTTTGTGACAGAGACCAAGTATAAAGAATCACTTGTTTTGTGACAGAGACCAAGTATAAAGAATCACTTGTTTTGTGACAGAGACCAAGTATAAAGAATCACTTGTTTTGTGACAGAGACCAAGTATAAAGAATCACTTGTTTTGTGACAGAGACCAAGTATAAAGAATCACTTGTTTTGTGACAGAGACCAAGTATAAAGAATCACTTGTTGTGTGACAGAGACCAAGTATAAAGAATCATTTGTTTTGTGACAGAGACCAAGTATAAAGAATCACTTGTTTTGTGACAGAGACCAAGTATAAAGAATCATTTGTTTTGTGACAGAGACCAAGTATAAAGAATCATTTGTTTTGTGACAGAGACCAAGTATAAAGAATCACTTGTTTTGTGACAGAGACCAAGTATAAAGAATCACTTGTTTTGTGACAGAGACCAAGTATAAAGAATCACTTGTTTTGTGACAGAGACCAAGTATAAAGAATCACTTGTTTTGTGACAGAGACCAAGTATAAAGAATCACTTGTTGTGTGACAGAGACCAAGTATAAAGAATCATTTGTTTTGTGACAGAGACCAAGTATAAAGAATCACTTGTTTTGTGACAGAGACCAAGTATAAAGAATCATTTGTTTTGTGACAGAGACCAAGTATAAAGAATAATTTGTTTTGTGACAGAGACCAAGTATAAAGAATCACTTGTTTTGTGACAGAGACCAAGTATAAAGAATCACTTGTTTTGTGACAGAGACCAAGTATAAAGAATCACTTGTTTTGTGACAGAGACCAAGTATAAAGAATCACTTGTTTTGTGACAGAGACCAAGTATAAAGAATCACTTGTTTTGTGACAGAGACCAAGTATAAAGAATCACTTGTTTTGTGACAGAGACCAAGTATAAAGAATCATTTGTTTTGTGACAGAGACCAAGTATAAAGAATCACTTGTTTTGTGACAGAGACCAAGTATAAAGAATCACTTGTTTTGTGACAGAGACCAAGTATAAAGAATCATTTGTTTTGTGACAGAGACCAAGTATAAAGAATCACTTGTTTTGTGACAGAGACCAAGTATAAAGAATCACTTGTTTTGTGACAGAGACCAAGTATAAAGAATCACTTGTTTTGTGACAGAGACCAAGTATAAAGAATCACTTGTTTTGTGACAGAGACCAAGTATAAAGAATCACTAGTTTTGTGACAGAGACCAAGTGTAAAGAATCACTTGTTTTGTGACAGAGACCAAGTATAAAGAATCACTAGTTTTGTGACAGAGACCAAGTATAAAGAATCACTAGTTCTGTGACAGAGACCAAGTATAAAGAATCACTTGTTTTGTGACAGAGACCAAGTATAAAGAATCACTTGTTTTGTGACAGAGACCAAGTATAAAGAATCACTTGTTTTGTGACAGAGACCAAGTATAAAGAATCATTTGTTTTGTGACAGAGACCAAGTATAAAGAATCACTTGTTTTGTGACAGAGACCAAGTATAAAGAATCATTTGTTTTGTGACAGAGACCAAGTATAAAGAATCATTTGTTTTGTGACAGAGACCAAGTATAAAGAATCACTTGTTTTGTGACAGAGACCAAGTATAAAGAATCACTTGTTTTGTGACAGAGACCAAGTATAAAGAATCACTTGTTTTGTGACAGAGACCAAGTATAAAGAATCACTTGTTTTGTGACAGAGACCAAGTATAAAGAATCACTAGTTTTGTGACAGAGACCAAGTATAAAGAATCACTAGTTTTGTGACAGAGACCAAGTATAAAGAATCACTTGTTTTGTGACAGAGACCAAGTATAAAGAATCACTTTTGTTTAAACGAAGATGTCTCAATTGACTCGACAGATTGTCAAGAAAGCCATCTACGGAATGCTGCCTAAGGACTTGAGGCGGCGTCACATAATGCAGAGACTTCACCTGTTTCCTGATGATGTAAGTTTCTCTTGGGCCTTCATGATCTTCTCGTAGATTATTACTCAGGTGGGATTCGAACCAACAACTTTTGTAATTCTAGACCAGATGTCTTGCCCCCAGACCACTGAGATTGCCCAGTAGGTAGAGGTAGTTTGAATCCAATATTTTAGCAGCAGCTCCTGCAACAATGTAACAGGTGTCAAATTTGCATCGCTAATAAAGAATACAAAGCACTTGAATCCCTCCCAAGTAATAAGCCTGTGTTGTTGTTGTGTTTTTTTTTAGCCAGTCTGCTTGAAGTGAGCATGCCTTAGGCCTGCGCTAAAGGTCGCACTTTTGACTTGTCCAACCAAAATGGATTTTGAACGGCAAAAGTGCGGTAATTAAAACGAATCGATGACAAACATTGAATGTAGTAAAAGCGTTTGCGCTGAGAGTTACTCTTTTGTCGAATTTAATTCATCATTTCTAACTATTTGAGTTCAGCACGGCAAAAGCGCAATGTTTAGCGCAGGTCTTATAGTGGCTTTAAGTCACATCTCAACTAAGTGACACCCTTGTTTTAATCTCACAGTCACAACATAGCTTCCCGTGATTTTGTTTTATGCCACGATGAATATTTTGTACAATTGTGCTTGAATTTTGTTCATATTTTATTTGATTTGTTCCGAGATACATGAATGTTTTTACCTGCTATAGTTTAAATGCCTTATGTTCCGTTGATAGTTGTGTTATTTCACGATGAATATTTTGTACAATTGTGTGTGATTTATTCTTGTTTTATTTTATATTTCCGAGATACATGTATGTTTTATCTTCTATAACTTATGCATTATACTCCCCAGATAATTGTTTCATTCCATAATGAATGTTTCGTACAATTGTGTGTGAATTTTATTCCTGTTAATAATTTGATTTCCAGGGGTCGATTTCACAAAGATAGTCCTAACTTAGGACTAGTCCTAGGAGTTATTAAAAACTTAAGGCTAGTCCTAAGTTAGGATGAGTAACTCGTCCTAACTCTAGATAAGACTAGTCTTAACTCTTTGTGAAATCCACCCCAGGATAGGCCCCTAAATGTACATATATGTTTTACCTGCTGTAATTGTGAAATACTTTCTCAAAATAATGTGCTCAATCTACTGTAATGATAAAAGAATAATCAACACTGAGTTAACCTCTGTGTGTTAGAACTATGTTTATTTCACTTAAAATCACTCAATCAGGTACAAATGGTACATGTATGTTAGCAAGTCTCATGTTCATCAGGTCTCAAATTTCATCTTTGAGAGGGCAAGAATTTTATTTTATTTAATTTTTTGCAACTTAGGGCACTTCCAATGGCAAAAAAAAACCCTATGTAAAACTTTTGAAGGGGCCAAGACTAGGGCAACAGAAACCACAGTTTCCGTGGTCACCACATAATTCCAGGCCTTTAATTTTATCTTAGAGCGGGCAAGGCTATTTTAATATTGTAACAGGCACTTCCATTGGAAAAATCTTAAAATCTTTGGGAAACTTCTGAAGGGGCAACAGGGGCCATGGCTTCCATAGCCTCGATGTAATTCCAGGCCTAGCACATACTACAAACACAAAAATGTATGTCGGTGCAAATTTTGTTAATGAATTTCTTGTACCTCATAGGAAATTCCTGATGATATACGAGTAAACATATGCGAGCAGATAAAACCGCCCAGAATTGTCCCGAAATCTTTGCCGGAGTACAGTGAAGAAGATAGAGCAGAGTTTCCCAGGCTTTGGTATTCGTAAGTATTCTTTTTAAAATTGTTATAACCTTCTTCAATTTAAAAAAAAAAGTTAGTGGCCTGACGTTTCGACCCTAGCAGAGTCTTTCTCGAAGGCTAACCTAGCAGAGTCTTTTACGAAGGCTAAAATCCTTTGTCAGGCCACTTACTATTGTTTTTGCATTTATACCGTAGGTCCTTTTGGTTGTTAAACAGTTTGCAAAAGCTAATACTATTCTCCTTCTAATTTTAGTCAGAAGAATCGTAGATGAAAGAGTCATTAAAAAAGCTGTTAAATTGAATGAAGTGTTAAAGAGAGTGCATACCTCTGGTTTTTGGAACCGTTCGATTGTTTTTGGACCTCTGCCTTGACTTGTACCCATAGGCAGACCATCTACGACTGCTTTAGGTAGACCTCCCTGTCTCATCACATGAGTGCACCACATAGCCTTCTGGTCTAACACCTCGTCACCTTAAGACACCAATGTCACCTTTTAAGAAAAGGGGTGAACTTGAGGCTATTCCAGGGCATTTCCTGGCATGCAAGATGCTCCACTGGTCGAATTTGAAAATATTGATTTTGTTTTTCCTTTTTTTTCTCATTTACAGAACTGATCCACAATCCGACAGGTAGTACTCAACAAGCCATCGTTACCTACTTGTTATGAACAGTTGAATGATTTAAAGGTATTGTACAGGATTGGTAGAGCTGACAAAATAGTCGCAGACAGTGTGCACCATCTGTGTGATCAACCATATACGTGAAATAACAAGCCTCTGAAAATTTGGGCTTAATCTGTTTTGTGAGTCAGGAGAAAATAGTGGAAAACCCATGCACAATTGTCAGCATGTAAACACATTGGCGATAGTTTTGGTTGTAACAACCGAAATCAGCTGTTATGTCTTTTTTGTAGGTTGTAAGATACAGTTTTCTCGAATATGACTTTATTTCAGAGAGAAATATTTCACATGAAAAATGGTTCAATTTATGAACTTTATAATCAGTCGGCTTTCAGACTAGAATTAAACAATGATGTTTTTTATTCTTACCAATCCTGTATAATACCTTTATTAGTTACATGATGATGGACGAAGGGAAGCCCAGCACAATGTTGTTGCAGTATGCTTCTATGGAACATTCTGTAGTGAATGCCAACTGCTGTAAAATTGAACACTGCAGTGAAAAGCCTACCATGCTTGGCTCGGTCATCCTCCAAATAGTGTTACACATCAGAGACCTGATTTGAATATTGATGACATGCCATGTGTAATGTCCACTGGTAATGGTTATGAGTTGCCCCCCATACTCCCATGACCGACTGAGCTTAAAAATTTCACAGGTTTTTTATTGCATGCTGGGTCATGCAACGTTCGGATACCGGTTTTTGACGGCTACCAATGTGTCGGTGTGTCACGGCCGAGCAGTCTACTGCGTCAGACTCAAGTTCTGACGGTTGAATCAACGTAGTTGCAGGTTCGATTCCCGGTCATGACACTTGTGTCCTTGAGCAAGGCACTTGACCATAGTTGCTTCTGTTAACCTTCTCATTAGCTTCTCTGTTATAAATGGGAACCGGAGAGAGCCGAGACAGTATTGTGTTGGATTAACCCCTTGGCGCTAGTTCAAGCAGCTTGGGGCTGTATGCTCCCCAGGGAGTTGAGAAAGTTAGAAGAATGGTCTAAAAGTATTCAAGATGAATAGGGATAACAATGTTATAAAGAGCCTTGATCTGGCTACATAGGAATCAGTTATTATCATTTTTTATTTTAATGTTGACCATGTGTTTTAAAGGGAGTGTTGGGATTGCTAATTACTCCAAGTTAATGCCATAAATATTTACTTTGTAAAGAGCACTGGAGAGCTGTTGATATATAAAGCATTGTTAGAAACGACACCTTTCAAAGTAACTGAGTTTTAGAGAAATAGGTAATTTTCAATGAAATAATTTTAATCTGAGAAAGGCTTCAGGCATGAAGCAGTGCGTCTGAAAGCACACAATTCTATGCAACAAGGGTGTTTTTTTCTTTCGTTATTTTCTTGCAACTTTGATGACCAATTGAGCCAAATTTTCACAGGTTTGTTATTTTCTATGCATATGTTGAGATACTAGTCTTTGACAACTACCGAAGGTACACCCCGCCTTTAAATTCCAATCATAGTCAAAATACACTCGCCTGTCTCAGGAAGCACTCATCCATGACCTACATTGTATGTACCGTCTGGGGTGAAATTATTATAAACAGTTGAAGATCAATATTGCCATGTTATTTTAGTATCGGTGTACATTATGTATCAGACTGCCTCGGGGGTTATGTGCTTGCAATATTAGTGCATCGTGAAATAAAGAGAATTTCAAAGGACTTTCTGTTGGCTGCAAACCTTGTCTTGAATGCTTGTTCTCTCGCTGTCTCATAGTTTTTCCTACTTTTGGCAAAAATACAATCTTGATTTTTCAAACATTATGTGGGTTTTGGGGGGATTTATTTCTTCAAATATACTGTATATATGATGTAGTTTTTAAAGGAAAACAAACAATTGTTGTTTTCACTTTGTTGAATAAGGTGGTTGATGCTTCAAAAAAAACAAAAAAACACCACACACCCATTTGTAAACTATTCCCTCTGAATTAAGTGTGATTGATTTATTGGTATAATTTGTTGAGCTTGTAAATTTTGCTAATGTTGATGTTTCATACATAAAGCAGACACGTCCCTACACGTACTTGCAAACAACACAACCTTTAATGTAGAAAGACATGTGGAGAAATATGAAGACACATTTCGTGTACATTTCTGTTAAATTATGGCTAATTTCTTGAACAGATACTTGTGTATGTGTTTATTTGTGTATGGGTGTGGTTGCCCTTACACGCGCCAACTTACTGGGTATTTTTAACAATAGAACAATGCTACCCCACAAGGTTTTCTTTGTTATAGTGGTACCCCACAGAGGATTTCTTTAGAAAAGGGAATCAAAGAAGAACAATAGCAGGACCCCACATACCGGATCCGCAAGGGTGTGTGGATGGGTTTGGGCGGGTGAAGTTTTAGGCGGCGGTGTGCGTTTCCTTGATATGCAAACGTATAGTTGTGCCAAAAGTTGTTTCACCGAAATGCTAATTGTTAAAGTAGATTCGGCAGTGAAAAGAATGCGGTAAAAGATTAATTTACTTCAGTTGCCGAAGTTCACTGAAAAAGTTTATTAAAAATATCTTCAAATAAGATTAGAGTCCTGACATAGCCTCATATGACCATTAGCCCGGTATGTTTAGAAAAAATATTTTTTACAATTTTTGTTGTTGCATTTAGTTTGGAACATTACCACTTTTCGAAATTCCAAAATGTTATAATCTCTGCCGATGTATTATTTAAGACGTCGTTTTACAGCTAAGTTACCTCGGAATTATTTAAGGTGGCAAAATGTTATAATATAAACATTGTAACTTTAAAATGTACTTATCTTGCACGTCCTTTTGATGAAATCATTTTAACGTTGATCATTGGGAAAATTGCTTGCAAATAGTTGGTGTCAATGGAGGGCGCCAAAATTGCAAAAACCGCAACCCCTACTCAAAATGGGTTCACCTGAACGATTTTTTTCTTCTCAAATTACGTCGTTATTTGAACCTATTTTAGGGGAGACGCTTTGCGATGAATTTCCCACATGGACCCATTCACGCACTCTATAGCAACTCCAATAGGTCCCTTGCATTGGCCGCCATCGTTGATGAAACGTGCACGCGTGAAAGGCTATCATTGGCTGAGAGTCGCGCGCAGAGCGTACACGCCTGCACTTTTCCATTGTTTGTCATCAAAGATGGCGGCCACTGACGTCATGTGCAATCCATCTAAAAACCAACGAAAATGGTCCGTAATATTGTTACGTAGGCCTGTTTTATATTGAAAATGCTCATAAAATCTAAAAATTTTGTGTTGCCGGTGCTGTTAGACAGGGCATTTCAACGATACAAATGGGTTTTTTTTTTCTCGTTGTTAAGGGTAATCACCTCTTTTACAAATGGAGTGTACCCAAACAGTGGTTGCAAATGATTGTGCGCAATAACCCCCCCCCCCCCGCAGCACCTAGCACCAAGCACAAAGAACTTGCTCACATTCATCAAAAAGAGGAAACTGGTATATTTTTTTCCAAGTGGTCAGATGGAAGGGGAGTCTCACAAACACAATCCTGGAGGGTGGAACAAATTGATGGTACCCCCCCCCCCCCCCCGGAGGGGAAGGCAGTGGAAAATGTTGGCCAATAACATCAAGAAATAGACAGGTCTTAATTGTGCACAGCTTCCTATGGGCGTAAGAAGACCAGGAGAAAATTAATGGAGGTTGTGTGTGAAAATGCCATCGCAACGTCGCCCCCAACGGCCGTAACGCTATGGGGCAGAATAGTGGAATGGTTTACCACTAATATGCAAAGTACTGAAATCCACACACAGGGTTCCAGGCACTTTGAGGAAGCACGTACTTAAGCTCCCTATTCACAGCGTTCCTACTTTTAAACATAATGAAACAATGTTTTTTATGAGAAAAAGGGAACAAAACCTGCATTGCGGCTGTAAGCCCGATCCTACCACCCGGGCTTCTAAGGGACATTCCCGTTGCGATTGTGCAATACTCAAAGTGACGTAGAGGTAGGCCTACCTAATATAGTCATGTGCGCAACATTGACAATAAACCTTTGTAATGTTAACTTGCATAACTAGGTACTGTGGACCCGCACTTTTTTCAGGAGAGGACAAACAACTCAGTTTTGCAACAATCTCCTAAGTGTGGCGTGCATGCACAAGTCCTTTGGGTTTATGTTAATAAGCCCACGTTCGTCCTGGTGTAAATTTTACCTGTGGACCACACCCTGGCAGAGAGTGAGAGAGAGGTACGAAATGACAAGAAGACCACGTTAACATATCCAGATGGAAGCTGAACAGTACGACAATGCAAATGTTATCATTTAAATATAAAAAGGGGCATTTTCGCTAAACATTTAAGTCAGACTATTTCACAGAAAGACTTGAGAACGCAAAAGGGCCTTAATTGGTGGACCTGTTTGCTTTACATGGTTTCATGGACTATAGGATAGCACAGGAGAGAGTATGCTATGATGGTCACGGACTCGACGATGCAGCAGTCTGGACGATGCAATGTTGATTTAGTAGAGAAGAACATGTCAACGAGTCTAGTCGGAACTATACATTTATAATTTCCCAGCTTTACGACTGATTTCAGTCGATTTCATCTGGAGTTTTGACTTCCTACCGGTAAGTGACATTCTCATGATCATGAAAATACCCAAATGCTCATCCAAATGAGGTACACGTTAGTGTTACACGTTAGTACTAATAATTCATATGTACACTCACAAAATAAATGGTAAAAGAGAAGAAATTGAGTAAAACATGTTTCGTACCGTCAGATAAAGTTAAAATTGTCATGTAAGTTTACAACACCGTACATGTAGTGAAAGTATTTACACGGACTATAGGTAAACCACTTGGACCGTGTATAAACCTTTACACAATAAACCCTAAAGCATTTATACCTTGTGTTGTGTTTGCGATTGACTTTTAATTGGGAAAGGGGTGATCAATCGAGCCCTAGTGGTTCAAAAAGTAGAGAGCAAATACCCTTATACCGCCGACTGGGGCCCGTCTTTTTTGGACCCACGAAATGAACCCCGAATCTCTTGAATTTTTGCCAAGTGGTGACCAAAGTGACCAACTTGTCTCAAAAGCAACGACACATTCACCTCTTTTATTACGTGTGTCAATAATGTAAACTAAAATAAACTTACCGTGCTGTTTGTTTCTTCCAAGAGATTGGAGATTAGAAAAATGCAGTTGTAAAGAAACTTTGCCTCAAACATGGATCCAGCATAGGCTGAGAATGCACACAAAAAAGTACCTTAACCCAGAACATTTTCCCGGGGTCCTTCTGTGGGCCTTAGGGACTTTGGCTTCGCTGACAAGTTGCTTCGTACAAAAACAAAATACTTTCAAAACTTTCATCCATTTTTTAACTCAAATTATAACATACAAAGACTCTTAGTGCAAGTTTGGGCATTGTCATGTTACACATATTTCCCGGGGGCCTGGAGCGGACCACATTATTCTTAATAGTAGTGTCATATCTGTGGATTCCATGACCATTTTTTGCTACCTTTTTTCTTGATGGATTTGACTTTAGGAACCATTAAAAATGCAAATTAGCTCCTACGTACCTCTGGAAAGTGACGGGAACTTTTTTATAGGGCAATATTCAAAATGGCCGCAAACGCCATCTTGAAAAACCTAACTTGTAATAGGTCTGGCATCAGATGGACTAGATGGGCAAAAGAGATGTCAATTTCTACTATATCTGGCCTATCAAATCCACTGGGAAGGTCATTGTGAAGTTTAGGGATCATCTTGACCTCTAAATCCAAGATGGCCGCCGCCGCCGTCTTGAAAACATAACTTTCAATAACTCTGGCACCAAATAACCTAGATGGACAAAAGAGATTTAATTTTTCACTGTATCTGGCATAACAAAACCACTGGAATGGTACTTGTGAAGTTTGGGGATCGTCCTAACCTCCAAATCCAAGATGGCCGTCGTTGCCGTCTTGGAAACTATGAAATGTAGAAGCTCTGGCATCAAAAGAGCTACAAGAACAAAATAATAGAGTTCATAATTGTTTATAACCGTACCAGCTATAGGGCTGAAAATTTGTTTGCTTACTAAGTTTTGGCCCTAGATTCATAATCTGGCCTTAAATAATAGAAATCTTATCTAAAATCTAGGTTAATTGGCCCCAAAGAAGCACTTTATTCAACAAGGAGTGATTTTTGATGATTTTCCGGGTCACACTGTGTCCACATCAGGGGTCACATGGATCACAAATCTCAGATAAATCATCTATAGGTGCATCTCTATTACCAAAATCAAATATGAGCTAAAAAACGATTGCTAAAGGATTGGCACTCCTCCAAAGCTGGGTTCAGGTGAGAAAAAATCAAAAAACACCATTCCGTCATGCGCGCGGACCCCCTGTGGACAGTGAAATTTTGAAAAAAATAAATATATTCGGTCTACTTATATTCCAAATTTCAGCTTTTGTACTCATGACCTTCATGGTGGGGTTACATTTTGAAAATCGCACTATTATTACGATTTTTAACTTGACTTGTCATTCTAACGCTCCAGTATTAGCACTATAAATAGAAACACTTTGGTAGGTGTTCGGCTTTGCCCTATTGTTTGAAACTGCATTGTTGAAACAGTAAACAACAAGTACAACAATTTTGTAGACGTGATCGGTCCAAGCTCAGAGTTGCCTATACAAAATGTTTCCGCATGGCTGCTTGTCCTTAAACTTGTTTACTGCTGAGACTTTTAGAGATTATGTTCGCA
Organism: Pisaster brevispinus; assembly: GCA_023634235.1. Taxonomy (NCBI): domain Eukaryota; kingdom Metazoa; phylum Echinodermata; class Asteroidea; order Forcipulatida; family Asteriidae; genus Pisaster; species Pisaster brevispinus. Next base: position 5,701,478 of record JAMKCF010000017.1, read on the forward strand.
GTGGGAACTTTTGGCTTATTGCCAGTAACAATGACGTTATAATAGAAACTTCATAATAATGCAACGTTGATGTCATGTAAAGTTCGTAGTAATCTTATAACCACATTAAACAAGTTGCCAAAACGCACCAAAGAAATATTGTAGCACCGCATGACTCTGTCAACTTACCTGAACACTGTGCGAACCTAATAATGCAACGTCGATTGCTGGAACTGTAAAGTTCTTTCTGAGCAATCTAATAACCAAATATACAACGTTGCCACAACGCGCCGTTTTGGTGTTTTCATGTTTTTTGCTAAGAATTTTAATAGCGTGAATTTGTCGAGTTAGAGGGATGATCCTCAGTGAGAAATATTTCCACACACACGTAAAAACAATCGAAATAGGCACACAGTCATATCCTATGGTTGTCAATACCGGTGTGGCAGGAGAATCTGTGTGCCTCCCCCCTCCCGGAGATTATGTGGTGTCCCCCCCCCCCCCCCCAATACGGCAAACTGTGTACAAACTTCTTCTGAGAGCGCCCTCTTTTTAATCAACCTCATCCAGCCCATGTTAATTTCCCCAAGGGGGACAGAATCTCTGGCGGGCTGTCAATATTGATACCAGCAGTTCTACTGGTGAATTCAAGAAACGTTCAAGAGTTTCGGAGCCCAAATATTAATCCGAGTTGGCCTGCCGAAGAGCTCAGTGTGAACTACATGATGATTTGCAAACCACCTCTTCCTGTCTTTCGAAGGAAAAAAACCCAACCGAGCACCGTCTTTCGAGCCACTGGGACCTCTCTTAATAACGGTCTTTGCTGACAATGGCCGCGGGCACGCTCATTCCGTTTGCAACTTTTCATTTTGTTATTAATTTCATCTAGTTTTTTGTTTTTTTGTTTTTTTGTTATTCCATCCGTGTGTAACATGCAAGCTTTTTCAGTCGTATAGCCCTTTTTTATACAAAAGTATATACTGACTCTTCTATTTACTCTCTAAACATTAATGGCTAAAAAGTTGTTAACTGATTAATAAAAACTCCACAATCACTTAACGGCAATACTTAGTGTATGAAAGAGGAATCGTAGGGTGGGTACGTAGAGTTCAGGTTCTAGTTACGTTTTAATGCCATTATCAGAACAAAACAAACCTTAAGGATTTATACTATCACACAACTCCGTGGAAACTGGCAGAAACAACAGCGATACATCGCATTAGTTACAGGTGAAGTGTTCCACGTATCCCAACGTGGCTTGGCACTTTTCCGTGCAAAAAAAACCCACCCCGTTTTAGCAAAGTTTATACAAATTATTGATGATTTTACTCAATTTCATTTACAGAGTATTGAGGATTGATCGTTCTCCAGAGAGTACATCCCAAAGCACCACCAACATGTCGCAGCCATCTCTAAAACAGTGGGATGAAGACCGGAAGACGTTAGGGGTCGTCTATGATCATTCCCGGGCAAAACCAGTAGAGAGGAAAAACAAAATCAAGAAGAGCAGACAGGCGGCTTTCAAGTCTGCATTGGCAGAAAGGACAAAGCCATCGAGACAGCACCAAGACACCAAGACGAACACGTCTGGTTCATCATTGGGCAAAGAGCAATGCGGAGCCCAAGCAAGAAGGTACCGTAGCTTTGGTGCATTCACTCAGACAGAAAATCGAGAGTAAAGGGTGTTGGCCTACTATAGAGTTTTCAAGAAGTTCCAAGCTTTTGCAGTCAGAGCGAGCTGAGGCTAAAAGAGAGTCACTCTGTGCATGACGCAAGACTCTGTCACGAGGCCCAGCTGATTCCTAACCCAACCCTAGTTCCTCAATGAAACTGATACTATAGGATAGTACACAAATGCTTTGTTCTCCCGGCACAGTAGTTTTCGTGCAAGAACTTAAGTTAATGAGACACAAATCTTTGTGTTTTCACAAAAAAGTGAAGCTAGCAAGTATTAATGCTTTTCAGTTCAATTGCTCTGATAAGTTTTTCTGATATTGTCACTACTTTTATTCCGTTGTTAATACGGCTTAAGTATCAGCATTCTTTACACTAGCTGAATTATTCCCTCCTCTAACCGGGAGGGACAGTCACTGACTGCCAAATTTTACAATTTTTTTAATTACTCCGCTGATTAATTTTGTAAAAAACTAATTTTTCATGACTTTCTTCATTATACGCTCGAGAAACAAATTGAAAAGTTTGAGTTGCCTTGATATATTGGTTCACCCAGGCCGAGCAAACACAACCGAGCAAGTGAGTGATCTTTAGGGGTTTTCCCATTGCCTTGTGCGCTATAGCCTTAGCATATAGGGGCTGCTTTTATCAGTGAATGAATTACATTACAGACTTGAATGGTTGCCAGCTGGTGTTAATCAACTTCCTGCAAAGAGTTGATTTCTGGTCTGGTATTCCTTGGGGAAGGGGGCGGAGCTTATGATAGTGTCAGTTGCTGACTGCCAACATGAGTGATAGTGTGAAAACACTTGGTCACTCCTACTGCAATGATGTTTGTCAACAAAAACGTCCAATTCTAATTTTTATCTCTACAGAGACGAAGCCTCATCACATAGAGGCAAGGAAACTCATCACATGATACAGTTCTTTATCAAGACGCCAATCAACCGCAAGAACCTCTGTCTACGACTCGATTGTAACACAACCGTCTCCGACCTGAAAGACATCATTCACAGAAAGTTGGCCATTCGTCCTGCATTGCAGAATCTGTACACAAACAACCAAAGGTTCAAGGTATGGTCTGCGTAATACTATTCATTATAGTAAATGATGTATTTAATCATACATGTTTGTATTTGACAATTAATTTAGAGTACAGGTTAAGTTCAAACATGTCTTAATTGCAAAAACAAAACCAAACGACTCCCAGTGGCTCGTTTTTTCTCGTTTGGGGGAGGGACCGGGGGGGGGGGACACCAGGGAATAGGGAAAAGATGTTTGCGATCATGCTGAATGTGCTCGTGAGTCAAGGTAATCTGCCGGTATGAAAAACTGCCCACTCTTGATAATTTGCAGCACATTAACTTCATCCTAGAAAAAGAGAAAATCTCGCACTTTCAAAGTTAAAAGTATACCATCTTCATTGTTGCAGACGTCTTTGGTTTTCCAAGCAATATGCTGGATGGCAGTTAAGGTTATTTTCTCGCAAAAGGTGGTTACTACAATTAGAAGAACAAATCTGGCTGGCCGGTTACAACAATTGGTGACAGTTGGTATTCTATCTTGAAATTTGTGAACAAGACATTTATTTGATTTGCGAAGCTATAGAACAAGATGATGAAACCCCGAACTGAAGACAATATTGAAAAATCAGGAAAGCAAGGATGCAAAGATGATCGATCTGCCGTATAATCTTTATGGGTGTTTCTTTATTTTCCCAGTTGTGTGACGCTTTGACTCTTCTTGATCTTGGGATTAAACCGGATACAAATATTGATCTGACACTAGCAACAGGTTTGCTTGGTGGCGCCCCAACACGTGAGTAATAAAATGAAAGATTCGCGACATTTCAGTCCTTGTGTTACACTGTGTTCTCTTACATACATACATTGACATGTGACTTTGTATTACACCTTTTATCTGACTGAACGAGCAAATATTTAAGAAAATGTTTAGGCAAAATGAACCTCAAATTAACAGTGACGTTTGTTCAAGGTGCATGTGACAAGTCATTTAACTAAGATACATTGTAATAACGAAAAGTAAAACGTGGTAACGTGCTTCTTTTTTAAAACACTGTACCGTGCCCGATGTGAGGGCAAATGATACCCCTCCCCCTCCCCTCCCCCAAAAATATAGAAAGAAAGAAATACATTAAGGAATAAAAACGCTCCCATACTTTTACACACTTCTTTCGTTAAAAAGTACCCCCCCCCCTCTTCAATCCTCTAAAGATATCCAGACCCACAAGCAGACAGTGAAGACACAATGGGAGGCTCATGCCCATATCGAGCACGAAATAAAACACACCGTTCACAAAACCGTACACAAGTTGTATCTTTTATAAAACTAATTAACGATTCAAATTTGATCGATGATTGGATGATGGTTAAGTGGTTGTTATATCAAGCTTTTCTATCACCATCAATATTCTTGATTGTTAGGCCTATGTGACATAGTGACTATGTATCATAAATGCTAACACTTGAAGTCAATTTCCAGTAAAAATATATTCAGCTAAAACTTACCTGAACGGATGTTAAAGGTATATTTTGATACAATGAAGTCGTTGGGATTATGAAGATGACATTCCGGAACCGGAGTTCATAAAATGGAAAAGGAAGTCTTGGGTATCGAAATTCCAATCCCTATTTTTTCCACAAATTTTTTTTACCGGAAGTACAGCAGATGAGACAATCCTGAGACGTAAAGTGTTACATAATCTTGCACACAACAGTATTTGAGAAGGAAACCAGTCTCATTACGATGGTCTTGATAAAGAGGAAGCTTCCGGAATAAAATTTGTCCTTACTCTTTCATTTTCTAAAATATGCTTCTTCTTTTTTCTCGGAAGAACAGTAGACGAGACATTCCTACAGACTTTAGCGTTAGACCTTTGCACAGACTGGCAGCAACTTGCAGACAAGCTTAATTTTAGACCAGCAGAGATCGGCAAATTTCAACGCCTCGCTGAGACCAACCCGGAAGAACAAGCTTATCTGATGTTAGTTTCTTGGTGGGAGGAGCAAGCTGATCACAAAGAAGCGGAGGAATGGTTAAGAAGTGCATTGGCTCAAATAGCTCGTCGTGATCTAGCTGCAAGGATTCCAGGTTAGAAATAGGGTTATTTTGTTTTAAATTTTAAACCACTAATCGTCTCTCTGTATAAAAAAAGAGACACGTGCATTAGGCAAAATACTCTGTTATATTATTATTCTTGTCTGCATAAATTATTGATGGCAAAAGCAGTCAGCGCATCGAGGAAGTTTGGTTTTGCTTTGCTATGTTTTATTACCAAATATGAATGTAACAATATCACATGAAAATAAACAACACATGAGGGGCAGGCAGGGTGGGGCAGGTACATGAGGGGCCCTTGAAATGGTGGTCTTTATTAGGCAAGAACTGATATCAAATTGCTCTCATTGACACGATCACATTATTTAAAATGATTGCTATTGTATAATGATAGGGGTATGAACAATTTAAAACTAGAATACACAACATTTTTTCCTTTTAATATCATAACACCAGTTGTTTTTATTTTTCTTATCAAACTGAGCAGAATAGTGATTGACATAACATTCGCAACAAAACAAAGTCCGTCATTCAGTTTCGTGTAAACGGCCACTATAATAATTGATGACGTATTAATACAGGTTTGTTTTGGTGGGTATTTATTGAAAACTAGAGAATGGAAATGGACTTATTGCTTTAGACAGGACTGATTTGGCACTAATCATCACAGCTATACCTTCCGATTGAGGTAACATTGAACTTGTAAGCAATGCTTTGTAGCAAGATACATTGCAGCAGGCATATTATTTTATTAATAAGATTTTAAGACAAAACCCTTTGTCTGGTTGTCATTCTTGTAGGTTATGTACCCACTTCCCCAAGAGCAGGTAACAGAACGCAGTCATCGGAACATCAGTCAACATCCAACGCATCAGGTATTGATGAGAAGAAGTCACGCGTCCTAGAGGCAAACAGGACTGACGAAGTTCACAGCAGGCAGTCAACGGGACATCAGGCGATAACCGATACATCAGGTATTGATGAGAAGATGTTACGACGCAAAGCTGGGAATATCGGAAAAGACTGGAAGAAACTCGCCACTTCTTTAGGTATTAAAGCTGCACAAATTGACAAATATCAAATTGATAACCCAAATAACCTGGAAGAACAAGCCTTCCAGATGCTCCTGGATTGGTTTAGAAAGCAGACTAACCAAAAGGATGCTGAAGACGGTTTAAAGGAGGCGCTTATAGAAATCGGCCGTGCTGACATTGTCAAAATAATACCAGGTACGTAAATCACTTGCAATTTCTTTTTGTCCCAGGGGAATACACAATGGCGTGTATTGGCCCAACTTGCACTGTTTTTGTCTCAATGTGCTGGGATACCATTTAAACAAATCTAAAAACAGAGCAAAAAAAACCACTGGTAGCCGTTATGATTAATTTAAATGGATGGGTTATTTTTTTTAAAAATTTCAATACACCTTCTACTAGTATTATTCAGTTTCACTTCGGGGGGGGGGGTTAAGTGGCGTAACACGGGGGGGGGGGGGGGTGAGGTGAAAAAAACTCAGACAAGGGTGTCCCCACCCCAAGAGAGGTACAACGAGTTTCCACTTACAACATATGTTTAGCCTATTTAAAAACTACCCAGTCAGTTTTCTTTATGATTTATTGCTTGATAACTGAAATAAAAAGTCCAATTCCCGTATAGTGATCCCACTGCTGGCGTTTCTCAGGTTGTATTGTATACTTGGGTGTGATCCCTGGCTACGCGGCAGTTCAGGTTGAATGGCTTCTGACTGGTACCCCTGAACATAGATACTGACAAAATAGCGAGATCGCCAGCATTAGACCTAGATAGCTCAGTTGATAGAGCGTCGACACGTTACCCCGGAGGTCGTATAGGTTCAAATCCTGCACTTGTCAATTTGTCTTTGTTTAACCAAGAATTATACAAAAATATTTTTTTACAGATGTGATGGGGCAACCTTCCAAGGCGTTGGTTAAGACTTTGGTAAGTCATTACAAGGAGACAATGAAGGTGAACACACATCCTGCATATAAGGATCAGGCTGTTGATATGGATCAACTGTATGTTAGTTTAAAACTTTTGCAAGAAACAAACCAACATGATCAGCCAATCAAATTGCCGTCAAGTTTCGATAAGGAACTTCCCTACAAATCATACGAAGACATGTTAAGCTTTGATAAAAAAAGAATCTTGATCACCGCCGAAAGTGGGTATGGGAAATCAACGCTTCTAAAGAAGATAGCTTATGACTGGGCTGTTTTACAGAGTGATACTCACGTGACTCATAAAAAAGAAGAGGCACCTCTGTCAAAGTATAAGCTTCTCTTTTTGTTGGAATTAAACAAAATGGGGGTCAATTTCAACATTGTGGATGGAATATTTTCTCAAATATTGCCTGAAACCGAATCTGGGAAGAAGAATCTTGAAAATTGTTTGACACAATACCCAGAGAAAGTTCTCATCCTTCTTGATGGAGCAGATGAAATCTCCTTTCAGACACTACAAACGGCAAAAGAAGAAGACTTCAGTGTTAACAATATTCTCTCATTCAAGTCTCTTAAATGCTGTAAGGTAATTGTAACAAGTCGTCATTCTACGGCTCTTAAGTTACTGACTTGCAATCCAGATTTCACGAGAGTAAATATAGTTGGATTCGATGACAAAAACAAGATATTAGAATATATCCGTAAATACTTCAACAAAGATGGTTCCCAACACCATGAACATGTACTTTCTAAAATAGACACGTCTGAAACGCTCCGCAATTTAGGGGAGATTCCTCTGTTTCTTTGGCTGATGTGTAGATTAACAGACACCGGAGAGCAACTACCTGACAGGATTACAGAACTGCTCAATCTCGCAATCGAAATATTCTATGAGCAACAGATGAGCAAAGGTCCCACATCCAAGCCCCCCGATAAAATGAGCAAAAAGAGGTTTAATGAGCTAATAACCAAACTTGGGCAGGTTGCACTTGAAAGTTTGATGTTAAAAAGCTATGCAAACAATTCCTTTGAGGTTTCAGATTTCGGTTCAGAGGACCTTGTCAATTTCGGGTGTGAAGTCGGCTTGCTGAACCGAGTGCAATTCATGCACGGTATAGAAAAGGTTGAACGAGTCCATTTCTACCACATGATATTCATGCAGTTTTGTTGTTCCGTTTACCTGTCTGATATGGCAGAGTCCAATCCTGACAAATTTAAAAAGCACATGTCAAAATTGTTAGAAGGTGACGTAGAAAGAATCGAATACTTAATCCGTTTCTGCAGCGGAAGAAACAAAACAGCTGCAGAATGTGTGATAGAACTGACCAAGAGGCACCTTCATTCAGTTTACGATAAAGACACTCCTGTTGAATATGACAGGTTTGTCTGTTTCCATAGAATAATGATGCTGGCTTTGTTTGAAGCCAAGCTTGGTTCGACCGTAAAAACCCTCGCGCGAGATGAGTGGGTAAGATTCCCATATGAGCTGAAAGGAGAAGACCTCTTGTCTGCACACTATTTCATTCAAAACCTACCAGAACGATCCAGTCTTCAACATGTTTCAGATATAACGATAATTTGCATAAGAGAAACCGATTTCAATCTCCTTGAACAAATAATGGGAAGAACAAGGTGTAATTTATTATTAGCAGTAGTTGGAGTCAACATGAACGACAAGATACATAAACTCAAAAACATTTCAAAATGTTTAACATCACTAACACTAAGAAACTGTCGGTTAAGCTGTGGCTCTGTCCCTCAACTTTTCAAGTTATTTGAGTCAGCTACCAAACTGAAGAAAGTTTATTTGAGTGGAAACAATTTGCACGGTTTAATATCACACCAGATACCTCGTATTTTTTCCTTGAAGATGTTGATTCTGCAGGATTGTAAGCTGACGAGGAATGATATTGGGCCACTTTTCTCCATGGTGGCTGCTGCAGGAAGTGTATCGACACTTCTTTTACACAAAAACGATCTCCATGGTAATAAGGGAGACCAGATAACTCATGTTTCTTCCTTGAAGGAATTGCATGTATACTCTTGTGGTATGCAGAGTGATGATATTGGGCAACTTTTCTCCATCGTGGCTGCTGCAGGTAGTGTAACGAAACTTGTTTTGATTGACAACGATCTCCATGGTATAAAGGAGGGCGAGATAACTCCTGCTTCTTCCTTGAAGGAATTGCAGCTAGTGAGGTGTGGCATGCAGAGTGATGATATGGGGCCACTTTTCTCCATCGTTGCTGCTGCAGGTAGTGTAACGAAACTTTTTCTAAAGGAAAACGAACTCCATGGTTTTCAGGGAGACCGGATAACTCCTGTTTCTTCCTTGAAGGAATTGCAGCTGGTGAAGTGTGGTATGCAGAGTTATGATATTGGGTCACTTTTCTCCATGGTGGCTGCTGTGGGTAGTGTAACGACACTTGTTTTAAAGGACAACAATCTCCATGGTATTGAGGAGGGCGAGATAACTCCTGAGTCTTCCTTGAAGGAATTGCATCTATACTCGTGTGGTATGCAGAAAGATGATATTGGGCCACTTTTCTCCATCGTGGCTGCTGCGGGTAGTGTAACGACACTTGTTTTAAAGGACAACAATCTCCATGGTATTGAGGAGGGCGAGATAACTCCTGAGTCTTCCTTGAAGGAATTGCATCTATACTCGTGTGGTATGCAGAAAGATGATATTGGGCCACTGTTCTCCATATTGGCTGCTGCGGGTAGTGTAACGAAACTTGTATTAATGGACAACGATCTCCATGGTATTGAGGAGGGCGAGAAAACTCCTGTGTCTTCCTTGAAGGAATTGAATCTATACTCGTGTGGTATGCAGAGTGATGATATTGGGCCACTTTTCTCCATCGTGGCTGCTGCAGGTAGTGTAACGACACTTGTTCTAAAGGAAAACGAACTCCATGGTTTTCAGGGAGACCGGATAACTCCTGCTTCTTCCTTGAAGGAATTGCGCTTAGAGAAATGTGGTATGCGGAGTGATGATATTGGGCCACTTTTCTCCATCGTGGCTGCTGCGGGTAGTGTTACGACACTTCTTATAAGCAAAAGTGATATCCATGGTATTAAGGAGGGCGAGACATCTCCTGATTCTTCCTTGAAGGAATTGTATCTATACTCGTGTGGTATGCAGTGTGATGATATTGGGCCACTTTTCTCCATCGTTGCTGCTGCAGGTAGTGTAACGAAACTTGTTCTAAAGGACAACGAACTTCATGGTATTAAGGGGGACCAGATAGCTCCTGTTTTTTCCTTGAAGGAATTGCATGTATACTCGTGTGGTATGCAGAGTGATGATATTGGACCACTTTTCTCAATCATGGCTGCTGCAAGTAGTGTAACGACTCTTGTTCTAATGGACACCGATCTCCATGGTATTAAGGGAGACAAGATAACTCGTGTTTCTTCCTTGAAGGAATTGCATTTATACTCGTGTGGTATGCAGAGTGATGATATTGGACCACTTCTCTCCATCGTGACTGCTGCAGGTCGTGTAAGGAAACTTGTTCTAAACGACAACGATCTCCATGGTATCAAGGAGGGCAAGATAACTTCCACCTTCTTAAAGGAATTGCATCTGTACTCGTGTGGCATAAAGAGTGAGGATATTGGACCACTTTTCTCCATCGTGGCTGCTGCAGGTAGTGTAACGACACTTGTTCTAAAGAACAACGAACTCCATGGTATTAAGGGGGAACGGATAACTCCTGTTTCTTCCTTGGAGGAATTGCAGCTAGTGAGGTGTGGTATGCAGAGTGATGATATGGGGCCACTTTTCTCCATAGTGGCTGCTGCAGGTAGTGTAACGAAACTTTTTCTAAAGGACAACGATCTCCATGGTATTAAGGGAGACCAGATAGCTCCTGTTTCTTCGATGAGGGAATTGCATGTATACTCGTGTGGTATGCAGAGTGGTGATATGGGGCCGCTTTTCTCCGTCGTGGCTGCTGCAGGTAGTGTAACGAAACTTGTTCTAAAGGACAACGAACTCCATGGTATTCAAGGGGACCGGATAACTCCTGTTTCTTCCATGAAGGAATTGCATGTATACTCGTGTGGTATGCAGAGTGATGATATTGGGCCACTTTTCTCAATCATGGCTGCTGCAGGTAGTGTAACGACACTTGTTTTGATTAACAACAATCTCCATGGTATCAATGAGGGCGAGATAACTCGTGTTTCTTCCTTGAAGGAATTGTTTCTGTACTCGTGTGGTATGGAGAGTTATGATGTTGGACCACTTTTCTCCATAATGGCTGTTGCATGTCGTGTAACGAAACTTGTTCTAAAGGACAATGATCTCCATGGTATTAAGGGGGACAAGATAACTCGTGTTTCTTCCCTGAAGGATTTGCATCTAAACGCATGTGCTATGCAAAGTGATGATATTGGGCCACTTTTCTCCATCATGGCTGCTGCAGGTAGTGTAACGACACTTGTTCTACAGGACAACGATCTCCATGGTGTTAAGGGAGACAAGATAACTCGTGTTTCTTCCTTGAAGGAGTTGCATCTATACGCCTGTGGTATGCAGAGTGATGATATTGGGCCACTTTTCTCCATTGTTGCTGCTGCCGGTAGTGTAACGAAACTTGTTCTACAGGACAACGATCTCCATGGTATTAAGGGAGACAAAATAACTCGTGTTTCTTCCTTGAAGGAGTTGCATCTATACGCCTGTGGTATGCAGAGTGATGATATTGGACCACTTTTCTCCATCATGGCTGCTGCAGGTCGTGTAACGACACTTGTTTTAATGGACAACGATCTCCATGGTATTAAGGGAGACAAGATAACTCGTGTTTCTTCCTTGGAGGAATTGCATCTATACGCATGTGCTTTGCAGAGTGGTGATTTTGGGCCACTTTTCTCCATCTTGGCTGCTGCAGGAAGTGTAACGACACTTGTTCTAAAGAACAACGAACTCCATGGTATTAAGGGGGAACGGATAACTCCTGTTTCTTCCTTGAAGGAATTGCGCTTAGAGAAATGTGGTATGCGGAGTGATGATATTGGGCCACTTTTCTCTATCATGGCTGCTGCCGGTAGTGTAACGACACTTGATTTATTGGACAACGATCTCCATGGTATTAAGGAGGGCGAGATAACGTCTGTTTCTTTCTTGAGGGTATTGTTTATGTTCTCGTGTGGTATACAGAGTGATGATATGGGGCCACTTTTCTCCATCGTGGCTGCTGCAGGAAGTGTAACGAAACTTGTTCTAATGGACAACGAACTCCATGGTATTAAAGGGGACCGGATAACTACTGTTTCTTCCTTGAAGGAATTGCATGTATACTCGTGTGGTATGCAGAGTGATGATATTGGACCACTTTTCTCCATAGTGGCTGTTGCAGGTAGTGTAACGAGACTTGTTCTAAAGGACAACAATATCCATGGTTTGAAGGGAGACAAGATAACTCGTGTTTCTTCCTTGAAGGAGTTGCATCTACACGCATGTGGTGTGCAGAGTGATGATATTGGACCACTTTTCTCCATCATGGCTGCTGCAGGTAGTGTAACGAGACTTGTTCTAAAGGACAACGATCTCCGTGGTTTTAAGGGAGACAAGTTGACTCCTGTGTCTTCCTTGAAGGAATTGCATCTATACGCATGTGCTATACAGAGTGGTGATATCGGGCCACTTTTCTCAATCTTGGCTGCTGCAGGTAGTGTAACTACACTTGTTCTACTGGACAACGATCTCCATGGTATTAAAAGGGACCAGATAACTGCTGTGTCTTCCTTGAAAGAATTGAATCTATACTCGTGTGGTATACAGAGTGATGATATAGGGCCACTTTTTTCCATTATGGCTGCTGCAGGTAGTGTAACGACACTTGTTCTAAAAGACAACGATCTCCATGGTGTTAAGGGAGACAAGATAACTCGTGTTTCTTCCTTGAAGGATTTGCATCTATACGCATGTGGTATGCAGGGTGATGATATTGTTCCACTTTTCTCCATCGTTGCTGCTGCGGGTAGTGTAACGACCCTTGTTCTAATGGACACCGATCTCCATGGTATTAAGGGAGACAAGCCAACGCGTGTTTCTTCCTTGAAGGAGTTGCATCTCTACGCATGTGGTATGCAAAGTGATGATATTGGACCACTTTTCTCCATCATGGCTGTTGCAGGTAGTGTAACGAGACTTGTTCTAAACGACAACAATATCCATGGTTTGAAGGGAGACAAGATAACTCGTGTTTCTTCCTTGAAGGAGTTGCATCTACACGCATGTGGTGTACAGAGTGATGATATTGGACCACTGTTCTCCATCATGGCTGCTGCAGGTAGTGTAGAGAAACTTGTTCTAATGGACACCGATCTCCATGGTATTAAGGGAGACAAGATAACTCGTGTTTCTTCCTTGAAGGAATTGTATCTATACGCATGTGGTTTGCAGAATGATGATTTTGGGCCACTTTTTTCCATCGTGGCTGCTGCAGGTAGTGTAACGACACTTGTTCTAAAGGACAACGATCTCCATGGTATTAAGGGAGACAAGATAACTCGTGTTTCTTCCTTGAAGGAATTGCGTTTATACTCGTGTGGTATGCAGAGGGATGATATTGGGCCACTTTTCTCCATCGTGGCTGCTGCGGGCAGTGTAACGACACTTGTTTTATTGGACAACGATCTCCATGGTATTAAGGAGGGTGAGATAACTCCTGTTTCTTTATTGAAGGAATTGCATCTGCAAGAGTGTGGTCTTCATGCCGGTGACCTGATTTTTCTTTCATTGTCCTTAAAAATATACATTAGTTGTTCCTAAGTGGTGTTTGAAGCTTTGCATGGTGTGGAAAATAAGAAGGAATTATAAATAGTAGACTTGAAGTTACCGAAATCCATAAAATCTCTTTTTTGAAGAGTGTTGGCTCTGAAAAGAGCCGGTGTGGTCTCGACGTTTCGAACAGTATACTCTTCTCGCTTTCAGGAGATCGCTGGACTGCTGATGGTGATGCAGCTTAAGTAGATAGGATGTACATTTGGGCGGGAAGATTCAAGCTGTTGGTGATCGATCGATGATGCGTGGGAGTTGGCTGGTTGTGTGTGCGCTGGGACGTGTCAGTGTTGCAGACAAATCTAAATTCTTTCTTCGCTGCATACCATAATATTGGTTGTCTTTCTTAGTTGCTTTGGCAGCTGCATGATTGGATGCTCATGTCAATTCAATTCTTGAAGATTGAGGCAACAATTTGTACAGATTTCACGGTTTTTGTTATTGCTCTTCAACTTCTCTGGGTCACAATTCTCTTCTGGTATTTCACTTAGTTCACGTGAAAACTTGCAAGAATAAAAAAAATACAATCGCTAAAGATACTAGTCACTAAAGTAGCACTAAACTCATGTTAAGTAATTATCACGAAATAAAAACTGCTTAAACACGTGCCATTTTAACTCTCAAAAACGTTAGAGAACTTCATTAAATAAGTCGTCAAAAATTATTTTCTTATTTCAAACACCCAAATATTACTATAATAATAGGGACCTAATAATAATAATAATAATAATGTTGAACATTTCTAGTGCGCCATGTCTGTCAATGATGACACTCCTGGCGCAAAAAAACAAGAACTCTGCTAATACACAAGACAACCAAAAGTTTGAAATCTATATTTTCCGAAATAGATATGTTTTGAGATGTGCTTTGAATTGGGAACAAGTATCTGCTTTTCTGAGTTGAAGTGGGACGCTGTCTGGGAGGTTTGTACACATGTGAAGTGAGTCGTTGATGTATTCAGGTGATGTGCCATTCAGGGAGTGGAAGATGATAAGGAGAACCTTAAAGATGATGCGGTCTCGAACAGGAAGCCAGTGTAATGCTTGTAGGGTGGGGGTGATATGGGATGAGCATTTGACGCGAGTGACAAGTCTAGCAACTGAGTTTTGGAGGCGTTGAAGTCGATTTATCTGATACTCAGGAAGGTTGATCAATATGGCATTGCAGAAATCGAGCCGTGAGGAGATTAACGAGTGGACCATCAGCTCGGTTGCCTCTAAGATCAGGAACTTACGGATATGAGACAGGTTTCTGAGCTGATACCTGACAGTCTTTGAAATGCTGGATACTTGGTGGTTAAGGGTCATGTTGGAATTTATGACAACACCGAGATTGCGGCATTTTTCAGATGGGTATTATTGCGAGGTTCCGATTTTAAAAGTTTTTTTGCAGATCTTGCTCAACTTCCCCTTACTGCAAATGGAACTAATATAAAGGAAGATATACTTACCTGTGTCCAAAAGCTATAGTTTGATGGACAATGGACTTGGAAAAAAGTATTGTTTTTGACAATGGCTATCATAAATGAGTGTGTGTGTGTGAGAAGTTTGGTTGAATTAAATCGCCCTCAAGAGACAAACATCCAAGATAGAAAAAAACAAAAAAACTGCTTTAATAGTAGCCCTGTCTATTTCATGAAAGGCTTCTATTCAGTACCATCGAGATCTTTTTCTGGAGTTGTCCCAACGTCTTCATTATCTAATACTGGTCTTCAATTTCCCTTTTAACGATTAATTATACACATTTTAAAACAGTCTCTTCTTTAAACAGCACAATGAAAGTGGAAAGTGCAGTTCTTTCTGTTTTAAATTAATTATTAAATTGGTTCGTGGTTTACAGACAGTACAGTAAAAAGTTGTAAGTTTATAAAAAAAATCAGACACCTTTTCTGTAAGTGTACAGCCTTTCAAACAGTTACCGCTACGAGTGGTACTATTAAACCACAGAGAAAACGGCGCAGAATGAGTTCGAACCTTTACCAGGGTGTAATAACAGAGAGATCAATGGGCTGCAGGAACACTCTGCACGGGTTGAACAACGCCACATTTTATGCATTGGTAAACCGCGACTCATTTTGCGCTTTGCGTTGAAGAATCCTGTTGAAGGAATTTAGGCTGTGCTTTCTGCTGTACTTGAGCAGTGATATTTTTTTAACACTATATTGGTGCTGCGCATCATTTGCCAATATTGCACGTCACGACGTGCTTCAAACTATTCACAAGACATGATCGTGTTTCAGGGGTTTTATGTAGCTATAAATTAAAAACCCGCATTATAGGGGAACTGTTCCTCGTTAAGATTTCAATCTTCCAGTTCAAACATGCAGTGTTTTCTCAGACGAATGCTGTGTCAAAATTGTCGCTGCAAGCTTGTCCAGAATAATGGAGTAAATAATTTAGCATGTTTCCTATAAAGTTAAAGTTGTGTAACTCCTATCGTGGCCCCGTTCTCTATAATTAAACTAGCCTCTGAGGTGTGTCCAAATAATTACTTGTATTTAAATTTATCTTGTGTATGGAAAGGAAAGCATTTTACATCAAAGGAAAATCTGGGTTGCAGTTGAAATTAAAATTTCACCAAGGCGCAAATTCATTGAGGACCTAAAGACACATGACACTTGTAAAGCTTGAGTGGGAAGCATTTTACATGAGAGGAAAATCTGGGTTGGGGTTGGGGACAGTAGTAATAATGATAATAATGATACAGTAATAATAATAATAATAACTAGACATTAGAGATATGATTCAGTCTGTATTTTGTGTTCATGGTATAACCGTGTTCGAAATTAATGCTTGTTATCAAGAGTGATCACCACGGTGTATATAGTTTAACAAAATCGGGTCTTGTCTTAGACCGGAAGTAAAGGTCAAAGTGAGGTCATCGTTTTTAATGAAATGTCTCAAGTGTTGCCAGCTACAAGACAATACAAACATTAACACTTTATGGCATGTGGTTCAGGAGATATGATTTGTTAAAGTTTTCAGCTTCCTGATTGGACCGGAAGTAAAGGTCAAAGTGAGGTCATTACTGTACGTGAAATGT
The DNA here is from genome assembly GCA_023634235.1 of Pisaster brevispinus. Classification (NCBI taxonomy): domain Eukaryota; kingdom Metazoa; phylum Echinodermata; class Asteroidea; order Forcipulatida; family Asteriidae; genus Pisaster; species Pisaster brevispinus. Next base: position 5,718,011 of record JAMKCF010000017.1, read on the forward strand.
CGCAAGTGTTGTAAGCTATAATACAACACAAACGTTACGCCTTTATGAACTGTGGTTCAAGAGATATGATTTTTAAAAGATTTGAGCTTCCTGCTTTGACCGGTAAAAAGTAAAAGTCAAAGTGAGGTCATCTTTAAAATATTTTTTTGCATTTGTTGTAAGCTACAAAACAACACTAACTATACGACTTTGCGACATGTGGTTCAGGAGATATGATTTTTTTAAAGGAATAAGCTTTGACTTTCCGTAATTCGACACCTGATGACGTCACAATAAAAAAATGTGTTTTTCATGCTAAGAAATTTCATAAAGAACACGATGGTAAAAAAAAATCCATCTAATGCATTTTCCGAAAACACTAAACCTACGTAGGAATTACATGTACATGTGTTGCTCATGTACAAATTGAATGGGCTGTGCACAAAGCAATGGGTCATCTACCGGTTAGGAATCGAATATCAAGGAAATCTCCAACGCCATACCGTGATTGCGCAACCAAAATGGCTAGCCATGGTGTCCGATTTGTCACTTAATTGCTAACTATTGTGGGAATACAATGTTTTTTTACTAGTTTGAATGGCTCGGAATAATTCTTATTAAAACATTTGTTTTTTAAATGATTTGTGTATTATGGGTAACAAAAAATTCAGCTTATTTTGAAAATTAATGGTTTTTGACCAACTAAATACTTCCACTTTTCAGAGCCATGGGTTTTGTTCACATATACAAAACGCGCAATAAATGACGTCATGGTGACGTTGCCGGCATTTTAGGCCAACTAACAGTTAAACAGTATCCCACAAGTATATACTCGAAAAAGTTTGACGATTGGACGTATACTTTTTGAGATATGGTAGTTTCAAGATTGACTCATTAAATATTCATGTCATTATAACTAAGTAAACTAATTAACTAAGTTACGCTAAGTACATTTAACTATAACTTCATGACCTAAGCTTTAATATGTTAAGTTTGATTTTGATTGTTGAAGTTTGATTTTGGGAGCACACAAAATGCGTGTACAAAACCTATGGGTTTTTGACAGATGGAAAGAATAATAAGAAAAACAAATACAAATCTTGACTAAAACAAAAGCTGTTCCGACCGCTATGTCGGAACAGCTAATAAAAATATTGACGAAAACAACAGCTGTTCCGACCGCTATGTCAGAAAAATAAATATACTAAATTAACATTTTTCCATGGTGCAAGTTCATTAAGCTGCTACACACAGACTGGTTAAGCACGACGAAATATTGCTAATAAAAAAGGCTTCAACAGCCAAAGACTAATACATTGCGTATCTTTGTGTTTCACTTCACTGGTTACTTTATGCTTAAAGAAATAACTTTACTTTGCAAAATTGTAAGTAAAACAGGAAGCTTGGGGAGCTGTAGTGAACTTAGATTTCAAATGTTGTATTCATACTTTTAGAGTATGATATTCAAAAAGGCGACATTCCAAAGCTTTGCGGGGGCTAGTTTGTGTCAGTGGTTGTGTATGGCCGTCCCTGAATCAAGCGGCTACGGCTACGGTAATGGTCGATGATAGCAGCGACAACGTTGAAGAATAGGCCTTTTCAGCAATCTAGCCATAGCCAGACAGCCGAAGCCATCCATTTAGACACGGCCTTTAAGTTACAGTCAAATTGGAAGTTAATGAAAATACTCACCTAGTAAAATTAGCTAGAATATTTTACAAGAAAGCGGGTATTTGTACAAGATATTAATTTGGATCAAGGACGGGCCTTCTTTATCTGTGCCCCTAAACTCTGTAACTCCCTGCTTCTTGACTTCAAGAGTGCACCAAGATAAGATGAAACTGCGAAGCTTTTTTTCATTGTTAGTTGAGATTACTAACAAAATACATCTCACATTGTGTGCGCATGACTAGAAAAAGTGTAACGTCACTTAAAGGAACAGACCCGATTGTAAATTACTCCTCTGAGTTTGCTGTGATTAATTTAACTCTTTGAATGACATGCATAATATAAACTATATTTTATTCTTGAGTTTGTAAATTGGTTAAAATTTGATGTCTCAGACAGATGCGGTTCCTAAAAGTATTTGCAAACAATACAACCGCATCCGATAAAGTTACGGACAAACATATGAAGTATTTTTATTTTAGAAAACAAACAAATAATGTTCTCACTTTGTTGAAGGAGGTGTTTGATGTTCCTAAAGGAAAACACCCATCTGTAAATTATTCCCTCTGAATTTAATGTGATTGATTTATTGGTATGAATGAAATGTGTATAATTTGTTAAGTTTGTAAATTTTGCTAAGTTGATGTTTCATACATACAGCAAATACGTTCCTACACGTACTTGCAAACAACCCAACCTTAATGTTGAAAGTTATGTGGAAAATATGAAGAAACATTTCGTGTACTTTTCTGTTAAATTGTCGCAAATTTCTTGAACTGGTATTTTTGTCTGTGTTTAATTGTGTATGGGTGGGGTTGCATGGGTTTGGAAGGGTGGGTTTTGAGTGGTGGTGTGCGTTTCTTTGATAAAGGCCTACATGTGTACTTTTATAGTTGTGTCAAAATTTGTTTCATCAAAACACTCATTGTTAAAGTAGGTCTACATACTGATTGATTCAGCAGTGAACGAGTGCGGTAAAAGATTAGTTTACTTCAGTCGCCGAAGTTATGAACTTCACTGGAAAAATTTATTGAACATATCTTCTAATGATTAATGTGAGTTAAACATAATGTTTTCAAAGAAGAAAAGAAAAGAAACAATAGTTCGTAGAGTCCTGACATAACCTCAGATGACCATTAGCCCGGTATGTTGAAAAAATAAGTTTTTTTACAATTTTTTGTTTTTGTCTTTACTTTTTTGCATTACCATTTTTCGAATTGTTTTCCAGTTTTTATATGTCTGTCTGTGTGCCTGCTTGTCTGGATGGGTTTTTGCTCGTATAATCTGTTTGTTTTATATGGTTTGGCTGAGTGTTGCAAGCACGATCATGTTTGTATAGCTCACACATTATTGTTGCATTTATTTTGTTATTTATTTTATTTTTATTTTGTTATTATTATTTCTTTTGTCTATCTTTGTTTTTTACTTCATATTTTCCATCCCCCAACTCAAATCTTTGTTCTTCACAGTGTTGTCTGCTTAATGTGTAAACTCAGTTCTTGTCCGTCTGAATGTTAAATAGACTGATTTACTTGTCAAGGTCATGTTTATTCTTACATTATTATATATATATATTTATGTATTTATTAGCCTCTTAAATTTGCAGATTTTTAGTTTTTAAGTGTTCAATCTTATTCTTAAGATTGGATTAAAAGGCTCTCGAGTCATAGTGATTAGGCTCGCTATTTTTAATCCTGGCCATCTTAGAATGAATTGTTTGTTTTGTGATGTTTCTGTCTTGCCTTCACGATTAATGTTGCCTTTAATTGATAGCCCATGTTCAATTGCTGCTTTATTAAAGTATTGGTACTTGGACTTTCAATCTTTAAACCCATTCTTTAATTTCAGTCTGTACATTTATAAACTAGACATCCTAATACCTATCCTATTCTATATTGAATTATTCGTTCACTCTCATGTATGTATGTTTGATTGTTGCATATTTGGCCGAATAAATAATAATAATAATAATAATAATAATAATAAATTCCTTTTTTTTTTACATCCCTGCCGATGTTTTATTTAAGACCTCTTTACAGCTAAATTATTTCTTTGGCATTAATTAAGGTTGCAAAATGTTACAAAATTAACATTGTGACTTTTGAAGTGTATTTTGAAGTATATATCTTGCACGTCTTTTTGATGAAATAGAAATGTATTGTTTCGACATAGATGGCGTTGCTCATCGGGAAAGTTTCTTGCAGATAATTGCTGTCAATAGAGGACGCCAACATAAAATGTTGTTATTTTATCGATGATATTATTTTTTTACAATATCCATAAGAATTTAAAGTATTATACAAAGGTACCACGTGACACAGATTTATCAAAGGAAAGGCGAGGAATACTTTGTTAGCATCATTAGTGCGCGGAAACTTATCTGACCCGGATGTTAACACAAACATTAATCTCATTCTTGAATGGGCCTGGTCCGCACTCAGGTGGCTGCGGCTGTGTCGGTTGATAAGGGTGTTGCTAAGGCCGGCCTATTTTTCAACGTGCCTTAATTTTGGTGATCCAGCCGCAGCCACACCCGTAGTCAATAATTCGGAAACGGCCTAAATCTGCTGAGCACGGAAAATTTATACCTAGCAAAAATAGGCTACCAGCCAAAAACCACTAGATGTCTATTATTGACTGGTATCCCGTTAATTGCTTTTCCAAACTAGTTGGTTAATATTGTTACTTGAAAGCAGTTTCATAAAAATAAACTCAGTGTAGATATTGTTGTTGGTCATGTTAAATTATTATGTAGCACTAGTAATTAATGTGTATTGTGAAAATAACATTGTGTAAAAAGAATATGAACACAATGATTAAATTTTGGTGTAAGTTCTCTTTATTAAAACTTACATTGATGGAATAAATGAATCATGAAATAAAATGCAAATTGTTTTCTACAATACAACATGGTATCATTTCTAGAGAAAGTGTAGTGTATAGAATGATAACCAATATTTACATGCGTAAAGCCCGGTCCATACTTCATGTGAAAGTGAACGCAAAGCGACTTTTGGTGAAGTAAAAATCGGTACGCGCTGTTTCTCCTCATGATGACGTCATCGGGTGTCGAATTACAAGGTTTTTAAAGTTGAAAAAAATTACCATATGCCACTCGCTGTATTTCGTTGAATTAAAAAGCTATGATGTTCATAGTTGCGCATCCGATAGTTCAAGATTCGGGCAACATTTGAAAAGTTAACGCAAAAATCGTATAACCTTTACTTGTGGTCTAACCGGAAGGCCAAAGTCTGTATATGTGTTTTTCCATTAAAAGATTCAATTTTTGGTCATAACTCAAGATTAAATTAAATTGAACGTTGTTACTCATCAGACAAATGAACCTCAGTATGAAGACGACACAAACATGATGATGTCATGATGACGTCATCGGGTATTGAATAACATGAAATCAAAGTTTAATATTTGTAAAAAATCTTAACTCTCGAACCACACGTTGGATTTTTTACAATCTACACATCATCGGATAGCTGGGCAAAAAGTTTAACAAACGCTACACAAAGCATGACCCCAGTTGACCTTGACTGATGACGTCATCATGACATCACCCAGTTTGTTTCATCTTGATACTGAGATTTAAATGTCTGATGAGTTTCAATGTTCAATTAACTTTCAATCTTGAGAAAGCCCAGAACATGACGTTTTGGATGAAAAAAATCCAGGTAACGACCCGAAGAAATCGTCCAGAAGGGTGCGGTGAGAAGAAGAAGACGCAGAGAAATAAAAAAAAACAGTACAATAACACTAGGTTTTCGGCTGATGACCAAACACCTAAGAAAAAAAGAGAAAAAAAAAACCCAGAACAAAAAAAACCCAGAACAAAAACAAGAGGTGTTCGTGCTTGTATTGCACGAACACCTAAAAACAGAACAAAATCAAGAGGTGCTCGTGCTGTTATTGCACGAACACCTTTAAAAAAAGAACAAAAACAAGAGGTGTTCATACTTGTAGTGCACAAACACCTAACAAGAGATGTTCGTGCAATTGTATTGCACGAACACCTAAAAACAGAACAGTATCAAAACACCTAAAAACAGAACAAAAACAAGAGGTGTTCGTGCTTGTATTGCACGAACACCTAAGAAGAAGAAGAAGATGGAGAAGAAAAACAAACAGAACAATAACAAGAGGTGTTCGTGCATGATACATGCACGAAAACCTAAAATAAAAATTTTAAGAATTCCTGAAATTCCCAGGACACAATGAAGACATAAACGGAGGGGGGGGGGGGTACATCATGCCACATATCGAACATCAAATTGCTTTTACCTGGTGGATTGTGGTTTTTGTTGTTGTATTATCTTCACTGGAGTGACATTATTATTATCCTGAACGTTTCCACTAGCCTGCTGTTGTCGTCGTCAGGAGACTGATGTCGACTAGATCAGGCTTTTTTGTTCCCACTTTTACTTCCATGTAATTTTAATTGCCTTAGTGTATGGCTTGCAGTTGATCTCCCTCACAGGTAATGTTCAATCTCTAGTTACACTGACCAGTCTTGAGCACTGGCTATGTGCGTACATATAAATGTACATCACAGATAGTCATTGCAATGCCTTACTTGACTAGGAATAGTACAGTACCGGTATAGTTTGTTTTATTGTCACACTTATAATAATATGTACTCATAACAGTGAAATGCATTTAGGTTTTACGTGTCTAAAAACACATTCAAACATGGTTTACGCACTAAAAAAAAACACGTGTTCGCAATTACCAGGAACCAGTAAAAAAATATACATCAGTAAGCATTTCAAAAGTGCAGTAAATACTGTGTATGAATTAGTTATCCTTGTTTGAGTTGCTATTTAAAAACTTATTTATACATTTTTTTCACGGGGGGGGGGGGGTAATATTTTCGAAGAAACGTTAATTATATTATAAAACAGACCTTACAGCTTTCAGGCATACGTGTGACCAGGTTATAGTTGACCTTCCATTATATCGATGGACACAACGCTAATAATTGATAAGCAATTTTAGCATAAAGACTCGGCCTTGATTTTTCGGTTACAAACATCCACTGGTGTCAGACTTGTTGTCATGGTCACGGAAACGCTCTGCCAGCCACGGGTGAGTTTATTATAATACTCATTGGTTTATGGCTAAAAGATGGTTGCCATGGTTTTCTTTGTTGTTAGGGAGCATTCCATTCAAGGTAAACAGGGGTGTTTGAACTGAGCACACGGACAAACATAGTTTCTGTCGTATGTGCACCAGAATGCATTTATTTGTGAAATTTTACGGCAAAAATATTGGCTATATTTAAGAAATTGTGTTAATTTTTTTGTAAATCCTGGAGAATCTGCATGCCCAGAAGCTTGTTATGTTTTCATTCTTTGTGGCTAACCCTCCACCTCCTTATTTGCATAAATGAATGTATACCTCGTTAAATAAACACAGCCATTGTGCGAGACCGCCGGGCAATATAAATATACTCTTTTATTCATTATAATGATTCTGGTTACTTATTGATAGATGACAAGTAATCTGACATACGCTTCTTACCGGTATTGCTCTCATACAAGATCGTGCAAAACATTTTTTTCCATTCATAACCACTACAGAAAAACTGCTCTTTGCACTTATTGTACATGCGATACACACAACGGTGAAGTGGTGTTGATGTTGGTGCGAATCTCTCATGCAATCCACGCAGAAAAGAACAACAAAATAATTGTATCCGTGGAATCACTGGCATCTCCAGCGAGAGCCATTTTGCGAATGATTGTTGAGGACCACAGAACCACAGAGTATTTCAGTCTATGGACTTGCACCAGTATTTGCCTCGCCATTTGCAATATTGAGAGGAAAAAAGCCAAAGGAAAGCTACCCACCGTGTTCTGTCTGCGACGACAGCAGTGATAAGTTGAGCCTGGGCAAGACATTCATGCGCAAGGAAATTATAAGCGTTCGTCGAAAATCACGTCTTTAAGATCTGCTGCGTTTTTATTTAGAAGCTTCTGCAACAGGAATTAAAACAACTTTTTCAAACTGAGACATAAAAGCAAAGGCTGTTTAGAGATCAAAAGAGCACACGATGGAAGACATACCTCTAGATGGACGTCCAACCGTTACCACTAAACCCCAACCCCGACTCCTTCGAGACAATATCGACCCAAGCATCAGAAAGTACAAGCAACTCAAGGTATCCGGACCCGATCTCGCAGATCCTCCCGATATCCTATTCGAGCTGAAGAAGTTGAAGTTCTTGGACCTCAGTCCCGAGAGAGAAACTTGCCTTCATTTCAAGCTGATGAAAGTACCGGGAAGAATAGCCAGTCTTGAGAACCTGACATTCCTGTGCCTCGGTACCAACGAGCTGACGGAGATACCAGTCGAGCTATGCGGCCTGATCAAACTGGAGAGGCTCATCTTGAGCAACAATCTCCTAATCACCCTACCGAAGGAGTTTCGGCAGCTGCAGCGGCTTCAGAGCCTTCATCTGGCCAATAACTACTTCGAGGAGATACCCCGTACCGTCTTCTTCTTGAAGAACCTCGAGTTCCTGGATGCCTCCGACAACAAGATCTCCCGCATACCCCGAGACGTCGGCAACCTAGTGAAGCTGCATACACTTCTTCTCTACTTCAACCTTCTGACTACTCTACCAGAGGAACTCGGCAACTGTCTGAACCTCCACACCGTGTGGCTGGGTATGAACAGCCTCTTGTCACTGCCAAGGTGCTTCGGGCGCTTGAAGCACCTTGACTGGGCCGACCAACCCCTCTCCTCCAACTTGGACGGCAACCCTCTCGAGACGCCCCCGATCGACGTCTGCCTGCAAGGACCAGATGCCATTGCCGACTTCTTCGAGAAGAACCCGCGGGCGGTGGCCTACACCACCGGGTTCAATGCCGAGGAAGACGAGAAGGACTGCGAGCGGGCCCACTCCGATGACGAAGCCACATCCGCGTTCACCGTGATGAGCTCGGCTGACCTAAATTCCTCGGGGTCCTGGAGCGTGGAATCATCTCAAAGTTTCCCCGGTGCTGTGCCGGCTGGGAGACGGGCAGCAGAGCGTGGTATCGGTGGACCACTTGCAGTTATTCATCACCGTAAAGGGAAAAGAAAATAAACGTCGTTTTGAAAGGTAAGTGACGTTTATAAATTCTACTCCCCTTTCTCTCTGTCCGTTTCTCTTCCCCTGACCCTTACATTGTCCAGGGGTCGATTTCACAAAGAGTTAAGACTTGTCTTATCTGAAGTTTGCAATTCTAGAGCAGTGTCTTACCAACTAGACCACCGAGATTTCCCGGCAGCTAGAGGCAGTTCGAAAATTAACATCTATTAAATCATTGTGGTACCCGCTGCTAAAATATAGGATTCGAACTGCCTCTAGCTGCCGGGCAATCTCGGTGGTCTAGTTGGTAAGACACTGCTCTAGAATTGCAAAGGTCGTGGGTTCGAATCCCACCCGAGTAATATGCCTGTGAGTTTTGTTCACAGAACTCGGGAAAGTACTGAGTATACAGTGCTAACACACATCGGTGTAGGGTAAAAACCAAAATTAATATATTCTTTATCCCCGATGCAAAATTAACATCTATTAAACTTGGCCATTTGTTATTTAGTTTTCGACCGATTGAATACTTTGACTAGTAATATTCGTTGTTTTTCATTGACAGTGCGTTGAGGCGCTTTTCGTGCCCAAGCCACCAAACAAAAGAGGCGGGAGAGATAGAAAATCATCTTGATCGAGCGGAAATATTTTATTTAAAACGCAAGGGCTGCTCTCTTTGAGTTTTAACACTGAACTTGTGACAGTATAGACCATGTGACCTGTTACATCACAGGATTACAAAAGAGCCACTGAGCCTGGACTTCCTGCAGGCACGACTTGTGCACAGCTCATTGAAAGCAACCATCAAAATAATCTTACACTTCATGGAGATTGCATCGCTTCATTTTTATCAACTTTTGATATGAAGAAAGGGGGTACATCTCAAAACTTGTACAGCTGTTATTTTTTATAACTCTTGAGTTAAAATTATGGTACAAAATGTCAAATTTTCCTAGTGACCAATGCAGTCTCTTGCCTGCCTAGATATCTCCTGGAATGTACAGAGTCTCTCTTTTTGTAAACAAAGGTTACATGATCTATACGTGACTGAGTCAATGACGATTAGTTTACCCTGTCTTCTTGTTTGTTAGGGTGCACCACACTAAACGGAGAGAAACTCTAGCGCTGAGCCCCATAAAATGTAAACCCACAACTTTTTCTGTGAATCAAAATTTTTAAAGTCATGGCTTTTTAAAGGCAAAGAATATATTTGTTTTTTCCCCCAACCGTTTGATTGTTTCAATCATATGTAAGTGTAGATATGTACAATAAAACTAACATGTGAAAATTTCATTTCAAAAGGGATCGCGTTTTTTTTAGATATCGCCGAAAATCCGGAGCGAATATGTCCATCACATGAAGAATAATCCCTAATAGGAATACACAATCTGAGAAACGTTACTGACAGTTACGTTTTTCAGATTCAGCTTTGTTTTTAAGAGGCTGAGAGACTTTTACATATTTTTTTAGTATTTTTGATTATAGCACTTAGTTGGTTGCTATGGGAAGCTTAGTGTGGTGCACCCGTCACTGATAGAAGAGCGCCCTCATAAGTTATTTGAGAGATGGGACTTGCCGCCTGCGGGCGACATTACAGGCAGAGACGTTTGCCTTATATTTTTGTATACAAAATTATTATCTAATATTCGAAAAACTTCTCTTACATGTTAGTGACCTTCGAGATCCTTTTTTAACTGATAGTAATTTAACACGTATATGATTTTTCATCAATTTATCGAATTATTAATGTAAAGGTTGCTAAATATTTTCTCCATTTCTTTCTACATTTCTGTAACAATGTTGCTTCGTTTTTATTTACTTGTAAAAAAAACAAAAAAAACACATTATAATCTACATCTTCAGTTTCATCCAGTTTGAATTAGTCCTGACAAAAGATGTTGCGTTAATGTTACATTTTTGAGGCTAGAATTACCCAAAAGACATGGCATTAAAGTTAGTTTGATATTCGCTGTACAAACCAATGCGAATGTCCAATGCCCAATATCGAACTAGCAAAGTAGACGTCCATTCGCTGTACAGAGTTATGCGACGGTCCAATGTCCAATGTCAGCAGCTAACTTTGCTGTCATCCAATAGACATGCAAAACTGATCAACCCCTTTCATCACGCTCTGTTTTTTTGAAACGCAATTGTGTACATTGCTTACGCCCTTTCTCTAGTAAAACATTCACTACGTCTTTCTTATACGGGCACAAATGCATTTTTGAAGCAATTTCTAAGCCTGAAAAGACACTTTTTCATAATTTAAAATTGTTTAATCACTATTATCATAAGCACAATAAACTACCTTTACATGCACCCTCTATTGTGATTAATGACATTAAATTGGTTGATTAATATATTCTTATTAGTTTTATAATATTCACTTTCAGTGTTGTATCATAAGCAGTACCCATGGGCCCAATGTCATAGAGCTGTTTAACACGAAAAAGATTGCTTAACAATTTTCTGCTCAGCAAAAACAAGCAGGATACCAGTCACAAATGGTGCATGTGACATAATAATTTGGCTGGTAAACTTCTGCTCGTAAGCATAAATTTGCACGGGCTTGCGAGTCTCCTAAAAACAAGCTTGCTGGGCGGAGACCCCTTATGTAACTGAGTTAGGGAAATACATTTTAAGGAATTTACAAGAACACTTTGACATCAAATCATATACTTTTGTCAAGGTGGAGCATCCATTCAAGTCAGTGTGGTCAGACCGAGGCTGGAAGGTCAAACATAGTCTGGTATATTAAGAATCAATGATCGTTATTGCTATTTTGTAAATGGGGAACCAGACAAAGATGGTGTAGACACGATGAAGGTATGTTGAGTACTCTACCTCATGGATACCGGTAAAGTCGAAGCAAATGTGTTTAAAATAGTAGTATAGATTTGTTGAAATTAATTAACTAAAACAACGTATATAAATATACATATCATAACTGACTGTGTAAGCGACATGTAATATCCAATACTGTGCCTTATAATTCATCTCATATTTGCATTTGTAAAAGTAAAATTTATTTTAATGATATTATTATGTGCAATAAATGTATTATATTCAATTTTAAATCTATGCACACAGATTACGATACTTTTACCAACAAATAACATGCACAATCAAAACAAGATTAAATTGTGTCTCGACTTTTATTTTCTTAAACCAGGTGCTCATTGTTGTCATTATTATGTTGAACAATACATTAGAAATATCCAAATACTATCAAGTTATGGATCCAACTCACCTAACACAATTATCTTGGTTGCATCATTCGGTGTCTTTTTTTCCCAAGATGGAGTCTGGCAAATTTACTCGATCGTTCAGGGGTGTCTTGGTTTGGATGAGCTTAGCTCAAAAGTTGATCGGCTAAAGAAACAACAACTTTACTACAAATTGCAGCAGTCTCGCGAGATAGTTGCGAGAGAGCTGTTTCGCTACATCACCGCGACACACAACGACTTAAGATAACAATGAAGTTTGTTGTTTTGGTAGATATTTCAAAGTTTTTGAATTGTTTTATTTATTTATGTATTTGTTATTGTTACTATTTGGAACAATGAACAGGGGTAAGACAAGAGAGAAACACGTCATCTTGAATGAATTTTAAGTGGTGCTTGGTTAAGGCTCAAGGGTCAATATTTTCAATCACATAATCTTCCCAGACTACACGCTGTACCCCTGAAATGCCACGCTCACTAACCCCGGGGAGTACGGAAGCCTTAAAGGGACATGAGGAAGAGAGAAAGCCTTAATTATAACTATCATTACTATGACTTATCTCAATATATGAATTAGCACACGCCATAACTATGACCTATATCTCTTATTGATGATTTAGCTCAAGTTATTACTATGACTAATATCTCATAGTTATGAATTAGCATAAGTTATAAGTACGAGTTATATCTCATACTTGTAATTTAACATAATTCTGATACAGTATATAGGCCCTACCTCATTAATTAGCATGTCATAATTCTCACTAAGTGTCAGGTCACAATTATGAGTTGCAGTAAGTCATAATAATTACAAGATTTAGGTCTAAGTTATAATTATGACTTGTGTGAGATATAAGTTATAAATATTATGACTTTTACTAAGTCATAATGACGAAATGCAAGTTGTATGTACAGGTGGGGCCTCCCACCAAGTCCGGCAGGTGTGGAGCAGAAGAACAAACAGCGGACCACATCATCTTGGAGTGCTCCATCCATCAACCACCCCAATGGAGCCCAAGCTTTGGCTGATGTTGTTGTTCCCACACAGGATTGGCTGCTCAAAGCCAAGCTCCAGAGTAAGTCAATACGCCCCGTTTCCAGCACACGAAAGAAGAAGAAGATGATTTGCAAATTATTACGTTCTTGTTCACCTCTCTCAATATTCCTTTAACGCTTCGGTAGGAGGTGGGCGGGGGGGGGGTAATTGCAGTAGGCGTCACGTCACTCAATTTATCATCAGTTTATAGTAGCCTTGTGCCTGAGTTGACAGGGAAAAAATACACGATGAGCCACCAGGGGATCGAAGGAGGGATCGAGGGAGGGAGCAAGAGCGGCAGACTCTCGCTCCCGGATTCCAGGAACGCAGGGGCACCCTCTCCACCGTCTCGACCAAATCTGACCCAGTTCCCTGCCCTCGGCATATCTCATCGTGGAGACTTTTTCACCTCAAGGAGCTCATTTTACCTTAAGAGGTTCCATTTGTTATTGTTATCGATTAACATGACACGATTTTTCTTTTCTGCGTCGCTATAAATATGTCCGTATAAACTCGTGAGGTTTGTGTTGATATTGTGTCAAATTGTATTGACCGATTCGGTTAAGTTTGTCAACTTTTTGTCTAAAAAAATGTTATTTACCTTCAAGTGAACACACACCATTGTCCTTTGAGTGAGTAAATTCGGAGGTCGCAGGTTCAAACCAATTGTTCTTTGTTCAACCCCAAATAATATAAAATGTTCCCAGCCAGTTTTCCTTGTAGCTTATTATTATGATCAAATCCCACCTACATTTTTTTCAAATAATAAATAAAGACACCACAGATTTCAACCTATGAAAATGTCATCAAATTAGGTGGTCCTGTAAAAACTTCGAAAGTTGTTCTATGGTTTGTCAGGACGTGCTTAATACAGCGGCCCTCGCTGCAGTGCTTTAATATGTATAAAAAATCACTGGTTTTGGAAGAGTCAAATGTTTCTAACATACTCGTTTCTCAATAAAACACCATTATAACCAACCCTAGAAAAATGAGAAACCAAACAAAATTGGTCACACTATCGAAATACTCACTGAATAATGGTAAGTATTTTGTCACGGATTCTGTGCACATTCGTAGGCGCTTATTTCGATGTCGGCAAATCAAAATAACGCGTTGAGCCATGTGGGATAGTTTTCTCTCAGTATTTCAGGCAGGAAAGGACACTAGACTATCATAAAGTATTGTTAAAAAAATAAGCGTTGAGATTAAAAGTCGTTCATAATTTGTTTCGATCTTCACGAACTAAGCCCATTTGCACAAGCGCCATCTTTTAAAAAAAAACTTACCACAATAAATCCTGGGAAATTAACTTAGTACAGTTAATATAAACAACAAACTAAGTTGCGAAAGTGATGTTTAAAGGGTTCACGGTGTGGAAAATTACTATAACCAGTAAACTTGCGGGTACAACCATGTGTGAATCTCTTTTGGGAGGTGTGTTGGCTCTGAAAAGAGCTGGGTTTTGGTCTCGACGTATTAAACGTATATTCTGCCCGTCTTCAGGAGAAAACTGTTGCGAAAGATGGACGCCGTGCTGTACTCATATGTGTAATAGAAATGCTTTAAAATCAGCATGCCACGACGGTTGCCGATGTTGCTGCGACATCTTTCAATAATCATTTCTGACGACACCGTTTTAATGAAAAAGCTACACCAGTGTGTTGCGGCTGGGTAACCGTTTGTGATCGCATCCATGACGCGTACATGAAATACGATCGCTTGGTGCCTGGTGAACCACAAGGTCAAGAAAAGGTCATTCTTGTCACTGGCGGCTGAGTAAAGCCATGTCTCCTGCGATGGGATACGTCATCGTAATCAGCTGTCCTGATTGGCTCTCCTGAAGAAGAAGTCCTGAATTTTCCCAATTAATCAATAAGAAGACGTAAGTTTTCATTGTCATAACTTGGAATCAATGTTCACTTCGTTTAATAAAATCGGATTTATTTACAAAAACAATGGAGATAAAAGTTAGAATCTGTTCTTTTAGGAAGTATTTATATAGATTAAAATGATACTTGACACTTGGCATAATTGCTTCTCTTCACCGAGGAGTAAAATGGGAACCTGTCTGATGGGCAGAGATGGTTGTGGTTAACAATAGCTTGGTGCCCTGGCTATACTCCCCAGGGAGCTGAGATGGTTTATTGAATGAAGTAAATGGCCCAGTGACACTGGGTAATAATGTGTTTGTGATGCGCAATGATCATTTTGGAATTGCCCGCTGTACGAGCCGTTTTATTATTACGAAGGCAGAAGGGGATTATGACGTCCTCGTCGAGGGGCGTGACTGAAATTAACGGTGCCTCCTTACTTAAGAGATCACTTAAGCGGTAACATTGGGACGTAATACGGAGTCTGTCTACTCTCAAACGAACAATGAATCAAGAGCGAGCGGAGATAGCTCATCCATCTTGTCTCCAGTGATGAGACAAGGGTTAACCTCATACACAGAGGGCGCTGGTTTGTATCATTACGGTCGAGCACCCCACCGTTGTTGTCACGCGGGAACAATTGGTAGACAAATTAAAGTACACTGCAGGCCTATTGGTAGGTCGCTAGCTTCATTCTGACAGATCACTACTTCCCCCCCGAAAAACTCATACCAGTAACAATCCACACCAGCGAAATATGATTTGGAATTTGTTTTAACGGTTAGCAATTTGGATAATCTATAAACGTTACATGTAATGACCCCCATCTTGAATCTACATTGTTGAACTTACAACGACCCAAACGCAGACGGTGTGCATAATATATTATACAAGACAGATATTGAATTTGATACAGTTTGTCATCTCAACGTCGTTAGCATAAAATTTGCATAAGTCGATGACATGATCTGTCGTCCATCGTCATTGGCCTTGCGATTCGTTTTGACCACACGTCACGAATTCCGTCACTAGGGAGTAATTTTCATCAATTTTCAGCGCGGCTCTTGTTTTTTAGGCCAGGTTGAGTGCTTTTCAGAGACCGCCACTGCGTGTGTTGGCTGGGTGGATGGGGCGGGTGCTTGTCCATGGTACACCAGACGACGTCCCAGACTGACTGGCTACTTCTCGATGCATTACGTTGATGGATCTTTTAGATTAGGCCATGAAGAGCCCTCTTGGGTCCAAATGACTCCATGAAAAAAGAGGTTCTTGTCGATCGGCCGAACATTTTTGGTTCGCCTTTTTAAAGTTATTTATAGTAATTGCATTGACGTTTATAATATACTGTCAACCCATCAATTTGTGTTAGTTATTATAACGAGTTTTCAAGTTCTAAGAAATGGTTCGTGAAGTCCATATATCATGTGGCCATGAGTTACCTGGCGTTTATGTCAACCTATGAACTGGAGACGCGAAGGTTCCGACAACTGGACTTGGCCCAATTTCATAGAGCTGCTTAGCAGAAAATATTGCCCAACAGTGTTTTTGTTGACGTTTTTTTTCTTTTTTCTTTTGGTCAGAAGTGAGCAGGATACCAGTCACAAGCTGTTCATGTGAAATGGTAGTTTCGCTGATAACCTGATTCTGGTAAGCATATTTTTGTTGTGCTTAGCTACCTTTTTGTGCTTAGCAGCTCTATGAAATTGGGTCCTGATCCTTGCTGCATGGGCTGACGACTGTTCAGGGGAAGTCGTACAAAATGTTGCAGACAGAGGACGGAAAGATACATGCGGTACCTTAATTATATATACATGATCTTCTGCATAAATATATTCCTCCTCGTTCTTCTGGCCAATCCCTTCTGACTCAAACTAACTTTTCTACTTCATTCTATGGTCAAACAACTTCATTGCACCTTCGGTATGGAACGACTTACTTCTTCATATTCGCCAAGCAGACTCTCTTCAGATTGTCAAGGAACTTTTAAAAGACTCATTATTGTTCGAATCTTTATTTTTGTAACAACTGCTTTATATGTTTCATTTCATTGTTTTATGTTATGTGTTGCGCATATAGAGGTTCCTACATCATGTGCTGAATAATTGTCTCGTATTATTGTCATTAATTATTGTTTTGGGGTTTAACAAAGACTAACATCGACCAGAGTGTGACTTGAACCTATAGCCTCCAAATGAACGTGCCGGTGCTCTACCAACTGAGCTATCTGGCCATTATGTTCGCAGTCTCCCTATAGTTTTGTGAATATTATCTTTGTTTAGGGTGCCAGTCAGTAGCCATTCAACCTATATAACTTCAATATCAAGAAATAAAACACATTTGATACAATTTTGGTTGCTCAACTCAAAATTATTACAAAATTCACCCACACAGTTAACCAGTTGGCCGGCCTCGGTTAAGATAAAGCCATTAATTTGGTCATCTTCTTCAATATTTTCTAAAGTGGGGTGTTTTATACCCGTGATGGAAGTTGAATCGTCACCCGTTCTCCTTGCGTTTGAGACGGTAGACCAGCTGGCCGGCCACGGTCAAGATAAAGCCCTTTACCGTGCATATACAAAACAACACACGAAGGGGTACTAATATTAAAGAAAAACGAGGCAAATGGAAGATGTTCCCGTCAAACCATCGTGCAAGCTTGCTGGTCATGACAAATAAAACTGAATTGACTCAAAGTATTGGGGTCAAAATGTATACTATGATCAAGATGAGGTCTTCTAGTACACAAACAACTTGCATATTATGTGAGGTCGCATCATTTCTCAAAGTAAATCATGGTGGTAAAAAAAAAAAATGAAAAAAAAAATGGAACAAGCTCCCACCGACACTCGAGCCCTTTTGACTCCCAAGGTGAGACGGAGGGAGGGTGGTCCGTATTCCACACAAGTGACGGCAAGAAACAGCTGACATCTCTGTTAAAACTTTTTTATTTGTAGGGGGAGGGGAAATTAATGGGATTTCAACTACTTCGGTGATGAAGTGATCTCCATAGGAA
This sequence comes from Pisaster brevispinus, assembly GCA_023634235.1. Taxonomy (NCBI): domain Eukaryota; kingdom Metazoa; phylum Echinodermata; class Asteroidea; order Forcipulatida; family Asteriidae; genus Pisaster; species Pisaster brevispinus. Next base: position 5,735,886 of record JAMKCF010000017.1, read on the forward strand.
AGAGTTTCGTCCCTGGAAACGCGCCTCCAGGCCCGGGAAGGCGACTTGGCTTCTCCACAGTCAAACAAAATGTCATAGTCTTGCCAAAAGGACGCAAACTTGAACATGAGTTAAAGACAGTATCTTTAAGCAGAAAGTATTGCCAACCACGTCTGCTAAGCACAGTGCAAATATTGGGCACCAGTCTCAACATTCTGAAGGACACGGCATTTCTGTTGGAAACCCGTTTCAGCTAAGCGAGGATTTTTTTTTCTCTTCTGAGCTAGTTTGTTTTTGGTTTACAGCTCAATAAAATTAGAGTACCCTAATCTTGCCGGTAAAAAAAAATCAAGGGGTGCTTTTTCCACATACACTTTCCTGGTGTACTTATTAATTCGATGTTTTGGTGTGTTATTTCGATTATCATAACCATTAGGCAGAGGTCTGTGCACTTAACTGCTTTCCCTCGAGGTTGTTGATTATCTTCTGACGATTTGCGCTGAATCATTTCAACACAATTTTGCAGGCGGAGACCTTTATCATATCTGATGATGTCATCTACTCATAAAAAGTTATTTATTTGGTTCTTTGGATTAAAGACACCAAGCATGGTCGATGGTCTAACAGAGGTTTGGCAAAACTGACGTAATTATACAAAGGCTAAAAAACGTCAACGCTTTATAATAATTTGGAAAGGGGCAGGCCGAGCTATCTAGCCCTAAAAGTTAGCGGTCTCCCTCTCAATATCTAGTCACCCGTCAGCTGCCGTGAAGCCAGGGATTACACCCAAGTTTACGATAGAACATGGGAAGCGGGAGGAGAGGGATCATATTTGTATTTCAAATATCAAGTATTAAACCAAAAGGAAAACTGAATGGGTAACCTTTGAAATAATTTGGGGCTGAACAAAGACAAATTGAGACAATGTGGAGATTACAGATAAAAGAGGTCAAGGGCATTACAAAATAATTCAAGAAATACAACACCCACAACGAGCGAAAATGTTTTGTTAAAATACTTGTAAGAAAAAATGACTTGCATGGATTAGTTAGAGTAAACTGTTTATTAAGTCGTAGAAAAAAAAGCATTGTTCAGGTAGTTTTGATAAAATTTCTCTTCTGAAATTATAAATCTGTGTATTGTGTAACTTTCTATAAAAAAAACCACTGAGCTTATTTCGATTGCTGCAAGCGAAATAAGACACGGTGGTTCTGTGGTCTCCCAGCGCTATTTTCTCACAGTGAGCATAATTGACCAAGGACGGATTGATCATTTCAGATGGACCTTTTCTGGAGGATTTGTATTGCCCGTAACATTTAGCTTTCACTGAGCTAACAACGAGCTCTCAGATTGAAATTAACTGTTTTTCTGAAGACCACCACATCCCTTTAAAATGATGGCTTCGATATGTAGGCAAAGAGGGCTGGAAACTGTGAATACTTTCACCATTTCTCCATGTTTTGTTCTTGACGGTGTGAACTAGATTTCCGTCGAATGTGACCCACATTCTCCTATAAACTAAAAAGGTAATTACCGATTCGAAGATTTAAAATAAACAAACCTCGTGTTCTGCCGAGTGCGGCCGCCCGGTGGGACAAATTGGGGGTATCGTTTGAACGGATCCCACCTGTCGACTGTAGACAAATTGTATAAATTATGCAATTAAAATTCATACCGTGAACCTCTTTTGTTATTAACAGGTAATTGTGGTACGATTGGGTAATGTCTGAATTTGAAGTTTGTTGATTGCCACATGGTACATTTGTTTCGTGGGGAGGTTTTTTGTTTCCCCTCTTCTTTTCTTCTCCTGTTTTTGTGTGTGTGTCAGTTATGAAGTTGTGGTCTCGTTGATGCACCGTTCGTGGTTGATGCACACTGTCCTTGCTCCGTGGTTGATTGAACTGCTTGTATATACCGTGTATTTTTGGACAACAAAAAAAAGCCTACATCCCCTCAGCAAAGATGCTGTAACAACAAGAGTGACCTTGTGCATTCCAGGGCATATACTGGCAGGCAAAATACTACACCGGTCTCATGAGAAATGTCACGTGTTGTAATTTACCACGAAGCCAAACGTTTCAGAAAAACGCAAAAGAAAAGTTGACTGAGTTTCGAGATGTGCCCCCTTTCTTCATTCCAAAAATTGATAAAATCGTACGGTGCAATCTCCACGGGGTTTTAAGTTTCCATTGAGCTGTGTACATTTTGTGCCTGCAGAAAATCCAGGCTCTGTGGCTCTTTTGATCACGGGTCACGTGGTCAATAACAGCTACTCTTTGTAGGCGGTTTGGGATGTTGATAGCTGAGTTGGGGTAAAGACGGACGAGTTCGCCACAGTAGTAACAATTGTGAGTGCCTGACAGCGAGGATGCTAAATAACTACCTTAAAATTTAACAGGTACCGTTTTAAAAAGGAAATGTACGGTCGCACTTTTTAAAACAAATGTACCGTAAACGGGAATCAATCGTAAATTTTACACCAGGATAGGCCTATCGATCTATGTTCATGATCTACTACTTTATTAATTTTATCCATCACAATTTTTGTAACGTATTTTAAAACAATTTTATGAAGTCACATAAAAACAACAAAAACAGATTTCTGGTATCTATGATCGATGTACCGTGAGTAACCGTGAAATTAAGAAGAAGGAAAAGGGGGTAATTTTCCGGTCTACCCCTCCCCTGATCTGAAATCTGGGCATCTCAAAGGACCCCTCCCCCACCCCCTCCCTTCATCATTTGCTCTCCCCCCACGGTCCAACAACGGAGCGTGTTTGGCGTGATTTACTTGTAGACGTTCCAGGGTCGTGCCAGGGCGGGCAAATTTGCTGCACGGTGTTTAGACTGTGAAACGAGCCGTGAAGTGACTTGCTGACTGACGGAGCGCACACTGATTTGGTTAGGCCGAGGTTAGCCGTGTGAATACTACGCAGTGTTATTAGCAACTCGTTTGGTTTTAATACCAGCTCTTCCGGGGTGGAAGCAGAAAAGCTAATGTATTTCTTCCTTGTCCTATACGTGGTGTTACCCTTTTTCCATGTTCTCGGTCTTCATCATCTTACCAAGTACCAAGTACAGTTGAAACTCTAGTGAATACAGCTTGATGATTCATGGCCTGCTTGTCCTTGTCAACAGCGAAGCCCAAATTACTTTGAACCATTTTGAATTGTACGTACTAAAAAAAAGAGAGAAGAGTATTTATGTAATTGAAATGGGTTTGTTTACAGTAACATATACACATTTTAAGCTTACTAAAACTATTTTCCTTGTACAATTTGAGTACTTGTGGATGCGTATCTTTTTGTTTTAAACTATTTGTTGATATTCCAAGGTGCTTTCTTCAATTGTTTATACTTTTATTTTGTAAATAAATTTGTAATTAAACATTAATGAATGAATGAATGAATTAATTAATTGATTAAACACCAGGGAGTATTCAAAAACTCCCTCTTGGTGTATTAATTAACAATTTCAATTCCACCCCGTTTTGCTTTTGTTTGTTTGTTTGTTTGTTTGTTTTTGTTTGTTGGGGTGTTGGGGTGTTTGTTTGTTTGTTTGTTTGTTTGTTTGGCTGCGTCACTGCTTGGTGTAAAACACGATGATAACAACAGACGACCAACACGTAGGCTTACAACTAATACAAATTTTGAACACTCTACTTTTTAAAATTTATTGATCTTGCTGCCACAAATGTTGGCTACATTTACATTTCGTAAACTGCATTCCAGTAGTCAATGGTAAAACAACAAAGGTACTTATAATGAGTTTCTATGATCAAGATTTTCAGAATGAAACTGTAAATGAGTAATTCCACCTTACTTTCTAACGAGGGTAAACAAGGTCAGCTTCGAAAACTTAATTCTCTAATTGTTAGCATCGCTAGAAATAAACAAAAAACATTTCATACTGAACACCTCAAATGAATCTTTGATTGAGAAATTCTACGGCGTATTGTTTCAGCTGCGTTCCGATCACAGAGCAACGGAGAGTCTTTGGTCTACGTTTGGAACGACCTCTCCAATTAACTGCATTCTTTAATGTGTTTGATATATAAACAAAGACCAGATACATTCGCTGTTGTAAAGTTGGACTTACATAGGTGGAATTTTTGTTTTAATAAAGACAACTCCCCTTCGAGCAATACCCTCCTGAAACCCAGTCTGGGATTCCCTGGGTAACGAGGGGGTGGGGGTGGGGTGGGGGTGGGGGCATTAAAGGGCCCCTGAAGTAAACATTTCTTAGGATTATACTTTGAGCTACTTCCTAAATCCTAGTCCCCTTGTGTAATCATTGAAATGTGGACTTCTGTAAACGTTTAAAATATTGTCCTGTCGTATCGGGACACCTGAGAGCGATATCGCAGCGACGTCATCTCAAAGAGACCCTTGTTTTTATTTCCAAAATTTGGCTGTTCCAAACGTTTGCACTTTTGCTTTACTGCCATCACAGAGAAAAGACCACATATGAATTGACATATGACACAAGTCCTTAAAGAAAATAAAGTTTACGACAGCGAAATATCCTAAATTCTATCCACTTTTTGTGCATAAATTAATAAGTGCAACATTGAGATTTCTGCCTGACATGGCATTACACTTTGCTCATGAATATGGAAATTCGCAAAAAAGGCACCAAAAGACCCTTAAAATGGCACTATAAAAATTGGAAGTAAGATGGAATGGGACACACAGATGCAACTCCAATGATTGCATTATAACAATTACATTTTCATGGACCCTTTAATGTCCACTCCAATTGCATTTGTGATGCTTAAACGGAGAATTAAACCCCAATCAGAAACAATTATCGTTTCCAGAACCCGTTAATTACCGCATTTACCCCGAATTTACGAGCCCCAGCGGGCCGGCCCCGTTCGGGTTGCAGTGAGAACACCGCAGGTAACTGAGGGTCTGACGGCCCCGTGTCCTTCAGCTCCCCGCACCAACGCCGGGGAGAATGGGGGGAATTCAACGGGGTGACATTTGTTGCTAATTTACGGTGGAACAATGTTAATGAAACCATGATGAAACAAAACAATGAAGTGGTAGGGAATTGGTAGGGAATTATGTGATGTGACTGTTGAATGGAATTTGTCTCTGCCAGAGAAAAAGGCGAAGATTCAAAGACAGACGAATGTGGGGGGAAACAACCTCGTTCCCACAGTATAGGTCTGACTAGCCAGCCTCTGTATTTTCTACAGATATTTTCATGGTAAGTGTGCCACCAGTGTATCCGAACTGGTTCCTCCAATAAGGATGTTTGGGCATGAAACCTAGCTTTCTGCTTGTTCTCATCCACATTCTCTTGCTTTGCAGAGATGTAGAACAAAGGGCCATTCTAACAGCTTCATTCCACGTACTGCATCTCTATGGAACTCCTTGCCTGGTGCATGTTTCCCTCCATCCTACAATCTAGACTGTTTTAAAAGGAATATCAATTGTTTCCTACCTTCAGCTCCCCTGAGTTATTTTCATCTTAATGTATTTTTTTCTTTATAATTATAGCCCCTTATAAAGAGTGGCTTTTAGCCTTGTCACGGGCGAACTTGGATAATAAAACAAACAACAGTTAAAAATCTCTATTATTCATCTGACAAAGAGAGACAAAAACACAACATTATATTAGGTTAATTAAAGAACAAATGGTAATTGTCTTCATATTTTCTTCCTTTCTATGCTATTTTACTCCACTGCAGGAGGAAAACCTTTTCACCAACTCTCCAATTCACTCTATCCTGAGCTGTCTGTTGTAAAAACCAACAGACCAATCCTCAAGAGAAAGGTGTCCGTCTGAAATAACGTTAAAGTGGACAGATAGCATTTTGAAGAGCCCTGAATCGTTATTGATAATAAAGCCATGTGCACAAAATTCCTGACAAAATTCCAGTTCCGTTGCTGCTCCTGCAATACGGCCAGAAATGCAGTTGGTACCCGCTGTCACCGCGCTACACGTGGATGGATTTGACGTTCTAGATGAAAATGCCATTACAGTTTTTTGGTATGCTTTCTCCAGTCGACACATATTCAGATGAAATTTTCTTGATCATTTTGCCAGTAAAGCAACATTACGATTTCAAAAACCAAATGATGACCCCCATCTTCACAATACATATATTTATATTTGATGGGAGGGTGTACCTTTGTTAATTACTCCAACAATTTACGGCAAATAAACAAAAAACTTACTTGGTAAGAAGCACCGCAGCAATGTGGAACGTTTTGAGAAACGATTTCCTTCTCAGGAATGTGGTTTTCGAGAAAGGGAGTCAAAACAATTTCAATCTGAGAAACATTTCATGGCCTGCATGAAACGTTTCTCAGATTTCTCCAATTACATATTATTCTTCCTGCCAGATTTTCAGCAATATCTCAAAAACGCTACCACCTTTTTAAATGCAACGTTCACAGGTTTATTGTAACATACATATATCTACATTTAAAATCAAAAGTAAACTTTGCCTTTAATACAAAATGTTCGTAGCAAAACTCGGATTTTTTCAGTCACAGAATAGCCGTCGTCTTCTCAACAAAAAAATGTCCACGCTCGGCACAGCTAAATGTAACATTAATACCGGCAATTATGTATTAATTATATAAGGCAAGTGTTCGACCCAGGGAGGTTTGCTCTGCGAGAGGGTTGGGACATGGAGCAGCTGGTTCGGCAGGAACTCTCATATTTCCCAGGATTTTTTAGCTGACACTAGGCAGCTGAGTCACGGTGTGTTCTTGGGTCCTACGTCAAGTAAATCACGGGCTCATAAAAGCCAATATTAAGCAGAAAAATCTTTCAAAAGATTGCTGAGCAAAACAATCAGCCGGGCACCAGTCACAGGTTGTGTACATTTACATAGTGTTTTTGGTTGGAAACTAATTTCTGCTAAGCAAGAGTGTTCTGTTTTTAGGCGTTATAGAGCTGTGGTCCTTGCTCTGTTGTCTGGAAATGTTTGAAAATATGTTCACTTAAAAAATAACTTTGATAAAGAAAGCCAGGGTGAAAATCTTTCCTTGTAAGATTTTTGTCAAGATATGAGACCCAAACTCGATGGTCTAAAATACTGTGAAAATATATAAGTTAGTATTGTTTCACCCACTTTTTTCTCGTGACTTCAGTGACAGATTGAGCGTAAATTTTCACAGCTTTGTTTAATTCATATATTGGGTCACTCATCGCACTAAGTGCATGAATACTGGTGTTTGACAATTTATAAATATTCTTTCATTCCGTTTTATTTCATTTCACTTCATAATGACTTGTCCAAAACAATCACAGCCAAAGGCTGAATTGCTCATAAATTACAATTTAAAACAGCACCTAAAAAAATAAATAATTAAAAAACAAAGCATTAGGCCCCCTAAAAGTTACCCAAAATTAATATGCAATTAAAAGAAAAGAACACAATTTAAACTCACTGATACAAAATTTCAAAGATATACAATACTCAATAGAAATACATAGTATATAGGCTATATGCCTATCTTTTAAAATGAGAGATGTATGTAGGCCCTATTAGACTGATTAAGCAGGCATATAAGATGTGAGGTAACACTGTTTTGCATATTACGGGTGTTTTCCTCTGCACATGTCGCCGTGTGCCCGAAAGAAGGATGTATCGAAAAGTTACCCGAGAAAGGGCGTAAGCAATTACCGGTAGGCCCCTAGTGTGCAACATTGTGTTTCAAGAAAACTGAGTGTGACAGCTTGATCGGTTTTCTGCCATTTTTAAGTCATCATCTGAGCATGAGGAAGGTTAATTCTGCATGGAAATGAGAAAACGTGTCTTTTGGGTAATTCTAGCAACAACAAAAAATGTACAAGTTATGATACATTTTGTTTTACATGAGCAACTTTTTATTGCTTACGACCTTCTGGGAAAACGGGTACTTGTGTGCCTTGAAGAAGTGTAGAGTCTTATGCCCTTCTTCTGGGTACACGACGATTAATCGAAACTAGCTAGCATACAAACATGAACAAAACATCAACACTGTTTTCACCAAAATACGGACACCAAATTTGATGAAATGTTCATAGGTTGGTTGTGGTTTTTGAGGGGTATTTGGTTTTTTGGGGGTTTTTTTTGTTTATTTATTTAATCCTATTCATACATTTATGCACTGATTGGTGAATCCAAACTTATCAGTACATGGTAATAAAAGATAAAACACAATACATAAAAAAAGAAAAAAAGAAATACAGTAAGAATGGGAGCGTCATCCTGAGAAAGACTGGCCTTTTGTTGTAGGAGCACACAGAACTGCTGTCAACGATTACATAACATGAGTTATTTTCAAAGTGGAAAAATGTACATAATCGTCCAGTGGAAGTAAAGAAAGAGCGCATTCAAATAAAAGGAAAATACACGGCTGTGTTTATTGGAAACTGAAAGCTGGAAATGAATTCACTTTTCCAAAATCCAATGCTGCGTAAGCCCTTTAAAACCAGAGTCACTGAAAAAAAAGGTTGCATTTTTTTTCCAGAGCATCCCAGCGGAAGATACGAACAAGCCCCCGGCAAAACGACTGGACAATACAAACTAGAATTTCCCTCTCATTAGCTACCTGCCGTGAACTCGTAAAGTGTAAAGCCGTTCAGGAAGTCGCAGTGAGCGGGGAAGAGTCCTTAGCAAATTGCCGGCATTAACACTGACGAGTGCCGGGGAAATCTGGTTTATGTGTAGCATTTATATCAATTTAGGGAGGACTTAGGGTGGATGGCTTTTGACACGGACGAGTTGTGTAATGGGACGTCTATACTAGTCAGCTGTCTTGTTGGTGACGCTGTTGATCTGAATCCGAATCTGAAACTATTTACAATGTAGTCAATAAAGCATTCTTCGGAAACATCACACCAACTTTTTAAAGAAGACAATGAAGACATTTCAGTTTTAAACGAGAGAGGAAAACCCTATACAAAGAGGGAAAAACCCAAATCCAAATGCAAGGCTTCGGTCCTGGAAACGAACCAGGGCCCGCACAGGTGAAAGACAGGGACGAAACCACAGATACAACCTGACTGGTGATATTTATTACTTCAAATGGAAAGCGTGAGCTTCGATTTTTTTATTTTCTCTCGCTCATAAATAATATTAATTGAATGACTTGTCTTGATATGTTGTTTTGAACTTGTCTAAGGGTACATTGATAAACATTGAAAGAGTTCCGTTCTCTCTATTTCCCCAAAGTTCAGTTTTCTGTTGTTGTTATCGAGCCCTTGCTCCGTTGTCGAATCAAGTCTGCCCTGCGGTTGAGTCGATTACGCCGTCAGAAACGCAATGTCTTCGGCCAAGTTTTGACGGGGTTTATCCCCTCATATGCCATGTTTACAATATGAGTGCTGCCAAACGAAGTGGGTCATTTTACCCTGATATAAAACAAAATTATATTTGAACGTTGTATTTCGCTTACTTTAGAGAAACTTAAGAATGTTTCCTCTTGCAGTTTTCACTTCTCATTTGTTAAACTTAAAGCCTAACACTTAAAGGTATTACACAGAATTGGTACAAGGATAAAATACATCATTGTTGAATTTTAGTCTGAAAGTTTACTGATTATAAAGTTCATACTAGAATCATTTCTTCTGTGAAATAATTTCCTCTGTGGAGTCATATTCGAGAAAACTTAACTGAAAACGTATAATAAGCAACTGCTGATTTCGGGAGTTACAACCAAAATCAAGGACGATGAGTTTATGCGCTGAATTGTGCATTGTTTTTCACCATTTTCTCCTGACTCAGATAAGGCCCAAATTTTCACAACTTTGTTATTTTATGTAAATGGTTGATCACACACAATATGAACACTGTCTGCGACAATTTTGTCAGCTCTACCAATCCTCATACCTTGATGCTGCAGAGAGTTCACACAGCAACAGAGCATATTGGAAATACCAAATGTCATTTACTGTTTTTCTCAAGGTTAAAGTGTTTTTGAAGACCTACGCACTTGGACGCCAGCCCAACCATCCAACCCCAAGGTTGCGAAGCAGCGTAACGCGTATAGCGACTTTGGCCCGTGATTGGCTCGATCATGACGGGTCTTCATCTGACGGCTGCTCGGTCCATAGAGCGCTGTTGAGTCCCTGGTCTAAAGGCCGTCTCACACGGTTTGAAACGGGACAGAGCAAGCGGAAATCTCACGGACACCAGTGGTATCTTCCACGATCCTCAACCCCCGAGGCGAATGCATTTATTTGTTTTCTGGTGGGAAGGCCCTGTTTTCCCCTCGCCGGGGATAATACGACTTTGGGAACAGCCCAGTATTACGAAAGATATGGGAATTAACTTAGTGAAGGTTGGGCGAATTCGGTATAGACTTCCGACCAGGGGCATTTCGAAATCCGATGCTTATCGCTTTCCTTGAGATTTCTTCAATTCCACCATGAAAATTCCACGACGAATAAGGTCCAATCTGTCCTTGCTCTATGGTCCGATCATGGCGGAACCGACCATTCCTTCATCTATGGTCTCAGCCTAAGGTGGATTTTTTTCTCTATGACTTTTCAAGTCAAAGTTCCTTCGTTTGGGAAATTGCTTTAGTTACGATTGCTAGAGCCGACAAATATAGTCGCACACAGTGGTCATGTTTTGTGTGATCAACCAAGCTACATGAAATAACAAACCTATGAAAATTAAGGCATAACTCGGTGTGAGTCAGGAGAATATAGTTTTACAAAATTATAAATAAAAGTAAATAAAAACGTGCACAATTTTCAGCATGTGAACACATTGTCCTCAATTCGGGTTGTAACATCCGAAATCAGATGAAAATTAAATATTAGATACATGACTTCATTTCAGAGGGAATCATCTCACAGACAGAAGAAAAAACTGGTTGTAGTGTGAACTTCGTAATCAGTTAGGGTTCAGACTACAAACAAACAGTTATGTTTTTTTATACTCTTACCAATCCAGTAATGCCTTTAACCAATCAGAAAATATTCCTTCAAAACCCACGGTTCTTCGTCCCCTTTCAAATAATACCAATAGCGAAAACGACCTAAACAAAGTCTGCCTTTCACCATGATGACGTGAAAAGCTATCTCAAATGTAACTCTTGAAATATTTTCCGGATAGATTTATGAAAAATGGTAGTACAAATGATAGTAGTGGACATTTTGTAAGTCACCATGTCTATCAAAAGACACCATTGGCGTACGAGAGATGTTTAAGAAAGTCAAATACAAAGAAAACGCAGCCGAGTACCACTGAGAAATGTTCGACAATGCTTGCTAGAGGAGAGATTACAACAACAAAATTGCCAGCAGAATTTTTGGCGCTGGTGTGATAATCCTGCCGAAGATATCAAGGGAGTTTATTCTAAAGAAATGGACCAGAGGGGTGCACCACCCTAAATAGAGAGACAATCGTGTACCAAGCCTCGTGAATAAGAACAAGTTTAAACCATCGACTTTTTCTGTAAGTCAAAGATTTGAAGGTCATGGCCTTTGTGGATTGTTGAAAAACGGTGCAATATCGTGCCCCTGGGGTTGTTGACTTTCAACCTGGAACATTTGGGGTACATTAAGCCCTCTAAAAATGTCCATAATTTGCTTTTAAAATGCGTCTATGGACACTTAAGGTAAATTTTCCAAGATGAATTGTGGCCAGTTTACTCGTTCAAGAGTGTTTTCATTGTACACGAGCTTAGATCGAAAGTTGAACGACTAACCTACTAAAAATTGAAAAGAAAAGTTTAGTTTAGTTGTCACAAAATATGTTTGATTTGTTTTCAAGAGGCTCTGAGACGTTAAAATGAGTTTGAGTATTTTTTGAATATTTAGCCAACATTTAGCCTTGATTGCTATGGGAAGTTTATCTAGTGGGTGCACCCAGAGTAAGAAAATGATAGAGTTCCCCCACATGAGTGGCTTGTGCGTGGGCAGTGAAGAAGTTTTGGGTTGCATGGTTGGAGCTGTCTGGGTGGTGCGTGGATGTAGATCAGGCATTGCAGATGTACATTGGTGCTGTGCCTGGCGGACAAATCCAAATACGAATTCAAAATGCCGTCCCTTTTTTTGTTTTTATAGACAAGCCTGTCCTCCGAATGTTTCGACTCAGTCCTCGTGGTGTCATCCCTTCGTGAATCTTATGAATTCGTGAACAGCTTGATTAACTTTCATCCGAGGTTAATGATTTTCTTCCGGTGTTAATTGGGAAGAACAATGTTTGTTTATTCGATAGAGAGCAAGATGCATTGTGCCACCGGAGATAAAGTTGAGTTGTGTTTTTGATTTTCTTCGTCTGTGGGGGCCTACACAGGTTTCTTTGAATCATACATGTATATAGCATAATCGTAATTTTTTTCTGCAATGTTTGGGTCATCTATAATTTTTGACATCACATGTTTACAAAAGAGCCACAGAGCCTGGACTTCCTGCTAGCATAATTTGTACACATCCCAAAGGAAGAACACAGCATATTATTTCATGGAGATTGCATTGTTCGATTTGTTATTAACTTTTGATATGAAGAAACTTGTTGAGCTGTAACTTTTATAACTCTTGATTTTATGCAAAAATATGACACAAAATGTAACAACAACAAAAACTATGACCAATGTAGTATCTTGCCTACCAGAATGCCCTCTGGAATATACAATGTCACTCTTTTAGTAAACAAAGGTCACAGCTACTGGAACGCCAAAATGGTTTCAAAACATGTTTACCCATCAATGTTGTTAAACTCCACTTTCAATTGTCTGTGGTCAAACCACTCACTCCAAAATGCTTCCCTTCTTGCTCCGTGTATGTAATAGGTGTGAACATACGTGGTCTATGGTGTGAACGACTTGAAGAATAATGTGCGAGACTTAATTCACTCATATTGATTTCGAAGGGAGACTGGGTGTTTATTTTGTTGATTGTAGAGGAGGATGTTGATTAGCGGTCACTGTCAATCAACAGGCAATACGAGACAGGCCTTCAAAATTGATGACAGGTGTCACTTATAGACAAGGTATTGATAATGAACGAAATAAATTATTTAGTTATAGGCTTAATTCACACTGATTACAAAGTTCGTACCCGTACCACAGAGGTAGAAATACTTCTACCTCCATGCTCGTACCAATATTCCAGAGAAATAATGCCCTCTGATATACTGTACAAGGTGAGACTCAAATAGCATTGTAACGAGGCAAATCACCGTTGCTTACTTCGGTTGCAGCAATCGAAATAAGCAACTACGGTGATTTGCCTGGAAAACGCAAACGTTCTCGATTACCTCCTGATGCTACACTTCCTACTATCGTCACTATTGGGTCGGAGCTTCTGCCTGTCATTTATCTTTATCAGACAGGGTGACGAACGTGTTGTTAATCTTGAATGTGAAGGGTTGGGTTCAATGTTACAACCCCTTTCCCACTGTAGGGCTGATAGTCTGTAGCCACCCCACTGTCTTCTCTACATATAATTGTCATGGTAAATGTGGTACCAGTGTGTCCGACCATGGTCCGACCTGGTTCCTTCTATCCGAATGTTTCAGCGTGTAACCAGGTTGTTCTTGTAGCCCCCCACCAAGAGTGGCTCGTTTGGGGCAAACTTGCATAGGGCCTAACACAATTTTTAAGTGTTTCATACAGAAATAAACAACTAAATGGGGATTAACACTCAAATATATCCAATAAAATGTGAGCTTCCAGATTAAAAGCTTTGTATTCTCCTTTTGTTCACGATTAACAAATCTTGTAATTTGTTGTCTTTATGATATGAATCTTTATGATAACGGCTCGTTCAAAATTCAGATTAAACTTTCATTGTGTGCATCTGGGGTAGGTCTACAAAAGGGCGTGATTTATTTTCATTTTTTTGTAGATCAGAATTTTCAGACAAAGGAGTAAAACCACTGACGCGGCACACAAGTCCCCAAGATGAAACAATAATACGAACGTGGTTTGCTTCACAAATCGAATCTGAATCATATAATTCAGAGAAAAAGGGAGCTCAATGACAACGCCCCACAGAGTGAATTTTGACAACGGATACTTCTTGCGCCTTTGAGTCGGTTGTTCTGTTTTCTATCACTCTTTGTCAGACATTATGTGTGGGGGACGTATCTGTTTTACATCAGTTCCACGGAGAACCTTGTAGTGGACTATTTTTTAAGAATTGATGCACGACGCGTGCACTTAATACGCTCTGTGCTGCTCTGTGCTTCACCCTTTTCATGACTTTCACAGTGCAATTACGTATTTTATCTAAATTACAGGTAAACCATTATTGTGGAATGTATGTTGGTTTGTGAACCTTCCCATTATTTTCACATCGTCACGTAAATGTATTGTCTTCTCATTATTTTCACATCATCACGTAACTGTATTATTGTAACAAGTTTGTTAGTAAATTTTACAGGTTTGTGTCTGTGTTAAAACTGTCGTCTGTAATTACAGTATGCCAGAATCATATTCCAGTTTTAATTAAAGGCAGGTTGTACTTTTGGTTATTACTCAACAAGTTAATTACCATAAACACGTAGGCCTACCTAGTAAAGAGCACTGGAGAGCTGTTGAGAGTTGGTATTAAAAAAAAATAATAATAAAAAAAGGTTACAAACGACTCCTTGAATTAATGAATTTTTTGAGAAACTGGGGGAATTTTTCACCCCAAAACTTGAATCTGACAAAGGCTTCAGGCATGAAGCCTTTTTCACAAATCTCAGGCATCTAAAAGCACACAATTCTACGCGACAACTGAGGGTGGTGTTGTTGTTGGTGTTGTTGTCTCTCTTTATTACTTCGATGACCAATTAAGCCCAAATTTTCATAGGTCTGTTATTTTATGCATATGTTGGGATTCACCGAGTGAATACACTGGTGTTTGACAATTACCAAAAGTGTACCCTCCCTTTATAACACGATCTTTTGTTGTGAACCACGCATGGGTGCCATTTCGGAAAGCAAATGTTTTGTTATTATCATTGACAGCAATGGTCACTGGCTGCACTGGCCTATCGCATCAAAATAGTCGCTTGCTGAAATGGCGTCCTGTACACATTTCACATTTCAGCCAGAGTTCCCCATCATGTGCCCCGGGCTCTATATAATTGTTGGTTGGGACCAGTTTGGTCCCAGAGGTTCAAATACGCGCAAGATTTACACAAGTCTACTGCGTACTGGTATCACGTTTATAAAAACTATAAGAGTGGTAATTGTCTCACGTTTCGACCCTGGCAGAAGGAGACTTTCGAATTAAGACTTACGGTTTTCCACCCCCCCCCCCCCCTCTTTACAAATCACGCATTTATAGGTTTTATATACAGGACTGGCAAGGATAAAAGATCATTGTCTAAATTTAGGCTGAAGTTTACTGATAATGAACTTTGTGAAATATTTCCCTCTGAAATGAAGTCGAGAAAACTGCATCTGAAAAACCTAAAAAAACTGATTACAACCAAAATTAAGGATAATGTGTTTTACATGCTGAACATTTTGCATGGTTTCTCAATTTTCCTGACTCATACAGCGGATTAAACGCAAATTTTTATAAGTTTGTTACTTCATGTACTATGGTTGATCACACAAAACATGAACACTGTCAGCGAGTATTTTGTCGGCTCTACCAATTCTACCTCCATGGCTCTACCAATCTTTAAACGCTTGCTGGATTGCATAAATTTATGTCGTGTCTCGTCGATGTGGGTCAAATTGGATTGCTCTTGGTATCAAGGGAGGCCGAGCCTTAGATAGGAAATAGATAAGAAATGTCAAATTGTGATCATTTAATAATTAAGGTAATGACGGAACATTGGAAATTGAAAGAGGAAATTTACTACCCCATGGTTTTCAATAAACTAGATAAAAGGGTACTATAAAAATATGTTACATCAAATGTTTTAAGCACGTTTGTTTACGCACCATTATGTCCGACGTACTTTTTTGCCGAAAAGGTTTCATCAATGGGTCGGACGTCAAAGTTTGTTGGACACACTGGGTTGAACAGTATAGTTTTTCGGACGCGGTGTGTCGAACATAATGGTCTGTCGAACGAAAATAGTTGAACATAAACGCTTTTCGCACACACTGGGTTTGTTGGACACACTTGGTTTGTGACATGATAGTTTAGTGTCGGACACAATGTGTCGGAGATAATGGCCTGTCGGACCTAATGGGTCGAACACTGTAATCGCACACAATGAGTCGGACATAGTAGTCGGTTGGTTACAATGGGTCAGATATCATGCATGGTCTGACCATGACGGACACATGTGGTTAAAACACAATAGTTTGTCGGACTATCGAAATAATAGTCCACGGTCGTCTGATATAATGGTCCATGGCGGGCATACTCGTCCGTAACGGCCTTTGATAAAAATGTTTAATCTTCTGATTCGGCAAATCACAAAAGGAACTCGCTGTTATATTACACCACCGTTTTTTAACCAGTGGAATTTCTTCAGACGAGATGATTTTTTATTTTTTATTTTTAATTTAATTTTTATTTTTTAAATTTTTATTTTGTGTATTGTTGTTGTTGTTGTTGTTGTAGTTGTTGTTGTTGTTGTTTTGTTTTTTGTTTTTTTTTTTGGGGGGGGGGTTTAACCAATAAATTGTTATAGGCCTTTTCCCTTTTAGATCATAACTAATACTTCATTCCTCCATAATGGATGGATGTTCTAAGATGACCCCCTTGCTCGGTGTGTGATTGAATGCATTGATGGATTAAGCCAACTTCTAAGCACTAGGGGAGAATCTAAGCCGTAGTAATTTGTCGTGATTTACTGTTCACGATGATATTAACCATACACATAAATGCAAACAACATCTCGAGGAGAAAGGTCTGCGACTTTTTTTGATGATTCAATTAATGTCCATCCTTTGGTTCGCAAAAACACACTAAACATAGAGTCCCAGTTAGTCTAAAAGTTGAAGTAAGTCTTGAGTTTAAATTTGTCACATAATAGTCAATTTGTGACTGGCATGCTGCTCATTTCGGCTAAGCAGAATAATTGTTAATCAATGTTCGCTGCTGAGCAGTCCTATGAAACGGGGCCCAGGCTGAGACTACGGAGGGTCCTCCTCCTTGCTGAGATGGGTCTCAATGTTAAAGTTTTTAGGTAAGACGAGATCAAGTGTCTGCCATGGAGCATCACAGAGGAAGGAAAGTAAACGTGTTTTGTCTTGTGCTCTTGTAAGCTTAAAGGAGTTCTCACTTACTTGGCTTTTGTGATAGTCTCCTCTTTCAATCCTCAGAGATCTTCACGTTCAAATTTAAACGCATCTAAAAACAAAATCGGTATTTTGTTGTGTTGTGCGGTATTGGTTGAAACATTATCATGTTGAACGATGGAGGGAACAATGCTTCGCCTGATCTGTTGACCTGGGCACTTCAACCCCAGCCTCAGGGCCTCGGGGCGAATTCACCCAACTATTCTGGTCCGTTGAACCCTAAATCAACTGTTTAGACAAGGGGCGATTAGTTGCCATGGTTACTTGATGACTGTCGTTGACTGGAAAGTTACACATCTGAACTAGAGTGTTCCTGGTAATGCGTGTAGTGATATCGTTGTTTGGAACGTAAATCAATAGTTATTCTGAAGACGAGCAGAGTACACTGATCGAAACGTCGAGATCAAACGCGGCTCTTCTCACTGCCCAAACTCCTCCAAACTTACACATGATTCTGCACACAAGTTCACTGGTGTAATTACTTCTGATTATAAAGTTCATAACCTTTTTATTGTTATTATTATTTATTTCAAAAATGTTAAATTTGCATCGGGGATAAAAAAATATTATTTGATTTTTACCCTAACACCAATGTGTAAAGCACTGCATGCTCAGAACTTTCCCGAGTCTTGTGAAAATGCATATTACTCGGGTGGGATTCGAACCCACGACCTTTGCCATTCTAGAGCAGAAGACTTACCAACTATTTTGTTTTTGTCGTTTCGGTATCCCGCTGCTAAAATATAGGATTCTAACTGCCTCTAGCTACCCGTACCGGCAATCTCGGTAGTCTAGTTGGTAGGCCATCTGCTCTAGAATGGCAAAGGTTATGGATTCGAACCCCACTCAAGTAATATGCCTGTGGATTTATTTTGTTTCCCACGGGACTCGGAAAAATGCTGAGTATGCGACACATCGGTGTAAGGGTTAAAAAAAACAAATAACACAATTTATTTCGTGTTTGTTCCACTAACTTTCAGTGAAATACTGTTTTTCAAAGGTGCCCAGCACTTAAAAAACAGTCCTTAATAACAATAGACAATGGCTGGTGATGAGACATTACAATTCCACAAAGATATGACATAAAAATAAAAAACAACACCAAAGCAACAACCAAACACCCCAACAAACAAACCCAAACTATTACCCTACCTTTAATATAACGGTTTTTCTTTTATATCCTTGTGCAATTTTTAAACCAAATATTCTGAGTATTCTCCGAAGAAACTCGGGTATACAAAACAATAAGCAAAACTTTCGCCACTCTCCCGGGGTACGGAGTCCTTGCAAAGCTCTTACGGGGGTAGTTAGCGTTTTGGAGAAGCAGTCCGACTTAATTAGTTGTCGAATCCCCTCCGTTATGTAGAGCTTGTTTTGGAATAGTTTGGACGCGCTGACCCATGCCGTAATGCAGGCTAATTTGACGGGAAGGCCCCCACTCTGACATGTGCATGTGCTTCGAGCCATTCGGAAGGATTCGGTATCAGCACCGCGGAGTTGGGGCATTTTTCTAGCTTGTTGGAACCCCGGGCGCATGACAAATTACTCCAAATGTTTGGGTAACAAACAGATTTGACTGATGTTCTTCCCATCTCCCAAATTAGACTTTCAAGGTTTTTTGCCTTATAACTGACCGGAGTATTTGCCCCTAGTGAAAAATTGTGGTGGGAACTCCGTATCCTTTTGGCTCAGAAGAGGCTGATGAATGTGGAAAACGAGACGAAGAAAAACAACGGAGGCCCTTTTTTTCTCTGGGCTGTACACCATGTAACCTGTGATATCACACGATACAAACGAGCCACAGAGCCTGGACTTCTTGCTGCTACGATTTGTGCACAGCCCAAAACGAAAGAAAACCTACAATCATGTAAAAAAAAATTATGAAGATTGCACTGTCTGATATTAATCGACTTTTGATAGGAAGAAAGGGGACCCATCTAAAAACTTATGCTGCTGCTGCTGTTATTTTTGTGATAACTCCTCAAATTATGTGACAATTATGATACAACATTCTCTTATTTGTAATTTATATAGTTTTGATATTGACTGTGTGTACTTGTATTTGGCCAGTGGATGTCAAGTTTCTATGTTTTTTAACGTGGACAATAAAATATAAATCTAAATCTAAATCTAAACATGATAAATGTCTCATATAACCAGTGAAGTATCTTGCCTGCCAAGAAAGGCCCTGGAATGCATGGTTACTCTTTTTGCAAACAAAGGTTTCTTAAGTTAATTTACGTCACTGCAACTCGGCTAATCACGAGTTGTGGTCACAAATCTACTTGATCGTTTAACAAGACATTTCCAGTCTAGTAGGTAAGACACTGCTCTAGAATTGCAAAGGTCGTGGGTTCGAATCCCATCCGAGTAATATGCCTGTGATTTTTTCCACAGAACTCGGGAAAGTACTGAGTATACAGTGCTAACACACATCGGTGTAGGGAAAAAAAAAACTTTATCCCCGATGCAAAATTAACATCAATTAAGACATTTCCAGTTATATCTTTGAAATTGTTCCAGTATGTTGTTTTTAATGGTACTTTTATTATTGTAATTGTGTGTTATATTAATTGTTTGTGCTGTAAAGCGCCTTATTTTATGTTCATGATGTAAGGAAATGTAAAATACAGCAAATGCTGACATGTTTAATACACGTCAGCCAGTGTCCTGCACCAGAGTTGGGGGGGGGGGAGGGATTTATACTTCGACTCCCCTAACTTCCAGTCTCCTACTCTTCTTTCCGTATTTATCTAGAGCAAAAAAAAGGGGACGGACAGATTGTATCCCAAAGGATCTTTTAATTGTTGTTTGTTGAAGAGGAAAGAAGGGGGCCGGTTAGCCCTATTAAAATGCCGTGCCTGGCCAACATGACATGGGCCCCCAAGCATTATTATACGCAACTCAGAGCTAGCTGTCTTTCCCCTTTTCCCCTTCCCAACCCCATGTGTGAACAATATCGATAATCTAACAACAGTCGTTTGAGCTTCAATTTTTGAGAGAAACCATCTTGTCGCCAAAAGCTCTTAGTTCAGACAAGGGTATATATATAGCATTGCAACCTTTGGAACAATGCGACTTCAAATCAACTTGTAGTTATTCAACTATGACCCCCCCCCCAAAAAAAAAAAAAAAAAAAATAAAAAAAAATATATAAAAAAAAACGCCCGAAAAAGAAAACTGAGGGGTTAAATAACTGAGGGGTTTAGGGATAGAAATCTTAGTAATCTTGGGGTACAGTTTAAAAAAAAGGAGAAAGTATTGTGCAAAATAAGTTTATATCTGATCGAAGGCACTATACCAGAAAGCACTAAGAGTAGATTCATTTTGTTTGTTTATAATTATGTTACATTTCTTCACCCTGGGTGTTGCCCAAACAGTTCAAACTGGGGCCATGTCCAATCGTAAACCTTCATATTAACATTCATTCCCATCAAGTTAAGAACCAGAGATGAAGGATCACGGAGCTATATGATGATACAACCATGGAGCAATGATACAACTAACAGTGAAGATGAACACAGTTCCAAATTTCAAAATGTTGAAAGTTTCCAATCTTGTGCTTTGTATTTTGAGCTTTTATAAAATAAACAACTTCATTGGGCAATACAAGCAGAGGGGCACGGGGAGCCAGGCTCGACGGCGGAAGTGTGAGTTAGAGTTCGTTTATTTTTCTGCAGTATCGTTGAAATGCAAATCGTTCACGCCTGACCTGCGCTTGCGCAATACCTTCGCTCGAGGGTTTATCACGTGTAGTGTTAAAATCAAATTGGCTTGTCCACGTGGGAAAGTTTTCATGGTTCTCTGTTGCAAGAAGGGAATAAAAGAACACTTACTGCAAGAAATATTGAGAATTCTGGATTTCGACCAATACAGCCATGCCACTTTATCTCCGAGGTTCCTTCAGCGATGCAAGCGTGTTCTCTCAGACCAACATACCGTCAGCTACCCGTGTTTGACCCTCGAGACTACTTCAAGCTTACTACATCGGCGACCAAGGCCAGTGGTTTTAACGCAGCATCCACTGACCATCACTGACTGACGGTATGCAATATGGACTTTCATTTGAAATGACATAATCTATGCTAGATCATATCGAGCAATACAACATTAGCCGGACAAACATTTTTGTGAAAACTTCAAAATCGTAAAACTTGTGTTGAGCACTGCCTGGGGACGACGCGTTGCAAGTGACGACAGAGTTCTTAATAATAGGCTGTAATCTCGCCGGTACATAAGAAGAGTCCAACGTCACGTCTTAGAAAGACGCTACACTCGTCGCTGTGACTGTCTTTCCGTGAGCGTCTCGAAGCTCGGACAACATTTTGATGATCGGTCGGTCCATCATTGAAGACAAAAGTCGTAGGGGAAGTTATTCTTTGCTGGACTTCAATTTCGGGGACGATTTTGACGGACGTACCTACTCTTTGGCAAGGCGTGCGAGGGTGAAAAGGCCACCGGTGCCGACCGCGTCAGATCACCGGCTACCCCGGGACTAGCCACTCGTCGTCTTTTTGGGCTGTGGTGCTTCAGTCCCGCAGTCACTTTTACATTATGGAGAACTTTTAGAGGATTGAATTAATTATTTAACTGCAGTAAAGGGACTGAGTCAAGTTTCTTCTCTCATTTACCCGAGTGCCTTTCAGTTTGTTACGTCAATGCTCTTCGAAGTCTTTCATTCAAAAACATGTATTCCATGTAACAGAAACTTGAACGAAAAGCTTTTAAAAAGTTCATCACGTAAGATATATTCGATATTGAAACATCAGTGTGTTTAGTTCAATCTGATATTTGAACAGTCTTTACCCACCAAAGAAAGGAATGAAATGAAAGAAAAATGACCTGTGCTCATAGTTCTAGAATACCCACAACCCTCTGATAAGACAAAGTTCGTAGTCAGAAATTTTAACTTAGAAAATTTACTTCTCAAGGAAAAAAAAACACTCAGTTGAGGAAATTCTAGATTCAGACCTAACAACACTGCAATGCTTTGATCCGAAAGTCCAGACACTAACCAGGCACGAGGTGACGGCTATAGCGATCCGTCGCCCCGAGTCTCATAGGGTTGGACGGGGTGCCTTGCTCTTCGTTGTCCCTCAATTTATCACAAAAATTCCACTAAGGACACTTCAAAATTTTACCTAGCCGACCTAATGCTTCGCTTACTACCAGAACAATCCATCAGGGCTCACGATAAGGAGTACAAGGACTTCAACAACAACAACACGATGGAACGGTTGGACCTGGACGTGTGTCTAGATCCCCCCACGAAGAGTGTGTTTAGAAACGCCGAAGTTACACGAACTCCAACGCAGAGAGGTAAACGTCGAGGCAGTAACACGGGTGCTGCATCGGGTGCACCTACCACCAGTGCGTCGGGCCGACGGGGCAGCGGCTCGCGCGCCCCCATCAAACCCTTGCAGCGAAATGCTGCCAACGCCAGAGAGCGGTGCCGGATGCGGGTACTCAGCAAGGCTTTCACCCGGCTGAAGACGAGTCTTCCGTGGGTGCCACCGGACACTAAACTCTCTAAGCTGGACACGTTGAGACTAGCATCGAGTTACATTTCACATCTGAGGAAAATTCTTGAAGATGACACACTGGATGGTACAATGGTACATCCGCTGAATCTGGTAAGACAAAATAAAAACCTACAAATTGTGTTTTTAAATTCTTGACCCCAAAACTTAAAGGGGCTGAGAACCGTCACTTCTTGCCGAGTTCAAATATGAAACAGTCCAATTGAAGTTTGTTTTGATGATGCCAGTGTTACATGTTGTTTTAATGTTAACATCCCCCATCAAGGGACCCCCCACAATGTTTACCTACTCTTATTGTGTTGATCTGAACCATCATTCCGGAAGGCTCTTTCGTAACATTTGTAAACAAACATGTTTATAAACAAAAGACAGAACCGTAATCGTTATTGGTTTGCAATTGAATCGTTCGGCAGTGTGGTTCTAACCCATATGGACCACCAGTCTTTGATTCTGTTTTTTGAAACTTCATGTTTCCCGATTTATGTAGTAAATTTCAGTGACTAGTTTGTACATATTTTCATTTACAATTGTCTCACTCTGTAAAAGTAGTAATTCGGTATAACTGCTGCTGGGTTAGAATTCATGAAATGATTTGAAGAACCAGGTTATATTATTTAACTGTGGTCAATATTTGATGTAAAGGCCCTATGCATGATATACGTACGTACGCGTCGCGATGACTATATCTTTAAAAAAAAAACATGGATGTTGCAATTCTCACTTGCTTATCACTATCAGTGCATTTCGCGTTTTGCACAATTGAAGTTGAATGCTGTTTTGGCTCCGAAATGGATAAAACATTTATGATTGTCAAAAGACTGACAAACGACTTTTCTTGGTCTGGTTTTGGTACCTGGATCCGGAACCAAATTCAAACCAATCCATATTTTCAAGAATTAAATGTCTGTTATGGACCGGCTATCGCGTGAGGAGAAGCGGTATGAAGGGCAGCAATTATGTGATGATTTTGAATTGTGCCCAGAAGACCATTCTGTAAATTCCCCATGATATTGATCTCCAAGATTATTACAATTTCTTCATTTTCCACTGAAATGTGACAAATTCTGCTAGAAAATATTACAAAAAACACTTATGATTTAATATAATGTTTTGGTCAGAATTAGTTTTGCAGTGTGTGCCGAACAGCAACATTCTCACGAAGATTGATCTCCAAAGTTATTACAGTTCGGACGTTTTACACTGAAGTGTGACAAATTTTGCAAGAAATTTTCACCAGAACAAGTTACATTTAATATAATGCTCTCCACGATGATCCAGAATTAGTTTTGAAGTGTGCGCCGAAGAGCATTCTGTAATATTCTAACAAAGATTGATCTTCAAAAATATTACAATTCGTATTACGTTTTACACTGAAATATGACAAATATTGTAAAGAAATTTCACCAGAACAAGTACTGATCTCTAACTTAATGCTCTCTCAGACTTAGTATGAAAACAGTCCTCCAATGTTTCATCTGAAAATACAAAAACAAAAACGACTAAACGAGGGAAAACAGTGTTTTAAAAAATGATTTCAATAATTCACGTCCATGGTGCATAATGACAAGTTACTTGAGTGATTCGGTGCCTCGTTAATTCATGACATCATTACCCGTCTGTGTGGAGAGTGGACCCGTGCAGGATAGCTGGACAAAACAGCCACAATATTGCAGAAAACCAGGCCTCGAAGTTCAAGAAACACTTCACTATACCGCAGGCCTCCGTAGCTCTTTGGCAAGACCCAACATATTTCTTTCTATTGTACACTTGCTGAACTTTTGCCGTGAGGTTCGGACTTGAACAAATTTCACTGTAAAGCTTTGACAATCTTTACAGGTATATGTTGATTTGAAAAAACACTCGACTGCAGAACTTGTTCGGTTGCGTGGTTCAATGCTAGAGATACTGGATTATGAACGGTCAGTATCCATCAGTGGGTAATTACGAACCCTGATTCAGTTTATGTTGAATGCTAAAATAAATGAAGGTACATTCTTGGCTCTCTTTTTATCCGCTAATCAAGATCGAAAAAGAATACTTATCGTCCCCTCTACCAAAACGAGTGAGAAGTTTGAAATGACAAGATCATCAAACACTTTTGAGTTTCTTGTATTGCCAAATGTTAACAAAATCACATGCAGAAATTTGATTCAAGTACCACAAGGGAAAATGACACAGGATCAACTTTTTGCATGGGTTGAACGAAGAAAAATTTACTAGAGCGGGACTTAAACCAGAGGTCGTAGGTTCAAGTCCCGCTCTGATCACTGTTTCTTTGTTCAACCCCCACAAAATTAGTTTTCTTACAATTCCTTTCCGTTTCAAACGCGACACTTCACCCTTATAATTTCCAATGTCGAGCCAACTTAGTTAAAAACAATGTCAGTCTACTTTGAAAGGGTTTTGCCGACTGCCCGTGGTCGAGTTTGACCCTTAAGTGTTTAATTAAATACCTTTTGACTGATGACGAAGTACACAACACCATTCTGCCGTATCACTTTTCAAACAGTTGCCCCTTCAGTCAAACTCGCTTTCGAACTCATTTGTATCTGTCAAGTATTTTCAACCGCACAGGGCGATTTCATCTGCCGTCGTATTTTTTTTTATTTTTAGGGTTACGATTGGCGGAGGAGGTGTAAAAAAAGCTTTCCACCGGTGTTTGCTTTTTTTATGTAGCAAAAAAATGTGGAACTCCACGGGTCGTAGTTTGGGTATCGTTGAGTTACGGGATGAAACGCATGCGTATAAAGAAAACAAACACTTAAGTTTCAAAAATTCACATTAGAAGATTTCTGAAGATAAAGACAACACCGTTATAATAGTTTTAAGTATTTTAAAAACATTTTCCATGTCACATTGACATCACAAAGTGTCGTACAATTAAAAATCCAAGAAATCCAGATTTGAAAGCAGTCCAAACAAAAGACAAGTTTTGTTGCAAGGCTTACATTTTATGATAGTTTTAAATCACGCGGCCAGTCAGTCACTGCTACATTTTATGAGACCATTTGGTCTCGTTCATTTACTCTACATCATTGATGCTAAAATGCACTGTTCAAACCACAATCCAATTCTTGCATCTATCGAGAGACACGGCTTGTTGAAGTGCTGACTGGAAGCGGCAAGAGTGTGAAAGTACCTTTTTTTATTGAGTGTCGTTTCACTTTCGCTGTTATGGAGGCAATAAAAGTGGGTTTTATAACTTGAGGAAATGTAACAAGCTTGTTAGTGAAATTTACAGGCTGGTGTTTGTGTCGAAGCTGTCGTCTGTAATAATACAGTTTTTAAGAATGCTAGAACCTGATTCCAGTTTAAATTAAGGACATTACAATTGATCGTTTTTGTTGTTGTTGTTTTGCTGCTGATGTTGTTATTATTGTTGCCGCTGTTGTTGTGCTGCTGCTGATGTTGTTGTTGTTGTTGTTGTTGTTGTTGTTGGTGTCGTTGTTGTTGTGCTGCAGATGTTGTTTTTATTGTTGCATGCAGTTGTTGTTGTAGTTATTGCTGTTGTTGTTGCTGCTGCTTTTGCTGTTGTTGCTGCTGCTGCTGCTGCCGCTGCTGCTGCTGCTGCTGACGTGTGTATAGATCTGTAATGGTTTATCCATTGTTTAAGGGCAGGTATGTCATTGTTTTTTGAAGAGTAAACTCATTTCCATCCTCTAGTCTTTAATCGATCAACCAGCCTGCGATAATTCCATGCAATTTTGTGACCAAAATGTTGTCATTGTATTTCGTGCTCGTTCATGTTGGCGTATGAGCTTTAGTTCAATTACAGCAACCGTAGTAAGCAAGTGATTTGAAGGGCATTCAAGGATTGTGTCTGATATGAGCCCAGTAATCACTAAATGTTCAGGTTGAAACATCACCCCCCCCCCAATAGCTATACTAACCCTACACGTTTTCTTTAACTAGGTCAAACACAAGGCATCATTCAATCAGAAGCAACAATTCGACTACAAATGCACTTGAAACATATACACACAGTGCGCACTCCAGATCAGTAGCGAACGTGTCGAACAGCTCAAACTCAAGTTAAACAAATCTCATTACATGCACTGAACTAAAACAATAAATGTCCACGCGCCGCCGAAACGCACATAAAACTCCGATGGACCACCAGGATTTCAAACGACACCGCTTCGTGGTTTAAGTTCATCGCCAATGTTTTTCAAACATGGGGGAGAAAAACAGGACAGCCAAATAACCAAGGCGTGATTTTTATGTCATTTTCCCCCTAAAGTATTCAAAACAAACTTTTCATGATTCTATTAAAAACCCAATTTGAAGAAAGTGTGCCAGACGAGGGTTCTTATTCGAGGCATTGTGGTACTTCAGGCACGTCTGGGACAAAACGGGGAGGGGGGTGGGTGAACCCAAACTTAGCCCAAGTTGAGTGAAATTTCAAACCGCTTTTGGTTCTTTAGGACGCGTCGAAAAATGAGAACTCATTCTTGTGTTTCTCCCCTTACCTTTTTTAGACATGGCCATTTGCAATCAGCTCCAGACCAGTCATGGCCGACGACACGACATCCGAAGAATGCGAAAAGGAAGGTCGATCGGACACGACGAGTGACGTCATGTCAGAGTCACCGTAACACGACGACGACCGTGTCCGTGGCCACCGTCACATGTCGCCAGAAAGGACCCCCCACGTGAACGACACGTGTCGACGAGAGACACTGGAGTCACGGTTTAGTCATGTAGTCGGCGGAACTGAACACATAGAAACGTGTAGTTTCGGATGAACGGAATGAACACCCTTGAACTCTCTTAACTATGCGGACGTGAAGTAGACGATCGTGACTTTTCTTCTACAGCAGAAGACACACTTTTCACACGAAGCAGTAAGAAAACTAAAAAAGGTTTCAACAATATAATAATTGAGGGAGTGATGTTTATATTGGGTCGAAAGCTTTCCAACGCGATTGGTTGACGTTGGACTGTGACCGACTTTTGAGAGGGGATTAAATAAGAGTTATGACATGAAATATCAACCTTCTTGAGATTGCATTTATGAGCATAAAGATGTCTCTCGAATAATATGCTTCGCAATTTTGCGATTAATTTTTCTGATGAAGACGAGTTGACTCGTGTGGCTGACTATTGAATAAAGGAGGGGTATCTTGAAAGGCTAGAAAACTGTACTGTTGTCAACGCCGCGGGACAAAGTGCAAAGTTGATCAATGTCTTGAAACTCAAATTTTAGCAAAAGTGGAGTATTCTTCATAAACATCATGGTAGAGAGCTGAGAATTTGTAAACTATTGGAGGAGACTTGGCAATGCATGACACCAGGAGAGCAAGATACAGCCTACTGCTGCTTGCACTGTAAAACAAAATTGTATCGACGATTTTACTGGAAGATACCGCGCAGCATCGGTGCCAACATTCACCGTTAGATTTACGGTAACTATTTTTTTGAAAACGCATTGCATATACAAGTGCCAACAATTTACCGTACCATTTACAGCAATGTTTTTGTTTGTTTGTTTGTATTTTGGGTTTTTTTATACGTCGTGTACGGGAATCATCCTTGAAATACTATATTAAAATAGCAATGTTTTAATGGCGAAAGTGTATGTAATACAAACCGAAAACTGTTTTTGTCGTTTATCTTTTGGTAAACGGTACCCGTAAATTTGACGGCAATCGTTTGGCAGTTGGCACAAAGCTGCAAGGTACATGACCGTAAATCTACTGGACAATGTGTACAGCTTATGGAGGTAACAACGTGATGTTTGAATTACGAGCATTTTGCATTGGAAACGTAAATGGAACTTACACGTAAAGAACTACCTGAGATACGCACTCCAAAGTTTCAAAACGCCCCTTTCACTTTTACTGAAAGGCAACATTACGTCTTACTGACGGTGATACGTAAAACATGGCACGGAAAATTACGTTGATGGCTCGTTGCAATTGTACAAAGTGTATGTTAGGAACTATGAGATACCAATTTGTTGATTTTATTTTTCGTTCGGTTTGAATGTGTAAAGTTGTTTTAATTCGCTTGACTAATAGCATTCTTTCTTATCATTTACAAATAAATAAGATTTATTAAGTTCTCTGACTGGTAAATATCAACACATTTAATCCGGATTATTATAAAATAAATTTAAATGCCTATTGAATTAAACTTGGCCTCAAAATGTGCTATGGATTGGACATGATTTTCGAAGGGATGTTTGTTTGTTTGTTTGTTTTTTGGAAGATTGGAAATAACACTGGTTTTTACATTCGTACGGCAGGTGGGATTGTACCTCAGACGATGCAAGCATGTAATTTGGCACAAAGTTACAGTATGCCGTGGTGAACATTATTTGGCTGAAGTGCAATCGCAGCTTTATCCTTTGCAAAAATACAGGTGGGATAACAAGCAATGGCAGCCATTTTATGAAAATTTTGAAAACTACTTGCTATTCTATTCATAATTTTTCAATAGGACGAATCTGCGATGGCCCACAGCAAAAACATTGTTTCACTAATAGCTTACGTGGTATAAAGATGTTCAGGGTGAAAAACTTACATTCAAGTATATTTTTGCTTGAAATGCTATAGTTTTTGAGAATAAAACAATCAGTTTTGATGACGCGAGTCCAGAACCCAGCGTTTGAAAACAGAGAAAACGTAATCAATAATAATTATTTGTTTTTTCTTCACTACTTTCTGGTGACTCTGATGACCGATTGAGCTTAATCTTTCACATGTTTGTTATTTCATGTGCTGGGGACACATACTGTGTGAATTTACTGGTCTTTGACAATTAGCAAGTGTTGTCAACCACGTGCCTTGAACCATGCTGTACACACAAACGTTCATACCCGGCAGTTTATTTTCAATCTGTTATCATAAGGGGGTGATAAATTGCTGGATTTTTGGATATAAGGTTGGCTTGATGGTACCTTGCCCAGAACTGTTAATTGAGAGAGTTACGAAAACTTACGACTACGAGCCATATTCAGTCCAAAAGAAAAACCACATCTGCGCGTGCGCACATGGAGTGCCAGACTGGACTGCACATACAATGCACACTTGGGTTTGCTACATTCGGACAAAAAATATGCGTTCATCAACCACGTGACCAAATGAGACCTGTCCCTCCCTGTCGAAACTCTCTCAATGCACGGCTGTGGTCTCGCCCTTTACCTTTCACCTCTTGTGTACCCGGGTTCGAATCCCACAACGGACCGAAGACTTGCACGTGGATTTGGTTGTCAGTCCCTACCCGGGCCCAGTTTCATGTCTTGGCTTCCCGTGAGATTATGTTATTACGGCCCATAGAATCACGTCACAACGTAAGCACATCTTCGGTGGTAAACAGAGCCACGAAATTGGGGCCCGATTGCATGGGTTTTTTCCCTATTTTCGGTTTTCCTTCCACCATTAAACCTGTTTCCACGTCTTCTCTACACAAGTACCTTCATGCCTACGGGTGAACAGTCCTAGTTACTTTTTGTGAACCCTTGGTTTCGTTTCCAGAAAGATTTAAAATATATACATAAAATGACAATTCATTCCAACTTACTACTATTTTAGTTTTGAAGAAAAGTGTCATAAGTTAAAGTACCATTTCTGTTCAATTCAATTTAACTTTATTTTCAAATCAAAGCATGCAATTGTATATTTGGGTTAAAACAACAAAATAATTATAACCGTAAATTGTGATGAAAATGTGCTATACACGAGACAGTGACCGAGAAGAGAAAGAGGCAAAGATGGGGAGGGGGTTGCAAAAAACACTGCAAGCTCCATCAGTTATGGTTCTCTGTGACTAAGGATTAGTTATGATTATCCCACGTACACTTACCAATACCATTTGTTTGTTTACGAGAGTTTTTGTTGTTGTTGTGGTGGTAGGTTTTTTCGTTTTTGAAGAACAGCTTTTCAATACACACACAATACAACAAATCTGTGGAAACTCCTCTACATGCAATTGCCACGTTTACTTTTAGTGAAAACAGCAGGGGAAAACAAAATCGAGTTTCATCAGGGATTTGGTTACCCTTTCATTTGGGACCCGTTCCGCTTTCAGCAATCGAAATAAGCAGTAGTGAATCTTGAGGTCTTCCAAAACTTTTTTCCCCGTCTATATCAGTATTTGAAACGGGCATATTTCTCTGGAAGATTGGAACTGATATGAAATGTTATAGTCAGTGAGGTTTTGAATTGAAACTAATTACCCAGATAATTCCAAATTCTGTACTTTGTCTTTAAGTTACTATAAAGTGCTTCAGTTGTTTCTATTTAGGCCTACCCCGTTTACTTTTCAGATATATTTATTTTTGTAACAACAATATTTTAGTTTAAAATAATTGCATCTAGGGCCACATTATTTTGTAATGTCGCCCATAACAATGTTAGAAATGCTCGACTATGGCTGTTCCAATCTTGTTAAAGCTGGATATGATTCTAATAATATCGTCGGCTCTATCCAAGATCGTCTTAAGAGTAAAACCCACTGAATAAAAACATTTATTCGTTTCATACTTTCCTAAATCATTACCTTTTAGGCCAATTTTTTATTCATTTATTTTTTTTTACCCCAGATCTTACCAAACTCTGTCTGTTACCGCTTCCCAGGTCGTAACGTACACTGGGTGGGATCCCTGGCTGTACGGCAGTTACAGGTTGAGTCGCTTCTGACTGGCACCACAACAAAGATATTGACAAAACAGGGAGACTCGCGCCAACATAGGACCAGATAGCTCAGTTTGGTTGAGCGCCGGTGTCATAGGGAAATCTGTCCCGCGGAGATTCCATCCCCCATGGGAAATAATAGACATGGGCTGAAGGCGCTTGATTCAAAAGAGGGCGCTACACAGTTCGCCATATTGGGGGGGGGGGGGGTGTATAATCTCCTGACACACCGGCACGTTATTACGGAGGTGAAACGTTCAAGTCCTGTTCTTTATAGTCAATTTTTATTTTAAGAATGCTCACACCAAAAACTGTTAATGTATTACCAGAGATCTTGGGCACGTGCACATTGGGCTTATTTAAATTGCGGCAATCGAAATAGACAACGGTGATTCATGTGCAGTCCTATGTTTCGTTGACCTACTCTTAAAAACTCCCGGGTAAGATTGCTGTACCGGGATGAATTTCATAATCAGTAAACTTCAGAATGAAACCGATATTTTGTTCTTCTTTTCAAAACAAAATATTTACCAGTCATGAACTTTGCCGTTAAAACAATACAATAAATGCAACCATTAAAAAAAGGATAAATTGTTGGATTTGGTGTTAATTTGTGTTTATGTACGGACTGTTGCGTTGGTGTATCTCTACGGAATGTTGTGGAAGCTGAGGCGGTCAGCAAAGAAGCACAGGCATGTCATTGGCGCAAAAAAATGGAGTAAAAGAAACTAGACTACGCAAAAATCCTGAAATGGTGGTTCTGACTTTTTGTTTTAATCGAATGGCTAAACTGCTAGGCAATACTCAATTACGTTTCGGTGTCTGTCTGAAGAAATGATTGGCCGCAATCACCAGTTACTTTTTAATACTAAATTCAGAAAAATATAAAACAAAAACAACATGAGGGCGCTCTTCATGCAAACCGCTGCAGCCAGTGCCAAGCCGTACACAGCAGACTAGCCTATCCCTGTTGTACTTGATTGCAATAGTAATAATAATGAGATTACTTCGTTTTTATACTGAGTGTTTTGTTTGTTTGTTTGTTTGTTTATTTATTTATTTTTTTATTTTTTTATTTTTTATTTTTTTAGTTGCTTGGCATTAGACATTGATAGAAGTTCTTACATTGGAGTTGAACAATGTGTTTGTCAGCATTACAATAATTTTTTGTTTGAGAATGGTGCGCATTTTGAAAAGTCTCTACAAGAACACTCTTCAGTTACCGACTTCGGTCGTCGATTACCTGTTTCGATGTCGTGGTGGATCTGGTCCCCCAGGGTGCAT
This sequence comes from Pisaster brevispinus, assembly GCA_023634235.1. Taxonomy (NCBI): domain Eukaryota; kingdom Metazoa; phylum Echinodermata; class Asteroidea; order Forcipulatida; family Asteriidae; genus Pisaster; species Pisaster brevispinus. The sequence continues at coordinate 5,768,484 of JAMKCF010000017.1, forward strand.
TCCTCTGAATAAAATCCCATATAGCATACAGTGCAAAATTTTTACATCCCATAGCATACAGTGCAAAATTTTAACATCCCATAGCATACAGTGCAAAATTTTAAATATTCAAAAATACAAACTAAATACTTAGAAGTCGCACAGCTTTTTACTGTAAAGGGAATAATATCATCCTTTGACTCTTGAACTTTTATCCTCTGCTCAATTTAATATGGAGAGTCCCTGGGCCAGTCGAGTTATTCCCCTTCCAAATAAAAAACACCCTACACCGGTGTAATTTTCCAAACGTCCGAGCATCAATCTTGAAAAAATAATGTCCCTACACCTCTCAGCAAATAGGACCATTTATTTCAGGGCCTGTGTCATCCAAAATTCCTCAAGTTGGAAGTCAACAGCCCCAGGTCACAAGTGGGCAACAATGGGTTGAGCGCATCGTGTATATAAAGTGCATCATAATATCCCCACTCGTATCTCCCCCTCCCTTTTCGTAACCCCGCCCTCCCCGTCTTGGACACGGTCTCGGGTTTCACGTTCTTGGACCATCGCTGCCATTCAAGCAAATGCCTGGATGTTTTGCTCCAACGACAGATGGCGCTGTTGCCGTTTTACAGACACCGCAAAGTAATAGTTGTTTTATAATAGTGATGTACTTTGTCCATTTCGTTAATTTCACTGAGTTACTGAGCTGTGGCACTAAGTTCCTAAAGCCACTGTTCAAAGTTGATACTCCTATAACCCGTATTGCAATAATAACGGGGGAAAAGGCTGTTAATTGTTTGTGCGTTCTCGTTGCATCCACTTGCATTTAGCTTAACTGTTCTTTCTGCCTTCTAATAAAAATTACATCTGATTTCCATTCGCCTCAGGAATTGTTTAGAGGGTTTTAGGGCGGTGGTACTTCTGTACAAGGGGGAAAATAGTGTGTTAGAGAATGGGAACATCGGGGGGGGGGATCATCTGCCCATATCGGGCATGGTATCGCTCGATGTCCCCATGGTACCCTCAGCACATGGTGCCCTCAGTGCATGGTACCCTCAGCACATGGTACCCTCAGCACATGGTACCCTCAGCACATGGGACCCTCAGCGCACCCTCAGCACATGGTGCCCTCAGCACATGGTGCCCTCAGCACAATGGTGCCCTCAGCGCATGGTACCCTCAGCACATGGGACCCTCAGCACTTTGGGATGTCAGAGGCCATTGCAGTGGGTACGTGTATGACCAATAGCCCGTTTGAGAGGTATACACGTTCATCAAGAGTAACTTTCATCATAAATGGAAGAAGGTAAAGTAGTTTCCTTCCTCGATGTTCAAACCAAGTACTCTTCTTTTGTTAAGGCTCTGGTAACGTCAGACAATGTTTACAATTTACCGCAGTCGGTGAAAGTGATTCAGCGAAATTTACTTCTTTTGTCGTTAACTTTAACCCATTAAACAAATAGTTCAACTCACTGGATCTAAATCTGTGTGTTCAATTTCCCTGCAGGGGAAGGACTAAGCACATAGCTTTTAAGGTTCTTGTTCGATGAATCATGAAGGCTTGTTCTCCTCATCACTTCAAGCTAAATATTTAAGACCTTATGTCAAGCATGTCGTGGAGGTGGATTAATGAACAACACAAGCAAGTCAGTCAACGTGATGACATCAACTATTTGTTTTACAGTTTGAATACTGTTGCCATGAGGAATAGCAGTGTTGTCATTCGCATGCCCGGGCGAAACCTCCAGGGAGAGTGTTCAGCGTTGGGTAGGCTATAACTCGTAGTTCATGCACGGCGCGGGGGCTTTTTACTGACGACGTAGGACGATCGCATCAGGGGAGTTGGCGAGAAGGCATTTTGTAGTGTCATGTTTTCCCGCGCGCGGGCTTCCAAGCAGGAACAATATTGGCTTAATGTCTGCAGCTCAGTCATGCGCAATTAATCATAACGACCATGGTAATTAAGTGAAAACAGTTGTTTTAGTTATTGCAGTTTTTAATATCCGTACCCCGAGGTGATGCTGAAGGCGTCTCTAGTAATTAAATCAAATGCCAGGACCCTGATAGGTAGGGAAGCATTGTGGAATGATATGCTTGTGGTCAACGACAATACAAAATTAATTTTTGATAAACGTTAATAAAATGGTAGACGCCGTTATAACTCTTCGTCAATAAACACAGTGAATCGAGCTTCTTCATCGCCCGCTATGGGAGTGTTAAAGGTACGATTCAGCATAAATAAATAAAAAAGTAATTTCGTTTGAATTATCTGGTTTTCAACAAAGCACACCATACGACCTCTTGCTGAAAATGTTATCAAAACAGTTAGGCACATGCACTTTTGAGAGAAAAAAATATATAAACAAAATATAAAAACTCGAAAATGAGAATAAGACACACGTGACAGTATTTTAGTGGCAAATAGTTTTCTCAGCACACTTGGTACTAATTGTGTACAAAATGGTGGTTTGAAATTAAACATCGTTCATTTGGATCATTTTAATAGCATCATTATTTTCAAATTTTTCATTTATAAATTATTGACACGTTTCGGCTTATTTGAAACTGTAAGGAATGGGAAAATGCAAAAAATACACACCATGTACAATCAGAAAGATTTATTTGTTATATATTTATAGATATTCCCAACTACACTTTCTATATATTTATCTATATTGCAGTATTTATTTCCAAATAGAGCCAACTCATCTACGCTTTCTCCGCTGAATATCTATGTGCTTACAGCGAATTGCCAAACCGACAACTATTCATTATTCATTAAATACCTACTCGTCCATTATAGTTTCTATTATTATCTATTTCTATTTTTATCTTCATTTCAAAAATAGAAACTAATTATTTGTGATTTTTTCTGAATATCCACCTGTTTATACCTTTATTGCCAAATAGACAACTATAATATAACTGTCTATTTCGCCATCTGTATTTCCAAAACAGACAAAAACTAATGTCACATTATCTCTTTCTGTCTGTAACCTTTACTTGCAAAATAGACGATAATTATTAAAGTTTATTTCCATCAGTATCCATCTATAAATAGTTGACATTTATATTGCTAAATGGACAACATTTATTTGTCTGTCACTTGTCAATCATAATGATTACAATCTTTGTTTCCAAAATAGCTATAACTATTTAGCTATTACATAATCCATCCTTTTTTTCTGTTTGCGAAACAGACATGCATCTCTATTTCCGTCAGTAACTCCAGACAAATAAAAATGTCCGTCTAATATTTCCTCGGTCATGGTTATCCAGCATGAATACCCGATGGATGTAGCGACTTGAGGACGAGACTAGCCCTGTGTGTAATATCCCCTCTTTAAGATGCCCGTAAGCGCCGACACAGTGGGGATATATTGCAGCCGGATACTGTTTCGTCAATGTGAAAAGTTGACCTTTTTAAATACCCAGGATGCCCATGCGTCGGGAATGAAACTATGGCCGTTAATGTAAACCAACACTCAACTGTGAAAGAAACCAGAAGACTAAATATTATCACCAACCGATTTTTGAAACAAGGGAATATGAGAGGTGGAAATATTCACACTTCGAGGTTTCCGAGTACATTTGACGTTCGTGTTATCATTAAACCTATATGTATGGTCGCACTTGGACGTGATTGGCAAATGGGTTTTCAAAAAAAATAAGCACCCTCAACCCAAATTTGTTTCAGAACGTTAATGTGAACATTGGATATTTTCTTTCTCCAAGAGTTTTTGATACTAATTAGAATTGAAAAAAGAAGATTTGATTTCATGGTAAAAAATAGTCTTCGTTCAAGTTGCTTTTCTCGTTTTTGTTCCCGCGAGACTCGCACAGTCTATTAAAAACGTGTTTACATATTTTGATCTCTTTTTTTTTCACCAGGTTGATGTGTACAATAAATACAATAAGAGATTGTATCAAATTAATTTGATACAATCCTTTATACTTGGCAAGGTACAATTTTGGTGCACTTAATCAAGTTCAATGTTCTTTTCTTCTGAACTCTATGCAACATATTATATTACACATTCATTTTGCCCATCTCACCAATGTTATGTGTACATAACAACTTTATGCAAATCAAGGTTTCAGTCAAGGTTTCAGGCACTAATTATTCATAACTCTGGCCAATCACAGTTGGTTTGGTTGACCAATCAGCAGCTAGGTGTTTTGGCAAAGTTTTGTTGGTGTGTGAGGCCAATCATTAGCAGTGTTTCATACCAATGGAAAAAATAGTTAGTCAACCAATCAGGGGAAGCAACATTGAACTTGGCATGGCTTTAGAGCACATGTGTCACTCTGTCACAGTTTTCTATGCAAGCTGGTTAAAATTGTTTTGTGCTCCTACGTTTTCCAAAATGTTTTGAAGCAATTTTTGCTTTGGTGTCACCGGTTTTCCTTGATTGTGCAAGACCCATCATGCCTCGTCGGCAACAGAGTAAAGAAAAATCGGCTCCTCAGCCCAGAATAGCAGCACAAAGACGTCCAAGACGTTCTTCTAGACCTTCAACTGCGATGTTGAACCTGGCTCAAGCAGGGGCTTCTGCTGGTATAACGCCTCCATTGATCAGCAGTGACAGGTCCAGTTTGGCGAGGATCACGACTGCAGCTTCAGCTCAGGTCATCCCAAGTAGTACTAGTACTTTTAGTAGCTCTAACATCAGTGGTTTTTCTGCGGGAACCGAGAGTGTGCCACATCCAACGATGCCTACACCGGGGATGCCTCCGGGAACCGAGAGTGTGCCAAACCCAACGATGCCTACAGTGGGGATGCCTCCGGGAACCGGGAGTGTGCCACAACCAACGATGCCCATAGCGGGGATGCCACCAGTGATAATGCCTGCTGGAACCGGGAGTCCTCTTGCACAGTCAGTGGTTCAGCCGGGGAGCTCCGCTGTCATGCAGCCTGCAGCGCCTGCACAAGTTTGGATGATGTCTTCGCCTGTGGTGTCTGGTAGCGCTAGTAGTGGTATGATTAATTCTGTTAGTAACAGTAATAGTATCAATAGTACTGGTGCCAGTGGTCAGGGTAATTTGTTGTTACATAGTGCAGGGAGTATGGCTGGGATAGGGGACGGTTTAAGTGTACCGGTAAATTCATTCAATCCTCAACCTTTGCCAACATCCAATATTCCTGCATTGGGGTTTTTTCTCCCCATTTCTGTAAAAGAAAAGATTTGGCAGGGTTGCTATGTTGATTTTTCTCTGCTTTATCAAGAGAATGCGTCCACTGTTGCTGCGATGTCGGACAAAAGTTCCGATTTGGAATTTAAGCTGGTCGGGGATAGGATGGTCCTCAAACAAGCATCTAAAATTCGTAGGAAGATAGATTCACTTGACAAATGGCAGTCCGCATTTCACACATTTATGTCAGTGTTTCTAATGAAACATCAGCACCGCTGGGCCGAACTGCTAAAATATGCAGAGACCATCCGTACTGCATCTTTTCAGTTTCCGGGATGGGGTTGGAAAGCATATGACGAGCAGTTCCGCTTGCGTCAGGAAGCTAACCCATCACGTTCTTGGGGTGTTGTTGATCCTGAGTTGTGGCTTACTGTTGCTGCGGCTGCGGTAACCCATTCCTCCTTTGCCACTCGTGCAGCCCAGCCCCAGGGGCCCCAAGGCGCAAAGCAAGGTCACTGCTTTGCATTTAACAGTTTCAAAGGTTGCCACTTTAAGTCATGTCGCTTTCAGCACAGGTGCGACAAATGCTTGCGTGAGGGCCATGGGGCACATATTTGCCGTGGTAACACTCAACGTTTTGACAACAAAAACATGTCCCGCCAAGTAGCTGCTGGGGCAAAGGCAGTTAAGGATGTGAAGACACCATCCATGAAATAGCAATTTGCGCCCCCTACCCCAATCAAAGTCGATATGTTGGTGGCAATGCTTAAAGAGTATCCTAATGCTTCTGCGGCAGGTTCACTTCAACATGGGTTTACTTTTGGGTTTTCACTTGGCTTTAATGGCCCTCGCATTAGCCGGTTTTCTGATTGTCTGAAATCAGCCAAAGCACTTCCACATATTGTGATGGACAAAATTTCTAAAGAAAGAAGTTTGGGTAGAATTGAGGGCCCTTTTGACACACCCCCATTTGCTAACCTCCAATGTTCACCTATTGGGCTGGTGCCTAAACATGAACCTAATTCATATCGTATGATACACCACCTTTCATTCCCTGCTGGAGAATCTGTTAACGATTTCATTAATCGGGATGAATGTGTTGTGCATTATGCCTCTTTTGATGAGGCAGTTAACATTGTGCGTAACATGGGACGTGGTGCATGGTTGGCAAAGTCTGATATAAAGTCAGCTTTCAGGCTCCTCCCTGTTGCTCCGTCTGACTATGAACTACTGGGGTTTACCTTTCAAGGAAAGTATTACTATGACAAATGTTTGCCAATGGGCTGTTCAATTTCCTGTGCACTATTTGAAAAGTTCAGTACGTTTCTGGAATTCCAAATTCGGAAAGTTACAGATTCTTCCGCCATTACCCACTATTTGGATGATTTTTTCTTTGCTCATGGATCACATAAGGGTTGTAAAGTCATCATGGAGGGGTTTTCCAAAATGTGTGAATCACTAGGTGTTCCCCTTGCCATAGAGAAAACTGTTGGCCCGCAACAAGCATTGACTTATCTAGGCTTGGAAATAGACTCACAAATGATGCAGGTGCGTGTGCCTCTTGATAAAGTTATTGCACTAAAAAATACGCTCCACAGGGTACTTGCTAAGCACAAAGTTACACTAGTAGAAGTTCAATCGATAGTGGGCACTCTGAATTTTGTATGCCGGGCGGTGGCGCCGGGGAGGGCATTTCTTAGGCGCTTAATATCGCTGACACATGGTTTGACCAAATCATATCATAAGGTGCGTCTTTCCAATGGTGCAAAGCAGGATTTATCTATGTGGTTGGAATTTTTATCCCATTTCAATGGGGTTTCTGCTTTTTCTAACTGTGGTTGGGAATCTAATCATACCCTTGACCTTTATACGGACTCAGCAGCGACCATTGGTTTCGGGGCATATTTTCGAGGGCAGTGGGTCCAGGGTAGATGGCAGACCTCAGTTCTTTCAAACCCACCTTCAATCGCCTTGTTGGAATTTTATCCTGTTGTAGTTGCAGTTAAATGCTGGGCCGAACAATTAGTCAATAGGAAGGTTTTGTTTCATTCAGATAATATGGCAGTTGTGCATATTATTAATGGTCAAACGTCACAATGCCCCAAAATCATGCAACTGCTTAGAATCTTTGTGCTCACATGTCTCAGATTTAATATTTCATTTAAGGCTGTTCATGTACCAGGTGTGCTTAATAACATTGCTGACTCTTTGTCACGTTTCCAGGTAGAACGTTTTCATGCAGCAGCACCACAGGCGGTATGTCACATGACCCCATTACCACTTCTTCCCCAAGTTTGGTAGGATCAGAGATGAATCGCTTACTAGCTATGGCTTGGTCGACAAACACTTTGAAAACGTATGCCACTGGTTGGCAAGCTTTTTCCCAGTTTTTACAGCATGGTGGGCATGCCCTTACTTTTCCTGTTACAGTACATGTGGTTCGGGAGTTTGTGGCTTGGCTGTCACTGCGCCGATTAACCTCGGCAACAATATCGACATATGTCGCCGGGGTTAGTCATTTTCACAAAATTAATGGTTTTCAGGATCCAACTAAAGATTTTATAATAACGAAACTGCTTGAGGGCACACGTCGTGCTGCTCCCAAGAATGACACACGGTTACCAATTTCTCTTCCAATTTTGCAGGATATTCTGGGTGCCCTGCCTCTAGTCTGTACAACACAGTATGAGGTTACCATGTTCAGAGCCGCTTTCCTCTGCGCTTTCTTTGGTTTTATGAGGGTGGGAGAATTCACTGCTAATTCCAAGCTTACAATACAGCCATCTGCTCTTCGGGTTGGGGAAGTGCGTTTTTGTCATTCACAGCAGCATGGTCATTCTGTAGAAATAAGTTCCCAATGTAGTAAATCGAATCAATTGGGGCCCCCCCAAATCATTCGCCTAGCACAAGCTCAAAATCTTGCGTTTTGTCCAGTCGCAGCACTGCACAAATTTCTCACTGTACGCCCAAAATGCCAAGGTATTCTTTTTTGTCACTTTGATGGGGGTCCCCTCACTAGGTTTCAGTTTGGTTCAGTGTTACAGAAGGCAATAGGCTGTTTAGGGATGGAGGGACTTAATTTCAAATCACACTCACTTCGGATTGGTGCTGCTACAACTGCATTTGAGTTAGGAATCCCCATATCCGATATTCAGAACCTGGGCCGTTGGCGGTCAGAGGCAGTGGTGCGCTATATTCGTCCACATCGCCTATAGTAACCTAAAGTGGCTGTGCTTAATTACTACTCATGGCTCATGTTTTCTTGTGATGTTATTTCTATAACTAGGTACCCCTACCGTGTGGATAGTTGGGGACTCCATTGTTCGGCGAGCCAAACAGCCGCTTAATGTTCCAGCCCGGATACTTTGGAAGGGCAAGGGTGGGGCGGGGCTAATACACATTCCGGACCTTTTAAGTTCCATGAGGTCGCGCCCTCCGGATATTTTGATTATTCATATTGGCACCAATGATCTTGTGAGCACTGACATGTTTCAGATTAGACAGCGTATTGCGTATTTCTTGCAATATTGTAAGCAGATTTATCCAAACACTATTTTAGTGTGGTCTGCAATTTTGCCACGTCTATTCTACTTTGGGGCAAGGCAGCAAGGCGCAGTAGAACATATCAGACGCTCCATCAATCGGTGGGCGCGGTCTTGCTGCAGGCAAACTGAGGCAATCTTTCTCCCTCACAATGGTTTTCAGTGGCAAAATCATGCTCTGTTTTTATATGATGGGGTTCACCTTAGTGTTGAGGGTACTAACCTGCTGCTATCGGACTTTGTGGCTTGTATTGCTTCATACGTTTAGTGATTAGAACTTTGCAATTTGGGTTGCTTCTGTTGTTCCTGTTGGGGCGTGCTGCGCACGTGTGGCGTTTTTACAGGATGTCAAGGAAACCAACCCAAAATATACACACAATAACCTTTAGAAGTATTTTTGATTATTGTTGCTTAATTGTCTTTGGGTTATAATACAACATAATTGTCATTTGTAAGGGGTCAACCACTCCCCCCCTTTATGTACCTATTGGGGGTTCTTGTGCTGTATTTCCATAGCACAACTCCGGTTGACCTCAACATATATAATTTGTATGTATTGCTAACAGTCTCAAACATTCCCTTTAAGCAACATGTAGTCAGGGTTGGATTGGGGGCCAGTTTAAAGAGAGGTACATGTATATAGGTTGGACCTGGGAGTCCATTGATTTAGGACCTGGGCGTCCATTGATGGTATAATTTTGGACCTGGGAGTCCATTGGTAGTTTCGGACCTGGGAGTCCATTGAAGATACAAATTTGGACCTGGGAGTCCATGGACCTGGGAGTCCTTTGGACCTGGGAGTCCTTTGGACCTGGGAGTCCAATTCTGTGGAACGTTTTTAGGACCTGGGCGTCCATTGGTGTTTAAAATTAAAATGTTTGACAGTTTTATGTGAGGTTTTAATTATGCCAGCTTGCCAAAAAATATCGGTATCTGGCGAAACATGTTAATAAAAACTGTGGCGAAAACACAATTTGAAGGTGTCTATTGTCCTTCCCTCCGAGTCCTAGTGTAAGAGATTGTATCAAATTAATTTGATACAATCCTTTATACTTGGCAAGGTACAATTTTGGTGCACTTAATCAAGTTCAATGTTCTTTTCTTCTGAACTCTATGCAACATATTATATTACACATTCATTTTGCCCATCTCACCAATGTTATGTGTACATAACAACTTTATGCAAATCAAGGTTTCAGTCAAGGTTTCAGGCACTAATTATTCATAACTCTGGCCAATCACAGTTGGTTTGGTTGACCAATCAGCAGCTAGGTGTTTTGGCAAAGTTTTGTTGGTGTGTGAGGCCAATCATTAGCAGTGTTTCATACCAATGGAAAAAATAGTTAGTCAACCAATCAGGGGAAGCAACATTGAACTTGGCATGGCTTTAGAGCACATGTGTCACTCTGTCACAGTTTTCTATGCAAGCTGGTTAAAATCCCACCTCCACCCCTACATCCGCCTTGGTTTACTGGAGCGTTTTTACAGGATGTCAAGGAAACCAACCCAAAATATACACACAATAACCTTTAGAAGTATTTTTGATTATTGTTGCTTAATTGTCTTTGGGTTATAATACAACATAATTGTCATTTGTAAGGGGTCAACCACTCCCCCCCTTTATGTACCTATTGGGGGTTCTTGTGCTGTATTTCCATAGCACAACTCCGGTTGACCTCAACATATATAATTTGTATGTATTGCTAACAGTCTCAAACATTCCCTTTAAGCAACATGTAGTCAGGGTTGGATTGGGGGCCAGTTTAAAGAGAGGTACATGTATATAGGTTGGACCTGGGAGTCCATTGATTTAGGACCTGGGCGTCCATTGATGGTATAATTTTGGACCTGGGAGTCCATTGGTAGTTTCGGACCTGGGAGTCCATTGAAGATACAAATTTGGACCTGGGAGTCCATGGACCTGGGAGTCCTTTGGACCTGGGAGTCCTTTGGACCTGGGAGTCCAATTCTGTGGAACGTTTTTAGGACCTGGGCGTCCATTGGTGTTTAAAATTAAAATGTTTGACAGTTTTATGTGAGGTTTTAATTATGCCAGCTTGCCAAAAAATATCGGTATCTGGCGAAACATGTTAATAAAAACTGTGGCGAAAACACAATTTGAAGGTGTCTATTGTCCTTCCCTCCGAGTCCTAGTGTAATACTGTAAAGTCCCCGTGGGAAGTTTGTGTGGCCTTTAACATTAAAAACACAACACGAAACGCCGATATTTCAAAGGATATATGATAAAATAGAAAAAGAGTATGCCTACAATAAATCTTTTTAAAAAAGAAAAAAGTAAACCTCAGAAAGATAAAAAGGCAGATACTAAAATATATACACCATACGTCAGTAATTGTATAAGAGGTATATTGGAAGACAATTGAGTTAGAACCGAGTGATACCAACTAGCTCTCCGTTCCAGCTGCCTCATTGTATAGCTTTAATGGCAGTCGGAACAAAGGAACTGCCACAGCACCGGGTTCTGATGGCGCCTGTCAGAAAACGATTGCTTCTGAAGCTTCTCTGGAACTTTCAAGTGAAGTGGGTGGGAGCTGTTTGAAAGTATGTAGGCCTATTTGATTTTATCTTAAACGAGAGGTTTGTGTCAATCATACGGTACAGCCTGCTGAGTACTGATTATTTTGTTAGCCTATTTGACTATACTCTACCCACAAGTTACCCTTATCTGTGCCTTTACACGATATTTATTGTAAACCAAATCACCACTTATATACCGAAAATCATCTTTACCACACATTGTATTCATGTTTCATTACACTTCGTGTTTCATAGTCAGCAGGATACATTGTATCAACGACACGTATCATGTTTTCCTCCGCGCTAATGTGTGAAGGTGATACGATGCCGTAAACATCGCGTGGATGTGACATTTACATCTGCTTCTACGGCTCACACTAATTGCCTTAATTGCATAAGACGACTTCCCCATTCATCATCCATCTTCGTTGGTTTCAAGACAAATTGCACGAATTGTATATAATCACGTGAGAGCGCATACCACTGATTATAAATTTCATACTAATCAGCGGCAAATAATCAGGTAAAATTTAAGGGTGAGTGCTGCTAGGGGTGGGGCACCTATAATTGTAGTTTGCGTCTTTATTATTCTTAAAGGCTAACAACTCTACAAGTTTATGACCATTAACACTCGCTTGGTAAACATTGTAAGAAACGACCCCTTTGAAGTAAATGTAGTTTTAGAAAAGAGGTAATTTTTTGTTCACCCCCAAAGTCTGAATCTGAGAAAGGTTTCAGGCATGAAGCATTTCCCAGGCATCTGAAAGCACATAGTTCTATGCAACACGGGTGTTTTTTTCTTTCATTATTTTCTTGCAGCTTCGATGACCCATTGAGCTTAAATTGTCACAGGTTTGTTATTTTATGCATATGTTGGGATACACCAAGTGAGGACACTGGTCTTTGACAATTACCAAAAGTATACCTAACCTTTAAAGTAGATCTCAATCAATGCAATGATTGGTACGCCCATTTACAGCGCTCTATATACCGTTTACTTTGTTTCTTTTAGTATAGGACAATCTGACGTGGATGAGAGTGAAAACAAAGAACCCAGTATGAATTGTCTGCGTTTATACAGAAGCTGTCTTTTTAAAGGGAATGGTAAATTGGAAGCAGGACATCGACACACACCGATAAACCCGTTGTTCTATGTGCTAATGTTTTATTTAGTGTATTTTACACGAGCCCCCATCCCCACGCCCCGCCCACACCCCTGAATTAATTTCCCAGCCCCCTCCTAAGTAACATAATTATATTCTTGGTTGTACACACCACGGTGCATTCATTGAAAGCATAGAGGAAGGAAATGGAAACCTAGTAGAAGTAATGAATATACCGTTCCCCCAAAAAACAATCGTAAGACGATAGTATGATTTTCCCAGTAATGTGTAGGTGTTTGATCTCTACATTGGAACATCCAACTGTTCTTTCAATTGTGATTCCTAGAAAGTCTTCTTTTTTACTTATTCCATGAACTATCACCCCTCCCCCCCCCCGAAAAACGATGTTTAACATTTAATCGTGTATTTTGTTTATAAAGGAGGAAGGTTCCGACCTTACTTAACTTATTTTGGGTTTGAACAAGGAACAAATAACTAGAGTGGGCTTGGACCTGCAACCTCCGGGTTTATCGTGACGGCGCTCTACCAACTGAGCTTATTAAATTCCTCCAGGATTTCTTCACCATCACTACAACATTTGATTCTGAAATGGGTTTTTTTTAACGTCCAAGCCTCAGTTTTGCCAAACTTAGGTTGTTAGGGAAAACAACAATTAAGTTTGTTATGTTTATCTTTACTTTCAAATTCGTCATCACGATTCCATTTTAACGTAAATGAGTTTTTTTGTTTTTTTTAGTTTAGAAATTTCCCCTGAACCATTTGTCGAAGTTTTGTAACTCAAAACTATTCCGCCCCCCGTTAATTTGGACGGTTTGTTCAGCAGTTTCCAGGAGTAAGGCATCCAGTATGTTTGCGCAATTTATATCCCTGTTGACATTTGTCCCGCACAATGTAAAAAAAAAGGACGCAGTGCATACAGTTTGCACTGCGTGGATGGCAGATCCATTGTTTAAGACGAGCCCCTTTTGTCAGTTGAAATCAAATCCCTTTAACAAATTGAGAAAAGTCAACCTTCAAGGAGTGTATGTATTTTAGTTTTTGAGTGGCTTCTGTGTATATTGACTGATCAACTTGGCGAGCTGAACTTTTAAGCCATGCCCGAAATGTGGCCACAGGGTGCCCCCCCCCCCCGTCACCCTCAGCGCGCACACACAGAAAAATGTTCCTATACTTTAACACACTCTTTTCCTCATGTACAGAAGTACCCACTAAAACCCTCTTCAGAATTCCTGAGATTCCCAGAACACAATGAAAACACAATAGGAGGGGGGTACACCATGCCACATATCGAGCACCAAGTATGAAATTTACACCCCCCCCCCCCTAAAATCCTCTTCAGAATTCCTGAGATTCCCAGAACACAATGAAAACACAATATTGGAGGGGGTACACCCTTTCCACATTAAGTATGAACTTTACCCTCCCCCCTCCCATCCCTCGACCGGATCATTATCAATGCTATAAATGACTGTATAAATGCACAAGGAGTACCAACACAAGGAACTTTGGGGTCGGAGGTTGCCATTTCAACTCTTACTCCTCCCTCAGCCCGTAGAAGATTTCATTGACTGAATGTGTAAGGAGCACCCAACGTGCCTGGTTTACAACCACAGGCTTTACAAAGACATGCGTTGTAGTATACGACTTTGGCAAACGTCGAGTCCGTGCTCTCTCGTTGTAAACCGATAGTCTGTACACACAGCCCACGGTAGAAGACTGAGACAGTTCGCGGTTGTTTGGGGTCGGGTGCAGAACAGTGTGTCTTCCTCATCCTTTACTCTCTCCACAAAGACGATGAAAACAGCCGGATGCAGCACCAGCTATCCCTCGCTGTACATGAGACTAAAAGGATCGGCGAAGACTACCGTTATACTACTAGGAACCATGGGATAACCAAGTACTCGATTGCCCACACAACACACGTATATATGTCGGCCTGTGCTGTTTAATATTATCGTCGTTACTAGCCGGCCGTGATAATATCGTGCAGCGGGAGAGAGTGATTTCGTCTGGTCGGGAATAATTATCAACGTGACAGAAACGGCACCCGCGCAAATTCCTCGGTGGATTGTAGGACCATGTCAGCCGATTCATTGCTCCGCAATTAGGCAATTCATTTCGATAACTCGGAGCCACCAAGAGTGAAGCCAATTTCCTTTACCGATCGTGACCGAAAACAACAAAAGTACATGGAGATTTTTCTTGACAACGAGGCGTAGAGACACCCCGTTCTTGTTGTATTCTTGGACTCCGTTCCATTCAACACATCGTGTGGAGTGATTTTTGAATTATCATTTTTTTTCTCCAAGATCCTGGGATTTTTATCTGGCAGGAAACCATTTCTTAAGTGGAGCGTGTGCGGACTTCGCCAGATTCGTCTTCAAAACACATGAGGTAGGTTCCACGCTAATCTATATTACGGCCTTTGCTTATTATTATTTCGTGCTAATAGAAAACATGATTATAACACGTGCACGGCTGAGCAAGTCGTGTACCCCGGCCGTGGTAAAATCGACACATTTCTTTAACCAGGGTAGTCGAGGATATTCAACATGATTTAACTTAATAATACAAAGTTCAGAAATGATGTCGTTATGGGAAATCCTGATGTTTAGAATAGTGGCAGAGACAGTCACGCGGAGCGACGGTAGTAAAGTAACATACAATGTGTGTGTGTGTGTGTTGTTGTTTTGGGATTTTTTTTTAAATATATATTTTTTAATTTTGGGTTTTGAACAAAGACAAATATACTGGAGCGGGACTTGAACCAACGACCTCTGGATTAACGTACCGGCGCTCTACCAACTGAGCTATCCAGCCCTATGTTGGCGGTCTCCCTATTAGTAAATATCTTTGTTCGGTTTTTTTTTTTTTTTTTTTTTTTTTTTTGTTGAGATATCTCCCAACTCACAAGGCCGGACGGCCACTTCAAGGTGAGGGCTACACTTAACTGATTTGGGCTATCGACCCAGATCAACTGTCACCATGGGCACGTTGCCACCTACTCCTGGGGCTGAAACAGGGTTACCCCCTTCACAGTCCGTAAGGATGTAGGCATGGGTATCATCCAGTAGGAGCCTGGTTGGCAGAGCAGAGTGCACTACCTTCCCAACTTTTGACGAAGCAATTATGGTTAGGTGCCTTGCTCAAGGACACATGTGTCATTACCGGGATTCGAACCCACACTCTGCTGCTGACAACACCAGAGCTTGGGTCCGATGAACTTTGAATTATAGCGTCACATCAGGTTTAACAATCATGACAACGTAACCAGATTGGTTAGGGGCCTACATCCCTTCTTTAATCAAACGAAGTGGATCTGTGACAATTATTCTGCATTATTATTTTGAAATGTAATATGTTTGAGGACAAGGTCGGTAATTAGGCCTATCTAGGGGGGAAAATGATTACATTCGATTTGAAATCTCACTAGTTATAAAGTTATAATTTTGTTGTGACTATTTTCTGGTACTTTTGATGTTTGTAAGTAAAATACCATTCAGTCAGTAGACTGCAATGTTTGAATTTTGTCTTCTTCTGCAAATAAAGCATAAAACATAGACTTCATCCCAGTACCAGTCATTTAAAGACATATTTACCAAATTATCCAAATTGAGGAATCGAAGAATCGGACAAAGCACTTTCTTGTTTCAATCGCCGCTTTCAAAGCCTGAACGTAACACAAAATCCTCAACAAAACGTGAACACTTTTCCTTTACGGTTTTAAGCTGAAACCGCGGTCACGGTAGGCCTAACTGATGACAAGTACGCACTGTGGTTTGGGGTTATTGTTGAAAAGTTGAGGGTGTGAGTTTGTTTGACTCCAGCCAAAAAAAAAAAAAAAAGAAGTGCTTTCCCTTTAAGGTATGCCTGCGCATTGTAACAGTGGAGGAGCTCTCCGTGACCTGCTCGATTATCATGGGCATCGTTATGCATGTAAAATGGCAGCTCTATAGTGTATGACTGCGTTACCATAGTAACTTGTTTAATATCACTCTCAGAGTGAGTTGAATAATATTATTGTTCAACTCTGTAATCAAATCCTTACGAAACACAAAAAGGGGGTGTACTTTTTGTATTTTCCTCCCATTTGATTGTAAGAATCAGTGACCGCTTACAGGGTCATAAAGACCCGTCAATGCTGTTTTATCAATGTATTAATAAACGGCCGGGATGTCTTTGAGCACTCGTTTAAATATTCATAACAAGCGGCGATTTTTCCTTTATGACCGTGACCCAGCATGTTTCCCCAACCGTGACAACTGTCAAGCCATGTGAGTTGTACTCGGCATCAGCTAAATCTCCAATGATTTCATGGTCCTTTTCGAATCGACATTGAACATGACTAAAACATTGTGCGAGTCTCTATGGTTTTAAAATTTGACACACAGACTGCCGCGACGTAGTAGTTTGCATATCATTTTTTTTTTAAATTGAGTAAAATCAGCAGCAGATACAACTGTCAGACAAGACTTAAATTAAAGGTGCATCGTTGGTGAATTAATTTTCAGCCTCGAGTTTTCAATGAACACACCTTCACCTCATTTTAACTTTTCCAAAATTTGTTCCGTGTTAACCGTCCTCTCGAGTGATCTCCTGGCCTTGTGTGAGGCCATTTGCCTTTTCTTCCCACAGCCCCCCCCTCCAAGATAAAATAACAAGAATACAACACAACAAATAATGATAATTAGTTAAATAAAAAAATTAATAAATAAATGCAAAATGTAATAATAATACCAATTAATATGAATAAATAAATATAAACAAACAAATAAATTAATTAATTAAATAATAGTAATAATAATTTTACCCAAACAAAACAGAATCGGTGCTCCTGTTTGTATTGAACGCAACGAAAATCTGTGTATGTTTTGTAAAAAAGAAATTCTTCTTGTCAGTAATGTGATAACATGATCACAAATCAATTACTTGATCGATGCGAACGGGGGCAGAATCTGGTCGACAGAGCTCGAAACAGGAAGTTTTCAAAGATTAAAAAACAAACAAACAAACAAACAAACAAACGGAAAAAAGACATCATGGACAATCAAAAGAACCCCTTGAAACAAACATTGTGACTGGTGCCTGGTTAAATTTTTTATTTTTAATAGGAACCAATTCCATAAAGCTGAAGTTTGTCTTCTTTAAGTACACAAATATGTTGCTAAGCTTAAGTGGGTTACCAGTCAAAATAATATCATGTAATGTTTTTATCGGGGTAAGCAAACCTTAAAATATGTAAATACATTTTTATTGCTGGTTGCTTAATTAAACTGGGTCGAAGACCCCCCCCCCCCCACCCCGTGGCTAAACCAGACAATTTTATGGGGGTGGCAAAGATATCTGCACTTCTTCGATCTCATCTGGAGGGGCAAGAAGGGGGCAAGGGTTCTGGAAGGGGGTGCCCCTGCCCCCTCTGGTTACGCCACGCCCTTCAACCCCAACCACAACCCCAGCTGTAACCCGTTTTCATGTCCCCTTGGAGCTTGTTGTAATTTCATAATAAGAGGATCACAACTGACGTCGTATATTTTGGGGGAGCTTAAGTGCGTCATTTCTACAAAGGAGTTTACTGGGAAATGCAATCTCATTATGTTAATTATTGGCCTCACGTGATGCGCTTTCTTCCTCCCCCATCGTACAGCCTACCTTGTTCTCGTCCATGAACACAATTATTGTAATTATTGTAAAAGTGAGCAAATTGGCTTGACGACAAAAATGCAGTCTGTATTGATGTTATGGAACGTATTCCGTACGATTGAATGATTTACATTCAAGGGATGTTTGAAGCTTTGCATGTGTGGATATACAAGAAGAAACTATAATTAGTAAACTTGTACAACCATTTACCTCTCCTTCCTTTTTTTTTTGGGGGGGGGTCTTGGCTCTGAAAAGGGCCGGTGTGGGCTCACCTTTCATGAAATAAGTCAGCTAATTTTAAATGTATTACGAATGTGTATGCCATGCGTAATAATTTATACACCGCGTGAACGTGTGATGAATTTAACAATCGAAAGGTCGAAACAAACTGTCCTGGGCCCAATTTCATAGAGCTGCTTAAGCACAACAATTTGCTAAGCACAATAAAATGTTGCTTACCAGAATAAGGTTACCAGCCAAACTACCATGTCACGTGTACAATTTGTGAATGGTATCCTGCTCATTTCTGCTCAGCAGGAAATTGTTAAGCATTATTTTCTGCTTAAGCAGCTCTATGAAATTGGGCCCTGGTCTTTAGTTCCCAATAAACACTGACCATCAAACAAGTTGAGGAAAAACAATCAAAATAGGGGCAATTCTTTTGAGAAAGCAACAAGTATACAGTTTATGTTTGGTCACGGCAGTATTTTTGATGGAAATAATTTTCAGCAACTATATTAAAACAATTATATCAAGTTTGTTAGAAATCAGCTCACAGTAAGATTAAGGACCGCTCATAAGCGTTTTGATCATTACTAATTATGTGTGTTGTATCATATAGTTGTTTTAAGTCCGTTCACGTGTTGTAAAGTAAGGTGCTTTTGTTACGAACAATTAATCATCCGACCAATTGTATCCGACAAAAATCATTGCGTTCGGTAAACCATAACATCCCACCCATCGTGCCCGACAAACATTTCTGTTCGACCCATTATGCCCAACAAACCGTTGTTTCAAAACCAATGTGTTCAACAAACCATTGTTCGGCCCATTTATGTCCGACAAAACAATTGTTTCTGAACCAATGTCCCTGACAAACCATTATAGTCAACGCATTATGTCCGACCCATTATATGTCCGACCCATTGTGTCCGACACCGACAAATCATTAGGTGCGACCAATTGTGCTCGACGTAACACATGATCTTCGGAAGTAAAACAACGTAATGAAACATCTCTCATTGATGGATTTGAATTCCACTCGCGGTTCCTGGAAATTGTTTTTCTTCTTTTTCTCCAAATCATGAGATATACATTGTTTAATAACAAATCGGTGTAGGGCAAAACTAAAACTGTTATTTAATTACAGCTTACTTTTTTATCATTCTTACATTCTTTTTTTCATTCTCTCTTTCCTTCTTTATGTCTTTATTTATTTGTTTATTATTTGATTATCTCTTCTTTTTTCTTGCGTTGAGGCTGTTCAGCTTCATTATTCAACACCAACAAAAATCAATTCCACTTTAGTAAAAGTCCATACTGCTTTTATTAATTAATTGCGGTAACTTATTCCGTTGTTATTTATTTGTCTATTTATTATTAATATATATATTTTTTTACTTATATCTAATAACCCCTATGCAATAATTACATCACTTTATCAAAAATCACAGTTTACGAAAATTTCTTTTGAATAAAAAAACCCCTACCAGATGGCATTATTTTATTCTAACATAATATAATAACAAAAAATTAAAAAATTGAAATCCCTTTCGGCTTATTAATTTCCAAGGGTACAATTTTTATTCTGCCTAAATTGAAAAAATCTGACTCCTGCTTTCGGTCCTGGTGATCAGATACCCCAGCAGATGTCTTTCTCGATGACCCAGAGCTAGCCGAACTCTGTCAACCTCTTTAGCAGATGGGTTCTAAACAGCAACCATCTTTAAAGGTGGGTTTATAGATTGGTTTTTGTCAACGTTATGCTGATTTGTAGGCAAAAAGGTAAAGAATGATACAAGAAAAGTCGCTTGTAAAAGTTTCAGTTGAACACGATGTCTACTTGTTGAGAATACGGGGAAAAAACTGCCACGGTATTTTCACACTAACGTCAAATCTATCATTGTTTAGCGAGGTTACAGCGGGTACCAGCCGGACCTGTGGCCGAAGCATTCGGGAACGGACACCAACCCTCAGCAATCTGAGAAATGATTCATGCATGAATTGGTTCTCAGATCGATTTTTAATTTGTTAATATATATATGTATATATTTTATTCCTACGGGTACATTTTAGACGAAACAATTTTGCAGGATGCTTACTACCGTTACCATCTTTATAACAAGTAAGCTTTTGATAGAACTTACTAACAAAAATTGAGGTCAGTACCAAAGTATGAACCTATACCTTTAATGTGAAAGTACGTTTCTGTTGGTGGACAAGTCAATCAACCCCCCCCCCTCCTCCATACTCTAGTTACCAATAAACTGCACCATATGAAAACGAAGCCCAAAACATCATCAAATTCGATGTCATGTTTTCGCACAAACAACAGAAAAACGGTTTGTTTTTGGTCGAGATTTTGTGCGCCTTTCTATTTGGGCTTATATTAATTGCGGCAATCGAAATAAAAAACGGTAATTTGTATTTAATTTACATTCCTTTGCATGTTCGTAGTTTGATTGTGTGTGTGTGTGGGGGGGTCGAATGCTACTTTCTGAGTCGTTACGTTATTTTAGGCGGACATAATCCCGTATTAGTGGATTAGATAGGGTATGAACTTTATAATGAAAGTTTTTAATATTTAAACCAATCATGTTTTGTCTTCATGTTCACCAATCTTGTGCTTCGCCTTTAATCCCAGCCCCCATCCATGGAGCCATCCATAGCTCAATAAGAGGACGGAGATTTCGCCCGATCGGACGAACTGCAGGTAAATTTAGTCCGCTATAATCCGCGGTAGAGACAGTGATCTTCCTTTTAGCCTCTGCGTGTGTTCAATTCTGTCGTGGTCCCAGTAGATTAGCAGCCAATTAGCTGACCGTCTGAAATGAAAACGGTTTCTTGATGTAGGAAACAGTCTTTGAAACCTGTGTGCAATTTTGGCATGAGTGAAATGACTGTACTACTAAAACATAATGCACGAACCCTTACTGAAAGTCTACATGCAAAACGAGTCAGTAGCTCTGCGTTTCGACCCCAACAGAGTCTTTCTCGACGGCTAAACTCTACATGTACATGTAAAAGTATACTATACTATATAGTACACGATGTAAAATATTGGCAAAATTCTGCTGTGCAAACCTGCGGGGAGTATATAATGTATGTATAGTCACAATTGTCCAAATAGTTCATACGTGGATGCTGTGGATTTGATTTGGCTTTGCTTAAAATTCGATGGACAAATTTTATGGAAGATAATTAGGGCATTCAAGGCGTCGAGTTGTGACACTACCGGTACTTTTCAGAAACAACACAATTCAATATCGAGAGATTATTTACATGTAAATGTTACCGTAAACCTCAGTGTCGAGTTTGTTATCCACCAGAAGTATCAAATTCTACTCAATAATTAGCATGGGGGCCTTTCTTCATGAGGTTTTATGTATAATACTGTAACCAAAGATCTTGAGATGATAGACGTCTGGTTGATAGACCTTCATGTCAACTTCGATTACTCGCAAAAGCCGTCAGTTTTCTTTGACTTCACTTTTTAATAAAACAATTTTGACTAGAAAAAATGGCTGAGTCATCGCAAGGTACTAAAGCCGTTAAGCACACACATTGGCTTAACGGAGAAAAGATCCGCTAAGCAAAGACGGGTTAACTGCCAAAAAAATACCTTGAAGTAAGCAAATCCTGTGACTGGTTCCCTGCCCAATTTTGCTGAGCATAAAAAAAACATTGTTTAGCAATTTTATGACCGACCCTTATTTACCATGTTTTGGACATGCATTAGTATAATTTGTTAAAGCTCAACGCCGTATGAAGTTGAAAAGGAACACAAATACTTGCAGTAATTTAGTTTAGTTTCCCTCGATATTACTACACTTGATTAAATTATTATTCCATTAAATTTCTACTTATGCTTGGTTAGAGACTTGAAGAGTCTGTTTCAATAGATTTTTTTCCCTGCATTTAAACACAAAATAATAATTTACTGTGCACTACTTGATAAATTTGCGCACTTCAATTCTACACTGACGTTCATTAATTAAAGGGGCACGTTGCCTTGTAGGCACTTATGGCTATAAAAAGCGTTTGTACTAAAATTAATATGGTTGGAAAGATATTTTAAGATATTTAGTAGAATATAATGATTCACGTAAATATGCATTAAAATTGTGAGTTTGTTTTTGTCTGATTTCATGACAGAACACAGTCCGCTGTTTTGTGGAGCCAAATGTTTGACTCCACAAAATGGCGGACCGTATACACTGCAAAAACTGGGGTGTTAAGTTGATTCTTTCTGGTATCTATATGTGACAACTCCAACATGGTGTTATTTATCCCCATTACTATTGGTGAAATTAACATCGTGTCGGTGTTGTCACATATAGATACCAAGAGAATCAATTTAACACCCCAGATTTTGCAGTGTACTGTCCCGCTGGTAGTATTTCTAGAGGCAATTTTATGATTTTTTAACCACAACTCACGTAGGTGTTTTAGTGCATGAACAGCTCTTAAAATGGATAATGAGTACTCCAATTATGCTAAATTTCGTAAGTTTTGAAGGCAATGTGCCATTTTAACTGACTTTGTTCTTCAATGAAGATGCGATCTTCACACCGA
This sequence comes from Pisaster brevispinus, assembly GCA_023634235.1. NCBI lineage: Eukaryota > Metazoa > Echinodermata > Asteroidea > Forcipulatida > Asteriidae > Pisaster > Pisaster brevispinus. The sequence continues at coordinate 5,791,234 of JAMKCF010000017.1, forward strand.
CATTAGGCCCTACCGGGATTTTGTTGTAACTTGTTATTAAACAAGTGCTAAGAAGAAGAAACAACCAGGTGATTGTAGAGGAAAGCTGACACTTTCAAACAATGAGGACGTACAAGATAAACAAAATTGGTAGTGAAGCCAAAGCGTATTCAATATCACACAGGCTGTTGCGATCATTTCCCAGTATGATACAGCACCCCTACTGCGGATACCATTCATTTCAATGTCAAGCTGTTCTTATCCGTGTTTTCTGTCCCTAAGATTTAATTACAAGTTAGTGCCTGTGATGTTCCAAGCATGAAATTTAGCACCCAGTCAGAGTATGTCCCTTGAACAATAAAGGTAAAATGTCAAACAATTTTCAAAATTGTCAAAGTGGCTACCATTGCTTGCTATTCTACCTGTAATTGGTCAAAGTGTAACTCTGCCATGTCCCTATTATGTGAGTATTTATGTTTTAAATCTTGCTAATGTTATGTACACCGTTCAGACAGAAAACACTAACTTAAATATCTGCTAAAGAAAACTAAAATGTGAACCAGGCAAAAGCAGCATACATGATACAGTATCTTGGCCTGTCACCCTTTCTTCTGTAAGCAGAATTACTCTGTGCTTAGCAGAGTTCGGTGCTTAAGCAGCCCTATCAAATCGGGTCCCAGGTCACTAACTGTAGCCCCAGGAATAAGTATTTGAAATCCACTCTCTAGGTCGCAAGAAAGTTTGGTTCTCAATAGACCCCTTGCACACATCCTCGTTGAGGTCAAACAATGGAAAAGTGCGCGCGTGTACGCGCCACGCACAGCTTTCAGCCAATAATAGGTCTTCCTTTGACCTCAGTGAGGGCGCTGTTTGGGCTTTTGACGTCATAATCGAGGGGTCTTTAATAAGGGAATAAAAGAGTGGCGACGAGTTCTTAAACGGCCGTTTAAAACCGGCAGGGTCGTGGCCGTGCGATAAAGGCCCTCGCCTTCAGCTCGGGCCTTTATCAGACGGCCACGACCGTGCAAGGTTTTAAACGGCCGTTTAAGAACGAGTCACTACTCTTTTATTCCCATTCATAAATGCCCTTTTGTTAAAAAGCGAAAAAATGTTATAGACAATCTGTGACAATCTGTACATTTTGTACATTTTTAAAAACTTTTTAAAAGTTATGTTTGGTGCGCGTTGGGTTGTGTGTACGCGCGTGTAAAAATAGATTACGCGCTGGTACTAATAACTATATATTGCGTTCCGCGTAATTAAATTGGGGTACCGTGAGCTTGTGCGCCCAACACGCAAAGCCAGCCGTGTTTAAACACTTCTAGCCGGTGTTATATCGTCCGTTTAAACACCCCCACGTGACGTGCTCTCGACCAATCAGAATAGCGAAACTGTCTGGGGTATTTATGAATAATTATTATGTCTTAAAAATAAACAACATAGCTCTTCGTACCTGTCATACATACGATATCAGTGAGTATATTGTGGCCGAGATCGGAAACACGGCCGAACCTCTTCTGTCAAGGCCAACAGTATTAAATTAATACCCGAAGCAAATTGAAGAATCGAGAAATCAGAATGAATCTCTCCCCAAGAGACAAAAAGAAAAAGGGGCATTGTTGGACTTGATTCATAAGTAATATAATTTGCGTTTCTTGACCTAACCTCAACCAATGGAGGAGGGAGATTTTCTTGCTCCATTCTTCCGCCGATCAATAAACTAGTCTTCAATCAATTCGTGTGTATCACCACTCCACAGCTGACCTCGGCACGACCGCTTTTAAAAAAATTGATCTGGTGACTTAATCTGACAATACTAAATTTAAAGTTGGCACTCCAATTCGCTTGAACTCTCTGGGCCAGAAATTTATGGAATCACACTTGGAGATAAATCTGAAGATGTCAAGCTAACTGTAATCTGGTTTCCCTCTTTTATGAAGAGCTCGTCAAGTAAAGAGGCGGGCACCAGACTGGTCATCGCGCCGTCATAATTTGTATGGGTTTAATATATGCTCCCATCTATAGGGGTTCAGAGTGTGTTTTATGATTCGCCACTGTTGGCACAGTGCGGAGTGTTTTATCTCCAAGGCAGCGCAAGTGGAAAGCTAATCTTTCAGCAGAAATTCTTATCCTATAAAATTGCAATTTGAAAATGTCACTCGAAGAGCGAAATTGCTGTTGGACCGTGTCCAGCTGTGTGTGTTAGCAACAATTATGATGGCATATTTAATCAGCGACAATCAATACGTGAGGTTTTGTCGTTGTGGCGTTTGAGTTTGGAACAACGGTCATTATTTCTGATGAGTCTTTGCGATGCGTGATTCATAATAAATTGAATGGATCTGAATGTGTAGTTTGTTTGTGTGCTGTTTTTTTTTTTTTACATACGATTATTATTATTTTAACTAGAGATCTATTCCAATCTTCTCGGTGGTGAACAAACCACTACGGCGTTGCAAGGGCCCGTGCCCCTCCCCCCCCGGGGGGGAGGTAAGCTGACAGAGCCCCTTCACTAAGTTTGTCTTTAAAAAAAACCCGTCAGCACAGTTTAGAGTTGTTATAAGTTATAACCACGACTCACACTCACCGCTTCATAACTGTTTCTACCAAACAAAACCGGTGGTCTATTCGATGCCCGCCCCGAACCCCAAGGCGGCATGTGAGGAAGTTGCCCCCACCTTGCACAGCCCTACGGCTATAGTGTCTGCCCGCATACGTGAATGATATTAGCATATTTCAGGGGAAGGGGGGTAATAAAGCCGGTGAATTTTTCAACTAAAGGTGGTCGCGTTTCAGTGAAACTAACGCAAAACGGTTTGTGTTTTGTCACCTTTTTTTGGGGTGATGATTACACTTATTATATATATTATCTTAGTTTGACATAGCAATACCAGTAGTTTAGTGGCGCAGGGTGGGGGTGTTTCTTAGTGATTTTAAAACTTTTGCCAATACTTCGCCAAAAGGGAAAGATTGATGGTGGTATCAGGTAACTTTACAATTAGTGAGATTTCGTCTTTGTGATTATAGTCACCAATTCTCCACTTTCTTTTATAATATGCAAAGTGAACTGCGTTGAGTAGATAGGCTACACAGCAATGTAAGGCAATAGCCAGAAGAAACTACACATACACTTGGAGGGCACTGCCGATGGGGCTTGGTTGATTGAGGGGGGTGGGGGCGGGGATATGGTTAATCATCCCCCACACCATCGCGAACAGAAGTTTATCATAACGAATGTCTCGTTGCTCAAAGCGCGAGTTCTCCACACAAAGGTACAATGTCGCCTGCTAGACGACCTCTGCCGTTCTCCCCATACAAACCCCCCCCCCCCGATCAATTCTTTCCCGCCAGAAACCATGGTAACCGGAGTTGTTTTGATAAAGGAAGAAAGAGCAATCACACGGTTGAGTGTAGCTGCAACAAAGCATCCCGGTGATTGGGAATATTAATGAGTATGACGTGTCATGCAGTGTCAAGTGGCTCATTACTCTTAGTTATAGCTCAATGAAACTCGAGCCCAGATCGAGTCGCAATTTACTCGCGGTTCGCATACACCTTGCCTTAACATGACTCTGTGTCGACATCTTTTCCTTGTTGCAGTTTTTTTTATATGAAAAAATCAAGCCGAAGAGAACGCCATACTATATTTTGCATCGCACTTTTCAAAAATTTAACTCTGCATACAAAAGGGCAGACATACGGATAGTTATTGATTTTTTTATTTTTTATTCTACTGTTACCATGTGTTTCAGGCAAGAAAATGTACCGAGAAAAACAAACGATAACTATAGTCGAATTGAACAATTTTTGGTTTTTACCCCCACTTGCAGAAAATCTAGCCCGCTCCTAAAACTGACAAGAGCTGAGATGGGTCTACGTTTAAAAATGATAATTAGGGTATAATATTATATAACAACTGTAGGAAAGGTCATGCTTTACCACAAAGTGCACATGATTCCCACATGGGCCTACTCAGCAGCTGCGCTTTGGGGTTTTACTCTGACTCGGATGCGTTTCTGAGACTGGGAACTTGACAAGGACTGTGTCCGAATATGCGGCTACGGCTACGGCTGGATCGCGTCCACCATACGTTGAAGTCAGGGCGTCCTTAGCAACGCCCTTGGCGACAGTCGTAGCCGCGGCCGTAGCCGCCGTTTTGGATACTGCCTAAGGGCTCACAAAAATCGGACTCGAACTGAAACCCTCTGGTCGAGTTATTTATTTATTTTTATTTAAACGGTTTAAAACACAAATCGACAGAGAAAGCAAAAACACCCTGAAATGATCATTTAACAAAGACAACAAGTTACATTAAAAATTATCAAGAGATAAATCGTACAAAACCAGTACAAAAATCGTACAAAAGTGTTAAAAAAAACAAAAAACGAAGTTAGCATTTATTGTTTTACCATCATCTCGTTTTCAATACACGCAGCATGTAAACAACCTGTGAAATGTCCACCATTGTGGTCAATTTGGTTAAAAAATGGGCCGAATCGCGGTCTGTGGTTTTTGTTGGTAATTTTTTACATTGTGTACGGTTCTATCTGTGATAATAATGAGAACAATTTCAAGACCATGTTTTATGTTATTGAAATCATTCCAATCGTTAAACGTAAAATGGTTGTTGTCTTAGTCATGATTTCACACTGGGCGTAAAGAAAGGGGAAAAGTGACATTCGTTATTAGGTATGGTAAGATGAATGAACTTATGCACAGGAAATATGGCGCAGTATAAATAGTATACAACAAGTCCACCATCTCCCCTGTCAGTTACTGCAGAGGTCGAACACACTAAACAGTTCTGCTTCCGCTTATATTTATTATTGTTTGTTCACCCCCCCCCCCCAGTTTTCCCTTTTTTGTTTCTTTTTATGAAATGTCAAGGTGAAGACTCTGAGGGGGCGAGTCCTAGCAGAAGTGGCCAGCCGTTGTCCATCAGTTCATCCGCATATACGATTAATGCAACGAGCGGACATGACAAGGGGTCCGGGGAGAGACCAAAAAACACCAGCTTTATTTCCAACAAGATAAACTGAGTCTAGGGGCCTTTCTCAAACCTCGGCTTGGGCTCCGTCTCCGGCTTGGGCTCCGTTATAAATTGTTGGCGCAGCGTGTATTTGTATCACACGGAGCCGGCGCGGCACGGAGCCCCAGCACGGAGCCGGAGCCCAAGCCGAGGTTTGAGAAAGGCCCTAGGGATGGTTTTTGTTTGTTTGGCACGCGGCAGCCATTCACCTTCGATAATTTGCATTTCGTGCCCTATAGCCGGCTGTCTATACATCCAGCCAGAACACGCACAACATCGGTGCAGATTGGAACACCTCGGACAATATACGGCCTTGACGTTCATCATTTCATCTCACCTTGTTCCATTCTGCTATATATATATCTACATCTCCATCGCTGCACCCTTTTTCTCTTCCTCTTTAAATCAATGCATCGGTCTACGAGGCTTTACGGACATTGTCTGCTGGTTTGTTTTTTTATGACGCAGATGTATCAGCCCTACCTTTTTTATCCTCAGTTTTCTTTCTCCATCGGGAGATATCCAGGATGAATATTTGATGTAAAAATATTGAGATTCTCTCTTGAAGCTTGAGAAAAGACAAATACCACCCCCCCCCATCAACTAAATAACAAGGGTCCGAGCATCTTCTTTATATTTTTACAATCTGTAAGTTTAGTACGGCAGGTAGTCGATTGGTCTGTGCTTTCGATGACACAAGCATGGATATTTGGCACACAGTCAGAGCATGTCAGGAGAAAAGAAACTGCGCTGATAAATTGCACATAACTTACATGGTGTATTAACATGTATTAAAATCATTGCAGTACCCGCAGCTAAGGATTCGAACCCGCCTCTAGCCATCGGGCTAGTTCGGTGGTCTAGTGGTAAGACATCTGCTCTAGCCATGCAAAGGTCGTGGGTTCGAATCCCACTCAAGTGATTACCTGTTGTGGTTTTTTTTTTCACAGAGCTCGGGAAAGCACTGAGCATACAGTGCTTAATACACATCGGTGTAAGGGAAAAAACTAAATAAAATTGTTCATCCCGATGTAAATATTACATCTATTACATGGTGTTATGATTGTCATGGTGGAAAACTTTCCTTGAAATATTTTGCTAGAAATGCTGCATTCTTTTGGGACATTTCTACACCAATTTATTTTGATAAATTGTTTTGGGTTTGTTTTTTCTTGTGAGTCCGACGACCGATTGAGTTTTCCTTCCAAAGGTTTATCCCATGTAGTTGTAGTATTCTAAAAACTCCCGGGTCAGACTCAATCCGGATCCTGGTTAATACTAATAATAATACTAACTGGATTTATATAGCGCCAAATTACCAAAGGATGCGAGGCGCTTAAGGAGAAAAGAAAGACCAAAATGATGGTGACAACCAGCTACAGACTGGAGAACAGGCGAGTCTTGAGACCCTTTTTGAAGGACAGAACAGTCTGAGCGTTTTTAATGGGGGACAGGAAGACCGTTCCTTAGGCGGGAGGCAGCAGTGGAAAAAGCTCTCTCACCAGCTAGTTTGCGTGACTTGTTCACCACAAGGGAGATAGCATCATAGCTTCGAAGGGAGTAGATGGGCAGTCATGGATTTCAAAAAGTGAAGAGAGATAAACTGGAGCACTGTGATTTAATGATTTTGTAGGTATGGACCAGTGTGCGGAACTCAATACGTTAAGCTATAGGGAGCCAGTGTAGTTCCAATGGGGCCTGATGACCCATTTGTGGGTCAGGCTGACCCATAAACTAATAAGCTAGACTGGTCCCCTGTCTGTATTCGCAAGGATAAAAACAGGCACTGGTCTTACTGGCCCAATGATTGGATTGGGTACAATTATTTAATTGGATAATAACTTTAACGTGCTGTGACGTAAGCTTTCGATATTTGTATTATGATTGGTCGAGGTAGTGTAGTTTGTCAGCTTGTACTTTCAATCGTTTGCATGCAACATGTGCATAATGTTGTGTACATCATGTCGTAAAATGAATGCGAGGTCAAAGGTACATCTGCCAACATCCGTTCAGGCTGGTATCTGGCGTTATTCACGAGCCTCAAAGTGTGACGTCAGATGTTCAGGCTAGGTTTTAGCTGGCATTCTGTGTCAGCAGTTTGACCCGTTTCTGGGACATTTTGAGACTGATTTCTGGTCACACTGACCTACAATTGGGTCAGCCCCCCCCCCCTCGGGGGACCCGGAACGGAGTCAAATCTCACCCGGGAGTTTTGAGAGTGTGGGTCACTCAGAGTTCGGATGCATGGTCTTTGACAATTACTGATGTTGACTACGTGCTTTGAGCAGCTCTAGGAAATCGCAGGCCATTATTTAGCAGAGGGGTCTAAATTTAGTACCGAGTCGAAAGATGCGAACAATCTGTTGTTCTTTTGATAACTGTAAAGACTTACTTAAAAGTTTCAATCTGTCGATTAAACTGGTTATAATATCTGCACCAAACCTCCGTTGAAATAGTCCGGTCCACAATGCTGTTAATTTCGAGAAAATTAGCATTTGAAAACCCTTTAGAAATCACGGTTGCTTAAAACGATAGCGGCAATCAAAAATAAAACACAAATGAACGTGCGCAATATTCCCGACAAAACATATATACCCAGTTAGTAACTCTCCTTAAAAAAATGAGCATCAAACACAATTTACTCTGTGGTGTGTGTTTGAAGCGAGGAACTGAATTAATTTACTCTTCCGGACACAGTCTCCCGTTAAACATATTTTATTAGTCTTACAGGACTGAAAGTCTTATTGAGATATCTATCTATCTATATATATATATATACACATGCTGATTCATAGCCCATGTTATGTTCTTTTGATTGTCCAGCACACACAGCACAATAATGTCATCGAACTTCTGGGTGGCGTTCGTCGCCCCAGCACGTATAAACGACCTTCGTACGTTCATCCCCCGCAGCTGCGATCGTGTGTTTTGTTTTACTGTGTAGATTTTTTTAATTGAGTCAAAAGCCATCAATGAGAATTACTTTCAAAAAGTCTTAAGGTATTGCGGCTGCAGCACTAACCTTTATTCAAGAATACCCCCAAATCCGAATTTATGGTAGAATAGATCGCTGTAATTTGTATTTATAAAGGGGAAGTACATTTTTCATTTGAAAGGGTAAATTGTATGCTAGTTTTTCAATACACGTACTTTGCAACCAACCTGGGAATTTCATTGAATTCGGTGGTCACGGGGAAAAATAGAAACAAACGTTGACGGTTTTTTGTTGGTTGGTTGGTTTTGTTTCCTCTGGAATATGGTAACTTAATTTCATGTTTGTTTTTTTTTTTTTTTATCGTAGCAATTGAAATAAGCAGTGACGTTTTTGGTTTTTTGTTCTAGTTTGTTTTTTATTTATAATAATATGCATATATTTTAAAGTAAGTTATATTTATTTATTTACTGTTTTTCTTGGTTACTTTTTTTAATCATTTTATCTTTCCTACTTATTTTTGATGTTTTTTTGTGTGTTTGTTTTTGTTTTCATTTATCTATAAACTTTTGGTAATGGTCAAAGACCAGCTTCCTCATTTGTTGTTTCCCAGCATATGCATACAACACCCAACCTGTGAAAACTTGGGCTCAATATTGGTTACCGAAGTTGCAAGTAAACAATGAAAGAAAAGACACCCCTGTTGCAAAGAATTGTGTGCTTTCAGATGCCTGAGAAAGGCTTCATGCCTGAACCCTTTCTCATATTCAAATTTTGGGGGTGAAAGATGACCTCGTTCACTTAAACCACATCACCTCAAACGTGGTCGGTTCTAACAATTTTTTTTGTAATATCAACAGCTCTCCAATGCTCTTTACCAAGTAAGTCTTCATGGTCATTATTTTTTTGAGTGGTTACCAAAGGTATACCCTCCCTTTAGTACGTGCTGTAACCTAGGTTGCCCATAGCAATAGCTGGTGCGGCAGCTGCCAATTCGGACACAGATGCCGTGCACACAATTCCTGACTGAACAGTCAGAGGCCACATTGATTCTCATTCGGTCAGGATTCCCAGTTGGTCAAATCTGACCTTTATATAGCATTTGAGTAATTTCTGGATATAATCTCACATGGTCGTCCGGTTGAGTTGAGTATACGTGTAGAAACGCCTATGTTTTACACTGAAATTTACTCTAATCGATTGAAACTATGGACAAAATCATCAGCAGTTGTCATTATAGTTTCAATCGATTAGAAATTAAATCTAAAATCTTAAGAGAGTATAATACCCTATCCCCTTTAACGGTGATCAAGATTACATGCTCTTGATAAAAAATAATGACTAAATGGTATTAACTGGATTTATTAAAGCGCCAAATTGCCTGAGGATAGGCTACACGGTGAAGCTACAGCTTATAAATTAAATTGGACGGCATTACAGTTTCATTTAGTCAAAACACACCATAATTTTAAGCTTACACACATTTCGGTGAAGTTTGTTTTTAATGCTAATTTCAAAGTTTGCCTTTTTGTGTGTCCGTATAACGAAACAACTTAATCGTACAGGATCCTCAATAGTTGACATAAATTGCGTTGTCCCAAAATGTATTCATTACTTTCGTGTTATTGTTTTTAACCACTGATTACAACATTGCTTTAAAAAACTGCAATTGAATTTACTTGTCAGCATCTGTTTGTTCGCAGTACCTACCTATATGAATACACTTTGGCACGTCTTCAAGGCGTAGACCGCAGGAATTAAAATCTCTCCGTCGAAGACACGCCGGGATACAGATGACTTCTGTGACAGAACTGCAATAAGGTCACCCGAGTCGTACCAATGTGGCTGGATTCATAATTAGATTGGTAACCAAACTGAACAGACATAACCTCGACTATAAAGAAGGGAGCATAATGAAGAAATCTTGGAGATTGAAAGAAGCAAACACAATTCCTTGGTATAAAAGAAGTTTGAAATTAAAAGGCAAACAAAATGAATTCAGATTTAGATTGATATAAGTCAGACTGAATGAACAGAATACTGAGAGGGTGTGGATTAACAAGCAAACAGACTGGAGATGAGAGTAAAAGGCAAACGATGGAATCTGAATTCATATTCGATTGTTAGTCAAACTGAAGACACAACCTTGAGCTTCGACCGATAAGAACGGAATAGAATGAAGCAAAGGGTTTGGATTAACAAAGCAAACAGACTGGAGATGAGATTCAAAGGCAAACAGAATGAATCTGGATTCGGACTCAGATTGCTAATCAAACTGAAGGCACAACTGCGACTAAATGAGAAAGGAACAGAAGGAAGAAATGGTTACAATATGTTAGGATTAGGAAGCATACAGAATTAAAGTGATTCAAATTAGAATGTAAACAGAATCAAAAATTGGTTTAGATTAAGAGATAAACACTAAACAGAATGAAGATCAAAGCTTAAACAAAATGACTAACTATTTAGAATTAAGAAATAAACATAATATAGATGACCAGATTTAAATACAAACACCATGGAGATTGAAATGATTTAAAAGCACGCAGAATGAAGATACGGTTAAGATTGAAAAGCAAACAGACCAGCGAAGCGAATGCACGGTTGTAAAGCTCGGGAGGTGCGATTAATGAAGGATAAAATTCATGCAGCTAACGGTGTTAAAAACGAGGTGAGAAGCGAAAAGCGCTGACAAAGGGCTTAGATTAAAAAGACAGCAGAATGATCAGTTAGTTTTAGGATTTATATTAATAAGCAAAGATTAAGAACGAGATTATGATGCGAAAAAGAGCCAAGAAAGGTCTTATATTATAAAAATAATAATAATGAGTAGTTAGTTTTAGGCTTATAATAAAAATTCGGGTTTGAACAAAGAAAAATTGACTGGAGCGGGACTTGAACCAACGACCTCCGGATTAGCGTACCGGCGCTCTACCAAATGAGCTATCCAGCCCTATGTTGGCGGTCTCCCTATTAGTCAACATCTTTGACCCAGTCAGTTTCCCAGTCAGTTTCCCTTGTGGTTTATTACTTGATATTTATGATTAAAAAGTTGCATCCCCTTAAGATGATCCCGTGGCTGCCGCTTCCCAGGTTGTATTGTAATCTTGGGTGTGATCCCTGGCTACCACGGCAGCTTAAGGTTGCATGGCTTCTGACTGGCACCCCCGAACAAAGATATTGACTAATAGGGAGACCGCCAACATAGGGCTGGATAGCTCAGTTGGTAGAGCGCCGGTACGTTAATCCGGAGGTCGTTGGTTCAAGTCCCGCTCCAATCAATTTTTCTTTGTTCAAACCCAAATTGTAAAAAAGTTACCCAGTCAGTTTCCCTTGTGGTTTATTACTTGATGGTTATAATAACAAGTAAACTGTGTTAAGGAAAAATCCAACCTAAAAAGCAAACAGAGTGAGAACTGAAGAATGATGAATCAGGTCGGAGAAAAAAAATACGTGAAAGATTACAGGGGTTGAGTAAAGTTCAATGTTTCCATTTAAGTTGTGTACACAGTTGAGAGATTTCCAGATACTTAATCTGCTTATTAAAATTTACGTTTCCTATAAAATAAGTGCTTGACATCTGGGAATGTTCGGAATGCACTTCGTTCGGCCGGTATATGAGTCACAAGAGTATCTTTCAAAACGTTTCCAAGGTTCACTTCTACAGAGTCAAGCAGAGATGCAATACTCGCGGTAATACTTATTCTCCAATTTATATTTCAGGCATGCACATTTCCATCTGATTTGATGATGTCGTCGTCGTTTTTTTTTTCTTTCTTCTTTTTCGTCGCTGAGGCATTAACAACCGAAAAAACACAGTAATGAGTCTAGCTTTGCCTGAATATAATTATCTTCTGTTTGACGACTGTAGTTGCATGTCTTGTACTTGTGCTCGTATTCGCACTCGCACTCGTTCGAGTACGGGTATCATTGTGCATTCATCCTCGTACTCCTACTCGTATCCATACTCATGCCAGCGTTCCCCATACCTGTGCCCTCGTACTCACGCTCATACTCGTACCCATGCTACTACTCGTACTCGTACCCGTACACGTATTCGTACCAATACTCGTACCAGTGCTCCCAATACATGCACCAGTATACCCTTAACCGTACTCATAATCCTACTCGTACCCATACTTGAACTCGTACGCGTACCCGTACCCGTATTCGTACCAGTAATCGTACCAGTGCTCTCCATACACGCACCGGTACCCTTAGCCGTATCCATACTCCTACTCGGACCCCTACTCATAATCCTACTCGTACCCATACTTGAACTGGTACTCGACTCGTACCCGTATTCGTACCAGTACTCGTACCAGTGCTCCCAATACATGCACCAGTACCCTTAACCGTTCTCATAATCCTACTCGGACCCATACTTGAACTCGTACTCGAACTCGTACCCATACCCGTATTCGTACCAGTACTCGTACCAGTACTCGTACCAGTGCTCTCCATACATGCACCAGTACCCTTAACCGTACTCATAATCCTACTCGTACCCATACTTGAACTCGTACTCGTACACGTACTCGTACCCGTACCCGTATTCGTACCAGTACTCGTACCAGTGCTTCCCATACATGCATGAGTATCCTTATCCATACTCTGACTCATACTCGTACCCAAACTTGTTCTCGTACTCGTACCTATGCTCGTACCCGATACTCTTACCCATACTCGTACCAGTGCTCCCCATACCTGCACCAGTAGGCCCTACCCTCACCCGTACTCACACACCTTTTCGTACCTATACTTGTACTTGTACTCGTACTTGTACCTGTATTGCAGATATCTGTACTCGTATCCATATCTGTACTCGTTCTCGTAGGCACTTTCAAAATCACGGCCTCAGCTTAGGCCGTATCCGAATTGGCGGCTAAAGGTACGGCTACGACCGTTGCTAAAGGTGTTGCTAAGAACGTCCTATACTTCAACGCATGAAGATGTGGCAATCCAGCTGTAGCCGTAGCCACAGCCGCCAATTCGGACACATCTTGGGCTCAGTCAGTTATTTTTGAAAACGTAAACTATCGGAACGGGACTTCAAACAGGCGGGTGGTGTCCAATAAGCAGGAGCATAAGCCCAAGGCCATTTTACTCATACATGGGCAGACCCATTCTCGTATTTGTACGTGTACCCGTTCTCGTACTCGTACCTGTGCCCATTCTCGTACTCGACCTGTGCCCATTCTCGCACTTGTATCTGTGCCCTTTTCTCGTTCTCATACTTGTGCCCATTCTGGTACTCGTACCTGTGCCCTTTCTCGTTCTCATACTTGTGCCCATTCTGGTACTCGTACCTGTGCCCATTCTCGCGCCCGCACCTGTGCCCATTCTCGTACCCGTACCTGTGCCCATTCTCGTACTCGTACCTGTACTCTATACACTTACCTGGTATATTTTATGTACTCGTAGGCATACTCGTACAGTCAAACAAAGAATTTGTTTTGTTCTCGTATTCGTACTCATGGAAAAGTACTCAACTAAACAATTCTTATCTGGGCTCCAGTTTACAGATGCTCTCATGAGCACCATGCATTATAAACAAATTTATCAGTCAAAAACAACAACAAGTTTTTCATTGCCTTGTCATAAGCTAAGCGTGTGTCGATTCTGAGTCGAAGCAAGCGATGCCGTGACGAGTCGTGCATTATCTGATGTGCGTCATGCGGTTTGCCCAACTGATCTATTTTTATCGCATTCGCCCCGGTCGAACGTCCCGGCCAATATTTGAAGTCCTCTATTTTACTCATCAGCACCGTATCACAGGCTCATCCAGCAAAGACCCGTGCTGTATAATCTACCCCAACCACGTAGAATACAGAATTCGTGGAATGACTTCCTCTCTCTGTCTGTCTGTCTGTCTGTCTGTCTGTCTCTCTCTCTCTCTCTCTCTCTCTCTCTCTCTCTCTCTCTCTCTCTCTCTCTAACCGCTCCGCCTTCTCTACTTCTAGGCGGCCATCCTATGTCTTGGGGCATTTTCTTTGAATACAAAGGGTGTTCGATTGACACTAGAAGGTTCGCGGTGACACACCGTGTGTGGTGATATCTCTCGTGCCCTGTGGTGGTTTTGAAAATAACCGTGAGGGAACAGTCCAACGTTTCGACCAGTATGCTCCGGTCGATCTTCAGAAGAGAGGCTGGAAAGGTTTTGTAAAGTCTGCAATGCTCGCTTGCTTTATCAGACTAAACGTTTCTGTTTGCATGAGTAAAGCCTCACGTTTTGTTTCTTCTTTTCTTAGTTTTTTTTCTTCTTTTTTTCACACAAGAGTTGCACGCGGCTTTTTATTGTTTAACGCCAACAAATGTAACGGAGCTTTCTAGCCAAAGAGCTAGGACGGCCTATCTGAATATGCAGTCATGTACAAAATGCTCACGGACAAATGCTGCGCGTGTATAACAAGAAAGTAGCAGTTGAAATTGTATTTTAAAAAAATACTACCTTCACCTCAACTGTAAATAACGCGAGTCCAACTCTCACTGAAGGCGTGTCTAACACAAGAAAGCTTTTAGTTTATTATCAAAAACACCGGAACTTCGCTCAAATCCTGCGGAAAATCTGTTCAACCAGGCAGGATTTAGCCTGTCAGGGTTTAAAGAAAGCTAGCAATAGACAATTTAAAATCACCTCAACTGACAAGTAAACTGATTATACTATTCTATTTTTAAACAAAGGCTGTTTCAAAACTATGGTTTGGGATAAGGCTACAGCTTGGTCTCCGTTAGCCTTGCCTATGTTTTTCTTTATCATTGCGCAGGGATTCCAGCGCTAATTACGTATGCTGGAATATTCATTTCTGTACTAGGCGGATAATCGTCCAATCATAAACTCTCGTTATGACGTAATGATGTGTGTTTAACCAATGAGCATACACCTTCGGGAACAAATATTAGCATAAAGCAACTCCGCCCACAGTCTGACCTTTTTACAGTGGGAACAAGGCTCTGTTTCGGCTTCGTTTTTTGGTACGAGGTTGAAAAACCATGCTTCGACCCCACGGTATACTGTATATCAAGTACTGCAGTTCCGTGCCAGTATTGCTATGCTACCTGGTGAATTCAAAGCGGGGTGCTTGCGTAAAGAGCCTTGGACAAGAATAGGTCTCCGTCAGAGATATCGAAAATGTACACTTTTGGTACACGATTTTAGATTGATGGACGAAGCCTAAGCGGTAGCCCAGGCCTAAGCCATAGTTTCGAAAACGGGCTTAGTTCATGGAATGTTAGCTTTGCATGGACACCCTCATAATGTGACGTCATCTATTAAGCGAACCCATTCAGTGCTAAACGATTGCATATTGATTAAGTGAGATCGTTGTATAGCCGCAAGTGCGTATTCTATAAAGGCAGGGTACACCAGGGTAATTACTCCAAAAACTAATGACCATAAAAACTAATTTGAGCACTGAAGAGCTGTTGATATTATAAAACATTGCTCGAAACTACACACTTTGAGGTAATGAAGTTTTAGAGAAGGAGGACAATTTTCACAAAAAAAATTGAATCTGAGAAGGGTTTATTTCATGCATATGTTGGGATACACCAAGTGAGGATACTGGTCTTTGACAATTAAACACGAAGAATGGGTATAGATAGAACCGCGTTTGAGTAGCCTACAGAGCCAACAATATAATCATGGCGCTCAAAATAGCACAATATAGTATTCTAGTTCACGTCGGTATAGAAGCATAGCCTTGCACGCGAGCCTATTAATATTCACCTTGCAAGAAAAAACCTCGGCCACATTTATCTCGAGTTAAAAGAGACGAGTCTATACGGATTCATGGTTCGTATAATATGCATAGTGAAAGTTCACGAGATGCCCGGGGCCCAGACTGTCTAAGACATACGGGATTACAACGCCAGGGGAGAGGAGTAATGAAACGCTTGTATGTGCTTTATGCCGGCTTTTTTAAAGACGGCGTGCAAGGATGCACCTCATCATGTATTTATACATGACAAGTTACAGAGCTTGTGTTAAGGAGGAAGGTGGGGACTAATGAGTTTCACTGATAGTCATGATATTTCGCGGTTCTTATAATGGAGCGCTTATCCTGGTAGCTTTAGATCAAGGCGGTTTACATCATTGTTATCCCTGTTCATCAGGCGTACTTTGTCCACTCCAAAAACGTTCGCAGCTCCCTTTGGACTGATGACAACCTCAAGCTACTTTATATTAGCAGCTAAGGGGCTAATCCAACACAACCTAATCTCTCGCAGGTTCCCATCTATACACCTGGGTTCAGAGAAGCAATTATGGTTAAGTGCCTTGCTGAGAGACACAGTGTGTCATGACTGGGATTCGAACCAACCCTCCGATGACTAGGCCACCATAACGCGAGTACGATGCACTTGATCGCTTGGGAACGATACGCCACACACGAGAGATCGCTGATTGTACAGTGTATACCAGTATCCAATGAACAGTCGCTGTATTCTAAGTCCGGTGCTTGCATAAATTGGACAAAGTTCAAAGATACAAAGTAGTTCTGCTCATTTGTATCAGACCCTTGAGAAATTACCTCATCACTCAGGGAACTTCATTAACTACCGATTAGAGTACGGACTCATTTTAAACTAGGTTTAAAATAAACCCTTTCTCTATGACAGTAAAATTGAAAGATATCTAGGAAAAGTTTTGTTCAAGCATGTATAACAAAAAGAGCTTGTCTTACTCTTTTTTTATAAATGCTTGAACAAAACAACTCCTAGACATCTTTCAAATTTACTGTCATATCACACTCCTCCATGTTTTCATCCATCCCCTCTTGACATCACTCACTTGAATGTTGCCCGTGTAAACAAAGTTCTCAGTGGGTCAAAAAGCTTTCAGTCTACTGAATACCTTTTGACCCATACCAGCTTAACCACTGAATTCGAACAATCTTTCTCCTGTCATTAGGGAATCTCTTAGTTTATCTTTATTTCGTATAGCTCTTAGGACTCACCTCTATCCATAACAACTTCCATTATACGCGCTATAATCTTCATGGAATATGACCTTGTGATTGTGATTGTGATTGTTATGTTATGTTTACGTTATTACAGAAGTAATGGGCAGCCATATTGCCACTCTTAATGCAAACCAAACTATATAACCTATGACCATTTTACTTCAACTACAAGGCTCCCCGTTTACATTTTCTATATTTTAAAGTATTTATCCACCTTCTCCAATCCCTGAGACAATTTTGTTGGAGAATGTAAAACGTGCTTTTAAAAAAAAAACCTCTTCCAAAATTGGGAACCAAATCAATATTACAAACAACACTGACACGTGATATTGAAGTTCAGATAATAAACTTGTTTTCCGAAAGCAGATACGTCAGTTTTGTGAAATGTTACCGATGTGAGTTACCTGATGACCGCATTACTCTGTGTCGACTCGACCCCCTCAAAAAGTTCAAGAATGGGATAAGGAGGCATGCTTGTCTGCCATTTACGTGAACGTTGTGATTGTTAGGGTCAACAGGGGTTTTTTTTTCAAGGGGGAGGCATACATGAGGTTCATGACGCACACGGGGTTTAGTATCAACTCCCAAAAGTTACTTCGCGTGGAGAACCAAAAAAAATCGATCCGCGTTCACTGGATCGCAGGATGTAAGGTTCAAGATGTTAAAAAATAGCCACTCGTGAATGAATCTTGATGGAGAGAAAAAAGTACACCATTGAAGTCGTTTCCCCGAGCATTGCGCTTCAATCCTATATCGCCCTTTTCGAAAGCATAGCTTTAGGCCCCGGCTCCGGCTCAGTCAGTCGTTTCTGTTCACTTTTAGTACGGGGTTTCAAACGGGCAGACGGGGGCTCAGCGGAAGCCGAAGCCTTAGTTTCGAAAATGCCCCTAGATAACGGGGAAAGCCGAAGGGCAAACAAACAAGTGTGTGATTAGTTGCGCTATTTCTTTTCCATTTACAGACAGAACACATGTGTAAAGAGCATCGTCTATACCTTTCGTCAAACCATTACATACAGCTTTGCATTTCGTAAAGACCTTAGTAGCGATGACGTCACATTTTATTTACCACTTTGCAGAAGAATGGGACACCATTGTCTCTGCACAACTGTCGGAAATACAGTACCCGGTTACAGCACTTAAACAATGCAACAAACCGTGACGTCACAGTAAAAACTTGGGTGTTCAAATTGACACAATGGGTGTTGTCACATATAGATACCCTAGAAAGAATCCAAATTAACATCATAGTGTGTTAAAATTAACACCAATGTAATTGTGTTGGCAACAACTAGTGTCATTTTAACACCCAATGGTGTACGTTCTGAATCTTTTATCGGTATCTCTTTATGTGACAAGGCCAATGGAGTGAAATTTAACAGCTCAATTTTTGCGGCGCACGGGGGTATATTAATGAGGACAGCCTTTATCATTGCGGGGTCATAGTTTCCCCACCACAATTCAGTTCGTTGTGACCAAACTGAGGCTGGAAAGAGAAATAGTCTGTTCTAATTTCTTTTATAATGATAATCAATATTTACGACTGCAGTTGAGTCAGTTTTTCAGGGAGTCAGTACAAAGAATGAGATTCTTGATCAAACATTAACTTGTGTGTGTAAAATTTTTCAAATTTTTTTCAAACGAAATAAACAAGACGTTGACTTTAAGCGTTGTACGTACATGATAAGTCCAAACTTATCGTGTACGATAAGTCCAAACTTATTGTGTACGTACACGATAACCTTCAATGTACGATAAGTCTGGACTTATCGTGTACGTACGAAAAGAGAGATATTTGTGTTATTCATGTGGCGGCAAAACGCTTCCGTAGGGGCCATATCAAGCATATTGTTTTACTGAAGAAGAAAAAATTGAGTAATCAGCAACAGTGGCCTTGTATCGGCGTGTTGTGATGGTTATACAGTAATAGATGGTCTCTGCGTAGAATTGTTTACGCTCAAGTTTGCCTTTAATTCTCCAGATATGTAGATTAGCTCCTTTAGGGAGATTTTCAGTTATCTTCGCGGGATAAAGACTTTTACCATGAAATTTGAGCCACTTAGTATCTCGTGTGAGGCTTTTAGATGTGTTGTTCATGTGTTTCGTTTCAGTATAGAGAATGACATATCGGCCACGGTCGGTACAAACAATACGTCAGTCGCCATTAGACGTCTCCGTTAGCCTTCAAGACGTTTAGTCGTGTTTTTATCACCGTTGGCGAATCGCAGCTCAAGGGTTGGCAAAACAAACCAAGTAGCGTTGTGAATCAAGACTACTGTGTCACAATCAGTATGTACAATGGTAACACGTCCGTCGTGGTTTGCCTGTTTTTTAGAGGCTGGCACACACGGACAGCCGAGACGAAGCTACTTCCTCACTGTCAAATCAGTCATCAGCCCGATTGCTTCATTTATTATGCGCGCAAACCTAAAAGAATTTGTTACTCATTCATTTTCATCTGTGTAAAGATACTTGTTTTTAAAGAAGGCGCCAGGCGTGTCGTTTGTTTCAATGAGTCGAATGATGTCCCACATTCTGTCAGTGTTTGGTAAAGAAAGCTTTATCAAACAAGGTGAATAATATTATACAACATTGCTGAAATGTTACCACAGATGGTGCTGCATTAATATGCAACATTGCTGAATGTTACCACAACGGGTGATGCATTAATACGCAACATCGCTGAGTTGTTACCACAAACAGTGCTGAACCAAAACACCTCATCTTTTGTTAACTTTCAGCTGAGAATGCTGTTATGATAATTGTAGATCTTGAGTATACTCCAACAACATAGATTACCTTTTCGATAAGTCAAACTGGAAATTGTAATCAATTTTTAAAAAAGAGAGAAAACTTTACTGGCAGACTTATATCATTTGGGTATGATTGATGGAGATTGACTATGAACATTTTGCTGATGTTTTTTTGTGCTGTGTGCCACGCGCCGCTGCCGCTGTTCCTATAATGAGTTATTTTGTCGTCAAACACAGTGTAGCTGTCGCCATATTGTTGATACTCACGTGCAGGCCATTCTCGGTTGACGTTATCTTGCAGATCTTTGGGTGAATGTACATGTTAAGGACTCTTGAGACATTTCATCATTTTGAGGAGGATGGTTTGATATCCCCTGCGGTGGCGGAAAAAAAAATTATGTAAACGACCCCTGGGAAGTACTGTGTGTGCTGAGATCGATGGCGAATCCTCCGTCCCAGTGCAAGGTTTTACGATGCTTAGGCCTCAGTGGGCGTGGATTATTATTTTGGTATGTAGTGGAGCTGATAGATAGCGTCCTCACCCGGGTCCAATGAAATCAGCGCTTCTTCCGTTGTGCAAAGATTATCAACAATTCAAATTGATCGGCACTGCCGCGCTTCGTTGCACCACTAGTAAGTGAAGAGTTCAGAAAGTAAGTTTAAAAATAAAACACAAAGTACTAATTTTCCTCTAATGATATCATGCAATTAGGATTAAAGCTTAATTGTACTTGAAACTGTTTTATAAATTACTACGCCTTTCTTTTGGAGATGCATCTTTATTCCCTTTTCGATCCCATATGCCTCTTCCCCTTGTTGTAGTCCGAGATATTTGAAACCCTGGAATTTTTCTACCCTGGATTGTTGTCTACCGTTGAGCGAGCGTCGATATTCTGGATATTTGATGCTCTTTCGGATACCCTTGACTATACCAATTGGATTTTAAAACTTTGGATATTTGATACCCTGCACTTTTAATAAAAAATTTTAACCCTGGATTTTGTACACTCTTGAGTGTCAATACCCTGGATTTTCGATACCTTGGATTTTTAAACACTTTATATTTGATACCTTATATATCATTGAATGTCGATGCCCCGTATTCTTTGATACCCATGTTTTTCAGTACCTTGGATTTTTCCAACTTTGACTCTTGATTATAATTTCTATCCATTTTAGATGCCCCTGGATTTTTAAAACCCTGGACTTTCTATACTCTTGAGTGTCGATACCCTGGATTTTCGACACCGTGGATTTTGGATACCTCGGATTTTTAAACCTTGGATTTATGTTACCCTGGATACGTTATGTCTTTTTTTTTTTTTTTTGGTTACCCTGGATTTTTTTATATTTTAGAATTGTGATAGCTTGGATTTTTAAACCTTTGATTTTTGACTCCCTGGATGTTAAGCAATGCAGGTATATCCTTTTTTTTGGATACCCTGGATTGTTGAAACCTTTCATTTTTTTGAAACCCTGGGTGTTTGACACCCGGGAAAGTTGAAAACCCGGATTGTCGATACCCTTGATTTTGATGCTCTTGATTTTGATGCTCTTGAATTTGTGTACCCTGGATTTGTATTACACATTATTTGATTTGAATACTCTAGATTGTGTGATACCGTTATTTACTATGCCATTATACAAATTATAAATCGTGTAGTCACCGCTCAGGAAAGCTTACAGTCATTTGTTAATAGTTGCAACCTTCCGCGTGCGAGTGTGACCACGCCAGCGGTCAAAATGTTCGTCGATGTTTAAGAGGCCACGTGGAGCAGAGTTAATGCAATTATTTCATCTCTTGAGAATTACTCTGTCAGGAAAGCTTAGCGGTCTTCGCCTCACCACCAGCGATTCCAGCGATGAGTCAATGAAGTGCCGCTGCAGTGTCGTATTTATTCTTGAGTGTGTGTGCGCAGACTTATTGGGATGGATTGCAAGAAAAGAAATGGGTGGCGATCGTCATTTAATTAATGTCTTTGTTTTTGTGCAGTCGTGTGTGTGTTTAGCCGCTGTGTTGATTTTGTATCACACCCAACGACAGGCACCTGTGTGGATACAACATTTGTCTCTGTATGCCCATACGTCACGGAATTCGATTTGAGCGCTTATAAAGTTCCTATCGATATTAAAGATGCTGGGTTTGTTTTTAGGCCAGTTTGGCCCGACATGTAGATTAACATTTTAAATAACTATTTTTATATTCGAGGAATATTAAGCTTACCATTTCAAGATTCCATCCTGATTTGGCCCGAAAATTTAGTCGACTTTTTATAACTAAGATGTCGAGTTTACCGTGATAATTGATATTGTCGTGTCAACTTAAGGTGTCGACTTCTCATTTTAATGTCATTATTGCTACTCGGAACTGGTCAAGTCTTGTCAAGACGACTTGAACCTGACACGAGTCACCTTCAAGGGTTGTTGGGGGAGCCGCGTTTCCCAGGGTTAATGACGTAATTGTTTCCCTTTCTGGAGTCAATTTTGGTTTTCAATTTATTTATTCATTTAAAACTTTCTGGTAATGAAACCAAGGGATTCTAGTGGCTCGTAGACCTGACATTTGAAGAGATTGCTCTGATTACATGTTAAATTTTAGGAGTGAAACCCTCAGTGGGAGAAACCCACGCAATTAGGGTCCAATTTCATGAGCTGCTTAAAGCATAAAAACTAGCTAAGCACACCAAAACTATTCTGACCTGAGTATGGGTACCAGCCGAAATACCATGTCACATGTACAACCAGTGAATGGTATCCTGCTCGTTTTTGCTTAATGCGGAAAATTGTTCAGCATGAATTGCCGCTTAAGCAGCTCCTGCAGGTAGTGACTGAAAAGCTGATCCACTAGCGAAGCTTCAGTCCCCTGTGGGATTCGAACCAGCGTTATAGATGGAAAGCATTGCAAGATACTATCACGCCAACCAAATTCCCCACCTAATAGTCGTGTCTTTCTTTAAGTAAAAATAAACAATGATAACAATAAGAAGAATAAAACATTGACATTATTCTTAAAATCACTTTTCAAATATGGTAAATTTATGTTAATGGTGCTATTCCATTTTTACAAATAATGCCAATTGATACAATTAGACCACCCTATACGGTTTGTTCTAACCGGAGTTGAAAGTGGATACACGCATCTCGAATGAATCTAATTGACCCATTCACGTAGCATTATGACAACTGTACCTTTACGTTATCATTGATTGGATCTCACTGTGCCGTGCCAGGAGGCCAAGAATTAGTTAACCTACAAAACGACTGCCACTCTAAACTTGTTCTCCAATTTGCGAACCCGTATCCTCCGAGAACTGAAAGTTTAAGTTCCGTGTCTTTTTGCCCGAGATTTGGCGGTGCATAAATTGGACCGGCGATCAATTAAGATGCGACTCTAATTTCTAGCCCGGTGACATATATGTGGCGTGGGGGGGGGGGGGGGGGCTGGAGAAGGGGAAGTGCACTGGTCTTTGTGGTGAATGGACTTAATTGGAAAAAAATGAACTTTTGACATTTTGAGAACATGCACTATGGAATGAACATCGTGACGACCCTTTGTGTTGTTTGTTTGTTGTTTATTAAAGTAATCTAGTATTACATGTCTACACCCTCCGTTTACCTTGCACGGTCATGCCTACTTTTTGGTTACAAACACTGACCACCATTTGGTATGGGCGGCCTTGTGCGTCAAAAAATTGTTTAACTGGGTTGGCTTAAGTCTGCCTTTAAATCAAACATTTTACAACCTGTTAAATATGCCGAATATGTGTATCTTTTGTTTTTAGTACCACATTGATTCACATGAGCTCTTTGAGAATTTCTTTTTAAATTACAACTTGCTGTAATATTTGCAGTGATGGCCGCCCGTACATTTGCCATCCTCTGGTTCACACTTGCTTCTGTGATGTCGCAAATATTATACTCACGTATTAGCTATGTTTTGTCTTGTTCCATGAATGCAAGGGTTTTGTTGACGTATGCGCATCATGGCAGCCAGACTACCCTTGCCTAAATTAAAGGGGCAGTCTCACTGTCATAATGTTAATGATACTCATGCTGAAGTTGTCTGTTTATTGGGTAAGCCAGGAATGACGAAGTGCTGTATATTATAGCATGTAGGCCTTACTTGGCTTGTCCCCTTCATTGCATCAGCTGATGAAGTAGTTGTTGCTACGAAAGATCCTGCAGGTTTTTATGTAGTTATTTAGTCTTCAAGTACTCCCACTACTCTCTTATAGTTTTAGATTGAAATTCACTGTAATCGATTGAAACTAGTGACAACTGCAGATTATTTTGTTACTGGTTTCAATCGAATAGATTGAATTTCATTCTAAAATGTTAAGAGAGTATCTTCCTTTTTTTATCAATCAGACTAACACGGCAATCTCTGTCATTATTAATTGAATTTTCACTATAGAACCCCCACCCCCTGCACATGACGTCACAAAACCTAAGGAAGAGTAGACATCTACCATTGGCCGAGGGTTGTGCAACTGGCGCGTATGCGGGTCGTTAAGTTTTCATTGATTGACCTTAGTGCGGCCTTTCAAAGTGTCTACGGACCCACATTTCTGTAGGTCTGCCATTTTGGATTACCACCTACGATACGTTGCGTTTTCCTCGCAGTTCTAGAAACGTGACGCACGTGCGCGTGCGCGTGAAAGCACTCCAGCGAGTGGAGAGACGAATCAGTGACGTCGTCTGAGAAGACGTGATGACGCTTCGACACCCTGACCTATTTCTTTCATAAATCCATTGACTGCTACGTTTTACGCTCAACTATGGTATCCATGGTATTTGTATTACACCTGATTATTGGGGGTAGAAATCCTTCCATGGTCGATGTGTAATACTACATGTATAATAATACCCAGTATGAAATGTACGTGTGCGCCATCGACTCGTGCAGGTGTATTCTGGGTTGTGAAAAGTGCAGTCTCACATTGATTTCAACCTTGCATACAAAGACAAACAGACACCAGAGACGCACAGAAAGCAAGATGCATATTTGGACCGAAGCTTTATCATCATTTTTTTTTTAGTTGGCCCATGTGTCTTGTTTTCATGTATTTACAGAAGCTACTGTATACAGGCATATCAGCTTAACCAAGTCCAGCGAGAAATAGTTCATATCAATTTTCAGTCCATTATGCAGAAACTTGAAACCCTGTAGGACTAGTGGATCGTGTGGTCAACCTGGACTCGAGACACGGTATAGCAAGTATATTTCATGTAGTGATAATTAATTCATCTTGCCAAGTTGACCCTTTTAACGGAAAAAGTCGACATGTAGCAATAAATAATTGTCAAGTCGACCCATTTAATGGAAAACTCGACATGTAGCAATAAGAAATTGTCAAGTCGACCAATTTAATTGAATCAGTCGACACGTAGCAATAAGTAATTGTCAAGTCGACCCATTAAATGGAATAAGTCGACATGTAGCAATAAGAAATTTTCAAGTCGACCAATTTAATTGGATTAGTCGACACGTAGCAATAAGTAATTGTCAAGTCGACCCATTTAATGGGAGTAGTCGACATGTAGCAATAAATAATTGTCAAGTCGACCCATTTAATGGAACAAGTCGACATGTGGGCCTAGTGTTAATTTATTATCTTACCAAATCGACCGATCTAATGGATGAAGCCGATAATTGGTTTGTCTCGATACTTTGGTTTGTCTCGTCTCGTAAAATCAAGCTAAGAAGTTGACTTCTAACTTAAATTCAAAGTCATCCTGGTGAGATCAAGACCATGGTAAGTCGACTTCCTATTGGTCCGTTACCTCGTCTTGGCTCAAGAAATTGCCAGAGTAAGTCGACAAATCTAAGTGTCAGTCATGTCGACGTAGCAAGATAGGTCGTCTCGTTATCTGGTTAAATGGTATGTCACTTCCGGAACTCCGTACATATTGTATGCCATACACTGGCAATGCCATATCGCGTGGATTATGACTGTCTGCGATATCATGAGAGCATAACCAATTAGGTTCGCATGGATGACAAAGGTTCTGCTGACCATTTACAGGACGATAAATTGTGTAGTGACTACTTATTGACAGGACGACGGCCTAGTTAGCATGTATGTTATAAGGCCAATTGGTAATGAAGTTATAATTCTTTGGAGTATATTCAGCGGGTAGCCAGTTTAGAACCCCCCAAAAAGCTTGTTGGTTAGGATAAACCGACTTCATGCCTCATCGTGTTTTTTAATCTAGTTAAATGGTAGGGCCCATCTCAGGTTTTTATTCGTCTCGTATTCATGACAACCATGGAATTTCATCAGAACACGAACTCACTCCTTGGCCGACTTAATGCAATTGATCTGACGTCTCCATTCAAACGCAACGTCGTAGGGACAGCGGCTCTTTGTGCAATTTGTCACACCAAGGCTTTATTTAATGGAACGGCCGAGACGGAAGCGAAAGAGGCCCTCAGCACGGGGCCGCCATCTTGTTTTCTCCTAGTTCAACCCAATGTGATCAAACCTAGGCTGGATGGAAACAATTCGTCTGGTCCCTGTATGGGAATTACCAAGATCACTGTGAACACAGGGAACCCAACCCGTGTGTGTTTGTTATCCCGTGTCATTATGCATGGTGTATGTTTTTTTCTAAGCATCGTGTAATCAATCGCGGGGATATATTTAACCATGATCTATCCGTTAGCGTGTTGTTTTGAGATAATTTTAATTTTAGTGATAAATTTAGCGTAACATTTGTGCTTGCAGGCTCGCACGTGGCCGAAAGCAGCTGCTGTGCCTATGTAAACAAGGGGGCACGACGAGCACGCGAACAAGGTGTAATTACAGCGCACCAAAACAATCTCGGCGGGAATTCCCAGCGGGCAAATTAATGTTGAATTCTGTTCGTCGTCTGCAAGCTAGCTGGTCAAAACTACGCGTCACGGGGGGAAACGATCGCTCATGGCAACAAACCAAACCTCGCATTCGTTCGTCCGGATGAAATTGGATTTATGTTGTAAATATCAAAACCATTTCTCGGTACCTCACAAACAAATATAATTCGATTGTTCAAATTCGAATTCGCTTGGCCAGAAAAGAAGCCAGGGGGCGAGACCTAGTTCCGAGATAGTGACGTCATCTTGTCGAGCCGTATTGTCGGGACGGGGAGAAGGACACCGTGTGAAGACGGGTTTCTACACTAGGGATTTCTTGTCTCAAGTTTCGGAAATGTTTGTTTTTGAAGCTGTAGTTATTTGTATTCGCAATGCTATGAGATGAATCATTGGTTCGCTGAATTGGGTAAAGCATCGTGGGCCACTGCGACGACGACGAGCATCTGGGTTTTACTTGCGCCTGTCGGGGTTGTGTTCATTTAATAATGGTAGTCGATCCACTGTGGGGAATACATCTAAGGTTACTGTGTCCCGTGGCTGTGCGATGTATGGGGGTTGTACGTTATTGAATCAGTATGTAGTGTGGTGGAACAACTAAGAGGTGACCAGCGCAAAAAATGTGCGCGCGCTTTCAAGAGTGGTCCATTATAGCGTATATGTTGTACAATATGGCCGTATCCTAATGATAGGCTTCGACAGTGGCTACGGTGGGATCGCCATAGCCGTAGTCAAAGGCACTTGACTCAGCCACGGCCTATGAAATGTAAGTAATGGTCATACTAAGGCGAGGTGCACAGTGTATGATACGATGGAGGTCACTACAATAGAGGTTTAGTGGAGGCTATGTGGAGTGGAGGTCAAACTGGAAGGTAAGCGTAGAGATTAAAGTGGAGGGTGAAGTTGATGTCGCTGCATGAGGAGGGTTAGTGGAGGCTATAGTGGAGTGTATAGTGGAGGTAAAGTTGATGTCGCTGTATGAGGAGGGTTAGTGGAGGCTATAGTGGAGTGTATAGTGGAGGTAAAGTTGATGTCGCTGTATGAGGAGGTTAGTGGAGGCTATAGTAGAGTGTATAGTGGAGGTAAAGTTGATGTCGCTGCATGAGGAGGGTTAGTGGAGGCTATATGAGAGTGTATAGTGGAGGGTGAAGTTGATGTCGCTGCATGAGGAATGTGGTGGTTATAGTGGAGTGTATAGTGGAAGGTAAAGTTGATGTCGCTGCATGAGGAGGGTTAGTGGAGGCTATAGTGGAGTGTATAGTGGAGGGTGAAGTTGATGTCGCTGCATGAGGAGGGTAAGTGGAGGCTATAATGGAGTGTATAGTGGAAGGTAAAGTTGATGTCGCTGCATGAGGAGGGTTAGTGGAGGATATAGTGGAGGTGAAGTTGATGTCGCTGCATGAGGAGGGTTAGTGGGGGCTATAGTGGAGTGTATAGTGGAGGGTGAAGTTGATTTCGCTGCATGAGGAGGGTTAGTGGAGGCTATAGTGGAGTGTATAGTGGAGGGTGAAGTTGATGTCGCTGCATGAGGAGGGTTAGTGGAGGCTACAGTGGAGTGTATAGTGCAGGTTGACGTTGATGTCACTGAAGAGGGTTAGTGGAGGCTATGGTTGGAGTCAAAGCGGATATCGTGGATGTTATAGGGGAAGTCAAAGTGGAGGGTATGTAATGAAGTATGTAAATGAGGAGATTATGGTGAAGGGTGAAGTTTAGGTCACTGAGGAGAGTTAGTTGAGACTGTTATGGAGTGTGTTTAGCCTGGTTAATAATTTTAAACTATACCCACATCAAAAAGGCATCTTGGTTGTTAAGACAAGTATCATGTAAGGCTCCGAGTCATCCTTTTGATAAAATGGTGACAAGGTCTATTGTAGTTGCAGAAGTGGGATTCGCAAATTAAATTTACAAATTAAAATACAGATTAAATTTTGTGTCTGTCGCCTGGTCTTGTATTAATAAACGTTTCCTCTTTTTTTGTATGTGTAAAAATTCATCTGCAGCGGCTTAAACAAAGTGTACGGTCTAAGACGTCGGGTTCGCGTAGGCCATCGTCGGCAAGAGGCGGATTCTGTCTTTGAAATAGTTGGATCTTTGCATTGGTTTTTTTTTCACACTGGCCTTTCTGTGTTACACGCTTCATCAGTCACCGGCATAAATATCACACCCAACGCAGGGTGGTGTAATAACGTCCACTCAGACGGTTGTATGCAATGACAAAAAAGCAATCTATTTCAATTGCTGCCTCAATGTAATTATTTTAACGAAAGAAGCGTTTGAGAGAAATTGATGGCGTGGCTTAACCGAATTCAAGAGATTAAAGAGCTCTGACGTAAATTTGGTTTACGGGGTTTATTTTGTAAGCCACGTTGTAAGCCACTTTGTTACCGACAAAGGGTTTGACAACATGATAGCTTGTAGACATATGTTGTTGTACAGTGTAACTTAAGAATGCAAAACAAAGCGCAAAAGATATGTTTTCAATCCGATTGAAATTGTATATGTTTGGATCCCGTGGTGAGAAATATACGCTAACAATTTAGATTCTTGAAAATGATTAAAATATAAAACTTCCAATTGTTGGTTGCTGTGTAGTACGTACAAAAATCCAGTTGAAATTTTATATTTTCGGATCCACTGGTGAGAAATACGCTAACAAATACAAAATTCTTCAAAACAAATCAAAATATAAAACTTCCAACTGTTGGTGGTTCTGTGTATAAAGTACCAAAATCCGATTGAATTTTTTTTCCCGGATCCACTGGTGAGAAATACGCCAACAATTTAAAATCTTTAAAATGACGAAAAACAACTGTAACTTCATTTTTGGTTTCTCCGTATTAAATTACAGTCTCGTAGCTCTTATTCCGAAATGAACAAAACCTCACAGAAGTGCCTGGAATTGACACAGAATTACTTGCCCCGATTTATGGAGAATTGTATAACACAATGAAAAATGTAAAGATAAAGAGACCTGTACGCGGCCTTCGTGGATAGAAATATTCTTGATGTAAACTGATGTCATTAACAACTGATATTATGTCACCGAGTTCCATACAAAACACCTCCCCATCGGGACCAGGCAGCATGGGCTTTGTAAAGCTTCCATGCTTATACCGGCCGCTGTTCTCCCCGGCCGGCCTCTGAGGTAACAAAAGGCGCCATTTATGTGTGACCAAAAATAGACTTCACTCCATCGTGGCATTCTCTTTTTAGCGTCTCTAGGAGATTGATAAGTCAGGGTCGTCGTCATCTTCATTGAAAAGACAAACCGACTGAGACTTTACACTCCGTTCAGAGGAGTGAAGTATTATGGTTAAATCTTCCCGCCTTTTCTGTTTTTGAAAAGTAAATTCTGTCTTCTTTCTATAGCCTTTTTTTCACTCCACTGCAGGAGGAAAGCCTCTCCACCAATTCTCCATTTCAATCTATCCTGAGCTGTCCGTTGCCAAGCAATACCCCTATATGTTCTTAGTTCCTCTCTCCATCTTCTGTTTTGTCTTCCCCTTTTTCTTGTTCGGTTTCTCGGAGTCCAATTGGTTGTTTGGCACGCCAACCTGTTGTCATACCTCCTTGCTAGGTGACCTGCCTATCTCCACTTCTTTGGTCTTGGATATCCTGCACGCTTGGTTTATTTCTTAGCTCCTCTTTTGTCACCCCTGCCCATACTCCTATCATTTTTCTGTCCATAACCCTCTCTGGCACACTTATTTTTTTTCTCAAGTCTTTTGCCAGTAGTCCATGTCTCAGCACCATATGACAGGACAGGTATGATGCACTGGTCGAACTCCTGCCTTTTCGGGGATATGAGAAGGGTGTGGTCTCAAAAAAAGGTAGCTGGGTGTGCCAAACTTTAACCAAGCTTAACTGGATTCTTCTCTTTATTTCCTCCCTGGCTTTGTTGTCGAAGGTGATCTTCTTTCACAAATTGTGGCATATCGTGGCCGAGTGGTCTAGCTTACTTGAGTCAGCAGCAGACTGTGGGTTCGAACCCCAGCCATCACACTTGCGTCCTTGAGCAAGGCACTTAACCATAATTGATTCATTAAAAATCTGGGAAGGTAGTGCATTCTGCTCTACACCAGCCCGGCTCCTAGTTGATGACACCCATGCCTACATCTTTACGGACAGTGAAGGGGGTAACCCTGTTTCAGCCCCAGGAATAGGTGGCAATGTGCCCATGGTGACAGTTGATTTGCCCAAAGTGATTGCCCAAATTGATTTGCCCAAATCGGTTAAGAGTAGACCTCACCACGAAGTGGTCGTTCGGCCTTGTGATAGGCGATTTCTCATATAAAAGAAATTTTATACAATTTAAAACAGATGTAGTTGTGTATTATCTCCAAATGTTTTCTCAGAACTGCCATTTTGAAGTAAATAAGACGCAACAAACAGCACGAATAAATGTCTAATTTGACATACTAGAACTCTAAGATTGTTAAATGAATGTTGCAAAAACATGAAGATGACACAGTGAATAAGAGTGTGTAAAGTGACGTATTATACTTTATATAGACGGCAGCAATTGGATTTATGGCTCGCACGCCCGCCACTTTAACGTGATTGTCAAATTGATGTAACTGTAGTAGAGTTGTGTTGTCAAGATGACGTCATGACATTCAGTTTAGAGACGCCTTGGTGGGGCGATTGCTAAGCACCTTGACTCACTCACGTAGGCAGAGTGTGCTCGCATACGATTTTTTCCTCCGTATACCTCAGAGCAAAACCGGAACTCGTAAAGACCTACTGCTATTTATTGTCATCTGTCAAAAACAGAACCTTCCCATTTATCATCATTCCTAAAGGGAAAGTGTATGCTTGTTTAATGATTGTCTTTTTTTTTTATTTAATATATTTTTAGAAGAGTAAATTTGACCCCCATTAACAAAATGCAACCAACCTGTTAAATTGTCATCAATTTAGGTGGTCACGCTTCAGTGACAACACCGAAAACGGTACAATCGAAATAAGCAGTGTTGTTTTTTGAGGACTTCAAATGCTGGACACGTTTAAACAAACAACAACGAAAATAGGTTTTCATGTTATTCGGGGATCGTTTGCAAGTTTGTTTTTTGTTTGGGGGGGGGGCAATCGCAATAAACAATGTTGATTTAGGAGGTCTTTAAATGCTATTTTCTTCGACTTACAGAGGAAAACATTTCTCTGGGTTTTTTTTTTATAATGAATAAGTATTCAGATGGAAACTTACAAGACTTAATTACGATAATGTCTTGAATTCGTGGTTTACAAGATTAGTCTTGGAATGTTTTAGTTTTTTGTCTGCACTCTCAAAATTTACGGAACAGAACTGACCCGTACCCGGGTCTCGCGGAACCTGACCCCTATCTGGGTCTATGTGAGCCAGAATCTGTTTCAAAATGACCCACAAATTGGGTCAAATATGACACAGAATCAAAGTTCAAATGCCATTGTTTAACCTCTTTCTGGGTCAGCTTGACCCAGAAGTGGGTAAGCCCCTCCCCCTCCCCCTCCCCCGGACCCAGATTCCGGACCCAGAGTCCGGGATCAGAACTGACCCGGATCTTGGGCTCGTTGGGCCCTGACCCAATTCTGGCTCTATGTGACCTAGAATTGGTTTCAGAATGACACAGATAAGGGTAAAACCATTTTTTCACAGAATTCGAGTTAAAAATCGAAATGGGTCAGGCCCCCTGGGGCTCATAATCCGGGTCAATTCCGACTCGGTGTTTATTAATTAATTATGTGTTTGTTTTGTTATTTTTTTTTTGTATATATATAAAATTAGTAGGGGAGATGGCCAATAGCTTTCGATCGAAACCGGACCTTCGTTAGAGGCATAAACAAGAACAAACACAAACATATCCATTTATAGCAAATATATATATATATATATAAAAGTGTTTTTTTGGGGGTGGGGTTGGAGGATTGGGGGAGGGCTAGAGTGTGAGGACTGACGTCAGGGAGTAACTTTCCAAGATCGAGACATAGACTGCACTGTTGACTTAATAGAATGAGGAAGAATTCCGAATCCGGAAACCTGACATTTTCAAGACCTATCGATCTGAGCGTAAAGTGTGAGTGTCCTTTCCGTTGAGGTTTTTTTTCCTCTTCTGAATCGCATCGATCGGTGGCGTGTATCAAGGCAAACAAGTTGCAATTTTGTTATTACGGACGCAGCGAAAAACCCATAGGAAGAGTTTTCGTTAATTGATAATTTCAGCACAGCCAATCTAAGAGTTCTTTATGATGTCATAATCGTAAATGTATCTAGGGTATTACGTCATAATCTTAAAAGGCAACACGATCTACACGTTGTAATGGATGGCAGTCGCTCGGACGAGAGACAGATGTTGATGTTCGCAGCTGAACGTCTGTCTCTACTTTCCTTCCTTGTCGGCATCGCATGCAATCCTCATATTTTATGTGCCGATGAGTTTTCGCGCGCTGTTGGTTTTGAGCGCCAAAATGTGTTGACACTTTTTTTCCCGTCTTCCCGCCACTTCTGCCTGTGTGAGGAAACTGTGTGTTTCTCATCGATACGCCGAGAGAATGTTTGCCATTAATGATTTAAAGGAACATGAGTTGTTTTTAATGAGACGAAGCGGAAAGTAACCAGAGTTGATAATGATTTATCTTGTATGCCGCGTGCAACTGTGTTTCTCTTCCTCTTCTATTTTTTTTGGTCGTTTTTTTTGTTTTCATTCCCGCCAGTGAGCAACACAGTGATCAAAGCTACAATTGCTGTATTCTCAAAATCAAAGGGAATCAAATAAATTGTTGTCATTATGAAATAATGAAGTATATCAAAATAAATTTTGTTGTTGAATATGCCAACATTTGATAATTCGTCGGTGATTGATATGCTGGTGCTGTTGTTGTTGCTGTTGGTTGCTGTTGTTGTTGGTGTGCTTGTTGTTGTAATACGAGTATTACGAAATGAACTATTAAATGTGACTTCATTAAAGAGGTTTGATCTATTTATAGTTGCGTCAAGTTCCAATTACATCCCAGTGAACTAACAATTGGAAACAATACAGATATAATGAGGATATACGCACGCCATTAAGTGTTAATCTTTTGTAGTATCAACCAACTTGCAATAACAGCAACAACAACAACAACAACAAGTATGAAAAGCTGCAACTGTAGTAACAATGACTACAAGGAGAACGTCAACATCAATGTGAATCTGTAATTCTTTCTTCATGAGTAATAAAATATAAACCCACGAATTCACAATTGAGTGTCACTGTGACATTTTAATAGGGGACCAGGTTGGCTCAGTGGTTCCCCCCCCCCCCGAGTCTTTCACCTCTGTCCTCTCTGCCTTTCACCTCTTTTCACCTCTGTGGACCTCGGTTCGAATCTCAACTCAGACCGTCCTCGTATGTTGATTTGGGTTTTCAGTCCCTACCTGATTGACTTGGTTTTTACTTGAGGGTTTTCCTCCCACATCTCAATCTTATTTTTTCCTCATTATCATATACTCATCATGTTATTTGCGCAATGGCTGTGTTATAAAATGAAATAATAAGACCTAGTGAAGATACCTTATTGGTAGATTATTATTATACGCAAAGTGTACACATATTGTTGTTCGTGGTCGTCGAAGACGTATGCAGTGAGGTTAATTGATATTAAGGTCACATTAGTTCTTCCGGTGATTTTTTTAAAATACAAATCAATCTATGCTATTTGTGCTTTTCAATATTTATATTTTGATATTCCATCTCGAGCAAAACAAATTGTTGCATAAGACAATGAAAACGGCCAACCGGATTCCTTTTGACAGAAAGTGTCGAAGATTACAGTTCATTCATAATATGTCCCCAAAAGAAAACAATTATTTTTTATAAGTTTATATATGTAATACTAATAATAGCCATAAATAATAAAATGTTCTTCAAAAATGAAATTTACATAGATCTAGTTAGTACTTATTCCATGTTTTCTACTTTAACTGTAAAAAGGGGTATACTGTACATTTTTATTTTTTTTTTTTTTTTTAATACTACGATGTTTTGTAGTATGTTGACGAACGGCCAATCCAACGTTTTAGCGACCGCTGCTGCTTTTTCTAACCCGACCGTGTCACATACAGGAACCTTTTTTTACTGATTATTTGGAGGCGACCAACTACACAGCATGCAAACAAGGAAGTCGTTTTTAACAGTGTCTTAGCCCCTTTTAAGAAGGTGGACACCAGAGTGCCCTGTTTTGTATGGGTGTATACAGACACATTTACCCAAACCTATTTAGTGGTGTCCACCATATTTCAATGAGGCTTATGCCAACCAAGCGACCGCCTGGAACTGTTGCATGTAAATTGCCTCGTGTCACACGGCCCTGTATAATCATTTTAAATGCCGCTAAACTTTGAATCCTCGTAAAATCTCTCGTAAGTTTGTGGTAATTGATGAAAAGGGGGTGATCAAGGCCTATTTAATTTGTTTATTAACAAGCTAAGAAGACAATGTAATCTGGGTTTAATGAACCACAGACAGATGTTGTAATTAAAATGTCATTAAATTCCAATCGTCTGATCGTAGTATCTTACCCTCGGGGTAGAGTTTAACTAGTCGCTGTGTAACAATCCTCGAATGCCTGACCGATCGTGATTTTTGAGTTGTCTTTTCATTGTGTCGGTTGTTTATTTATGATTGAAAGCTAGAAAGCACAATGTAGTGAATAATGAGAAAGCAGTGACAAGTGAGAATGTGCACAGATTAAAACCACTATTGCGCGCCAAAAAAGTCCAGCAAGAGCCTGACACGTTAAAATCCAGTACAAAACGTGACCAGGTTGCAGCCTTTTTGATCGATGTGCATTTTGTGCGTGTTGCAGCCGAGTTGATTCGCGTATCAGGGATGCAGGTCTATTCCGTTCTAGTTTTTCGTTAAAAAATTAATTGTCTGTAATAATGATCATCGGTTGGTCGTTGACTTTGTCATGGCCTGAAAGTACCTCTAACGTCAGAGTTTTAAACGTGCATATCAGACGGAGGTAACTCAGCTAAGAACCGCTGTTAAAAAAAAAATTTTAAAAAAAATAATGCCGCTTCATCCCACCACGAACCTACAAGTCCAAGCCCGCAAGCCAGGAAATTGCCTTATTTGCATTAAGTCGAGGATGTCGTCAGAAGTGAGCAGGCCGTGAGAAATGATCCATACCCCCTAATTTTTTCTCATCAATCTCTTCATCCCTGCTGTCATGTCTCTTGCCAATCAAATGTCATCCCAGAGTGGGGAGGATTGGTGGAGGAAGAGCGGAGTCAGGTTCAATTCAAAGACCCTTAAGGCTGCCCTTGGAAATGAAAAACAAAACCTCTGTTTAAAAATGGCTTTAAATTAGTTTTTGAAGCGGGACTTGCACTCGACTTTCCATCGGATCAGTTTTGTATGGCTTCCTTTTTTTTTCTCTAGTCTGTACCGTCATCAACTTGATGAGGCCACTAGGTCACATGTCCATCCTTTCTGCCCGTCATCCATCACTAACTGACGTTATCCTAACCTCTGCTATCTCTCCAAGTGCTCTTGCTGTTATGTCTCAACATTCCATAGTCTAAACAGCAACGTTTTTAAAGACTACATACGTGATTGTTAAATACACTCTAAAATCTCCCGGGTCAGCGTTGAAGACCCCCAAATCACCATTGCTTATTTCGATCGCCGCAGTGGAAACAAGTTGTCGTATGAAAGTGTACAAAATCCTCTATTTCATTTAAAGGATGTGCACATTAACGAGACTAAAATAAAAAATCATGTTTACAGATTTGCACTTACGTGTTATACAGATGTTGGTGGCAAACTTCCCTTGAAATATCTTTGCCTGATATACTATAGTTGTAGAGAGTTGAGTAAAACAGTTAGTTTTGATTTCGAGAGACCAAAAACTTGATGCTTGAAAACAGTGTAAAAGAGGGGTTTTCATTATTTCCCGTGACGCCAATGACTGAAAGAGTTTAAACTTTCACAAAGTTGTTATCTTCATGTAATGCTGGGTCACTTTAAGTGATACTCTTGGTCTTTGACAATTACCAATGCCGTCCATGTGAAGTCGAATCACCCAAGTTGATGAATTCTTTCACAGGTTGTTTGTATACTATCTGGTGTGTTTATTGAGAACTGGAGTATGACAAATGATTTTCATCTCCTAAAAACCAACGATGTAAAGACAACTTCAATACTCATCCACGCTCCTTTTTTGTTTTTCAATTACCACAGCCCTAAATGCTTGTTGAGCATGATTGAAAACAGCGCCAGTGGAAGTGCCGACCTGTGTTTGTTTGTATTGAGTATATGGGGAGAAGCCTGCAATAATGTTGGTATTTTTTTTAAAGGACATGCTCACAAAAAGAGCACCATACGAAGACAAGCACAATATCTGTTTTATATAGCGCTTTACCTACGGTCGTCTCTAAGGGCTAAAGTTATCATTATTTATTGTCAGATAGCTTGTTGAAGGTTTTGAATTGAGACCCATTTATGTAGCACCTTAAAAGGGTTTACAAGGTGCTATGGTGCAATCAGCAACCACTGCCAGAAAACACAAGGGCAAACCCCTTCTCTTAGAGACAAGTGTAACTGGGTTCTTTTACGTGATTTTACAACACACAGGACCAGCGACTTTACGTCCTGTCCGAAGGGCGAAACAATAATAGCTACGTGTCTTGCATCCCTGGGGAAGTTAATGCTTGTTTCAACTGACTGATCTTTTCTTTTCTTTTATTTTTTCAAAAATGTTTGAATTTTTTAGGACTGATTGAATCATTGTAAACTTTGTGTGTGGACTGCCTCGTGTCTCGGAGACCTTTCGCCCTTAATACTATTAAGTGACTGTGCTGTGCTGTGCATTGTGTATTGTGGAGTGTGAGCTATAGTATTTGTGGATTAAAAATAGTACAGGAGATTATTTTGTATTTTTGACGTCATTTTGCTTTTGCTTTTAGAGTCATTTGGTGGATGCTCGTCCTTTTTAAATAGAGGACCGGCCTCCTTCCCGCGTCTCTACGTTATAGAAATCTACATCCACTGATATGAAGTTATTTATGACGTGTACAATAGTTTAGTCGATGCATTAATGGACATGATTCAACACTTTATGGCGGGTGTAAACGACGCACTACGATGTCTGCAGTATCATTTTTCCATCAATCGAAATACGTGTACGTTACCTTTCTGTGACACACGCCGTTGAGAGACGGTGACTGTCGTGTCAGTCACAATGTTATTATCCGATTCAGCAAGGTCGCACGTTCGCTCGTTTCATGAGATTCCGATTCAGTTTCGAGTCAATTTTAACAGGTATGCCATGAGAGAGAGAGAGAAAAAAAATCGATGCCGATTTCTGCCAGTGTGAACGTGATACTACCTTTTCTTTTTCACTCGTCTTAAAATAGCATCTGATCAACCTGATAAACACCGCTACCCTTTTACATCAAGGAAACGCGCATGCTTTTGCTATTCTAACCTTTGCCGCAAAGCTCTACCCACGCCCCCTTCGGAAGGACAATAGCCTCTTCTCACCTTCATTCCCTGCTGTTTTTATTAATTTGTAGATATAATATCTTCCCGTCACTCACCCATTCATTTATTTTTACAAAGGGCAAGGTCTGTTCAATTCTCCATCATACAATAATGAAATATTGGCTGAGGTATAGTGGCCCTGAAGGGACATCAAACTACGTGAACGTTTTCGTAAATGTTCACGTTTTTTGTCCCAAATCGCACATATTCACGTAAATGTTTTCGTAAATGCTTGCGATTATTGTCCGTGTCACGGATATTTATGAAAATGTTCACGTAAGTATTCACGATTTGTGCCCTAACGCGCACATTTGTACGTATTATTGATGTCCCTTCGTGGCCACTATACACAAGTCGTGCACACCATCACAC
This sequence comes from Pisaster brevispinus, assembly GCA_023634235.1. Classification (NCBI taxonomy): domain Eukaryota; kingdom Metazoa; phylum Echinodermata; class Asteroidea; order Forcipulatida; family Asteriidae; genus Pisaster; species Pisaster brevispinus. The sequence goes on from JAMKCF010000017.1 coordinate 5,829,618, forward strand.
TTACAGATGTATTACCGCTCAAAACCACAACACGTAATTAGCGTTAGAAAATACTACACTTGCGGCTTTTTTGCAGTCCGCGTTACTAGGACCAACATTTCAGCATTGTCCAACAAGTCTAACGTTAAATAAGCATGTGTATAGACATGCAGAGAATCCATGTAAAATGTTTTGTCCCGTAGTTCTTTTGACCTCCGAATTGGGTGACATTTTCACAGGTTGATTGTATGGTTTGTTAATACTAAAAGCCAAAGAAAATAGTAGGAATGAGTTTACTCTTCCCCAAAACACGTGGTGTATTGTCCCTTTTTGTAATTTGAGCAATGCCTTCCGCAACTCGTATTGGCCTATACACTTAAGTCACGATCCAGCGTCACTGATCTGTGAAGGGACCGTTTGGCTGTCTGGGGCAGTGGCGGTCAACAAACGTCTGCAAAGACGATCTAAAACTAGCAAACAAAATCTGTTCTCGGTGAGCGTCGTCATCATCTTCTGCTATTTCAAGGTTTGTGATTGCGATCAGGAGTTTGTCTCCTCCACCAACTCGACAATTATTGCCCGATTCTCACGTTTCCATTACTAATAATTGTGAAGGAGCATCTAGTTCGTAGTGATTACTATTCCAAGGCAGTTCATTTATCAATAACAATCACAAGTTATCGATCGACGACTCTTCCATGTCGCGTCTCTCTATGACACGAATGTTGAACATTAACAAAAACGACGGAGATAAAGCTCTGTCGTCGCCATTTCACAGGTGTCTCTCCAGCCCTACGGTACAGTGATAGTCAATGTTGCGGGTCCGTTTGTTTCATCCAGAAGGGTGTAAAAAAAACACATCAATAAAACAAAATGTGAAAGGTTGTATGCTTGAGTGGTAATAATCTTTCTTTATTTAAGTTGCAATTTTATATATACATTTTTATCTGATTTTTAAATCTGTATTTTGTATACACCCTAAACAAAATTCCGAGTCAGAATTGACACGAGGGTGGCTGATCCATTTCTGGACCAGGCTGACCTGGAAACTGGTTAAAAATAGGATTTTAGCTGAATGGATTCTACGTCAGTTTGACCCAATTCGGAGTCATTTTGACACGGATTCCTTGAGACACTGACCCACAAATTTGTCAGGCCCCCTGTGACCCAGACCCGGGTCAATTCTGATTCAGGGGTGTAAACTTTTCAAAAGAGGGATTTGGATACTTTTTGGGGGGACACTGAAGGCAGCAGACTTTCCAAGTAAATTAGTTGCTCTCGGGCAAAATGCGCGCGCTCGGGACTACGTAAGTGCTGGAATTCATCTGTAAAGTCTGCTGCCACCTAGCGTTCAAAGTCTCATTTTGGTTGTTGCAAACTGCTTCACCAACCAAAGTAACATGTGGTACAACAATGTAAAAATTAACTTGATACAAGTATATCATTTGTCATGTCATGGGGAAACATTGCATTGAATACTGCCCCTTCGCGCGAAAACACCCCCCCCCCCCCATCCACAGACGTTGGCAATTCAAAATAAGCTGGACATAAAATTCCTGGCAAAGCGTGGACCATTGGTTCAGTTTTGTCTCGGAAACCTTTGCCACATTAATCTTGATTAATATTTCTATTGTATGGTGTGTTGAAAACTAGAGAACGGGAACAAAAATAATTGTATGATATAGCTTGAGGCAACAATAAATTTTATTTCTTGTTTTATTTCACAATAAAAGTGCCCCCCCCCCCAATTACCCGTTGGGGGTAGGTAATTTCAATATTGCAAATAATACAAACAAAGTTTACATCACGACAGAGGTGTTTGCTGTCAGCAATCATTGTAAACTAACGGTATGAATTTCCAATGACTATAGACGACAATAAAAAAAACGTGGCTAGAATTCTAAATTAATAACATCATATTGTTAATGAAACTGCCGTCTGGTTTAGAATATGACAAAGCACCTGCCTTATTGCTAAGTATCATCAAAACGGAGTATAAACGGAGGCTGGTTGTTATTACTACGCCATAAACAAACCATTGGTTGTATTTAAAATAAACACATGGTGCCAGACTAAGGTGGTGGTTTCATTTCGTCATCAAGATGAACATGAACGTGAAGGTGAAGTGGGGCATTGTCGTCGGTTGTTGTGTATCATGGTTTCGATTCTAAAAGCTCACTGATTACGAAGTTGACACTCTAAAGAAACTCTAGGGTCAGATTTGACCCGGGGGCCGGACCTGGAATCTGTGTCAAAACGACCCAGAAATGGGTAAAACTCAGACGCGAAGACCGAGTTAAAATCCCATTTGTTAACCATTTTCTGAGTTAGCCTGACACAGAAATCATTCAGCCCCCTGAGACCAGAAATCAGGGTCAATTCTGAACCAAGTGTTTTTAGAAAAACATTTTTCTGAAATACTTTCGAAATCGGGAAAATAACAGTAAAAGACCCTAATGTCCCCTACTTATTCCGATTGCCGGAATCAAAATAAACTCTTTAAGACAATGCAAAAAAATCCATGAGAGAATAAGGCCGTGACCGAATTAGCGGCTACAGCTACGGCTGCATCTGCTGATGTGGGTGTTGCCCAGGGCGGTCTATCCTTCACAGCCGTAGCCGCTTATTCGGAAACCGTCAAAGCTGTTTTGGTTTTCCCACTATAAAACATGACCGCCTAATTGAGCATAATTTTTACAGTTAGCTGTATTGTGCTGTAAAGGCCATGTCAGACGTTGGTAACGAAATGGCAATGGTGGTAAGGATCCTGCAAAATGATTTCGGCTGAAATCGTCTGAAATGCCCCCCCCCCCCCCATAATTAGAAAGGGAAAAGTCGAACAATTTAATCTACAAGAACGGGAGTTTTGGAGAGTCAAGTTTCTGTGGTGTCCGTTCGCTAATACTGCGGTCGGAGATGCAGCTGGTACCAGCGTCACCTCTCGCTAAACGTGGATGGATTCCACGTTCTTATGAAAATACCGTGACAGTTTTTGCTTTTGTTTTACAGAGACGCCGTATTCAGGTGACTTATATTGTATATTACTTGATAATTTGACGCTGTATTCAGCTGAATCTTTCACAGGCGACTCACATTGTATATGTCTAAATAATTTGGCCTCTAAATCAGCATGGAGTTGACCAGAATCAGTCCAAGGCCCTACTTTTAAGTTCAATTCGGAATTAAGTGATACCTTATGACCAAATACCTATGATGCCTATGATGGGCACATGTCAAACCAGTGCACATTTTCATAGAGCTGCTTACAGTACAAGTAGCTAAGCAAAACAAGGTCAGGTAAGTTAACCAGCCAAAACAAAAAAACATGCCACATGTACCATCTGTGACTGGTATCCTGCTCATTTTGTGCCAAGACGAAAATTGATAAGCAACACCAAAGTAGCTCTTTAACATTGGGGCCCAGACGCGAGTGTCAGAACGGAATGAATTAATTAGAAACCTTGTACTCTGTGCAGACGACGGGCAGGCCCAATATAAAAATTTTATTTCTACAGATGTTTTATTAATTAAAAGGACGGATTAATTCACATCCGGAGATGTTTGCTTTTCAGTCAAGATGCTCTCTCAAGAAAGGGAGAGACAGCGACGAAGATGTTCTCCTCTTTAAACTTTCACAGCCAGGATGCCCTCTTGCGGGTTCAACGACCAACAGACGCTGAGCGATCCGAACTCGACCTTCGGAGAGCCACACAGCGTGTGTCAGCAAAAGATAACCAAGGAAGTACAAACGCGGGGGAAAACATTTCAACTTTATTGATCCCAGTCAGCAAAGGTTTCTGTCCTCACACGGACACGAAGGAAAACATAAGAGACTGAAAATGCAGAGAGCAACTTGATCTTATAACAACACACTGACTTAAAGTGTTTGTCAACACTATGATGTGAGTTGCAAATAAACCACTGGTTTTTTATCCCATTTTTTTTTTTCACGTCAGTTCGAACACCTTCAAGGTACTATTTCTTGTGAGATGACTTCGTCAGATAATGTATAATTGAGATGCTTCCATCCTTAGACGTCGCATATAAACTGTCAAATGGAAAGAGACAAATCGTAATGCAAAATGACATTTTGTTGACTGGTTTAATAAAAACGAGAAGTCATGTCAAATCGAGATGCAGTGACACTCATCAGTTAATACGACGGACGCAGACGGGCTTTGGTTGCAATTCTGTCTTGTAGATCACCCAAGGCCGTATTCGAACTGACGGCTACAGCTACGGCTGTTGCTATAAGGGTGTTGCTAGGGATGTCCTATATACTTCAATACATGATAACGCAGAAATCTAGCCGTAGCCGTACATGTATAGCCGCCCAATTATGACACGGCCTTCATTGGAACATGTAACTCGTGACATCACAGTCATATTTACCAAACAGCCACTAAAGCCTGGACTTCCTGCAGGCACAAACTGTACACAGATCGATGGAAGAAAATGGAGAGTGTACGGTACGATTTGTATCAACAGTGATGGTTGGTGTTCTTCCAAACGTCCGGGATCATGTTAACCAACATGAAACCACGTTCAGCAGGCGCAGCAACTCCGTGTTCAATTATTTTTTTTACATTGCTACAATGTACAGTGGTTGCCGAATCGTATTAAGGGACCAAACGCTCACCGCCGGCAAAGCATTCGACCCCATGAACAAAGTCATGATGTCCGGTACACACGCCTCTGGACGACAGACCACGAAGGTGGGGTGCCCATTGGGTTTTCAAACCCCGAAAAGTATTATATTACGTAATAAAACGTCCAACTTAAACTGGGGAGATTCGGTATGCAACAATCAATGAATCAAAAGTGGACCGTACATCTCGAAACCTCTGCAGTTATCTACAGCACTTGAATCTGTGTTGAGCTTGCGATACAAGATGTAAACCCGTCATGGCATTATTGTAGCATGCATCCATGCTAGCACCTCGCTGTCAGAAAATGCACTGGAAGTCTCAACGTCATTTTTGGTGAAGATCGAAGGTGACATGATCTTTAGCGCGGCATTTGGTGCCGAAGAGTGACGAGTTGGCACAGTGCCAGTGCTTGATAACCTATAGAAGACTTAACCTCGTTCCCCAGGCTTTTGGGGCATCTATATTTTGTTGTAGCCTTACTGCATTCATAATGGGGCTGGGGGCAACAGACGACCTAATGTAGCAGCAGTTTGGTCACTCATCACTTGCATGTTGAATATATTCATTATTGATACTTCATTCGGGGTCTTTCCCTTTGGGGGGGGGGGGGGTACTCGCCGGTGGCCGGTCGGACTAGCATAACATACGTATTACACAAGTGTGTGATATTATTTTCCTTTCAACTTTCTGTCTGGTATTGAAGCCGAGGGACCTTCAGAAGCGCCTTGCACTGTGACCCATAGGCTTGAAGCTGTATAGAAAAATGATGAAGCACCCTAAAAACTGCCGGGTCAAAAAAGTGACCCGGATCCTGGTGCGCCTAGTTCATTTCTGGGTCAACCTGACCCATATACTGGTTTTTAAAAAAGAATAGGATTTCAACTGAAACTCTGCGTCAGTCTGACCCATTTGGGGTCACTTGAAACAGATTATGGGTCTTACTGACCCAGAAATGAGTCAGGCCCCATGTGAATCTGGGTCAAAACTGACCCTGGAGTTTATTAGAGGGTATGTTTAGTTTCTTTGGAGATAAAAGGCAGAGAAGAAAGCACTTAGTTAACCTGAATGCACAACCAAATTGTGTCTACAAATAATATACTGTGTTCGATTTCGATTACACGTGTGGATCTGCAGTTTCATATACTTGACTAACAAAAGAAATTGCTGAGCTCGTAGATAGTTTTTCTTATCAAAATCTACTTACCGCTTACGAGCCGAAATGCCATTTAGTTTACAACGTTTCTACGTTTCTGGAACCTGCTCAATTTTGTGGCTCGGCGAAGAAATTAAAAATACTCTTCAGCAAAATGTGCTTCAAATACAAATAAAGCAATCTTCTACTGAGCAGCATCTATTACATGAAGCGCAGGCGAAGAAGTTGTGGCATGACTTTAATAAGAGCAAAGAAGTCGGAACTTGACGTTTTCGTGTATACTTTCATTCTCTGTTGGATATTGTGCTCGGTGCTTTGTGTTTCCTTCCGAATTGATTCAGACGAGTTGATCAAATTAAGGCACCCCCCCCCACCACATGTCAATCTTTTTTAAAGGCGATTATTTCGCACCGTGATTAATTCTCTGCACTGGTTTTGCCCGGCTTTTTTTCTCTCTCTCTCGCTTTTATTTTCACATTAGTCACGGGTGTTTCAAATGAATCTTTACAGAATCAGGAAACAGAATCACCTGTTTTTTTCCTGAGAATTCTGATTTCCCTGCGGATTAGCATAGGAGAACCAAAGGCATATATTTATTTTAAAAAATAACAACACAACACCGTTAGAAGAGTAATGTCATCTCTGCGTCAAATGCCATAATGCCTGAATGGGTACTTATTAAGGCGTTACTATGGTGAATACCCTAGGGTCCCGGATGTTGACCTTTTCGTTAGGTTAGAAACCATCGAGTAGCAGAAGTACTATAACCGTTGTATGTACAGAGAGAAGATATTATAGTCGTACTCTGACAGAACGAGATGGGTGATGCTGTTTTCATAATGTCTCCTCGGTTTTGTATCTCTCTTTCAGGGAATTCCGAATCAATGTTGGGATAATCCAGTTTAAAGATCACAAGAAGCAGCCATGTCGACCTAGAAACGTGCACTAATTGCTGGGCCGAAACATCTCCTCGAGGTCAGTGGTATTTCACAGTTTTGTTTGTTTGTTTGTTTGTTTGGGGTGTTTGTTTGTTTGTTTGTTTGTTGTTTGTTGGGGTGTTGGGGTGTTTGTTTGGGTGTTGGGGTGTCGGGGTGTTTGTTTGTTTGTTTGTTGGGGTGTGTGGGATTTTGTTTTGTTTATATTTTTTTCTCTTTGGGGGCGTTATTGTTCTTGTTGTTATATTCATTTTTATTTAAAGGTATAGCGCATAAATTGGTGGGTACTCAAACAATTGGTGACCATAAAAACTTGATGAGAAGCAGCGCTGCATCTGTTGATAGTGTATAAACTATTTTTGAGAAAGGATTCCCTTCGAAGTAATATGGTTTGGGATAATGTTTCACCCCAAAACATTTGAATCTGAGGAACTATTCGTACGTGAATCGTTCCTCAGATTTCTGAGGGTTGGTTTCCGTTCGAGAATGCTGCGGTCAGATGCGACTGGTACCCGCTGTCACCTTGCTAAATGCGTGGATGGATGCGACGTTTTTGTGAGAATACTGTGACAGTTGTTTTTTGCTGTTTTTTCTCAGCAAGTAGACACAGTATTCAGCTAAAACTTTCACACGAACTTTTATTGCATCTTTCTTTATAAATATGCGTATTTAGCATGTTTACGTTGACAAAAAACCAACCGTGGCCCTACTGTAATGGAATGTGATATTTAATAGAGAAGGAATACCAAGAACTGTGTGATATTAAGGTTTTTACCCGAAACTGTGGATGGTTCCCATCTCTTGTTCAATTACAAGATCTCTCGACGTTAGGGACCAACAAGGAGAAGATATAATTGAAATCGAAAAAAAGAAAAACGACAACGTAAGATCGAAACAATTATAAGGAACAGTGAACTAAGTGAAATCACAAGGGATTGATATTTTGGACATAGTTTGTTGGTCTAAAGGGGGGTTGTTGGAAGTGGGATGCAGGTAACAAATTCCTGAGTTGTGGAGAATGTTTACGTCACTGAAGGGGTTGTCTACATCCAATAAAATTTGTTTAATGGATTTTTTTTTTTTACGTTGAACAATATGGGGTATAGGGTATTCACCAACCCCCCAACCCCCACCCTTCCGCCACCAGCAACCTACTGGCCGGATAAATAAATAGTATGGTGTAAAACAGCTAAGAAAATTACCATAATGGAATTACTACTTGAATTTATTCCATGCACACTCATCAGTTCTCTGTGACAAATATAACTTTACTTAAACATTTATCAATTAAGTGCGCTGTACCCCCTTTCCATGCGTGTAGGGGAATAACTGAAGCCGTTGCTTTTGTCGGGCTTATTACTGTGGGGGAAATCAGGCGTGTTGATCTGGACCACCCAAGCCTCTTGAACTTCAAGCCACGCTACACTTGATAATAAAAGGCCATTCAAAATGTACTCTGCAGTCTGCACTTTTGGAGTAAAAATTAATACTTCTCACTCCGGCCGTATTTCGCGTGGAGTGCCCATACGTTGTTTCTATGGAGACTGGAGACATAGCGCTCGAGACACAATTAAATTTTACTTGTCATTTTTTTTTATTTATTTTTATTTTTTTCTTCTTTGCGATGAATGTTTTCTTGCCACTCGTTTGCTTGCGATACCTCCCTATTCGATGTCGACAGCTCGCTCGGGTCTAACTTAATTACGCCACTTGAAACAATAATATTAGCATTTTTATTAATGAGAAATTGCATTAGTCTGTGAGAACACGCAAACCAGCTGTCCACGTATACCGTCCCCGGTGAGAAATTGATGAGGCGGGTTTTAATGTGTAAACTTGATAATATGGACGCGAGGTTGCATCGCTATACATGTAGACAGAGAAAGTTGTCGATATCCGAAACACCTGGGGCGTAATAAATCTGTGCGGGGAACTGGGGAATATTTTTGACAGTTTTAAATGTTCGGTTTTTCTATGGACGGTTTCGAAGTAATGCAAAATCCAAATTAATTTAGTCACAAAGGAGCACAATCATTGCCCTCAAATCTCTCCTAATGTTGCTGTTTGGAATCGCTCATTTAGCCTTTTTAAACAGTTGTTCAAAAAATCAAATTTGCCTCTGGAAACACAACCAGCGGGACATACGGTGCGCCATTTTGTGAAGTCAAACATTTGGATCTACAAAATAGCAGACTATCCTCTGACATGAAGTTACGCAGAAACCACAACATGCCAAGGGATATTTATGTGAATCTTAACATTCTGCTTTATTAAATATCTTTTTAATCATTATTATTCATTTCGTGGCAAACTATTTTTTTTTAGCCCAAAGCGCCCAATCCGAAGGAAATGTGTCTCTTTAAACGCATTGGTTAAAGGGAGGTTGTATGGCACGCGCGTAGGAGTGTTGGCACTGTGTCATTTACGTGTCGTTTCTCAACTGATTGGGCGGGGGTGATCAATTCGAAGAATCAAATGGATTAAACAAAATGAAACCATGTGAAGAGTCGCATCATTTACATTGTACTGTTCGGCCTGGTGTGTTTATCTGCTAATTGTATGCGTGGGCGATTGACGAACTCACTTTTTGTGCAAGCTCAGAAAATAACAAATCCAGAAGTCCGTGAATGATAATAAGCCGGTTTGGGTACATGTCCTTGCGTGGGAATCATCACCATGGTTTCCTTTCATGATGCTATTTGGTGTTTACTTCCCGATCAGCTTCAATAAAGATCGTTACTCTGTATAACATCGTAAAGCTTATTATAGAACGAACATGGTGCATGTATGCCTTCCTTTCAGGTTACGAAACTAAAACGAGGAAGCGAAACCCACTCATTCATTTTGCTGTCTGCTGAAAGCAATGCTCATTGTTATTTTATGAAGTAACATTGGTTTAGGGAACTGTTCACAACACAACCTCGTCCCCATGGTTTACTTTATTTCCAACCATGTTTGTAAATAGTAAACCCTGGGATGGAAACTCCTCACTTGGACCCTGATTGGACAACAACATTACATTAGCACATGTACATGTTTCCAATACATACAAGCTACTAAATCTGGTACCGGACCACGAGACTATGGCGAAGATGTGAATTTCGATATGCAGCTAGACTATTCTAATTTGCATACGTATCCAAAATTTTTGGACATGCAAATGTTCCAATACCAGGGTGAGAGAGCAGTCAACCTCGTACTGCTCAACACACCCTGGGGAAGAGGTTGTTCACAACATTGATTAGAACCCCTTGCATGTGACGTCACAAGCCTAAACAGCGCCCTCACTGAGGTCAGAGGAAGACCTATCATGGGCTGCGAGTTGGTGGTGACCTCAGCGATGGTGGCCAATGCAAGAGGTCAAGCCATTCTGAGCCTCGCTACCGTGGGCAGCGCGCCGCACCGATACCTCTCTCACGAGCAGCGCAGGCTGGGTAAAAGAGAAATATGGCCCGGTGAGATCGATCAACCCCTGGGAACGAGGTTGAAGTAAGTCTAAATTCTTTTTGAACAGGCGCCTTTTTAGATGATGGTTTTTTTTCTTATGCAAAAGCTAATGTCACGTTGGGCTCATAGGTCAGTGGCAGGCTTTTCTATTTATTGCTTGCAGAAATTTATAATGGCAGAGGGCGCTGTTTGTTTCACGGTGTCGCCCAGATTGAAGCCACGTTCTAAAAAAAAATCGCTCTTGTTTCTTGAAACTAAACTAAAATACCAGTAGCAGGTATGTATAGTTACACACTTAAACGTAATTAAGTAAAATGGTTACAAGTGATCTTTTTCTCATTGTGGTTTTATTAGTGTCTATGTATCCCAGCATATTGACATATTAACATTTACAATTCAACTGTGAAGGGGGGAAATTAGTAATGATCTATCAAAGCCTTTACAAATATTTTGTTCATGCTTGTAATAACAATCGACATAACAATTACCAGGAAGCTGTTAACGAGAGGCACTTATTGTTCCCTTGGGACTTATCACTTCTGAACCTGACATATTATGTTATTCAATGCCAATATTAAGGAAAGGTAATCTACTGCACGAGTCTCGAAAACTAAACATCTTTTCAGCAAACTCGAGCGGTAGGAATGGGGTCAAAAATATCCAGACCACAAAGGTCTTTGGACCATAACGGAGTGAGCAATAGGTTGACTGGGTACCCTGTGGTCACGTTCAAAAGACAGTGCAAGTCTGGCGACAATAAGGTCACCATTGAGCTTCTGGGCACCTTTGAGCCATCAGCTAATGGGAGATTAAAGTAGGTGCAATTTTAGATGATTTTTATTTTTGTTACATCACTTGTTTCCACCCAAAAAACACTTTGGTGGAATGGCTACATTTTAAACGATAAATGTACGTAAACAACTAGCCTTGGAAATATTTTTCAATTTGAAGCGGATTCTAGTAATTTACTGCAAGAGTCTTGAAAACTAAATATCTTTTCATTCACCTCGTGAAAACAAGTCATTTTGGGGTAATCATTTTGCAAATTACACTAATAATAATCCTGCCCCCCCCCCTCAAAAAAGAGACATTTATGTGCCAAATCGTGTCTGTGCTTGTACGACAGAGCATTTAAGCGGGCCCGGACCACATGCCATAATGGTTTTGCGCTCTGCTCACGCCAATTGTCCTTGAACAAATCAGCACCCCTTTGCAAAAATTCGTTCTCGCAAGCCTGCTCTCTAACAAATCAATGATGTGCATGCACCCAAACCGCGTAAAACGATATTTTGTGAACATCTGCACATCATTAAACTCATCTAGTGGGTTCTTCCTATCTCTGAAAACCCTCTCCCTGCGCAAAGCACGCTGATTTTCCCTTACAAGAAGTAGAAACGTCATAATTTGTCGAGATAACGTAGGTTTACCATCTAAATAACTGAAATTGCAACAAATGTGTTGAATTTGAGTGCTGTTAAGTTTCCCGCCAAATTGTCAATTGAGACTTAAGATTAATTGTTTTGATTCTAAGGTTGATTTTGATCAAGTGTGGGGCTAAGATCGATTGGTGGGTAAAGTTAAGATTGATATTAATCTTAACTTGCTTTATGAAACAGAGATAAGATTAATTGTAAAATTGAGGAGTTTAAGATTGATCGTTTGAAGATAAGATTTATTATTTGGAGATAAGATTAATTGTTAAGCTTTATGAAACACCCCCCCCCCCGTCTTATAAACCAAATATCGATAGACATAATACACGCATGATGAGACGCACACAGCCTGCCCCAGGAGTGCGTTTTCGCGGTCCTATCCAATAAATGTTACGGTCAAATAGGCCATTGGTTAATCACTGGCCAATAATCGAAACAGTCATTGGTTACAGCCTCGAAAACACACCGGACCGATACATCACACAATGAGTCCGCACAGCTCTGTGTTGCAAACACTCTGTGGTGCATACACTCTGTGTTGCATACACTCTGTGGTGCATCCACTCTGGGGAAATTCTTTGTTCTTTTCTTCTTCAACGCTGTAAAACACTTTGAGGAGGTGCGTCCACATTGTGTTTCAGGTCCACATTGTGTTTCAGGTCCCTAAACTCTGTGGACCTCTTGTGTTCTCAGGTACACACTTCGTAAGAAATGCTTAACACACACAGTAGGCCTACATGCAGAATCTTATATCGTGCAAGGTCAAACGTGCATCTTGGCAGGTAACCGCCAGGTTTTAGAACCTGGTATTTACGGCCTATTCACAAGTCTCAAAGTGTGACGTCAGACGTTCGGGCTAAATACTGCAATATGGATGGGGTCAAAATTAATAATGTGGCAAAATTTCAAAATATTTAGGTTCTTGGTCGAGTTATATGGGTGCAGTGAAGAGATACTCATTAGCTGCGAATCGCAATACACCCGGTGCCTCCTAGGAAGTTTTGAAATGTAATTTTCCGGACTTTGTCAGTATTGTAAATGATGATGGTATGGAATTTGTATGAGCTTCCAGATTTAATCTAATTGGTGCTGTCGGTGTTTACCAATTAATTTATTTCGTCTTCACTCATTTTGCAAATACATTTTGACAACGCAACGTAATACAATCGCTCGGTAAGGGACCAGCGAAGCCTCTAAACAAACGCCAATCTGTTTTAATTCATGTGATGAAGGAATCCATTAATTTATATCTCAGCAGTGAACCCTGGTTTATTTAATAAAATAATTAAAGAGCGTGAAATGGGTCTATGCGTGTTAAGTAAACCCATACATGACTGCGTGGTGTAATCTAATAAGTCAATTAAAGGGGAAGTTTGCTGTTGGTTAATTGCACAGTAAAGGACATGTAAACCCGCGCTGCATTATACATGGCAGAATGCATTTTCAGTTCTGGATCAAATCTGTTTAAGTATGGCGTGTCTGAATAGAGTGTGCAAGTCTCGCGCGTATCTGAACGAGAAAACACGTAAACTGAAGAAATTTTGTGTTTCTGAAATACAATCTTTGCTTTAAGTTATATATACGGAGAAATCTTAACTATGAATACTCCTTACAGTTTCTGTTAAATTAGTTGTTTCGCTTTTGTATTAAACTAAAATGACGAAACAAAATCTTGCCGACGTAAAATTCTATATGGTTGGGACCATTGATCTTTATTATAAATGAGATCAATGGGACCACAATGGTCCCGGAAGTTCGAATACGCGCGAGACGTGCACAGTCTATAGCACACTCCGCACTATTTAATGACGTCACCTTTACTAAAAATACCCGGCTGTCAGATAAACATTCTACCATTTACTCGATCACCGCATCATCGACGCTCCAAACGTACATATGACGTCACACTGTGAAACGGCGTCCTCACTGAGGCAAAAAGAGACAGATCATTGGACGATAGACTGGTCCCCTGTCTTTATCCTTGCGGATAAAGACAGGTACCGGTCTCAAGGCCCAATGATTTCATTGGATACAATGATTTCATTTGATAAACGTGCTGTGACGTAAGCTTTCCATATCTTTGTTATGAGTGGTCGAGGTTACGACGTGATGTAGTTTGGCAGCTTGCACTTTCTGCTGCATGCAGCGTGTGCATAATGTTGCGTACATCATGTAGCGTTGTTTTGTTCTGGAGTGTCCGTGTGAAATGAATGCTAGGTTAAAGGTACATCTGGCAACATCCGGTCTGATTGGTATCTGGCGTTATTCACGAGCCTCGAAGTGTGACGTCAGATGTTCGGGCTAATAGACCCTTCCCATAAAATATGCTAATTACCTTTACGCATGCGTACATACAATCTTGGTGGGCATAGAGCTGTGCACTATGCAGACGCACAAACGCGTGCGCGCCACCATCAGTCAAATACAAAAAGGCACGATGTGTCCTCATTTTGCCAACCAAAGTGTTCGTGCGCATGCACGATGTGCAATTTACATATTTCATGGGAAGGGTTTATTTGACGATAGCTGTTTTGGTGCGTAAAAACGTGCACGTTACCTCAGTGTACCAGCAACGTCGTGCGTGTCAGTACACGCGTGTACTTTTAAAGATTGGACATGTACGCGCGCGCATGTTACTAAAATTCGGAGCTCTAAAGATGGATTTCACATGATGTCATTGACCACTATTTATGATGACAAACAATGGAAACGTGTACGGGTGCACGTTTCATCAACAATGGCGGCTAAATGCAAGGGGTCTATTGGTCGACTTGACTGAAGATGCGAGGCCTAAGCCGTGATCATGCACCGTAGCCGTAGCCAAAAGCCGTCACTTGACACGAGGCTTATCATTGTCACACGAGTCACAGTGAGCTTGGACTAGCACAGGCTGTTCTTAATGCACTCTGTTTTATTTTAATCCCCACTTCATGAATTGGGCTCGGGGCTATTTATTATATTACTATTTTATTGGGCCTATTATTCATTTATTTCTTGCAAGGTTGTACTTGATTATCTTCCATGCATTTCGAGTACGAGCGTGACTACTTTTGTTTCCATTAGCACAAGAAGTACAAGATACTTTTTAATGTGATTGCATGTCAAGTACAATTCAAGTCAAGTACAAGTGTATTATTATTAGTTTTCAGTGAGTACGAGGTTGACTTCATTTCTAATAGTGAAAGGTATAGAAAAGTACCGGAGAACGAGAGTTGCACTTTTTGGATTTGAAACCTATATATTAAAGTAGTCTTATTATATATGGTTATAAAATTGTTTGCGTTACCCACTGCTGGTTACACGATTCGCACGAGCCTCTTGTCTCAGGGCACGCTCAGTGGTGACTAGTGGTGAAGACAAGTCCTCTAGAACGCGGGGGTCGTGGTTGTTCAAAGAGTAAAACCAAACCTAGTGCACTAGGTTTGGTTTTACTCTTTAAACACCCATGGCCTCAAACCAGCTGGCAATGTAATTCGTGGTCTGAAGACACCTGCGTATAAAATAATATGATTGACAGTGGTTTATTTTGTTTTACATATTATAATTATTTCTGGTAACGAAAGAAAGGATGCCTCATAGGTGAAGTTAAACACTGTAGCTTCGCAAGCCTGAGGAAACCTGATGTAAACAAGGGTGCCTGATATGATAACCAGAAACACCAGGGTTAACCCCTTCTCTTCTACGAGATGTGTTCTGAGCTACTTTTTACGCACACTACCAATCATACGACTGAAAACCATCGCATCAGGGTTTGGAGTGGAACTTCATCTAGCCCACCTTGAGAGGCGTGGTTTTGAGCTGGGATTTGAACGAGAGTCCACATTCGCTCGGTCTTAGCGCCTCATCCAAAGGCTGACGTTTACACATGCGCATTGGACCTCTCCTCCGACCTAAATAATCCCGGTCCCTCGTCCTGTTTACAAAATATTCGTCCATCAATGATAATGTAGTTTTATTGTGTTAATCAATGGGAGACTTTGGAACGCTAGGTGGCAGCAAACTTACCAGGTACGTTTACCTATTGTTTACGTAGTTCTGAGCATGCGCACATTACCGAGATTAATGGATTTACCTGGACACCCTGCTGCCACCTAGCATCCCAAAAGTCCCCCATTGCGAATAATGATTATCATCCTTTGCATTTTACTAAAAATCACAACTTTACATGTTCCGTGGAGCCCGTATGCTTCATCCATATCGTGTGTGTACATGTTGTGATTGTGCGTGTTGCGCCGGTTGTAGTACAGTCGTTCCCATCATGCTTCACTACATCCTGAACAAGAATTTGCCCATCAGCCCAGCCAAGTAGTACTGGATGAGACTGGTGGGACGGGGCCAGGTGAAGGGCCCAACACAGATAAAGTACAGGGGCAAGAGACACCACGAACACAAACCTGATCGGCAACCCGTGCTATTTAAACATTGGGCTTTTTCCAATCCTCGGCCCCAGTTCAGGCTCCGGGCTCAGTTGAGTGTTGAAGTACGGTGCAAAATGCACGCTACTCCTAAATTGGAGCCCAGGCCGGAACCCAATTGGATAAGGTCCCTGGAGTTCTTCGATCGTTTCCCTGCAGCCCGCCTGCAACTGTCTTAACCGTACGTACCCTCTCTTTACTCAAACTTTCTCCTACCCGGTCTTGTTGACTCGCCCCGGTTCCTCTTTCCCGTTCTCCTTCATTTCTAGTTTATATTGGACACCCTCTTGAACGGTCTAACCAAAAGCCCATCAGATTAATGTTTTATGGTTGCATCTTACCCCACAACCACCGAGCAAAAACTCCTAGGAATGGAGAAATGACGGAGTGTCTGGGGGATATTTCTCTAGAACTATCGTGCTCTTCTTTGTCAATACCCGTCCTCATACTTCTCTTCTTCTTTTTTCTTCTTCTGCACTGATAAAGTATTGAATCTACACGACCCAATCCATCGACTCAGTTTGTAAAATGACAGAGCTCAGGCCACTTAGTAATATATTGCCGTAGGTTACTGAACCAGGAGATTATTATCTTAGTGTAAGGGCAGGAAGGTGCAATTTACGGGCTTTGGTTCTTCTAGAGATCGTATAATAATGATAAATGAATTATTCATATTACAATCTTAAATTACAATTATCCTTTTAAAGGCATAATACATAATTGGCATGGCAGTGCTCGAACAAATTCATAGACGACTTTCAATCGAAAAGCAATTACTATTATGTTATAAACTTGGTTCCTGTACACATTTTCCTAGGATTGTTGTTTGTATAATGTATTATCATGTTCGTGAGGTAATTTGTTCGTATCATGTTTGTGACGTAATTCCATCACGTGCCACGCCCACTTCACACAAATTGGCCCTAACGATTACAGGCCCATTATAGGAATTGCATTGTGCTAGTTTTTGCATGAGGAATTTATGCAAGAAAAGTTTAATAACTAGACTTGGCTCGAGGTCTTTTCGGAAATTTAAAGTTTCTATCATAAGAAATTCATTTGAACGATGAAATGATTGATTTTTGGTAACAAAGTTGGGGAGGTAGTGCTTTCTGCTCTACCAGCCAGGCTTCTGATGGATGATACCCAAGCCTACATCCGTATGGACTGTAAAGGGGGTAACCCTGTTTCAGCCCCAGGAGTAGGTGGCAACGGCCCCTGGACAAAATAGTTGATTGTAGCCCACACATTGAAGTGGCCTTCAGGCCTTGTGTGTCTGGCGAAAAAAAATAATAAAATAAAAAAAACAGTTAACACAAACGTACCTATAGACCTTTATCATGGTGTGGCCATCTTGATTTTACTCCAACCCAACTCATTGGAACCAACCGAGGCTGGAAGAAAAAATAGTCTGGTTCCATGTTTGTGTAATGAATAGTAGAATTCATTACTGTTATTAGATACAGGGAACATGACCGAGATGGTGGCAGCATGATAATGGTCTATGGGGCCGGAAGTAGCGAAAACTTTAGGCGTGCAGCAGATACGCGCGCGTGTGACGTGATGACTTGCAAAAAAAAATTACCTTTAATGTTTGTGGGAGGGGGCTGCCGCGATCGAAATAATCATAATTCAATTACTTCTTTTTCTGGGTTGTCTCACACATCGTTGAATAACCTTCTGCTCACTCAAAGGCTGAACAAGCAAATGCTTGTTATTAGTGCGAACACTCATTTTTGTAGCTGGATATTATTTTGTTTTCAAATGTATTTCATGCGTGGCAGGTAATTTAGCGTAGGCATCTGGGCCCTTAAGTTTGTTATTATTACGTTGTTCTTTCATTTGTCCCTGTACTTAACATTTTCTCATTTTCTCATGTACACAAAATTTCTTGTTGAGCACGCCCGTCTTTAAAATTCCCCCTGATGGAGACCTTTTGTTTTCCTTGTTTTTGTTTTGTCCTCGGTCTCGATAATACTTACCGAAATATGGTAGGCAGTTGGACCATTATGATCATCTTAATTTTGTTTTATAACATTTGTTCAAATAAAGCTTTCAGATTGTCTGTCACTGTGGCTAAACTTCTTATTCGCAAGATTGCCGTCCCCCAAATTAGCTCCAATCTTTTTCAGATCAGCGTAGCTCAGATTTCAACTCATTGTTCTTTTAATCGCATTAAAGCTAAGCTCAGAGGTATTGTTCGGGAGCCACTGTTGCGTCAATAGAGATTATACCAAAGAAATGGTCCTTTCAACGGTACAATGAAGTCCCCTTTTTTAGCAAATGACAACACTATTGCTACTCAACTCTCAGTGTGGTTGTACTAGTTTGTTTATACCCCCTTGGATAAAAAATCTAGTCGCAGATGTTGTCCCAAAATGCTCGTTTTAAGAAAACCACTTTGGTGAAATAATATTTGTATAGGAAGAGACCTCCTTGATAAAGGCAATTCAATTCGGACGAGCTTGGGCGCTGACTTTAGCACAACGTGAAGAAAGGTATTGCTATGGAAAGAGGACGAGGTAAGTCAGAGAGTCAATAGGGAGTCAGTAGAAACTATCCCCCACGGTGTCAGCTGCGGTGGGCGACCGCCAGAGAGTGGCTAGTGACTGTGGGGCTCCCCGAGGTTCCACACGGTTACCCTGGGGCTTAGGGAGACGACCCCCAACTTGAAGACAGCACTCGTTTACACTGTATGGTTTACCTTGTTCTTCGGAGTCTAGGTAAAACTTGACTGATAGAGGTACCGTTGCAACTGAATATGTCAAGGGGCGGACAACTTTGCAGGATTCGATTACATCTACATCTACATCTACATCTATCCAGCTACTTGTCAAAGCCTATTCAGCATCTAGACAAGGGTGCGGCTGCCGACGGTGGACGGTTTGTGTGCTCAGTGTGTGCCAAAATATGTACAAAAATAGAGATATGTGCAAGTAAAAACATGACTCTGGATGCCTACTCGCATCTGATGGCCTCCTTGAACTGCTCCAAGGTGGGCAGCTCGATGATGTCTTGAGGAAGCTCATCCCAGTCTTTTATGGTGCGAGGAAAGAAGCTGTATTTGTATGAGTCTGACGATGTTCTTAGTCTTGTAAATTTCAGGCGATGTTGACTTCTGGTTGCTCTGGCCTATATTTTTGATGTAGTCTGGGAGAGGAATGGCTATCTGATGGTTGAGGATATTGTACATCATGACTAGACGTGATTGTAATCGTCGTTCTTGAAGTGTTGGGAGACCGATGTCCAATCTCATAGCTGTGACACTGTCTTCTCTGTTGTAGTTCCCAGTACATCTCCCTTAAAAGGTCTAGTTATATTCCTACCTACCTCTACCTGTCTAGAGAGGTTGATAGATCGTATACAGAGAGGAACAGACACCTGGAACTGTTGCAACATTATGAAAAATGTGAGCCATTTTGGAGTCTGCGGCGGTCTTGACAACGCTACTCGATAAACGCCATTTTAGTTCCTTTGGGCATCAGTGCGCGAAAGTTCCGCATGTCTGTTTGATTTTTTTTTCTTTTCCTCTGCCAATTTCTCGAGAGGAAGATTTAAAAGAAGAAACAAAGCCCAATATCTAATAAAAAATAATCTTGTAAAAACCCTTAGGAAGTGGCAGAAATAATTTTCAGGGGGATTAGCACTTGAAGCTTAAAGTCACTGAGCTCTCACTATCGATGACAAATAAACAAAATAATCTAGTAGTTTGTCTTGTAAGCAATTACCCCCTCCCCCGCAAAAAAGAAGAAGGGGAAAAAAACATCAAGACGGGTGTTATGCAGCATTTTGTACTAAGGTACTATGAACAAACAATTTTGAGTTGAACAAGGAAAGTTGGTACCAGGCAAGTCTGGCTCTTCTAAATTTGTCTTCGTTTAATCCTAAAATATTTAACAAATTACCCAATCAGTTTCCCTTGTGTGTTATTACTTGACACTAAAAATAAACCTCACAGAATGTTGTATGCATCTACATGTACGAGTCAGCCGATTCACGTGCCCCACTGAACAAAGTGAAAATAAGCGCCGCCTCGCGTAGAAGAGGGGGGGGGGCCCTATCGCCATGTGTGACGCACAGAATGCACTTGAAAAGTATGCATTAATAAGGTTATCTAGCTTGATGGATGCTTCCACGGATGTCGTTGCAGTGGATTTAGTCACGATTTTGTTCATCTGAAATTCTTGAAGTAACTGTGCACAAAATCTGTTTCATCACCTTCTGGTATTGGATTTGAAGCTGACAAAATAGTCGAATGCGGTGTTTATGTTTTAATGTGATCAACCATGTGCATGAAATAATGGGCTCAATCCATTGCGTGTGTCAGGAGAAAATAGTGAACAATCATGCACCATGTCCAGCATGTAAACATTGTCCTTAATTCTGAATGTATGTAACAACCAAAATCAGTTGTTGCTGTCTTGGTTTTTTTAGGTTTTCAGATACAGTTTTCACGAGTGTGACTATATAATATTTCGGATGGACATTTTCACAGCAAAAAAAAAAAAAAAAAAATGGTCCTAGTATGAACTTCACAATCAGTAAGCTTTCAGACTAAAACTAAACAAAGTTGTTTTTTATCCTCACCACTCCGGTAAAATACCTTTAAAATACAATTGTTTTTTAGTCATATCGCACAGTTGGCCAGAGCAACCAAGGAATGTTATGACGTTTAACGCTTGAACAGTCTATGTGAAACATTTTAATGTGTTTTTTCCAAATGTCAAACATTATAAAACGATAGGGCTTTCATGAAATGTAACATCAAGTACATTGCGTGAAGTATAATACTGATGGTGATGCTCAGTGACATCAAGTACACGATGTGAAAATATAATGCTTAAGATCATTAGCCTTTCTGAGGTATGGTGGACACAATATGGGAGTGCACTGTTTGGTTTGGGTGCATATAGACAAATTTATCCAAACCTAATAGTGTTGTACTATGTGTCCACCATATCTCAAAATGGCTTATTGTAGGTTTTTTCCGCTCCCATTTTGAGCGTTTAAACTGTGCATGTCTCGCACGTATTTGAACTTCCGGGATTAATTTGGTCCAACCAAGTTGAGTTTTACGTGTGCGCGATTTCGGTTTTTTGTTGTTGTAACAATTACTTTAGTTTAAACGTAGTTTATGGTTACACACATTATATCATATTGTTGGGGAAGTAAACTTTAGCCATATGAAAGTAACATAAATTTAAAAAATCAATAAAGAAAACCTGAGAATAAGACTTGACCCTTGTTTCCGGTTACTTGTAAACAATTATGAATTTCGCCCAACTGACGTTCATAATATCAATAAAGCTACGTAATTGTCGCACAGATTCGGGCGTGATTTGCAAATGGGGTGTCTAAAAAATAAGCGTCATCGTCCCAAGGTTGAATTGTGTTTCTGTGATACTTTTAACACCTTTTTTGTATCATAGAAACATTTGTATTTCTATAGCAAATTGTTATGGGCGTTTTTTACTTTCAAGTATCATTGTTTACACATGTTTAAATTGAAGAAATTGATTTCATAGAAAAATGTAGTCTTCGTTCGAGTTGTTGTCTCGTTTTTTAATACGCGCGAGACTTGCACAGTCTATTTTTATCGCCAGCCATGGTGTTTATATGGCGCAGGGCTCTTGTGTAACATTGCAAGCAACCAATAATTTCAATAACATCTGCAAAACGGAGTTTGTTTCATCTGGACATGACCACCAAGGTAAATAGCAATCTTCTGGGCATAAGGAAGTGCTATTTAGATATTTATACAATCTTTTTATAAAAAAAATTGTCTACTCCTGTAATTACGTATGATTTCCGAGTATCTCGTCTTCCGTGATACATAATACTTCCAACCTAGTGGTGTAATAGCACAGCTATGACGTCATTACGAGGAAGCGATGACAAATATAGAGGGATCCGAATAATAATGCGTGTACATGATCCGTCTGTATGTCTACAGAAAGGAACTATGGTCTAATCCACCTATACAGTCGACTCCTCTCGTTATAACGAGATCACTGGGACTTGCCAAATTATACCTCTTTATAAAAGGAATGTTGTTATAAGAGGACAGCAAAGCACAGACGCATAAAGCAGAAATGAGATTTGGGACTTTAGAAATGTACTCTTTATAAGTAGAACTTCTTTATAACAGTACTGTAACGAGGGTTTGACTGTAAATATTAATAATACTATAATAATGCAATAATAATATTGGAATCTTAGATGTAGCACACGTGTCCACCAGGCGCTTGAACAAAGAGATTGAACCACTTTTTAAGACACGTTTTTTTATGAATTAAGATACCGATTGATGTAGCATTTTGTAAGAGTTTCAAGGCGCAGCGGCCACTGCCAGAAACACCAGGGCAGACCTCTTTTCTTAGCGATAAGTGTCAGGCCTACTGAGTTTTGGGTGCATTACACAACACACGTTGAAAGAGATAACGTGCTGGGGGAAAAGATGCAAAACTTAGCCATGCTCTGATTGCGATTATTCCTGAAATAAATTTCAATCTATAGTGCGAGTCCTGCCCGAAGGAGGGGGGAGGGGAAGCTTGCCACGACAGAATATCGATCAGGAATGAGAGTATAGCCGAGCGGCGTGGTAATGTGCATGGTAATGAGGAAGAGCCACAACAGCTCGATAAATCCAACAGCCCCAGACTGAGAATCCGACTTGACTTATAAGTATAGGGGGTGGAGGCAGGGTGGGGGGTTGTTATAAGATGAGCTAGTGCTATGAGGACTTAGTTTGCCCATGGTGTGCCCAAGTCAGTGCCATAACTAAATGATGTCCCCCCCCCCCGTGCCCCCCCCCCCCCGTTTGAAATCTGAACTTTTGAGAGCAAAAATTACCAGTATACATTTTAGAAGCTTTAATGGGATAATTTCAATGTTTTTAAAACTACTTTTCCATTTACACGCAGACAATAAAGTTGGCCAGAAATGCCGCCCTGGGGGAAATGGTGCACCCGCCTTGTGTGCCCTAGTTTCGGAGGTAGCCCAAGTTGGGGAGCATGTAAATGTTGTGTATTATTTATACTTCTACTTTAAAGGGATGACGTGAGGTTGAATGCCCGCCGAGTGTTTGTCTGTTTGTTTACGTGCTTGTCCACAATGCCACAAGAGTATTAAGTGTGCACAAAAAGATGCAATGTCAATACACTTTGATCAAACGCCATGTGGAAGATCTAAGCGTTTATTGTTCGACCCAGCGTGTAAATGGCTAGGCTGTGATCGGAGATTTTTGTCTGTGCCATTTTGACCTTGTGTCGCTGCAGTCCAGAGATGCAATTAAGTTGGTATCAAAATATAGGCTGTCTTTGCTGTATTTGTATATCCACTTGCTCTGTATTTATTTAATTATTTAACAGAAGTAAAACATTTCTCTTGAAGCTCATTCATTTACATCACATCATAGAGAAAGGACCGCGCTATGATCACATGGTGTTACCACAAACCTCTTTTAGTTATACTTCCACCATGCAAAGTTTCAAATTATTCATTCGTTCATTTAGTGCTCGATATGTGGCATGGTGTAACCCCCCCCCCCCGCTTCCTAATGTATCTTCTTTGTGTTCTGGGAAACTCAGGAATTTTTTCGGGGATTTTAGTGGGCTCCCCAGCTAACACAATACGTTGTGTTACAACATTACGCAACGTTGTGATAAGGTTGCAATTTGGTCAATGGGATGACAACGTTTTGACTACGTTAAAATAAACGTCAGATCTATTGTTAACATGATTTTCATGATGTTGGTAATTTATGCAACGTTACCGAAAAGTTTTATATGCAACGTTTTCACAACATTGTATTTTATTTTGGTTACTACAAAGTAATACTTATTAGTCAAGGCAACAACGTTGTAACCCTAACCCTAACCCGTTTTTTTTCTCGAAATGTAAAATGTGCCATGAGCTACGATTAGGCACGAAGATTATGACTTCATGACATGTGGTTTAGAAAATGTGATATTTTTATTTGAACTTCCCGTTTGGACCGGAACGAAAGGTCAACGTGGGGTTATGTTGTTGATTAAAATGTCAAAGATGTCAAATGTTACAAGATGGCACAAAGATTATAACTTTATGACATTTAGTGTAGGAGATTTTTTTATTTTTTATTCTAGAGCTTCCTGTTTGAACCGGACGTACAGGTTAAATAATAATAATAAAATGTTACATATGCTGATGATATCACTCATACCCTGCACCATCACACTAAACCTAGCACAGACCCTCAATTTGACTCTAACTTTGCCCAAAACCCTAACCATATTTTGAACCTGAACCTAAACCTGACTCTGACTGTGACTCTTACACTGAATCTAAACATATGATTTGTTTATTTTTTAGAGCCTTCTGTTTGTACCGGAAGTAAAGGTGAAGTGGGGTCACATTTCTAAATGAAATTTACATAAACTGTAAGCTACTCTATGGCATTCGGTTCAGAAGATAATACACAGTACATTATGTCGAGGACACGAAATATCATTTCGATCGAACAAAATAATATGTTCATTATTTGTGTTTCACCATATGTCCCTTTATAATTGATCGAGTGAGCGCACGAAATTATTCTGAATTTTGAAAGATGATTTTTTATTCCTTGGAGATGTTTTGTGGGCAATTTGAGGAAAATACAATGTAGCAAACGTCCACTAAAGTCTTCAGAGTAGGGACATTATTTTAATCAGGTACGGTACTGACGAGAAACTACAACCTAACTTTCGATGGCATTTGTATGGATCAATGCAGGCATCATTTTCCGAAGGGTTTTGATGTAACAAGCATTCACTTCTGACTTCATTTCAATAGAAAACAGAAATAGCTGTTTCCAACTGCATTCCAACCAAAACAACATGTATAGTAAACATGTAAATGAAAAATATTCTTAATGGCCTCACGTTTTGACCCCCATTAGCTACACGAGAAGAACTCTAATGTCGAAACATGAGGTAATAAATCATGTTTTCAATTCAAAAGAATAAAAGTGTGTCGTCACACCCGCAGCCCCTCTAGCATCCAGCGAATCATATTATCAGGGCACAGTTAAAGTCAAAAGAAAATCTATTTATTGAAGGTATGAAACAGCATAAATGGGACGGAATTTACTGACAAGTGAAACCATCAGCCCACTGGTTAAAGAAGCAGGCTCATCATCACAAAGATCATTTTTGTTTTAGTGCCCTCTGTCATTCGTCCTATGAAAGGAGATATATCTCGCGGTTTTCGTTGTTTGTTATTGCTGTTCAGGTAAGAGTTTACAAAATTCCTACGTCACTGCTTTAGAGCAAATTTGGTTTGTTTTCCCTTCGGTCGTCATACACTGTAGTAATAGACATGAGGCTCTGTGTTGCACAATATTGTTAACTTAACAAGGAAAACAAGACCCTCGACCTAGTAGGCCTGTAATGTTTGACATCACAATTTAATGATCTATCTGAAAAGTACTATTTATTAATATATTTTAACTGGGCTTATTGTTTCAAGCAGCAGTGCGCTGTGTGGGGAGAGATTATATCCCCCACCTGTACAGCGGCATTCGAGGCCGTGGACAGAATCCTCTAGAGAAACATTTTCCCCTGATAGAATTTTGTATCCTAACTTAGGTCATTTTCCCCCACTAAAAGCTTGCTCTAAATCCATAATTTGGGCCTTAATGTTTCAAAGACACTTTCAAAGTTTCAATGACACTTTCAAAGTACTTTCGGGTACTATTAAATGTGTTTTGTTTTGAAGAACAAAGACCTATGTTTCCGTTCATGTATCATAAGCTCGTCTTGCCGCATTGAGCAGCGTGCGGAGTGCTGCTTGTCTAGTAAAACTAATATGATAACGTTATCACAACATAGATATCACATATGCAAATTAGTAGGTTGGGCTTAGAAGTTGTAAAATACCTATTTATTTCAAGAAGTTTACCAAACTTATGAGCTAGGTGTACTGATTTCTTCTTGTATTAGTCTTAACTGTCAGAGGATTAAATGATTATGTAGACAGGTAATTTTACTTCCAAAATATTGTTAAAATAGAAAAACTTTAAAACAATATACACCAATGACTGTCAAAGTCAGGAAATCGGTCTGTATATGCTGTACGATGTATAGTATACAGGTGCAGTGAAGTCAGGTAATGGTAACGTAGTTGGGAGCTACTGGTAAGTCTGTATTGTTAAAAGTAATTCATTGATCATGTTAACATATTATTTTAAAAAAAATCATGAAACTATTGTATATAACTAACTGATATAGCAATAACATAAGTCTGGGTAAGAATGGGCTGACGTTGTGACAACGTTCAGGGTACTGGAAAAGGAAACGTTGTTGCAGCATTCTTTTGGAAACGAGTATTTCCAACATGACAACGTTGTGTATACGTGCCAACTACGTGGTTGTTTCGTTGCATCAATACGTTCTGAAGACATACAGGGGAGTCGACAAAGTTTCTTTGCTACAACGTTACTTAGATAACGTTGTAACGACCAAACAAACACACTCTGGTAACGTTGTCGTAACTTTTATACAAGTTGCCATAAGGTCACTGGAAACGTGTCTTAATAGATATAGACCCTTTTGACTAAATAAAATCAATTCAAGCAAAACTGTATTTTGAGATGAGCCCACGTGTCTCTTTCTGCTCAATTAAACGTATCAACAACGTGGTTGTTACACTGCGTCTTTACGTTCAGAAGACGTATAGGGGAGTCGACAAAGTTTCGTTGTTACAACGTTATAGTAATAGCATTACTTACACCAAAGTCTGACTTCATTACAACGTTGTGAGAACGTCAAACTGTTAGCTGGGTCATTATGGTACACTTGTATGGAAACATTTGGGGTTCGCCGTCTGCCACATATCGGATATTTTAAGCTCGCACACACCCTTGCACATTGTTGTTGTATTATTCCATTCCCTAAAGAAATTTTTCGAGGGTACGACTATAACAAAGAAAACCCTGAGAGGGGTAGCACTGTTCCATTGTGTAAAATACCCTGTAAGTTGGCGCGTGCAAAGGCACTGACAGATACATTCATCAGACCTCTACCCATAGTAGAATCATATCTTTGGATTCCGTGACCATTTTTTGTTTGCTACCTTTTTTTTTCTTAATGGATTTGACTTCAGGAACCATTAAAAGGGAAAATTGGCTCCAATGTACCTGTGGAATGTGACGGGAACTTTTTTTACAGGGCAATATTAAAAATGGTCGCCTACGCCATCTTGAAAAACCTAATTTGTAATGGGTCTATTACCAGATGGACTAGATGGAAATAAGATCTAAATTATGGGCATGGCAGGACAAGTCTTTGAAATGTGTCATTAATGCGCGTAAGAATGCCAAATCAAGTTTAAAATCATTATAAATGGTGTATGAGTACCAAAGCTGAAATTTTGAATATAAGGAGACCTAATGTAAATGTTTACCTACTTTTCAAAAAAAAATATATCAAAATGTCACTGTCCACAGACGGGGGGGGGGGGGGGGGGGGGTCCACACGCATGACGGAAGGGTGTTTGTGGATTTGTTCTCACCTGAACCCAACTTTGAAGAGTGCCAATCCTTTAGCAACGTGAGTTTTTTAGCTCATATTTGATTTTGGTAATACTAGAGATGCACCTTTAGATGATATATCTGAGATTTTAGATTCATGTGACCCCTGATGTGGCACAGCGTGACCCCCAAAAATCATCAAAAATCACTCTTTGTTGAATAAAGTGCCTACTTTTATGGGGCCAATTATCTTAGAAGTGAGATAAGATATTATTTAAGGCCAGATTATGAATCTAGGGCCAAAACTTAGTAAGCTTATAGATTTTCTGGTACGGATATCAAATTATGGACTCTGAAAGTTTGAAAAAAACACGACGACGCGGGGGATGGGGCGGAGCTCCAAAAAGGGGAGGTTTTAGCAAATTTCATGAGGCCATATCTCGGAAACGATATGGAGTATGGAATTATTATTTGGTGTGTGTTCATTTTGGCCATAGTGGAACAGTTTGACAAAGTTTCATGAAAATCTGATGGGGTCACTTGGGAACTTTTTAGAAATTTGGTTGATTTGACATGGAATATGTGTTCTAACTTTTCATTTAAGGCTATCACCATTCATAATTTCCAAGATGGCGATGGCTGCCATCTTGGATTATTTAATCAAGATGATCCCCAAACTCTACAATTACCATTCCAGTGAATTTGTAAGGCAAGAAATAGTGGGAAATTATGCTCTATTTGTTCTTATAGCTCTTCTGGTGCCAGAGCTTTCACTTTTCATAATTTTCAAGATGGCGACGGCGGCAATCTTGGAATTAGAGGTTAGGATGATCCCCAAACCTTACAAATACCATTCCAGTGGTTTTGTAATGCCACATACAGTGGAAATTGACATCTCTTTTGACCGTCTAGTCCATCTGGTGCCAGACCTATTACAAATTACGTTTTTCAAGATGGCGTAGGCGGCCATTTTGAATATTGCCCTATAAAAAAGTTCCCGTCACATTCCAGAGGTACATAGGAGCTAATTTTCCTTTTTAATGGTTCCTGAAGTCAAAATCCATCAAGAAAAAAGGTAGCAAAAATATGGTCACAGAATCCAAAGATATGACCCTACTACCACTTTTGTTTTCCTGATCACTTACGGATTTATACATTTGTTATGTGTTCGTGCAACCCTACCCACATTTGATTTATATTTTTTTTATTTTATTGTTGGGTTTTATTTCTCTTCAGAAAATGCTTCCACCTGCCCAGAGCTGATCTGTCGTCGTGAACACCACGGCCCACGCGGACCGAGTCGACCAGGAAGAGTCAACAGGGTTTCAGACGATGGACGACCCACAACGAATCCTGCCAGGCCCCGTGGTAGGGGGTGACGCGACACCCAAATCCCCGCATGGGTCCGTGGCAAGCCGCCATTCGTCGACGTCCAGGGCTAGCAGACTGTCGAGCCACTCCTCCCCCAAGTCTGGGGGCGTTCACCACCAGCAGCAGAGGACGGTGTTCTGCCAGAAGCACTGCAGCACAGTGACGAGTTGTCTTTTCATCGGTGTGATGATATCTCTCGGAAGTATAGCCATGACGGTGTGCGGATACTTCGCCATGAATATCGCAACTCAAACCGTCGTGGTGAACGTCAACGTCACTGAAATTGTCGTCAACGAACAGTTACACGAAAACCTCTACAAGTTTCGGACTTTCGGTCCGGTGATGATCGGATTCGGCGGTTTCCTCATCATGTGCGCATGCGTGTTGCTATGCGAGGCAAAGGACAAGAAGAACAAGAGACGGAACAATGCAAACGAAAATCTTCTAACCGAACATGACCGGATCATGGAAGAGGCGCGAGAGCGGTTCTACAACGAAAACAGGACTGCACTCATGCTTCAATCACACACCGCTGTCGACTATCGAACGCCTAAATCTTCCGCAAATGAGTCGACAACATGCTTGGATCCGGAAGTGGTCGGCAACAGCGTTAAAACACCTAGAGTAAAACCTTTAGCTATTGTGGCCCCAGAAAACGAAAATGTTAGCATCACTCCGGGATCTCCTGTTGTACTCGTTCATGGACCGACTGTTGTAGAACCAGCGGAATTTATATGCGAAAACGACCATCAAACTAGTGTCGAAAACGAGACTACAGCGAAAAACGACTTGTCTTCGAATTCAAGGAACAACAGCCCGGAACGCAAATCTGGGAGTCCATCGCGGAATTTAAAAATGACTAGCTCAGTGACCCCTACAACGTTTGAGCACACTGATGTTTTTCCGGTACCGATATTTCCGGTGTTGCCGAAAATTGACTCGCCACGGAGTACAGGTAGCAACGGGAGTTTGCGCGCTGGGGGCGCTATACCCAAATCCATTCTAGTACAACCGATGAAACTATCGCCGATTCGCAGCGTGAATGGACCGATTCGAGTTCGACTCGACGAGTCTCCCACGGAGCTCTCCGCTAACATCTCGCCGTCCGCTCTCTCCAAGTCGAACGAGTGTATACCCCTCCCTCGTAGTCCCGGCTCCACGCCGGCAAGGTTAAAGCGGGGCAAGAAGAAGAAAGTGGCGGTGGGGTTGGATGCCGGCGGTCTGGGTCAATGCCGGTGCCGCTCCGATCCGTCTATGACGTCAATGTGGTACCCTGATAGACAAGCGGACGCCTGTTGCTGTCTCCAGTCTGATTGCTGCTGGGGGGAGAACTGCCAGTTAGAGAAATCGATGCCATCACCGTCATCAACAAGTGCAAATCAAAACAAAGACGATCCCCTGGTAATGATAGTAGCGACTGGTGACAAGACTAACTCATTGCCCCCACAGCCCCAGGAGAGTATGAATGTAAACGCACAAAATATTGATTTGAAACCAAAGATTTCTGAAAAAGTCGGCGGTATGGATTCGGTCGACCAGGGATTAGACAAGCTCACGATTCACCAAGATGACGACCTCAGCTCGCTAAACACAGACCTTGCACAAAACGAGGATGTGGATGCATCGAGAACATCGCCCTCCAGAAAACTGAACATCACCAACGACTGTCCAGCCGATGGCGGGGATAGCGGTACAACTGCAGGGTCCAATACTGACACGCTCGTCGTCAGAGACAGAAACTCCAATATTACGGTGTCTTCCATGAGACAAGAAACGCCCGGAAAGGGCGCCCCTTACGGACAATCCCAAGGAGGTGTCATGGTTTGAACATGGCAGCGAATTAGTTGATGTAACGACCACCAGGGCTCGATTTTATATAAGCTGCGTAAGCACACAAAAAGTAGCTGAGCACGAAACAGTTTTGCTTACCAGAATGAGGTCACCATCCAAAACACAATGTAAAGAAATAACATCTTAGACTGTGGGTTCACGCTATACTTTTGCTCAGTAGAAATGCATTAAGCATAACTGTGAAACTGTGACACTGAGGGCCTAGCCCGATTTCGTGATAGGAAGCTGATGCTGCAGAAAATAGCTAAGCACAGACACATCTTGTTTGGCAGGGGACAGTATACCAGTCAGAATACCATGTAAATTACATTGCTTGAGACCAGTGGCCCTGCAAATCTTTGGTAAGCGAAATATAATTAATTGTTCAGCAAGATTGTCTGCTTAACCGCTTTTTAAATTAAAAAGCTGGTACTAAAACACAGAAAATTTAGATTAGCTAAGAAATACCGACCGAAATGCTAATATTTTGTTGGACATTGTTGTGACCTGGCTAAGCAAAGGAATCTGGTAAGCAATAATTTCTTCGTAAGGGTGGGGCAGATAGGGGAAATATTTTGGGGAATTGAGTGTGCCTTTGATGGTACAAGCGTGGGTTCTTTACACACAGTCAGGGTACGTCGTAAGAAAGATATTTGGCTAAAGAACCATCACTGATTGGTCGAAATAAATATAGTTATCATAACAAGCAATTTTCAATTATTTTTTTTTTTTTTACAAATGGCCGCTATTGCTTTTTAATCTACCTTTATTTTTCTCCAAATCCCATGCTTGTATCATCACAGGCACAGTACATACTAACTGTCGTACTATAACACATTTCGTGGAAGAAACACGTTATCAGTGGTCGGACAGTCTCCTTTAGGGGGCGACCATTTTGGTGACTGTGGGAAAATGGTTTTCACAATTTGTTTTTCTCCAACAACAAACAGACAATTGTTGGCTTTCTATACATAACAAATATTGAAGTAGTGACTTGGCAATCGTTGAAGGAAGCTGTATCTCACACAGTTTCCTCTACCCACCAATGTTTCTTAGAATCTCATGACACATTCAAAAGAAATGCTGCAAATGACGCAACCCAACATTTTTTTTTGGCTTGCAAAATCAACAGTGTATAATAACTGTTGACCCTGCAAGAGAGAGACAAATATTCTCCTTCAGTTCCACACGGCCACATGGTGTTCAGTGGCGCTGCAGAAGTCTATCGTCGTTTTTTTAAACATCGTTAGAGCACACTGTTAAAGGGGGTGGGGGCAAACCTTTGGTAATTACTCTTCTTTTTAAGTATTGTAAATTTCAAAAAAGCTTATAAAAAAAAGCTTATAAAAACTTACTTGGTGAAGAACCACTGCAGCTTGTTGATAATGTAAACAGTTTTGAGAAACGATTCCCTTCTGAGGAATGTGGTTTTGGAGAAAAGGTATTCAACCACATAAAACTCTAAGAAACGTTTCAACGCATGGAACGTTTTTCAGATTGTGTATTCCAATTACTGATTTATTCTTCCTGTTTGGACATAAACCTCTCCAGATTTTCGGCAACATCTCAAAAACGCTACCAAATTTTGAAATGAAATGTTCACAGGTTAGTTTTGTTGTATTATATCAACGCATAGGAGTAAAACAGTTCAACGATTCCAAAAACCAAGGTATACTTTGCCTTTAAAAACTGTCTGCATTTAGTTTAATCTTTTAAATACCCACATCCAAATTTATCTCATCGTCGATTGACAGGTGAAATGTTTGTGTGTGTGTGTGTGTGTGTGGAATTTGGAGCTTTAACCGGGGTTTTTATTTTTCACAATTCTTGTTTCGAGATTAAACCTTTTTAAATTTCACTTCAAAAAAATATAATTGAATACGAGACTATTTATTTGACCTTTCAAGCCACGTTTTCAAAGCGATGCGTATAGCAACTATTTACAATGTGTTGATTCCCCCTTGTACCGACTGCAAGGTCCTGGAAGGCACCCCCCCCCCCTCCTTCCCTTGAAAGCCCCTCCCTCTCTCCCTTGTACCCCATTGGAGTAAAGTATAGTTGTGCTTGATAGAAACAGGTATATGTCGACCCTTAAATAATGGACATTATACTGAGTGTGGTTTACAAATCCCTGGTGGTCATATTATGAGGATGTCATATTAATTTGAATGTAACTGCACCGAAACGATTGATTTTTTTAGCACTTTTCAATTGGCGGGAAGATTGACTCATTCATTTTTGTTTGGATGATAATACAGGCCTGTGCTGATGGGGGCAATGGGGGCGATTGTCTCCGTTGCCCCTCCTCATTGCCTTGGTGCCCCTTGGAATGTACAATTTCTTCACAGAGGTGCCCTGTACCACGGGGAAAACGCCTTGGTGCCCTTGCCCTTTTCAAAAACGGAGCGCCAGGCCTGAACATGATATTATGTATACACTGTTATACTACTAATCTAAAAAGTGAACAGTTTGTTGGTAGCAGACATGTGGAATTTTCAAAGAAAAAGAGATGGTGTTTGGAAGAACAAAAGAGTGGACATGTTTCATATCACACGATTGCTCCTAAAATTACAACGACAATTTCATCTCACATTTACCTTACTGATGCTGTGGAAACAATTCGAAACATAATTTGGGAAGATATTATGGCAATAGTTCGATATGGTAATTAATGGGTTATACTTATTTTTTAAACATACACGTCAAATGCTGCAGTTCGTTGTACGGCAAGCTTTGTGCTTTAGTCATCTGACGGCTGTTTCGTGTATCACTTATTAGACCAAGGACCGTCACGGCAGGTGGAGTGTATTAAATGAAAATTAAAATAGAAATATTCCATGGATTTGCTGGCCTACGCACATTTTATATGCAACTTGTATAGTAATAAGGAATAACTATCTTTATGGGATTTATGTTGCTTTGTTCACTTGTCTAACAATGTGTCATTTGTAGTATAAATTCATTTGCATAATTTTAAATGAGTATTTTATAGCAAGATATATATAAATATAAAGAGTGTTTGGCGGATTGAGACTCTGTGTGTTAACTTTTATTCCCAGACGTTACCTGGGCCAAGTTTGATAAAACTGTTTAAGCATAAAACATAGCTCAGCACACACAATTATGCTTACTAGAAGAAGGTTACCAGCCAAAGTACCATGTCACATGGACAATCTGTGACTGGTAGCCTGCTTATTTTTGCTAAGCAGAAAGTTGCGAAGCATAATTCTCTGCTTTCGCAGCTGTATGAAATTGGTCACTGGGCCCAATATGTTAGTTGGTGGCTGCCGTATGCTACGACAACCCTATGTTCCGACAACCGTATGTTCCTGATAAAATCATATGCCTGAAACTACTTTGTGATTTCCAAAGTAAAGTGACTTGTAGCAAAGACTTGGGCCTCTTGAACAAAGGATCTGGGAATTCACTTTTTTTTTTGAACTTTTATTTTGTACTTTTTTTTTAAAGTACCCACCAACAGAGAATTTAAAGGTTTGAATATAACCTTACTGTGACCTCAATGAAATGAAATTTTCCAGGAACAAATGAACAAGTGTGTGCCCTCTGAAGTCACAAGCAAAGCAAACACTTAGTGTCCAATGAGCAAGACACTTAATCATGATTGTATTCGTCCTTCGGATGGGACGTAAAGCCACTAGCTTTTTTGAGATGATTATGGTGGACACATTTCACGATGTCACTATTGGGTTTGGGTAAATCTGTCTGTATACACCTCAACCAAACAGTGTACTCTATTGTCCACCATATCTCCAAAGGCTTGTGTGTTGTGTATAAATTGCACTTAAGAACCAATAGGACTTGCAGTTTGCCTCGATGTTCCTCTCGCAGTTTGGCTATAGAATGGGGTTTGGGGCAACAGTGGGCAGGAAGATCAACTAAAATACACAATACTGCTGTTGTTTTACTGCAGCTAAGGCCGTGTCCGAAACGGCGACTTCGGCTACAGCTACAGCTAGATCAGTGCGTCTGCCAATGTTGAAGAATAGGCAGACGCACGCGATCTAGCCGTAGCTGTAGCCGAAGTCGCCGTTTCGGACACGGCCTAACTCTCGTTATGATCATACAAAACAATGCGAGACTTTGGAACACTAGGTGGCAGCAGACTTGCCAGTAAATGTTCATTGTTTACGTAGAAAATATTACCGGGAACGATGGATTTACCTGGTAAGTCTGCTGCCACACAGCGTCCCAAAAGTCCCCCACTTTACTTGTGTTATTAGAAAGATTTCAAATCAATAACATGCTAACTGGTGACACAAAACCGTGCCCCACTCCTTAAGCAGAATACCTCCATGCCTAGCATAATTAAATAGTCGTCAATATTGATAAGCATCAATGTTACTTTCTGCCAGGATGTACATAACCTGCTTAATCAATGTCCTTAATAGTATTAAGAACATGATCATCTAATTTGAACAAATTTTCACACTTTGGTTGGCTGGTGTGTGTTTGAAAACAAGTGACGGAAATCAAGTTATTATACTAAAAATAAACAGGATTTAATACACCTTTAGACAAACATCATTCCATTACAATGCCAGTTCATGTTTTTCATAAAATGTCCATTTTCGAAAGACTTGACGACAAGTTGGAATAGAGCTTTGAAACGGGCCATTTCTGACCGTTTAAAAACTATATAAAATCGCAAGGGATAATGGTCACAATGGTCAGAAATAGTCTACATGGATAACCTTGCGACGCTGTGCCTGATGATTTTTATCCAAAAAAGAAGAGTCGAAAATTTACACGATTGCAAGGCCTCCATCCTTGTGAAAATCAGTAACGTTCAAAAATGGACTTGACGAAAAAAAATAATAGGTAAAAGACAAAAACAAACAAATATATGAAGAAATATACAAGTTTAACTACAGCTGCCATGTTGGTGTTTACATGACGAATTGTAAACTGATAAATAAAAGCCTTGGTACGAGTTAAGACGAAGTGAAGAAGCTACACAAGAGGTCAACATCGGAGGGCGTTTGGAATCACAACATCCGAGATAATCGTCACGTACATCGTTTAAGCTTAGACGGGAGATCTGTGGTTTGCTCGGACTGTCTGATCTTCACCAGAAATTATTTTCTGAAATAAGAAGCATTTATGATCCCAAATAAAAATAAAAATAATTTTAAATGAATATACTATTTCCCCCAGACGAACTGAACCTCCCAGGATAATTAAAGGAAACATTGTAGATAATTCCATCTATAGTGGCGGGTTAAACTAAGTTTGGTTACATTATGTTTTACTATGATTATTCTTTTGGAGAAGCAGAGGGCGCCGTAGCTAGACGGAATAGGCGTTGGGCTGGGAATCACGCGACCCGGGTTCAATTCCCCCTTGTTTTGTTTTCTTTTTTCTCGTTTGCTTGGACGCAGTGAATTATTTAAGTAGTGTTTAAAATCACCCACAAACACCAACGGGCACTTCGGTGCACTGGATAGTTCACTTGTGTGCGATCCAGAGCTGGTACACCCGGTTCGAATCCTACTTGTACCTAAAGGGACTTGACTTCTACTGTTGGCAACAGTAATGGACTGGGGTCTGTCTTGTCTCTCCCCAAATTGAGTAGGGTGATTATTCCGGGTGGGAAAGGACAAGGAGGGACCGGGACTAGCCAATCCCATAAAGGAACTATATGGGTGATCACCCTGCTGGTTCGACCAGACTTTGAGTCCCCTGAACGCCTGGTCGTCACTCTGACTAACTTTCTGCACAAATTTGCTTTAATTTTAATTAAATTTAACAATCAATTAATTAAATTATTTCTTAATTTTGACGTTTCTTCGGGGGGGTCTAGAGTCACAAGGGGTAAGCCTTGCAATTTTCTTAATTTTGACGGGGTTTTTTTTGGGGGGGGATAAAGTCACAAGGGGTAAGCCTTGCAATTTTCATAATTTTGGACGGGTTTTTTTATAAATAAAATTACAAGAGGTAATCCTCGCAATTTTGCCTATTTTTTTACTCTTTTTGGATAAAGGCACAAGAGGTAAGCCTTGCAATTTTCTTAATTTTGACGGGGTTTTTGTGGGGGTATGAAGTCACAAGGGGAAGCCTTGCATTGTTCTTAATGTTGACGGGGTTTATTTCGGGAGGGGATGAAGTCACAAGGGGTAAGCCTCGCAATATTTTTACGTTTTTGGGGGTATGAAGTCGCAAAGCCTTGCAATTTGTATCATTTTTGACCGGTTTTTTTTTCTTCATAAAATCACAAGTGGTAAGCTTTGTCATTTTGTAAATTTTTGACATTTTTAATTGTTATTATTTTATTTTTTTTGTCACAATTGGTAAGCCTGCCAATTTTATTCATTTTTGACCGCTATTTGATGAAATCAAAAGTAGTAAGCCATGCAATTAAAACACAAAATAACCTTTTTTGACAGTTTTTAATATAAAGTCACAAGCGGTAAGCCTCGCAATTTGTTTCATTTTTGACCGCCGGCGGGTTTTTTTCCTTATAAAACCACAGGGGGTAAGCCTTGTCATTTTATTCATTTTTGATATTTTATAAACTCACAATACAAGGGGTAAGGAAGCCTTGCAATTTTTTATTTTTTTCCCCCTTTTTTTATAAAATCACAATGGGTATGCATTTCAATTTTGTTTGTTATTTTGATTTTTTTAACGTATAAAATCATCTGGGGTAAGCTTTGCAATCTTCTTCCTTTTTGACCGTTTTTTAAATATATAAAATCACATTGGGGCAACCCCTGTAATTTTGGCCGCTTTGGACACGCTTTGGACCCTATTTGAATTGTTTGATAGAATCACAAGGGATAACCCATGCAGTGTTGTCAATTTTTAGCCGTTCTTTGACAAAATCACAAGTGGTATCCTAGGCTTTGAAAGTCGTTCATTTTCGACCACCCCCGTTTTTTTAAACCTAAAATTGCCTCATGATTACGCCTACCTCTCTATCAAAACATATGCAATAGGATGAAAATGTCGAAATACTTAAATTAAATTATGTTAAATTTAATTAAAATTAAAGCAAACTTGTGCAGAAAGTTAGTCAGAGTGACGACCAGGCGTTCAGAGGACTCAAAGTCTGGTCGAACCAGCAGGGTGATCACCCATATAGTTCCTTTATGGGATTGGCTAGTCCCGGTCCCTCCTTGTCCTTTCCCACCCGGAATATTCACCCTACTTAATTTGGGGAGAGACAAGACAGACCCCAGTCCATTACTGCTGCCAACAGTAGAAGCCAAGTCCCTTTAGGTACAAGTAGGATTCGAACCGGGTGTACCAGCTCTGGATCGCACACAAGTGAACTATCCAGTGCACCGAAGTGCCCGTTGGTGTTTGGAGGTGATTTTAAACACTACTTAAATAATTCACTGCGTCCAAGCAAATGAGAAAAAGAAAGCTAGGGGGAATTGAACCCGGGTCGCTTGGTTCCCAGCCCAACGCCTATTCCGTCTAGCTGCGGCGCCCTCTGCTTTTCCAAAAGAATAATCATAGTAAAACACAATGTAACCAAATCCAATTTGACCCCGCCACTATAGATGGGCTTATTTACATAAATGTTTCATTTATTTATCCTCGGATGTTTAGTTCGTCTCGGGAAAATAGTATATTTATTTACAAATTATTTTACTTGTAACATATTTGGGACAATAAATGCTTCTTATTTCAAAGAATCATTTCGGACAGTCCGAGCAAGCCACGGATCTCCCGTCTTATTACCTTAACCGATGTACGTGACGATTATCTCGGATGTTGTGATTCCAAATGCCCTCCGATGGTGACCTCTTGTGTAGATTATTCACTCTGTCTTAACTCGTACCAAGACTTTTACTTTAATCAGTTTAAAATTTGTCATGTAAACACCAACATGGCATCTGTAGTTAAACTCGTATATTTCTTCATTTATTAGTTTGTTTTTGTCTTTTACTTATTAGTTTTATTCGTCAAGTCCATCTGTTTATTTTCATGTAATCACACGGGGTAAGCTTTCATTTGGCCATTTCCGAATGTTCTTTGATAATCAAAAGGGACTAAGCACAGAAACTTTTGCCTTTTCGGGCCCAATTTATTTTTAAAATAAAATCACAAGGGGGTAAACATTGTATTTTTTTCCATTTTCGACCCTTTTAAAAATAAAATCAAAAGGTAGTAACTTGCCCATTTTCGATCTTTTTTTTAATAAAATGTAAGCACGGCAATTTTGGTAAGCACGGCAATTTGAGTTAAGCCCGGTTCATACTTCCTGCGAATGCGAATGCGAAGCGAATATGACGTGAATTTGACGTTACAACTCTGTTTTCGCCGCAAATATTTGCAAGAGTTGAGCACAGCTCAACTCTTGCGAATAATCGTTGCGAATTTGTGACGTCAACATTCGCTTCGCATTCGCATTCGCAGGAAGTGAACCGGGCTTAACGAACACGGAGGGACCAGTTTGCTTTGGACACCTGGTTGCTGGACGCCATTTGTTGTACAAATGTTTAGCACAACCCAATTTTCGTTTTTTTGTTTTTTGACCGAAAATTGCTTTTATCAAACTGTAAGTTTTTGCAAACCTCTCCATACACGGCTCTGGTTTTGAAAGACACTCTACCGTCACCACAGAACAACCTACCAGCATGTATGCGCGATGCAACTGGCCCGTGCTCGTTTAAAAGCGACTTAGCTTAAATCAACCTTGAGCAGGGCACAATTTCATTGGAGCTTAGTACGAAAGCAGAAATTTGCTTAATATTTTCCTGCTTAACAAAAGCTAACTTGTGACATTGAACATTGACTATGCCAATGGGAGCGAGGTATGCAAATATTGGCCTTTACCGCGCTGGGAAAAAAAAAATCGCTGGCGGCTACACCTACGGCTACAAGTATCGCTAAGGGAGTTGCTCAGGACGAAGATCGAACTCATTTTCAACGCATGGTTACACGGAAATCTAGCCGTATCCTTAGCCTGTAGCCGACAATTCAGACGCGACCCTTGCATCCCGTTGAAATAGATCATACACCAATACACAACAAGGGTTCTCTCCATGCACAAGCCAGCAAGCGTAAATTTTGGCCGGTACGCAAATTTATTTTGATATTTTATTTTTTAAAAATATTTAAAAAAAATAAAAAGTTGAGAAAAAAACATAAATTACGCTCCAAATTGCCCGTTAGAGCTTTTAAAACCAAGATAAACACAAAGTAGAAAACATTCCGAAAATGTTGTTTCAATTAAGTCTGCTTCGGCCAAACGTTAAAAAAAACTGGGTCCAGAATTCCCCTTAGTTTTGAGAAAAACCTGAAGAGAACCCTGCTACACAGAACCACAACCTGTACAAATTGCAAGTTCTTACTCCATATTCTTTTCACATGAGGTTTATTGCGATTATACCTTGAAGCTACTATCAAGTACACAATAAGATAAGTACTTCTGAAGTGAAACTGTTCTCCTTATGGACACCATCTCAAAAAAGATGAAAAAACGAAAACTAAGTTTATTCCACAAAGAGTCCAAATCCACTTCATTACACTGACCCGATTCACGTGACGTCATCATGTCACCTACGATCAATCTTGGTGGCGCCATTTTGTTTAGCCAGATACCCTTTGTGTTACTACATGTATATAGTGCGCATTTAAGCCAATGTCTGCACAGTTAGAACCCACCGTATTATGTTCAATTTGGCTCTCAAAATGGCAGGCCACTGTAGCCGCATGTGACGCCAGTGAATTTGGTCTTTCGAGGTAAAAATGCTGACAAAAGTACCCACATGATTGTAATGTACCTACAGCAGGTTCGATCAATACCAATGTTTCATTTACATAACACTACATTACGTAAGAGTTACGTTGATTATGTCAAAATAGATTTAGAAAAAAAATCCTACATTTTAAAGCAGCACCACTCTTATAGAGTCTCAGCAAAATGTCCTTTCCACACCAAAATCGTTTCAATGATACATGTAAATTAATCGCTTGAATCTATGGGAAAGGATTGAGGATCTTTTGCCATGGTTAAACGTTGGTTTGCCATGGTTCACCATCGATTACCATGGTTTACCATGGATTACCATGGTTTGCCGTAATTTACCATGGTTTGCCGTGGTTTCCCATGGTTTGCCGTGGTTTACCATGGTTAGGTTTGCCATGGTTTACCATGGTTTACCATGGTTAACCTCGGTCTGCTGTGGATTACCATGGTTTGCAGGGGTTTACCCTTTTCGCACAATTTACAATATTCAATAGCCCCATATCTTGTCATACAGGTACAAGTGGCCAACCTTTCAAAAAACAGTTCATGGCCTGAAAAATTTTACAAGTCTCATGGTGTTAGTAAACGTTAATAACCACTTTTATTTACCCCTTTTTGGTTTCACAATCTTACTTAAATATAAACGAAAACAGATGGAATGTGATCTGTATTTTTTTTTTCAAGTACCTCACTGAATATGAAGTGCATTATACTTTTAATAAAAATATATGTAGGTGAAACTTAAAGTAAACCATTTTTCACAGCTCTGTAACTTTCATAATGTGGCATTTTATGCTCACACTTTGCCTGTATTATTTTGACTATCAATCCACTTTTCATATTTATATTTCACAAATTAATCAGTCTCCCCCACCACCACCTAGAGTAGACAATACATGTAATGCTCATTATGACAATTTTTAATACAAGACAACAATCACAACATTACATAAGGCACTCAAATCCATACAGGAAAACATGAATACATCCAAGCATAATAACCAAAAAATTTCCAATTAAATGTCAAATCAAATCTTTAGTAAGAATTACACTGAGGAAAGTCCGTCAGCGTATCAGTTCATACACTGCAAAAACGTTGGTCAAATCATTTGACACAATTTGTTGGGCAATGTGATTTCCACAACTATTGGTCGATGTTTGCCCAACAAAAGTAACAATTGCTGTTGTTGGGCAAACATTTTTTTTGCCCTTTTTTCATAAGAAGTGAAACAAATGTTGGGCAAATGTTGGGCAAATGTTGAGCAAATGTTGGGCAAATATTTCGCAATCTGAATTCATTATAATTGTTGGTTACACTGTTGCCCATACCTTGGGCAACTTTTTGTTTATTTTAATTAATAGTAGTTGTTGGTGAAAAATATGCACATTAGTTGGGCAAAATCGTCCGATCATGCGCACTACGATCAAACATTTGCCCAACAACTGGTCATATTTTCCATATTAGTTGGGAATTGTTCCCGCCATAAGACTTACGACGTGCATGCATAAAAGCATAAACACGATCTTTTCCAAAATGGCGAGTGGAGAAGTTGCTGTGACCGTGTCGTCTCTCTTAAAAGAGCGAGTTGCCCAGTGGTTATAGATCCTATTGAAGGCAAGTTTTTAACTAAATATTAAGTTTTGTTTCCTATTCAGTTGTACATAGTCGTGACAGTTGCCTATAGCAAGCAGCACAGTGATAATGCCATTGATTTATTTTCAGTTTTATCATGCATTTCTTATACATGTATTGTAACGTTACAAACATCCTGCAGGCAGTGCGTTGTATGGAGAGACATGCAACGCGGTGTACTACAATACATGAATAGCACTATCACTGCATTGCTTGCACTGCATCTGGCACGACTGTGTACAGCAACTGAACGGAAAACAAACGTTATTTAGTTAAAAACTAACCTTCAAAAGCATCTATAAACCACTGGGCTACCCCACGTTTTTGAGAGAGACGCCAATGGCACAGCTCTCCACCACTCGCCACTGTGGAAAAGATCGTTTCGATGCCTGGACGACGTACGACGTATCACACGGGGAACTGTGAATCAAATGGTGAATTAAAAGCACAATACATATTGACCAACTTTTGTTGATAAAAAATCCCCAACACTTGGTCAAGTATAGTTGCCCAACTGAAACATCAAACCTTTCTACCCAACAATTGGTTAAAAAATTACCAATAAAGTTTATTAAGATTTTGACCAACAGTATGGTAATTTTATTAGACCTATAAGTTGGTCAAAATATTTACCCAACCTTGTTGGGCTAAATTTTGACCAACAGTTTAGAGAGTTCATATTAGACCTAACGTTGGCCAAAATGTTGGTCAATTTAACCAATATTTTTTGCAGTGTAGGAGTCAAACTCCCAGCACATGCAAGTCTTAGTCCAGCCTGCCCTAATCTAGGTTTTCCGGCAAATAAAGCATCCAACTTAAACCCTGTGTTGTTCTAAGCGTTATGAGATTTGAAAAGGTAACCATTCAATTCAACAATCCACCCACGTAGCATTCAAATTCGCAGTAGCTTTTCCCTGAAATCTCTAATTATGGCCTTCTCTGCTAAATTGAATGCCAGTTCCGCATGGCTAAAGAGAGCTCCTTGTAAGTTTAGTTGAAAATAATGCTGTGTAAATTTGCA
This sequence comes from Pisaster brevispinus, assembly GCA_023634235.1. NCBI lineage: Eukaryota > Metazoa > Echinodermata > Asteroidea > Forcipulatida > Asteriidae > Pisaster > Pisaster brevispinus. The sequence goes on from JAMKCF010000017.1 coordinate 5,872,696, forward strand.
CGCCTCAAAGTGAAACTTAATTACGGTTTCAACTGAAGAGGCAAAATTGCTTTAAAACGAATGCATGAAAAGTGAAACAAGCTGCTTTTTTGGGGGGTTGAAAATGACCGTGAAACCTACAGTATTTCAGTAAGTCCAACTTATGCATATTGATTTCAAAATATCTGATTTTCCTATTCACTGATGTCCCTGGATTGCAAACAGCCTTAAACAATTTCATTGTTAGGCTGTGGCTGAAGCAAGCGACTTCAGCTACGGCTAATGGCTTATGGCTAATGGCTTATGGCTAATGGCTAATGGCTAATGGCTAATGGCTAATGGCTAATGGCTTTCAGAGCATTGTTGAGAAATAGCAATCCGGCCACAGCCTCACAATGGGAGACAGTTGGGAACAATAGGTAGCAGAAGACTTACCAGATAAACCCATTTTTCTTGAGATAGTTTTTAATCTTAATCTTATGTAGCTTAACAGGGTTAAGCTAAATTGTAGGTAACAATGTTTGTTCTGTCTTTTAAACCTTTAATGTCATGTTTACCTTGTTTTTCTTCTTGTCTGTGAAAACCTTTACTTTGCTGGTTGAACTTTTATCAAAGTATTTTAAGGTTATTAAAAAAAAATAATAATTTATTGTCTTTGTGATAGTTTATGTTTGAATTTGTAAGCATGTCATTTTTAGTAATACCTTGTGATACTACCGACCATCTTTTGTGTTTTTTAAACCAAAATGCACACACTAAGAATGATGTCTACCATGAAAATTGAACTGGTAAGCCAACTGCAACCTAGCGTCCCAATGTCTCTCATAGGGCTGTGACTTTCTCCCCCCCCCCCCCCCCATCCTGGCCCCAATTTCATTAAGCAAAATATTTGTGCTTAGCACAATCTTTCTGCTTAGCAGGAATAAGCAGGAAACCAGTCACACACAATACATATTACATGGTACTTTGGGTGGTGACCTGTTTCTGCTAAGCAAGATTTTTGTGTGTACAACAGCTTTAAGAAATACGCCCCGAGCCCGATTTTCATAGAGTCCCTTAAGCAGAAAACAATAAATAACAATTACCTGCTGAGCAAAAATTAGCAGCAGGCTACCACTCAGAGATGGCGTGGCATTTTGGCTGGTAACCCGATTCTGGTAAGCATAATTTTTGTTGTGCTTAGCTACTTTCTGTGCTTAAGTAACTCTCTGAAATTGGGCCCAGGTCTTTCAAGTCAAAGGGTAATCCTTTAAAAATATCCTGAAAAAAAACCAAAAAAAAAACCAGATCATACGCCTGAGATTTTTTCCCTTCCACAAAATTTAAAGGAAATGAACTCTACCTCTGGGAGGCAAGCTATAGATGCCGAATCGAGACCTCTTGATGGGTCAAATTTCGTCTCCATCGCTGCCTAACACTTGCCAAGGACGGTTGCCAGGAGAGCCATACGGACGTACATACCACACTCTGCCTGACGGAAGTAGGCCGCTCTAGGGTCACAATCGACATCCGAACTAAGAAATGAAAACAAACCCGCTGATTAATAAAGGTTCAAACAGGAAGGACTCTCACCTCCCCTTCTTGGAAAAAACAACAACACGATTTCAGAATTTAAGTTAACAAAACAGTATAGAAGCAAGCACTAGAGGGAATTTGATTTGCCAAGTATGTAAAATGAGTCTGACCTTTACTATTACTATTATTATTATTTTTTTTTTTATATCACAGCATGCAAAACAAAGATCACATTTTCGTTTGAGCCGATAACTCTTGGGCTATGTGTCATAGGCTTAGATCTCCCAGTAATAGTTAGTAATTATTGAACATGAGGATGAAGATATTGTGTGAAATTCTTGGGCCACTTTTAGACAAACTGTAGAGTGCGCCCTCTATATTTTCAGTTGTCCATGTTTTGGACAATTATTTGCCGTGGCTTACAGTTGAACTACATCACACCGACTTAGATTTCTGGCTTGGGCTAGACAGTACAGGTAAGTGCGCCCTCTACTTTTTCAGTCGATCACTTTTAGACAAATGGCCCTCCTGGGTAGACTGTAGAGGGCGCCCTGTATGGTGAGTCGTCTGTATAGTTTAAAATGCCAGAGTGCCGCCTCAGTTTCGGCCATCTCAAAGGCATCCATAATTGCAGGCACAGACTAAATCCGTGTTCGCATTGGACTTTTCAGGGGTAAACTAACCAAGCAAATGGCCGATTTGAATTTTTAAAACCCAGTGCGAACAGCCCAGAAAAATTTCACACAAGTAACTTAACCAAGTCTAATATGTAGTTTAACCGGCCGCCTTCTGCCAAGGTCACTAATCTGGTCAAACTAACTGAGCTAAAGTCCAGCGTGGACACATTACCACCCAGTAACATACCACGTCCGGTCACTGCACTGCCATGATCACATGACATGGAAGTGAGCTACAACACGAATGTGCTTGTGATGTTCACACTCATGCTGTTGCCGTGGCGGTATACAAAACTCAGAAATTGCCTCCCTTTGCTTGCATTGTTTTTTCTTTACTTAAGTTTGCTGTGGTTCTCTTCAACCATTGTTTACAAGCTAGGTAGTAAATTTTGTCACAACCAGTTAAAGGTCACTGGCGTAGCGCCCTCATGTGTTTATATTTAGTCAGTCGATTTATTTCACCATTGTCTCGGACAGTCTACCTATGTCAAATAATCAAAGTATGGACATCGGTAAAATGTTCACTCGCTCGAATGTTTCCTAGGGTCTCGGTTAATTATTTATCCACTGCGAACACGGCTTATGAGCAGGCCAGACTTGCCGAGATGACCTACCTGATTTCAATGATTCTAGGCAAGGGATGCAGCACCACCATCTTCTCCTTGGCTCTCGTCATGACTCGTGGCGTCAAAATGAAATTACCGCATTGCTGTCAAGAAAATAAAACGAGGCAAATCGCATTAATTGGGAGTTCACAAAAATTAAGACCTGCAGGATCATTTGTAATCCAACGGGCAGACACAGACCAGTCTGTTGGACTGCTGAGGCATTCAATAGGGGACTTTTGGGACGATAGGTGGCAGCAGACTTACCAGGTAAATTCATTGTTCTTGGTAATGTGCGCATGCTCAGAACTACAGAAACAATGGAAATTTACCTGGTAAAGTCTGCTGCCACCAAGCGTTCCAAAGTCTCCCATTGGAACATTCAAACTTTTCTCGTAAAGGAATGTTCCAGAGTTCAGGAAATGTCGTGGACCAGCAGAACGTTCTGGCGGTCCACTGGAATGCGGGTATATGCCGGTGGGAATGCTTTTTCGCACCTAGACGGTGCCCAACTTTTTAGAAGCTCCCTTAGTTATAAATGGACAATATATCTTATGTAATGTAAACTCACCCCTACCCTCAAGCTTTCATTGAACACACCATTCAATCAACCCGTAAACATTTCTTAAAATCCGGAGATGAAAACAGCAAAACTGTTTTGCAAAGGATTTTATGCACAAATGTAGCGGTCTGAGAGAAAGATGGGTTTAAATGCAAACAGACAAAATCAGAGAAACATTCGCGGAATTGTGGCCGAGCCAACATCTCACACATTCCCATTTTTTGCAACCCTGTGGAGATTTCTTGTATTCTATCCTTCGCCCTGTACTGAACCTGTATAGACTTTCTACACAAAATTCCTTATGGAACATCCCTCTCTTTAGAATTCCCCTGTGGAGACCTTTTGCTGTGGAGACCTTCTGCTAGTAGCAAATATTCAAACACACACTTCACGCGTCCATACCTTTTCGTACTCCTCTTTACTTGGGAAGCGTTCTTGTTGAATACGTGTCATGTAAAGCACATCGGTATCGGGTAAAGCCTCCTCAATGCTTCTGAACTCCGCCTAGAACCAGACAAAATACACCTCAGTTCACTGTCTTGAAACTTTATACTGACCATGTGACCTTTGTTTACATCCAAACTGCCCTCTATTGAAATCTGCCTGCCGGTGTGCGCATGCACTTTTTTCCGCATTATGAGCCAGGGGTACTCCTGCAGGAGTCACAAGTTATGTATTTCATTATTTTTCCCAGTTGCAAAGCCCACAGTGAGTTGAACGTCCTTGAAATTTTAGACTGGACTATTCCACATATCTAAGAAGGGTTGGGGGTGGGGATCAGTTCCCAGAGTTGTTTTTTGTAACGGGCTGTTTCATGTGTTGTTTCATTTTAAAGAAGATTTTGTATCGTTTTGAAGGTATGTCTGACAATTTACAATCGTCACCAACTGCTCGCGTTTTTCTCGACAGTCATGGACTGACAAATGTAAACAGGTCCTTGGAGTGATATTTCATATTAAATCCACATTTTCTCAACAAAATCTGGCAATTACCAACGATATAACTTCCCTTTAAGGCAGATCTTCATAGTAAGCCTACCTGTGGTATGCCTCGCTCACTGACAAAGTCTTTGACGGCTTTAGGCATCTGAAGGTTTTGCGTGGACACGTAGCGCAAGTTGACGCGGTAGAGCGTCAACAGTCGGGCCAGAGAGTGAACGGTTCGTCCGTGCTTCAGGTCTCCAACCATCGTGATCTGAAAGAAAATCAAACCAAAATGCAATGAATTCAAATGAGTAGCAGTTGAATTTTCCCACTGTTCGTATTTCCATACATCTGATCCAGTTGTGTTACAAAATTTTGAGGGTGAGGGTGAAGTATACACACACAAAAATGCTGGTCGGGGGCCTTCATATGTTACCAAGATAAACTGTTTTCAATAATTTCAAGTTCAAAGACATATTAGGTAATTATATTAGTTGATGCACCGAACCATACACTGATGCATTTTCCAAACAGTCTTATTTAGTTTACATGTTACACACGAAACATGATTTGATTGTGTTAGTGAGCCTAAAAAGGCCCATAGTTTTTATTTTCTTCGTTTTCATTTTGGGGGAGACGGGCAAGGCTTCTAAGTATAGTGAGGGAGGGAATACTGGCACAAGTTATGTACTGGCCTAGTGGTTTACAGCATCGTACTCAAGTTCTGGTGGCTGAGTCATTAGGGTGGTGGTTCGAATCCCATTCATGACACTCATGAAAACTATAATTGCTTCTCTTCACCCAGGAGCAAATGGGTACCTGTGAGGGCAAAGATGGTTCTTGTGATTGATTTAGCTTGGTGCACTACATATTTGGCAGCACAGGCTGTATACTCCCCAGGGAGCTGAGATGGTTTAAGGAATGAAATACATGGCTCAGTGACCAGGGGTAATAATGTTAGAACGCCATGAGCGCTATATAAGAGGCCACTATTATTATCATTGTAGCGTCTCTTTTAATTCCAGTACAGCATACCGTAAGATCGTTGACTGTTCCGATCTCCTCCCTGATGGTGAAGACGTCCAGCAAGGCTTGGGTCGGGTGCTCCCCTACCCCATTCCCAGCGTTCAGGATGGGTCGCCGACACACCTTGGCTGCAATGTTAGCTGCCTCTTGGTCGGGGTGACGCAGCACTATCACGTCACAGTATCCCGCGATAACCTGGGCCGTGTCTGTTTCGAGGAAACAAGTTTGTCAATCATTTTACAATACGCTGTGTCGGTGCGACAAGGCTGAAACTCGATTCTGAACTGTGCTATTGAAACGGCTATTGATAACCGGCGATATGACCACACCCAGCAGACTGGTTCTGGACAGTCGACTATAAAGCAAAGTCCAACCATCATCGTCTAAACAGAGTTCAGGCTAACTTGGTCGAACTATTCCCTCTATGCACAGATCCGCCATGTGCATGTAGAGCCTCGACTTCATGCTTTATTTGAATGAAAGTGTCATTACATTACCATTACAATACAGAGTTATACAATGCTTCCATTCACTGCTGTCCCCAACGTGAGGCTCTACAAGCAGATGGCTGACCACGCAAAGGGTGAATGGTCGATGATAGTTCTTACACAAACTTGCTCTACAAGCAGATGGCTGACCGTGCAAAGGGTGAACGGTCGATGATAGTTCTTACACAAACTTGCTCTACAAGCAGATGGCTGACCGTGCAAAGGGCGAATGGTCGATGATAGTTCTTACACAAACTTGCTCTACAAGCAGATGGCTGACCGTGCAAAGGGTGAATGGTCGATGATAGTTCTTACACAAACTTGCTCTACAAGCAGATGGCTGACCGTGCAAAGGGTGAATGGTCGATGATAGTTCTTACACAAACTTGGCCATAGATGTCAAGCGAAACATGAGATTCTTTGGGCATATCGTAAGAAGAAACAGAATGAAAATAAAGATGGCCAGTCGCTCGCCCACCTACACACCAGACAGCACAAAGTCCACCTTACCTGCGAGTGATTCTCCCTTCTTATGAGATGAGGTGCTCTCAGAGAATGAGATGACAGTTCCTCCAAGACGTTGCATGGCGGCAGCAAACGACGACGAGGTCCTTGTGCTTACCTCGTAGAACATATTTGCCATCACTTTGCCCTGTAACAAATGAGGAAAATCTAGAGTCAAATTATAGTCCCAGAAATCTCATTTAGTATGCGATTAAAAAAATATAAATTTGGGGTTGAACAAAAGAAATTTGACTAGAGCAGGACTTGAACTTGCGACCTCCGGATTAATGTGCCGCCGCTCTACCAACTGAGCTATCTAATGTTGGTGGTCTCCCTATTTTGTCAATACTATTTTTCAGGTGCCAGTCAGTCAGAAGATATTCAACCTCTAACTACCACATAGCAAGGGATCACACCCAAGTTTACTTTACAACCTGGGAAGCGGCAGCATAGTGTTTAAGCCAGAGGGGTGTCTGGGTGTCTTTTGGACACCCTGTTTCAAATTTGGACACCCTGTTTCATCAGTGATTTACATGTAAATGTATTGTGAGAGAACAATTTGGACACCCAGTTTTTTTTACTTCCAGCAAATTTGGACACACTTTTTAACCAAATCTCAAATGGCTGAAACCTTGAGCAGCAGGAGAGGGATGCGAATTTCGCAGGTTAATTCACAGTTTACCCAGGACATTTTTATTGTACGTGTGCACAATCAAAAAGTCTTTGGTAACCTGTGAAATAGGCTTATTTTTCTGCTTCAGTAGGTGCTGATTTTTTTTGGTGACAGTCAGCAGAGCCACGACATTGGGCCCTGATGAAAAGTCGCATGCCAGGCGAGGGGGGGCTTTTCATTGTCTTGAACAGTGGTTACTTCCTTGGGATCCTTCTCCGGGAAGGTGAGGATGGCGAGACACAAAGATGGACTTCTTCTTACCTTGAGCACATGGTCCAGGCTTCGTTCTTTCTGAACGGCAACACGCATGCTGTGTGCAACATTGAACAGATTATGGAGCTGGAGGGATAGGAACAAATCAAACACACAATCAAAACAAATCAACAGTTTGGGTGTCGAGTTACTGAATGGTGTTGGACTGAGGGCTGCACTAGTAAACTGATTACGCTTTACATGGGGTCAGGCATGCCACCATAATCAGAGTCCAACAGTTTGGGTGTTGAGTTACTGAATGGTGTTGGACTGAGGACTGCACTAGTAAACTGATTTTGCTTTACACGGGATCAGGCATACCACCATAATCAGAGTCCAACAGTTTGGGTGTTGAGTTACTGAATGGTGTTGGACTGAGGGCTGCACTAGTAAACTGATTATGCTTTACATGAGATCAGGCATACCACCATAATCACAGTCCAACAGTTTGGGTGTCGAGTTACTGAATGGTGTTGGACTGAGGGCTGCACTAGTAAACTGATCATGCTTTACATGAGATCAGGCATACCACCATAATCAGAGTCAGACAGTTTGGGTGTTGAGTTACTGAATGGTGCTGGACTGAGGACTGCACTAGTAAACTGATCATGCTTTACATGAGATCAGGCATACCACCAAAACCAGAGGCCAACAGTGTGGGATGTCGAGTTACAAAAAGGTAAGAAGTAACTTTAAATAGTGAACTTGTAGGTAACCAGTTGGTGTTGGATTTTGTAAGAGTGGGGGCGGATCCTAGTGAAACACTCCAGGAAATTAGGGTCAAAACCCTAGCAGTGCTAAACGGAGAATTGTTCAGCGATACTTCCTGCTCAACCAGCTCTATGAAATTGAGTCCAGGACATTGCTGGGGTTAAACATGACAAGCTACTCACGTGTTCTCTGGTGAACTGTGTCGCACTGAGGATGTGTTTGTTGTAGAGCAGATTGACACCGGCTGTAGATTGGATCTCCGCAGGAGCCACTTGACTGGTCTGGGGGGTGAGCTGAATGGGGTGTTGCTGGGGTGGAGGGGTGAAGGTCAGCGCCTTGTAGGGTCCCGTCACTGGGATGACATTAGGCGACAGAATGCCAATATCTTTTGATAGAATAAAGATGACACAAATCGTTTTGATCTCAAGTCGCGAATACAAAAATCAATGTTTGAAAATAGTGAAAACATATAAGGATTTTTCCACCATTTCCACATTACTGATGACTGATTGAGCTTAAAATTTATGTATATATACATGTATATAGGTTGAGTTGCACGAAGTGCGGATGCTGGTCTTTGACAAATACCAATGTTGTCCGAATGCTTTAAGCAAAAACAAGGCTTAAACTGGAAACAGTTTGTGATGCCGACAATTCTCTTATATATACCTTCTAAAACTTTGCATTGTCTGTTTTGATTTTCAATAAATGGAACTTTCTCACGATCAACTTTTAAAGATTACTGGAATGTTACGCACTACGGTAGGATTTCAGGTGTTTACAACTCTCTTTAGTAGGGTTAGGATTTTCTTTGGGTTCTCTTACCACCATGTTCAGACACTCTATGCACCCTGGGTGGGAGGTTAAACCTCTCAATGCCCGCCTTATGAGGTGACGGTGGGGCGGAGTTTGGAGCCGATGATGGAGTCACCTGGACAGCCAGGGGTACGTTAGCGGCAGTGGGTATGAGGTTGGGGGCATGCTTCTTCATGGCAGATGGGATTAAGATGCCCTCCGGGGTTGAACGAATGTCACGACCGAAGCCGGGTGAAACCAGGACCTTTAAGGATAAAATAAACCAACATTTGTAAGTGACACTAAAATGGAAAATGGTGATTAAAATATGGTAAACAAATTAGACCCCATTAAAAACAAAAGCAAAAAACAGTTAATGGCCTGACGTTTCAACCTTAGCAGAGTCTTTCTTGAAGGCTAAATGAAAACACAACACACATAGAACAGGTGTAACAGAAGAAGTCAACCGGAAAAAGATGACAAGAGAGAGAGTCAGAAAGCACAGAGAAAACGCAAGGGATGAACAACGAAGAAGGGTACAAGGGAGGGGGTAGAGGGAAGGGGGTAATTTAACAAGAGGTTAGAAACACAAAACAAAAGAATCAAAGATGAAAAAAGAGAGAATAGGTGACTAAATAGTGAATTAACGACTAAAAAGGGGGATATCTGTGGAAAAGGTGGAACAAAAATAACCAATTAAGAAAAAAAACAACAAGAAACAAAAACACTACCTGTCCATCAATGTAGGCCACCTCGCCTCTGAGCATGACCCTTCTCAGTTGACCTTTAACCTTGCGACCTGCAAAGGGAGTCCATTTACTCTTGGTGAAGCTCATGGCCTTGGGAATGGTCCACACGTGATCCATATCAACCTCGATGTACGTATCACGCTGTTCTGGAAGGCCAAAGATCGCCCGTGGATTGGTGTACAGTCGGGCAATCAGGTCCTGTCAAAATAGAAAATCACATATTTGTAAAAATTAAGAACAGTTTTTTTTTAACAAGGGTCCCCCGCCAATCCATAAATGGCCGCTAAAGGCGGGACTAAAAAAAGAGGAGGGCACAGGAACATGCTGTTCATTTATTTTTACTAGCACCTGGCAGCAGCTGTTCTACCGTATTCTCCAACTTAATTATTCATAATCTAGTATAAAACAAAGACAGACTACTCTCACTCATGAAACAGTAACCCCATGACCCCCCCCCCCCCTCCTCTCTCGGAAGGCTAGTTATCTCACAGTATTTGTAAAGGATGGGAACCAACCTCCATAGTCAGTCTGCCGTCATTGACTGCAGTCAGTAACAGCGGCAGCATGGTCTCCAGACCGGGGAAGCCCGGGGGTGGGTTCGGACTCTCCTTCTCTTCCACAGTGTGTGGGGCTGGATGTGAGCAATGGTAGTGAACATCATGACAATGCGTTAACACATAAAAAGACAATTTGAGGTATTACAATGCGGTGGATTGTTTTGGGTTTTTGTTTGCAACAGTTAGCACACAAGGGTAAGTGGAATACAGAAAAACATAGCGCTTTCGAATCCCAAATCCACCGAGGCCAAGAGCCTAGATGGGTCATAATAATAATAATAATAATAATAACCAGTTCTTATATAGCGTATTTCACAATAACGTCTCAATGCGCTTTTACATTAGTGCCCTGGTCATTGGGTCAATAACGTTACTGTAATCTTTCTCAGCTCCCTGGGGAGTATACAGCCCGGGCTGCCGTAGCGCTCCGAAGGCTTTTTTCAAACACAATATCAACCTCTACCCTCCCAGGTACCCATTTATACCCCTGGGTGAAGAGAAGCACTTACAGTAAAGTATCTTGCTCAAGGACACAAGTGTCACGACCGGGATTCGAACCCACACCCCGATGACTTAACCATCGAAACTTGAATTCGATGTTCTAAACCACTCAGCCACATGACACCCCCACATGTGCTATATTTTCCGTATTCCAAGAGCACCGAAAAAAAAAGAAAAAAGAATTTGATTCCTGATCCTGACACGTGCGTCCATGAGCAAGGTGTATAACCATAATTGCTTCTCTTAACCCAGGTGTATAAATTGAAACCTGACAGGGCCGAGACAGATTTTTTGTTGAATTACCCCCTTAGTGCTAATTTAAGCAGCTTGGGGTTGTATGCTCCCCATGGGGTTGTATGCTCAGGAAGTTGAGAAAGATAAAGCAATGGTCTAAAAGTCTGCCTGATGAACAGGGATAATAAAGTTGCTAAGCACCTTGATCTAGCTAGTACTAGAATATGCGCCCTATATAAGAACCAATTACTACTATGACTATGTCCATCTGTTTTGATATAAGTGGGGATGATACAAACATTATTTTAGGATGTATTTTAAGAGATTCTTACCGTGATCTGTGGCGAAGCAGTCGATGATGTCCATGTTCTCCCACAATGCATTCTGATCCTCCAGGGAGCTCAACATTGGTCTGACTTGACCTTTACCATGACCTATGACATCCAGGTCATCCGAGCTCAGGAAGAGGTGATGAGGGGCGACCTCACAGGTGACCTGCATGCCGCTCTTCTTGGCCAATCGGATTGTTTCAATCTGAAAACAAATAAAGGAAAGCATTTCACAAGTTGCAGTTGTTCTGGAATGAATCTTAACAACACAGACAAGCAACTAGCAAAGTGCAAAAAGTCTGGAAATAGACCCCATTCACTGGCCCCCATCGTTTAAGTCAAACAATGGAAACGCACATATGTGCATGCACTGCAGACAACTCCCACACGTTGTTTTAGGCTTGTGACCAGAGCCGTCTAATGAGAAAGTTGCGACAACTTGCGATTGGAGCCCATTTCGTTCCAAAATAATGCATGTACGCACATAGGGTGCCAGACTAGACTGCACATTGGGTTGTGCTACATTTGACGATGGACAGAGTATACTGTCAGACACGTTGAGTCAACTGGTTCCCTTTAGAATCACACATACTAAAATGGGAGATTTAACACAATGGTATCGTTGCAAATTTCTTACACTTATGGCACTTTACGAAACCATAGCTTGGACTTGGGCTCAGGCTTGGACTTTGTCCACCAATTTGAAGCTCCGTAAGGACAGCACAGAGTCTCTAAATAACTGACAAAGCACAACAAAAGCCCAAGCTGTGGTTTCGAAAAATAGCTCATTACAAGCCTAAGATGATAGAGAACAAACCTCTTCTTTGCGAGCGACGTGACAGATATGAATGGGCCGGTTGAAGGTCTTAGCCAGGAACAAGATGGCTGCTGTGGTGCGCCCCTCAGCGTGGGCCACTAACGGCAGGTGGTGAGGCCAGTTCTCAACATGCTGTTGAACAATAAACGACAAGTGCAGAATATAAAAAAAAATGCCAAATAAAATTTGATTATTTCCTCATTATAAAGTACCAATCCACCTGAGAAATATTTCCATCTGATATTCTGTCAAAGTTTTAAAAAATAGTATTTTGACAACCTACATAAAACAGTTGCTTTTTTTTATTGCAGCAACTAAAATAAGCTTCTTTTTGAACATCCACAAAATCACAATAAAACATAAAATAAATTATTTATTTACAAATAAATAAATAAATAAATAAATAAATAAAGTATAGAGAAGATCAAATGTTTTCAGATGTTTTTGATAAAACTTCCAGCAAGTTTGTTAAATATTCAAAGGATGGTCGTATGTTTATTGATAACTGGAAAATGGGAATGAAGCCAAGGTTTGGAAAGACCTTTATGTCTGAGCATGCGATCCATTTTCTAGAACTAAAACTAAATTTACCCAGTCAGTCTTCTGTCAACCTGTGCCCAATTTCATAGAGCTGCTTAAGCAGCGATTATTACTCAAAAATGTTTTTGCTAAGCAAAACTGAGCAGGATACCAGGTCACAGACGGCACATGTTGAATGGTTTTTATGCCTGGTAACCTTATTCTGGAAGGCATCAGTTTGTTATGCTTAGCTCCTCTTTTGTGCTTAAGCAGCTCTATGAAATTGGGCCCAGAAAGTGTCTTATTGTGAAAGCTCACTGACCGTTGCCCACATGGAGACATTGTCCATCCTGAGAGTAGTGAATGTATCGTTCAGGTACATCTTCAGCCCCATTGCCAACGGGCCAAGAGTGGACACCTCATCTGAGTTCTCTGCTGCCGCTCCCAGATACAAGCCGTAATCACAGCGCGCTCCGAGTCTGGCCAGCTGAAATGAGAGCCATAACAAAGAGGTCAATTTACATACAAGCCGTAATTACAATGTCTGGCCAACTGAAACAATAGTCATTGAGGACAGCCAATCTAGATACAAGTCTGGCCAGCTGTAATGAGATCCATAATTAAGCGGTCAACCTAGATGAACTCTTACCAACTGAAATCATAGACTATTTTAAAGGTGAAACTAGATGCGAGCCACAACCACAAAGTCTGGCCAGCTGAAATGATAGCCACTTTACAGAGGTGAACCTAGACACAAACCACAATCACAAAGTCTGGCCAGCTGAAATGATAGCCACTTTACAGAGGTGAACCTAGATGCAAGCCACAATCACAAAGTCTGGCCAGCTGAAATGATAGCCACTTTACAGAGGTGAACCTAGATGCAAGCCACAATCACAAAGTCTGGCCAGCTGAAATGATAGCCACTTTACAGAGGTGAACCTAGATGCAAGCCACAATCACAAAGTCTGGCCAGCTGAAATGATAGCCACTTTACAGAGGTGAACCTAGATGCAAGCCACAATCACAAAGTCTGGCCAGCTGAAATGATAGCCACTTTACAGAGGTGAACCTAGATGCAAGCCACAATCACAAAGTCTGGCCAGCTGAAATGATAGCCACTTTACAGAGGTGAACCTAGATGCAAGCCACAATCACAAAGTCTGGCCAGCTGAAATGATAGCCACTTTACAGAGGTAAACCTAGATACAAGCCACAATCACAAAGTCTGGCCAGCTGAAATGATAGCCACTTTACAGAGGTAAACCTAGATGCAAGCCACAATCACAAAGTCTGGCCAGCTGAAATGATAGCCACTTTACAGAGGTAAACCTAGATACAAGCCACAATCACTGTATAAGGTATAAGCCAATTTGAGATTTGGTGGACACCATATTATGACACTATTAGGTTTGGGTAAGTTTGTCTGTATACGCCGAAACCAAACGGTGCAAGTCTCCAAAAGGGCCAATGCAATAGTGCCATCCAACAGTAACGACAGCATATAACAGACACCCTGATTCGTCGATACCTTCTGAGCAAGGAGGAACGAAGGTTCATCAGTGACTGCTGGGCTGGTGTTAGGCATGACTCCGACCATGGTAACGCCGCCGGCCAACGCGGCTGCCGTCCCTGACGCAAAGTCTTCCTTGTGGGTTGCTCCCGGTTCTCTCAAATGGACGTGGATGTCGATCAGGCCCGGTAGGCGGACGATGCGATTAGATGTCATGCAATCAACATTGGTCTTGAGGCGAGGAGCGCCACCGATGCGTCGCAGGGCCTGCAAGAAGAGAATAGCAGACGTTAGTTCCATAAATCAGAATCAGTCTTGGAAAAATATCATGAAAGGAAACTTCCATTCCCAAACGATATTACCCAAAAAAGAGAAAAAGAGCGCAGTAAAAAAGACAACTTTTTAGTACACCGTTCATCACAAATAATTACGACAACAATGTATTTGGCGTTTTGATGTTTAAGTATTCCATAAAAGAAATCAATGTCCCTGTGTGCTATACAGTGTTGTGAGCATTTTAGGCAAAGCAGCATTAATATGCTTACAATAATTTATAAGTGCCATTCCAATTTGCCTCCCAAAATGACGAGCGTGACAGACAGTGGCTGCATGCAAAGTGGTGTATTAGGTCTTGAACCTCATTGCCATAGATGATAGATTCAGAAGGACTGATGGCAGTGGGCCCAAATAACAATTGCTTACCACTCAGGCATTTCTATCGAATCAAAGTCCAAACATGTTGGCGTGAGGGGACATAGAAGAGGATATTGAAGGATTGCGGTCAACTGTATAGGCAAGTGGGCCTAGGAAGTAAAGGGTTCAGACTGGGTACCAGTCTGGAAATGGGTAACTTACCTCCACAAAGAGTTTGGCTTTCTTGACATCTGTGATCAATGGGATCTCCTTGTCGATAGCTAAACGGCGTGTCTGGTAACCGCGGGTTACAAACGACGACGCCCGGCGCGTGCCGCTGTTGCGCATCGGCAGATTGATCACCATGTCAAAGTGCTTCTCGGCAAGGTAGTCCACGATGCTTTGCTCCTGATCTTGGTTGCGTTTCTCACCGGTATCCTCAAACGGCCAATCGACGGCCTTGATCTGATGACACAAACAAAGTTACCATAATCAAGAAGTTTCTTTACTTTTGGCAAATTGTAGGCTCAGGACTATCAGGTCATTAGTGCAGCTTGTACGGATTTTAGAAAATCCCTTATGCATATTTTGGAGATCGTTGTAAATAGTGTACTGATCAAGAGTGGTCTCCGAAATAATTGTACAAAAAGATTTTCCAAGAAAAACATTTGTATGCGGATTTTGACAAAAAAACTTAATACGTATTTTTCATTTGATACATTTGATCTTTACGGATATGAAATAGGAATTAATGACCTTATAGCACTGAGCGGAAGAAATTAAGTTACTTTTATTAACCCTCCTACTGTCTGACCATTCAATATCATTTATTGTGAAATGGAATAGTCCCAATTTCACCTCAGGACTATAATCTGCGACAATGCACTCATACGCATTCAATATTTGCATAGAAATCCCGTCACATATGACGTCACAAGATCAGACAGCGCCCTCACCGAAGTCAAAGGAAGACCTATCACTGGCCGAGAGTTGTGCGTGGCACGTTCACACATTTCCATTGTTAGACCTCATCAATGGCGGCCTACGCAGGAGATCTATTGAAATATCCCACTGACCTCTCAACTGGCAAGAAGTAAAGTTGATTTACCTTGATATCATGCTCACTGTAGAAGTCCGCCGTTCCAATACTCGCATACAGCTTGTAGTTCATGTGTTCCAAGGTGCGTACTGCGGGTAAGAGTTCCACCTTGCCCTGCGGAGAGACAAATTACAGCCAGTTCAGGGATGAGATTAGAAGAATGTCAAAAATCCTGAAAAATGGCCTGCGGGCCTGGGTTTTCTCTTATTCTAGACCCGCAACCTCTCAAATGTTACAATTCAGGAGGTTTAACAGACTCTGTGCATCACCAGAAATACAAAACTAGGGGTTCGGACACAATGTGGACTATTCTTTCTCCCTTGGTGACAGCTTTATTTATTGCTTAGAAGAAAATTTAAAGACTCAAGAAGATTTGGAGTGTTTTTACAGTAGTAATTGTGTGTAAAGAAAACCAACACATTTGATATCCACAACAAAAAAAGGGAAAAAAAGTTCACAGTGCAAATTATGAGATTGCGTACAGTCTTGATTGAAAAAAACACTAAACCCAGATTAATACACCATACTCAAGTGTGTCTTGTTTTAAATATACTGTATTTTCATGTTACCTTTGGTTTGATACCGAAAACAATTCTTGTTGTCTAAAATTGGAATGTGGGTTTGATTCCCGATCACGCCACTTGTGTCCTTGAGCAAGGGATTTAACCATAATTGCTCCACTTAATCCAGGTGTATAAATGAGAACCTGAGAGGGCCGCAAGGTTGTATGCTCCCCAGGGCGTTGAGAAAGTTTTAGGAATAGTCTAAAAGTATGCCCGATGAACAGGGATAACAATAATGTTAAGTGCCTTGATCTAGCTACTAGATATGTGCACTATTTAAGAACTAAGTATTATTATTCTTAAAAAATTGTTAAGTTCAAACAGGCGAAACAATTCCTGTTGTCTAAAAATGTTCACATTAAATAAAAAAACGGTAAGCCAAATGGTTTCTGTCCTCAAGTTACTTAACTATGTAAACCAACTATTCACCTTGTAGCTACCGATGGACAAGAGGATATTCTTGCGTGGTATCTTGAATCCCGTACTCAGCATGGCCTTCAGGTAGGCTTCGTATCTGTCCTCTCCAAAGCAGGCAACTTCCCCGGTGCTCGCCATTTCCACACCAAGAAGCATGTCGGCACCAGCCAAGCGAGAGAATGAAAACTGAGGCACCTAAGAAGGAAAAAAAAAAACAGAAAAATTAAAATGCAGTGATGGTTTAAATCAATTCATTATCAAATTCAGAACCCTTGAAAATCTTGACAGAGAACACTCTACTTATTCTTAGATTTTTCACACTTGAGGGCGCCTCACAGTGCTCATTATTTTTTTTCTACAAGGTATGTGGAGCTATGTTGGAGTTATACAACCCATGTATTTACATAGACCATGAAACAGTTTACACATAGCTGTTGCGCTATCTGCAGCCAACCATACCAGAAAATATCAGGGCAAATCCCTTCCCTTTTGCATCCTGGGGAAAAAAAATCATTCAGTTTTGGTTCTTATACAGAGCTCGCCACACGAACGTTACCCTATATGGTTGTTTGTGGTTTGCTAAGCAGTAAGGCTGTATTTTTCTGTGATTATGGTATAAGACGTTTTGGGGTTTTTATTTGGTGAGGCTGCTGAATGTGCAAGGGTGTTTTGTTGTTGTTGTTGTTGTTGACGCTTTTCGGGAAAAATTACCCTTTCGGGGTAAACTGTAGAGGCTCACCAGATTGTGCATCGCGCATATTGCCTGGTATGTCAATGTATTCAACCAATAGTGTCACTTTTTCCCATTATTTTTTCCCATCAGATGAGCTCAGTTTCAACCCCAAAAGGTTCAAATACCATTCAAACTTTTCACAAATCCCCGAAAGCCCCCCCCCCCCCAATCCACTATTGACGAAGACGTTTCTTGTGGTTACCTTTACGCCAACTTTTCCTTTGCCGGCAAAGAAGGTGCCAACAAACTCCACGGGCTCACCCATCATGACCCGCGTTGCCAAGGCAACAAAGTCGTGGTCCAAGGTCTTGGAGACGAAGGGGAAGGAGCGAGACACTCGCAGATTGCATTCAATCACCTTCAACTGATTGTCCTGAAGTGGATAATGAGAAAAGAAATGATTAATTTATGGAGTTAGGGTTATTATTCTCCCCATAAAGCCCAACATAAGAATCCCAAACATATTAAGACTACGCTATTTTTAGGCACTTAAAAGGTACAAATTGCCTTCAGATTATTATGAAATAAATATGGTTGAAAAGATGCTTTAACAGTACAATACACATATAATGCTTCACACAATTATTCCTCAAAATTGTGCGGTTTTCCTTTTACTTTGTGAACTAACACAGTCCACCATTTTTGCAGAACGAAACTTTTGACTCCACAAAATTGAGTGGTCCAAAAAGTTCGGTCACCAGCGGTTGCTAATGTCACAACATTTTGGTAACAAGAGTTTAAAGCTGGTGAGCACACAAATTTGCTTAGCATAGACAAATCTTACTAAGCAAAAACAGGTTACCAGCCAAAATATTCAACATGGATTACCATAACTGGTATCCTGTTTTGGATTTTTAAAGGGAAAATAATTTGTTAAGCAATTTTTTTTTCTAGTCATTAGCTTTCTGAAATTGGGCCCTGGCATTCTGCAATAGTCAGATACCTTTGCGATGAGTTGCAGGTTGTAAGGGCCATTGACCTCCAGGTTCTGTCCAATTGCCGTCGTGATGCTGAAGATCTTATCCATGGTCTCTTGATTGAGATCTTGAGGTGGCGTGACGAGGGTGGCGTCTCCCGAGTGGACTCCCGCGTTCTCGATGTGTTCCGAGATGGCAATGGCGACGATCTGACCATCTTTGGCGACAGCATCAACATCAATCTCCTGTTGAAATGCATCAAATAAAAACAATTCAAAAAGAGTGTGGACAAGAGTAGTTTTTTTTTTTTTTTACTTATTTTATTGGTTTTCGGGTGTAATTCAATTCAACCGTTATTATATTTATGTTGCAAATAATTGTTCTAATCTATTATAGTTGGTCAGACTTTTTCTTTACGTTATGGAAAAAGATATTTTATTGCATTCTCAAGTTCGCAATCAACAGACCAGCCGGGGGAAAAATAGGTGCAAACATCATTCAACCACTTCGTCCACGACGAGTTGAACTTCACACGGTCGTTACCCCCAAACTGGTTACTTCTAATACTTTCTATACCATGCAAAGATTCAAGACCTTCATAAACAGAATTCCTAAAATACGTGGGGACGATAAAATTCACCCATCATACCTTGGCCTCCAGGATGAACTTGGAGATAACTACAGGATGATCTCTGCTGACTGCTGTTGCTGTGCAGAGGTACGCTTCTAGGTCATGATGGGTGTGCGCTACGTTCATTGCAGCTCCACTCAGTACGTAGGATGGGCGTATCAGACATGGGTAGCCGACACGATCACAGAATTCCTTAGCAGCCTGTGGTTTTCAAAAAGGTCACGATTAGAATTAAAACAAGAAGATTTGATCATCTTCAGATTGTAGTTTCTCCATACCACCCAGACTTTCCAGCCACCCATATTTTCGAGTGTGTAGCATGTTGAGGGAGGCACCTACCGTAATATGCTTCGTTTTACTCATACAAGGAGCGACAACAGGTTCTGGAAAACTTGCCTCCTAAAATCCCTTTCCGTGGGTTATTGTGTAACCCCCGATTCCAGACCTTGGTCTTGTTGTTAAACAAATGTGGCACACAAGAATGGACAGGCTGCCACCGTTGTTCGTCATTAAATTCAGCTCAATGGGAGGCAAGTCCGAGCGTTCGGAGATTGCATCATACCTTGGCAGATTTTCAGCCGTGGCTCACGACCGAGGTTCTACGAATCATGGTGATGTCTACTCAATTTCCCAAACTACTTATGAGCATCTTTGTTGTTTTTCCTTTGTCAAGTCAGGGTTTCATTGAGGCAAAAATATTTCCAAACGAAAACAATTTATACCCGAGAAGCTCGAAAAAATTCTGGAAAATAACATCGAAGGTGGGCATGTAAATGTTTTTAAAATACCGACATGAAGTGGTAAACTAATTCAACATGCCACATAATATTTGCTTCAAATCTCCGCCATGTCAAGTAAAAAAATCTCCAGCTTAAAAATCGTCTCACCTCTATGTTAGTGAGCTCCTTCCACTGAGGCTGATTCAGTTTGATGGTGTCAAGAAGACGAGAGAACTTGAAGCGGTTCTCCGCTGAATCAATGCTCTCTGGCGAGGTTCCTAGAATTCGACACTGGATTACAAAAAAAAAATCAAGATATGTGATTACTACATCAGGGATGAATAGAATAATATTTAATTTATTCCCCCAAACTAATGTTTTTTTGCACTAAGCTTGGGAAACTCGAGATAGAGATGCGAGTTGGATATGTGTTCTTCCCTCCGGACACCAAGCACCTGGCCCAGCATTCTGGTGTAGCAACCATCAAGTTATTTTTCAAGAACAGAGGTTAATGTCTATGCTTCGCACCCATGAAGTAGCTCTGGTTCAAGAGTGGCTATGGAGAGTTGTAGCTTCTGTTGTCTACTCAAGATGGTGCATCATACCTTTTCTGTACTGTGAAGTACTTTCTAAGCCAGAGTTTTTCCAACTTTGATGTCCCATCATGTAAAATCCTGAAATCCTACTTTGAAACATTACAAAGCTCCATTAAAGAAAGAGGCTAAAATAAAACATCCTTTTTGTCGGCAACTCACATCTGTTATCTCCATCTAATTCTTTTTCCACACAGTGAACTTAATTAGATCATGCAAAAACCAGTAGAGATGGTGAATCTTTTAAGTTTAACAATCCAAGTAATTCAACGTAAACACACCCACTCAGTGGAAAGGATGTGTACTTTCCGAGTTTCTGAGGCCAAACTCGGAAATTTTTTAACGGAGCTTTCCCGTAATGAATCCCATCGGTACAACTCACCTGCTGACGATGTAGCTGCATGGCGATGTTGTTGGGTAGTTGCCCGCCCATGGACAGTATCACACCCCTGGGATTCTCCACATCGTAGATGTCCATCACAACCTCAAACGAGATCTCGTCAAAGTAGAGACGGTCGCACATGTCGTAGTCCGTGCTGACTGTCTCGGGATTGTAGTTCACCATGATCGTCTTATAGCCAAGCTGTGAAAGAACGTCCAAACATTAGTGATAGTTTGACACAAAGATCAGTTAATGCAGGAGGTGATAGTCATTGCTTTATACCAAAATGTCTGAAATGCTCTAAATTTAAGGAGGTATGTTGAAATGGTGACATTTCCACCTGTTTATAATCGCTGGAGTTGTAGATTTCAAACAAGCTTTTTGAAACAGTATCCTCGACACAAGTTTTTCATTTCATTCATAGCATGGACACCAAGAAATGTGTACCCACAATTCTGGCTTTGCTTTTGTCGTTTGTTGTTGCAGGAAGCACTGTACACATTGATGTGTTGGACGCTTTTCAGTAGACTCTAAAAAACTCATCTGGTTGAACAATAACCTACATGTGTAACCGTATATTTGGTTAATTTTTTTCTAGACTCTGTACAGCGCTGTGTAACCATCTCTGATGAGAGTGCTCTATAAATTGTATTTAGGCCAAATAAAATAAATGTTGTGTTTACGATAACGGCCTGAAAAAAATCCAGGTAGGTAGGTAGGAAAATAATTTTATTTTGTTCATTTATTTTTTGTTTTGGAGTTCTTGAATTTTGAGTTATTTGTTCAAATTTTAAACTTGCTACTATTATACTAACCTTGTTTGACTCATAAAGTTATGATTAGTCATGTTGAAAAGTGGTAAAATCTTAAGTTTATAAGTTCTTTAGAAAACAAATATAACATGGGCTACAGACAGTGAAGTTGCAAGCGCTTCAGAAGCAGAAGTTTCAGGGAAAATGTGTATCTCACCAATCAGGGCTATGTTTTAAATGCTGACATTAGCATTGCCAATTCTCAATTTCAGGTGATTGACAAAATATCATGTTATATTTTTAGGGCCAAATGGTTTTCCGCGATCGCGGAACACGGACGGACTTCGCGGAATATGCCCCTTGAAACGGAAAACGGGATTTGAATTTGAACTTTTAAAAAGTGACAAAAAAGTTGTTGTTTTTTCATTATACTAAATGCGAAACTGTTGAAAATGAATAGGCAAGCAAGTTTAACATTGTGTTTTTTATTAAAATTCTTTTTTCTAGACTAGAAAACATCAACAATCAGACCGTAATAAGTTACGAGATCGTAACCATTGAGCCTTTGATGTAGCAAATGAATACATGTTGTTAACCCTGTACAGTACACGGAGGACAAAATCATCACAATCACGGCACGTTCTTTACAGTTTTTTCACCCAAATTGCATTTTGTCCATGCCTTTAATCACCAACCACACATAAAAACTAGCTTACCCCTGCTCTATTAGAACACACACATTGATTGTTTACCCATAAAGGTCTAAAGTCAACCGTAAACTTTCAACATTTTGTCGCCGAAGCGAAAACAAAATGGCCAATGATTTGTTTCTGTGTGGCATGGAGCTAGAAGTACACGATCACGTGATATGCAATGTTTGATACCCTAACGGCTGTTGCATGTTTCTAACTTGTTTTTTTTGCTGCAGCGATGCTGTAAAATTTCTAGAAATTGCCAACTCCTGATCTGAATCGGCCGTTGAATAATTGAGAGTTTTTGAACGTGAAACAAAATATTGTTTGTGTCTTAAGTAGAATTTATTTGCCGACTCACAAAATAGTTAGAAAAAAGATTTGAGGTCGGCGATTTAGCCGCAAAAAATTCAGGTCGGTCGGGTTACCGTAAACACAACATTTATTTTATTTGGCCTTATTGTATTGTATTGATTAAGCAATCAAAGATACTGACTAATAGGGAGACCGCCAACATAGGGCTGGATAGCTCAGTTGGTAGAGCGCCGGTACGTTAATCCGGAGGTCAGTGGTTCAAGTCCCGCTCCAGTCAATTTTTCTTTGTTCAAAAACCCAAAATATATCAAATTTACCCAGTCAGTTTCCTTTGTGGTTTATTACTTGATGTATTGATTAAACTGCGGAATATGCTGAAGGCCTGAAAAATCAGTTCATAAGCCGTGGCTCATCGTCCCCAAAAAATTACAGTACTTGTACCTCTCTGAGGGCAGTGATGCATCCCACAGCGCACCAATCAAACTCCACGCTACTTCCGATACGGTACACTCCTGATCCAATCACCATGACGTAACCACCGGGGAAGTCCAGATCGTGGGACTCTCCGTTGTACGTCAAGTACAGGTAGTTGGTCGTGGCTGGCCACTCTGCGGCTACTGTGTCGATCTGCTTGATGTGAGGTCGGATGTTGAGGGTGTGACGGGTCGTGCGTACGGCTAGCTCGGTCCTAATAGAGACGCAAACAAAGATTTGTTTTGAGATTTTAAAAAGTAAACTCATGAAATGTTTTTATTTGAGGATTTGGGTTTTGTTTTCTTTTCTGGCCAGTAATGAAAGAGTTTCACCCAGCTGTAGGTGTTTTACCAGTTAACAATATCAAGTAGTAAACCACAAGGGAAACTGACTGGGTAATTATAAACAAATTTTGCGGGTGAACACAAAAAAACAAAATGACTAGAAAGAGACTTGAGCCTGCGACCTCTGGGTTTACGCTGCGGTACTCTACATTTTACAACTAAAAGTAAACATCCAAGTCCGAAGTATATTAGTCAAAAGAAAGGTGTTTAAAGAATACACAGTGCAAGAAGTAAACAATATGCATGACTGAACTATATACACAACATATCTTTCATTCATGCTTTTGTTTTAGTAACCAATAGTGATTAAATTCTTTCCTTCTCTCTGCATCATCAACCCCAAAACTTTTTGTCTTACACCCCGAGATAATTTACACCAAGCCGTCATCTTTGCCAAACTTACATCTCCACGATCTTGCCGATTTGCTTGTCGGAGAAACCCAGCTGCTTCGCCTCTAGCAAGATACCCGCAGTGAGGGTCACTCCCCTGACGGCCTCAAGACGCTCAGTGCAATCAACGATCCTACGGAACTTATGCAAGAACCAGGGGTCGATCTTAGTGAGGGAGTAGAGACGCTCAATGGAATAGCCGGCCTTCAGAGCTGCTGCCAGGACGAAGATACGCTCATCCGTCGGCGTTTGTAAAATCTGAAGAAAAAAAATAAAGACAAAGTTGAGGAACAGGTGTGGAATTATACAAAAGCCACTGAGTTCCTGGACTCTGTTGCCCTGATGTTGGCTTTTGTACTCCAATAGATGTTTGCATTGACATCATCTCTTGCTTTGCTGAGATGTAGAACAAAGAGCCATTCCAACAGCTTTATTCCGCGTACTGCATCTCTTTGGAACTCCTTGCCTGGTGCATGTTTCCCTCCATCCACCAATCTAGACTGTTTTAAGACAAATATCACTTTATACCTTCATCTTAAATGTTTTCTTCTTGTAGCCCCCTTCTTACCTCATCTGAGACTTTCTGTACATCACACTCAAAGCCGTTGACATGCTCGTTGACCATACGCAACGCCTTCTGAAACGCTTCCTCGAAGCATCGGCCGACTGCCATCACCTCACCGACACTCTTCATGGAGCTACCGATCTGTCATATCAACCCAAAATGAACTCAGTGTAAGATTGGAATTCATGGAAAAAAACCAATTGCGTGTAACAATTTTGTGCTAAGCAGAAATTAGCAGGAAACCAGTCACTGACAGTACAGGTGGAATGGTGTTTTGGCTGGTAACCTTATTCTGGTAAGCAAAATTGTGCTCAATCATCTTTAAAAATTTAGCACAGGGCTCAATTTCATACAGCTGCTTAAGCACACAAGTTAAGCCAAGCACAGCAAATTAAGACAGCAGATTAACACTGATTAAGGTTATAAGCCAAAGTACAATATCATGTACCGGTACTATCTGTGTCTGGTAACCTGCTCATTTTTACTTAGCAGAAATAAGCACCTCATTAAATTTTGCCACTGGACCTGATCTCATAAAACTGCTTAAGCAGACAATTTTCTCTAACAAATATCTGCTAAACAGGAACTAGTAGGAAAGCAGTCACTGATAGTACGTGTGGAATGGAATTTTGGCTGGTTAGTATACTCTGGAAGGCAAAATTCTTTGTGCTTAGCTACTTTTAAAAAATTTCTAACAGGTGTTTTTAATATTTTAAAAATGTTCCTTATAGGCCTATTACAGATGCAAATTTATCATCTATCAACTCGTTGCAGTATCCTCTGGTAATATTGTAGGATTCTACCTGCCTCCAGCTACTAGGCAAGTTAAGTGGTCTAGTGGGAAGACATCTACTCTAGAAAGGCAAAGGTCGTGGGCTCGAATCCCATCCGAGTGATATGCCTGGGGATATTACAGAACTTAATACTGAGACAGTTGAAACCTACCTTCTTGCTGACTTTTGTGAATTTCTTCAGATCCCAGCGAGGGATCTTGACCACCAGATAATCCAGACTGGGCTCAAAGCAGGCCGTGGTGGAACCCGTCACGGAGTTGGTCAGCTGTGGCAGCGGGATACCGAGCGACAGCTTAGCTGCAATGTAGGCGAGTGGGTAACCGGTGGCTTTACTGGCCAGTGCTGAGCTCCGTGAAAGGCGAGCGTTAACCTCAATGATGAAATACTATACAAGGAAAAAAACACAATTTATAAACAGACAGCCGGTGAAGGTCAAATACCTTTGAAAAAAAAAAAAATGCATCTGATATCAAAAGATAACGTATTTACCTAAAAACCTTTCAAATCAGGGTCCTTGTAAAACAATGTTAAAACCCAAAGCCAACAGTTTAAAAAAAAAAAAATTAAAAAAAAAATTTGGGACCTTCCTTTTCTTGAAAATGTTAGCCCTTATCAAGGGAGAATGATTGACATCCATTTTTGTTGGTGGAATGTGTCTCATCTTAACCTCCCACAAAAAGTTAAACAATATTTTCAAATCCTACAATTTGTTAGACATTTTGATTTGTACACTGCCACACCTGTGGTTTCTGGTTTTAGTGACTATGAAGACTGGCTATAGTGTACTATTTTCAATCCTGATCAATCCTGGATAGTGTGTTGACATTCACTTCTTTTAGAAATTGGCTCAAATTTTTGATTGGAATCAGTACAAACAGTTAACCAGAAGTCACAAGTTCTGCTTAACAGTTTAGAAAAAATAAACATATAGATGCACAACTCTACGTAGAGTAGGTCTTTTTTAGTTTAATGACCGTCCCCTCAAATCACAAGGAGCCACTAGGTACCTCTTGTGAGAGAGGATTCAGAGCATACTGTATGTTACACTCTCCGACGACACCAAGATGACGAATGACTTTGATGGCTGCTGTGCGCAGTAAGTTGTACTCGATGTTGGACAGCGTCTGACTGGGGGCAACAACGATAGATTCACCGGTGTGTATGCCGAGAGGGTCCACGTTCTCCATGTTACACACCTGTTAAATCAAAATAACGATAATAAAAATTCATTCTCGTAAAGCGCATTCCGTCCATGGCACGACCTCATCGCACTGTACAGGCACGAAACTTACTAACAAGCAGGGTATACTTTTGGTAATTGTTAAAAACCAGTATCCTCACTTGGTGTAGCTTTACATTTATGCATTATTAAATAACAAATCTGTGAAAGCTTGGGCTCAAGTGGTCATCGAAGTTGCAAGAAAAAAATGAAAGAAAAAAACATCCTTGTTGCATAGAATTGTATGCTAAAACTTCAAAAGGGGCTCGTTTCTACCAATGTTTTATAATATCAACAGCTCCCCAGTGCTTTTTACAGAGCAAACTTTTATGGTCATTGATTTTTGGAGCAATTACCAAACCTTAGTATGCCTGTCATATACTGAAATGGATCTTACCGTGACGCAGTTGTCGTAGGCGTCCCTCACAACCTCGTACTCCACCTCCTTCCATCCTCTCAGAGATTTATCCACCAGAACCTGACTGGTATGGGCAAAGGCTGCCGTTGCTAAGGGGACAAGCTCGGCTTTAGAATTGGCGAATCCGGACCCCAGACCCCCCAGAGCGAAGGCGGCACGGACCATAACTGGGTATCCAATCTTCTCTGCAGCTTCAACTGCCTGCATCAGACGAAAAAGATATGCGTTGGTTTTGTGATGAGTATTGTTATTTCTAAGAATAAAGCTTATCATTAATTTCAAGTTCTGTAAAAAGAGTGTACAAGATACTTAGTTTAAGCTGGAATTTTGAATTAAGGTAACCTAGTTAGATGTTACAAGAGAAAATGAATTGCCAACAATTTTCCAGTTTACCAATTTCATTGAAGCTCTACTCTCTACATCAGCATGTGCATGCCTCAAGATGCCACTGTTGTGGCATTAGTGAGGTGTGTGTGCCTCAAGATGCCACTGTTGTAGCATAGTGAGGTGTGTGTGCCTCAAGATGCCACTGTTGTAGCATAGTGAGGTGTGTGTGCCTCAAGATGCCACTGTTGTAGCATAGTGAGGTGTGTGTGCCTCAAGATGCCACTGTTGTAGCATAGTGAGGTGTGTGTACCTCAAACTGCCACTGTTGTAGCATAGTGAGGTGTGTGTGCCTCAAAATGCCACTCATGTGGCATAGTGAGGTGTGTGTGCCTCAAGATGCCACTCATGTGGCATAGTGAGGTGTGTGTGCCTCAAGATGCCACTGTTGATGCACAGTGAGGTATGGATTGGTTGTCTTAAGAAACACTCCGACAGTAGGAGGGATCAAATAAAAGTAGAAATGAAAAACAGAGCGCCCAAAATACACCAGTTCAGCTTCCACAATGTTTGCGTAGCAACCTCTGTCCCCAGGTGTTATTCCCGCCATCATTTACCTCGTCTACACAATATGCCGCCTGACTCGGCGCCACTTTCTCTCCGATCATCTCCATCTTCTCGGCAAAGATCTTCCTGTCTTCAGTGTCGATGATGGACTTGACCGGCGTGCCGAGCACCTTGACGTTGTACTTGGTTAAGATCCCCGACGCCTCCAGCTGCACGCCGCAGTTCAATCCCGTCTGACCGCCGAAGTTTAGCAAGATGCCGTCTGGACGTTCACTCTCTATGACCTGGGCCCAATTTTATAGAGCCAGTTAAGCACAACAATTTGCTAAGCACAATAAAATTTTGCTTACCGGAATAAGGTTACCAGCCAAACTACCATGTCACGTGTACAATTTGTGACTGGTATCCTGCTCATTTCTGCTTAGCAGGAAATTGTTAAGCATTATTTTCTGCTCAAGCAGCTCTATGAAATTGGGCCCTGTTGAAGGAGTCAACAGCAAGAAATAATGACAAGGCACAGTACTGACAAGGCACAGTACTGGCACTGCTTACCACAGAATTCTGTGCTTACAGTGCCCTGTAATGCACAAGAATCTATGGCGCTGAACAAGGACGAAATCTGACGTATGTGAAAAATTCTTTTTAAAAAATGGCTTGCAGGCCATGGCTCTCCTTATTCTAGCCCCAGGACCTCTCCGGTGTTAACAACTCAAGGGGTTTTACAGACTTGAAATCCAAAAGTACAGAATTTGAAACATGGACTACTTCTCTGATCCTTTGGTGACTGCTCAACTTTCTTTTGAGAAGGCTCAAGGAGGTTTGGAGAAATTTCTTGACTCAGGAAAACTCCTGACAATGTTCCATGACTTGCAGAGTTCCCCGGTAAGCAAAGCCATGAAATTGGTCCATTCTGTTTGGGGTTTTTTTGGCAAATAAAATACTCGGACAAACAACACATGAATGCTTCGAGTTTTAACTCCCACTCGCCAACATTTCAGTAGGCATCATCAACATGTATGAATATTCATATAAGATGATGAATATTTATGAATACCTGTGAGACATAGTCCAGTGTGATGGGCAGGAAGTAGACGCGGTCAGCCATTCCTTTGGATGTTTGCACCGTGGCGATGTTGGGATTGATCAGAACGGACTGTATGCCTTCTTCTTTCAATGCTTTGATTGCCTGCAAATTGTACAAAACGAGAATTTGTATCAAGTAAAAGAAAATGTTACCTCTTCAATGCAAATAGACTCAAATCTATTCTTTCTGACTCGGACTACCTGCTACATGCGGAATTCCAGACCAGCCCGAGAAGTAATCCTTTTTGACAAAGAAGGGACAAAAAACGGGAGCTCAATTGTTCTGAGAGCTATCAAATGGTCCAATGAGCAGTTTGAGAGATGAACCATTGTGTGGCCCGTTTAATCCCTCGCTACAAAATTCTCCCTCTTTGTTGTTTTTATATGTCATCGCGTCACTGCTAAAACTTTGTATCTCGCACAAAAACCCCTTCTTGCAAAAACACTATATCTCAAGGCACCCTTGTTTTGTGTGTACATCCGGGCTATTTTAAGTGAGATAGGCCGTTTGGCTATTTAAAACTTGCGCAAGACATAAGTGTTATTTTAGGAAATCTACAAAGTTTTTGCACTGACATGACGATAGAAGGGTTAAACCAAAAGTATATTTGTAAACAATTAATCTTTTTTTTTTCTTTTTTTTTTCTTTAAATCATCGTTCCTAATCGTTTTTATTCCTGATGTACACAATTCATTGCAAAGGCCCATTTTTAATTTCCCCTGTGAGGGATAATAAATTTCAATCTAATCTAATTCAATCTAATTTGGTTGAACAAATGAAAATTGGACTAAAGAGAGATTTGAACCAACGATCTACGGATTAACATGCCGGCACTCTACCAACTAAGCTGCCCTATGTTGGTGGTCTCCTAATTTTGTCAATATCTTTGTTGGGGGGGGGGGGGGTGGTCATTCAGGCGCCACAACTTGTAACTGCCGTGAAGCCAGGGATCACACCCAAGTTTACGATTCAACCTGGGAAGCAGCACTAAAGGGATCAGCTTAAGGAGGATGCAACTTTTGGCATGAAGGATCACACTAACAAAAACTGTCTTACTTGTGAGCCTGAGTAGTCAAACTCCCCAGCTTGGCCGATAGACAGTCCTCCAGAGCCAAGAATCAACACCTTCTTGGGAGGGTTGTCTTCCGTCGGGGTTCCTGGCAACGGCTTGAACGCCATGAGTGAACGGATCCTCTCTCGCACAGACATCCTGCAAGGCAACATCATAATGCTTTTACGATGCTCAAACTGGGGGTAAAATTCCACAAGACTGCAGGATTTGTAGCTAAAACATTTCACCGGACCAAATCTTGTTTACAAATCCAGAATCTGAATGAGCAAAGAACGTGTTTCTAAAACGAAGTTTAACATGTAAACTATTTTTATTTGAACAAACACTAAGAGAAGATTTATATCTTTTCTTATGTTGAATGATACTTACCAGACTTAAAGTCAACCTTTAACCTTCTTTTTATATATATATTTTTTTTTACACAGTTAGGTATTCTTAAAACTGAAAAAAAACAACAACAAAAAACACTTGACTGGCCCGACGCTAAAACCGCTGGCCTCGGGCCTGCAGTCCAGTGTAAAATTCAAGCCCTGGTTTACTGTTGAAGACAATCATAGCAAACTCATCCTCAAATTTAAGTGCTCAACCACTGCTTATCTTTTCAGACCACTAAAATTCTTAAAAGGAGAATGTGTGGCCGGGCGATCTAGTGCCCCAGTCTGTAAACCATGCTCAAAGGTACTGCAGCTTTGAAACCGTAAACAGTGAAAAACCTCAGCGATTTTTCAACAGAATACAGGCCTAGTCTACTCTGTGCAGTTTCATCCCAACTTTACATCTGTCCCAACTTGAGTTAGTTGGGACGGCCCAACTATAGCTGGGATTGCCCGACAGCGATAGCAGAGAGGGTGACAGTGACGGTGACAGTGATGTAGATAACCACAGTGAGTGGGCCGCTAATACTTTTTGACCCTCTCAAGTTTCCCTCCGCTTACAGTGGGGCTCATCCAAGTGACACAAAGTAATTCTCATGGCAAAACTTGTGCAAAATTTGAGAAGGATCCATTGTTTTTTCTAACATGTACACGCAACTGGATTCACCGTCACCACCTGACCACCAGCAGTCTAGCTGCGACCATCCAACGCAATGTTTCAACAGCCACCGATTCTCAAGTTGGTAGCGGTTAGGATGGTTCTAACGTGCTACCACAAACCTCTCTAGAACAGAATAATTTACTTGATGCACATGACAACATTTGAGTAGGGCGCCCTCACCTAGAGGTTAAAAGGAGGTTGTTCATTGGCCAGTCCCGTGCGCCGGGCATACAAATCTGTGGGTTTCGATTGTTTCGTCATCATTTTACCTCTAAAATGGCGGCTGGATGACGTCAATGTATAAGGTCCATTGATGCAACTCTCCACTGTATTCAAAAAATTTTTGGAATGGGTGCTACATAAATCATTTAACAGGTCTCAGTTTTCCAAAGCCTACCATGTACCTGTCTGCAACAAACATAATAAGCTCTTTTGAGACGCCCGTAGATAAAGCGCTGTATAAAAACTTAATAAGTATTATTATCAATAAAACTTGCACTGTCTACTACTAATATAAACCGCAATCTTACTTTAAAACCATATTCACTTCAAATAAAATGCTTACATTCTTCTCAAAGGTGCATGAAGAGTTCATTACCCATACCTCTCAAATGTGTGTCAAAGTCAGAAAATGTTTTGTAAGGTATGATTATGCGTCACAATGCTTAAACCTATTTCACAATGTATAGACCTATTTCCCCAAGATAGGGTATTTCCATGACAGGGGAAATACCCTACCTCATGAATATGCATGAGTTCTTAAAGAGGAAATACTGCAATATTGACAATGTTGACTGACTGATGTAAATTAGTCACCAACAGTCATCATTTTGGCCAATCAAGTACGAGTATTTATGTGCTAGTAGGATGATGCTTTATAAGTCACCAATTGACAGCTTTTTGGCCAATGAAATGTCAGTGTTTGTACCCATAGGGTGTACGTTGTGCAAATAACATGCAGTCACCAACAGTCATGTACATTTTATCAGTGAAATGGGTGCAATTGGTAATTAACATAAGAAAGATGATAGATATTTTAATATTTGGTATGGGGAAAATAGGAAAAACGGAAAAACCACATTACACATAACAGGTGTTGAAGTTCTGTTTTGGAAAAATAAAACATTGAAAAACTAAACCAACAATTAAATGTACAAAAAAGTGTATATTTGTGATCAGGATATTACATGTATGTGATTAACCCACCAGTTATTCATAACCTGGTATTGACACACTCATTCCTAGACAATAGCCTGTAAACAAGCGTTGCTATGGATACAGTTAGCCACTTCCGAGGAAGGATGTACCTTTGTATTGGTTACTGGAGTATTTCACACACACATTCAGAATGTGACGTCATTGACAATGTAAAAGCATTGCGGGGGGGCGGGGGATATTTCCTAATACACAACAGGGCTACGTAAAAATAATGTCTTGTTTCTCACATGACATAAAGTGAGAGTAAATGGCTGGCAAAAAGGTCTCAACCTAGCATCTAAATTTTTAGGAGGGATGTTGAAATTATGACATGTTAATTTTTGGGTATTCCCTGCAGTCATAGATATCAAGGAGCAGTATCCTCAGCACTAGAGAAGTAGATCAACAAGCACAATTTCTACATATCTGAAGAAATTGACAATTCTTTTTTTACCAGGCAAACATAAAAAGGTGGGTTTTTTTTGTTTTTTTAGCCTCATGAGAAATAAAAGAACAATAATCTGCTAATGGGAGGCTATCAAAGCTTCTAAACAGTTTCCAATTGAATGGAGGGATTTTGAAAGCAAACTTTTTTTGTAACAAAACACTCAACACGCACCGCAAAAAGAAGTACATTTTTAGAAGAGTACACGTAGAGAAACATAATTTTTGCCGTCACCTACTGGAGTACCCATAATGACACAGTGCTGTAATCAGCACTTTGGACTCATCATTGTTTCAAGGCAATTATGAGAACAAACGGCATCAGATAATTTGAAAGTGTTTCATCAGAAAGTGGCAGTTGACAAAAGTCTGTGAAAAATGGTGGGACAATTAAAGTGATTCAGTACCAGTATTCTTCGATGAAATTACAATGTGTAATTAATGTACTGTTATACGTCCCCAAATGCTCATATCGCAGTGACGCCGCAAGAACACCACACTAGGGAGCAGGCCTTCATTTTAAAGGAGCGCGATCGCGCTCGCGCTCCTCCGCGCTCCTTAAATTTTTTAAGGAGAGCAAAAAAAAGCGCTCCTTACAATTTCAACAAGAGCATTTTTTTCAAAACGCTAATTGTTGAAAAAAGTAAGCGGCTTGAGTCTCAGAGTTGGAGGTGGCAACATCTAAAGAACTCACGCTTTTCTTTTTTGTTTCCCCTCGATTGTTGAAAATAAGCTAGCTGCTGCTTCGATGTTGTTAATTGAAAGTGGTAAACGAGCCCTATTCAAGTACTATGTATGTTTTGACTGTGTGTGCGTGCCCGCATGCCTGATGTTTACCGCAGCCGGTCACACAAACGAACAATCATATCGCGCACGACGCCGCGCTGTGATCCACATTCCCCCACACATGATGGGTCGATGGAAGCAGCATCGGTAGGGTTCGAAATTAGCGGTCGCCAAATGCGAGTGAAAACAGCGGCGTGCGAGTCAAAACCCTTCCCTTAGTAGCCCGCCAGGCTAGTCAAAAAATTGTTCCTTTTCACAATAAATGAGGGGTACAGTTGTAAAATCCCAAAGAGAGATTATTTTTAAGTTCATAAAAAATGGTTTAGCAAGTTTTGATATTTGCTAGATTTAATGTGACCGCGATCGCGATCGTTCAATTCATAGTAAACACGCACGCACTTCCCTTAACCACATGGTAGTGAGTAGCCAACGTTCGCCCGCACGCACACAACACATGGTAGTATTATTGTTCAGTACAACAGCAGGTCCAAAGTCCATCGAACCAACATTCCGCACGCTGTGATTGGCCCGTCAATAAATTCATATTCATAAGGAAGCTTGGCTAGCCTCCAACTCCATACACATTCACGAGTCGAGTAAAGAATTGCTGCACAACGCGGCGCACGCCCGTGGATTCTGTACTATACACAGCGTTGGGTTCAGGCTATTCAAGCATCGACAACTTTTGCCGATGGAGGGCGTTTCAGGGCAAAGTTCATTGAATTTTTTCTCAATGTGCGTCGTCGATCGATCGTTAACACGAAGATTTCATTGCAAAAGAAGTTCTATAAAACCGATTCTCAAATTACAAATCCATGAAAATGGTTGTTGATGAAAACAAGTACTATTTTTTTTTTTTTTTTTTGACGCTACGAAAATTGTGTGCATTTAATAATACACGTAGGCTAGTGGAAAAACTTGCGGGCAACCCAAAATTTAAGTTGTCTCTAGTGAAAAAAAAGTTAAGGGAATAGGCCTTTTTCATATCAAGTTTTGGAGCGTCTTATTCTTTAATTATAGACATTCTGAAAGAAGCCTTGGCCTGAAATTAAGCCTTAAAAAACACACAAATAAACCTGTGTCACAGGGTTAAATTTTCAACAATATTTAGGCATTTTAAAATTTGCTATACAAAATTTATGGATTGCTATGCAATATTTTGAGATTGCTATGCAAAAAAAAAATGGCATAGCAGTTTTGCTATGCAAAAATTTGGGACCAAATCGTTCCCTGTAATTGATATACGCGCTCGGGATTGGTGAAGTATTTTTGTAATAGATAAAAATGCCAAAGAGTTGGGCAAATCACTCTCCTTAATTCATTGTTTTGATTTAAGGAGAGCGATTTTAAAATAGCTCTCCTTAATTCACCTTTTGATTTAAGGAGAGCGATGCACAGCTCTCCTCAGATTTATTAAAATGAAGGCCTGAGGGAGTATGCCATACAAAAGAGCACACAGGAAATATTATGGTCTGCCATTTTCCCTGCACACCGCCATGTTGGCCACGAGAGGCTGCTAGGTGTTGGTGTTGGGAGTTTGGGTGTCTTTATTTTGTTGTTTTTTATGCAAGTTTGCTCCTAACAAGGCCAAAAGCCACTCTTGGTTGGGGGGCAACAAGAAGAAACTATTGAAGATGGGACAAACTCAGGGGAGCTGAAGGTAGGAATTGATATTCCTCTTAAAACAGTCTGGATTGTAGGATGGAGAGAAACGTGCACCAGGCAAGGAGTTCCAGAGAGATGCAGTACGTGGAATAAAGCAGTTGGAATGGTTCCTTGTTCTACATCTCAGCAAATTAAGAGTGTACGGGTGAGAAGAAGCAGATGTAGTCTGGTTTCATGCTCAAACATCCTGATAGGGAGGAACCAGGTCAGACACACTGGAGGCACATTTAACATGAAAATTTCAGCAGAAAAGACAGAGGCTGGCTACAAACCTACGGTAAGAAAGAGGTTGTGAACATTGATCCAAAACCTTCACCAACAAGATTAACAATATGCTGTATCTCTCCTGTACAGATTGTAAATGACCACCGCAGGGCATCGGCAATTTTGGCAAACTTGGACACACCCATTCCCCCTTGATCCCCGTCAACACCTTGCTCTACACTAGAAAAAGATATGGGCAAACCCTGGCTCATCCTGTGTCCGCCTATATCTTTTTCAGTGAGTGGCAAGCAAGACAAGCTGGCTTGTCGTTTCGTTCGCTACTAGTCCACCAGCTTTTTCACCGGTCCTCATTTTGAGGTTTTTCTTGCAACAGTGTCATTTGTGTGGGACCCGAGTTTGAAACCATCAATATTCCCGAGCAGGCAGTGGTCTTTGCACATAGCTTTGGGATGCAATGAACAAGCCACGAAGGACCACTCGGAGTGGTTGTAACTGGCATTTGGCCAGTGGACCACTACTAAAAAAAAAAAAAGGAGAACCCTGACGAGGTTAGTGGTTTTTTAGTCATCAGTTATACTAACCCTAAATGAATCAAACTGCATGTTTTGTTTGATTCTGTTGAACTGAGCCACTGCACACAGACATTGATTAATGATTTATACATGGGAATCAGGCAATACCATCATAATCAGAGTGCAACATGTTTGGGTGTTGAGTTACCGTATGGTGTCAGACTTTGAGGAGTGAGAAAAGATCTTAGTAAATCACGAAAAAAGTAGTTTGGGTTGAAGATGTTAGTGTTGGTGGTTTGTGTTGCAATTAACCCCTGTCACATTAAAGTTGTGTGTGCTGGGATCGATTCCTTGTTCAGACTCACTGCAAAAAATTGGTTTTGCCTGAAAAACTTCATTGAAAAGAATTCTCTTCACTTTTGTGAGAATACACTTTTCCTGTAAATGTCCTCCACCAAGGTATAAACATCTGACAACACAGACCCTGTGCAGTCAAATGTTACAAAAACTAGGAGCTCTAACGCTCTATTTGTGAGAGTAAGATGGCAGTGTCGTGGGCGAGTGATCTAGCGCACTGAATTCAAGTTCTGGCTGTCAAGTCATCAGAATGTGGGTTCGATATTCTGGATATGACACCTGCGTCCTTGAGCAAGACACTCGACTATAATTGCTTCTCTCCGCCCAGGGGTAAATGGGTACCTGTGAGGGCAGAGATGGTTCTTGTGATTGATTTGGCTCGGTGCGCTACTTGCTTGACAGCACAGGCTGCATGCTCACCAGGGAGCTGAGAATGAAATAACTGGCCTAGTGACCAGGGATTATAATTTTTGAGTGCCATGAGCATCACTCAGTGATAGGTATGACCTCTACAATTGTTGTTATTATTATAATTTTTTACTACTATTATTATTTTTTACTATTGTTCAAGACTTCTTACTTGTTAGATATGAGTCCCTTCTTGTGGTCTCGCACCGAGTCAACGAAGACGTCAAAGAGGAATTCCAAGTCCCTTGGGCCCGCCATGTTCTCTGGATGAAACTGCACGGAAAAAAACGGCTTGGTATTGTGGACGATGCCCTCATTGGTCATGTCGTTGGCATTGGTAAACAGAATGGACCAATCAGAGGGCAGTTTGGAAGGATCGATGGCAAAGCCGTGGTTTTGTGTGGTGATGTAACAGCGCCCACTACCGTTGTGGATGCAAGGCTGGTTGTGGCCGCGGTTTCCGTATCTACGTTAGGGATTGGTTCAAAACACAATGCGATAAGTTCGTTTTTTATTTATTCATTTCAAAAAATATTATAACAAGTCTACCTGATTTTGAAATTAAACAGAGTGCAATAGTCCAATGATGTATTCACCAGTAGAACACATTATTTCAACCTTCCTGAGTTATTGGTATTGGTATGAATGTTACAATCAGTAAGCTTTTACATTGAAACCAAGAATTTTTTTAAATCAACAATCATATAGAGCCTACTCACTGATGGAATATTTCTATAGTAACTGGAGGTCTGCCATGCTTGAGTACTACGCACACGTAGGATACATACACGTAGTGCCATCCAGTGTGGCGTGTCGTGGCCGAGCGGATAAGATCACTGGACTCAAGCTCTGGTGTTTCTGATCAGCAGAGTGTGGGTTCGAGCCCCGGTCGTGACACCTGTGTCCTTAAGCAAGACACTTAACCATGATTGCTTCGTCCTTCGGATGGGACGTAAAGCCGTTGGTCCCGTGTGTTGTGTAACGCACGAAAAAAGAACCCAGTGCACTTATCGAAAAGAGAAGGGGTCCGCCCCGGTGTTCCTGGTTTGATCGGCTGCATATTGCGCCACAGCACCTTGTAAACCATTACAAGGTGCTATGTAAAGGAGTAGGTCTCATACTTCAAAACGTAGCCCCAAATACCTTGCAGGAAATACTGAATGTTAAGCGCTTAGAGGCTGGCCTGCAGTAGGCGCTATACAAATACAATATATTATTATTATTATTAAAAGCATATGTTCGTACAGTACTGTAAGCGTATGACGTGCGCATAAAGCACTCCAGCAAGCGATAAAATAGTAACGCCATCTGAGAAGGGCCTAAACTCAGACTTACTTCATCTTGAAGGAGCCAGTGCCCAAGGCCAGGGAGATGAGCTGATGTCCGAGGCAAATACCAAAGACCGGTTTGGGGTTGGGCTCGCTGAGAATGCGGCGGATATGCTGTATGGACTCGGCACACATCTCAGGGTTCCCAGGTCCGTTGCTTAGGAACAGGCCATCATAATCTAAACAGACAATCAAAGTAATTTACACAACCGCAATCTTTGGAACTGTTGTCTGATAGTATCAGTTTGCCCGAGTCTTGTATTTGAGTCTTCAACCCTCCAAGTACGAGTCCAAGTCTTCAGTGTCAAAAATGACTCCAAGACCCAAGTCATTAGAGTCCAAGTCCGAGTCACGAGTTACTTATAGGTAGAGTCATAGATTTTTCTTTTTCAATGTAATGCTGATTTATAGGTAAAACTATCAAGAAAGATACAATGAAATCATGTAAGAGTTTCAGCTGAAACCAGTGTCTATTTGCTGAGAAAATAGCTGTCAATTATTTTCACAAGAAGGTCGAAACCATCCACCTTTAGCAAGGTAGCAGTGGGTACCAACCGCATCTCTGGCCACAGCACTTGCAAACAGACACCGACTCTCAGAAATCTGCGAAGAAACGATTCATGCATGAATCGTTTCTCAGAATCAAATGTTTTGGGGTGAAAAATTATCCAAACCACATTACTTCAAAAATCAAAATTATACTATCAACAGTTTTTACTATCGACAGCTGCAGGGTTTCTCACCAAGTCAGTTTTTTATGGTTATTAATTTTTTATTATTTACCAATCTATGATCCTACCTATAAGTTTAAACATAAGTTTTACCTTTTTGTTGTTTATTTTGTCCCCTAATAAAGACCAGCAGGAGGCTAGTTGAAATGCCAACCCAGAAGCTCACAACTCTTTGAACAGTAGAGTCCACCCAAAAGGGAAATTTCACTTTTCACCACTTTCGCACTTTTGCAAAATGTTAATATTTTAAAACAATTAACACTCTCTTGTCCAGGCCCAAGTCACAAACATCAAGCTTGAACCCCAATTTTAAAGTTTGGATGGTCGAGTCCGATTCTTTGACCATCTGGGCCCAATTTCATAGAGCTGCTTAAGCACAAAAATTTGCTAAGCACAATAAAATTTTGCTTACCAAAATAAGGTTACCAGCCAAACTACCATGTCACGTGTACAAATTGTGACTGGTGTCCTGCTCATTTCTGCTTAGCAGGAAATTGTTAAGCATTATTTTCTGCTTAAGCAGCTCTATGAAATTGGGCCCAGGACTTTGAGTCCCAGTCTGAGTCAGCATTACTGTAGCTCAAGTCTGAGTCACAAGTCAACACGGGTTTACCTTTACTGTCCAAGGGATGATCCCATGGGACTACCTCAATGCGAGCGCCCAGCGAGGCCAAGAGTCTCAACTGGTTAAACTTGATCCCGGTGTCCAGGGCAACTATTTTGACCGATCCCTTTGGATTCAAGACTCTTATTGTCTAGGTAAAAAACAAAGAAGGAATAAGGTGAGATACTGATGACGATGCCATTGACTCGTTCTTGCAGATTTTTCATGGACAGGTCATGGTTTATCATCCAGCAAGCAATGGCTGCAAACTTCTAAAAAACTATAAGGTAAGAATTTAAGTCAATCTATCCAATACTAACAACACCTGGCCTGGTACGTCACAGAGGCAGGTGCAGGCCTGCAACTACATGAAGGCATCGAAGTCCCTTTCAAAAAGTTGTTCATAGATTTTTGACAATCCTCCAATTGAAGTGCCAGGTTTTTTGCAAATTCTTTCCCACAAGTCTTGCAAAACCCTGGCACTTTAAAACCTCAATACAAGATGTAAACAAAGTGCTGCCATGAACATGGCACACCCAACTTGTGGTACTACAGACGTCAAGAAAACTTGCGGTGGCACCATGTAGATAGATCTCTTTTGAGATATGTGGTTCTGAGAAGAACCAGAGGGCTTAACGTTGCGGTATTATTTGGTACTATTTGGTTTACAGGGTACACCTTTTTGTATACACCCCAACTAAAACACCATAATCCGAAACAACCTACATGTAACCAGGATTACTACTTTATGTACTTGGTGGGTGATGCGGTGGGTGGGAAGACAGGGGTTTTTTTTAAGCAGAAAACATCCCTTAAAAAGATTCTGCTCTGCAAAAAAATGAGCAGGATACCAGTCACAGATGGTTGGTGTGGTATGGCACTTTGGCTGGTAACCTTATTCTGGATAGCAGAATTTTTTCGCGCTGAGCTACTTTGTGTACTTAAGCAGCTCTATGAAAACGTGACCAGTGACGCTGCTATGATTTGGAGGCGACTTCTTTCATCTAATAATAATAATAATAATAATACTTGGTTCTTATATAGCGCTTTATCACATCCCTAAGGGCGTATCAAAGCGCTCAGTATTTTTTCCTGCAAGGTATGTGGAGCTACATTTTGAAGTATGAGACCTTTTCCTTAATAGCACCATGTAATGGTTTACGAGGTGCTGCGGCGCAATATGCTGCCAATCAAACCGGGGCAGACCCCTTCTCTTTACTGCTTCATCTACTAGTTTATTGTCCAGGTCAGGACATTCTGTTGAGACAAGATGCGGATGTATCTGACCCAGACAACCTGGGGGTCTAAGTTTACCTTCGAGGACACCTCGGCCACCAGGTTGCGCAGATTAGGGTCCTCAAACTCGATTGATTTGGGATCCGTTCCCTCCACAATAATCTGAAGAGAAAAAAAAGAAAAACATTTAACAAATTAGAGTTGTACATTCGTGTTTGTTTCCTTAAACGGTTAAACGGAGCTTGTGACTCTCGTTTTACCACCAACTGAGTTAT
This sequence comes from Pisaster brevispinus, assembly GCA_023634235.1. Lineage (NCBI taxonomy): Eukaryota > Metazoa > Echinodermata > Asteroidea > Forcipulatida > Asteriidae > Pisaster > Pisaster brevispinus. Next base: position 5,913,125 of record JAMKCF010000017.1, read on the forward strand.
CCAGCCCTATGTTGGCGGTCTCCCTATTATGCAATATCTTTGATTGGGGGCACCAGTCAGAAGCCATTCAACCTGTAACTGCCGTATAGCCAGGGATCACACCCAAGTTTACAACACAAACTGGGAAGCAACAGCAGAGGGATCACCTTAAGGGGATGTGACCTATTATTTTAAATGTCAAGTAATAAACCACAAGGGAAACTGACTTGGCAGTCAGTTTCCCTTGTGGTTTATTACTTGAAGTTTAATAGATGTTACATTTACATTGGGGATTAAGAACATTATTTTGTTTTTTCACCCATACACACCGATGCATGTTAAGCACTGTATACTCAGTGCTTCTCGTGTCCTGTGGGGGAAAAACAAAATCTACAGACATTTTAACTCGATTGGGATTCGAACCCCTGAGCTTTGCCATTCTAGAGCAGATGTTTGTGAAGCACTGTAGTCCTGCAATCCTCAATCAGCCGGAATCAATCAAAATAGACAGAACTGTAGATTTTGATGGGTTGGGGTGATCGGTGTACAAGATCCTTACTGATCTAGGCCCGTTACTTGACCCATCTAATAGAGCTATACACACCAGGGCGCAGTGGTCCAAGATCTTCAACCCAACTGCTTCTAGCTGAGCAGCAATTATGCGATCGCTGGCGTGAACGATCTTTCAGATTTGCCTCCAACCACCTTATGGAACTCATTCCCACCTTACGTGCGTTGTTCTCCATCTTTGCCGTGTTTCAGGAAGAGCTTAGAAACATTATTGTTCACGGATGCTTGAACGGTATTGATGAACTTATACTGTTATTTTGCCTTTGCATTTTGCCCGTTTCTAATGTGGTTATTAGCAGAGTGCCACCAGCGTTATCAATTTGATGGATACTAGAGCTTTACAATTTATTATTAGTAGCAGTATTTTTATTATTAGCATCTTAAAGGCAGGGTTCACTTTTGGTAATTGTCAAAGACCAGTATTCTCATTTTGGTGTATCTCAACATATGCACAAAATAACAAACCTGTGAAAATTTTGGGCTCAATTGGTCATCACAGTTGCAACAAAATAATGACAGAAAAAACACCCTTGTTGCATAGCATTGTGTGTTTTCAGATGCCTGAGAAAAACTTCATGCCTGAAGCCTTTCTCAGATTCAAGTTTGGGGGTGAAAAATTACATCTTTCTCTAAAACTGCATTACTTCAAAGAGGGTGGTTTCTAACAATGTTTTATGACATCATCCATCTCGGTAAGTTTTTATGGTCAATAACTTGTGGCATAATTACCAAAAGTACACCCTGCCTTTAATGTTCGTTCAGATAGACTTCTCCGTCATCTTTTCTGTTTTTGTTTACCTTTCCTCGCATTGTTCCACTCTCTCTGATCTTCTTCGTCAGGGCTCGCGTGTCGATTCCTAAAATGTGAAATTGACAAAGAACAGTGAGCATCGAGAGTTTGAGACCTGCAAACTACACGTTAAAGTTAACATCACTGTAAGTAGATTTTTTGGGGAAAACAGTCCACCAATTCAATTGTCTTCTCAGTTAGGGACTTGTCCCAAGTCTAGCATATCCAACCATCACCCATAGAGTTTGACTCCACTTAAAGTGGCATGCCCGGCCCTATAGTGCAGTACTGCAGTTCAACAGGATCGAACAAAACATCCCATTAACTTTTGATGTGTTTGGGTTGGTTGGAGTGAACCAAGCACACCTTAGCATTAAAAGTTTGGAACAATTGCCAAACAATTTTGGGCTAAACAAACAAAAATTAACTAGAGCGAGACTTGAACCTGCGGCTTCCCGATTAACGTGCCGGTGCTCTAAGAATCGAGCTATCTGATCCCTCTGCGGTTGCTTCCCAGGTTGAATCATAAACTCCAGTGCAATCCCTGGCTAATTGGTAGATAACTTTATAAGTTGAATGGCTTCTGACAGGCACCCCGAACATAATACATGTATTGACAAAATAGGGAAACCGCCGAGATAGGGCTCGATAGCTCAGTTGGTAGAGCGCTGGCATGTTAATCCTGAGGGCACAGGTTCAAGTTCCGCTCTAGTCAATTTCTCTTTGTTCAACCTAAGTTTGTTTAAAAATTTACCCGGTCAGTTTCCCTTGAGATTTATTACTTGACATTTACCAAACAGTGAACAACAACATGCCACTTTTAAGAAAATGTTTAACTTTCACTTTCAGTTTGATCTCACCTGATATTCCCGGAACTTGACTTCCTTTCAGCCAATCACCGAGTGACTTGGTGGCCGCCCAATGACTGTGCTTCTCCGACAGTTCTCCAACAATGAGGGCCGAGACGTGAACCTTCTCCGACTCAAACCACTTAGGTAGACCATTCTTGTCACGATCATCGGGTGGGACACCATAGTTACCGATGAGGGGGTAGGTCAAGACGAGTATTTGTGACCGGTAGGAGGGATCCGTGAGTGACTCAGGGTACCCAACCATGCCAGTCTGGAAAACTGAAGTCAGACAAATCATTATGAGTTTCATTATTAATGTCATATGAATGCAGCTTTTATGCTGCAATTGAACAAAGTTCTGTGATGGTAAAGGTATATGTCATTGGGTTGGAAGAGCACACTTTGCCACCATACAAAGGATTCTAACCCTCGTCATTTCAAAATGGTACACTAATCCTCTTTCATCAAGAAGAAGTTACTACATCTACAGGCCCTGAAACAACCCACGGCACCCACAGCAATTGCTTTGGTGCCGCGTGCTTTTGCTTTGGTGCCCTTTGCAAAGTTCAATACAAATTTACATTTTCCTCATTAGAGTGCCCCTTACCAGAGGAAAATTGCCGTGCCCCTTCAAGACCGAAGTTCAAGGCCTACATCTATAGTTACTATCAACGAGTAAATTCATTTCCATCCTATAGTTATCAAGCATACCACCCAACCAACCAATAAAAAATAGATGATCCTGTTTTAGGGAGTGTCCAAAAAGTCGGGCGCTTGTTCTAGGTACAAAGGAACGCTCCTGTAAGCATACGCCGCAATCCAGTAGATGGCCATGAACGTTCCTCTGGATTGTGACATTGTGCTCAAATACAGGAATTATCTTACAAGAAGAATTATGCGCGTCCATTCTCGTCCAACAGACCAATCCATGTACGTACGCCTCCTGGAATATTTAACCAATCCAATTGGAATGTTTCTACCGTTCAAATTTTTAAGACGCTTCCTCAGCCGAGCCCGGCCGCCAATTCCGATATGGCCGGAAGATTTTTAAAATGTCTGGTGCACTTATTGCTTTTTAATAATAATAATCACACGTGAACTCTTAAAAGTTGAATTCCTCAGACTGGAGGCGGATCTGCCAATGGTTCTGGGCAAGCTTTTTGAGTAGCACCTAAGAGACAGTGTAAGTTCTGATTCTGCAAAGTGCCGGTTCGAGTCCTGGTCGTGACACTTAACCGTTATTGCTTCATCATTCCAGGGGCGAGATTGGAGGATTGTGGAAATTTCTGATATGGACCTATGGCTTGCGGACCTGGGTTCCCCCTCAATCTAGACCCGCAGCCTCCCACAGATGACCTATGCTTCATTTCATGAGGTTTACAGACTCTGTGCATCACCAGAAATACAAAATTACAGGCTTGGACAAAAATATCTCCCTTTGGTGATTGCTTTACTTATTAAAAAAAAACCTGAACGATCAAGGAGGTTTTGAAAGAATCCTGAATTCAGGACAAATTCTGAGAAATCCCACGCATTTCCCTCAGCTAGAGATCTAGATGGTCCCGTGCGTTGCGTAATGCACGTAACCTAAAAAAGAACCCAGTATCCTTTATCGTTAAGAGAAGAAGGGGGTTTGTCCTGGTATTTTTTGGCACGGTTGGCTGGCTGCAGATTGCGCCACAGCACCTTATTAATCAAGAATAATTAGTTCTTCCACATGACTCGTAAGTGCACAAGAGCTCCGGCTGCACAATGAAATATCCCCTTGAACTTTTTTTCTAATAATAAAAGGTCAATCGTCAATACTAATTGTTAGCATTTAAGACTTAGAGGAGTATTTTAAAAAAGGGAAATAAAGTCCAATCTATTAAAAAAAGGAATAGAGAAAGTGGCTGTCCCTGTCGGATAGGACAATTTTTCCCAGAGAGTCTACTCTGTTTATCAACAAACGACATCATCAACCATGACAACTTACTCAAATGGCTAACTCAGCAGCTCAGTAATGAAGCAATGTAAATAATGCAATGATAAATATTATTTATTTTATCTGATCACTCTGTGATCTTAATCTTCCTCATTTTACATGTTTTATCACAATATATAGCTTTGTTAGAGGTAGCGCGATATTGACATTTCCTATTCTGGCCGCACACAAAAAAGAGGTTTTTCAAATTATTGTTGCTTCAAACTAACATGCTGTCTGAGCTTCAAATCACTCATGTAGGTCAATAAAACTCTCTTCTTTCATAATCTTTTTGAAAAAAGGCAAAACTTTACCTCACTTTTTCACACATCAAAAAAATTCAGAGATGGTACCCAACGCGACGACCGCGAGCGCAGCCATTTTTGAACTTTTTTGAGAGATAAATTGGCTCTGACCGTTTTTAATTATACCGCCCTCTCTTGACTTCTTATCGAAAAATACTGCCATCTATTGATAGAGAGAGGATTGGAAAGTCTACGGTGCTTTTTTCCCCGTCTCAATCGGTGAATAAATAAGGTTTTTACGTATTTTTTTACCGTTTTTGGCCAAATTTTGACTAAATTTCATATTTTAAAGGAATTTATACATTCAGCGACGGCGGGGTATGCTGTCAAACCTATATCATCAGTAAAATCCTTGTCCATTTTTGAGTACTCGGTAAAATCTCATTTTTTAACCTTTGAGTGCACGTTAGAGATAGGGCTGAAATGCCTTAGCAGTCCGGGGGGTCTTAATTTAACAATCTCTTTACCTCAGTTGGCGACCAGAAGAGTACCTCGTGTATGGTGTCTTTAGAAAGGCATAACTCATTAACGAAAGCACCTATGACAGTGGCGTTTGCACCATTGAATTTCTCCTGAACAGACCTTTAATTTGATGTATAATTTTAATATATTTGAAAAAAGGAAATTTTTACTATAATAATTTATAAAGCTACAATATATCACTTCACATTTTGTTTACAGATTTGCTTTCCGTTAAAAACACTGAGAAAAATTGCTGTTCCTCACAGTTGAGCTAGTGTGTGACTTTGTCATGTTTGTTGTGTGAGGGCATCCATAGAGAAAGGAGTGAGGGTGAGTGTTGTTATTTAATTACTCCCACTCAACTGTTCACCTACACCAACTGGTTTTGATAAGCTGTTTTTGTTTTATAAAGCTAGTCAGTTGAGAGTTAGTGAGATTGTAGCATGTTGTGGGGCTTCAACTTCAACCATGGAGCCCATCCTGATCAATCAGAGTTCTTCGAGTCAACTTACCAACTTCACCTGGGACACTGACCTTGGCCCCAAAATGCTTCCCACGAAAGCTCGATCCATCCTCCAAATACAGTGTGGCAGCCATGTGCTGCTGCTGCTATCGTATCGTGTGCTACAAAATGAAGGCAATTACTTCTTTGCGTTTGTAAACAGTTAAGAACGATCGTGTCAACATCCAAAGTTCTTAACTACGATAAGACAGCTACAGTACAGGACACCGGCGTTGTTTATGTCAGTTTTCTAGTCTAGCCGAGAAAGATTAGTTTCCCGCGAGATCCTCAAATAAGCCCGCCAACAACGAGTTCAACGTCCGCCCTTGGTCTTGCTCCAATAAAATGCTTGCACCATACTTCACACGCACGTGGGTTTACCAAGTGTCTTCCTGTAGGCAGATTTAACGACTTTATCTCGACAACTACAAGGTATCACGACACCAAAGTTTCACCGAGTGTACTCAAACTGTGAAGTAACAAGATGGCAAAATCTCAAAGACAACTATGAAGTTTTTCTACACTAACGATTCGTTGATTCTGGCCGGGCTGTTGAGGAACAACTTGGCATGGATTGCTGCCATACCATGTCAGCTAGCTTCGCTGGTGTACTTGAGCTAGAGATCAGTGGGTTTATGAAGTGGGTACCAGCAGTGTGTACCACTGTGTGCAGCACAGAGGATCGATGTTTCATTCACACGTCGTGCGTACGTACGTGGGCACAACCTCGTGCGTCGTCTCCACATTGTGACCAAACACGATGGCGTCATTATGACGCATGAGATTTTCCTAGTAACTTGGGCCAGACAGTGCTCAAGCACGTGGCAATTAATAGATGAATACAATAGATCATTTGAGATGAAAGGAGAGAAATTAAGAGCAAAGCCAAGCGATAACTAAATATTTGTAAATAAATAATAAACGTGAAAAGAAAATTTAGAGGGGATCGTTCGTTTTTAGAACCCTTAGGGCCTACCACTGACTGATATAAATCAAAAAGCGAAGAAGTTGCGGCAGATTCCACACCAACTTTCCCTTAAAGTTTCTGGTTTTAAGCCCGGCGCGGCGTGTGCGATCGCGAGATAGGGGGTACTGTCACAGTCAGAATTAGAAATGCTCCACACGCTGCATGATGGGGGTCGAATTCTTGGCCCGTTTATCGGCAATTCTACCTCACAATTAATTACCTCCATTCGGAAACACGTGAGAATGTATTCTCTGGTTTAGGAAACATACCACGTATTCAAAGCATAACAAAGAAAGTGATAATGACCCCGCTATATAAAGCCCCTCCCAGCACCAGTTCCCTCGGTGTTTTTTTGGTGCATACCATGCCACGATAATAGGACCTTGTGCGATAGAGCAGCGCGTTTTTTGTTCTTGTAGGTAGTATACATAAACAGACAGCTTAGCGGTAAAACACGATGGCCGATGATGCCATGACCAGGTAAATCCGTCGGAAGACGAGACCTTTTAATACACACAACTTGAAAAAGAAATTGCTTTTTCACATCTTGCTGGCACTGATGCCGCAGCGCCTGCGCCTGCTCGGAAGCCACAGGCCAAAAAGCGCACTGCTATAGAGCGCAAATAATGTTGAATCTTTGGCCCAGGGTGCCACCATGAGCCAAACATCTGCGAGCGCGACAGAGACTTCTACCGGCGTTAATTCCAATCTGCAAGCTACGGTAAGCCAATTGCAGCAGTCGGTTGCTTCGCTAGCCAATGCGTTTAATTGCTTCAGCAATAGCTCGCATACTGGTCATCTTCAACAGGAGAGGAAGTTGAAGAGGGTGAAATAACAGATTTTTACCGTTACTCTTGGATAACCCTGCACCTGAAAGGGGCAACGTTGGGTTAAGTTGTGACTTGAGCGGTACACCCGAAAGGGGCGACAATTTTTCAGACCGTGATGTCGAAACTCTCTTGCTCGGAGTTAGGCAAGATGACGATTTGCTAAATGAATTGGCAGCCCTGGTCAAAAATGACGAGAAAGTGGGGCCAGCCACTAACGAACAGTTAGCTCAAACTGTTAACGCCCTCTGCAGGGGGAAAATCCAGACTGAGAAACTGGACGAAAAGTTTAAACTGTACAATAAGCCTCAAAATAAAATTGTACAAATTTGAGTATAACACGGGTCAACCCGGAAATCTGGTCTGTTCTGAAACCGGCAACGCGTTCTCGCGATGCAAAATGGCAGAAGATTCAAGATTCTTTTGTACATGGTTCTATTGCTATTTTTTTGGTAGCAGATGAACTCTTGACAGCAAGAAACAAAAAAGCCGAAATTGACACGGCCAAACTCATTCGCAACCTAATTGATGCGATTGCAATTCTGGGACATGGCAACTCACTGCTAAACTTGCGCCGTCGAGACGCAATTCGACCAGACTTGAGCCAAAATGCCACACTTTGTTCCTCACAAGTCCGTGTACCAACCTTTAAGTGTAGCACGCGTTACAGTGGAATTGCCCATAAGAATAAAATATAATGTATGTTGGGCTTTTATTAGTGTCGCTTGTTCTATCTACCAAGTCCAAGTTTTATATGTAAACATTTATAGCAAGGAGAGCTTTTCTAGGTCGTTCAAACATGCTAAAACCCAAACAGCTTCAGGGGGCTCCGCCCCCTGAACCCCCGCCAAGGGCTTCGCCCCTGGACCCCACAGGGGGCCCTTGAGCGGGCCCCCGGACCCCACGCCGTAAATGATCCTGCTGGTCCCCCCCCCCCCCACATTTCAAGACGGATTGACGCCCCTGGACATGACTAGAAGTAGAACAAGCTGCTGGAAATTCTGTGAGTAAGTACTTTGCTCAAACCCCTGCACTTATCGCAGGTAGATTAAAGCATTTTGTTTTTGCTTGGACAAATATTACCTCTGATAAATGGGTCCTTGACACAGTGGCTCACTGTCACATTGATTTCGACAGAACACCTTTTCAAATACATGGGCCAACTCCAATTCAATTTTCAAAGAATTTTTAAAGAAGTTGAGTCTATGCATAAGAAAGGCGCAGTTGTTGAGGCAAAACCTTGTCGAGGGCAATTTTTTGTCTAACATTTTTCTGACACCGAAAAAGGAGGTTCCATGCGACCCATCATTAATTTGAAACACTTGAACAAATTTGTCACATATCACCATTTTAAAATGGAGACACTGGAGTTTGCACTTACACTTATTCGTCGAAATTGTTACCTTGCATCAGTAGATCTAAAAGATGCCTATTTTACAATTCCAATTGCCCTTGAACATCAGAAGTTTCTTAGATTTCTGTGGCGAGACAAATTATGGCAGTTTACCTGTTTGTGCTTTGGCCTGTCAAGTGCACCACGCATTTTCACTAACGGGTCATGAAACCAGCAATTGCAACTCTACGCATTCGCTCGGCCCCAGCGGCCTATCCAGGACCGCTGGGATGGGCTAATCAGCTTGCACAGATTCTTGTTCAGGAAGTACGTCATGCGTGCAGTGCTTGCAGTGTGAGTGTGATGCATGATGGGACTGAGCATTAACCAACGAGCGTGCTTGATACGTTTGCCCATCCCAGCGCCTTTGGTTTTAAGGCAAGGCGCTGGGGACGAGCGAACTCTACGCAATGCAGGTCACATATCTGCTAATTACATTGATGACTCCCTCCTTATTGGGGACTCAGTGAGTGAATGCACAAATAATTTTCTATCCAGATGCGCACTCATGAATGAGCTCGGCTTTGTAATAAACCACACCAAATCGCATCCTATACCCTCTCAAAGTTTGGAATTCTTGGGCTTTGTGATAAACACCAATAGAAATGACAGTGGGATTGCCAACCAGAAAGGTGCACGCTATTACAAAGGCATGCCAGCATCTTGCCAACCTAGCAAATCCAACTATTTTATTAATAGCACAAATGATAGGCAGGTTGGTTTCAAGCTTTCCTGCAGTGCCGTTAGGCCCTCTGTTTTACAGAAACTTAGAAATAGCCAAAGACGAAGCCCTAAAGAAGCATGACGGGAATTTTTATGCTAACATGTCTTTACCACAAGAGGGTTTCTCTGAATTACATTGGTGCATGGATTCATAATTTAAAAGATGCATATCGTTCCATAACACCTCGGATTGCAGAGGCTGATCACCCAGCCGCCAACTTACAAACCAAAGAAAGGGAGGTGGACCCCCCTGGAGACGACCTTCCACATTAACTATCTGGAATTGCTGGCAGTTTTCTATGCTCTTAAAGTCATTTACCGATCTGTTACACAACAAAACTATTGCTGTGTATTTAGATAACACCACAGCAGTGGCTTACATTAATCATATGGGAGGTTGCCACTCCCTGATACTCAACACTATGACCAAAGAACTATGGCTCTCATGTTTACAACTTGAATCTTGGCTAATTGCATGCCATATTCCTGGGGTAGAAAATGTTTCTGCAGACTCTTTGACTAGGTCAACAGAAGATCACCTAGAATGGAAACTGAATGTTCAAATTTTCCAAAACATTTTGTCAAGATTGGAAATCTCACCTTCGATTGACTTATTTGCATCTAGAACAAATTACCAACTCAAACCATTTGTTTCATGGCTCCCTGATCCTGAGGCAGCAACTTGCGATGCATTTTCGTTTTCTTGGTCAAATGATATAATTTATGCCTTCCCTCCATTTGGTCTTATTGACAGAGTACTGCAGAAGATAGAACAAGACAACTCCATGGGAGTTCTCATCTTTCCACTCTGGCAAACACAACATTGGTTTCCAAGAATTCTACGTCCGTTGGTAGCAGATCCAGTAATCATTCCAAGAGTTCCCGAACTACTCCACCTAACACACGCTCCAGAGCGTCGACACCCACTGGAAGGCCAGCTTGAGTGTTAACGGCTGCAGTCTTATCAGGCAATCACTCAGAAAGAGAGGCTTTTCACAAAGAACTATCTGTATCATCCTGCAGGCTTGGAAACCAAGCACGCAGAAATAATACAACTCTGCCATTTCCAAATGGCTATACGTTTCTGTGCTCAATGGTCGCTCCATCCAAGTCATGCCTCTTTGAGTTCTGCTCTGGACTTTCTCTGTCATCATTAGTTGATGGAGGTGCAGAATACAGCACAGTAAACACTACAAGAAGTGCTTTGTCAGCATTATTGTCAACACCAGACTGTAAGTTTGGTACACGCCCACTCGTCATACGCTTCATGCGTGGTGTATTTAACACCAGACCACAAACTGCTAGATATTCATATACATGGGATGTACGCCAATTGCTTGATTATATGTCAGTGGTTAAGAACCTTTACAGTCAATAAGCCTTAAACAATTAACATTTAAACTTATTTGTTTATTTGCCCTAACAACGGGTCAGAGGTCACAAACCTTATCCATGTGTGATATTTCGAACATGTGCCTTAATAATAAACATGTTGAAATTAAAATCACAAAGTTAATAAAACATCTAAGCCGGGTAAGACTCAACCAGTTTTGAAACTATCATGCTTATCCACAGGATAACACTCTCTGTGTCATGAGAACACTGTCAGAGTACTTAAAACGAACAATTTGCCTTCGCAAAACTACTCAACTTTTCATAAGCTTTGCTGCCCCACACAAGGAAGTGAGCTCTTCAACCATTAGTCGCTGGCTGAAATCTTGTCTAGAACAAGCAGGTATATTGACACCTCAATTTTCAAGGCCCACAGTTTCCGGTCTGCTTCAACTACTGCAGCCTCTAACAGAGGGGTCCCGACAGATGTTATTTTTTAAAAACAGCAGGTTGGTCCTCAGCTGCAACTTTTGCTAAATTCTATTAACAGAAGCAATACCCCCTGTCGGGAGCCTCAGATAGTGTTTGCAAAGGCGGTGTTAGCCAAGACATAAATTCAATTTACTTCCATTTTTGTAATTAGTTTATGTCACCTTATTGAGGAGAAAGTTAGTGAATGCTCTTTAAAAACGAAATAGTTGTGTATCTTTTGTTTAACTTTAGTCTAATTGACGACTTATTGAGATGCATTTGTGCTCACGGTTTAAGATTAAAGATGTTCTTTGATATGTGAGATCTAAAGGATCTTTGTTTTCTTAAAACAAGCTAGATCACTGTATAAAAAGTATATTTTCTAGCCGAATCTGCTAATTTCTATGCCATAAAGGAATGTATGGTAATATTTTCTTTTGTATTAAATGCCGTTAGACTCAATGGAGCAGCAACCATGAAACGAGAAAAATCTTGTTTATGTCACGTGTTTATTAACTTGGCCCCTTTTTCATTAAATAGCCTGCTATTGACCTTTTCACTGGCCAGCTTTGAAATCTCACGTGTTTCCGAATGGAGGTAATTGTGAGGTAGAATCTACCAATTAAACGAGAGAAACGACGTTTGATTGGGATTCTGCCGAATATATTACCGTTATGAGGAATCACGTGTTACCCTCCCGATGTTAGCGTTTGAGGCAACCTTTTGACTTGCCTGTATATTTGCAGATTTTGCAAACGAACCCACCCTGGACCTTTCCCGGTGGGCCAGTGCAAAGGGCACACCGTTTTTTCTTTGCTTTAAACACTGAGGGAACTGGTGCTAGGAGGGGCTTTATATAGCGGGGTCATTATCACTTTCTTTGTTATGCTTTGAATACGTGGTATGTTTCCTAAACCAGAGAATACATTATCACGTGATTCCTCATTACGGTAATATTATATTCGGCAGAATCCCAATCAAACGTCGTTTCTCTCGTTTAATTGGTAGATTGTCCGGCAAGCGCTCAGTCAGTAGGCAAGACACTTAATTAATAGCTCGATTCACAAATTGCATTCCGGAATTTTTAAATATTTTTTGTATTAACTTTGTTGTCATAGGCACGGCACAATAAGCTTGAAAAAGCTTATTATTCGTTTCTTTAGAATCAGAAAAAAAGAGAGCAATCCTGAAAAATGTTAGGAATGCTTTCATTGTGTACAAATTGAATTGCAGACTGTGCCGTATGCTACAGCTCGATCGACGCTGCGCGACGGCGCTACGTGTCTCTGCACCGTTGACTCTATACCCCAGTAGAACTTTTACTTTCGTATACAAGTTTGTCTTTACGTGGAAAAGTGTTCTTACTCGAGCCTATCTTTTCCGAGGAATGTTTTCATGAAGTGAAATAAAAAAAACGTTGTTGAAGATTTACCGATAAATCTAATCTTTACCGATTCCATTAACTCAAAACAAATCACAAACGGGAAACAGAATAACCGACAAAATATACACCATTATTTATTTGATTTTTTTTTCTCGACTAAGTTTTAATTCGACTAAAAAATCTCCAGATTATTTGACTTGGTGCGTTTGATTGAAGACTAGAGGATTATACTGAATACGCACTTCCAAAAACTTATGTGTACAATTTTTTTCTGATCACCGTTTAATGACATTTGAATGAGTGTATAGATTTTCCCGGTTATTTTCGGCAAATATACGCGGCCAATTTAAAGCATCGCATTGTTCGCGCAAAATTAAAAGCTCCTCAACTCAAAACGATCATTCAATGTCACATAAGTGTAAGCAAACCTACAATTCATATTCAACTTTGCAGCGGCAATTTGCAGAAATCTATAGTCGCGCCTAACTCTGCCAACCAAATTGAACGCTGACTTTGTGTGGCAGAAAAGAAGCCTTGATAAATTTAATTCAATAAAATGCCAAACACATTTGAATATGCCTCAAAGTGAAACTGAATGATTGTTTCAAATGAAGATGCAAATTGCTTACGAAAGTACGAATGCATAAAAGTAAAATATACTGCTTTATACTGAAACTGACGGGAAACCTATTATACTTTACTCTTAATTGGATTAAACCGAAATTGAATTATTTTATTATACATTTCCAGGAATGAGAGTCGTAACCAAAAGTCTTAAACTAGGCCTACAGGTCTGAAACAAAGGCCTAAAAAGGTCTGGTATGGAGGCCTAAAGGTCTGAAATTAGGCCTAAAGGTCTGGTATGGAGGCCTAAAGGTCTGAAACAAAGGCCTGAAGGTCTGGTATCGAGGCCTAAAGGTCTGAAACAAAGGCCTAAAGGTCTGGTATGGATGCCTAAAGGTCTGAAACAAAGGCCTAAAGGTCTGGTATGGAGGCCTAAAGGTCTGAAACAAAGGCCTAAAGGTCTGGTATGGAGGCCTAAAGGTCTGAAACAAAGGCCTAAAGGTCTGGTATGGAGGCCTAAAGGTCTGAAACAAAGGCCTAAAGGTCTGGTATGGATGCCTAAAGGTCTGAAACAAAGGCCTAAAGGTCTGGTATGGATGCCTAAAGGTCTGAAACAAAGGCCTAAAGGTCTGGTATGGAGGCCTAAAGGTCTGAAACAAAGGCCTAAAATTCTGGAATGGAGGCCTAAAGGTCAGAAACAAAGGCCTAAAGGTCTGGTATGGAGGCCTAAAGGTCTGAAACTAGGCCTAAAGGTCTGCAGTTTAAGCTTAAAAGTCTGTAACTAGGAACCACGTTTTAGATGATACATTAAAATAAAGGCACTTGCACCTTTTTGTTACCCCTGGAGTAAGTAGAGAAGTACATCAAAGAGCAGGATTTCTTTATTATCTTAAGAAAATAACAGCTATTTTTTCACCAGGCAGACACAAAAGATTGTTACATTTCACAACATTCTAAACTGACCATCGCAGATATTTAACCACATCAGAACCATTTATTTGAATATTTCTCTGAAAAGGTTAAAAAAATATAGTATATCAATAGTTGTATAGGCAGTTTATTCCAAATAATTGTTCCAGAAATAACTTCAATATGCGGAGGAAGTTGTGAATTTTTAGAAATGAAATTTTTCCTTTTCAACTTCTGGGAAAGATAACACAGGGGCTTCCTGAAAGTGATTGAATCAAGGTTACATAAATTAGTTCCTGACCAGTTCGGGTCATTATTCCAAACAAATGTTTTGTACCTCTTAACGGTATTATTTTTGGGGGATCCTTTCAGAGCTTCGGGAGTCAACATTTTCCTCTGAAAATATCATTGTAACAATGAAACCCTGACTTGACAAAGAACAGATAACAAATGTTTCTCATAATAAGCACTGGGATTTGTTGTTTTCTTGTGAACAAAATATGAGTATGCGTTGTCCCTGAATTGCAGAAATAAGTAGATAAACTGTCACAGTATGATGGAATCTCGGAACCCTCAGACAGACCTTCCATTGAGCCGAGTTCAATAACAAACAATGCTGCCAGCCTGTCCATTCTTGCATGCCACATTTGTATAACAAAAACGACAACAAGTCTGGAATCAGGGATTACACAAAAAGGGAAGATTACAAGCATTAATCCCAGTACCCTCTGTCTCTCAGTGTACGGTGGAAACAAAGCCAAGCACTGTAGGTGTAGGCCTGTGAACACTACAAACTGGAATGTCCAGGTAGATATACACGACGTCAGCCATTCGACTTACTGCAACAAAGTGAGGGTGTTCCGAACAGTAAAAGACATCCACCAAAGGCCAGTTCAGAAAAACTTGGCAGATATACCAATCATCAGCAGGGAGTGGTTAAAGATAAGTTATAAAGACATCATTTTTTGATAGAGTTTATTTCCTCCTCTGTTTCTGTCCTTTATTTACTCCAGGTTCTTTACTCCTGTCTCGGTTTCTATTCTTGACGTTGGCTTTAGCGTAGTAATGCTGGCCAGTCTTCTTGGAGCGTTCATTCCTCTCTACTCGTCTCCTCTGTGAAGAAAAAATAAATAAAAATAAAACATAGAAAAACAAACAAGAAAATAAAACAGGGAACTCTGAAAAGGCAGTTCACTTCCTAGGCAATGTCAAAGAGCTTTGCATATGTTAGTTAATTAATTCTGGTTTTGAAGCCAAGGATTCTCAGAAAAAGTGAGCGACAAGCGAGGAAGTTTCAGTTTTAGATGTGGGAGAATTATTCCTCGGAAAACATATGCAATCAGGTAGGGACTGAAAACCCAATTTAATAATAATACTAATAATAATAACCAGTTCTTATATAGCGCATTTCACAATAACGTCTCAATGCGCTTTACATTAGTGCCCTGGTCATTGGGCCAATAACATTCCTGTAATCTTTCTCAGCTCCCTGGGGAGTATACAGCCCGGGCTGCCGTGGCACTCCGAAGGCTTTTTCAAACACAATATCAACCTCAATTTACATAGCATTTATTTAATACATTGTCTATTACAGACGATAGTTGAAAAAGTACAAAGAAAATTAAGATTAAGGAAGACCTAAATGGAGAACAACGTGGGATACTTCTTGGCGGCAAGACAGGCAATTGCCTCCATGCCCCATGTCTTGGCCTTGATGCCCCTTCAAAAGTTGCCACTAGGCTTTAAGATTTTGCAATGGAAGTGCCCTTTGCAAAACGAAAAGGGCCTTGCCCTCACAAAGTTCCCTAGTTACGCATCCATGCAACACCGAGAGAAAAATGTGGTTCTTAGGGAAAACCTGAGGGAGTATACCCCTGTGCCTCATAGCTCAGTTGGTAGAGCATCTGCCCGGAGTGTCAGGGGTCTTGGGTTCAAATCCCAACGAGGACCATTTGATTTTTCTCTCATCCCATGTTTGGTTAATTCACTTCTATGGTGATTAGGCACCATACCTAATATTGTGTTCCTCACAAAGTTGAAACTCCTGGGCCAGTTTCCCTCATTGGAACTGCCCTTTAACCAAGGAAAAACTGCCCGGCACTTCAAGAGTAAAGCACCAGGGCTAGACCCAATTCCATCGCGCTGCTTATCGCGGAATTCTGCTCTTACAGTCCATAGAATCATGCGTATTACAGGGGTGTTGTAAGTGAAGATTTGGGAGGTAAGCTTTTATTGCGGGAAAACCCTGCCAATCATTCCTAATCCATCTGAATTTTGCCTCACACCAAGAGGTCAAAGGTCAAGACTCACCTCCTTAGCATTTGTGCTCTTCTTCTCGGTATCGTCTTCCGTATCGAAGTATCGTTTCTTCATCTTTGCTTTCCTGTCATTGGCGTCATCAGCACTGGTGAGCTTCAGGTAGGAGTGGCCAACTGGGAAGAAAACAATCACTGAACTTAAGTCATAATAACAACAATAATAATATTTATTTCATCGCCATCCCCACGAAGTGACGTCAAAAATCACAAATATCAAGTAATAAACCACCAAGGGAAACTGGGTAAATTTTTAAAATAATTTGGGGTTGAACAAAAATAAATTGACTAAAGCACTAGTCAATTTTTGTTTATTCAACTCCAAAAATCACAAAATTTTGCAAATTGTTTTTTGTACTAAATGATTGATATAGTCATTACTGTTTCCATTTTCAGCAAGTTTCAGGACATAACACATGTAGTTTCTTCCTTTAATACACAAATTAGCATAACCGACATATCATCAAAGTTGCTGTTTAGCTTTTCCACAAAGTGACTATCACCATTCAACACTTAAATCCATTGATTAGCATTGGCGCGGTGCCAAGCATGCATGGTTCCACTTTGCATTTTCACGTATCAGTTGACCTATTTAAATTTTCCTAAAGTGTTTTATCTCGGTATGCACTGGTTTAAACACATATCGCTCTGCGGGCTCATCTCGTTGGTCTTTTCAACCAAGTGAGGTAGGTGTTTAGGGAATTTATAACTCATCAAAACAGTTGCAAGATTGACAACATATTATTGATAGTTCTTTACTATAATGAAGAAGTCAGCTTTATTTTTGTCCTAACAAAACAAAATAACAAATAGTAAGTACCTCGCTTTCTCTTCAGTGCATTCTGTCCGGACGCTTCTTTCGATGTCTTGGTCTCCTTCTGCTTCTTCACACGAGCAAGCATCTGTAGATTGCCTTGACTGAGAAAAGCATTCACACCGAATGCAGTCACACCAAGGTCCCCGTCCTCCGCGCTCGTTGCATTTGTTTTATACTTCGCCAGCATCGCCTCAGTGGATGAGACTTTCAGTTTCTTGCCCTTAACTTTCCTCCTCTTCCTGTTGTTCGACGAAACTACTTGCCTCGCATCTTGCTCGGTGTCCTCGTCTTCGTTGTTTTCCTCTCCCTCGTTGGCTTCTTGGGAGCTGTCTCCACCTTCTTCCTCCTCTACATCCCCACTCACTAGAGGTGTGACTCTTTTCAGTCCTTCGGGTCGTAGATCCTCACCGCTAAAATCGACCCCTACGTTTATCTCACTCAAGTTCTGCTGGACTACAACTAGAGCTTTTTCCTCGGCAGCTTTTGATTGTTCACTTTCATCAGCCGATATTGTCTTGGCATTGGGTTTGCCCTTAGAGTAAGCTGTAGGTGGTGCTACCGTTTTGTAGTCGTCAGCTACTACTGGAGTCATTTCCAACACGGTGGCTTTTCCTCCATCTTTGTCAGGTACTGGATCCTTTAACAAACAAGTGTAAAAAACGAATAACTATGAAATATATATTTGAAATGTGACATCATCGAACAATTTTGGATTTTGACAAAAATCGCACTTGCAGGGTATCAAACACAGTGGCATTTTAACACCATGTCAAGGTGAAGTTTGAGACTAGATCTCATTTTGTTTGTCCATTTTCATAAGGACTTCATCTATCAGAAAAAAGAGTGGATCACAAAACTGAATTTGACCTCGGAACCACTCTTTAAATATGTCTAATGCCATGCACTTTAAGCTGTAAATTATAAATTTTTAGAAACTGCAAATAAACATTCTAAAAACAATGGCTGCAGTCAAGGCATGACAGAAGTTCAAAGCTGACTTCTCAAACTTCATTATGGTCAAAATTTTCACTTTTACAAAGGTCATTTTAAAGGTCACATGGTGTGTTGTAGCCAATAAACTGTGCAAGTCTTGCGCCTATCGAACTTCCAGGAAACAAGTTGGTCCCAATCATATTGAGTTTAATGTATACACGATTCTGTTTCCTTAAATACTTCAGTTTACCGTAGTTTGTGGCTATACAAATTATATAACGTTGTTTGGAAAGTGAAATTTAGACATGCAATATATGATAGTGAAATAAATTTAACAAATCAGCAAAAGAAAAACACCTGAGAACAAGACTTGACCTCTGCTTCTGGTTACTTGTAAACGATAAAGATCTTTGCGCAACTGATGTATATGTTACCATCAAACCTATGTAATGGTTACACAAACTCGGGCCTGGATCGCAAATGGGATTTCTTTAACAAAAAATAACATTCTAACAAATTATCTGTTATCATATAAAAATTGAAATTTTATTTATAACAAATTGCTACAGATTTTCAAGAATAAGAAATAAATATAATTTAAACAGAAAATTTGATTTCATAAGAAAGGATCGTCTTCATTTGAGTTGCTTTCTTGGGTTTGGATATGCGTTGAGACTTGCACAGTTTAAATAAATGCCTTTATAAACAGGGTTGATTTCAACGGTCCTGCCTATCCACAGTCTGACAACTGGGTCAGGGACGCTGCTAGGGTTAGTGACACTTACTGTTTCACAGTTGGGTGGTTTGACAAAGAACGGAATTTTCCCTCGTTGCCAGTCGTTGAGAACCATTTTAGAAACGGTGCGAATGTCTGGTTCCCCACCCTGGATAGACAAAAACACAAATGAGTAACAGTAAAAGTGACAAAATATCCGCATCCTTTAGTACGGGAAAAGTCACAATATTTTTCCAAAGGTCCCAAAGGGTGCCACCTTTATTACACTGTGGTGTGATGACCAGCGCACGCATGTGCAGTAACTGGGTTACAGTTCATAATTCCATGTACAGCCACAGGCCTGCAATTACCATGACGACAGTGTCCCTTTAACTATTATTTAAAACTTGTATACAAATTAAGACATTGGGCCTTGCCTACAAAATAAACAAAACAAAGATGAGAAGAGTTGTCTTTGTTTTACCTTCAGCAGTTTACCGGTTCTCTGAGCAACTTTTTCCAGGAAGTCGTTTGGGTCCGTCCACTCCATAACTCTGTACGTCTTCTTGATGTAGTCTAGCTTGACTCTCTCTAGGAGGGGTGGGATGTAGTCCTCTGGCGTCTCACAACGCTCAACTCGCACCTTAAGAAATATTCACAATGCATGAACACATAGAGCTGTCAATTTACAAAAACACCTGTTCGGGCAACACCAGAACTTGTGATTAATGACTGGGGGGCTGGGGGGCACGGGGAGGGGGAACAGGGGAGACATAGGTGGCCATGGTTTTTCCTTTTTTAAGGGCACCAGACGTATCAGGATTTTCTTGTGGGGGGCACCACCCGGGGTGGGGCACTAGAAAACTTGTGGAGGGGCACGTGACCCCGCCCCTAACTTGTGTTGATAGCCGGTTCCAAATTTTAAAAAAATCACCAACAAAAACTTTTATAGGTTAACATTTTTACACGCTAAACCGGATAAACAATTTCCAACTCATAGGACCTTTACCTAGAAAGATTGATGTCGGAAATATCTTACCACTCCTTTGAGTACAACCTCAGCATCTGTATCTCCACTTGGGTAGACCACACCAGGACAGTCGATCAAGAAAATACGTCTCATCAACGTGATGTACTGCCACACTTTAGTCTCGCCGGGCACCGGTGCCACCTTGCAGACTTTCTTGGCACGTAGTGTGTTAATAACTGAGCTCTTGCCGACGTTTGGGTAACCGATGAAGCCCACGCTGATTTGCTTCTTGTCGACATGGAGCTGATGATCAAAGAGTAACATTTGAAATCGACATTGGTATTTCACGGCATAGTAATTAAATTACTTATAATGTGCATTTATAGAGCGTTCTTACACTGGGTACTGCAGTGCTTTACAAGAAAACAGTATAATAAGCGAAGCCAAAAAATAAAGGCACATTGATGGGAAAGGCATTGGTCCTGAGCAATCAACCATTGAATGGGAAAGTTTTCAAATGTTTCTTGAAAATTTCCAGTTACTTTGCAGAACATGTTTTGTAAGGGAAATACTTTTTAGAGCATGTTTGTAAAACGCCCCATCCCCAGCAGCAGAATGGAAAACGCCAGGAGTGTACTGTCTGAACCAGAGTGTACTGTCTGAACCAGAGTGTACTGTCTGAACCAGAGTGTACTGTCTGAACCAGAGTGTACTGTCTGAACCAGAGTGTACTGTCTGAACCAGAGTGTACTGTCTGAACCAGAGTGTACTGTCTGAACCAGAGTGTACTGTCTGAACCAGAGTGTACTGTCTAAACCAGAGTGTACTGTCTGAACCAGAGTGTACTGTCTAAACCAGAGTGTACTGTCTGAACCAGAGTGTACTGTCTAAACCAGAGTGTACTGTCTGAACCAGAGTGTACTGTCTAAACCAGAGTGTACTGTCTGAACCAGAGTGTACTGTCTGAACCGGAGTGTACTGTCTGAACCAGAGTGTACTGTCTAAACCAGAGTGTACTGTCTAAACCAGAGTGTACTGTCTGAACCAGAGCGAAGGCTCGGTCGTCTGGGATGGTAAACCTTGATGGTACTGGTGAGGTATGCAGGGGCAGTGTTGTGGAGACATTTGTAGACAATGGTGAGGAGCTTGACAACAATTTGCTGATGGACTGGGAGCCAGTGGAGTTGATGGAGGAGTGGGGTAGTATGGTCATATTTCTTACACTTTAAAAGAAAGGCTTGGAAAAAAATAAAAATAGGCTTAATGCTAAACTGTGATAACATTTTTTACCTTGCCAAACTGCCGCAGAAGCTGTATCAAGGCTCCTTTACCAAACGGATTCTTCACACTGGCGTGAAATGCTAGAGTCGGATACTCAGCCGATAGTATGGCTACCCAACGTTTCTAAAATTTAAGTGGAAAAAGACTTTACTTTTCAAGAATCAACAATGAATTAAAAACAAATAAAACAAAACAAAATGAGTTCAAATCTGTTTGTCTTTTGTTAATAAAAATAATAAAAATAACTTGACATCCAGTATTTGAGCCATCCAAAACAGCTAGGTGATTGAGAACAACAAGCGAAATGCTTGTAAACATCAAAGGGTAGACAAATGCTTTTAGTATAATTTGTTGAAACATGTTTTCCAGAGGGCGCTGTTTAATGTGATGAAATAAAAAAGCAATGGTTCAGTTGTCATTTCAAACACTGAAATCATGTCAAAATTTTCTTTCATGTTGATTACAGAGCTGAAACTATGACTTTTGGAAAAGATGCTTTCAATTGCTACATGTTATGCGCCTGTCCTCTGGCAGGACGCAGTTTGCCAGGGCCTGGGTAATTTTTTTCAAACAATAGAGGGCGCACATCAACATAAACCTTGATGGATACAACTATCACAACTAAGTCTTACCGTGACCCAAGTCGGTACGAGATCAACTTTGTTCAACACAAAGACCAAGTGCTTGTGGGGTTTCTCTTTCTTCAAATATGTCTCCACGAACTTGGACCTGGTCCCCATGGGGTCCCTTGCATCCAGCACCTGGACAAGGATGTCGGAAGAATCTATCACCTACATCATACAAATAAAAGAGACAAAAGTAGGGTGTAAATAGTCATAATGTGAGCAAAGTATCTCATATTCTCTATCGATATAATAGTCATCATGAAATTCATGAGGTTCAAATGATAGCCACTACCAGAAACACCAGGGCAAACCCCTTCTCTTAACAGTAAGTGCACTGGGTTCTTTGACATGCATTACGCAACACACCGTTCCTACAGCTTATCCAAAGGGCAAGAATGGTTAAGTGTCTTGCTTAAGGACACAAGCGTCAAGACCGGGACTCAAACCCACACACTGCTGATCAGAAACACCAGAGCCTGAGTCCAGTGCCCTAGATCGCTCGGCCATGATGTCACAATGCAAATCCACGGTGAACACGCAAACAGGGCCCAATTTCATGGCTCTGCTCACCAAGAAATTCTGCGCTTACGACCCATAGAACTATGCGCTTTACAGGGCCCCGTAAGCGAACAATTCCGCGGTAAGCAGAGCCATGAAATTGGACCCTGGTTGCCTACTTTTTTTGCTAACACTTAAATTACCCTTGCGCAATCCATGAACAAAATTTGCTTATCTTGAAGCAGCTCTATAAAAATTGACCATTGGCCGCAGCTACTATCAAAGCCATCAATTCGGACCCAGCCTTATCATACCTTATACAGCTCTATAAAAATTGACCATTGGCCGTAGCTACTATCAAAGCCATCAATTCGGACCCAGCCTTATCATACCTTATACAGCTCGTTCCATATTCTTTTAGATTGTCCAGCTCCAAAGATCCACTCCCTGACCTCTGGTCTAACGCCGTCATCATCTGTCACTAAATCTTTGTCTTTTTCTTCGTCGTACTTCTCCGTGGAGTCCTCTGCCGTCTTCACAAAACTCTGCCAAACAAAAACGACAAATGTCTTCATTTGCACATGCTTTCATAGATGTTCACCATTACACGGTGAGATTGTGACTCGGCTAATATTTCAAAGTAACACCCAAAGGGCTCGTAGCTCAGAATTTCACCGACCCAGAATCTTTTTAAAAGACCAAAGACTTTTTTTTCTTCCCTTTTTTCGTATTACAACTATTGCTAAGGACGTGCTGTACGGAAATCTAGTCGCAGCCGTAGCTAAAATTGGCCAATTGGAACACAGGCTTACCTCCATGTCGGAAAATGTCAGGTTGGGTCTCTTCCTTTGTTTCTTGGGGCCAAAGGTCGTCTCAAAGCTCTCTGTGTCTAGAAGATGAACTCTTGCATTCTATATAGGATTAAAACAATCCAAGATCAACAAAAAACCAGTAACAACACACCATGGTGATTAAAGTAGCACATTGCCTTTGAATCTCTCCAAATATCCTTTCGTAAGAGTTGTTCAAGCACTAAAACACCTACAGTGTGCTGTAATTAGTGAGTAGTGATTAACAAAAAAATAATAATCTGACACTGGAAATACAACTAGCAGAACATAGGGTCTGCCATTTTTTTTTCAAAAAATTGGTTCTACAAAATGGCAAACATGTTCTGTCATGAAATTACACAAAAACCACACGGGATACTTATGTGAATCATTACATTCTACTTTTAAAATACCTTTCCAACCATACTCATTTCATAACAAATGCTATTATCAGCCCAATCTGAAGGCAGCGTGCCCCTTTAGGGCAGAGAGCATCATAAGAAAACATTTTTAGGTCAAATGTAGTTTTACATCAAACAAAGAGAAGCATCACATCTTTGAAAAAAAAAGTTTCAACCAAGAAAATGACAGCATATTATCTTTTGTAACAATTGAAGGCTGAGAAATAATAAGAAATCAAGTCTAGTTTCAGGTAAAGTCAGCCCCACGAGCTCATTATATTGTCCCTATATTATCTTCGTTTGTTTTTTATTTAACCTCACTAACTTGAGTTAAGACTAGAATTTTCCTTACCGCCCGGGCAACTTTCCGTAAACCTTCCCAAATTAGGTCCTTAGACCGCAACAGTCTGTTCTGTCACAACATGTCATACCAAATTTGAGAAACAGCTTTTTGCTGCTGTGCTGATACGTTGAGTGCTATTACAACATACCTTAGCCTTCTCTTGCAGTAGCGTGATGGGTAGTTTCGTCTGTCTCATCACAACCCGGTACGGATCCTTCAATACTTTGCCCATCTCTTCTTGGAAGGTCTGCAGCGCTGACTGAGTGATCACCCTAGTGTTACCTGGAGAGGATTTTGATTGGGATTGTCGTGACAAATTCAAATTATTCTCTGTTTTGTGTAGAGTTGCTCCATCATATACAACCCTTGTGCAGTTGAAGGGCTATGACTAGTTCAGCATAAGGGCAAGTGTGAATCAAATTTACATGATGCAAAACAAGTTTAAAAAAATGGTTTTGTTGTTGTTGTTATTATTATTTATGTTGCCATAAATATGAGGAAACAACGTACTGGCAGTCAAAATAAGATAGAATTAGTACTGTAATCGTGATGCAAGGAAATTCGCTGTTGAAAAGCGCCCTCATGCAGTCAAAAATATAGTTTGATCAAGTAAATTGCAATAAGAAGTTGCTATTGCGAGAAGCGGGTTAAAAAAATGATGTCTGAATAGACCGAATTTGTCCTAGTTGTATGGAAGACATGGAAATGAAAATTTTTCATTTCCACGTCTTCCGCGTCTTTCCACGACATAAAAGGATTTACCCATTTTTGTCGGATGTATAACTCTTTCAGAAAAACCATGACATGATCTACTGTTTGTTAAAGTAACGCAGAATTTATTATGTGATTGGAAAGAGACAAACAAATTCTTAATGACCTTTCAGGAAAAAGATATCGTGGATTGCTTAGCCAAGTATATTTGTACATCTGTTAAGCTATAGGAAATCGATGCTGCATACATAATTACCTTAAAATTAATGCTTTTTGCTAACTCTTCTGTCATGATGTAAACTTTATTTGTATATATATTTTTTTTACACCCTTCCCCAGGGAGATAGGGTTTGTTTGGAATAAAACAAGAAATCAAATCAATTGTTGTTATGCTGGTAGGTTTAAGGAGTACAAGATTATAACCATTTTGGTCGGATAACAAATAATTTACTTACCAAACCACCTTCGGTTAGGCTCAACTCTGGCAACTGTTCCTGACGGCAGACGAGACTGGAAAATGGCTGGCTTGGTGATCTTTCCTTTGGCATTTCTGCGGTAACAAGTCATGTCCACATTTAAGAAAAACATTTTCTCTACAGATTGGTTGTAGACCCTATCTCTGTCAACAGACATAACATCATTACCTAACTCAAGAATTTTTAAACCCTCACAAAATGAGGGCTTGACTTTGATATGCCAATGTTATAACATGTAATTTATAGGGTTGTGCATCTGTGTTTATTTTCTTAAGCAGTTAAACGGAACTTTTGACTTCCCGATAACCATTTAACCGTTTCTATCGATTCCAATCAGCCCACAAAGGTAAAAGGAGCAGATGTCAACACACTTTCCAGGGTGGATCAGGATTAAAAATAAAACACAATTTCGCCAGTCTTCACAGTCACAAAACCACAAACCACAGGTGTGGCTGACGACAAAGCAAAATACACAAATAGTAGGGGATTGAAATTGATGTATTACAAATTGTAGGGGAAGACAGTTCTACAAAAAAGGGATGTCAATCATTCTCGCTGGATAGCATATGGGGCTAACATTTTGAAGAAAAGGAAGGTCGCATTATTAATATTTTTGTTATTTTTTAAAAAGATTTGATTTACTGTTGGCTTCAATTAACCATTAAGAATTTTTTTAGACAAACTTCAACGTTTGTTGTTACAGTTGAACGGTTAACCGGTTAGACATCTCAACCCAAATAATTTCAGACTCTTCAGAAGTGCCACATCAAAAGGGAGGGGGGAGGAGTCTGTTTAAGAGTGAACTTCAAGCTGGATTAATTCTGTGAGTATCCATATTCATGACTTAATGATCGTACTGTACCTTGTGGGCTTGCCACCCTTGTACATCTTAAGACGCTTGATGGTAGCGCGGTCGCGCATGTTGTGTCCTCCTGCGCCATCGATTCGATCTAAAAAAGAAGCAAGAATATTAAAAAGTTTGTTTTTGTAGGGGTTTTGTTTAGGTATAAATAGAGCTTGGAAGAATTAAAGCCTTCTTCAAACTACCTCAATAAATATAGTTACACTTTAAATTTTCAATAACTAATATTAAGCAACATTCTTATGGCAGTGGATACATATATCCGGACTGTGTATCTTTTAGCAAACGTTAATTTCATGGAACAGCACAGAACGGGCCAAGCCAACATTGTCCTTTCTTGTGACTTCGAAGTTTACAAGATGGGAATCAGATAAACTATTAAATTTATACTTTATTTCCCTTCAAAAAAATCTTTGAAAGCCACAAGAACAACCCAGTAGTTAGTAACTGGAGCACTGTATTCCTTTAAAGAATTGTTTTACATCTATCTACAGTTGAGTTATGTGCCCAAACGAAATTCAGTGTAGATTATTCAGGGCGGTCAGGTTGGTGTAGTGGTATCTTGCCTTGTCTTTCACCTCTGGGACCCGGTTCAAATCCCACCGGGGGCACTATGTGGATTGGGTTTTCAGTCCCTGCCTGATTGCGTGGGTTTTCCCTGGAATAATTTTCTGGGGTTTTCCTCCCACATCTAAAACTGAAACTTCCTTCATTGTCTTCTCTCCATTGGGTTCTTGGCTAATGTAATATTGTGATTAAGTTCACTTTTCTGAGAGTCCTTGGCTTCACAACCAGAATAAATGAAATGAAATGAAATGCAACATGTGGTTACTTGTCCAATTTCAAATTTGCCCCTGATGCATTATGGGTTGTGGATGATGTAACAGTTGTTGGTTTACAATATCATTGGATTTCCATCCCCAGTCAATGTAGAGAAAGAGACAAGTTGCCTTGGATTGGGGGGTTGGGCGATTTGGGCTATAAAAAAGCATTTGCAAATGCAAGCGTTCGTTATGAAATGAAATTATGGTTGGACTTGGAAAGATGTAATACTGATCCACACAAATAATGCCTCTCAAATGTGTGGTTTTCTTTTTACTTTGTGAACTAATAATTACAATACATGGTCCGTCACTTCTTGCATGTTTGTGGAGTAAAAAATTGGTTCCACAAAAAATGGCTGACCATGGCCTGTGGGTGTGGTGTGCGGTGTTACTTCACAGATAAGTTTTTTTCTTTATTTAATACAAAAATACAATTTTACAAAGAAAATAACACGATTTAATTGTATTAATTATTATTAAATTATTAAATATAAATTAATCATTAATTTATAAATTGTGATGCGAGGATAAAATATTCTACTTTTGAAACATCTTGACTGGCATTCACCATGTTGTTGTTACTAAAGATACGTAAGTGTAGTATAACAACTAGTCTAGTAGTAAACTAGTGGCTAGTATTAATTAACTATGATTATGAATTATTTATTCAATTCAAGTTATTTTCATTTAAGAGGTGTGTTTAGTATAAAATTGCGCAAATTCTAATAATTAAAAAGTTCACTAATTCTGAGGAATGAACGCGCGTTTTCCCCAAAACATTAACAAAATACTGCGCATTATGAGAATTGCAGGACATTTTTACTCTGCGCTCAATACACGTTTTTACTAAACAAGGGCAAGGCAAGGCTGTGTTAAAAATATTGGAAATTTCTATTCAAAAATTCATTATTGTGAGAAGTGATTTCACACTTACCGGGATTGGAGCTTGAGGCAGATTGATTAATTTTCTCCTTCCTTTTCTGTTTCTTAATTGTCTTCCCCATTTTGTTAGTTGCTGTCAAATGTAGGGTCAGAAACCTGCAAGACGGGAACCGTGTGTTTCTCTCCAACACACACACGTGAAATATTTTCACTGGTTCACATTCCAAAGGCCTGTTACTTTATCAACCATGTTTTACTACAGGGTACCATTAAATAATTGACCCCATGAACTTTAAAAAGTTGCGAAATCGACAGTACTCCCAGACTTCTTTGCTTAATATAACTACGTGTTTGTAAAATTGGTATCTAGCTAAATAAGGAGTTCATCCATTGCTCCATTGCTGTGTGTTTACCGCTGAGTTCAAAACAAATGCAGTTAAGTTTTGCACACAACAAATCAGCAAAATGAAAAGAAAGTTTCCACGATGTAAGATTAAAGCAATACTGAAAAAGACTCAACCGAATGTGCGTTTGGGTAAAAACGCAGATTTACTGGTAAGATTCACTGTACGACCAACGTTACATTTGATATGTTAAAAATTAGTGTTTGCTGTTCACGTTTTTAGCATGTTTAACTTTTTGTGTTGTATTGTATTTTGTGTTCACCAGTTGTGATATGCCACATTCTTCTTCTTCTTCGTCTTCTTCCTCAAGTGTTCACTTACTCACTCTACCGCATAGACAGCTAAATTAAGGGAGATAAACATGATAAAGTGGTGGCCAGATGCGGAATTTTTGCCCATATCATGCATTACACTTACAGGGTTAAACAAATATTTTTTGTGCAGAACAGAGGGGTTTGTTTGATTCCAAGAAAACAAGAGCAAAACTAAGAATTGTTTCAAATACACACAAAATACATTTATAAAATAGAGTTTGTACTTTCCTACTTAAAGAACTTAACTACCGGTATACATACATTGATTGAAAATAAATTAAATTTGAA
The DNA here is from genome assembly GCA_023634235.1 of Pisaster brevispinus. NCBI lineage: Eukaryota > Metazoa > Echinodermata > Asteroidea > Forcipulatida > Asteriidae > Pisaster > Pisaster brevispinus. The sequence goes on from JAMKCF010000017.1 coordinate 5,941,607, forward strand.
TTTAAATATGAAATTAAAATTATGATAATTATTTTCATCAGTGGTTAATTCAGAGTTGAGGGTTTGTGCGTGGCGTGAGTCAGTGACTAGACTAGAGTAGTGAGTGATTAATTAAAAAAACTTTTTTTCATTAATATTTTCACAGCGTGGTCAGAACTCGGTTTTAATTTTATACAGGTGCGATGATCGTAAACCCTCCTCCCCGGCGTTGGGGCCCTGGGATCCTCGAAATGTTCAGGATAGATATTTATAATTTCTTCAAAGAGATGGCCTTTACCAAGGAGAAAATGCCTTGGTGCCCTTGACCTCTCACTCAGGAAAAAGCATCAGGCCTGTCATTTAGTTCTAGGATTAGGTGTCCTGGTTATTTGAACTAACCTGCAGTAATGCATCAAGATGCATAAATTAAATAATGCAAACAATTATGATTTTTGTTTCTTTGTGTCAGGTTTTCCTGGACTACATGATGTTTTTAAAGAGGTTATCTACAGAGGCGAATGTCACAGCACAAGAACAGAAGGAGAACACCCTCAGTGCCGATCACATCAATTCTGCCCTCAAGGTGAGACAACAGACTGTACAACTTAATACAAGTCTCATGCGTGTTCAAACAGTGGGACCCGTTAAAGTGCACGAGTTTGTTTCCTTCTCGCGTTAAAGCAATGTATGTGGAACCAAAGTGGTCCTAAAAGTGTTTGAATACGCGCTGGACTTGCATGGTCTATTGCGATTATCACTTAATGCTGTGTTCTTGACTTGGCAGGGGGGGGGGCAGTTAAAGGATATGTCATTACCCTTTGTGTGTACAATTTGCAATATCAACCATTTCTGTCAGCCTGAAGATGAAAGAAACCAGATCACCCACCCTTACATATGGCAGTTACGGGGTACTTCCATTGTTGTTCTATTATTCCCTTTTCTAAAGAAATCCTCTGTGGGGTACCACTTGAACAAAGAAAACCTTGTGGGGTAGCATTGTTCTATTGTTAAAAATACCCCGTAAGTTGGCGTGTGTGTTCCGTCCCAACTTGACAATTGTCCCAACTATAGTTGGGACTGGTCCCAACTTGAGTGTTAAAGTTGGGGCGTCCCAACTATAGTTGGGATTGCCCATAGACTTCAACAGGACACCGTGATCAATCATGGGTCGTGATGCAATCGGCGTCAATTAACAAGATCCTTTATTTCAAACCCGCCGGGTCTCGGCTCTGTACAAACTCATGTCCAAACTGGTTTGGAATGATAGTATATCGCTCACAATGGACCGCTAACTCAGTGTAAATAGTGTTTTTAGAGGGTTCTGACAGCGCGGACAGCAGCCTCATGCTCAGTGCTGCCGGGTCTTTTCTACCTCCATGACCATGGTCTCTCAGTAGGCCTACGCATTTTAGTTTCCCTTCTCTCGGAAAAACAAAATTCTAGTTAATCTCAAATATTCTCAAGGGAAAGTGGTCTTAAAAACTTCATACTATGATACTTACTACTATTATGTTTTTAGTTTATTCGTGGGTTGCTTTGTGTGCACTGCGATCCCAACTATAGTTGGGACGCCCCAACTTTAACACTCAAGTTGGGACCAGTCCCAACTGTAGTTGGGACGATCATCAAGTTGGGACGGAACATCTGTAAGGGCACAGAAACAGTTTCTATTTAAGAATCAATCTAGACTGCAGGGGAACAGTTTAAAATAAAGTTTGCTGCAGAGTTGTAAACCTTTCAAAACCTGTTGCAATTTTGAACCTGAACCTGATTTGTAAAAAGTTGAACAAATATTTGTACTAAATTTGTACTTCACTAAGAAGACAGACAATAAACAGGAAAACTACAAAGGAAGGTTGGAATGTCCTAACCATAACACTCAAAATATGGACGGAACATATGTCAGGTTCAAACTTTCAATAATATAAAAAAAAAATTCTATTCTCTCATCCAGGATGTGCTTAAAGGCATGAGAGGATGAATCCTGATCAACAGAAGACAATCTTCAAATCAACAGCCACGTCGGTTGCAGTTTGGACTTCGACTTCTAATCTCCCCTTAACCTGGATCTGTAGATGTTATTATGCACTTTTTGTATCACCTGAGCCAGCGTTCCTTTATTTTCTTATTCAAAATTGTAGCTTTTTCAAAAGAACCCAGGGCTAAATTGAGCTGCTTAATAATAATAAGGAAAATGGTTTCATAACCTTTGTCATTTTTCATTAACTAAACTTGTTAAGGTCAGATTTCAAGCTACCTTGACAGAATATAACTTGTTTGAGAGAGTCAGTCACCAAAAAAGTCTCAGTTCTCAACCCAGCTTCTCTGAACCAACACTTCTCACAAAAGTGATTTTATGCACTTGTTGTTATCCTCCAACAGGCTCATCCCTAGTCTTGATCGACGACGTTCGTTTTGTTAACGTAGTCGCCGATAATCACAACACGAATCACTGGAGAAGAGATAGCTGAATCAAACAAACTTCTGGATCCAAAAGGTTTGATCCAGATTCAGTCCCTCCGAGCCAGTCCATGTTGTGCCCTCTAACGGTGACTAATACAAAAAACTAACATCGCCAATCAAGACTAGTTCATCCAAATCCATGTGATGCTTTACGTCTTACTTGTAGAGGGGCCTCCAGGGTTGTAAGCTCATGTAATGTTTTTACTCCACTTTGTAAAGACTCAATCTTTTGGAAAACGAGTGCATCACAGAGCTGAATTTGACTTCGGAGCCCCTCTTTAAGCCCAATGTCAATTGCATGTCTACATTTTTCAGGCAAGGAAATGCAGTTTGTCTAAGAAAAGAGGAAAGTGCCAGGCCAAGCAAGATTTTGTGATGTGTTTTTTTCTATTTTCAATGGCACAGCTTAGAAACCAAAAACTGGAAAATTAGTTATTCAGCTGAAACGTTGCATCCCTGGTATTTGAAATATCCTCTTTTTCAACTTTAATACTTTTTTTTAAGTCCCGAGAAATAAAATATAACAGAAATGGACTTAAATAGGCCTATACTATGACAAAAACCTTTTTAACTAGCAAAAAAGAAAGAACTACAACTTTTTCCCAAAGGATTTTTTTGTGTAGAAAAGAAAACAACCCAACAGTAATTAATGATCCTTGTTCATGTAAAAATGTTAAATATTTTGTATCGAGCTTGTAAAAAGTAGTCTTTTTAAAAAGTTTTGAAATGACTTTACATTGTTAAATATCAACATGTGTATTATATTCTTTTTGATTGGTTGTACGAATAAATAAAAGTAAAAACTATAAACATTTTGATTTTGTACAGCTTTTTTGTCCCCAAAACAAAATTCATTGGTAATATCCCATTTTTAAATATTGTAAAGTTGGTGGTATTCCATTTTTAAAAGTGTTTTTTCTTCAAATATATATTTTAAGGCACGCACATTGCTCACACATTTTCACCATGAAAGTGAATGCCTCTACTTTTAGGAAATGGCTAAATTTGACAAATTAAAAGAGTTTGTTATTGTGTCACACCAATTATTGTCTTAATGATTTGTGATAAAACTTGGCATGGAGGAAATGGCTTCGAGTCCGAGCAGTTTATTTTGGTGGCTAAAGTGATCAGAGTGTGGGTTCGAATCCTGGTCATGACACTTGTGTCCTTGAGATGCTTAACTATAGTTGCTTCTCATCACTTAAGGTATAAATGGGTAACCAGTGAAAGTAGAGATTGTTGATGTTAACGATTAGTAACCGCTGTTCCCATGTGGCTGTCGGTGCTGCATACTCTTAAGGAGTTCAAATGGTTCAGGACTGCTCATGGCCTAACGAACAGGGGTATCAAAATAACTAGCACCCTAACTAAATAAGCAGGGCGGGTTGGAGTGTGGGTTCAAATCCTGGTCGTGACATGTACATTGTAAATCCTTGGGCAAGACACTTAAATATGGTTGCCTTTATCACCCAGAAATAAATGGGTACCAGTGAGGGTAGAAACTGTTGATGTGAATGATTACTCCTGCACCCATTTGGCTGACGGTTCTGCATACTCCAAAGGAGTTGAGATGGTTTCAGGAATCCTCAAGGCCTGATTTACAGGGGTAGTATATATCAGTGTAAAGGCACTTTGAGGGGCCTACTGGGCTTGAGTAAGTACATAATAAACACAAATTATTATTATTTTAGTTGACGGCTTCTGGAAGATTTTGAGGATCTGTGTGAACGGGGATGAGATTTGACGCAATAAAAATTCCTGAAAATGGCTAAAAGGCTTGGGCTTCCCTTTTCTTAGACCCAGAACCTCCCAGATGTTACATTCAGGAGGTTTACAGACTGCGCATCACCAGAAATGCAACATCAACGGTTTGGACACAATGTGGACTATTTCTTTCTCCCTTTGGTGACTGTTTCACTACTGTCAAGAAAATTGGAAGCCTCACAGAGATTTGATAAAACCTGTGTGAAAAAAAGGAAAAAGCTTTAAGCATAAACAAAAATGGAATCTCACAGGCACAAAAAGCCCTTTTATTCCTTATAAGTGAATTAATACAAAAATGAAACACACCAACATTCTTCTGAACAAACGACTTTGTCATGGATGGAAGTATAAGTCGACTGATTCAGTCCGTCCTTAAAATCCAATTACATTACACAATGGTAGACATGGCATGAGAAACGGAATGTGCCACCCGACATCAGCAGTAGCGAGCTGCACACTGAACTTGTGTGTAAAAAATTTGAACTGCATTTTCCTTGTAACTACAGGAAGTTTATATAACATGAAAAATTGTAACACACAAACTCACAAATCCTAAAGCAAGTGTTTATTTACAGGTTACTTTTTGTCACTCGATATGCTTTTATACAACGGTTTGCATTTTCCTCGGGTAACATTTTGTTTGAAAACTCATCGTGAAACTAAGTTATGTTTAGAATACAAAGCAATAAACAAGCTGATAACAAGCTGGTCACATATTCAAAAGTGATTGGGCCAAACTTCATAGAGCTGCTTAAGCAGCAAATGTTGCTCAACAATTTTTTTTGCTAAGCAAAAAATGAGCAGGATACTAGTTACAAAAAGTGTAAGTTACATGGTATTTTGGCTGGTAACCTTAGTCTGGTAAGCATTATTTTTTTGTTCTTAGCTATGTTTTGTACTTAAGCAGCTCTATGAAATTGAACCCTGGGCCCAATTTCACAGAGCTACTTCCACGGATAATAGTGCCTTAGTGGGTAACAATTTCCCGCTAAACAAAATTAAGAAGGAAACCAGTCACAAATGGTGCACTTGACATGGTGTTTTGGATGGTGACCATATTTTGGTAAGCAAAATTATTTTGCGCTTAGTAACCTGTTGCGCTTTTAAGCAGCTCCATGAAATTGGGCCCCGGGCCCAAGTTAATGGTGCAGCTTACCAGAACATTTCCTGCTTAGCAGCCCCTTTCTCTGCTTACAGGGTAAGTACCAATTTCTGTGCTAGCTGTTTAAGTGAAGAATGCTTAGTAACATTACTGTGTTAATCTTGGGCCCAATTTCATAAAGCCTGAACCCCAAAACCTTACTGAGCACAGACAAATTCGTGCTTAGCATTAACCAATTTACAGGCCAACATTCTATAAAGTTCACATTGTTGCCACTGGTGCTCCCCTCATTTTTTTGCTTAGCAAAGCAGCATTTTCTGCTAGACAACTTTTTCAAAATTGGGCCCTGTAAGCACTGAATTTCTGCTTACAGTAAGCAGTGCCATGAAATTTGGCTAAGTTTGACTGACCAATCGTTGCAGTATTTGCAACCATCTAATTTGACGAAATCGGTTTGGGCGGACTGTGGGTACAGTTGTAGTTGCAGATGCAAAAAAAAACCAATATTTACAAAAATGATATTTTGCCATCTTTTCTGACTAGAGTAGGACATTACAGGTAAATAAACTCCTGTACCAAACAATGAAAGTCAGTTGATCTAATCCCAACTCATCTATAACTTCAAAGTCTCTTGCTTTGGTAAATACAACATTTTGATGGCATTTCATCCCATAGAGACAAAGATCTTGCACGAAAACAAATGCTATTTTCAGCTGAATAGACAGTAAGTAAAAGTTTCGCAAGCACTTGTGCATAACGTTTGTGGAGGGAAAATCCGTTGTTGTTAGAGAGAACTGTAACTATCATTGCAAGTTGCAACTGATAACATCTAAAGGAGGGTTGACAAATATGTTGCCCTAACTGAAAAGGAAAGACTGTGTTACGGCGGAGTATCCACATGGAGTTGTCCACTTTGTTGAAAAAGTTGGGTTTTTTAAAGAATTTTCAGAGTGGTGGGTTGGACGAGTTTCCTTGTCTAGTTTGTGTTTTGTTGTGAAAACATTTCAAATGACAAAGGTCTATGTATGAGTTGTATGAAACAACTATTGAATGCATTACTTTTACGGAAGCGTATTGCCGCCACATGAATAAAAAAAAATATATCTCTTATCATGTACGTACACAATAACTTATCGTGTACGTACATGATAACTTATCGTGTACATACACAATAAGTCCAAACTTATCGTGTACGTACACGATAAGTCCAAACTTATCGTGTACGTTCACGATAAGTCCAAACTTATCGTGTACGTACATGATAAGTTATCGTGTACGTACATGATAACTTATTATCGTGTATGTACACGATAAGTTATCATGTACGTATGATAACTTATCGTGTATGTACACGATAAGTTATCATGTACGTACACGATAAGTTATCGTGTACGTACATGATAAGAGAGATTTTTTTTTTATTCATTTGGCGGCAATACGCTTCCGTACGTTTGCGCGGAGAATCTGCTGTAATGCACTATAATGTGCATCAATACATCTGTATACTACACATGCACTGCCGTAACAATGCCTGTAACAACATGACATGACTAAAATGCAGGGACAATCACAGATGCAGTTTGATGTAAAACACAAATTCTCAAACCCATCATTCGCCAAAAGGGTCCACTGACATTTGACAGTACAGTATTCAAAAGGATATCGATTTTGTTCATATTTTTTTAAAGGTATAAATGTGTACATGTATTATGGCAAAAGTGAAGGCGGTAGTCAACAGTCCAATACAGACTAAATCAAACAAACATCGTCTTGTCGGTGCAACAAGGTCGTAACTCTGTGCAACGAAGTCACACAAAGTGGTATCTCTGTGCCCATTGACTGTATGTGTTCATCCGGGATAACTTCTATAAAGCGAGGCCTTTTGACGTTCTAAAACTCGCCATTCACATAAATGCTGTTTTTGAAAAGATACAACCTTACTGCACCGAAAGGACGGCATGTACCTGGGCCCAATTTCATGCCCCTGCCTACCCCAGAATTATGCACTTATGGCTTCATACAACGCATGATTCCATGGACAGTAAATGCAGAATTCTGCAAAAAAGCACGGCCATATACCAAAGGAGTAAAATAATGTAGAATACTTAACAAGTAAAGAAATAGTTTTAATATATAAACAAAAGAGTTAATAAAGTAAATAGTTGTCAAAAAGTTTATAAATGTAATAAGTATAGAATCTTCTCTTTTTTTCTTTTTTCTTTAAACTACTTCAACCTAAAAGTACATACTTCAACAATCTGGTATTAGAAAAATAACAGTAGCAAGGAGTAGCGAAGCAATGTTTCGTAGGTAGGTTTTTGGCATGCTGCACAATCAAACTATCACCTCTTCCTCTAAAGTTAACTTGATCGAAAGAAACAATCACTTCATCAACAAAGATCCCTCCTTCATCTTAGAGGGTTTTCTTGTATTAGATTCAAACGTTTTTTCTTTTTTGAATGGAAAGGATTTTTATACCAATCTCCTCGCAAAGTCGCCCACTCACTTACAAAGTCGTCCCCTCTCAAAGTCGCCCACTGACAGAGTCGCCCCCCCCCAAACAAACAAAAAAGTTGCCCCCCACTTTATTTTCTACTTTATTGGGGTGATAAGAATCAGGATGGTTATTTACTTTGTTTACTTGTTTTTAAACTAAAGTAATAATTGTTTAAATTTTCATAATATTTGTTACATGTACTTAATTTTTTTAAATATTTGCTTGAAAAATATTTGCCAAGTCTTCAATTTCAAGCCCTTCTTAAAAAAAAAACACTTTACTTTGTTGGGTTGGGGTGATACGATGGTTATTTACTTTATTTACTTTTTAAAAATTTAAGTACTACTTGCTAAACGTTTCATAAATTGTTGTACTTAATTTTTTAATACTTGCTTGTAAAAATGTTAAATTGTCTTAAATTTCAAGCCCTACTTAAAAAAAATTGTTTACCTTTCCTTTATTGGGATGAAAGGATGGTTGTTTATTTAATTGTTTTCAACTGAAGTCATATTTTTAATCAAATTATAACTTGGTTTTGGTGTACGTGCACGCTACATAATTTATGTGTTTAAATTTTCATAAATTGTATGTATTTATCTGTTTGTACAATATCTGTTCAATCGTCTTAAAATTTCAAACCCTAACTATTTTTAACAAAATTAATTAGTTTTACATTATTGTGGTGATATGATGGTAATAAATATGTTTTTAAATCAAGTTAGATAGGCCCCCATTGTTTTTTACCAACTTTTTAAACAACCTTAGCAAATTAGAGCCTCTCCCGAAAGCTAAAGCCAAAGCCTTCATGAAAGACTATACAAAGACTTGAAGCGTCAGGCCGCAAACAAACAATTTTGCACCGTCACTTTGTGAAATGACTTTATCGCTCAAAACTTTTACATGTTTTGTCAGGGTGCGGCTTTGTGAGGGGCGACTTTAAGAGGGGGCGAGTTTGCTAGGGGGGCGACTTTGTAGTGGGCAACTTTGTAGTGGGCAACTTTGTAGTGGGCAACTTTGTAGTGGGCAACTTTGTAGTGGGCAACTTTGTAGTGGGCAACTTTGTAGTGGGCAACTTTGTAGTGGGCAACTTTGTAGTGGGCAACTTTGTAGTGGGCAACTTTGTAGTGGGCAACTTTGTAGTGGGCAACTTTGTAGTGGGCAACTTTGTAGTGGGCAACTTTGTAGTGGGCAACTTTGTAGTGGGCAACTTTGTAGTGGGCAACTTTGTAGTGGGCAACTTTGTAGTGGGCAACTTTGTAGTGGGCAACTTTGTAGTGGGCAACTTTGCTGGGGGGTGAGTTGACTGGCATCCCCATTTCGTTTTCTCTTTTTACCTTGGGAGTTTATTTATCAAAACATGCGACTTCAATCAAAGGCACTATCATCGTACAGGGAGGAATGCAAATTTAGACAAGCTGTAGCATGGGGTTGAACTTAATCTGAAGACCCTGGGGGTTGCACAAGGTTCAACCCTAGCCCTGTGTAGGACTCTTCCTCTGTGCTGGACACAGATGCAGAGTCCTAGATATGAAGGTCCATTACTGGCGAGGACAATTTTCAGGGCTAGGTAATTCAAATCTTATAAAGTTATGAATCTCACTGGATTTAACATTCCATGGCGGCATACATTTTTTGGCGGTGGGTTTTGGATGCCAGATAGTCCTCATTAATCAGACATTTCTGCAAACTTTTAACAGTTCATCAAGTAAACCTACAACGCATGTGTTTACACTAAAGCTGATAATGCATACCACAGTACAACTCTAACATCTCAGGTACGTCCTGTGTCGTACATCCGTGCGACAGGCATGTTTGAGAGAATAAACAAAACAGAAAAATTGCTAACATTAAAAGCTTAATTGGTTCACGAAAATGACGGATTGATGAAGAATAGCGTCCAAAACCCACCTGCCGAAAAGTGCAAGCTGCCATGGAATGTTATTAGGGTGAGATTAGTAGCGTCTGAAAGATAAGATTTGAATTATGGAGCTCTGAAATTGTTTTCCTCCCCAGAAACAGACCCTCATATCCAGGGCATTCATTGTAGTAAATACGAAAGTGAGAGGATCTCCAAGGCTACGTCCGACCCCAGAGTTTACCACTGGTTTAATGTTGCATTCCTCCCTCCCAGGATCTTAAAGATGAGCTTCATCTTACTCAGCTTCGGGTCTGGGTTCTTGGTCTGGAGTTGAACTCTCGTTTTCTAGCACCTCTGATTCTGAGTCGACCCTGTTCGTGCCCTCGGCGTCAGGTGATGCTCCATCCAGAGTCAGCGGATCTGTTTCTTGCGCAACCGGGCTTGATTCATCTCCGTTTTCTTTGGATGGATTTTCTTGCACTTCCGCCTCGAGTCCTTCTGCGCTGACCCTCTGGTTATCAGGTGCTTGCTCAGTTGTGATTTTGTCTTCCGAAGATTCCTCTTCAGTGGCCTGCTTTTCTTCTGCATTCTCGGCTACCTTTTCGACCGATGTAATGTCCTCAGGTGATTGTTCACCTGAGTCAGCGGCTTCTGTTTTGAGACCTTCCAGGTTTTCTTCAGACTCTATAGATGCCTTGGGACCATTCTCCTCTTTGATATCATCACTACTGAGCCCTTCTTCACTATTCATCACCTCAGGCGATTCTTCATCAGCAAGAACTCCATTGACAACTTCCTCAACATCATCTTCATCTCCAACGTCCTCCTCCTCATCTACATCGGACTCTGATTCCTCCTCTTCAACAGGTTTCTCACCATTTCCCTTTTGTCTACCTGCCACTTCCTCATTATCTTTAAGCCTTTGAAGATGGTGGTCTACAAACTGGTCAAGGATGTCCTTCATGCTGATCATTCTCGCACTATGGGGCATTGCGCTATTCCCATCTTTTGATGCTTTCTCAGTTGCATTTGTTTCTTCAGGACTGATCGCTTCATCAGAAGCAGTAATGTTCTCGTTTTCCAACTCTTTGGCACTGACCTCTTCTTCTTGATGCTTGTTGTCATCAACCTGAGCTTGCTCAGCTGCTTTATCAAACAAATCATCAAGGACTTCAGCAACGCTACTCTTGACTTCATCCCCGACCTCAACAGATGAAGCACCCACATCTGACCTCTCCTCGCTTGTAGTTTCTGAACTTCCAAACGGTAGTTTTAGTATGATGCCTTCTTCCTCCCACAGGGTCTTGGCAACATCAATGAGCACCTCCTCTACAAGACTATCAACTGTCTTCATGTAGATGCTGCCTAAGATTTGAGCTTCACCTTCGGCAGCTTCAAACGATTCTTCCATCTCTACCGAGTCTTTATCAACAGCATCAAAGAATTCCCCCTCTCCTTCCTCGTCTTCTTCAGTATTTACAGAGCCGGCTTGAGAATAGTCAACCAGCTGGGACAGAAATGAATGATCCTCCTCTGATAGCTCGGCAACTACTATCTTCTCCTGGATTTCGATGGCTTTAACGTGGAGATCTCGTTCTGTCCCCTCACCTTCCAGAGCAGCTTTGGCCTTCTTGTTCCATGTTGTCAGCGGCACCAGAGGCTTCGACAAGTGTAAACGTATAGCCTGGGCTGGGATGTGTCTCAGTTCATCTTTCAACTCTCGGACACTCTCGAGAAGGACCTTGTCTGTTCCGCCGTAGTCAGCATAGAAGACTTTGATACTTTTCTCTTGGTCAATGGACACAACTGTAGCTCTGTACCAATCGTCGAACTCGGAGTGCTTGGCAGCACAAGGATCTCCAACCTGTGGAACCCAGTTGGAGCTTTCCGACTCTTCGTAGACCTCCAACATTTTCTGATCGATGTCCAAGACCTTCTGTTCGTTGTGGGCAAACTGACAGGTGACTTCATCTGGACCATCAATCGTCACAAGACACAACGTGACGTCCTCACCAACCTGGAGTTGTAACGTTTCAAAAGCCTGCTTGAAAGAGTCCGGCAGATCAACTCCAACTGGGAAGCTTTCTTCAATGTCCTTGCTGACTTTAGTATCCCCTTCCCTGTCACCTGCTTCTTGGAGTTGTTTTTGCATCTCTTCTGCTTCTATTTTGGCTTTGGCATCTTCCTTTCTCTGGATCAATTTTTGTATTATGGACTCATCTTCATCATAGAGAGCAAGCCCTTCTTCGAGAAACTCTGCTTGGAGCGTCTCCCCATCAACCATTTCTTTAAATGCCGTTGCATCCTCTTTGGACCACTTCAAACCCGATGGAGCTGCTCCTAGTGAGCACTTCCTTGCCTGCAAAGGAAACTCCAGCAAGGTATTTGTTGTAAGTTGGAGGTCGGTAAGTTGGACAGCTTGCAGCTTGGCTTCGTCTACAAGGAACACCCTCACCTCATCTTTACCAGCGATGTCAAGTACCTCAGCCCGCCGCCATAATGTATCCTCACACCTGGCGATGCACGGCATACCCTTGCTTGGTACTATCCTGGTTTGACCGATCAACTCTTGGACATGTTTCTCTATCTTAGACATAATGGTTTCCAGAATTCCCGTCTCCTCTCCCACTCGGCAATAAAACTCTGCAGGACTTGTCACTGACAGGACAACCACACTCTGTTTCCCATCGGTGGGCGGGGATGATGCTTTGTAGGTCGGTCCGTCCCAGGCGGGTGTGGTGATGATCACTCTGTCCTTAATCTCATCTGGCTTTCCTCGACCAACCTCACCTTCCTCGGCGTGACCCTTCTCCACAAAGAGGTCAGACACTGACACAGCTCCATCATGCAGAGTGACCGCCACTTGAGTCACCGCACCATCTCCACTCCTCTCCACTCTTACCACCTCAGCAATCAAGGAGTGATCCGAGGTGAGCTTCTTGAAGGCAATGACTGCATCCTGGTCCCAAGACTGCTTCCAGGGTTTGATTCCAGTCAGCCGACATCTAAATGACTGCCTAGGAAGCGTCATGAAATCAGCCTCCATTGCTCGTACCTAAGGCACACAAATATATATGAGAACAAGTTAGGCACCTCATCTAAACTATTCCCGGGTAAATTCCGGGACAGCTTAACCCGGGCTGTTTTTCATCCCACTCCAATTTGTTTTGCTTTCCAAATTCACTACGGGATTGTTCCAGGACAGCTGAGCTGTATGTTTACCTTCTATAAGATTATACCACAAGCAGTTAGATAGTTATCTACTGGAAGCCAGGTTTGTGGTTACCACCGAGCAAGGTCACTGGTTTGTGGTTGTCTTGACAAGATTAAGCAACATTTATAAGAAATATAAGACGTGTTTTATGCAGTTATCATTCTGCAGTTGGTAAATTCTGTTTGACATTATGAAAAACTGTGCTTAAAAAAACCCAATTATCTCACAATGATTAAGTAAAATTACTATAATATGCGTGAAGAAAACACTTTTTTCTTTTGCATATATTTTTGTTAGGTACTTTTGTGAGATTGATTGTAGTGGGAAAACTTAACTAGGTTTTTCCATGCAGTCTTCTTTTATATATGTTTTCCGAGAAGTGTAAAAAAAAAACCTTCACGCTGTTAATATTTGTGCCACGATGTAGAATTGCATGAACATGCCTACTCAAACAACTGTAATCAGGATAGGATTGATGTTCACAATAAGGGATCAATAATTGTATTACAAGTTATTCGAAACATCATCCTTCCATTCCAAAATTAACAGCACAAATGTTTGAAACATTTTAATACTGTTTTGGCAAAGGTTAATGGGCTTAAAGACCTGCCCACAAAAAAAGTCAAACAAATCACGGTTGAATAGATTTTTCAAGCACTTTGTTAATAGAAAGCCTGCAAGGGTTGTGAGATCTTATCACTGGCCAAACCGCAGACAGCACAGCAGGGGAGTACAAACAAACTCTGAGACAGTGTGGTCAAGGACCTGGAAAGAAACTAAATAACAATTCACCCCGACAGGGACAGATTTCCCGGAACTTACCCGGGAATAGTTTTGATAAGGTGCCTTATCAACAATTTCATTTTTTGTGAAAAAAAATATATCAACTGTGTAAGGTGTGCACTTATTCTTGCAACAAAGACATAATTTGGAGGCTGCTGAAAGTTATGAATGTATTGAACCATTCATTTGTGAAGTTTTTCGATCTCATGTGGCGGGAGGGCAATGGTTCTGAGCACCCTCCCCTCTTCTGGTTACGCCGCCGATAAGATGCTCCATAACTGAGCATATTTCTTTCATCCCATATTCTTACCTTGGCACTTGCCATGGTGTCAGTCTTTGCCGTGTCAACAAATAGAACGGTGACCTTGTCCCCCATGACCCCTGTAACCTCTGACCTGTACCAGTAGCCATCCTGCGCACACTGGGCCAGGCACATGTCGCCTACAGCCAGTTTCATCTCTTGGGGTTTCAAGTTGTCTCCTGAAGAAGAATTTGAAGAAGAAAAAAAACAGTGAGGGGATAATTCTACTGCAAACTTTGTGTCGCGATTTAATATTGGACTGTTCCATCAGTTCACCTCTGCAGCAGTTTTCCCTCTGCCATCAATCTAGTTCGCTATTATGATGGGCGGTCAGGTTGGTGTAGTGGTATCTTGCCTTGCCTTTCACCTCTGGGACCCCGGTTCAAATCCCACCAGGGACATTATGTGGATTGGGTTTTCAGTCCCTGCCTGATTGCGTGGGTTTTTCCCCTGGAATAATTCTCTGGGGTTTTCCTCCCACGTCTAAAACTGAAACTTCCTTCATTGTCTTCTCTCCATTGGGTTCTTGGCTAGTATAGTGATTTAGTTCGCTTTTCTGAGAGTCCTTGGCTTCACAACCAGAATAAATTAAATGAAATGAAATGGGCAGTGTGTTAGAGACAGGTAAGCTTAGTTTTTTTTTACTTGTGAGACTCATTTATATAGCACCTGGGCCCAATTTTATAGAGCTGCTTAAGCAGAAAATATTGCTTAAAAATCCCTGCTTAGCAATAATGAGCAGGATTACCAGTCACCAATTGAACACGAGACATGGTATTATGGCTGGTAACCTTTTTCTGGTTAGCATCATTTTGTTGTGCTTAGTTTGTTTTTGTGCTTAAAGGGGCAATACCACCTACCCATTGGAATAACAAGGCTCTGTATTGAGTCCATCATGGTGTTCAGATCATCTTCAGATTGAGCTAGCTGACACCAGAAATCCTGAAGGATACAAATGAATCCAGTTCTTACTGTAAAATTTGAGACAACTGTCTTATGATCGAGAGACTACACATCAAAATAAAAAATGAGCAATTCTTCCACTGTGAACTGCCAAGAGGAAAATTCCACCCAAAAAATAAATTTAAAAAAGTCATGCCGTTTTTAAACTCATACGTTATAGAATTTGAACGTGTTGGCCATGATTTATGTATTTATTTCTTTTTGCTCTACACTTCCCAGCATTACCACATAAGATTCTCCTCAATTGAAAAGAAACAAATAATTTTTTTTTCTTTTACCCTTACACCAATGTGCAAAATACATTATATACTCCATGCTTTCGTAGTCTTAGTCATCGCGGTGGGATTTGAACCCAAGACCCCCGCATTCCACAGCAAATTTGTTTTCAAACCTTTAAAAACCACTGAATTAACCGAACGTTGATGATGAGAGGTCACCATATCAGCGGACACACTCGGTGGTCTAGAATTAAAGACATTTGCTCTGGAATGCATGGGATGCAGGTTCAAATCCCACCCGTATTATTATTATTTTTTTTTTGCCCTGCAGGACTTGGAAGTACAAGATACACATTTCTGATCACATATCGTGTAAGGGCAAAACAAGATGCATTTGGCAGGTTTTGTGCACTGGGGGCATGAGGGGAGGAAGAAGTTCTCTTCAGTGGTGGGAGCTATGTTTTCAAGGGCACTGCATGTATCTGGATAACTTTTGGGGGGCACTTAGGGGAGGGGGATTTTCTTCATCCCCGACGCAACCATATATCAATTTAATGGTATAAATGTCATCTGAACTTTTGATGGGCCATTAGAAATGTATTCAACTGCTTGATGCCATTTTTCTAGTTATAATGCCAGTCTAAAGTCGAAACGGTAGGAACGTTCTAATTGGATCGGATGAGTATTCTAGCGTGTTTACATGGACTGTTCCATTGGATTGCCGGAATGTTCCATTGGACAGTCGGAAATGTTCCATTTCAAAAATACAATGCACATATAGTGTAGGATTGCTCCTGTACTTTGCCACAAGGATGCTGTCCAGCAGAGCTTTCTGGTGGTTCCAGTGGATTGCAGGCATGTGCCCACGGGAAAGTTATTTTGCGCTTAGAACGTGCCCCACTTTTGAGACGCTCTTTTATAAAGATAACCTTGAGAGCGGCTCGGCGGAAATACCTCACAATTTCGGGATTAACTTTCTTCTACAAATATTCCTTCTACATGATTACCTCTGGACTAGTGACTGCAGTTACAAACACCACCACAATTTGTCTTGGCTCTAATGGGGGCCATGAGTAGCTTCGTGTAGACTGAGCTGGCACAGCGGCTGGCACAGAGAGTGCTGTTTCTGAAGATGGAAATTGTGATAAAAACAATTGAATAACTTATGTATAAGACTCCAACCTGTGGATTCTTGAATAGGTACACTAAAATAATTAATTCTCTGAAAGTGAATTTTAGTGTTTTTTGTTGACATCGATTTTAAGCCACATGAAGAATGGTGCAGTGCTCATATTATAATTGCACTGCTTGGTCTGGGTAATTCTGTCTGTTTACACACAAACCAAATAGTATAATCCTGTGGTGTTAGCCGTATCTCAAAAAGGCAGGGTCCAGGATTCGAACTCCTTTAAGGCCATGGCACACGAGGTAATTTAATGGCAACAAGTTCCAGGAAATCTGCTAAGGGAGTTCATTCACATTTCAGTTTATTTTCTCATTATTTTATATCTCATTATTATATATGGGGATAGCGAGTTACAGCTAGACGAATGTCTCTTGAGCTGCCGAAAATGTTGCTTTTGCATGCAGTCAGCAGTGATGTTGGTTGCCTCCAAGTTGTCGGTACAAAATTGCCCTGCGAGACACGGCCTTTAGACCTACAACAGGGCCCAATCCATGGCTCTGCTTACCGCCAAATTCTGCGCTTGCGATCACCATTCTTCGCTTACTGTGCAAACGCCGAATTTCAGAGCATGCTGTGTAAGCGAAGAATGCCTAGTAACGTGAAGTACGCACGTGCACAAACAAAAATTCCCTGCCAATCCATGAAATACGCTTGAATTAAATGTAAGCGCAGATTAGCCTGCTTCCGTAAGTGCCAATTCTTTGCTCACAGTAAGCATAAGCAGAGCCATGAAAGTGGGCCCAGCTGACCACGATCTCTGGCTTGTGAAACAGTGCCCTCATGTTACAACACCTTCTATTTCAGATGGTGTCTGAGTCAGACTGCCATTTTGAATTAACTTTTTAAAAGAGATATTCTTTCTTTACTTTTCCTTTCAGTACTTGATAAGAAGATGGACTTAAAACTTAACTTCAGACACATGTTCTGTCTGAATTAAATCACATTTCAAATAAAATCCACTGTTTTTGAATCGGTTTCATTTTAAACGAACCCTTTGAAATGGAAGTTCGCACATATTATAAAATAAATATTGAAAGTTACAACATCTTGAGAATTATGACAGATGTCAATGTATTTTTCTCACCTGGTAAGTCATCTCGGAGTTGAACACCCAAAGCTTCAGCCACTGGTTGTCCATCATTCAGCAGTCTTACGATCAGCGTGTGCCCCTTCCAGCCGATGAACTCGGCCGTCAATGCTTCACTCTCCAATACCAGCTCTTCAAACTTAGCCACAGCAACGTCATCATGAGACGAGGCGTCGGGGATGCGCGCAAGAGAACATTTCAACGTCTGGGCAGGAAGAGATGAGAAGGCATCCGTCACCGCTCTCATGTGATCTCGTGGGATGCTCTCCTTGTTGCCGTAATCAACAAAGAAGACGTCAGCGCTGTCATCTTTCTCGGCCACAACTGTAGCGCGATACCACTGCTCGTCATCAGAGAATTTAGCGACACATGGTGATCCCAGAATGCTGTCAGGTGTTAAGTTTGGAAGTGATGGCGCTTGAGATTGCAGCTCTTCGGATAATGGTTCCAGCTCTTCTATTGACTTGGAAGCTATCTGGCAGTAGAATTCATGTAATGAATTCACTACAGTGACGTAAACCTTCTCAGAGGATCCTTGGGCGATGTCTAGTTTCTTGAAACCAGCGAACTGGTCTGTTTGATCATCACTCTCTGAAACAAACCTGATGGTTTTTGTTGTTATCGGCACAACTTCAGCGCACCCTTTTTCAACAAGTTCTTGTCCAAGGTTTATACCCAGGTCTAAGAGGGTCACCTGGTAAGTTGAGGCAGGAGTAACCCCAACAACTTCAGCCAAGAGTTTTTTGTCGGCAGTCAGATCTAGAAAGTCATTGGAAGCCTCCTCGGTCCACTTGACACCCACTGGGCGAACTCCACCAAGACTACACAGTACGGCTTGCTGATCAACCTCCATGAAGCTGTCTTTGATGTTCTTGATCAAACTTTTGGAGACGTCGTCTGTGTTTCCGTAGTCAATAAAAGTTACAGTGCACGTATCGGGATGAACTTCAGTGATCCTCGCTCTATACCAGCCTTCATCCGCAGAAAACTGTGCGATGCAGGGAGCGCCGACTGTTGGAGAAGCCAATTGTTCTTCGCTGGGTGACAGGGAATTATAGTGTGCATCTATCAAATTCATCAGGTTGTTCAAGGTATCTTCAAATCGAGCAAGCTGGCACCAGAACGATGCTGGACTCGTGACGGAGGCAATGTATACCTCCTCTTTGGATCCGACAGCAATTCCTTTCAGAGCGGAGAACGCCTTTACAGACACTTGAGCTTGCTGTTCATCAGCAGCCTGCAATTTCGCCAACTCTGCCTGCAGCTCGGGAAACTCTACTTGATATGGTTCCTCCTTACCGTAGAACTTGCACTTCAAACCTTTGTCGATAGTTAAATTGAGGAATACATCTGCAGCAGCTGAGCTTGTCGAGGATGATCCTTTGATTCTGCACTCTACTGCGGCTACGGTTTCCTGAGCGAATTCACCTTTCAGAGGCCTGAGATCAGATGCAGCTTGCTCCTCGCTGTTTCCAAAGTCTACAAACCTAATGATAGCCTTGCCAGGGCTAGGCTGCCCTGTGACTATAGCACGATACCAATCTCCATCTTCAGAGAACTTGGCACAGCAGAGAGTCCCGACTTTGACTGGCGAAAGTGCAACGGTGGAGTCTTTGTCGTAACTGGTTTTGAGTTTCTGCTGTAGAACGTCAATTTCGTCACTTTTACTACTGAGCTGAACGTAGAACGTCTGCAGGTTGTCAACGTGAGTGACGTACACTTCAGTTTCTGTCCCTCCAAGCGCTCCCTGCTTGATGTAGCTTGTTGGCGCTGAGGTTGATGAACTACCTCCCTGGGATTCAATGACAGCCTTGGCAGGTGCAGGTTGACTAGAACCACCAAAAGCTTTTATTACCTTGGCACGCATTGCATCATCCTGGTACTCAATCTCTAGCTTTCCATCATTTTTTGTCTTCACCAAAACTGTTACCTCTTGATCCAAAAGCATTTCCTGGAACTTCTTAGATATTCCTGCCATGCTGCACTTGATGGCCTGGGTGGGTAGAGATCTGAACTTTGGTAGAAGGTTACACAAAGATTCTGCCGGCAAAACATCCGTGTCTCCAAAGTCAACAAATTTCACCTTTACTTTCCCAGGACCTTTAAGGTGAAGTATCTTAGCACGATACCACACCCCGTCAGAAGATGACCGGACAGCACAGAATGCCCCAGGAATAACCTCGGTTAGAACCTCCTTGTTAGAGCCAGGGGATGCATAGAACTTGTTCATGTCTGCACAGAGCTGCTGGAGCTGATCGTAGGTGGAACACAGCTGGCAGAAGAACTTGGTAGGGCCTTTAACTACGCTTGCTGCCATCAGAGCAGTTTTACCGACTTCAACACTTTCAGCAGCCGATGTAAGTTTGAACGGTGGGGTAGCAGCAACAGGTGTTTCTTTCTGTCTCGGAGGTGTGGCCTCTTTCGGTGGTTTGGTCTCCTTCGGGATATTGGCTCGGATCTTTTTGAGCTCTTGCAGCATATCTTTACCCTGCCATTTCAGCTGGACAACAGAAATCCCCTTGGACTCCCGTACTGTTACTTGGAAGCTCTCAACCTCTGCTGCCAGACTCTTGAAATGCTCAGCGACTTTTTCTTCCTTCCATGCTGCGTTCCAGCCGCTCAGACAACAGCAGACTGCTTGTTGGGGAAGCACCAGCAGATCAGCCGTGATCTCTCGAACCTTGTCCACGGGGACATCTTCTTCATTGCCGTAATCCACAAAGCAAACCCTGTAGAAGCCTGGCTTTCTGTCCTTGATGACACCCCGATACCAGCTGCTGTCTTCAGAGAACTGAGCTACACATGCTGTCCCCACACAGCCCTGCATCAGTGGTTTCAGTTTGGACTCGATACAAACAGTGTGGACCTTGTCCATCAGTAGGTTTAGTTGCCCCTCCTGTGAAACCAACTGACAGAAGAACTTATTGGTATCTTCAACATGGGACACGTACACATTCGTCTCCTTGGCACCCATTTTCACTTCCTTCCAGACGCAGAAATCAGACGAAGTAGCCCCCTTTGGACTTGGCGGCTCACCCCTCGGTGGAGAGCGCTGAGCAGAATGAGAAACTTTGGCTCTTGGTGGTGACATCAGCGTCTTTTGAAGCGGCAATATTTTCTTGATTTCTTCGTTCAAGGCAACTCCGGTCTTGTCTGACTTTAAGATGACTGTGTATCTGCCGTTCTGAACCCCAGTAACCGATGCCGTTAGGTTTTCTTCTGTGCGTCCGTCAAGCCAATCGAGAGCTTTCCGTGCATCAGATCCTTGAAGAGGGGGCACACCATCCAAACAGCACTCTATACACTGAGATGGCAGCGCTAAATATTCTGGCTTCAACAGTTTGAGCTTAACCGCGTCAACAACCTCACCATTGCCATAGTCAACGTAATGAACTGTGACCTTGTTTCCCTGGATGGATTTCACGCAGGCCCTGTACCAATTTTCATCCTCACTGAAGTTCACACAACAGGACTGGCCAATCTGTGGGGATTTGATGGTGTGCTTGTTAGACTGTGTGGAGTACTCTGACTGGAGATTGTCCATCATTGTATTGAAGGCACTTGCGTCCTCCATCAGTTGACAGGAGAAGTCATCCGGACCTCTGACGGCAATGAGCTGGACAACTTTCTTGGAGCCTCGGCTGATTGATGGAGGCGAGTAGGTCTTAAAAGCAGAAGCATCTCCACTTCCTCCGCCGTTGCAAGTCGCAGACACCGTTGAAGTCTGTCCTGGAAATTCCCCGGCACCTCGTGATACAAGACCTTCCTTTACCAGTACACTGACTATATCTGCATTCTCTTGACCTTGGGGATCTATCAGCAACATGCAGCACGACTTACCACTCATCCCAACAACTTTCCCACAGAGCTCTTTGTCAGTTGTCAACTCATCGAATCGATCAATAGCCTTCGGAGAGCAAGACGCCGAATCGACCCCGCTCAGTAAGCACTCCACAGCGAAGGACGGTTGCTTCAACAAGTCATCGGTTATCATCTTCAAGCTGGCTGTATCGGTGACCTCAGAGTTGCCAAAATCTACAAACTGGACTGTACACTGGTTGGCCCCCTTCATCTTGGTCACTACTGCTCGGTAGTTCGACCCATCTTCTGTAAACTTGGCAATACAAGGAGTACCAACTTCGACGGCTCCCACTGTCTTCTCAGTAGATCCGAGATGGTCATACTGTTCGCCGATAGTCTCCATAACCTGATCCAGCCTATCACTGATGCTAGCCTGCTGGATCCAGAACTGACCGAGAGAGACAGCGTTACTGACGTAGAGATTCTCCCTGCTGCCTACGGATAGTATGGTTGGTGTGTAGGCCCTCATTGAGTGTTTCTTCGCTCCTGTGGATGATGCACCACCGCCTTGCCTTTGCACTGCAAACTCATCCATGACGAATCTTTCTGCAATGCTGTCACCGGTCTGCGTGAAAAGTTTAACTTCCAGACCTGGATGTTGAAAAAAAAAGAACACAAAATCATCAAATCAACAGGAAAACTTATAAAAGCTGTCCACGTCAACCCCCGCCTGAACAAAAAACTTTACCCTTAAAATAGTATTGGTGAAGCAGACTTTTCTGGACATTGTACAGGTTGGGAAGAGAACATACACTTTCTCTACAGGTCTGTATTGATACCAAAATTAATACAATCTGTAAAGAAATCCCAAACTTACCCTACATATGAGTGTTAAAGGGAACGCACATTATTGCTCTACATCCTGACCACAAGCTTTTAACAAGCATGTGGCCATAAAAAACAACTTGGGTTTGGACAAAGGAAAATTGACTGGAGTAGGACTTGAACCAACGATCTACGGATTAATGTACCAGCACTCTACCAACTGAGCTATCCAGCCCCATGTTGGCGGTCTCCCTCTTGGTCAATATCTTTGTTTGGGGGGTACCAGTCAGAAGCCAAGTAACCATTAACTGCCGTTAGCTAACAGTTATGGCTTCTGACTGGCACCCTCGAACAAAGATATTATTAATAGGGAGACCGCCAAGGATAGCTCAGTTGGCATGGTTGGTAGAGTCCTGGTAGGTTAGAACGGAGGTCCAACTCTAGTCAACTTTTCTTTGTTCAAACCCAAATTATACAATCAGTTTCCTTTGAGGTATATTACTTGAAAATTAATAAAAAGTAACATATGAAATTATAAAATTTGGCGGCCCATTTTGGTGAAAACAACAAAAGATCCAATTGAATTTGGCAATCGAAATGAGCAATGGTGATTTGTGACCGTCTTCTGATGACATTTCCTTGACTTTAACACTCATTTCAAAAGAAATGTTGGTGAATGGTTCTGGTATTTAATCCACTTCACAAGCAGTCAGGTGTAGATAAAACAATTAAAGATTTCAAGAAGCTTTTGGAAACAGTAAGCTCACTACCGCAGCACTAAAGAGGTAGATCAAAGGGGCTGAACTTCTTCATCAGGTAAAATAACATCAACCTTTTTTTTTCCGACATAAAAAAGTCTGAATTCAGAATAAATGTCTGAAATTTCTCATCCCTGTTTATTGTTTTCTTTTTTTGGTCTTGAAAATTGCCAATCCTGAACTGTGTAGAGGTGGCATAACACTGAATTAAAACATTTTGCACACATTTATCCAGCCACCTGCACAGTGTCAGAGAGCTCTGTGTATTAAGAGACTTAAGCCCTTTTCACACGACGGAAAAAACGAACATTCTTTGCGAAATTTTACAATTTTTTGTAAAAAATTACAATTTGGGCTTCGTGTGAAAGAACAGTAATATTTTACATCGCCTACATTCCTTGCGAAATTTTCGCAAACCTGGCGAAATTTTGTAGTAGGTCCCGACCTCCGACAAAATCTTACGCTAGCGTAATTTTTCGCAAGGAATCTAGTCAAACCTTCGTGTGAAACGATCCGTTGTTTATTGACCGACAATCCTCGCGAAAGCTGTATTAACACGCATGCGTGAAGAACCTTCGGGAGCCGACCTTTGTGTGTTTACACACCGTTACCGGGCACTGGTCACCGTTGCGACCATTTGCCACCTCGTCCGCGATTTCCCGCCAAATATGGCCGTTTTGGGTCAAACCATCCATTTTAGATTGGGTGGTTTCCTTCTCCATAATGTTTATCAAGGCAATCGTTTCCTCGTAGCACCAAGATTTCTTGGCCTTCTTACTCTTATCTTTGGTTGATGTCTTCGCCGGTCGTTTTTTGGAGGATATTACGGGCATAGTATTATGAATGGACTCCCCACGTCTTCGTGAGTGTCAGCCATTTTGAAGAATGTTTACATGGTTTATTTTTTACCGACCGCGCACACTGTGCACACGCGACATACGTCATCATTTAACTGGTATAGCGCTGTTTAAGAACAAAAACTCTATAGTTCAGTGGTAACCAGCTAAGTCTGTACTCTCGTGTCATGGAACGTGGTCACATTTTTACTTTGTGTCGTGTGAAAGCTTGCGAAAGCGGTCAGGCGTGGGATGACTTCAGCGCTCGTTAAATTCGTCGCAAGTAATGTTGGTTCTTTTTTTCTCGTGTGAAAAGGGCTTTACATTGTACGACATGGAGGGACCAGTTTCTTTGGTCAAGTGTTTGCTGGACGCCATTTTCAGCACAACCCAGGGTACAGTCTAGTCTGGCACCCTGTGAGTGCAAATGCATATTGGGGTGTGGTTTTTTTAATATTGAAAATAGCATTGTCTAACTTAATTTATGTTTATGTTCTTTTGCTTTAAAATGTGGCTAGCATGAAAGAACACAATGAAATATGTTGTTTGGTGGTAGTTTGAAGAAAATCGGTCCAGAGGTTCAAAAGTTGTGGTAAATTTAAGTCAAGTTCATAGCCATGACTGTTGCCTAGCAACAAGCGTTCTAAAAAAATACAAAGGAAAAAAAAAAAACTATCATCTTAATGGAGACCTAATTAATATATTAAGTTTTCAATTCCTACAAAACTGAAATATATTAGTTCCTTGCAATAAGTTTTGTGAGAATAGAAGAAATGAAACAATTTGATTGCATGGAATTTGAATTAACAGAGCTCAAACAAGGACCTAAAGTCCCGAGGGAATACTCATCGGCTTGAAATTTGCGCACTAAGCAAATATTACAAGAAATGAATAAATCCATGTTTTCAAAAAAGCGTATCTCAAAAAGCAATTGTCTGACCATGGTCATTTTTTTACAAACAATAGAAAAGCAAGATACCTCTAGGATTATTTGACACAGAAAACCTAAGTAACTTTCTATTATTTGTTGTTGTTTATGAAAAAATGCAAATTAGGCCTAATTGCTGGTTTCCAGAAATTGTTTTATTCATAGAAATTTGTTTTTAAAGTTTTTTAATGTCAAAAAGTAAAAATCTGATCACCCTCATTTTTGGACTTGGAATAGAAAAGCAATAAACCTTCAGCATAGGTTGTGAATTTTTTTTAAATTTCCATCCACTGATTTTTTATTCATTTAAATATGCAAATTAAGCATATTTGTCGTTCCTACGATGAGCGGTTTCATCCAAATAATGGGTGTTTTTTGTGTTTATTTGAATGTTCTTGCAGAGAATAAAAGTGAATTAAAAACCAGAAATGTATGTGCATAAATCTGCAAAATAGCACAGTTAAAATTAGTAAGTAAAGTAGAGTATTATTTAATTTGTAAAAAAGGCAGACAAGTTGTCAACAAGTAAATGTCAAAAAGTGATAAATAACACAGAGTAATTAAATACATAAAAAACAAATTTGAACTTCCCGCAACACGTTCGATCAGGCAGTCAGTCCACTCCCCGAATAAAGCATGAATGTAAACAATGCAGGCCCACTTCACTTGTTTATGTAGCGGGGGACGCGGCGCATTAGCCTCTATTTTGCAAAATCACTGCGCACCAGAAATAGTCTGGTTTCGGCCCGATGACGTCACCTTGTACATTGCGCGGTAGTGTGCTTTGTGCATCACTCTGTACACGAGTTCAAAACCAGACAACTACCGCTGTGTAACACAACCTTCATACCGTAGGAGCAGGATCTTGAGCGACCCCTCGTTTGAAAGGCGCTCTCCTCAGAAACCGCCTCGTTCTTAAACTTTGACACGACCAGCATTCGCTGCATCAGAAATGGCGCTTTCGAATGGTATGCGCCGCTAGTGAAAGGACGATCGCTATCATGTAATGCTTGCCGGTAATACATTTCAATGGTGTGTGATTAATTTAAGATCATTTCAAACACACTGTACACGGGCATAATTAAAAAGCCCAACATCTAAGCTTCATTTTGAGGGTAAGTATGACATTTTTGGATGTATATTAAGCACGCGATCGTCCAAAGAACAATGCCACTCCGCTCGGAAAAAGGGGTACGAGAAACTATCCGGTCGATCGAACGCAACCAAAATGGCTGCACCAAAACACCATTCGCCAGGTTTTAAGAACGGATTTTAATGTTAGTTTTCTCGAAAAAGTAAAAGTCCAATTACTCCAAAATTTTACCAAGTACTAGAAAAAAATAGTCTTAATAACTTACTTTTATTTATATATAGTTATTTTTGTTCATTTCATTAAAATAATTTTTTGAAAATAAGACTTTGACACTAGTTCGCCACCTTTCGCCCGTTTTGTGCGGCGGGGGGATCAATGGTACGCGACTTCCCTATTGAAAATGGCTTCTTAATATCGCAAGTTGTCGCAACTTTCTCGATAACAACAAAGCTCTGAACCATGTGTCAGGATGGCGCCTCCAAGCGGCAGGGTTTGGTTAAAGGCCATTCTCTCGGATCTCTCTCCATCGCCAGGCCTTCATTTTAAAGGAGCGCGATCGCGCTCGCGCTCCTCCGTGCTCCTTAAATTTTTTAAGGAGAGCAAAAAAAAGCGCTCCTTACAATTTCAACAAGAGCATTTTTTTCAAAACGCTAATTGTTGAAAAAAGTAAGCGGCTTGAGTCTCAGAGTTGGAGGTGGCAACATCTAAAGAACTCACGCTTTTCTTTTTGTTTCCCCTCGATTGTTGAAAATAAGCTAGCTGCTGCTTCGATGTTGTTAATTGAAAGTGGTAAACGAGCCCTATTCAAGTACATGTATGTTTTGACTGTGTGTGCGTGCCCGCATGCCTGATGTTTACCGCAGCCGGTCACACAAACGAACAATCATATCGCGCACGACGCCGCGCTGTGATCCACATTCCCCCACACATGATGGGTCGATGGAAGCAGCATCGGTAGGGTTCAAAATTAGCGGTCGCCAAATGCGAGTGAAAACAGCGGCGTGCGAGTCAAAACCCTTCCCTTAGTAGCCCGCCAGGCTAGTCAAGAAATTGTTCCTTTTCACAATAAATGAGGGGTACAGTTGTAAAATCCCAAAGAGAGATTATTTTTAAGTTCATAAAATGGTTTAGCAAGTCTTGATATTTGCTAGATTTAATGTGACCGCGATCGCGATCGTTCAATTCATAGTAAACACGCACGCACTTCCCTTAACCACATGGTAGTGAGTAGCCAACGTTTGCCCGCACGCACACAACACATGGTAGTATTATTGTTCAGTACAACAGCAGGTCCAAAGTCCATCCTAACCAACATTCCGCACGCTGTGATTGGCCCGTCAATAAATTCATATTCATAAGGAAGCTTGGCTAGCCTCCAACTCCATACACGTTCACGAGTCGAGTAAAGAATTGCTGCACAACGCGGCGCACGCCCGTGGATTCTGTACTATACACAGCGTTGGGTTCAGGCTATTCAAGCATCGACAACTTTTGCCGATAGAGGGCGTTGCAGGGCAAAGTTCATTGAATTTTTTCTCAATGTGTGTCGTCGATCGATCGTTAACACGAAGATTTCATTGCAAAAGAAGTTCTATAAAACCGATTCTCAAATTTCAAATCCATGAAAATGGTTGTTGATGAAAACAAGTACTATTTAGGGCAGAAAATAGGGGATAAGATCGTTAAAAAAAAAACGCTACGAAAATTGTGTGCATTTAATAATACACGTAGGCTAGTGGAAAAACTTGCGGGCAACCCAAAATTTAAGTTGTCTCTAGTGAAAAAAAAGTTAAGGAAATAGGCCTTTTTCATATTAAGTTTTGGAGCGTCTTATTCTTTAGTTATAGACATTCTGAAAGTAGCCTTGGCCTGAAATTAAGCCTTAAAAAACACACAAATAAACCTGTGTCACAGGGTTAAATTTTCAACAATATTTAGGCATTTTAAAATTTGCTATACAAAATTTATGGACTGCTATGCAATATTTTGAGATTGCTATGCAAAAAAAAAAATTGCATAGCAGTTTTGCTATGCAAAAATTTGGGACCAAATCGTTCCCTGTAATTGATATACGCGCTCAGGATTGGTGAAGTATTTTTGTAATAGATAAAAATGCCAAAGAGTTGGGCAAATCACTCTCCTTAATTCATTGTTTTGATTTAAGGAGAGCGATTTTAAAATCGCTCTCCTTAATTCACCTTTTGATTTAAGGAGAGCGATGCACAGCTCTCCTCAGATTTATTAAAATGAAGGCCTGCATCGCTGGTCATTTTTTCTTTCCGACAACCTATTGTTTGCCAAGCAATGAGCCACGTGGGAAACAGACTGGGTTAATTTTGAATAAGTTTGAGTTGAACAAAGAAACATTCACTAGAGCAGGACTTACACCAGCAAGCTCCGGATTGTCATCCTGATGCTCTACCAACTGAACTACATATCTACATTAGCCCTAATGTTGGCAGTCTCCCTATGACCGCGTTCCCACTGGATCCACAATTATGAGATCCTGACCCCGCAAAAGGATTAGTCGCAGACGTGAATCGCGGTCGCGTTCCCACTAGAGTATGATCGCGCATTGATCTCCCTTTTGGGAACGGAAGTGGATTCAAAGTTCACCAACGCAGGTCGACCAAGTGGGCAGTGCGCAGGCGCAACGTATCTATGGCGACCACACAGTGTGTTTTGAATTTCTTGACTGGCCAAGATGTCCTAAAAATTGCCCAGCTCCTCGTCCGACCATAGTTTGCCACGCTTCTCATCTTTTTGGGAGGTTTTTTTTGACGAATTTATGGGACGTTTATTGCTAGGCGCTGCCATCTTTAAAGAACGTGCACGTATGAATACAATGCATCCAAAATTAAAGCGTGGGTTTGGGCTTAGTGTGGATGCGTTGTACAGAACGTGTAGTTGGTATCGTCACGTGACGTCAATACTGCTTTATGCTTTACTTGCAATTCATGTCACCAAATGCGTGGTGCTTGCTGGGAATAGAAGAAAAAAGAACACCATTTTCGCGCCATTCGGGCCTACCGTACCGGATGTTCGCCCTCAAATTGCGGGGTCTGATCGCCCTTTGCGTTCCCACTAGACTTTTGATCGCCCATTAATCCACAAGGGCGATCAGATCCCGCTTTAATCCTACTCCCGAGGTGGATCAAAATTGCGGGGTCTGATCCTGATCGCCCTCGCGTTCCCACTTACGCTTGATCGCCCTTTGATCGCCCTTTTCGAGAAATTGCGGGGTCTGATCGCCCTTTTCTCAAATTGCGCGATCAATGCGGGGTCCAGTGGGAACGGGGCCTATTTTGTCAGTATCTTCAGTTGGGGTGTCAGTCAGAAGCCATTCAACCTGTAACTGCTGCATAGCCAGGGATCGCACCTAAGTTTATGATACAACCTGGGAAGCAGCAGCAGGGGGTTACCTTCAGGGGATGTGACTGCTTATTTCAAATATCAAGTAATAAACCACAAGGGAAACTGACAGTAAATTTGATACTTTTGGGGGTTGAACAAAGATTACTGTGCCGCGTTCTACCAACTGAGCTACATGTATCTAGCCCTCATGTTGGCAGTCTCCCTATTTTGTCAATATCTTTGTTCAGGGTTCCAGTCAGAAGCCATTGAACCCATTACAGTGATTACAATGATTTACAGTGAATAAAGATAGTCAATAACATTTTCCAATTCACTGGTTTCAAAGCTTGGGGTTAAACACCTCATTTCGCATCCTTGACTCCCACCCCCCACCCCTCCACCCCTCTCCACATTTTGACTAAAACTGTTTTGGTTAATGTTTGTGACCTCACTTCCTGTTGTTATCTTAACGAATTAAGCTTCATCCGATGAATGGGGGCAAGGATCATAAACCTCCCCACTATTCACAACAAAGCGTCCCCTACCCTGAAGCTTTCCAGGTGGTGGTCCTACTTCAATCATCAGTTACATAATCCCAATTACAATTCAAAAAAAGTCCTCATGCCATCAACACCACAATGTTTTCCTTACTACAAATCCACGCTCTGTTGCACACTGAACAATCGATAAAAATCGTCCGAGCATGAGCATAGACATAATAATAATAAAGACGGAAATAAAGTGAAATACACAAAGACACTGCTGAGCATAAATTAAAATGCACCTGTTGGATATTCTACTGGAAAAAAGATGCCTCAAACAAG
The DNA here is from genome assembly GCA_023634235.1 of Pisaster brevispinus. Classification (NCBI taxonomy): domain Eukaryota; kingdom Metazoa; phylum Echinodermata; class Asteroidea; order Forcipulatida; family Asteriidae; genus Pisaster; species Pisaster brevispinus. The sequence goes on from JAMKCF010000017.1 coordinate 5,971,441, forward strand.
GTACTCATAAGATTGTTAGTGACGTGATCACCCAAAAAATAAATGAATACAAAATAATAAAAATAAAGTCCTTAACGTTGATCTCAAGTTCTCAACAATCCAACTTTCAAAAGACAACTCCCGACTACTTGCTCACTTAAAACTGCAATTTAGCCAAACTATGTTTTTCTATTAAAAACACTTCCCTACTACAAAATCCTTCTGTATCCTTCTCTTTGCCACAATGAAGGATTTAGATTGACTGACAGCTGTGTAGCAAGTCTGGAATTACATGGTCCCCGTTGCCCTGCTGTCTTGGCCTTGGTGGCCCTTCAAAATGTTCCCATAAGCCCTTTTCACACGACGAAAAAAACGAACATTCTTTGCGAAATTTTACAATTTTTTGTAAAAAATTACAATTTGGGCTTCGTGTGAAAGGACAGTAATATTTTACATCGCCTACATTCCTTGCGAAATTTTCGCAAACCTTGCGAAATTTTGTAGTAGGTCCCGACCTCCGACAAAATCTTACGCTAGCGTAATTTTTCGCAAGGAATCTAGTCAAACCTTCGTGTGAAACGATCCGTTGTTTATTGACCGACAATCATCGCGAAAGCGGTATTAACACGCATGCGTGAAGAACATTCGGGAGCCGACCTTTGTGTGTTTACACACCGTCACCGGGCACTGGTCACCGTTGCGACCATTTGCCACCTCGTCCGCGATTTCCCGCCAAACATGGCCGTTTTGGGTCAAACCATTCATTTTAGATTGGGTGGTTTCCTTCTCCATAATGTTTATCAAGGCAATCGTTTCCTCGTAGCACCAAGATTTCTTGGCCTTCTTTCTCTTATCTTTGGTTGATGTCGTCACCGGTCGTTTTTTTGGAGGATATTACGGGCATAGTATTATGAATGGACTCCCCAACGTCTTCGTGAGTGTCAGCAGCCATTTTGAAGAATGTTTACATGGTTTATTTTTTACCGCAACACACTGTGCACAGCGGCATACGTCATCATTTAGCTGGTACTAGCGCTGTTTAAGAACAAAAACTTTATAGTTCAGTGGTAACCAGCTAAGTCTGTACTCTCGTCTCATGGAACGTGGTCACATTTTTACTTGGTGTCGTGTGAAAGCTTGCGAAAGCGGTCAGGCGTGGGATGACTTCAGTGCTCGTTAAATTCGTTGCAAGGAATGTTGGTTTTTTGTTTCTCGTGTGAAAAGGGCTATAGACTAAAAAGATTTTCCACAGGAAGTGCCCTTTGCCATGTGAAAAATGTTTGCCCTCTCAAAGTTAAAATTCCAGGCTGCTGTGGGCCGATAACCAAATACACAAATGACGAATGTAGTCATGTGACTCATGGTGGGTATACGATGTAAACAAAATAAGCAAGCGAAGCGTTGTGTGCATGGAAAAGCGTGGCTGCTTCTGACCCACAGCTGAGGCACTCAAAAGCACTCAATACATGTACATTACATGTAGTACTTAGTTATACCCGACCCTAAAATTTACTGCCGGCCCTAAGCTTTTTAGTGGGCTTGGAAGAAAATTTTAACAAATAACAAAATAGAGATGCCCTTTACAAAGAAGAAAATGCCTTGGTGACCTTGCGCTTTCAAGAACAAAGCATCAGGACTGTAAATTCATTTTGTTCATGCACTGTCGCTGAATACAGTCACTCTGTGAAATCTGGTTAGTCCATTTCACTAGCTATTAATCACCTCCTGAATTGGAATAGTCCTCAATTTCACCTTGTGAATACATGTATATTCTGCGACAATGCACTCACAAGCATTCAATATTTGTGTCAAATAATATCAATCCAACGAAGGCTGGCGTTGTTTAGGCACTCTAAACAAAATGTTCTGTTTCTGGCTACCTGACCCTAAGTTTACGCCCTAAACTTTTTATTGGGCTTGGAAAGCAAAATATAATAATAATAAAAGAATTATTTTAAAAAAAATAATAATTGTAAACAGGGACAAAATGTCTGACCTTGATCAGCTTTAAACATGTTTTTAACAAACAAGAAATAAAATCCATAAACTCAATTTGGCAAGAAGGGTATTTTTACACACTCACCAAATGTTTCAGACTGGTCAGACAGTGGTTGGTAGATAATTAGATAAACAATTACTCAGATTGTTGAGTGGATAATCTTCATTCTAATTCTTAATCCATTCATTGTGTGTGTACATATGTAATTTATGGGCAATTAGGGTATTTTAATTACACACTAGCCAAACTTATCAAATTGTTTTCTTTTAATTTCCGACTGACTGAACTGATTTATAAATGACAAGTACAACCACAAACTAAACTTTTTTTTGGGGCAGCCTTAATCAGTCAGTAATCTGAAATCCCTTTGACATTGAGTGGTCACTGGTCAAACAGCAGTTGGTAGTTTATTAAATAAACAATCGCTCAGACTAGATAATCACTCAAGTAGATAATCTTCATTCCCTCTTAATCCATTCATTGTGTGTTTATGCAATCTGTGTTGATCACTGTTGGCTCCACATCCACACAATCCATGGAGGTCAACAATGACAAAAAACCCTTTCCCATGAGAGCAATTTAGCAAGGGTTCCTTGCTAATTTGTAGCATGGCTGTAACATTTTACAAAATATACCTAGTGTGAAAGGACAACAATTTTTGTACCATCCAGGGTCCCTTGTAAAATCTTGTCTAACATTGCTACATTTTGTCATAGGTCCAGACCTACGACAAAATCTTCCACATACATGTAGCGCACAATGGTTGTTAGTTTTTTAGTTTGGCCATGTGAAAGCTTGCAAAATCAGTCATGCACGGTTACAACAAATAAACAATCAGCGCTAGAAAGTTTGGCAGGCCTTGTCTCAGATTTTGCTAGCATTAACATTTCTGAGATATGACCCCCCTAAAAAATGAGGCCCCGCCCCTTCAAATTTACTTTTTGTGTTTTTGGCATTTTTAGAGGTCTGTATCTACAAAAGAAATAGATATACTACAATTTAATATAATAGGGATATCTGGTATCCCATTAACTAGATTCTACCACAAAAAGTAGCAAAGGTCATTTGTGTATCAAGGAATCTATTTGATGGGATACCAGATACACTTTATAATAAATTGTAGCCATATATTTTATCTCCATTTGTAGATACAGACCTCTAAAAATGCCAAAAACACAAAAAGTAAATTTGAAGGGGGCGGGCTTCATTTATTAGGGGGGGTCATATGTCAGAAATGTTAATGCTAGCAACATCTGAGACGGAGACTGCCAAACTGTTCAGGATTTTAGGTGAGTTGGCACGGAATGACCCTGTCACAAAATCAGTCAAGCGGAAATAGATGAAAAGACGATTAAAGCATCACAGTGGAGAACAGCAACATGTGGTAGAAAATGCAAAGTATTTTAACAATAACAATAATATGACATTTTTTCTACAAAATTTCCAGTAGAAACTTTGAGAACAATATTAGTTAGTTAGTAGGCAGAGATCCTTCAAAATAAAGTGTTCACCTTTTCACTTGATTGATTTGACAAAAACCAAAATCAGTTATACTTGGGTAAATTAGATATTGTTTTCCGACCACCAATTCACAAGTTATGACCAAAAATGTAATTTTATGTATACTTATTGATATTACCAGTACTAGGCCTATTTTTTATTTAGTGAAACATTTGAGGGAGTGGTTGCAGAACTGCAGTTCAGTTTTAGTATTTGTTTGTTTGTTTGTTTGTTTGTTTTTATTTGTTTAAAAATAGAGATGATCTTCCCTTTTATAAGGGAATTTTGCAAACTCCCACAAGATGCCAACCTGGCAACAACTAAGCTCTCTCAAGAATACAAACATTTGTTTAATGTCTTCTCTATGATTATGAATTGCACTCTAGTTAATCAAGAAATTGTGATTCAATAACTAGACGACAGCACATTGAAATTATTCTAGTCAACTGTGAAATAAGTGGTTAGCTTGGTAGGATTCGAACCCAACACCTTGTGTGTAAGTGTCGTGATTTGCAAGTCCTGCTCTAGTCTAACCACTGGACCAGAGTAGCGAATGGGTTCGACATCTTTTCAAAACATATTTTACCATAATCAGTCATCTGAAGTGGCTCTCCTGTAAATGTCTGGTCAACCAGCATCTTCGTCACGTAGCCCTGGGTTCCCGTTTTAACTTGACGATGCTGCACGACGGCCGAGACACCGGCCAAGACGCACTCGGTAGCCTGCGCTGGGATGGCAAACACATCCTCCCCGTTGATGGATGACTCCGTTCTCACCAGATTTCTCGGCATGATTTCAGTGTTGCCGTAATCAATAAAGAATGCAATGACATCATTTCCGGTGACGTTGTCGATGCGAGCACGATACCACTGCCCATCTTCCAGGTACTTCGCTATGCAGCGTTCACCCACTTGAAGTGTAATGTGTGATGATGGGCTACCAGCGAGCTGAGCCATGTACTGAAACTTCTCACTTTGGCCCTCAATGGCTTCTACACCACTGGGGTCAAGTTGAGTCCAAAAGTTAAACAGGCCCGAACTCTTGTCCGTGTATGCTGCAGTAACGTACACCTCCATTTTAGAGCCAATTTGGTCTAAAATCTGCTTGGAAACACTGCCCATGTTAGTTCTTCAAGTTCTATGGGCTGCACAAAGTGTATAGGAAAGAATTTGAAAGTATTGCAAACTCACATTTCTGTCGTGACAATTCGGGTAAGTATCTCACTTCTCAGATGTCAATCCACGCACTTTTGAAGCCCGCGTGTTGGACATGAACTACACGCTTTAAAAAAGATAGTGCACTTTACACCCGAGGTTGGACGATGCTATACATTTTTAGGGATGGTTAAAAAAAACACGGGAAAATAATACGTACCTTCCTACAAAAAGAAAATCAAGTGTTTTAGAAACTATAAATTTGACTTTAAGATAATATTTCAATGGTAGATTGGTAAGAAAGATATACATATGTTTTCATATTTGTGCTGCAAATATAACTTTAGCTAGTTTAAATACCCCCCTCATACAATACAGCCTCCCACAGCCTGTACGCAATTAATTTCAGGGGAAATTAATATGTTCCCCCTTTCATTTGAAGCGTTTGGTAATTTCACGTTTCCTTTGAAAATATTTGTCCATTCGCCCCAGATAGTTGACCAGAGTTTAAACATTAATTTGATAACGGGATGTTTAGCGTCCTCTGGCAATTAACCCATGGCCAGATTGGTGCCACGAAATCGTGCGACGCCTTTCGCGGGTTTGTACCTGTAGTTATTTCCCACATTACGCTGCTGGCCATGGTGCAAATATAGAGGGCGCCCTTACGAGTCAAACATAACGGGTTTGGGGCGAGTGTGCACCACCAGACATATAATACCTACAAATTATAGGTGGTATAATGGTCTGTGGGTGCATGGAGGAAGAAACCTCCATGGTGGGTGCACTCTTCCTCCATGGTGCACCACACTAACTCTCTTAGCACACAATGCTAAATATTCAAAAATTAACCCCCCAAAATAACCCACTTGAAAACCTGTCAAATATATTTTCTGACAGCTGAACTTCAGACTTCTTTTTTATTTTTGGCAGGTCAGACGTTTGGAACTTTTTTGCTATCACCCCATCCAGAAAGTACCACCCCAGAAATGTTTGCCTTTTCCCAAACCGACTTGATACCAGTTTCATGAAGCCATCCCTCCACGTCCCAAGCAAAAATATATAGGACCACCTTTAGAGCCTGAATTGGTTGAATTCTCCTCAAAACTTTGAAGCGAAGAATTCCCAGATTGTGGTAACTTGTCTAAATTACACAATCTACAATTGCATGACCCCCCAAAAATGATTAGTTAAAAGTAATTGAGGGCCTATAAATGATGATAATTAGTTTGGCGCATGAGTTTGCCTATTTAATGTAGTGAATGGGGGGGGGGGTAATTATTAAGTATATATAAGTGTAGGCCAAGGAAAATTGAATGTTGGGTTTTCGTCCAACCATTTCCCGAGATTGATAAGGGGAATTTTTTTGCAATACCCATTATCCATTATTATTCAAAACCTGTCAAAATGCAAGAGTGTTTCAAATTGCCCCCCATCTCAATTGGCCAACCAAATAATTACTTATTTTTTTCCAGGCTTCAAAATTACCCTATCTTTACAGCTTAGAGATATTTGTGGGTTATCTTTAGGCAAATTATTTGTAAAAAAAAAAAGTAAGTGTAAATATGCATTTGCTGGAGAGTAAGGATTTGACTGAAAACTTCAGCCTAGTTTTTATAACTTTTTGTTGTACTTTTATGTTACATTATTATTTGATATGAAAAGATTAATAACATTGAATAATGAACAATTTCCACAAGTAAGGTTTAAATTAGTCAACGGACATTGATGAGTAAACCAATTTTCATTGGCCTTTGGTGTTAAATCACAGATCCAACAAATGCAGTGATCATCACACATGAATTCTCTTTAAAACCTATCGAACTAAACATTTATCATATTAGTTCCCAAGCAAAGTACCGTAGGCCTGTGCGGAAAAAACAAAACACACACATTTTTGTACATTATTTTATGACATGATCATTTTATTTCAACAAATACAATGTATGTACATATTTATACATTTTATATAGCTATTTACAATTACACCATTAGATTAGGTTTGCAAATCATAATATGCCCTTTCCTTATCACCTGCAAAAACAAATCAGGTTGGATTGATTGATACAAACATAGCATGGAAACAGTTTGACGCTAATTGGAAGCAAAGCTAATTATTTTTGGGGCCTCCATTGCACCAAGATTCTGAACTTCAACATCCTTTAATTTACTGTGTATAAACAGAGTTTGGTAACTACAGGGCCATTCAGAATGGTCAATGTTTAACAAATTAATGGTTTAATTCAGAAGTCAATTGTACAAACTCTATTTTCACCCTGAAGAATTCTCTTTACAGCAAAATAAGTATTGAAAAATTGTCTTACTTCTTGATTTTCCATAATCCAAAACTAATTGAGATTGGTTAATAAATGTACAAGTTCTCGACCTTTCTGCCCTGAGTGTGATCTATAAAATCAAACACTTTTTTGTACACAAACATACGTGCTCCATAAGTGCTTTGAAATTTACGATCTTTCCACTACCCATACTCCCTTCGAAGCTATGAGGCCATCTCCCTTGTGGTGAACAAGTCACGCAAACTAGCTGGTGAGAGAGCTTTTTCCACTGCTGCCTCTCGCTTATGGAACGGTCTTCCTGTCCCCCATTAAAAACGCTCAGACTGTTCTGTCCTTCAAAAAGGGTCTCAAGACTCATTTGTTCTCCAACCTGTAGCTGGTTGTCACTGTCACTTTGGTGACAGTGACACCAAAGTGACAGTGACAACCAGCTACTTTAGTCTTTCTTTTCTCCTTAAGCGCCTTGCATCCCTTGGTAATTTGGCGCTATATAAATCCAGTTATTATTATTATTATTATTATTAATTTGACTGGGTTGCATAATGGCAAACCTGCTTTTTTTTATAACTACCATTGGAAAGATTTGATCTTTCTCTTTCCAAACATTGTCAACTTGGCTGTGGATGGTGAACATGGACAAATCAAAGGCCATTGTGTTCGTGCTTGAGTGCATTTTGTGCATGGGATCTTCGTCGACTAACAAAGTCCCCTGTGGTAAGCTAGACAGAGTTCAGATCATTGAAACGAAGAGGTTATCCTGCTTTGTTGGGAACATCAAAAGGATGCCAAACTCCAGACGCCCAAAGATCATTCTGGAGGAAGGCGCAGCTGGAAATAGACCTCGCGGATGACCACCCATGTGCTGGATTGACACCAATCAATCAAGCTGTAGCATCAGAGGTATCCAACTCTTCAACAGAAGTCAGCAGGAAGGCTGAAAACTAGCAGTTCTGGAGAAGTTTTATTGTGCAGAACCTGAGAGGAAGACCTACTACTACTACTACAGTAAGGAGAAGGTTCGACCCTAATCACGATCGTCCCTATCGTGGCGTTTCTTGTGTCGATGTTTATCCTTCTTCTTCTTCTTCTTGTGTGATTTATTGAAGTTGCTACCAGATGTCGATTGCAAGCCATGGTCGTGGGATTTGTCCGAACTGCTGCGATTCAGTTTGGGGATACGATATTTGAAATCCATGGGTTTAGAGAGACCTGTTAAGAAAAAACCATATATTTCTGGTAATGAAACAAAGGATGCCTGGGCTCAATTTCACAAAGAACTAAGATTCATTATAAGATGAGTTGTCAGCATCCCCATAGTGATTTGTATTATGACGTCACACTTTGCTTAGCAATTAAGATTGATACACAGTTAAGATTGAACTTAAATCTTTGTGAAATCAGCCCCTGATTCAGTGAACTTAATCACAACTCACTAGCCTGAGGAAATCTGTTAAGAAAGGTGCTTGCTATGTGAACCAGAAGCACCGGGGTTAACCCCTACTCTTCCACAATAAGTGTCTTGAGTTCTTTTGTGTGCACTACCAATCCTAGTACATGGGACCTACAGCTTAATGTCCCATCCAAAGGACAAAGCAATCATGGAGAAGTATCTTGCTCAAGACTGGGACTCGAACCCACACCGTGCTCAAGGGCATTGATCGCTACTGAAAAGTAGGGGGGACGGGTGAGCAAGTCTTGAAAAAATACATCTAACATAATAGGCCCAAAATACCATTCTGTGCGTGGTAAAAAAAAAAAAAAAAAAAAAAAAAAAAATGAAAAAAAAAAAAATTCACCATTTGTTCGCTATTATTTTATTTGAACAAAAATTGTAATGAAATATTAAATCAAGAAAATGGTGTATATTTTTTATATTTTGTTGCATATTTCTAATGAACAGTCAATCAAAAAGTGGGGGGGGGGGGACATCTGATATGCTGTCCCCTCCAGTCTAAAAAGTGTCCCCCCGTCCCCCACCCATCGACGCCCTTGACCGTGCTGATCAGAAGCACCAAAGCTTGAGTTCGCTGCTCTTAAACTGACAAGCCACAATATACAGGTAGTCTTCATAAGATTGATTGTATACGCTATAGAAAATTTCAAAAACAATAACCTTAAAAAGAAAAAAACCCATCTAGAATGTACCAAAGAAAAAAAATAATTTTGTTCAAGAGACAGCAAAAACACATTAACTGCCCAGAGTGAACTTAAGAACACAGAAACAAAAGGACAAGACGAAAAACAAGCAAACAAAACAAAAACAACAAGTCTGTGAACAACAGACAAAGACAATCCAGGTTAGCCAGTCTAATTTTGCTGTGCTAAGCTTCTTTTTTTGTGCTAAAGCAGCTCTATGAAATTGGAGCCCTGGGGTGGATTTCACAAAGAGTTAAGACTAGTCTTATCTCGAGTTAGGACGAGTTACTCGTCCTAACTTAGGACTAGCCTTGAGTTTTTAATAACTCCTAGGACTAGTCCTAAGTTAGGACTATCTTCGTGAAATCGACCCCTGGTCTTATGTAACAAATAAAGACTACAAGTAGCTTAGTTGCGGTACCATATATCCTCCATGGACTTTAGAGGCCTGATACTTCTTCGGTGTAAGAGCAGGGCAGTTTTTCCTTAGCTTAGGGCACCTTTATGAAGGAAATTAAATTCTTTCTGGAACTTTTTTAAGGGTACCAAGGCAATCACCAGACCCAATTTCATAGAACTTCTCAACCACAAAAAAACCCCACTAAGCGCTAATACTTTCGCTTACCAGAATAAGATTACCAACCAAAATGCCATGTCACAAGTAACATTATTTGACTGGTTTCCTGAAAATAGAGAGAAGCCAAAAACCCACTGACCCCAAAAATCTGCATAACACTGACCTGGCAATGATGGGGGGTTAGGTAACATCTCCTCCTTGACCCTGACACTTGATGCTGACGGCGTGCCAGGCTCCGTCTTTATCTGCTTGTGGATCGGTGAGGCCTGGTCGGTTTTCTCCATTGAGGGCGCTTCATCATCATCATCAGAGGAAGACTCGGAAGACATGACACTACCCTGTGTCTCTAGAGTGGTTTTCTGTATTGTAAAAATTTGGAAGAAAAATAAAATAAAATAATAGTGGCTTCTTATAAAGTGGTCAAATATGTCACTCAGTGGTGCTCATGGCATTCCAACATTATTACTCCTGGTCACCGAGCGATGTATTGCATTCCTCAAACCATCTCAGCTCCCTGGGGAGTATACAACCTGTGCTGCCCAATATGCAGCGCACCAAGCTAAATCAATCGCAAGAACCATCTCTGCCCTCACAGGTACCCATTTACCCCTGGGAGAAGAGAAGTAATTACAGTTAAAGTGTTTTGCTCAAGGAAACAAGAGTCATGACTGGGATTCGAAACCACACCCTGATGGCGTAACCACCAGAACTTGAGTCTGATGCTCTAAAATCACTGGGCCACGACACGCCACAAGTTAAACAATTACACAACATTTTTATTTGTGGCATATAAAAAAAAAGAAGAGTTTGCCGAGAAGTAGGCAGATATTTCTCGTCTCAAGGTTTACCTTCCTCTTGGGGGCGGAGTCTGCCACATCTTCTTCATCGCTCTTTAATCCGCCACGCTGCTGTGACGATGATGGGAGAGGTGAGATACTCTTCCGTTTGCGATCTACGTTGCTCTCCGAGCCTGAATTCTGACTCTCCTCTTTCATCTCTTCACTGTCGTTCTGTGAGGATGAGCAATTGAAACTTTAGATTCTGCGTTTAGTTTATCCGTGGGTAGGTTTAAAAAGCTACTTAAACCCTATCAGTAGTTTCTTTTAATTGTATTATTTTTTATGAGATATCGCCCACCTCACAAGGCCGGACGGCCACTTCAAGGTGAGGGCTACACTTAACTGATTTGGGCTGCCGACCCAGATCAACTGTCACCAGGGGCACGTTGCCACCTACTCCTGGGTCTGAAACAGGGTTACCCCCTTCACAGTCTGTAAGGATGTAGGCAAGGGTTTCATCCACTAGGAGCCTGGTTGGCAGAGCAGAGTGCACTACCTTCCCAACATTTTAAGAAGCAATTATGGTTAAGTGCCTTGCTCAAGGACACAAGTGTGATTACCGGGTTTCGAACCCTCACTCTGCTGCTGAAAACACCAGAGCTTGGGTCCGATGAACTAAACCGCTCAGCAAGGACACGCCAAAGTTAATCAGTGTGGGTTATTAAGACTGCACTCAGAAGACTTGACAAAAAAGATGGTGTCAACATTCTAAAGGTCGATAGACCCTGTTGCTTAGGCGGTGAGTAAGAGTGTACTTTCTCAAAAGAAAATAAGAAATCCCAGCATTTTATCAAAATGTTTGTTGTCTTTGTTTGGTAATGGTTTCATTGTAACAGCAAAGTCTCAAAAAAATATATAAATATTCTAGAAATTCCAAATTAAACCTGTGGTTGAGCGTGTAATTTTTTTCAGAAAAAAATGTTGTTAAGTGGTTAAAAGTTATCAAATCTAAAAAAAAAAAAAATAAATAAATAAAAAAAATAAATAAAAAAAAACGACTGCTGGAAGATTGAAGTATCTTGATCAACGAGTTGTGGAACATGAATGTGACATGTGACTTACCATGCAAATGCATCATGTGACCAAGCACAATGTGACAGTGTCATGTGATCTATACTTACCAGGGATTGTGAATCACTCTCTACGGATTCGTCGTCGGGGATTATAATAGACGGATTCAGCATGGTTCGTTTCTCCTTTAAATTAAGGACCAAGCCAAGCTGCATGCAGCAAACAAAAGATTAAACAAAATGCTGGGTGCAGTTACACGGTCATTGCTGTAGGCTGGGGCGGGGGGAGGGGGGGGTGAGTCTTGGATGGGTTTGGACACATGATGGGGAAGGGAATGGGCAAGGCAACACGAAAATGGGGAAGAGGTTGAATCTTAGGGAAATGGGGGGGGGGGAGATTTCAGCTGATGGAAAGGCAGGGGGGAAGCGACTGGGCAGACAGGCTCATGGAAAGAAATTTGTTATGTACGGAAGCCAGTGAGCTGATCAACGTAAAATTTAAAAATAAATGCAAACCCGCTTTTTGGGGCTTTAATTGAAAATCATATACAAAATGAACAGAGTATTGGCACAGACCTGCAGGTAATTTGATAAGTTCTGGCAGGACTGATTTGAGAATAAGACTAAAGAATACACAGAATGAAATGTATAAACTGGAATTATTTGATTCAAAATTCAACCATGTAAACGTCAAAGCTTGATTTATAAAGTGGGTGTTTCTCCATGTTTTGAAATTCATTCAAGTTTAGATTTCCAATCCTTGTATTTTACACTGTGCAAGTCTCGCAAAAATTCAAACTTCTGAGACGAAGTTGGTCCAAAAATATGAGTTTCACGTGTGCGTGAGCCTGTTTCTTCAATTACTTTAGTTTAACATAGTTTGTGGCAACAAATATTATCAATTTAAACACATGTAAGGGTTGCAAAAATTCAGGAGTGATTCACTGAAGACAGACTGCATTTAGTCTAGAATCATGGAGTTAAATTAAGCATCCTCGCCCCAAGTGTTAATATTGTTTAAATGTTAATTTCAACCAATTATTTAAACTATATAAAAAAACAAATTGTTTTTATAATAAAAACTGCTACGAGTGTTTCTATTGTCAATAGTTCTGCATAAGTACGTTTGGCTTCACAAGAAAAAGGAAGTCTTTGTTTGAATTGTTTTCTCAACTTCCAATACGCGCGAGACTTGCACAGTCCATTAAATTGTCAACCACACACATTCCTCAAAAATTCAACTTTTCTAATTTCACATGACTTTAAGTATGGTGGGGGGAGGGGGAGGGGTTTGAAAATGAAGACATCCATAGATTCGTGAGTTAGTTACTTTTTTTGACAAACAATATAGCAGCATGCACAAAATGGTCATAAATAACATGCAGATATTTTGAGGACACATTGCTGGTGTTCAATATAGACCAATCCGTACGCAACAGTTTCCCCAAGTTCCTGTGAACAATATATTACCACTGCCAGCGTCCCGGCAATGGGGGGGGGGGGGGGGCCTGGCCACATCACTTCCATCGCACTTAAACTCGCCTACTGTCTGAGTCATTTTCAGGATTCAGTTTCTGTTTAGTTGCAAATATTGATGGTCAGTGTTCTACATCGCTATGTCATGCTGTCCTGGTCAGGGAAATTGTGTAAATCGTTGAGGAAGAAACTTATTTTGAATAAAAAGTAAAAGCGGCAACAGTTTTCTCAGGTCTTTGCGTACAAAATCTTGCACTGCTTAGCATCCCAGCAATGGCGGCGCAGCGAGCATCACATGCGCGTACGGATTGGTCTATGGACTGTATGGAACTGTTTGGTTTTAAACATGACTGCAGCACCTTCTTACAATACAATGTGGAGTCAATACCTAAATGAGATACTAAAAGTATCCCTGTCCTTGAAAAAAAAAAAGTGCATAACTGTAGGTTTTTTGCTCTCATTAATGATTTCTCGGGCATGATATTTAGCCCATGGGAAAAAAAAGTAGAAAGATGCATTAAGTAAAAGGGCTGACCATATCTTTGTGCAAGTGGAAAAACAGTCTCCTAAAATAGCACCAAGTTACGCGCGAGTTTAAAATTAGCAGAACTGAAAAAAAAAAAGCCCGGATGTACAAACAAATACGTATGCGTCAAGTTATATATTTTTTCTTCAAAATTGAGATACAACGTTTTTGCAATGATGCGATGACATGGTGTTGGTCTGTTATAGTTTTCCAGGCTATTTATTACCATTTTCTGATTTTACTGAAGCCCCTCCCCACTAAAATAAGTCAGCAATCAGATTAAAGTATGATCGATAACATAACTTTTTCTTAAGAGTAAATAAAAAGAAAGAAAGGGAAGTCAGGAAATGCAGGATGAAAAATAATGAAATTCATGAATTGTTACAAAAAAAACCTTGGGGATGGAAGAGGGTTTACCACCAACCTCAGGTATCGGTAGACACGACGGACGACTTCTGCCGTACAGACTGTGGTAGAAGTCAACAGCATCGCAGCGCAGCCTGGCATCGTGTGACGTACCACAGCTACAAAGAAAATGAGCGAGTAGCGCAGGTGAGTACAACAGGCCTGACCAAGAGGGCGAGAGAGTCATTGCTGGCAAGACAGTCTGAACCCAGGATCCACAATTTTTAGGAGGTATGTTGAAATGTTTGCAATTCTACCTTTAGGAGCCTCTGGGATTTAGATTTCAAAGAGGTTTCAGGAACAGAGTCCTTAGCACTAGAGAAGTAGATCAAAGAGGAGGATTTCTTTATAATTATGTGTGGAAAATACCAGCTGATTTTCTTCACCAGACCGACCTCAAAAGTCTGAATTCAGATAAAAATATAAAATTTCTCATCCCTTTTGCTTTCGACGATTTGTTATTGTTTTGGATTCCTTTTTCAATTCATTATGTTTTTGGACAATTATGAAAATAAGGTCACAAAAGGTCTCGACACGAGACCCTGAGACCTTTGCTACGAGACAGTCTTTAAAATCGAGATCTGGAAATAGTCAGGACCTCAACAAATTGGGTCTCAAGACCGGTCTCGATACCGAGACTGAACTCGGGGCCTACAACACTGGTGGTCTCTAAGGGGTTAACAAAAAAGTTTACTGTCAAATTATTTTTTCTTCCAAATAATATTGGGATTGTGTGGAGAGACAGTTGTCCTTACTTCATGAGCGTCCACAGTCTCTCAACCAGAGACTCATTATTAAGCGGCGATTCTTCTCTGTGCTTAAACGGCGGATTGTCGATGAGCATCTGGAACAAACGATGTCGGACCGATGGCATGGGATCTTGCTCAACGATGTCGAGAAGCCAGGAAAAGATGTCCGCATTGGCTTCAACTAAAGAGAACGAAAAATGAAAGTGAAACAATAAATAAAACATGATGAAAAGTCATGAGAAGGGTGCACTGTTATTCCCTGCAAGAGGATGTTCTGCTTGGGTGTTGATAGACTCTCTGCAACAAACTCAAAGGAAATTTCAAAAGGAAAACTTGATATGATTATATTTGGTCCTTGAAAAACAGTGGAAACATTTTATCAAGTACAAGGGCTGACCTACATGTACACATGGTGTGAGCTTTTATAGACTTTCCAGGCCTTATTAATAACAATTTTTCTGATTTTTCCAAAGGCAACAAAATTGGAAAAAAAGACTAAAGTAGGAAGAATATCGTGACTGTATATCACTGTTTTGGGGGTAAGTTTCATTAATTTTCACACACCATACAAGTCTGTTAAAATTTCATTTAATTCAGTGGTAAAATTATAGTGGAAAAACCCAAGAAAACCCCCAAACCCAGGTTATGTTAATTAGTTTAGATTATGTACGTTCCTATCAGGCTTACTCCGATTGCAAAAAAATGAAATAAGCAACAGGGACTTGTGAGGTCTTCCTTGACTTTGAGATGGAAAGGTAGAATTTTCCTGGAGGATTGGTACTGGTTTGAACTTTATAATCAGTGAGACTTTGGATTGATACTATTCAAATGCTTTTTTTCCTGATAATTAATCAGTTTTTAATTAATCAACATAATTTCCCTAGTAACTACTAATCCTGTACTTGTTCTTTTAGATTCAGGCCAAGTGTGTTTTGCCCTTGGTGGGTACTTGACTGGTCTTCAAGTGTTTTAACTAGCATTTGGCAAGCGGACCACCTGCGAGAGAATGCTGCTTTTGACAAATCACAGGATTTGATTTTTGTCATCCTGACCTTTGACATAATCAACGAGTGATTCCAACGCAGCCATTCTGATCTCTACAAAGTGACTATACTGAGCGTAGGTCTGGAACAGCGTGGGATCACTGGGGAGGTGGCCGTTCTTCTGGAGGGTGCGGATCGCTTGCAGGCAGCTGATGGTGACCCGGTGGTGGTAACACGGAAGGAGCTTCTCCAGATTGAGACAACGAGTTACCTCCTCAAGGACCATCTGATGAATTTGAGAAACCATACAGAATTATTATTAGCTGTTTCGCAGCAAAGCGCAGCGAAACAGCTCTTGTTTTTGTTAAAGTTTTTTTTATTATTATTTTTTTTATTTGTATGTTTCAGCCAAAAACATTTGTATGCGTTATTTTGCAATGTTCCCAATGAGCGATTGCAATGAAACTTTCAGTGATGAAAGGTATTGGTGCAATAATGATCCTAAAACAGTGATGTCATGATGACGTCATCACCTGTCACGTGACGTCATCTTAAAGTTTCCTTTTTTTAAATATTTGAAAATCTATATCAAATCAACCACAAGAGACCGTAGGTTTCTGTTTGCGGGATTGGGTGGGGATAAACTAGGTCTTCATTTTATTCAGTGTGCGTGACCTTACATGACCTCTACTTCCGGTCGAAACAGGAAGTGCCTTGTAATTCAAAAGTGGACATTTTTATGAAGTTGCTTTCAACGATGTTATTGTTTGGCAAGGGTGGGCAATTACAAAAAAAATACAGATGACGTCACAATACAAAAGAGCGCCCTCTAGCGGCAGGTTGAAAACTTATCAAAATGGACTTTTTGAAGATGTGTGTGGTGAAGTTTTGTGTAATCACTTCAAAATTTACACACATGTTGATCGTCAAGCAGCCATCATATGTGTGAAATTTCAGATCGATGACGTCATCGGGGGTCACGTGACGCGGCATTAAAGGTGCCTTTTTTAACGTCGTATATCTCCCTAAGTGTTAGTGCGATCATGTTAAAACTTGGTAGTTTGTTGGATATTGGCAAGTTCTTTTCAATTCTGAAATGACGTCATGATGACGTCATCACATGATTTTTTATGATTTTTTGAAAAAGTTATGGCGAAACAGCTTGGCATTTGTGCACAAATGCAATATGTCTAGTTATTATTTCATTTTATCACAGCATGCAAAAGAAAGATGGGTGGTCAGTTCGGTGTAGCGGTTTCTTTCCTCGCCTTCCACCTCTTGGGCACTGGTTTGAATCATGCCGGGGTCACTATGGGATTGGGTTTTCTGTGTGGGTTTTCCCAAGAATAATTCTCTGGGGTTTTCTTCCCTCATCTAAAACTGAAACTTCCTTCTTTGTCTTCTGTCCATTAGGTTCTTGGCTATGTATAGTGATTAAGTTCGCTTTTTTAATCAGACCGCGCAATGAGAGCCAACATTGCACGGAGGCCGGGGGCGGAGGCCCAACGAGATATGGCCGGGATTGTAGCTGGTCCTGCTAGATAGTCACGGAAAAATCATCTATTTCCACTTGACAGCTTTTGTTACATCAGTATATGTATTAATGTTTGTAGTCTTGTCATTCAGCCTTTGAGAAAGATTTTGCTAGGGTCGAAACGTCAGGCCACTAACTATTTTTTTACACAAATTTAAGGGGCTGACCATGTAAAGGGGGTGGAGCTTAAAGAGATCAGTCTACTGATTGGACGGTACCTTTGTTTCTGGAGTGAGATTCTCAACGCTGGTGCTCACCATAGCCACAGCTGGAGTTATCGTCTTAGTCAATGCGGTAATGAGTGCCGCACGGTAGTAGTTATCTGAAAACTGACCACGTCAAATCAAATCAAAACCACGTAATTCCGACTGAATGTTAGTGGAAGGGTTCAAGTTGAAAACAATGCTCTTTGTCTGGAGATGCTTTCACTCTTCTGCACCTTTTACCAGCCTCGCCACCATGGGCAGCGCACCGTATCGATACCTCTCGTCACTAACCCCTGGTAGGGATGTACTGAGAAACAACGCTGATTGGCTCCCAAGGGTGACTACTTTGCGTGCACGCTTGTTAAAAACTTGTGAGCGCTTGTATGGCGCTTAGTACACGCATGTGAAAATGAGGTATTTTTACGCGGTTTCATTTAAAATGAATCATGTTTTTACACGGTCACCCTAAACTGCCTACAGTTAGACATATCACAAGATCAAAGAAGAATGAGAGGGGACCAGTTGCTCTTTGACTTGATGCCTCTTTTGCGCTTTACCATACTTGAGTGGGCGCGTAGAGTGGATCAACCACAGGCCTAATTAAAATGTGCAAGATTCTAGCACATTTCATTGAACCAATTCCAGGGGTTCTGAGCGAGCAAGGCATGCTGAGAAAAAATGGCGTGGCGAGATCGATCACCCCTGGGAACGAGGTTGCCTGTTTACCTCAATGATCTTTTCACCGTTTATCATTGTGACAGCCGACTCAGTAAACTGCACTACAGAACTTTGTTTGCACGGGGAACATTCAAGTGAGTGATGTCAAGTGTGGACTGAAGAGTAAGGATTTATAAACAAAAAAGAGGAAGTTCAAAATGGATCCGTTCTCTAATAGGTGGCCAATGAAGTTCCCTGAGAGATGGAGCAATATGTTACCTCTCCCATCTTTAAACAAACAAAAATGGTTGGCCAGGGTGCCTTTGGTTACAGTGGTCCCCACCTATGGAACCAAACTCCCTCCAGAATTTGTCAGATGAAATTCGAGAAACTGTTGAAGACTCAACTGTTTAATTACCCTGTTAGCTCATTAATTTGTTTATTGTTGTCTAGTGTTGTCTAAGAAATGTGCGCTTTATAAGAACTTTATTATTATTAGTCACAGGAACCATTATCGGATGGGGTGCTTACAAGAAAGCCCACCATGGCGAGGCTGAAATGTTCCGTGTAGCGCTTACTGAAAGATCAGGCCCCCCCCCCAACACCCCCCATGCAAACAAATTATTTGTAACCTCCACAACCCTAACTCAGTGAGGTTTGCGGTAATACCATGTGAAAATCTCTTTGAGTAGTGTAGGTTCTGAAAAGAACCGGTGGTTAACGACTCGTTAGCCACCGGAGTCGTTAACCACCAGTTCTTTTCAGAACCTACACTACTCAAAAAAGATTTTCACATGGTGTTACCGCAAACCTCACTTAGTTATACTTCCACCATGCAAAGTTTCAAATCCTATTCCACAACCCTGACGTACTAATGGCAGAGAGAATGGCATACCTTGTTCTTGGTGTTGTCATTGTATTTGATCAGGTCCACCAGGAAATCAAGGGACTCTCTTGGACACAGTGAGTGACCGTTGCGTATTGTGGCAAGCGCTACGGGTAACGTCTAGTAAAATAACAGAAAGAAAGCTGGAACATGAAGTCAGGGATCAAGCTCAAGACGGATTAGTAATTGAGGCATTATGTGCCACTGGGCAGGAAGAGGTTAGAATCAGATTGAAATCTTAAATTGTTTGTGTATATTCTTGATTTTGGGTTAAAAAAAACAAACAACCCTGAGACCTTTGGATTAACATGCCAGCACCCTACCAACTGAGCCATCTATCCCTATGTTGGCAGTCTCCCCATTTTGTCAATATCTTTGTTCAGGGGTACCAGTAAGAAGCTATTCAACCTGTAACTGCTGCATAGCCAGGGATCGCACCCAAGTTTACAATATAACCTTGGAAGCTGCAGGTGAGGGTTCACCTTATTGACAAAATAGAGACCCCAACAGCATTAGGGCTAGATAGCTCACTTGGTAGAGTGCTGGCACGTTAAACCGGAGGTCAGCGTTTCAAATCCCGATCTAGTCAATTTTTCTCTGTTCCCCCCCCCCAAAAAAAGTTTATAAATAGTAAATCATTAAGTCTGAGGTTTTCCCAATAGGACAAATCATGTAAAGGTCTTTAAAATTGGAAACATTTTAAATAATTTGAGTTTTTTTAAGCACCTTTTGCAAGAAGTAGTCCATGAAACTATTGAAGTTGTTTTGTCTGACGATATCAGCGCAGGAGTAAGAGCCAAAGAGCTTCTTGAACATTGCAATAATAGCAGTGTGACCCATGTACGACGCTACCAGCTCGTTAGAGATCTGAAGGGAACGACAGGAAAATCAAATTATAAGAGTTGAAATCAAAGGCAAGTTGAACTCTGAGAGGTCTAGTATCCTCATAGAAATCAAACCTGAAGAAAGACGAAGCAATAATGGTCAAGTGTCTTGCTAAGAGAGGGGCTCCAAGGTCAAATTGAGTTTTGTAATCCACTCATTTTCCTGTAGAAAGAGTACTCATGAACAAGGAGAAAAAGTTACAAGTCTCTATTAAAACTCGCATTAAAATGTTGTAAAATATAATTTTATTTAACCCTTTCGTTACCGAATTGTTTGGACATAAACAACCGCTGGTGACCGCATTGTTTGACCACTCAAGCGTGAAGCACACATTCTTACACAACAGAAAGCTTTCATTCAAAGGCCATTTTTAAAAACTCCATTATCTCCTTGAAGATATTGTTTTACAGCAAAATAAGTAATAAAAAAGTTCTTCCTTATTGAATTCCCTTTCAAATAATCTAAAACTCATTGAGATTGGTCTAATAAATGTCAAAGTTCTTGGTCTTTCTTTCCTCGGTGCAATCTGTAATCTCAAACACTTTTTTGTACACAACCATATGGCGCTCCTTAGGTGTTTGGCATTTCGGATCTTCCTATTCCAATTTGAAGAGATTGCATAATAGCAACCTTATTTTATTTTACCCCATTGGAAAGATCCGATCTCTCTCTTTCCAATGATGGTAAGCTTGGGTATGGAGGGTGAACATGGAAAAAACTACAACTTTATTACAAATGGCCTTTGTGCTCAGGCTTGAGTGCTTTTTTGTGTGCAAGCTTGGTCGACTAAAGTCGCCAATGGTAAGGAAGAGGGGGTATGAGTGCAGTTGACTAAAGTCGCCTATGGTAAGGAAAGGGTTAATACTCTTTCATAGCAAAATTTGATTCATGATGTTATTGGACAACAAAAACAAATGGGTCTGTACATTCCAAAGAGGAATTTCTGCGCCAGTCAAATAAACTCAAACTCAATGCCGTTCTGATTGAATATCATCAGAATTCAGTAATGAACTAAAAATTCTCCGTACAAAAATGTACAGGCCAGATACTTGAAACGTGACATCGTCAAACGTTTTTGGGATTTTGACAAAAATTACACTTGAAGGTTTAATCAAACACAGTGACATTTAACACCAGTTTATAAGTGACGTTAGGGACTTGTAATTGCATCCCCACTTTCATAAAGGACTCTATCTATTGGGAAATGAGTGGATCACAAAACTGAGTTTGACCTTTGAGCCCTTCCTTAAGGACATAAGTGTTGGGATTAGAAATAACGCTCAACTGATCAGAATTGTTATTCTGATCTGTAATTCCATCATAAAGCCTATGATATATATTTAAGTACAGGCAATAATAACAGGCAATAATAACAAGGGCTCAATTTCATAGAGCTGCTTAACGGCCGATTTTGTGCTTACTGTGCGATTTCCATTTCATAGCGCTGCTGACCGTAAGCACATGAAAAGGCATGCTAACCTTCCGGTGCTTACTGTATGAAAATGAATGACGTAACAATGCAAATTCCATGATGAATGCGCAAGATGGCTGTCTAATTCTCTTGCTAACCTGTGAAATACGCTTACGCTTAAGCAACTTTTTCTGCTCTAGTAAGCACAAAAAATTTGCTTACCGTTAAGCAGCGCTATGAAATTAGGACCTGGTGGAGGAGGTACTTGAAAGTACATCTCCGGAGAATTACAGTTGCATTACCTTGGCTAATGAGTGCGCAGCGACCATGCGCACCTTGTGGAAACACTGCCTGTTCTCAATGGTCTCTGATAAGACGTTCACGGTAGATGTACTCGGGAACTTCTCCAGATTCTCGATGGCCTGTAATAAAAGGTTTTTCCTCGTTGATTAGTCGCTGCCAAGTCATCGTTTGTTGTTTACACATTTGTGTAGTTTTGCATAATTTGCCTTTTCATGTAATGTTATTTGTTGTTGTCTTGGTCTGGGGGGAGGTGTTGGTGTGAGATGCTAACCCATATCTGCTGGACTGGTCACAGTACATTAAACACTGTTGCTGCCTAAGCCCATGCAGCGCTCGTTGCTGCATCACAATAAATATTCATTATTTACTGCCTCGCATAAGAACATACCCCAACAAACTGTTGGAAAGAACACGTCATTCTCTTTAATGTGATGTATATTTTGTCATATTTTCCATCTCATATCACTAGTAATGAGAGTACAACGAAAGATACAAACATCTTGATCATCTACAGATTTTCCCAAAGTTAGGTGCTAACAGGGTTTGTGTGTTTTACGGGAACAGGTAGATACTTGGGTTAATGTTGGCTCACAAAAATTTTGGAAATTCTTAAATTTTGCATTTTTTGTACTAATTATTCCTCACCAACAGAATGCTAATTTTTGTGAGTCACTTTGGCTGTTATTTTTGACTAACCTCAATCTGAGCTACAATGTCTCTCTCGTATCGCAGCTGATAATGCCACTGGAAATCCGGCTGTTTAAAAATAACTTGACGTAACAGCGTCATCTTGGTATCCACACGAATCCACAACACCGGCGAGTCAGCACTGAAAGTACAAAATAAATGGTGGCAATAAACACACAAACCCTGAAATGCCAAACAGCTATGGAGCACTATACAGTTGTTTACGAAAAAGTGTTTGAGTTTACAGATAACACTGAGGTAACAAAAACCATGAAATTGGACATTTGTTGGCCGATTTCAATGATTTTTTAATGATATGAAAGGAAATTCCCAGAAGCATTAGGGTAGGATACCATTTGTTTTTACCCTTACACTGATGTGTATTAAGCACTGTATAATAATAATAATAACTAGACATATTGCATTTGTGCACAAATGCCGAGCTGTTTCGTCAAAACTTTTTCAAATTACTCAACTGAATTTGAAAGTTTGTTTCGTATTCAAAGCAATTATGACGTTACAAGCCTGTTTAAAAAAGAATTTGGATTATACCACGTTTTGTAAGCAATTTATGACTAAAAGGTGCAAAAAATAGAAAAAAATCATAAAAAATCATGTGATGACGTCATCATGACGTCATTTCAAAATTTACAAGAACTTTCCAATATCTAACAGCCTACCAAGTTTCAACATGATCGCACTTATACTTCGTGACTTATACGACTTAAAAAAAGGCACGTTTAATGCCGCGTCACGTGACCCCCCATGACGTCATCGATCTGAAACTTCACACATATGATTGCTGCCTGACGGTCAACATGTGTGTAAATTTTGAAGTGATAACACAAAACTTCTCCACACACATCTTCAAAAAGTCCATTTTGAACAGTTTTCAACCTGCTGCTAGAGGACGCTCGTGTGTATCGTGACGTCATCGGTATTTTTTTTAAATGCCCACCCTTGCCAGACACTAACATTGTTGAAAGCATTTTCATAACTTTTAGCACTTTTGAATTACGAGGCACTTCCGGTTTCGACCGGAAGTAGAGGTCATGTGAGGTCACGCACATTGAATAAAATGAAGACCTATTTTTTCCCTATACAATCCCGCAAACAGAAACCTACGGTCTCTTGTGGCTGATTTGTTACGGATTTTCAAATATTTAAAATAGAAACCTTTAAGATGACGTCACGTGACAGGTGATGATGTCATCATGACCTCATTGTTTTGAGATCATTATTGCACCAATGCCTTTCATCACTAAAAGTTTCATTGCAATTGCTCTTTAGGAACTATGCAAAAGGCCGCTTTGACCGAATGTGCGTTATGTCAATAGCCTTTTTTACTGAAACAGACAAATAAAAAAAAAATTTAAAAAAACTTTGACGAAAACAAGAGCTGTTTCGCAGCGCTGCGCTACGAAACAGCTAATAATAATAATAATAGTGGCTTCTTATATAGCGCTCATATCCATCACTCAGTGATGCTCAAGGCGCTTCAACATTATGTGTTTTCCTGCAAGGTATTTTGGGGCTACGTTTGAAGTATGAGACCTATTTCTTTACATAGCACCATGTAATGGTTTACAAGGTGCTGTGGCGCAATATGCTGCTAATCAAACCAGGAGCACCGGGCGAACCCCTTCTCCTTTCGGTAAGTGCACTGGTTTTTCTTTTGTGTGTTACACAACACACGGGACCAACGGCTTTACGTCCTATCCGAAGGAGGCAGCAATCATGGTCAAGTGTCTTGCTTAAGGACACAAGTGTCATGACTGGTACTCGAACCCCCACTCTGCTGATCAGGAACACCAGAGCTTGAGTCCGGTGCTCTTATCCACGGCCACGACACGCCACATTAGGGGAGGATATCATTTGTTTTTACCCTTACACTAATGTGTATTAAGCACTGTTTGCTCAGTACTTTCCCCGAGTTCTGTGAAAAAAAAATCCACAGGCAATTCACTCGGGTGGGATGAAAGTTATACTCACTCCATGGTACTGAGATCCATGTCTACTTCCTCACCATTCATTAACGGAATCTTCTTCTTCTTGTGTCTATGGAAAAAAACAAATATTATAAAGATTAAAGACAAAGCATCGCCTAAAACAGGTGCTAAACTTTATAACACAAAGTGACATCGACTTGCAAAATTCTGCAATAAATTATTGTAATGATGACGTCAGATGAACTTGGTCAATGGGAGACTTTTGGGAACTCTAGGTGGCAGCAGACTTACCAGGTGAATCCATTGTTCTTGGAAATATGAGCATGCCCTGAATGACGAGAACAATGGAAAGCTACCTGGTAAGTCTGCTGCCACCTAGAGTTCAATAGTCTCCCATTGGATTTACAACAGGATTTACTGGATTTACTGGGTTCAGAGAGGGGAAATTGTTCACTGCATTCAAACAAGCAATGAAGCAATATACATCTGCATCAGGTCATTCCGCGTTACATCACCCAATGGATTTAATAAACTGTACCTCCATCAACATGGTTCTATTTTGATGTGTGGGGTAATTTAGGCTGAAAAAGCTTAAATTTCAAGTTTTAGCCTAATACATGTTATAGGACCTACAGGTTTCTTGCTCACCGGCCATTTTTTATAGCGATTTTAGCCAAAGTGGGTGCGGTCATCTCTTTTCAAACGACCATATCTTTGTAATGAGCGGGCAAAATAGCATTGAACCGTCTTGACTGGGGACTTGTACCTTCTGCTCTTTGAATGACAAGTGATGTCTCCTTTAGTTACGTTATCTTCAACTTGTAGCGTATGCTCAAAGGATCCGTCTAACTCCTGTACAGTTACCTTCAGGGGTCCCTGCAATGATAAACAATAACACTAATAAACAACAACAATAATAGTGATAATATTCAGTTCTTAAATAACACTTTATCTCTAGGTGTCTCAAAGCGCTTGTTAAGTTTTTACCAACAGATGTGCTAAGTTTTTGAATTAAGAGACACTTTTATAGTACTTTGAAAGGACTTACAAGGTGACGAGGTACAATCTGCTGCCAAGCAGCCCAGGAAGACTGGGGCAAACCCCTTCTCTTTCCGCATTCGTTACCGGCAAGATGGGTTTTGACTTTGGCTGGCTTCGAGCTGTCCAAATTTTCTACGCAGCCAATTGGATTGCAGACCAATGATGTAAGGAATTTACCGCACACGGTATTTGCGCAAAGTTGTGCAGTCGAGAAATGACTGCCATTGCCCGTGGAGATGTCTGACTTAACAATGTGTGACGTCAAGAGGTAACAATGTACTGGACTGCAAGGGTCCCTATAGACCTTTATCATGCTGCCACCATCTTGGTCATGTTCCCTGTATCCAGTAACAGTTAAGGATGCTAATATCCATTGTACAAAAAGGAACCATACTACTTTTCCTTCTAGCCTCGGTTTGGTTACATTGAGTTGAATGAGAGAAAATCAAGATGGGCGCACCATGACAAAGATCTATTCCCGGACTTGCGCTACTTACCACATATTTCAGAATTCCTTTCCGCCCTGGGTCCTGTCTCAACTCCAGTTCTACAATGTTTCGTTTCCTGTTAAAGTTGAAGCTGCCGTGGAATTGTACAATCCCACCCTGGTACACCCATTGGTCCAAGAACAGCGAAAGATCTTTACCCGAGACACTTGATAATGACTTCAAGAACTGAAGATAAAAGTTTAAAAACATAAACAAATAAGGCTTAAGAATACCAGTTTGGACATTGAAACATGTACTTTATACTTCAGGTTTATTTACAAACAACTGAACTGACACAAGTGATTCCAGGTCAAATATGTTTCAATTACAAAGTTTGAAAAAAAAAAATGCATCAGGTGATATTTGAAGCTTTGCATAGTGTGGAAACTAAGAAGCAACAGTTGCTTCTTAGTTTCCACACTAGTTTCCACTACATTAGTAGTTGAACTTCAACTACTAATAGTAATTTTGTGGATACAACCATGTGTGAATCTCTTTTTGGAGGAGTGTTGGCTCTGAAAAGATCCAGTGTGGTCTTGACAGTTGGAATAGTACAATCTGCTCGTCTTCTACTTGTCTCGGATTCTCCTAAAACCGAGCATAGTACACTGTTTGAAATGTCAAGACTACACCAGCTCTTTTCAGAGCCAACAGTCCTTCCCCCAAAAAAGGATTTACACACGATTGTACCCACAAGTTTACTAGTTAGAGTTACTTCCTTAATATGCATCAAGTTTAAAACTTTAAATTTTCTAGCCTTACAGAAAAGATCACCCACATCTGGGTGGTTTGATAAACTGAGAACATCCACGGTTTGATTTTGTGTCCAATGGGGATATTACTGAAAAAAAGATACCCCAACATAAATATGAGAACAAAGTGAAGTCCAAGAGAAAATGTGTGTTTGCCTAGACTTACCCCACTTGTTGATAGGAGCATGTTACCCCAGGAGTTTGTAATGAATTTAAGAGTTGCAGCTGAGGTAGCTAGAGACAGTAACTTGTTAAACACCTGGTAGATCAAACATAGGCAGGAGAAAATTAGCATTAAATCCCATAGAAAAAAAAAATTGTAATGCTCGCAGGAAGGAGACTTAGGCCATGCCCAAAGTGGCGGCTACAACTACGGCTACGACTGTTGCCAAGGGTGTTGCTAAGGACGTCCTATACTTCAATGCATGATGAGGTGAGGATCCAGCCATAGCCGTATCAGGTTCAGGTTGGCTCAGAGGGAGAGGTGGGGGTATTAACATACTCAAAAGTAAGCCATAAGCTCATCAGCCTCATGAGTGAGGGATTGATGGTTGTGCTCATTTGGGGGGTGGGAGGTAGAGGGGGAGGTGGGGGTATTAACATACTCAAAAGTAAGCCATAAGCTCATCAGCCTCATGAGTGAGGGATTGATGGTTGTGCTCGTTTGGGGGGTGGGAGGTAGAGGGGGAGGTGGGGGTATTAACATACTCAAAAGTAAGCCATAAGCTTTTAGCCTCATGAATGCGGGATTGATGGTTGTGTTTAAGGTGGTGGCGGGGGAGGAGGAATGTTAACAGATGGTATTACCTGAAGAAGCAAGTCTTGGCCGATCCTCAGCTCAATCAGCCTCATGACGAGGTGCGCCTTAACCCTCATCATCTCATGGTACCTCCAAGACACTGTGTGAGGGTTCTTGATGGAGAAGTACGCCCCGCTCTCGCCGGACTTAGGGGTGGGCTTGGCAGAGCTGGGTTCAGGGTCGTCGGTGCTGTTGGTTTGGGCGGTTGGGGGATTTGAATGGAGGATGACACCTCCTATCTGTTGCTCGTACTGACAGAGTGATGTTAACTCCTACACAAAACAGCCCAAAAGTAGTAAGCGGTACAGACTTAAAGAGGCACATTGCCTTTAAAGCTCACAAAATTTGGCTCTTTGGAATTACTCCATGCCCTTTTTAAGTGTTGTTCATGCAACAAAACACTTACAGTGCCTTGTAATTAGTAAGTAGTGATCAAACAAACATCAATTTTCCTCCGGAAATGCAACCAGCGGAACATATGGCCCGTCATTTTGTGGAGTGAATGTTTTGTTCTACAAAACAGCGGACTGTATGCTGACAAGAAATTACAAAAAACCCACACATTTTCAAGGAATATTTACAAGTACATGTATGTGAATTATTTTATTCAACTACTAACGTATCTTTCCAACCATACTCATTTCATAACAAATGCTTTTGAAGCCCAAAGTGCCCAATCCATGGCGTATCGTGGCCGAGCGGTCTAGTCACTGGACCCAAGCTCTGGTGTTGTCAGCAGCAGAGTGTGGGTTCGAATCCCGGTCATGACGCTTGTGCCCTTGAGCCAGGCACTTAAGCTTATTTGCTTCGTTAAAAGTTGGGAAGGTAGTGCACTCTGCTCTGCCAACCAAGCTCCTAGTGGATGATACCCTTGCCTACATCCTTACGGACTGTGAAGGTGGTAACCCTGTTGCAGCCCCAGGAGTATGTGGCAACATGCCCCCTGGTGACAGTTAATTTGAGTTGACAGCAACAAAAAGTGTAGCCCTCACCTTCTAGTGGCCATCCAGCTTTGTGATGTTATGCAAAATCTCATAAAAAAACCCAATTTAAACAATAAAAAATAGTGTGCCCCTTTAACCTACTAAAACAAAGGCATTATTTGGAAGTTTATAATTCTACAAAACCAAAAGATCCTTTGAGACAGAATTTCACTGACACGAGAAGAGACAGTTTAGAGGGGGGGGGGGAGGAGTTGTGAAAAGTATCTGTCTCACCTTGTGTATATGATAACGATACTCGTTGACGCCAAACATTCTCTTCAACAGCAGCCCCGTCAGATACTTGGAGACACCTTTGGGCAACCACAAATCCGACCAGCTCTGGGAGCTGACGAAACAACCAAAGTACTGCTCGGCTAGAGACTGCGCCATGAGACGTCGGGTCATGAACGTCTGATCGATGATGCGTGACGAGTGAAGGAGATTGGTGCTGCAGGGACAAAAATGAAAAAAAAGGAATCAGTATTGCAGGAGAATAAACCCAGTGTTTATGGTAATAATTAGAAGAGTTATTATATAGCGCACACTTCCTAGTAGCCAGATCAAGGCTCTTTATAACATTGTTATCCCTATTCATCCGGCATACTTTTAGACCATTCTTCCGACTTTCTCAAATCCCTTGGGAGCATACAGCCCCAAGCTGCTTAAATTAGCACCAAGAAGTTAAACCTCATGCTCCCATTGATACATCTGGGTAAAGAGAAGCAATTATGGTTAAAAGTGCCTTGCTCGAGGACACAAGTGTCATGACCGGGGATTGAACCCACACTCCCATGATTCAACTGATTCAACTCCGCTGGAGTAGACCGCTCGGCTACAACACACCACATGACTGTCAAGTCGCTGACGAGTGAGGGAGTATTGGTGCGACAGTGATAAAAATGAAAATAGAAATGAAATGGGAATAAACACAATCATCAATCGAAAATATATCTATGAATATTTTTTTCAATGACATCTGGACAATGAAAGACTTTTTGTCTGGAAAGAAATGAAGACAGGAACAAATAGACAACAAATCAACACGTATTATGGTCACTGACATATAAAATGTATTGTCGCTGAACCCACGAAGTGTGTGTCAGAAATCAAAACATCTGTCAAATCAGGTTTTGTACAGGTTTTCATAAAGGGACGTATGTGTTTAGGAACTAATAACTCATCAAAGCAGTTGCAAAAATGAAAACTTATTGACAGTTCTGTACGAACAAAGAAGTCAGCTTCAATTTTATCCAAAAAAAAAGCAAAAAAAAAGCTGTTTTCTCAGCAAATAGACACTTTATTATTCAGCTGAAACTTTCACACTTGACTTGTATTGTATCTTTCTCTATAACAATGTCTATAAATCAGCATTACGTTGACAAAAAAACAACCTAGAACCCAACCTTTAAGTCAAGTAAAGCTTAAAAAGTGTTTAGGGGGAAAACAAGGACTGCTGGACTTTTTCAAATCTGAAGTTACTGGCCCAATGCTATACCCACTGAACTCAGGTCTGCATTCCCGCTGATATTTCGATCCCCTTGTTGTCTTACCTGAGGATAGAAAGTGTGGCAAACGAGGAGTAGTCTTTGTACGCTTCGTCTACAAACACCTGTTTATAGTTGCTGTACGGATATCTGGTACCCAGACACTCCTCAAAGTAATCAAATGCCTGCCAATAAAAATCAAATCACAATCACATCAGGGCTCAAGTGTCAAGAATAACCATCTCGCACCATCATTTTTCCCCAGCATGCCTTGCTCACACAGAAACCCCTAGAATTGTATAAATTAAATGTTCAAATATGGCACTTTCTTATTTGGCCAGTGGCTGATCCACTCTATGCACGCGCTTGAGCATGGTAGCCCTGCAAAATGGGCAGCAAGTCACAGAGCAACTGGTCCCCTCTCATTCTCTTTGATCTTGTGACATGTTTAACTGTACCCAGTTCAAGGTGACCATTTATGATTTATACATTCCTTTTATACACCTAGGTTAAGAGAAGCAATTTTTACTGGTCAACTGTCTTGCTCAAAGACAAAAGCTCCATGGCCAGACAGGCTGCAAATCAGACCCACATTCAGATGATGCTGCCGCCAGAATTGAGTACAGTTAGTGCGCGACAATGCTTGGCTCTAAAATATTGCCACAAGACGCTTCATGGGTAAACTTGAGTAATCCAAAATATTAACAATAGCTTGACCTCTGAATACCTTGACTCTCTGAATAGGTTGACCTTTGAATAGTTGAATAGCTTGACCTCTGAATAGTTTGACCTCTGAATAGCTTGATCTCTGAACAGCTTGACCTCTAAATAGCTTGACCTCTGAATAGCTTGATCTCTGAATAGCTTGACCTTTGAATAGCTTGATCTCTGAATAATTGAATAGCTTGACCTCTAAATAGCTTGATATCTGAATAGCTCGACCTTTGAATAGCTTGACCTCTGAATAGCTAGACCTCTAAATAATTTGACCTCTGAATAGCTCGGCTTCACAGTTGAATCTTGCATTGCTATTTAACCCTTTAGAGACCCTTTATTTATGTATAATCATGACCATACACCAAGACATTGCTAATCTTGATGTTTTGCCTCGTCAAGAAACATGTAAGGAAAATGAAGAAAAAGAAACACACAGTTTTGTTTTAGAACTGTACATTCTCTGTTAACATAAAAAACATTGGAAAATGTCGATTGGGTCCGATACCTTTTCTTTCAAGTGGAAGTAAGTCAAATCTTGCAGCCGTTTGCGGCAGCTATGGTCTCTAAAGCGTTAGTATGTTTTAAATGCACCACATATCATAATTCATGTATGACCAGAATCCAAAATCTCACACAGCCAACTACACTCTGACGTTCTTATTCCTACTCCTGGTTGCAGAGAAGCAATTGATGGCAGACTGTCTGAACTCACCTCATGCAGAAATGCTGTGGAGTGTTCAAGGAGAGGTTTCAGCTGAGGCAGACAGAAATGAGTCACCTCTGGCATCACTGGATCAACTAAAATCTCATATGGCCTGAAAAAAACATTTGAAAATGACAACTTTTTTATATTTGAAGCACAAACTTCAAGTTAATTTTGTAAAACTACACAGACATGACAGAGACAAAAGCTAGCTTGGGAGCATGAGGAAGAGAAAACTTTGGGGCATGCAGCAGATCTGCACGCCTTCAAGTAATGACTTAACACTGGATAGTAGCAGTTTGAATGAGAAACAATAGTCATCTGTTAACATTGAATTAGACCTGGAATTACACAGAGGCCAAGGTCTCTATTGCCCCTAGTCTTGGCCTTGGTGCCCCTTCAAAAGTTTCCTATAGACTTTAAGATCTTCCAAAGTAAATGCGCATTGCAAAATGTAAATGGCCTTGCCCTCTCAAAGATGATAATCCAGGCATGTCGAATTGTTGCAAGTATGGGTGTGGATATACTAGATTCCAGGACAGCTTGCAGAGAAGTTCTTTGTGAAAATAGAAACTGCAAAAGCAAAATTGGGAGCTGGGAACTAACTGCATGGGCCTTGTCGCCATGATACCCAAAAAACATTTGTCTTACCCCACGGCGAATGCAATGTTGGGGGCAGAGGTCGGCACATTGAGCATATAGTGAAAGGTTTTCTTTCTCATGTCTAGAGTGTACACGGTCTCGACGAGGTCCCCCGATGCGACTGCCGTCATGGCTTTGTCCACGGTGAACTCTAGCTTCCATGTGCAGGGTTCCGAGTAGGTATCGATGCAAGGAAACCATGCACGAGATGAGTTCTCATGACTGTAGGTGAACATATGTGCAGCTCTCTAAAGAAAAAAAGAAGGATAAAACAGATTTCAAAATTCTCCTTCTCATCTGTCGGACTCTTTAGGTCATGGCAATCACATTACATACCGAGTCACAGAGACTTGGAATTAAATGTTAAAGTGGGAAAAGTATTCACTTGAAGCCCTTCTTTGTTGAAGTCTTACCTTTACCTTATTGATTTTGGGTTGAAGAAAGACAAATTGACTAGAGCAGGATTTGAACCTGTGACCTCCGGGTTACCGTGTCGGCGCTCCACTAACTGAGCATGCCCTAATATTGGCAGCCTCCCTATTTTGTCAATATCTTTGTTTAGGGGTGCCAGTCAGTTTCCCTTGTGGGTTATTAATTGATAATAAAAACAAGAAAAGTTGTGTTTAGTAAACACAAATGCCCCGCAAGCCAGTCCGTTTCTTGACATTTAACCTAGGCAAGCACACAGCCATACGGATCCGGTTTGTGGGGTACTGCTATTGTTGTTCTATTATTCCCTTTTCTGAAGAATTCCCTTGTGGGGCCCAATTGTTCCTATTGAAATTACCTTGTGGGTCCATTGTTCCATTGTTGTCAGGACCCCACAAATGCCCTTCCGTGTGTCCACACACACACACACACACACACGGAAGGACATGTCGGAAACAGTATGCCCCTTCGGTGGCTTCTCCAACCGCAGGGGCAAAATAAAAAGTTGCATCCCTTTAGGTGCTTGGCAGTTACAGGTTGTAATTATAATTCCAGTTGCACTATCAATCTCACCTCTGCCATTGATCCTTCCGTGTCGGGAACGACAAAGTGAATTCCACCCTGGGGTCTCTCCAAGGAAAACTCTATGCTGACTTGCAACATCTTCTGATCTGAATTAAATCAAAACATTCAAATTAACTTTCGGCACGTCTAAGCAAACTTGTCTCCTCCGACGAGACTGTCTAGCTGCGTCTAAATTTCTAAGGGTTGGTGTCCGCTTGCAAATGCTGCAGCCAGAGTTGGTACCCGCTCTCGCCTCGCTAAACGCGGATTGCTTTGATGCTGTTTTGAAAATACTGAGCTATATTTGAGCATATCTCAGCACGTAGACACTGCCTTCAGCTGAAACTTTCACATGTGACTTTTATTGTATCTTTCTTTAAAATTTTGCCTATAAATCAACCAATTTATGATCCCACCTTTTAAGTGAATTTACTCACCATTGACAAGATGCATTGCGTCTTGAGGAATCTTAATAAGTAACTCTCCATTGGCCTGATCGGGGTCAACAGAGTTCATGGCTGTACTGTGACATCCAGAGAAGAAATCAAGATTGCGCCTGTAAAACAAAACCAATATTCTTAATAATGGAAATTCAATTCCCAAATATTCAATTAGTTTATTGGAAACATTCCTACAACAAGTAATGCATGTCTGGGCCCAATTTTCATGGCTCTGCTTACCGCCCAGTTCTGCGCTTGCCATCAACATTCATCGCTTACAGGGCAAGCGCTGAATTTCTGCTCTAGCTGTGTAAGTGAAGAATGCCTAGTAACATGGAGTACGCTCGCACACAAGCAAAAATTCCCTGCTAACCTGAGAAATACGCTTGTTGTTAGCGCAGAATTTCCTGCTTCCATAAGCGCTCAGAGCAGAAAGGAATTGTAAGACCTAGAAAGACCCATACAGCTAAGAGCAGAAAGGACTTGTAAGACCTAGAAAGACCCAGTCGGCTCAGAGCAGAAAGGACTTATAAGACCTAGAAAGACCCAGTCGGCTCAGAGCAGAAAGGACTTATAAGACCTAGAAAGACCCAGTCGGCTCAGAACAGAAAGGACTTCTAAGATCTAGAAAGACCCAGTCAGCTCAGAGCAGAAAGGACTTATAAGACCTACACACACAATGGGATATAAGTCCTTTCTGCTCTGAGTCGTCTAGGTCGTTCAAGGTCTTATAAATCCTTTCTGGTCTGAGCCGACTGTATGAACTTACTGTTTTGTTTCATTTTGGCAGATGGAGAGTGACGGATCACTGTACATGAATGACGCCTCCCATATCTCGTTAATGCAGATACGATAGATTCGTGTTCTTTAGTTAAGGTAAATAACAAATACAATTTTTAGTTGTACTCTGTGTTAAGCACTTAATCAGTGCTGATTGGCTGACCAAAAGTGGCTGCTCTGCTTACGTACTCATTAAAATCTTTTGAGAACTTGTTGGGCGCTTAGCAAGTGCGTGTCAAAATGCAAGTATTTTGGCGCAATCCACTTCAAACAAATCATGTTTTTACATGGTCACCCTAAACTGAAAACCATATCACAAGATCAAAGGAGAATTAGCTGGGACCCGTTGCTCTATGACTTGATGCTATTGATCTTCAGTAATATTTAATGGAGATCAAAGCTTGATGCCTCTTTTGATAGCGCGCCCTGCGTATGTCTCCAAAACAGAAGGGATGAACCATAGGACTAAATAAAATATTGAATAAATTTGGATACGCTTTTAGGGGCTATGATTAAGCAAGGCATTCTGGGAAAAATGGCACAGTGAGATTGTGAACCACTGGGAAAAGGTTGGTGCAGATGTCTAAACACTTGCCCACCGAGCGTCCCCATTGACAAGAGGGCAATTTGAATCATGTAATTAGCAGCTGGCAAAGTATACAGTTCTTGTTGGTGTTAGAGTAAAAACAAAAATCATATTTCTTATCCCTAATGCGATAATACAAACTGTACATCTATCAAATTGAAAATTAATTCATAAATTCAACTCGACGAAAAGCCTTGTGAGTTGAATCTTAATCTCATTATGATCTGCCAATTACTAGAAAAAGGATATTGCACTGTTTGCTGTTGAGGAAGATCCGATTGACCCCTGACCTAAGAGGAAGGAGATGTAGTTCAACATAGCCCTGGAATACAATAAAAATAATATTTTTAATTTAGGCATAATATTAGGCATTATTTAGGCACTTTTAAGCAGAACTTGAGTTTGATGCTCTAAACCGCTCAGAGTAAAACTTTTTACGAGTAAACTTAAAATAATTAGAGGCTCTACAACGCATGTCATTAGCCTTTTCGAAATATGGTGGACACTACTACGAGTGCAGTTAGGTTTGGGTGTGTACAGACAAATTTACCCAAAGCTGATTATAGTGCCATAGTAATGAGTCCACCATATCTCATATTTTGGCTAATTGGACCAAGACTCTCTACTAAGAAAATTAGTTAGCTTGAGGTGCAAACTTACGATGATTGACTTTCTCTGAAAGTTGACTCCAGTTATGCATAATATCTGGTGATTCGTAAGAAACAAAAATAAAATAAAAGGAAACAATTATTTTGAATTAAGTCTAAACTGTACTTGTATTGTTAGTCAAGAAAAATCACAACATGAACACATAAATTGTAGTGTGCTTTGTGATTAAAAAAAAAAACAGTAACAAAGAAGTCTTTCTCTCTGTCAAGTGTTGGTGTCACTGTCTAGCATGTCTAGTGTCAGGCTTGAGATTTTGAATCAGTCAATGTAAGACAAGCTGACAAGGGCGAGGCAGTTTTTCAATAGAAGGCACCTCAATAAAGGAAATGCAAAGTTTTATCGGGACATGTCACTAAAAGGCAGATAACATGACAAAGTTAATACCTATTTTCAACTTTAAAGTCATGGTGTCAGTTAATAAAAAAAATTAAAAAAGTAAATTTAAAATGATTAAACCCGGCCAAACAATTTTTTTCAAAGTTCAATCCCGCAAAAACTTTACAAGCATAGGAGGAAAGTTGAAACTTTTTAATGACCTGATTACATAAACTATATTATGGGAAATTTTCAATTATTCAAATTATTTATACTACCTAACCTAGATTCTACATGTATTTTAAATTTGTTGTCATTCTTCTTAAATTGCGCCCCTTAAGTAGTTTTTAATAATGCGCAGGACTCCTGCGCATTACTTAACGTTAACGAAGATGAAAGGATAGGCACGCATTGCAATAAAATGCGCACTCTCAACATTGCACATTCTGCTCAACATAATCCAAACACGCCAGGGCATTGTAAACGTTAACGAAAGAAAAAAAAAATACTTATAATCTAAATGGACGGGGCGTCTCGAACGTTTTCTCTCCTTTCTTGAAGATCTTGGACATCTTCAGAATTTTTCTTCTGACCTAATTGGACCACAATCAGCTCACAAACCTGGACAAACGGGTGTTTTGTTTAGAAAAATATTCGTCTGCTCCGCTCATTTTCATGACCAATTTGACCTTAAAAACAACGTACAATAGTGAAATAAAAATAAACAATTGTACAAAACACAATCATTCAAAAATGTTATGCTAAAACTATAAACCTATTATTTATTTATTTAGATGGAGTATTCCTTGAGTAATTATAAACTATTTAAAATAAAATAAGAAAATCAAATTTAATGTTTTTGATATTAGCCTCGCTTTGGCAGTTTTATCAAAGCGCGCCCTCTACCTCTTTTACATGTGGCTTCTGTGCTAGTTGCGAACCCTCGGTAAATGCTAAATAAAAATTGCTTAGAATTAACAAATAGCTGTAAATTATCTTGATTTTTTTATGTTCAAATGATAGTGAAACAAGTCATGTTGGGTACAAGTTATGAATTTCTGGTATAAGTGGCTTTTAAGATGTTAAAACTTTCGAATATTTCTCGTCATGAAGTTATTGAACGTACATTTTTTTACCGATTCCGATTTACGTTGCCACACACTGATTGGGGTACCGGTCAACTCGGTCCGAGGTCAACTCGGTCCGAAGTCAACTCGGTCCGAAGTCAACTCGGTCCGAATTATAATGATTAAAAAAATTTTGTGTTATTTTATGCAGAATCTCTCGGCTGTCAATCACTTGTTTATAAAAATATAAACCTCATCGATCCGACGTCAGTTAAAAATTAGAATGATTCTTAATCGACTTTGGTCTTGGATCAATCAGCGAAGTTAGAAGATATATTAATATTATAAAAGACAGGCGTAGTGACTTTACTTCTGTCTGAAAATAAACTGATTGCATTCAACTGTCTGTGGTCTTTATGGATTGTCAAGGAATCTGAACCTAAATCCGAATCTGAATTATTTAGGGTCGTTTAAAGCATCCTATGATTGATGATGGAAACATCACACAAACTTTTAAAGAAGACAGTGAAGAAATTTCAGTATGATGTGGGAAGGAACCCCATTAGTACTTATTTTAGGGAAAACTCATGCAGTCAGGTAGGGATTGAAAGCCCAGTCTACATGCAAGCCAAGGCTCCAGTCCAGGAGTTGAACCAGGGTCCACAGAGGTGAAAGACAAGGAAGAAACTACATGTACTGAGCCAACCTGAAGGATAGAAACTTTTAAATAGACCCAGTAACTGGGGCATGATACTCCTCATTTTCTGAAATTTTTAATTTGGCAGTCGAACTCTACTAGCCGTCGACGTCAAAGTTTCAGAAAAAGGAGTATAGTGCCCCAGTTACTGTATCTCACGTCACAGAGACTTTATGCAATCGCCAATCATTTCTTGTAATATTTCATTTTTGATTCACAGAGAAAACCGCCAAAATGCAGAACGAAGCCGGTGAATACGTAGATCTCTACACCCCACGTAAATGGTGAGTCAATATCTAGACCCGCAGGACTTTCATTCACAAATAAGTTCTACAGTGACATCCTGGATATGAGCCATCATTTATATTATTCAGAGGGTCAAAAATGTTGATGTAAATATAAATTGCAAACACTGGTCTTTGTACGTGAATTAAAGGCAGGGTAAACCTATTGGTAATATTACTAAAAAAATGTATAACCTTAACAAATTACTTGGTAAGAAGCACTGCAGCTGTTGATTAACATTTTGAGAAACATTTCCTTTGTAAGGAATGTGGTTTTAGAGAAAGGGATTCAAAAACATTTCAATCTGATGAAACACTTCTGCATGAAACGTTTCTCAGACTGTATTCCAATTACGATTTTGATCTTCCTGCGTGGACAAAACCGCTCCAGATTTTTGAGGATATCTCAAAAATGCTACCAACCATTGAAATGGAATGTTCACAGGTAGTTTTATTGTATATAGCTACATTTACATATGATTAAAACAATTGAACAGTTCCAATAAACCAAAGGTATACTTTGAACTTAAGAAAGAAACTTAACCGTAACTGCTTCGTCCTTCGGATGGGGCGTAAAGTCCTTAATCCCTTGATTTGTGTAAAGCACGTAAAACAATCCAGTACACTTAATAATATTAAAGGGGTTTGCCCTGTTGCTGGTATGGTTGGTTGCTTAGTTGGTTGCAGATTTCCCCACAGCATCTTGTAAAACCTTACAAGGTGCTATAAAAAAGGTATCATTAGAATCACAGCACACCTGTGATAACTGTGAAGGTGCTTTGAATCCCATGGCAAAGATGCTACATAAATGAAATTGATATCATTAGTTATGAGTACAGTCATCCTCCTTATAAAGAGCACGTTATAAAAAGGTTCTGCTTATATATAAAGAGTACTGTTATAAAAAGGTTCTGCTTATAAAGAGTACTGTTATAAAAAGGTTCTGCTTATAAAGAGCACTGTTATAAAAAGGTTCTGCTTTTAAAGAGTACTGTTATAAAAAGGTTCTGCTTATAAAGAGCACTGTTATAAAAAGGTTCTGCTTATAAAGAGTACTGTTATAAAAAGGTTCTGCTTATATATAAAGAGTACTGTTATAAAAATTGTTCTGCTTATAAAGAGTACTGTTATAAAAAGGTTCTGGTTATATATAAAGAGTACTGTTATAAAAATGTTCTGCTTATAAAGAGTACTGTTATAAAAAGGTTCTGCTTATATATAAAGAGTACTGTTATAAAAATGTTCTGCTTATAAAGAGTACTGTTATAAAAAGGTTCTGCTTATAAAGAGTACTGTTAGAAAAAGGTTCTGCTTATAAAGAGCAAATTCTGAAGTCCTGAATCTCATTTCTACTTAGCGTTTCTTTGTTTTGCTGTCCTCTTATAACAACATTCCTGTTATAGAGAAGTAATTTCTGAATTGAATACTGTCCCATTGATTGATGAGTGGTAACAATAAGTAATTGTTTTATTGTTCTCCCTGCAGTTCTGCCAGCAAGAACATTATCAACGCCAAGGACCATGCTGCTATTCAGATGAACATAGCCGAGGTATATATTACAATGCTCATCAAGCCTTGCTTTTGTAGTCTTTTTGCTTCGCTCAGGGGGTGTGAAATATGCAATGTTATGTTTGTGTTGTCTAGCCTTAGCTGGGAAATCCTGTGTTGGGCTAGCAAAGAAATTTTGTGTTAACCCGTTTGTAGGGTTGATGCTGTAAAGCGTGTCGTGGTCGAGCGGTCTAGCGCACTGGACTTGAGCTCTGGTGTTTCTGATCAGCAGAGTGTGGGTTCAAGTCCTGGTCGCGACACTAGTGTCCTTTAGCAAGACACTTAACCATTATTGCTTCGTCCTTCGGATGGGACGTAAAGTTGTTGGTGCCGTGTGTTGTGTAATGCATGTAAAAGAACCGAGTTATACTTATTGCTAAGAGAAGGGGTTTGACCCGATGTTTCTGTAAGTGGCTGCTGAATGCACCACAGCACCTTGTTAACACTACACACCCCACTGTACATAATGGGTCTCATAATTCAAAAACCTGTCTAGAAATAAATAATGACAAGCACTTTGAGACGCCTGTAAATAAAGCGCTGTATAAAAACTGGTTATTATGTTTTCCCTAAATGGTTAAATGGAGTTTGTGACTTCCATTTAACTGTTTCTACTGATTCCAATTGGATCTATGAGCCCATCCGCAAAAGAAGCAGATGTCAAGAATTAAAAGTAGAAAACTGTAACCCAATCTTTACAGTCACAAAACCACAGTTGGGCAGGACAAAGCAAAATGTATAAACAAATTGAGGGGGGGGGGGATTAAAAAAAATGTATTACAGGGATTTAAATAAGAAACATCCCACCAACAAAAGGGATGCCAATCCTTCTCCCGACTTATTTTATTTATTTTACCGTTGGCTTTGTTCGGAAGGAAATTTGGAAACGGATTTCAAGGTTTGTGTACGGTTTGTGTAAACGGCCGGTTAAACGTCCCAATCCTAGGCATTCCTCATCATTCAAGGCTATAACGAGGGTGTGAATGATTTCTTGCAGGTGGACCCACTAACTGGCTTGTACAATGGCAGCTTCAAGACCTATGCCATCTGTGGGGCTATCAGAACCATGGTAAGTAGAAATCAAAGCAGTGGGCATGTCAACTCTTGTGTGATCTGCAGGGCCCAATTTCATAGAGCTGCTTAAGCACAAAAAGTAGCCAAGCAGGTTACCAGCCGAACTACCATGTCACATGTACAATTTGTGACCGGTATCCTGCTCATTTCTGCTTAGCAGACAATTGTTAAGCAATACTTTCTGCTTAAGCAGCTCTATGAAATTGGAGCCTGGTTGACATACACCTAATTGACTTGGGTGGCTGTGAACATTTTCTGCAAGACTTGGAGCATGTGTATGGCTGAGTTAAATAAACATTAACTTTTTAATGTTGGAGTTGAGGCTTCGCATCGGGGCGGTACACAATAAAATGATCTCCGTTGAAGACAAGATGGCACTTCAAAGAGCAAGTTGATTTGTTGATGGTGTTTAGTGGAACGTCATACACAACTTACGAGCAGGTACTGGCACAATGCTCACTTCAATTGCTAGAAGATCGTCGCCAATCACTTTGTAATTCCTTCATGAAAATTATTCTTAATAAAACAACTCAATTTCAACGATACTTGCCAGCACCCCAAAACTCAAGAACTCTTAGGCGGAAAATCAAAATCCCTGAGTTTCATTGTAAAATTGAAAGAACGAAAAACAGTTCGTTGCCTTACCTTGTCCGTAATTTTAACAACAGTTGATTTTGCTTCTTTTTAATGCATTTCTTTTAAGCTTTCTTTAACTTATTTCCTGAACTCGTTGTTTTTCCGTTGTGCTTTCTCAAAGTTTTAAAATAATTTTATTTTAAATTTACTTGCAATTCGGCTGATGCCACAATTTGTAAACTTGTTTTTTAATAAACCATTGATGAATAAATGTTCTTGAGTGTGCTCTTAGAAATTGTTGCTTGGGCTCCGTCCGTAATTTTTAAAAAACATACACTTTCAGTACAGGACTTCCAACAGGTGGACAGACGGTGTCCAAGCAGGAGCCTCAGCTGAAAAATGGCCTTGGTGACATCAGATGAAAGTTTTTTATATATTTACCCAATTCACTGGACGCCATCACCTCTGATAAATCTTCCTTGCACCATTTTGGGAGTCAAATTCCCCTGTGTGTTAAAAGATCCTCACAAATTATTTTGCTTTTCAAACTGTTTTTCGCAGGGGGAGTCGGATGATTGCATCAATAGACTAGCTCTATCGGATAACATCGTAGCCAAGTAAGTCTCCATAAAGTATCAAACTTGTTTTTCGGGTTTTTGTTTGTTTGTAACAAGCTGTTTGTCCGAGTCCAGTCTGCCCATTCACTTCTACTGTTAAAGGTGTTATACAAGATTGGTAGAGCTGACAAAATAGTCGCAGTTCATGTTTTGTGTGATCAACCATATACATGAAAGAACAAACCTGTGAAAGTTGGGGCTTAATCCGTTGTGTGAGTCAGGAGAAAATAGTGAAAAACCATGCACGACGTTCAGCATGTAAACACATTGTCCATTATTTTGGTTGTAAAAAGTGGGGTGTCATGTGGCTGAGTGGTTTAGAGCATCGAATTCAAGTTTCGATGGTTAAGTCATCAGGGTGTGGGTTCGAATCCCGGTCATGACACTTGTGTCTTTGAGCAAGATACTTCACTATTATTGCTTCTCTTCACCCAGGGGTATAAATGGGTACCTGCGAGGGTAGAGGTTGATATTGTGTTTGAAAAGCCTTCAGAGCGCCACGGCAGCTCAGGGCTGTATACTCCCCAGGGAGCTGAGAAAGATTACAGGAATGTTATTGGCCCAATGACCAGGGCACTAATGTAAAGCGCATTGAGACGTTACTGTGAAATGCGCTATATAAGAACTAGTTATTATTATTATTATTAAAAGTGAAATCAGCAGTTGAGGTTTTTGTTTTTTAGGTTTTCCTGAATGATTTTATTGGAGAGGGAAATATTTCACAGAAAAAAAAAAGATTCTAGTATAAACTTCATAATCAGTAAGCTCTCAAGACTGAAAAAAACACACAAATGTTTTCAATCATGTAGTATACCTTTAATAGAGTAATTCTTAATATAGTTTATCCTCCAATCAAATGACAGAGATCTACTTGGTTGTTATATAAAACAAATACTGCAGGCCTGGTATTTCATCTTTGCAAGGGCAAGGCCATTTTCATTTTGTAAAGGGCACTTCCATTGGAAGTCCGTGGAAAACTTTTGAAGGGTACCAAGGCAAAGACAAAGGCAACATAAGGTCATGGCCTCCGTTTTAAGGCCTGATACTGAATTTTCTGCATTCTTGCAATGGACAAATAATTTTCATTCGTTGAAAGATGGAATGTGTTCCCCATTTGATTGCATATTTCATCTTTAAACTCATGAAAGTATTCTCACCATCGCACTCATAAATATTCATTATATGTATACTATCTATGTTGATTGCTAAATGTTTTCGTCTCCGTTTGTTATACAGGAACTTCAGTCAGTACTAGATGTTCTTAGGCAATCACAACTGAGACCAGTGGAAGTCGACAGTCATGGACAAAACGCCAACGTCATCTACCTGGTTTGAAACATCAGGCAGTTATCACTTTCGATATAAATGACTCGCCACATTGGCAACACTTGTCGTGTGCAGTTCCTTAATTTGGAATGATCCCGTCATGAACAAAATTGTTTTTTTCTTGCAAAAGGAAGTTGACTATTAATGCATCTTAATATCCTAGTGTTGTAAGTCCGAAACTGACAGTTAATGTTAACATCAA
This sequence comes from Pisaster brevispinus, assembly GCA_023634235.1. NCBI lineage: Eukaryota > Metazoa > Echinodermata > Asteroidea > Forcipulatida > Asteriidae > Pisaster > Pisaster brevispinus. The sequence continues at coordinate 6,014,372 of JAMKCF010000017.1, forward strand.
TACTGAATAAAATGAGTCTCGGTTGTGAAAAGTATATTTTGCGGTTTGGATTTGTTTTTCTTCCGTGCGTCTTACAAATTTCGTACAAATAACTTCAAAAACTACATTCATTCATTTATCACAGACAATCATTGGATTCTTCTTTAATTGCAACTTCATTACCCAAAACACTTGTATTCAGGCAAACAGCTTCTCATTTATTTTAAAACAGCTTTATTTTAAAACAGCGACAAACTTTGAACCGGAGAAGGGTATCATAAATACAATGGCATTTTGGAACATTTTAATTTGATACCCTTCCAGTTTGAATTTTGTCAACATCCCAAAACATCCAATGATGTCACATTTCAAATACATGGGTTTGTACAATTTTGTACAGGAATGTTTTTAGTTCATTCCTGAATTTTGATGATATTCAACCAAAAAGGCATTGAATTTGACCTTTTAGACTAGCATACTGACCCATTTGTTGATATCCCATGATGTCGTGTTTCAAATTTTGCTCTGAAACAGTAACAAGTAAATTTTACACCATTTAACGCAAGATTAGAGACTTGTAGTTTTGTTTTTCACTTTCATGAGGACTCTATCCATTGGAAAATGGTTGCATGACAAAACTGAATTCGACCTTGGGACCTCTTTAAACGAAAGTTTACATGATGTATCTAAATCAGTTTCTGGAGATGGCTGTACAACCATCTGTAAAGGCCATTACTTACAGTTACGTATAGTAGCATATATTATGTGTCGACTGCACAGCACAAATTAATGTAACCCCCTAAAGGCCAGGTATACTTTTGTTAATTGTCAAAGACCAGCATCCCCACTTGGTGTGCCCCAACACATGCATAAAATAACAAACCTATAACAATTTTGGCTCAATTGGTCATCGAAGTTGCAAGAAAATAATGGGTGAAAAATTACCTCTTTCTATAAAACTACACTACTTCAAAGGGTGTCGTTTCTAACAATGTTTTATAATACCAACAGCTCTCCAGTGCTCTATACCAAGTAAGTTTTTATGGTCATTAATGTTTGGAGTAATTACTAAAGGTATACCCTGCCTTTAAAAGAACACAGTGGTTGCAAGACTTGACTTGCTTCTAAATTAATTGTCAATTCCTGTATGGAATTCTTTTCAAATACTTCCCATATATCTACATATAAAAACGAAAATCATATTTCAGTATTTTTTTTCAAAAGAACCAATGGTGCTGAAAATACCTTTTTTAAATGGAGCCTCATTTGTACTAGATACAGGGGAAAGGGCATGTTAATTGTTATTTGTCATAGAGATTTAAAAAAGGGAAAGTCGTTACCAAAAAAGGTGGATTGGAACACCCTGAACATCTGCTGTCTGTATTGGTGTATAAATTTCAAAAGCGGCAGGCATGCAACTTTTCAGCTGATTGCCTCTTTCTTGGTTTCTCAGCTATGCCAATGAAAATTGCAAAATTGTACTACGTGTTGCTGTGTGGGATACTTTCCTTTTTTTGAAAAACTGCAATTGCATGCCTGGTTTAACATGAGCCCCCACATCCTTGAGCCCGGCCCCTCACCCCTCTCCCCGGCCTGCAGAGGGCAAAGATATTTCCTGGATGCAATGTATAAAGCAGTAAACCTGGGTCTAACTGCTGTGAAACCAGCGGTAAGATTGGAAGGTTTTTAATCCTGCCAAGTCAATCGCTTATTTCACACTGAACCCCTACAGTAAGTATTGTCATCTAGTTACTGAAAGTCACAATTTCTTGGTTTGTGCAATTCATAATCGTAGGAGTTAAACCAATGCTGGTATGAGAGAGATTGGTTGTTGCCAGCTTCGTGTTTATATCCCCCTTTGGGAGTTTGCCGAGTTCCCAATGACGGGAAGATCACCTACATGTAAACAAACAAACAAACAAACAAACAAACAAACAAACCTGATCACAATTTTAACAATGAGGCGTACATTAAATCTTGCTAAATTAGCTTTTAGTTTACGCTGTTCAATTCTTTGGGTTAATTTTAAAACCTCCTACACCGACTATCAAATGTCTCGGAAATGATCAAACTTTTTAACCATTATTTAAAAAACACGATTCTGCACATTAAATTGCTAGCGACATGCACTGCAAACTTGCATTTCATCCTGCTAAAGCACTTCAAAAAATACTTTTATTACTTGCATAAGCATTCTACCTGTGTGTAATGCATAGAGCGTTTTGCATTGACTAGAGTGCTAACCATCCCTGCGTTTTTGAAGCCATGTGGGCAGACACAACCTTAAGGATGGGGGTTTGTGAGGTCCTGCTATTGTTGAATTTCCTATTATTCCATTTTCTAAAGAATTCCTCTGTGGGGTCCAAGTTGAACAAAGACAAACTTTGTGGGGTGTATTGTTCCACTGTGTAAAAAGGCGTAAGCCCAAAGAAGTGTGTAAACACCTGCAATCGGAGACCTCTTATTGTCCCTCCTTTGTTTAATGTTTTAGCTTCAGCTCCCATTTGGTAAACACTTTCCAACTGGGATTCTCTCACCCAACTGTGGACCCTGTTGTCTCTTTTGTTATAGGGGCCTGGTTTGAATGTGTTTACCTACCCAGTCAGCCTTTCCAATGAAATGTGTCAATTACATTCACGCCTGCCTACACACATTCTTGGTTGGCGAACGCCATAGAGTTGTGCACTAGGCAGATGCACAAACACATTTTATGCTTCACGCCACCATCAGCCCCATACGAAAAGGCAAACAATTTTCCCTCATTTTTCAAACCAATAGTGTTAGCCCGTAATTTACATATTTCATGGGAAGGGTCTATTCTATGAAAACCAAATTTGCTCCTCGGTCACTCACAAGTCTCGGAGTTTGTCTGCATCCAGGAGGCTTCAAACTATTAGTGCATGTGGAATCACTAGTTGGCACTCTTAGTCAATATACAGTCAACTCTCGTTATAACAAGATCGCTAAGACTGGCCAAATTACCTCTTTATACATGTAACAGGAACTATGTTATAAGAGGACAGCAAAACAAAAGAAACACAGAGCAGAATAAATGAGATTCGGGACTTGAGAATGTACTCTTTATAAGCAGAACCTCTTTACAACAGTACTCATGATAACGAGGATTGACTGTATAGCTCTACGATTTTAATCATTTAAAACCTGCTTCCAAATTGCATAATTACGAAAAAAGCGACAAAATACAAAACTCCCTTAAAACTTTCCTATGATAAATAATTACATACATGTACAGAATCAAATATATCTCTAATTATGCATCCAGCGTTGCAAATCTCACTATATTTACACTCTATCGATAGACTTTGGTTATAGTACACTGTATTAAGGCAAAGACTCTTTTTACTCACATTTCACTCATAATAGTACTGCGTGGAATCAATATTGTTGATACTACCTGCAAAAACGTTTACAATATTTACAATACAATTTGACCAAGCAACTGATTAAATCTCACTTATTTATAAAATATCTTCCATCTCAACAAGTAGAGTACTTTTCAAATACCAAACAAGTGCAGTACTTTTCACTACCCCATTTACATTATAGGGTTTTACACTGTTAGCAATCTGGTTGGGAAAAAAACCTCACCCCAAAACAAAAAATAAAAACCTACTGAGAGGCCATTAAAAATAAACAATTAAAACAATTTTGACCTTTTTTTAAAACCAAATTATCTTGACCCACCCATCCCAAATGTTGATTTAAAAACATTGACAGACTGTTTAGTGTACCCTCGACCATGTATCCACTGAAGAACAAAGTGATGCCTCAAACAAAGCAGATATTTTAGGAGTTCCATGAGTTTTCAATGTTTTTTCTGGGCTTCCAGCATCCAACTTTGTAGTTGAGGAAATGTTTGCTATCTTTTTTTTCTGAATTACTTTCAACTGATTATTATTAAATAACAAAATATAAAACAACTGGTGATTTTTATTTGTTACAACCAGTTTACATATGGTTTACAAGCAGTGAATCTTGGCTTGAAATATTTATCAATCTCTGCCGCTTACAGTAAAAGAAAGCTTCAAACACAAAATCAAGGTTTTTAAACAAAATGCTTTACAAGCACTCTTTGGTATACTATGACCAGTGCTTCCCCTGGCCATTCAAACTTGAGCTGGCCCAACGTGCTACTTTCAGTGACCACCTTGCTCATTTATTGATTGATTTATTTATTTAGTTTTTTGGCCAATATCACAGCCACAATGTGCAGATTTGCCATGAAGGTTAGGAAATACAGGCCTGGAATTTCATCTTTGAGAGGGCAAGGCCATTTTCATTTTGCAAAGGGCAGTGCCATTTGGAAATCTCAAAGTCTATGGGAAACATTTGCTCTAGAGCCCTTTCCAAAGAGAAACAGGCTACCAGTGGATTCGGTCGCTGCAACCAATCTGAAAGAAAGGGTTCCAGACAGAAGCACTACCAGCTATAAGAGGGATGGAGCTTCCAATCTCTCTCAGGACAAACTGACAAGACCACCATTTTCTGATAAGCACCCTTACACCAGGAACACAGAGCACACATGAAATTGCAACCCACCCTCTCCAGGACAGTCAGCAGTGCTTTTAGGAGAGTACACCATTTGCACGATGCAAGATGCAAAATGCAAAATTTAAGGGAAACTTTTGAAGGGGCACCAAGGCCCAGACCAGGGCAACAGAGGCCATGGCCCTCATATTTAATTCCAGGCCTGGAAACAATAATCGAAAAGCGTTCACTTGTGAGCTTTTTCCTTGACACCTCCATGCATTAGAAAATCACGATTTGGATGTGTGGATGGAATCATTGCATATTAGTGTGAGTGCGGCATTCTGGTCAAAGTTGCCAACTGCGTGAATGTTTACTTCAATCATATCCACTTGACTGGTTACCACCTTGCTCAATTAACTAGCCAGGGGAAAAACACTGACCACAACACATACACAACATCAATGTAAAGCGTGGATGGAATTCTGTAAGTAGTAAGAATGCATGTTAGTGTGGAACAATCAATTAAAACATGATTGGCAATTATCAACAACAAAACAAAAATCAAAAATGAGAGAAAAAATTCTCACTGATTAAAGCTCATAGCAATCCCAATCCTCTTGAGAAATAGTTCCGCCTGATGCACTGTCAAAGTCCAGAAAATATCTTTTCAAATCACTAATGCTTATTTCGATTGCCGGAATTTGAAATAAGCTTGATATATATGCGCACTGTTACCCCTGACAAAACATAAACTGTATTTGTTAATCTTGACCTCTTTGTAACACAAAAAGGGTTAACCACAGGGCTAATTAAAATATTTGGATACTGCAAAGTGACACTGCCAGGAGTTACGATCGAGCAAGGCATTCAGGGGAAAAATGGCGCGACCACTGAAAAGGAGGTTGCTTGCACGGTCAACTCCTTGAGTGTAGCAGTTGTATACTCTAGCTGAACCTCATCATAACCGGAGTTTGCTGATAACGGTAACCAATGCACCCCCCAGTATGGCCACATCACAGGAACTCTGCAAAACACACAGGTATTAAAAAGTTAGATATTTTACCAAATTTAAGATTGGCAGGACAGTACCAGGCCTCATACTTCACAGAGGCAATTGTCCCCATGCCCCGTGGTCATTGCCAAGGTATTAGAAGCCTACAACATAATATATTATTTGTTAAATTCAAGTTTGATCAATTACATTAAAGTTCAATTAAAACTTCATTAGCAAGTTTTTTTGTGATGTAGGCCTATGTAAATTCATGGTTGAGAAAGTATCAGGATTTCTGACAATTTACACACATACTTCATAAACAAATGAATACATGTACATGTAGTTTAAATCTTAAATATTTGCATCTAAACAACTGCAAAAAAAAACCCAAAACACTTTTCAATATGAGGATTTGGGAGGATTTGGGAGGGTTAGGGTTTTAATATGCACTACTCGCAAAAAAAGTGTTAAAGGCCTCACATTTCGACCAGAGCAGAGTCTTTATCACAGGCTACATAACAAATAAAAAACTTCAAAAGGGGCTGTGTCGTCATGGTCAAAGCAGGCCTGCGGCTGTACATGGAATTATGAACTCTCACCCAGTAACATCATCATGCATGCGCGCTCTCTCCTTAGCAAGGATAAAGAGGGAGGGCGTGTGCATGCAGTAACTGGTTGAGAGTTCATAATTCCATGTACAGCCACAGGCCTGCTTTGATCATGACGACACAGCTCCTTTAAACAAAACCATCAATAAATGAATCCAAGAGAAATCTAAATTGGATCCTGTTGTTCCTGTCAAGATGATCATAACAGAGGTGACTGATCAAGCAACTCCTTTGAATAAAAGCACCTGCAATTCGCATCATCATGACACAAACAGTATTGGACACACCTTTTATATCCTCATTTCGTTGTTTTTGAAGTCTTCAATTACAGACAATTCCTTGTTCGGATGACAAATGATCCGACAAGTGTAATTCAATATGAAACCTACACGGTGTAGTGATCTGTGAGGTTTCATTTTGCTAGTAATTAGCAAGGAAATCAACATACCAGATGGTGCATTATAATTAATTGCAAGCTATGTTGCTTGGCCCACCAACTGTTTGTAATGTAGACATGTGAATGTATTGTTTGTCTGCAACTGATGATTGTAGCACACTACAATCATCAGTTGCACACAAACACGTGGTCAAAAAACAGAAAAATTGTGCAAATCGTTTTTTTGGGTACAAATTCTAGGTCTAAATGGTACTGTTAACAATTTCAGCAAGTTTCAGAAGCTACACGTAATATTACACCAGGGTTCTCTTCATGTGCGCAAGCTAACACAGTGGGCAGATACGCCCAAGTTGTGAATTGTATTCCAATTACGGACTGTTCTTCCTGCGTAGACATAACCGCTCCAGATTTGTGGGCAATATCTCAAAAACGCTAGCACCTAAATTTTCATAGATTAGTTTTCTTATATTATTAAAACAATTGAACGGTTCCTAAAACCAAAGGTATTCTTTGCCTTTAAAGCATTACTCCAATGAAACAGACTGACGGAAGTATTTTTTTAAGCCTGATCATTTATGATGGAGGAAATTTTCTGACTGTGCAAATTGCAAATGTAAAACAACTGATATACATGTACTGTGTGGGGGAAAGTCCGTTTTTATTATTTTAAACAAGAAGTTTGTTGACATTTTACAATCGTTTCCATAATGAAACAATAACTTTTTGTACCTGAGGACAGAATCCTTTTGAAGGCAAGTTTTATGTTTAAATGTGTGCAAACGAGTAACAACTGAAACCAAAATTGAAGTTTGTTATTTTTTATGAGAAGGTTGGGTTAACAGGCCGTCTTGTATTAGTTTGGGTTTCAATTGTTACTAAAATGTGCAATTTGTATGAGTCTAAAGTTTCTGAAATGAAATAGTTTTACTCATTACATTTCAATCATTACATGTGTATTTTAATATGCATTAATTATGAAATGTATCAATTGTTACTAAAATGTGCAATTTGTATGAATCTGAAGTTTCTGAAATGAAATAGTTTCACTCATTACATATGTGCATTTTATTTATGCATTAACTATGAAATGTACACCAAAACATACTCAAACTTCCTACCTAACTGTGGGGCATTCTGGACCAAAATTGTTTGATGTTTGGCCCAAGCACAGTAAATTGAAACAACATCTTCGGAATGTTTTTTACTTGGTGTTTCTATCTTGGTTTTAACAGCCCTTCTCTGCAATCTGGAGCATTCTTTATGGTTTTCTCTCAGGTAAAAAAAATAAATAAATAAATAAAAATAAAAAGTTTGTACCGGCCGAAATTTGCGTGTATTGGCACACAACTGGCGCGTATCGGCCTAAAACACTACCATGTACATGGAGAGAACCCTGCATGTACTGCTTACATGTTTTCACATGTACATTGAATCACATATTCGCCAAGTGGTTTAAAAGCATGCACATTACAATTAACTATTAATTGTAATGTACGATGTACAGGTTTTTTTTTTCCACCATTTACATTTTTGTAAATTGGCAGAAAGTAACTCATCCATTCTTAACAATGTTATTTAAAAACACGCATCCAACCATATCCCTGTGGACAATGGTGGACATTATCATTGCTTTTAGAATATATTTTCATTGTTTAATATTATGTGTTGCGCCTGCATTATGCGCCATATAAATGTCTCGTATTATTATTATATTATTATCATTGTGAAAGCAATGAAAAATTGACAAATGTTTTGTCGAACATTCACACAATGCAGTCTTTTGTGCTAATTTCAAATTTGCAATCTAAATATAAGCAATTATGGTGACTTGTTGGTGTCAGGCTACAATTTGATTGACCTTGATGGTAATGAGAGGTGTTTGAGATGATAGAGGGCGCCCCACTCACCAGTCCTTTGGTCTCATGCACTGAGAACAACAGTAAAGGACTTGTGAGTCTGTTGTCGTCTCAAAAGACTCCCGTTACTGATAGAAATGGCGTGTCGTGGCCGAGCGGTTAAGAGCACCGGACTCAAGCTCTGGTGTTTGGGTCATTCCATGCCAACTCACCTAATTTTTTAAAAATTTGACAGTGACCGACTCAGATTTTGTTCTTATTTTTTTTAAAGGACCCTCTATAGGTGTTATGAACACACACAAATTTTTTTCTGCCAAATCTTTTTCGTTTTTGAGATACCACCCCTTGAACAATGTAGCCCCGCCCCCTTTTTTTACCCCATATGTTGCATCGGTGAGTTTTTGGCAATTTCAGAGGCCCACATCTCAAAATCAAGATAAGATATACCCCTGATCATTCTTATTTATGATGACTGGTACTCAAATTATCAAAATCTACTGTTACAATTGGTATTCAAAATTTATTTTTTGTGTAATGGGTCCTCAAAAAGCTCAAATTCTACTGATGTGAGGGACTTTTTGTAATTTTTGAACCCCCCTTGTGCCAACATGAAATGTCAGTTTGCTTTTATATGACACATGGGTAATGTCTAGGTACATATGAGTGCCCCCAAGCAAGGAAAGACCAATCACAGATTCACTGGGTGTTTGGCAGGGGTGGAAATATGGGTCCAGAGTTGAAAATGCCCAAAATACCCCTTCATTCTATTGGATTTTTGGAGATGTGGCACATTACTCAAGGACTCGACAATTTTTTATCTGAAAACAGTGTATATGGGCTAGGTCTGTAAGAAAATTCAGATTGGTGTTTTGAATTCTTCATGGTAAAATAAATGTTTGTGTGAAACAGGTATTTTCCCTTTATTGTAGTACACATTAATACTAAATACACACATGTAGTCCGTTTGGGGAAGTCATAAAACTTAAATTCACCTTCCAAATCAAATACCCCTGAGTGTCTCAAGGCTACTCAAGACTTCTTACAATAATGTTTAAGCCACCAGGTCCTTTTAAGTTGATTGGGCTGTTGATGGGCCTACATGTACTTGCATAATAGGTGTACTTGTTTACATCGTATTCAATGAGGTAGATGATGTAAACCCCTGGTACTGTATACCTACGGTCACTTAAAGAAAACATTCCTCAAGATCATGCAGTTGTTCTTCTTGACTTTGCTGAAAACTACAGTTTTGTTATTCAAGATGCCACCAAGGTTTCTACTGGGAGAACAGCCAAGCAACTCTTCATCCTTTCACAGTATATTATATGGAACAAGATGATCTGAAGTGTCTAAGTGCCTGCATAATATCAGACTGCTTAAAGCATTCTACAACCACTGTTCATGCCTTCATTTTAACATTGGTCTCATATAAAGAAGACTTTGCCAAACACAAAGAAACTCATTTACTTCAGTGATGGTGCAGCAAGCCAGTACAAAAACTTCAACAACTTCAGTAACCTGTGCCACCACCTGGATGACTAGGGTCTACATGCAGAGTGGCATTTCTTCGCCACTAGCCATGGGAAAAGCCCTTGTGATGGGATAGGGGGAACCACAAAAAGACTTGTTGCCAGGGCCAGCTTGCAGGCTACTACTGATGATCAAATCCTAACAGCAAAGCAGATGTTTAATTGGGCCTCTGAAAATATCCACGGAATAAAGTATTTGTTTGTAAGTGACGCAGAGGTGAAGAGCAATGTAGAGGCATTTTCTCTTGATTTGCGGTACTCTTCATCATCAACAATTTCAGGAACACGTTCACACCACAGTTTCATACCTGTAGCTAAAACAGAGCTAAAACTGCGACGGCTATCTGCAGATGAACACTTCAGTGCTGTTACTTTTGGTAACCTCAGTAAGGCATCAACTTGTGATAATGTATCAAATGATTACCAGCCTGGTAAATACATTGCTTGTGTGTATGATAAAGACTGGTTCATTGGCCACATTGATGAACGGTCAGATGAGAACAATGACGTACATGTAAAATTAATGACCAAATCTGCATGAACTGGTTTTCTTTCCTGGGGTGTAAATGGTCCTCATAACGAATGTTACGTGCCTTTTCCGGACATCATCTGACTGTATTAATGCTCCAGAAATGCTTGGACGTGGAGGTCGACAGTATAAGCTTTTGTCTACAGACTTTAATCGTATCAAATCATTGCTCCCAAATTATATCAAGTGAAGTACATGAACCTAAGGTAAAAGTACTTAAAGGCGGATGATTTGTTTATTCCACATTTTAGTTCAGAAAATTATCTAAACTACCGGCAGCCTACATTTAGCCTGCATATTATTATTAGGCAAAATACCTACATATACCTGTATGTACTAATGTAGTAATAATAACCCAAGCCAGTCCAAATAATTGATGGTGGACATCAGACAGTATTAAGAAATCTAAGAAATCTCCTTGCTGGTGGTCAAGATGTTAAAATGTCTTTTGTATTGTGCAAGTACTTGGTGCCAGGGGTTTACATCATCTACCTCATTGAATACAATATGTAAACAAGTACACATGCAAGTACATGTAGGCCCATTAACAGCCCAATCAACTTAGATTAAGGGCAATAAAAAGGCACTGGTGGCTTAAACATTATTGTAAGAAGTCTTGAGTAGCCTTGAGACACTCAGGGGTATTTGATTTGGAAGGTGAATTTAAGTTTTATGACTTCCCCAAACGGACTACATGTGTGTATTTAGTATTAATGTGTACTACAATAAAGGGAAAATACCTGTTTCACACAAACATTTATTTTACCATGAAGAATTCAAAACACCAATCTGAATTTTCTTACAGACCTAGCCCATATACACTGTTTTCAGATAAAAAATTGTCGAGTCCTTGAGTAATGTGCCACATCTCCAAAAATCCAATAGAATGAAGGGGTATTTTGGGCATTTTCAACTCTGGACCCATATTTCCACCCCTGCCAAACACCCAGTGAATCTGTGATTGGTCTTTCCTTGCTTGGGGGCACTCATATGTACCTAGACATTACCCATGTGTCATATAAAAGCAAACTGACATTTCATGTTGACACAAAGGAGGTTCAAAAATTACAAAAAGTCCCTCACATCGGTAGAATTTGAGCTTTTTGAAGACCCATTACACAAAAAATAAATTTTGAATACCAATTGTAACAGTAGATTTTGATAATTTGAGTACCAGTCATCATAAATATGAATGATCAGGGGTATATCTTATCTTGATTTTGAGATGTGGGCCTCTGAAATTGCCAAAAACTCACCAATGCAACATATGGGGTAAAAAAGGGGGCGGGGCTACATTGTTCAAGGGGTGGTATCTCAAAAACTAAAAGGATTTGGCAGAAAAAAATTTGTGTGTGTTCATAACACCTATAGAGGGTTCTTTAAAAAAAATAAGAAAAAAATCTGAGTCGGTCACGGTCAACCCCTAGGTGAGTTGGCATGGAATGACCCGTTTCTGATCAGCAGAGTTTAGGTTCGAGTCCTGGACTTGACACTCGAGTCCTTTTAAGCGAGACACTGAACCATTGTTGCTGGTCCTGTGTGTTGTGTATTCATGCATGTGAATGAACCCGGACTTTACACGTATCGCTAAGAGAAGGGGTTTGCCCCGGTGTTTCTGGCAGTGGCGTCTAAATGCGCAGCAGCACCTTGCAAACCTTTAAATTGGTCTCATAAATAAAACAATTCAAAAACATGTCTTAAAGTGTTTCTGTTTGTTATTATTATTATTATTATTATTTATTTGCCAAAACAGTACATACATGTAACAAAATACAAGACAATATACCCCGAGATGGGCGAGGGACAGCAAAAGCAAATACATACTATGATCCGTAGATCTGTTGCCCCACATCAGGGGTACAAAGGACATAAATAAGATAAACATTACTGTACACAAAGCAATAATAAAAGCAGATACATGTAATTATACAATACAATACTTGTTCAAACACCTCGAGTACATGTACCTTATTTTGTACAGGTAACATGTGTGTATTTAAGACCATGTAGGCCCTATTACTTTTGTATTAGAAGTGCACTGTATTTCTCTGGAGATTGGTGGTATGCAGCTAATCACTGAGCATTCCAATTTGAACTTTCAGAAATGTTTTTAGAGCAGGACTTGCCCTTAGCACTAGCCTGGTGTACATTGTCTATAAGCCTAAGTGACAACTGCTGTGGGCCAGTAAATGTCACTTACTCAACACACTGCTCAACTTGCCCTGTGGGCTACTGAAAATGTGGAAACCATTTTCCTATTTGTCAGTTTGTTTATCTTTTTCTTTTTATACGTAGATAATACAAACAAAATGTTTTAGTTCTTCCTTTGAGAGTGTGAATGTCATCTACAAGTAACTAATATGTGATCTTTACCAGATTGTTTATAGTTATGACATAACTAATAATAACTAATACAAATTCCCCGGTGGCAAGTAAAAAACACAAAATTTACACAAAAAGCTTTTAAGCGCATTGGCCTGATCAGTCAAAAACACAAACAAAATACATGTTATTTGCTCAGTGTACTTTGTCTCTAACAATAACACTCCCCCTACAGTAGCTTGGCCCAAGAGGTAAACAAATATTAATATTATGCTTAAAATGTTCTCTTCCTCTAGTAGTTAATGTACCGGTACATGACAATTACATCCAATTCGTTTACGAATTCAGCTTTGAAGAAACAAATAGACCCCACCCCACCCCACCCCTCTAGTTATTTGTTTATTTTTTCAATGGTTGTTATAACAATTGCTGACTGGCTTCCCTGTTACGTGTCAATGATTTACACAGTCAGTATTCCCTTGGACATGTTGGACAGCTCATATGAATGGCATGCAGGATGTACCACAGGTCCTTTCCACCACTAACTGACTAATGACACTGTATGCACACACCATACCAAAGTTGTGAATGTACACAATGTACATCAATGGTAACTAAGTACATGTAGATGAAACAGATTCCAGAAATGCAAGGTGACATTTAAACAAAAGAATGCTGTCATAATGGTGTGGCATAACACATGTAACACATGTACATTTACATGTACATGTAACACATGTAATAATACCACATGACTCAGGCATCACAGGGCCTCCAATCTGCACAGGACCAAGGCCAAAATTTTTAGTTTGGGGCCAGTAAACTCACAATGACTAGAGTACAATACAAAAAAAGAGTGAACTTGTATGCTAGTGAACTATCTAAAGGTCTACACTGTGATTTGTTGGTGTGCACAAATTTTCCAAAACAGTCAGATGGAACAAAATTATTATTTTTGTCCCTACAGTACACTATGGGTAAAATCTCAAAGGTGTTTACAGTATGGTATTTAAACTACAAAAAAATAAAAGTGTTCAACTTACTAAATTATCGGGCATTTGGTTCCATTCATGGACACAGATAATTTAGATTCCAAAACCCTGATAATGAAGTACAGACAGTGCACTGTATATGTTGAGGATAAACAACAATTTTTGGTGGTTTTTTTTTACACTGTATCTTTTTTACTCATTGTACATGTGTAAGTTAAATATTAAAAAATCACTGAAGATTTATTTCGTCGTTACTTTATGAATGTGATCTACGGAATAAATTCTTCATTCAATTTCCTCATCATGTACTTTATGTACTTCTTCAGTTGGATCAGACATTTTCCAATTTGACAGCTTGGCAGTTTAAGGAGGGGCTGGAGCAGCTGTGCTGCAGCCACAAAACCATTTGAATGGTAATGAATGATTCATAGACTATAAACGTACATTTTTTATTGCAAATGTACCAGTATAAATGACTAATTGACAATGCACAAATGTACTGCTCAAATTCTTTATCAATGATGTCATCAAAGTTCATTGTCAACAAAATGTCAGCATCTCTTTTTACCTTATTAATAATAATACAAGTTGTAAATAATTGTAAATAGGGCCTAATCATGCAGGTTAATCGAAAGCATGACTTTTTTAGTTCCACGGTTCTTCACACAAGTACATGAAGTACATGTACTACATGTACTGTACTGAGTATGTTGATCTTGATACATTACTTGACTTAAATACAGGATTTAATAGAACTCTGCACTAAAGATGTCACTTTTGCTCAAAATACACGGCTGTCAGCAAACACATTCCAGAGCACTAAATGCGATCACCGTATCATCGGCACGCCAAACTGCACTTTTTAGTAGTATACGGTAGTCAGTAAAATTGCACATGTGTAGGCTACGCGACTGTACGCGTGCATGTTAGTGAAATTTGACACGTTTGTCTCATATCCGGGTATTTACTTCACTCTTCTGTTTTTTAGTATTAGTGCTGACTGCGGATTGCTAATTATTAAAGACCAGCTTGAACAAAAACAACAATAAGTGATCTTTACTGAAATTCATTTAAAATGTGTTCAATCAATTTAAAGAAATCGACTTCACATGAGATTTAACAGGTTTTAATTGCCAAAAAAACACCTGACCACTTTGAATTCCCTTCTTAGTTCTCTGGTGCTTTTCAGAAAGATTTGCGACAAGCCCCGTGACACCATCACTCATGTGACGTCATTTGCCATTGTTTGGAGCTTTGCTTTGCATATTTAGCTTTGTTGCAATACAAAGCAACACCCCACAGATGACACAAAAGAACTGTCATTTTGACTCATAGTGTTAGCCAGGGTGTCTTTTGGACGCCCTTTTAAAAATGTGAACACCCTGAGGCTGTTTCATCTGTCATTTACATGTACATGTAAATTTATTTTATGTGAACAGTTTGGACACCCAGTTTTTAAATGTCCAGCAAATTCAGACACCCTTTCACCAAATCCTGGCTAAAACCTTGTTTTGACTCATCAGCGGCAGAAGTGTATAGTTTTTAGAAACCTCCAGATTTGGACCAAATTTTTTGTTTGATAAATTTACGAAAAATCCATCAAAATTACAATTAAATGACAAACACAATATTTAAGCAAGTTGAAATGGCATTCCTGTTGAAAAAAAGTTTCTACTCAAGAAGCTGTTTAAATTATGAGTACATTGTAAAACTGTGAGGGACAGCCTTAAAAATGAATTATCACAAGGGTGGATGGCACACATGTACCTGTACATAGTTGATACATGTTCAGGGCTCGAATTTGGTGGAAATATCCACAAGACCAAAGGGCTTGTAGCTCAAAATGTTTCCTGGACCAGAATTTATTTTCCAAGACCAGAATCCAAATAAGTTGAACCAGCACCAAGAGAAAGTCTATCTCATTTGTCTTAAATGTGTAGTGTACTTCGATATACTGAAGAGAATTGACAGATATTTATCAGATTCCTAGTCAACATTTTTTCACAAAGATATTACACAATGAGGTAGCCTATTATTATTCAGTTGAACAACACAAGACCACCGGGCTTGTCCGGTTGTGAGTTTACTGGACCGATGCTAAAATCAATGGCCTATCTGTTCCATGCAAAGACAAGCGAAATTCCTACCTTATGAGTGAAATCATGATTCAAATCTTTTGACTCAGAAAAAAGAAAAAGGGGATCAAGGACCCTGCCGGGATTCGAACCTTGGTCCCGATCTACCAGAAACTATCTCCCAACCACTGGGCTACATGTATCTGTTCCACGCAAAGACAAGCGAAATTCCTACGTCATAAGTGAAATCATGATTCAAATCTAAAGACTCAGAAAAAAAGAAAAAGTGAATCAAGGACACTGCCGGGATTCGAACCGTGGTCCCGATCCACCAGAAACTATCTCCCAACCACTAGGCTATGTGTTCCACGCAAAGACAAGCGAAATTCCTACCTCATAGGTGAAATCATGATTCAAATCTTTAGACTCAGAAAAAAAGAAAAAGTGATGTTCATGAAGAGACAAAACTCAGGGTTCTTCCCATGTAGAAGCTAGCGTATCAGGTCGATATGTGCGAATTTCGTGCCGATGCGCCAAATCAAAAACAAAAAACTAATTTTAAACAATTGTTTTAATTTCTTTAAAAAATCGAGAGAAAACCATAAAGAATACTTCAGACTGCACAGTAGGGCTTTCAAAACCAAGATAAACACCAAGTACATGTAGAAAACATTCCAAAGATGTTGTTTCAATTTAGCGTGCTTTGGCCAAACATTAAACAAATTTAGACCAGAATGCTCCACAGTTTTGAAAAAACCTGGGGAGAACCCTGAAACTAAATAAAAAAGGTCTTGGCAATCTAGAAATGATAATAGACTTACCTCATCTGCGATCATGAGATGCTAGATGCACGAGCCTTCCTAATCTGACACAGCCACTTGATGACGCGGGCATTCTTGGTGATAATCGACGACGACGCATCCGGGAGCTTCTTGGCAAGATGCAGTCCCTCGTTGCTGACTTTGCTCCCATGAGAAATGTTATCCGAGTCCTCCGTACTGAAGGAGCCGGCTCTGCTGTGCTTGCACTCGTGCATGTTGTTGAATACTTCGTCCTCGTCGCTGTAGTGTAAGGGCGAGAGGGGTCCCTGGAAGAAGCTGTCGTTCATCCCCATCTGATTGAAGAAGTAGTCCACCTCAGAATGATTACTCGAGATGGAGCATCTTGGACTCATCCCAAGATCTGATTTGGAGCGCCGGCGCAGCAGGTCTCGTCTAGTAGGCGAGGTTAACAATGCTGGCGGGGAAACAACGGCATCTTGGCGTCTGCTTTTAGTTGTGCTATTTAAATTAAGTAAAGCTCTGGTGTTGCTGGTTGCGTTGTATCTGTATGGCGCGGATGACTCTGCAACCTTAACTAACAACGGTTTGCTCTGCGACGTATCTGCAGCGCTATCAACTCTGTTGGACTGCTGAATCGCTTCCTGCTCTGCTTTCTTAAGATCCGAGATTTTCTGTCCTCTTTTGAGGGTGTTTAAATCATCTTCGGGGTTTATTATCCGGGAGAGCAAATTCTGCAATGACTTATCCTGCTTCTTATTTTCAGCGCGCGTCTTCCGGACACGCAAGACTTTACTCCTTTGCAGCTCCTCGTCGCTGTCCGTCTCCGAATTGTCACCGTGACTTCTATCGGATCTGGATGGAAGTCGGCGGCGTTTGAATTCGGTGTCATCTCTTCTGACTTCCGTCCCCTTAGTGTGACCCACTTCTGCCATTCCTTGGGCATTATCTTTACTGAGCAGGTCTTCAAGAGAAATCTTCATGGCTCTTGGTTCCTCAGCTTTTGTATTTGTCTCATTGTGATGGAGTCCATCGTGTCCGCTGTGTTTGGATGGCAGAGCATCCACATTCTGACCGAACTTTGATTTTCTACCGAACTCCTCACGCCTTGGTTTTTCGTCCACAAGATCAACGTGGCGTAGCTTAGTCTTGTCTGGATACCTGACTCCTCCTCTCTGTTCAATCACATGAGACACTGGTTCCTGGGCAACAAATTTGATCTGTTCATATGGGTGTTCCTGACTAGTCAACAATGTCAGTTCAACATCCCTAGATGAGGCTACCTGCGAAGAAACTTCTACAGGTTTCCTTTCGTTCTCCGACAGATTGTTAACATTTAAGTTTAAATCGTTGCTACCTGTGCATGTAGTTGTCAGCCTGGATGGATTGAAGTTAGCTCTGTACCTCTCGGAGGTTTCCATGCCTATCTGGTTTCCATTACCATCCTCAACAACATTGTGCTCATTGTTCATTTTAAAATTCTTATCGTTGGCGTTTTCTAGCTGCATCGGGCTGCTCATAACCCCAGAGAGAAAACTCTTAACTGTCGATTTTGCCTGTTCATGCACTACAAGTTCTGGTGAAAACAGTTGTCTTGGTAAGTTCTTATTCGGCGCATGGGACCTCGGAGTCTGTACTTCTATAGATGAAGCTCTTGGCTCTTGCCCAGTGATTCGGTTGCTCTTTGCGACCCACTCTTGGTTCCGATTAAAATTAACAGGTGCCCAGGATTTCTTTTGAAAATTCTCAAGGGTGTCTGGACTGGATTTGACACGTTCATGGGAAACTGATGGTGCCGAGACTTTTCTTATCTGCTGATGAGGGAAGTCTGGTTCTGGTTTAAGCTGATCGTCATGACTGAAGTGTCTGACACGATTTGGCTTTGCCTCTGATGAGCTTCTCGCAAGATTGCTGCGATCGAGATCTGATTTGGCTCTTCGGTGGTTGACTTCCAAGATGGTGGACTCTTTCGGATTGTCCGATTCCAGCCTCATCTTGGAGACCCTTTCTCTAACATGATGGATGGGATGTCTCGGACCAGATGGTTTGGTGTCAGTGGAGAGCTCAGTTGATTTGTGTTCCGTGCTTTGCATTAATCTGGCCAACTCATCAGATTTCATCGCTTCAGTCACCTCATGATTGTTGGCATGGAACGTCTTCTGAGATGTGCAATTTCCCGCAACAATCTCTTGAGAGTGTTTATGTCTAGCATGAAGGGGATCTGCATGACTGCCACGAGAGTGCTTTCCATGATGTGATACGGCGTGGCAATGATCAGCTTCATCAGTGGATGTACGTGCTCTTTCTCTAACCGTTGTTGAGGACACCTTAAAAGACGACTCAACTGTGGTAGAGCTGCGCTCCTTTCTCTCCGAGACCCGACTCCGGGGCTTGAGGACAATCTTATTGATCTTCCGTTCTTGAAGGTTCTCCTTCGTGGCGTTGGTGGCATGCTGTGCCTTGAAACGTTCAATCTGTCGTCTTGTCAGATCAGTTAAAGGGTTTGTTTTGGGTTCCTCATTAAGTTGTCTCTCATTTTGATGACTCTTGTCTTCACTTGAAGGAGACCTTCTTGCAGGAGGGTGAGCAACCTCTTCCTGGCTGTCCTTGAGTGGTTCGGTCGATTTAAGACTTAACTGGGGTTTTCTTGAATTAGTAAAAGTACTGAGTGTTGCATGATCCGTTTCTCTGCCGCCTTTCCATGAGTGGAATGATTTAGGTGAGGTCCCTGATTTTTCCGTTGGCGTTTTCCTACCCTGACTTGTGTCGCTCTCACTCTCAGTGGAGCCGATCGCTTGAAACTGCTCCTTTAATTTTCGGACACGACTACCAGCACTTAAAGCCTCTCTGGGGCTCTGCGGAGAGGCTGAGGCAGACGAGATGAGAAGATGACTCGGAGAGGGATTAAGAATGTCATCGTCCGAGGAGCTGTTATTCTTCTCGCTGAGTGCCAACGAGGCTGCAACGATCTCAAGTGTTCGATCTCTACTTCCTTTCCTTAACACTATCACTTCTGTTTTTTTTACATCGGAGGCATCAGGGATAGGAGGAGGGGGCCGAGGAAGAGTTTTTGGTGGCGGAGGACCTCTGTCACCAACATCTCCACAGACAAATGGCACTGCTCTGAAAACATGGCTGTCTTGACTGGCTGTAACACATGATGCTTTAGTTTCTTTTGGCTTCGTTCTGTTCTCGTTCCCTTTGGCATCGTCCAACTCCTCGCCACTTCCCGTTCGAACAAACTTGGCCCTGCTCTCCGCCAATCGCTCCTTGGCGGTTTTCCGTCCTAGTTTGTGATGATCCTTTGAGGTCGTGTCTCGGATGTAACTGGGTCCCGTGTTGAGAATGCGGAGAGGGAAGCTGGTGGTTGCAGATACCTTAGAGGTTACAGCCATTCTGATAGTTCCTGAGAGCATGGAAGGAATAAAAAAAATAAAAAAAACCCAGGAGATGGTTAAAAAGTGACTTGTTCTTAGGTAGGAAAATCACTAGCCACCGGCCTGTGGTCCAGTGTAAATTTCAGGCCCTGAAAGGGCAAGGTATGTGTTTGCAGTTTTCCTACGGTCGGGCAACTCTATGAGGGAAGTATAAATATCTATGGATAATTTAAGGGACACCAAGGCAATGACCAGGGGCATGAAAGCAATTGCCTACATTGTCTCCTTGGACTTTCAGGCCTAAAAAAAAACCCCAGGTAGTGTTCTTCTTCACCCAGCGAGCTTAATGATATCAAATTACACTACTCATCTGAAGGGCATCTGTAGCTAACAGTATAACGAAAACGCTCTGTTTGCACCAATCAAAAACTTTTTTTTATATCTTCTTAAATTTATTTTTCACAAATTCTGAGGGTTTGTAGATCTAGTCAAACATTAAAAATAATAAAAAACAAAAAATTTTGAAACAAAAAATCACTTCATCACGATCTCAGGAGGCTAGCTGCTTTTGTGTTTGTTTGTTTGTTTGTTTGCTTTCTTACTGCGGATGACCCCAAGGGATTTGTAAACAAGCGCATTGGGGGTCAAGTATTCACTGTATAGCTGAACAGGCTGAACAAAGTGTCTGAGACAAGTGAATTTTTTCCTGTTTGTTTACACTAATATGAGGATAGACTATACAGAAAGTGACATTATTTGATAACAAACATAGTTTGTTATTAACGAATTGGTGATATTGTGCCGTCACCAATAGCAGTAGTGTTATAATGTAATCAAACAAATCTACAGCTCATACACAAATTATGCATACAGCTGGTTCATAAATTCTATTTTGTTTACATCCCTGTGGAGATATCTTTTCTTCTTTCCTTTGTCCCTGTAGTTAATAACCTCCCATAGACTCTGTACACAAATTTCCTTGTGGAGCATCCCAGTCTTTAGAATTCCCCTATGGAGACCTTTTGTTTCCCATTTTCTGTTTTGTTCTCGGTCTCCATAAAGGTAGTGGATAGTAAATCAGATTGCCCTTAACATTTTCAAGAAATAAAAAACACTGAAGGGCGTACCTTTTTATAGATTTAATGGGATAGATCTATAGTGTAGAACTGCAGCCACTTCCAGCGTGGTAGATGATCAGGATTATACAGCTGGCTGAATACAATCACTGTAGAGGATGACTCAATCTTTTTAATCCACCCATCTAGAAATAATCCCAGAGTGCTGCATTAGCCATTGTGTTGTCATGCATTCAAACACAGACGCTGGCTTTTTACGTCCGCCGGTTTTTATCACCTGAGAACATGAAAGAAAACAGGCAAACATTCACACTGGTTAGCCATCTATGCAATGAATTTGTTTCCTGATGAGGAAAGAGCAGAGGGTGTGATGATATGAAATGGCAAATGGCTAATATCAGTGAAGTGTTGATTGGTAATATCGAAACAAAAAACTTTGACTTTCTATCTGAAAGCTTATCACACCAGTACCAAAACTACATGTACTGATCCTCAAAATAAATACGTATTTCAATCTGAAATTCACCATCACAGTGGCATGTCTGCATTTCATAGGCCTAATAAACAGATGTTAAAACTCTCACCTTCCAAAACCTTTACAAAATACAACAGCACGTTTTGACCGAGGACTGGACACTAGTACTTTTAAAAACTGACCTAGGCTTTACATGGGATCAGGCATGCATGAAACTTGAGTCCAACAGTGTTGAGTCAATATGACACGTTACTTTGTAATAATAAGGCACTTTTAAACATTTTTACAAAGTGCCTTAAACTTTTACTACAGTAACACCTGTTCATTTGGGCCTTAACCCTTAAGAGACTGTAGCGGCTGCAAGCAGCTTTAAATACTTGTACCAAAATGCCCATTGCGGCCCCCCCAAAAAGATTTGACCTACTTTTGCTCAAACAAGAGAGTCAAAGAATAAAGATACTGGGCCGAATAAAGCCCGGTTCATACTTCCTGCGATTGCGAATGCGAAGCGAATGTTGACGTCACAAATTCGCAACGAATATTCGCAAGAGTTCAGCTGCGCTCAACTCTTGCGAATATTCGCAGCGAAAACAGAGGTGTGACGTCAAATTCACGTCATATTCGCTTCGCATTCGCATTCGCAGGAAGTATGAACCGGGCTTTAGGCGAATTGACATTTTCCAATGTTGCTCATGTAAACATAGAATCTACAACTCTTAAACAAAACCGAGATGAATTCTGGTTTTTTAATAATTTTCCTGACTTTGTTTCCTGAAAATAACAGGACAAAAAATTTAACAAGATAAGCAGGGCGTGTGGTAATGATTTAATACATAAATGAATAGTCTCTAAGCATCCTAAAGGGTAAAAAAAGCATTCTTGAAAAAAAGCATTCTTAGCCAGAATTTGGTAAAAGGGTTTCCAACTTTGCTGGAAATTTAAAAAGTGGGTGTCCAAATTGTTCACTTACAAAAAAATTGTACTGTATGTTAATGATAGATAAAACAGGGTGACCAAAAGACACCCAGACACCCCTCTGGCCAACACTACATGCACTAAGATCTCAACTCATTTGGAGTATTTATGTAGTAGTACCAGCCGATGGCGCACAGGCTGCTAATCAACCATCAACAATCTCTACCCTCGGCAGAGACCAGCTTACTCCTGGATACACTGTAGAAGCAATTGTAGTCGTGTACTGCTCAACACAATCGGGATTCGAACCCACACCCTGATGACTTGACAGCTCAGCCATGACTTGTTACCATAAATACAGGGGGGGGGGGGGTTTATGGTGTTGGGTTTTGTTTTAAGAGTGAGTAAGGAGTATTGGATTACGGTTTGGCAGAGCACAATGTGACAGCAAGAAAAAAATATACTAAGTACTTCTGTGATCTTCTGTAAAGTTGATACACGACTAACAAAACTGACCATCAGAAAATGGATTAATTAATTCATTATAGATTGTGATTAGAATCACTTGAACATTAAGGAATACTTACGCGGTTTTGATCTTTAGGGTGAAGTATATGTAGGTTTAGTTTTAAAGCTCACACATGAACCATTGTTTATTTTACATTGTAGGAGTGGCCTCAAGGGTTTAGGAAAATTGCAGTTATCTAAATATGATTAGGTACAGGATGAACTTTAATGTAGAAATGTCCGCATGTAGGCTACATGATGTATGAATTCATTTTTAATAAAATTTCAAGTTGCTTTAATTAAAGTATGATTTACTGATGCTAGAAAATAATAAATGATGTTCTGTGAACGTATAGGATATTTCATTGTAAAGGACAAACTTTTTCCACCACATCAAGTCAACTATAAATCTAGAAGTTTGGTCAAAACATGGGCATTGTCTTTCTTCCATGTGATGGCATTTCACGTCCTTACATGTAAAACAAATTATTGAAGACAAAAGGAGATCAATGACAAATCATTAGGGAAAAAGCCTGACAAATCACTGGCCTCCCTTTAAACTAAAACTAAAAGCAGGGCTTGAATTTGGGGGAACAATCCACAAAACCACAGGACTTGTATCCTCAAAATGTTTACTGAACCAGAAATATTTTTACAAGACCAGAATCAAAATGAGAAAAAGAAAAAATTCCCAACAGTTTAACATGCATTTGACTGTATTCAGGTATTCAGGTATTTATTTGTAACATGCTTGATGCCATGTAAGATGTAACATATCATTGGACAACCTACTCGCGCCTGACTCAGTTACCGTATATCGTTGCACAAATTAGGGCGATTTTTGTCGTCAAATTATGAAATATTGTGCAACATTTGAGCGTGGGAACAAGCAAAAATTGCAAGTTGGTATTATTATCTTCGTTTTTGAGTGGTTACTGAGTAAACCCTCTGTTGAAGAGAACAAGACTGTAAGATACGACTCGACGGCCGACGGGTCTAATGTAAGAGAAGATTACACACTTAAATGTAATCGCATATTGTCTTTATGGGTATTGAGTATCTTTCATTACTCAATAGACTTACATGTAAGTCAACATTTGAACATAATTTGTTCCTGTTATTGAATTGAAAAACACAAGACCGCCATAACTTGTCCAGTCATGAGTTTACTGGACCGATGCTAAAAAATCACTGGCCTCAGGCCTTCGGTCTGGTGTAAAATTCAAACCCTGAAAAGTCTACAAATTAAAACAAAAAATAAACAGTTAGAAATATGGTCTGAAGAATGAAGCTAATATCAGGTGCTGCATACCAGAGTAAAAATGATATACTGTATGTAGATCACACAGTTACTATGGCATTCGATAAATCATACATTTTTCTCCCTCCTCCATAGTACAACGTGTCCGCATCACTTCAGTCTTCATGTAGACAGTTTTTCACACCCTGCACGCACGTTCATGCCTTGTTAAATCTTCTGAATACATCTTCATCTTGATAATGATCATGACACATCGGTTGTTTGCAACTAGGGTATTGAGTTTAGACACTCGAGGTAAACAACAAACCCAAACCCACAACTCCTGACAGTGTGAATTTATTGAAGCCAACCTAGAATAGAAATTGACTAACAATTGCCTGGCATGGACCCACTGCTGGTTCCCAGTATCGGAGACACAAGACAACCTTATACCTGCATACCATCAGGGACGTCACATAATAGAAACATTTTTTTATAGGCATTGACAGTTGGTGCATGTTTCAGAGGTTGATGTGAATATGTAATTTATGTCAGCTACTGTTTACTGTTCCATGTATCTATTCTAGTAAGTTGTAAGATGCTACGATGATACACACCTGTCCATTGTTAGTGCATACAAATGTACATGTACATACATGTACATGTACTAGGCCCTACATAAGAAGGAATACAGTGAAGTCTCAAGTATTTGTTAACACTTCTTACAAAAGACACTGCACACACTTGAGTATGTGCTTGTACCATAGTGCACAGATACAAACATCCTTGCTCGATGCTACATACATACATTGTAAAATAGTACATTTGTACATTGTACGACCTTTGTATCATGTTCAGTACAAACTGCACACTGTTTCATGAAGGCCCCTTTAATGCCTCCCACCAAAAACAGGCAAAAAAAACCCCCATAAATAATGTAGGCCAGAAGAAGTTAATTTACATTTAAAAAGAGATGACAAACAAAACATCAGCCTCGACATCAATGTGATGTGATGTCTCTTTTTTAAAGCTTTCATACAATTTACAATTAACAGCTTACAATTTTACACGGGCCCTATTTACATCTGAACAATACTCTTAACTCTCGTCTACTGGATTGAGTAAATAAACCTAGTTTTGAATTTTGGCAGTTCAGCTTCCTGGCTTTGTCATGGAGCGTCACAAATGTAGTTTGTCTGCAATTGACTTGTTTGCAAAGGTAAACAATTTACAGTAATGTGATTGCAACTGGGCTGATTCACCATCGTGGTCAAGGAAAATATAATAATAACGGCCCCATTTCATGAGTCTGCTGCCCACAGGATTCTGTGCTTACAGTCTCCACTCTTCACCAGCCGTACGTAAGAGAAGAATGCTTAGTAGCATGAAGTTTGTTTGTTTGTTTTCCATTTGTACAACAACCAAAATACAAGAATATTAATTACAAGTAAATAAATCGAGTTGAAACACAATAAATTAAGTACAAATGGAGGTTGCAACCAGAGCAGGCTTCTCCCCAGGTTTTTTCAAAAAGTTGTGAGGGCATTCTGAACCCAATTTTATTATGTTTGGCCGAAGCACGCTGAATTGAAACAAGGTCTTCAGAATGTTTTCTACTTGGCGTTTATCTTGGTTTTAAAAGTTCTATTGTGCATTCTGGAGCATTCTATATGGTTTTCTCATGATTTTTTTGAGAAAAAAAAAACCCCAAAAAACAAAAAAATATATATTATTATTTTATTTTTGCGTATCGACCGAAATTCGTGCGTACATGTACCAGCCCAATACGCTAGCTTGCTTCCAAATAAAATTTCGCTTGATAGTCAAAATTGATTTTTCTTCTACCACAAGTGCTGATATTGCAAGTACTTACATTAGAAGAGCCATGAAATTGGGGCCCAAGATCTTCCACCAAGGTTAAAAAGTAGCTTCATGCCTGATTTTTCCCCCAGAGATAAGATTGACCAAATCTTCCTCTATGGTCAAATCAAGGATGGGAATTTAGAACATAAATCTCCCCCTAGGTAAACCCACATAAACTACTTTCAGTAGAGAAGTCATCAAAAAACAAACAGGGACTATTAATAAGCGGCCATGGAATTTCTGGTATTTCACCAGCCTTGCAGCGGGTTTGTCTCTTACTACATAGTGACTAAAACACAATCTAAAGTGAAACACAGTCCAAAGTACATAATATAGCTTCCTCCATGTACTTTGTACATGTTACATGTCAGATTATTAGTAATTCAATGTTCAATTCAATACAACTTTTCTCCTGAAATAAATCATTCAAGAAAAGTTGGTTTTATATAAAACATCAAAATTATTGACAGGCTTTCATAGAATCTGATTATAATATAAAAATGGGTGGATTTAAAGACCAGACAGGGTGTACTTTTGGTACAGAAGTTAATGACCATAAAAACTTACTTGGTAACAAACGACACCCTTTGAAGTAATGTACAATGTAGTTTTAGAGAAAAGAGGTACATGTAGTTTTTCACACCAAAAATTTGATTCTAAGAAAGGCTTCAGGCATGAACTCAGGCATCTGAAAGCATACAATTCGATGCAACAAGAGTGTTTTTTTCTTTCATTATTATCTTGCAACCTCGATTCTGACCAATTGAGCCCAAATTTTCACAGGTTTGTCGTTTTATGCATAAATGTTGGGATACACCAATTGACAAACAATTACCAAAAGTTATACCCTGCCTTTAACTTTTGTGGGAGTGAACTTTGGAAATAAAGGATAACAACCCGTTCTCATGACCTAAATATAAGTTCGGATCAATTCATATTGTAATTGATTATTGTGGTTTATTCTTGTCTGGGTTAAAAGAAGGAGAAGAAAAAAGACTGACGATAGGTAATATTGACTCACTTCCCAATAGCTGTTGGTTAAATAAACAAAACTGGAGACCTTGGCAGAAGGAAAGGTGGGAATGGGTATAGAAGTCACTTCTCTCTTATGGTGTGGCCAAAGTGGAAAAGCAAGCAAAGTAGAAAGAGAAAGAATTATATTTAACTTGTGATCAAGGCCATGAAAGGATCCCATAGATCCCATGATATGTTGGTCATGCTAATTAAAGTGTAATTTACAAAACAATCCTATGTGATAGGTTCTTAAACTTGTTGAAAATGCTAACAGTAATAATTTGTACAAAAAAACTGTTTGCAAAAACTTTGTGACCTTGAAGCCGTGTCAGTTTGTGATGCGACCCATCAAAAAATTGTTTGATGTTTGGCCGAAGCACAGTAAATTAAAACAACACATTCAAGTTATCTACTTTATCTTGGTTTTAAAAGCCCTACTGTGCAATCTGGAGCATTGTTGGTGGTTTTCTCTTGATTTTTTTTTGGAAAAAAAAAAAAAAAAAAAAAAAAAAGTAATAATAATTTGTTTATATCTGCCGAAATGTGCGCGTATCGGCACGCAATTCGCGTGCATCTGCCCGATATGCTAGCTTGTACCATGGGGAGAACCCTGCATGATATGCAGATATGTTGGAACTGACAATTGGCCAATGGACCACTGTTTTAACAAATAGAACACTGCCTGCACCTACAGTACATACATGTATGACATAAGCTGCAAAGGCGATACTTGTAAAGTTTGTTGTACATTATACTTTCTCTAGATATGCATACCCACATGATATGAAAATTATATGTATGTCAGACAAGCAGTTTTTACATGTTTTTCAGCGACACTGGTTCTTGATTTCCAAGGTAGCTTTTGATCACATGACACTTCCACCAACCCCCCCACCCTTTCCTTGACATCACAGCTGTTCAAGGCTCCACGCCCAAGGGTATGTTCAGACAGCGTACTAAGTTAGACCCGAACCCGGTTTAACTTTACGAGCAGCGGGGGGGCGGTCGTAAAAATTTGTTCCCCTTGCGTTCAGACAGCACTGAGTTAAACCCGATACGGTTTGTCTTCGGTTTTAAGAGGTCAAAGCAGACGCGACCCTATTACTCTAACATCCGGTTTATTCACAGAAACTGCGCGCCGAGATACTGCTGCCGAGTGCCTGCTGACCTTATACCATCGCGTTGGTAAACAAAAACAATTTGCTGGGCGTGTGCGTGTGTCATCTGTTGTGAGTTAAACCGGATGTGGTCTTTTTTATTCTGTCCACACACAGTGTAAAAAGATAAACCCGAAGCGGTCTAAAGATAAACCCCCAAGCTCGACGGTCTAACTTTTCCGGGTTAAACTCGATTCGGTCTAACTCTAACTTTAGAACCGTTCAGACACACAGAGTTGAACTTGATTGGGTTGAACCATGAGTTAAACCGACTTCAGTACTGTGTCTGAACGACCTCCAAGACTGGAAACCCACAATCAAGATTATTCTCAGTTCAAGAGTTAGCCGAGCAAATACAAAGTGACAGCTAAAGTTTCCTTCATTATATCACCTGTCACTGCCATGTGTCAAAAGGACTTACTGTCAGTCTGCCTAGAAATTGTATTCATGTGTTTGACGGTAGGGTCATATTTTGGACTGGTGAAGACCCAGGGCTCGAAGTGGGGAGAAAAAAATCCACAGACCAAAGGGCTTGTTGCTCAAAATGTTTACTGGACCAGAAAATTTGTTACAAGACAGGAATCAAAATAAAAAAATAAATAAATAAATAAAAAATTGCTTGAAGGGTATCACCATTCAACTCTATGATCAAACATCTTGGCATTTTACATCATTTTAACATTGAAAGGGAGTTGTAAATTTGTTTTCATCTTCACAAGGAATTTATAGCTATTGGAAAATGAGTGGACCACAAAACTGAATTTGACCTTGGAGCCCTTTTTTTAAATATTAAAATAATTCCCATCACTCTAATTTTCAAAAAGGACCAATACGCCAAAGCAGGCCTGGAATTTCATCTTTGAGAGGGTAAGGCCTTTTTCACCCTGCAAAGGGCACATCCATTTAGAAAAAACTTAGAAAAACTAAGTCTCTTGAAACTTTTGAAGGGACACCAAGGTCAAGCCCATGGCAGCATGACCTTCATGGCCTCCGTACAATTCCAGTCCTCCAATGCACGCAACATTTGTTTGTATTATAAATCACCATTTCAATTTATTAGCTGTTCAGAACTTTCAGTCGGAACAGCTATTGTAATCGTCGAGATTTTTATTCTTTTTCTTATTATTCTTTCTTTCCATAAAATCGTATTGACTTAACCTGTGTCTCTTTCAGAAGCCATATGTTCCTCTTAAAATTATAAAAAGTAGACAAATCATATACCATATTGAAGCTTATACACTGACTTAAATTTTAGATGTAATTAGATTAAAATTCTTAATTAATTATTCACGTGACAGCGGTGTGAATATTTAATTAGTCAATCTTGTTCGCACCATATCTCAAGAAGTATATAACCGATCCTAAAACTTTTTTCGGTTATGGACTTGTCTTGAATTGTAGATGTGCATTTGAGCCTAAAATTCTCCGTCACGTTATCATGACGTCATTTGTTTGTGCGTTTTCGTTCTGTGTACAAAAACAAATGGCGCTAAAAGTGCAAATTTTTTGACAATCCAAAACACGATATTTTCAATTAAAATTACGAATTAGTTTCCTAAATTACATAAACTGTTTTGAAAAGTTAATTGCTTTTAATAAGAGATGTTCCTGGTCATTAAAACTAGTCTAAGTAGACAAATTTCCACGATAATTAACGATTCAGTGACAAATCGGACACCAATGGCTAGCCATATTATTAAAGGTTCCGTTCATCAAAATGTAGTCAGGATGCCCTGCGACACAGAGAAAAATGCACGCAAAATGCCGTAACGAAATAGCCGACTTCTGGGTACCAGTCGCTGCACACTTTTAATACAAAAAGATCGATCTATAGCGTATTGAAACGGTGGCTTGTGCATGGATATGTGTACATGTACGTCGTGATTCTGTTGCCCGGGGCGCTCGACGATTTAGAACATAAGCTTAACTCTAATTTAATGTAAATGTTTATAAAAATTCTTAATTGACTCATTTGAATATTTAACTAGTTAATCTTTGCAGCACCATATCTCAATAAGTACACTGCCGATTTTCAAACTTTTTTCAGTTATAGACTCCTTGGGCATTGGAGATTAGCCTCGAGTAACCGTGACCCCATGTTGACCTTTACTTCGGGGTCAACCGGAAGTCTGACCATATCTAAAGAACTACACAACCGATTTTCAAACTTTTTTCAGTTATAGACTCCTTTTGCATTGGAGATTAGCCTTGGGAAATTGTGACCCCATGTTCACCTTTACTTCGGGGTCAACCGGAAGTGGGACCATATCTCAAGAAGTACACAACCGATTTTCAAACTTTTTTCAGTTATAGACTCCATGGGCATTGGAGATTAGCCTTGGGAATCTGTGACCCATGTTGACCTTTACTTTGGGGTCAACCGGAAGTGGGACCATATCTCAAGAACTACACAACCGATTTTCAAACTGTTTTCAGTTATAGACTCCATGGGCATCATGACGTCATTTATTGCGCGTTTTCGTTTTGTGTACAAAACACATGGCGCTAAAAGTGTAAATGTGTACATGAGCAGCACATGCAATTCCTATGTGGGTTTAGTTTTTTTTTTTGAATGCATCGATCGGAATTTTTTTTTTACCATCGTGTTCCTTATAAAATTTATTACTACGAAAAACACATTTTTTTTTGCTGTGACGTAATCAGGTGTCGAATTACGCTAATTCAAAGCTTATTCCTTTAAAAAATCATATCTCCTGAACCAAATGTCGTAGAGTCGTAATGTTTGTGTTGCTTTGTAGCGTACAACAATTGCAAATAATTATTTTTAGTAATGACCTCACTTTGACCTTTACTTCCGGTCCAAACAGGAAGCTCAAATCTTTATAAAATCATATCTCCTGAACCAAAAATCAGAAAGGCGTAACGTTTGTGTTGTATTGTAGCTTACAACACTTGCGTCATTTCATGTACAGTGATGACCTCACTTTGACCTTTACTTCCGGTCCAAACAGGAAGCTCAAAACTTTAACAAATTATACCTCCTGAACCATATGTCATTAAGTCGTAATGTTTGTGTTGTATTGTACCTTACAACATTTGCAAAAAATTATTTTTAGTGATGACCTCACTTTGACCTCTACCTCCGGTCCAAACAGGAAGCTCAAATCTTTATAAAGTCATATCTCCTGAACCAATAGTCAAAAAGGCCTAACGTTTGTGTTGTATTGTAGCTTACAACACTTGCGACATTTCATGTACAGTGATGACCTCACTTTGACCTTAACTTCCGGTCTAAAACAAGATCCGAACTTAATTAAACTAGTTTACACTGTGATTATCACTCTGCAAAACAAGCATTGATCATTTCGAACAACATTACGTCCCATACACAAAATACAGAATCAGTTCATATCTTGGGCTACAAAACATAACTTTTTAGGTCAGCAGAACGGAACAGCTGTGTGATTGTAAGTTACAATCACTTACATCTAGTTTTTATTGCTTTTCACGGATCTGTAACAGAGAATGGAATGTCAAGAGAGAAAAAAAAAACGGGGCTTTGCTTTACCGCTGAACTCTGCGCTTCTTGCCCATAGAACTATTGCGCTTACTGTAAATACAAGGCGCCGTAAGCGCATATTTCTGCAGTAGGCTGAGCCATGAAATTGGACCCAGACATTCGGATCAACGAGTCCCCAGTACAGCTGGTGAGTTATGACAAACTTTGTACCTCCGAAGGCAGCAGGTTGAATAAACTTGACTCCTTAATAATAAATTGATGCCGAGCATTATGGAAGAATTGA
Source organism: Pisaster brevispinus (assembly GCA_023634235.1). Classification (NCBI taxonomy): domain Eukaryota; kingdom Metazoa; phylum Echinodermata; class Asteroidea; order Forcipulatida; family Asteriidae; genus Pisaster; species Pisaster brevispinus. The sequence goes on from JAMKCF010000017.1 coordinate 6,046,311, forward strand.
ATTACAATGTCAGAGCTGTGTGTGTCTATACTAAAGTCTATGTTCCTTAAAACCAGGCAGGGGGTCCAGTCGGTTGATGGGAGGGTCAAATATGTTAGACTGGCCCTAAATCCCCCCAGCAATTTTTTTTTTACGGGCCTTGAACTTTCTTGGTGGAGAGCAAATGGCAGTTATTGCTTTGTGTGAGGGTTACTTGTATTACTGGAAAATACTGAGCCTGTAGTGTAGAGGCTCTTTGCGATGAAATTAAAATAAGAACTAAGAACTGTACATTGAACTTGAAGTCAATGCATTTTGTGGAGCTGAATGAAATATGAGGTACATGTTGACATGAGGCCATCTGGGACTATGTAGTTTGAACAAATCAGGGCTGGCCCTTAACACTAGCTGCGTTTACATTGTCTGGTAAAAACTGCTGCAGGCTATGTTGTAAACGCCACTTCTCAAGTTGCTCTGTGGGCTAACTACAAACTGTGCAACCTTACTCATTTATAATGCTCACATTTATTCATTTTCAGGTGTGAATATTAATACTATTTAAAACTTTATTTTGAGTGTTTGAATGTTTATTTGTTTATTAAGCTGGTTGTGATCGCTACCCGTGAATACATTAGAAAGATACATTTATGACAAGATACACTTTTGCTTTGGAGATAAAATAATATGATCTGGTTTTACCCATACACCGATGTGTGTAAAACAAAACTCAGTATTTCCCTAACCCTGTGGGAAAAAAAAAATCCACCGTGGGCAAAAGGCATATTACTGGGATTCGAACCCACAACCTTTTTCCATTCTAGAGCAGATTTCTTACCACTAGACCACCGCAATTGCCCCTTAACTTAAGGCAGTTCAAATCCGATTTCAGCGGCGGGTACCGCAACAATTTAATGGATAAATATGCATTCAGGGGATAAAGAATGCTGTTTGTAAACCTATACACTGATATGTGTGTAAAGCACTGTACACCAAATACTTTCCTGAGTCCTGTGAAACAGGCAGTGGTTTTTGGCGGTTTATAAATCTACATTTGTAACTTTTCAAATCAAGTTTGCCAAAATTCAGACCTACACTAGCATCTTTAAAAAGTACAGTAGCTCACATTTTACAATTCTGTCCCCTTTTGTCAGTTCAGTAACTTAAGGCCACAAAGTTCATGACCTTGCATAGGGCCCACACCTGACTACATAATAATCCTCTGTCTGTTCTGTGCACAATATGGAACCTAGAGAAAGGACCAATTGGTAGATCTTTGTAGGGTAGCTCTTTGGGGACATGTCTGCTGACATTGAGTATGAATGGAATGCAGGTAAACAGATTGAATTCCAAAAAACTTCCACTCCAAGATCACAGAATTCATTGAGCAGATATTTCAATGGATTGGTAATAATCTTTGAAAGATGTATTGTAAACTAATGACAATGAACGTAATATCTTGAGTTAGTTTTTTCCAATTGTTGCAATTTTTGTTCTGTGAATATTTGTGAAATTGCCCCAACAGTGTTTCAACATGTGAGTTTATTCTTTTGTTTGGAGGTAAACGATTCAACTTTAACAAATTTACAAAAAGTAACTTCCATTATGTCATTAACTTTTTAAAATGTACAAAGATATTATATGGGGTAGAAAGACTGCCTTGATTGTTTTGGCTCGAGTACTTTTTATCATGCGCACTTAATAATACCAAACACCAAACAGATAAAAGACGTGCTGTTTGCACTATTCAAAAACATCTTTAAATACATCTTCTTGAAGTTTTTGTTTTTCTTCTATCAATCATTAAAAAAAGGAGAAAACTTTTGTTTTGTACAGTGTATGATCCCCAGGGAGTTGTTTGAAACAAATTATTGGGGTGAATTATTCACAGAGCTGAACAAAGTGTCCAAGACTACATGTAACTGAAATTTGCCCCACTTTTTGTTTGCATCAAATAATATGAGGATAGACTACACTCTGTATACAAATACAGAAAAAAATATATGGGGGAGAAAAACTGCCTTGATTGTCGAGGCTCAAGTACTTTTAATCATGCGCGCTTAAATATAAATACCAAACACCAAACAGATACACTGTAAAAGACAGTCATGATGTTTGCACTATTCAAAAACAACTTTTCTTGAAATTTTTTTCTCTTTTGAGGGTCTGTTGATCTATCAATCATTAAAAAAAAAACTTTAAAAAAACCCCATTTACATGTATGTTGTGTACAGTGTATGACCCCAAGTGTCTCAGACTAACTGAAATTTTCCCCACTTTTTGTTTGCATCAAATAATATGAGGATAGGCTAAAAAAAACTGTTACAAATACAGCAAAAATATTTTATAAAAAATGTATTATTAATTAACTAATTATTTGATAACTATTTTTTTATTTTGTGGGGTCTGCTATTAGACCCGATGATGCAGGGGCTGGGGGTGTGGGGGTGGTTGGCTTGTAATGTAAATGAAAACAATCAACCGGCATTCCAGGTTTTTTTTTTTACAGGAAATGAATTTTATTAATGAGAGAAATGGTCAATGCTCACTGTAAAGTATTTTGATACTAGAGTTAGTCATTTATGATTTAAATATTGCTTCTGACTGATCAGGGTTACTCCTCTAAATTAATCACCAAAACATGGGTTCAGGCATTTATAAATGGTTGAGGAGTTCATGAAAACAGAATAAAACGCAAGAAAACTCTTCACTTTTACTTTCTATTTTATGAGCAGACACTGTCGCTACATGAAATTCATAAAGTTGTAACTGTATACTAATAATTGAGCTATCCCCAGTGTTTTTTAAAGTATACTTTTGTTGATCCTGGCCATCACATTACGGTTGTTTTGTACATTTCATGTGCTTCATGGTTTGTTTTGCTATTATTTACTTTAAAATGTTTATTTATTTATTTATTTATATTTATTTGTTACACGTTTACTAACTGTTTGTGTGTGTTAAAGAGTCCTTTCTTAAATACTACAAGTACATGATGTACATCGTGTAAATTGTTTCTTTGTGAATTGGGGAAGTGAACGTCTCTACCCTGTCCACTCAAAGCGAGTGTGGTACTCGGTACATGTATGTACATGTACATGTGTAGCATGGTGAACCCCCCCCCCACCTAGTATTGTGTCTTCATTGTGGTCTGGGTGTCACAGGGAGTGTTCAGTCAAGAGGGGAAGATTGTGTTAGAGTGTAGGAACAATTGGGGGGGGGGAGGAGGGGGAGATTCCCTATGCTACATACATGTATGTACATTGGGTAAGTCAAAGATCATATAGCGATGCAGGCACAAGTTTAAAGGGCAACTCAGGCTAAAATGTGAAGTTCATTGTACTGCACTCGACACCATATCAGCAAGCAATTCTTTCGATGCAACAATTATACATCAGTGCGGGCAATGAGGCCTGCTATCAATGCTATAAAAACAAAACTTGATCGTCCCAGGTGTCACATCCTTTTTTGAAGCCATATTTCCTTTAAAAAAAGTTTGTCCCCAAAGAGACTAAATTTTTCAAACACTTTTGCTCCATCTTGGCACTGGTCATTCTTTTGGCGATTGATTTAATTTACCCACATTTTAGACTTCCAAGTTAACAAAGCCAGCAAATTTTTGTCTGGCTTAGAGTGCTCCCTCCTTAAATAAATAAATAAATAAATAAATAAAAGGGCCCGCATCCTTCTCTTTCTGAAAAACCTGATGATCAACTTTTAAAGTAATTGCTTACTTGGCCAAAGTCCTCCTTTTTGTAGTTTTTAAGTGAACAAAGATTTGACAAAATTGGGAGTCCGCCAACATAGGGCTACTGCTGCGGCTAGATACCTCAGTTGGTAGAGTGCCAGCAGGTTAAACCGGAGGTCGTTGGTTCTAATCCAGCTGTAGTAAATTTTGCTTTCATTCAACCCCATATTATTTTTGTAGTTTATTTACAAGTCATACAGTCGTACATGTAATAAGCACCTTCACGGCAATATGTGCCATCTTGCTCAAAAGGGCAGATTTTTTCTACTTCGAACGGGTTGTTCTAAAACCCCCTCGACGTCCGCCCCGTAATCGAAACGTGTCCCAATTCCAAGTCATAAAACATCGCTTTACGGCCGAGTAAGAGCAGTAGGCCCTATGTATATGGCCGGGGGTGTGGGAGACTGACAACAACCCCAAAACACGTGTGGGCCATGGTCGGTCGGGTCTACAACCTCGAGCTCCGCATAGAGCAAGTAGTAATTGTTGACACAGGACGGGAGCGATCAGCCGGAAATGGGTCTGCCTGATCATCACGTAATGAGTTGGCCGTAATCGTACTCGGGCGGTAAACGCAGGTTCCCAGTTGGGATATAATCTTATTCAGGCTCGGGTCGGCCAAGCGATACGCGTGGAAATGCCGCGACTTTTTTTCTTCTGTACATCAAAATTGCCACAGGACCCAATCTCAGCCAATCACGCGCAGTTTGCTTCGTGCATATGTGTAGGAGGCGCAACACCACGTGTGTATGGGTCTGTCTCGTACGCTGTGATGTGCGAGGCATGGTATAAATAATGTATGAAGTAGTCGACGTCAGCATACAAAACTTTGTGCGTGATTGGCTGAGATTGTGTGCTGTGGAAATTTTGAAAAAAATCGCGTAAACTGCGAGCATAAGTCGAGGGTCGTGGGGGTCGAGGGGGTTTTAGAACAACCCACTTCGAACACATGTTGCTGTCTGCAACTCGGCACTCGAACTTCCACCCAACCTTCCATGTGAAGTTGTAGCATCAAGAATTTTGAATAAACGGACCTTACAGGATCTATTAATCTAGGCTTAGGTTAAGCCTAGCCTAGGTACTTTTTGTTGGTTGGTTAGACAGGTTAGCATGCACTAGCAGTTTGGTAACAGCGAATTTTCCCTAAACTTCTTAATAAAGACAGACAAATAAATTAAACAGAAAATAAAATCATTCATAAAAAAAATGTAAAAAAATAGATCATATAAGCACAGACTATCACAGACCATGAAATACAGATCTTTCTCGCTTGTGCCTTCAATCGGTTGCCTGCAAAAACGGGGAGCTGGGAAGATGGGCAGACTTCATCTATCATCAAACACTACGCTCACTCGGTCACCTGTCGTCGTGTGTGTGTACGATACGAGTACGACGGTTGCCCGTCGTCAATATCATGATATTCGATAGAGTTAGGTTTTTTTTAAATCGAGGTTGCTTGAATTTAAAGACATTTCACGGCCGACCTACACTGTCAGGTATATCACTGACATACTGACACACAAGACAGTCTTAAATTCTATTGGAATTATATATTTTTCATAAGAAAAAACATGAGAAATTACCTTAGAAATGTTAACGCTCCACCACTCACGGACCCCAATCAAAACAGTGTTGACGACATACTACTAACGGTAAAAATGAGATGAGTGTGATTGTACGTTCAATACGTCTGAATCCTAGACTGGTATTGGCTTTTATGACCCGATGACTTATCATGACGGTGGGATACCAGTCTAATTTTCCAAACTTTTTCAAGCTAGGTGGCGCTGTTGATAATCTTCATGGTGGAAGTGTTTGACACTATTTACCAAAATAAAAAGTAATGAGAAGACGGTCCACAATTTGACAGGATTATTTTGTTATAACATAACAGAGTTTAAAGCTGAGAACAAGAAGAACTTTCAGCTCAATATGCCAGTCGTATGGAGGTTGACGTCACAAAACATCAAGTACGAGATACGAGAACAGTTACTTCTTGAGTTGTTAGATGTTCCATCGCGACGCACAAAAAAACAAATATTATTTGTTTCGATCCTGATTCAAGGCGTACATGAAATCTCGAAATGCTTCTGAAGACTGATTAGTCGTTTTTTTTTAATTCGTAAGTTTCTATAGAAGACCTTTTTGTACACAAACGCACGGGAAAGAGGCCGGCCCTCTAATTAAAGGGACGAGCATTCACCAAAATACTGACGCAAAAGCTTAGGTTCTAAGACTTCTCTATGTATAGCACTTGGATTTATTTAAATCCTCCAATTAATAGCACACTTTACAGAGAGCACAGCTGCACGGTCACTTATTTGAAGCAAATAAGAGTTAACACAAGGCTACTACCTACCTACTTACATACATTACAACACAAATATAACCGATACAACTAGTCCCAACATATTTATCTGATAAAGATGTCAAAATACAGACTGGCTCTGGGACATTATCCCTCTCGTGTTTAAATAGGTTTTTTTTATAGCTTGGCCAGAGCCATGCTCCCTACAAATAGAGAAACAGGCCCTACATATCGAGAATAAATAATTGCTCATTAAATATAATCATATTTAGATTGTATGAATAAAACCTTGATAACGGTTGAATTGGAACTGTGTTTGGATTAATATAATATTATTTCCATTTAAAAGCTGAGACTGTTTCGTAATTTTGATTACTACAATTTTATTTTAGAAGTGAAGTTAAACAGTAAAAGAGGAATTTTTGCCGTTTATAGATACAGCTTGGTCTTACGGGAACCGTCAGAAATAGTAGTTTAAGCAATATCGTGTTAATAATTGAGAGTGTTCTGTCTTAAAAAAGTGGACCTACTGGGCAGGATGGAAGGTATACGTTTGGTAATTACTCTTACAATGAATGACAATAAAAACTTACTTGTTTCGGGTTAGAATTACAGCAGCTTTCGCTAGTACAAAGCATTTTGAGAATCATTTCACTTCGAAGTAATGTGGTTATGGAAAAAGATATCAGTTTTAATTTGTATCCCCCAAAATTTGAATCTGAGAAACATTACTGTTGTCAGATACATTTCACAGATTGTGTATCATTTCAATTCGGATTTCTTCCTGCGTAGACATAATCGCTCCAGATTTTCGGCGATACTTCAACAAAACGCTACTAGCCTACCTTTTGAAATGAAATTTTCACAGGTTAGTTTTAAAGCTACAATTATATAGGATTAAAACAATCAAACTGTTCCAAAAACAAAGGCTAGTCCTATACGTTCCCTGTTAACCTTGACTTCGTATGAACAAACGAATATCGCCCATCTACTATAGACTTGAATTCAAGCGGTTATTTTTGTCTGCATCAAACCGTGCATTGGCTATCCCCTGTCCCGCGATCTCTTCCTCTGTGATCGAAGTTGCTAATTCCGGCAATTCTTCTTGGATACTGAGTCTGGAATCGCGGTTATATTTTTCTGCATCTGTCACAGATAGTACCCCCATCACCCCTCGTCAGAGGGCGCCATTTCAGGCACTAATACTGTATCGGGAAGACTGAAAAACCACGACCACAGACTCGAAACCAAGTCTAGGCAAATCTCTGCGAACTGCACTATTATAGAGAGAAACTCACACGTGGAGCCTCATAAATAAAAATGTAAACCTACAACTTTGTCTGTAAGCCAACGATTTGAAGATCATGGCTTGTAAGGATTGTTGAAAGTGGTCCAATAGTATTTTGCCATATGGGGTTGTTGACTTTCAACCTGGAACATGTTGGGTATGATAAAAAGCCTTCTAAGTCTAAAACTCGTTCTATTTTGCATAAAAGTGTAAGGTCATTTTTCCAAGATGAAGTCTGATTGGCCAGTTTAGTCGTTGTATGAGGTGGCTTTTATTTTGGATGAGCCTAGCCCCAAATCCTAATGACTAATCTTCTGAAAATTGGAAAGAAGAATGGAGTTAAGGTGTCAGAAAAAAAGAAAAGTTTTTTGTTTTCAAGAGGCTGAGAAAATTTTAAATATTTTGTTGGAGTATATTTGAATAAATTGTTTAGCATTCAGCTTTGGTTACTATGGCAAGCTATTTAGTGCACCACACTAATTGACTGTGTAGAAAAAAGCAGAAGAAAAGAAGAAGAAAAATAAAACCAGGCTTGGAACCAAGACTACACGTTCACCGCAATTTTTTTCATCATAGTTGATACATCACATTGTGATGTTCAATTCATTTTAAGCTAAAATCCCAAACCAATGCTAGGCATATTATGGCAACCCATTCAGTATCAGCGCTCGGGATCTCTGTGGGTTTTTATTTGATGCTAAATTCCGACAATAGAGGGCACTATATCCTCGTGATCGTTGCGATTTTCAGCCTCTAATAAATTTCAGTCATTAAATATGAAGCAACAGCAAATGCAACCTTGATCACAAAGGCAACAGAAATCCGTATTATTACGCCCTCTGTCAATTATAATGAGTCATGACATCATCGTCATTTTTTCCTTGGGGGGGGGGTCAGACGAAACAATTTGAATCAAAACCAGCTTTTGCAAATAGGTACTTGGGTCCTCAGCAATACTTATTGAAATTTTTATCCAAGTACTAAAAAACCCACAACCCCCCCCCCCCCCCGCAAAAAAAAAAAAAAAAAAAAAAAAATTATAAAAAACCACCACACCACACCACAATAATTTATCTTCACCTGACGGTAAAAGTCCTGAAGTTGTAAAAATAGTTCTGAAAAACTAGAGATAGCGGACTCAAATAAACAGTGAAGATGTGTTTACACACGTGGCATCCAAGTGTGACTGTTTCGAGCGCTATGGTTAAAACTACAAGTCGATCCCAAGGTGATCCCCGGCGCCACGTACAGAGTCTTTGTTTTAATGTTTTAAGCACGAGTAAAGGAAGTATGTTCTTTAGGCTTAACACCACATTGTTTGTGCCTAATGCCAAATGTACTAAAAAGCTTCTGTTGGACAGTTGAAATTACAAATTACAAGAGAAAAATGTAACAATTATTTTAGCTTTAAAACGTGACAATTTCAATGTTTTTAAAACTATTATTCCATTTACACGTAGACAATGTGTATCAGTTTTTCACTCACGTCAGATTATCTAATAATAATAATAATACACAGGTTCTTATATAGCGCTTTTAACAAGATCAAAGCGCTTTACAATGGAAACAATAAACAATATCAACTTTAAACAACTTAAACAAGATCAGACACCTGGAGATGTACAGGAAAGTAGATTATATGGTGATTTGGAGAACAAGTGAGTTTTGAGGGATGTTTTGAAAGTCTGAATGGATGGTGAGGCTCGAATTTGATGTGGGATTTTGTTCCATTCTTTTGGACCGGCGATGGAAAACGCTTTGTCTGCTGCTGCCTTTGTGTTGATAGTGACTTGTAAGCGAGAGGTATCAGATTGAGACCTAAGCCCCTCCCGACCTGAGTGGTAAGAGAACAATAGGTCTGAAAGATAGGAGGGTGAAGAACCGTGTTGGGATTTATATACAATAAGAAGTAATTTGAAGAGAAGACGGAGATTTAATGGAAGCCAGTGTAGTTGGGTAATGAGTTGTGATGCATTGTGAGATCGATCAGTAGAATAAATAAGTCTTGCGGCACGATTCTGTAGCTTCTGTAATCTGTTGATTTCACCCTGATTGACACCATACAATAACGAGTTACAGTAATCTAGGCGAGATATAATGAGCGAGCGAACTGCATGGTTACAGGTGTTGTGGTCAATAAACTTGCGGATACGGTGGAGGTTGCGTAAATGGAAATTAACAGATTGACAGACGGATGTGATGTGAGGAGACATGGACATAGTAGAGTCAAATACAACTCCAAGATTTCTAAATGTGGGAGATGGACGAATGATGGAATTACCAATTTCAATGGCAATTTCTGGCAGTGCGTTCAAGACACGCGTGTTACCTGCAACGAAAAGCTGTGTTTTATTATCGTTAAGTTTCATTTTGTTGGAAGTCATCCAGTGTCGAATGTCAGTTATGCAAGAAGAGAGTTTGTTGAGTACTCGATCTGATTCACCTGCAATTGAAGGGTTGAAATAAGTATAAATTTGGGTGTCATCTGCATAAATGTGGTACATCATGTTATGTTGAGAGGCTCCTTTGGAGGCTCCGTACATTTCTGAATATCACATCATACCACATTCTTAATTTTGTAATGCAGGGGTTTGTTACTGAAGGGACGGTCCCAGATATTACGCGCTCTATGAAATCATGACGAGTACAAACAAAACTCGGGATAGCTTTATGGTAACAGTTAATATGTTTGCAACGTGTCTCTATGGGGTAGGTTTGTCAACTAGGGTCCGTATTTGTCTTCCATGATAACACAATGACACAATAGGATCTAAACACGCCCAGACTGCATGCTGATGACACTTATACAATCGTCTGACAATGGAGTTTACCATCAACAATCGTTACACAACTATTATTTCTGTTTCAATGTTTATTGCAATACTTACCCTGGATCTGAAAGTAGCACAAGTTGATAATTATTAAAGGATCATTATTACTATTTTTAAACGCACCTTTGTATTTCATTTCACTTTAATGACAGTTTTTTTCGTTGTGCCATTTTTCATGGTATTTTGGCGCCTTTTTTGTATTTTATGCTAATACAAATTTCCACATTCTTTAGCAATAGTTTGATGTCATGGAAGGCAGAAATATCAATGTTGCAACTAGTTTATGCACAAAAAGTTGACAGAAGTCTTTCATCTCCGTGATGGCAACCTCACCTCTTTAAAACCTGAAGCCGGTTCAGGGCGACCATCGAAAAATCCTGAAATCTGTAAAGCCCTGATAAGTCACATGCCTGCAAACTATTTGTTGATTATTGTCAACAATCCTCTACTCATACCTTTAACCTTTGATGAGAATATTTACACTTTATACCCGACTTTTTAAGTAGTGCGGCAAAAAGGTGAGAAGCCCAGTTGCGGTTGCTACATTGTGATTGCGGTTGCTAATCAGCAGTTGTGTTACATTTTAGCTGTACAATGTTGGAAACAATGGCTTATCGTTTGCGGTTTCCCAGAATGGTTCGGGGATTACCGGGTGGGGCTCGATTCTGACGTGTGGAGCGGCTGTCAAACGGAAAAAAACCTTTCGCAAAATCAGCAGAAATTAGAATGAAGTAATGGCTTTTATAGTCACAATAATTAGAAAACATCGCTCTTCTTCTCGTCAATATTGACGTGTATCCAACTGTTAACAGACCACAGGCCAATATTCTAACAATGTTTTTTTTTCTTCTGAACTCTGAAGATGGCCAGAGAACACTGATCGAAACTTCGAGTTGACATACTTCCCCATTCCCGTAAAAAAATATTATTTTATCAATATATCCAGTGGTGTAACTAATGGGATGGGGGGGGGGGGGGTGTGTGGTGGGACCGGAGGCACGGTGGCACGGAGGGGGGGGGGCATGCCCCCCATTGATGTCCGTGCCCACCCCGGGGGCCCCCATTTAAATTCTGAACTTTTTCGATTGGAAATTTCCAGAGGTTTAATGTGAACATTTTGATGTTTTTAAAACTATTTTTCTATTATACGCATACAATGTGTTTTTCCCAGCGCTGGATTATCTTAAATAGTAAGTTACATAAAAAATGCGCTGAAAGGTTTTCAAAGAAAAAGGCAAACGGAAACTTGGCCAGAAGTCCCCCCTAGAAAAAAAAGGTGCACCTCTTTGTTCCCCTTAAAATTTTACCCCACAGTTATGGCGCTGAATGTATCAATTAATTGCTCACTGACCCCACAAAATGTGTACCCGAGGCGATGCAAGTTCTCGCCTCTTCGCTCTCCCCTGTCCCCACCCACATCAGCAGCCGTAAACCATGGCTTGGTTTAATCATGGACACCTTCCTCCATGGTTTAATCAAGCTTGCCATATCTTTCATTTGGGTAATTAATCAAAATCCGTCAGTCAAGGGTAAATTAACTTCAGTCCCGAGTCACTGTCGCCAAATGAATGACAGGAAGAACGCAGATTCGGGCCAGTGATCGTTTCTACCCCAACACCTATTCCAAAATGGCTGCGATGTTGTCATCGTACAGCTGCAAGGGTTGATGCGCAATCTGTGCATGACTTGCCACTTTTATTTGTCGGCAGTCTACGCCCTTATCGCGTCATCGTTGTCTGGGCTCTAAAACTATCTAGATTAAAACTATCAAGAGCCATGGGGGGCTTGTGGGTGTGGCATCCTAAATAGCGCCCCCTCCCCACAGTTGGGCCTTTGAGCATCGGTAGGCAATGAAGCGCCGAATTAACGAGACCCTAATATCATGAATATGCAAGCAAGGCTCGTCTAGACACACACAAGCCAACACGTTGGTCGAGCCCATAAATCGAGGACTTCCCTTTGTTCTCCCATTGTTGAGACTATTTCTTTTTATAGCGACTTCGCTATTAGTTGTGTACACGAAAGCGAGGCGAGGACGTCCTTGCTCCATCAAAACACCTGGACTTTTATTAACCTCGGCCGTGGTGGAAAACGTCCCTTAAGTTTCCCTTGACAGAATTCAGTTTTTGAGTTATTTAATATTAAAACAAATAGTGTCGGTTTGAGTCCACAACCCAATGTTTGAAAACAGTGATCCGGTTTTCGTTTTTACTACTTCCTCGTGACTCCGATGACGGATTGAGCTTAAACTTTTTACAGGTTTTAAAAAAATTCATTACGTCCATAGTGTTGGGCCCATCAAATGGGGTTTTGAACAATTTGCAATGTTTCCCGCGTTCTGTAATAAGATTCATGACCGTCGATTAAAATAATCGAAGTAAGCGTGAAGTAAACAAAAATCCTGATACACCCATTTGCTATTTACATAAAACAGAATCACCCATAACGTTTGCACTTGCAGGTTGGTTTGATGGTGTGTTAATTAAAAGATGGCCAATTATTCAGGCTTGGTAAGTCTAAGATAAAAAAACCCCAATTGTTTATTTTTAGTTTGAAAGCTTTACTGAATAGGAGGATGATATCAGAAGCGTTTTTGTGTGTGTGACATATTTCCGTCTGAAATGCAGTCAAAATCATGAAAACTGTATAGGCTATCTGAAAAACTAAAAACAACAACAACAACAACAACAACAGCAACAGCAACAGCAACAGCAACAGCAACAGCAACAGCAACAGCAACAGCAACAGCAACAGCAACAGCAACAGCAACAGCAACAGCAACAGCAACAGCAAAAGCAACAGCAACAGCAGCAGCAACAGCAGCAGCAGCAGCAGCAACAACAACAACAACAACAACAACAACAACAACAACAACAACAACAACAACAACAACAACAACAACAACAACAACAACAACAACAGCAGCAGCAACAACAACAACAACAACAACAACAACAACAACAACCAGACAGATGGACAGACAGACCCCTCAAAAAACCCTACAAAAACAACACCAACAACAACAACAACAACAAACAAACAAACAAACAAACAAACAAACAAACTAACAAACAAACAACTTAACAATGCAACAGATGATTTCGGTTGTACAACCAAAATAAAGGACAGTATTTTTACACGCTAAAAATTATGCATAGTTCTCCACTATTTTCTCACACAACGGATTAAGCCCAGATTTTCATGGTTTGTTATTTTATGTATTATGGTTGTTCACACAAAACATGAACACTGTCTGCGACTATCTTGTCAGCTCTACCATTAACAATCCTATATAAAACCTTCGAAAGAAAAACTTCGAACATGGAATTGAATCCACTCTTCCCAATAACGCCACGATGAAACCAAATAACGATACACCGCTGTAACCTTTCAATAGACCACTGACTAATAATAGTTTCGGCTCGGCAGCAAAATCGTCTTCACATAATGATATTAAACCTGCATGTTACATCCCTCATACTGATATGCCTATTTTTTTTAGTCTTTTGTAACATTTCCATGACCTTAACCCCAATTTGACCTCCATCATCCCATTAATCAGTATGGACATTATTTTAATGCTGAACCAAGGAGGTTTGGGTACAAGGACCGGCGCACTGCATGGAGTCATCTATTAGGACGGATTTACCTAAATTGTTTGTTTGGCTCCATCAATAGCTACAATCCACTCAATCTTGCTAGTCCCGTGGATGTCAACTGTTAACTAACTTTCCGGTGGGGAGATGTGACACATAATGTTCTTGTCAGATCTAAATCTTTATACAAAACAATGGCCGTTTTCGAAATCACAGTTTGGGCCCACTGCTCAGGCTCCGTCCGCCTGTTGGAAGCCCCGTAAAACAACACGTTTTCTGAACAACTAACGGGTTCTCAGCCGAAGCAATGAGCACAATCCGTGGTTTCGAAACTTGGGACCGATGAAAAACTTCATCTGACAGGCACTAAACTGACACCAGAAAGAACCCTTTGTAAGGGACAGATCTGCGATGGTCCTACAGCCAAAACTCGTTTACTTTGCCAATTCCATGCTTCTCACCAAAGGAGACCCCATCGCCTACCCGCCGCACTAAAAGGCATTCGCTCCAAAATAGGATGACGGGATCAAACTCTGTAATGATATTTTTACCATTTCTTCATTTAGAGCGGTAATATGTAAACCTTCTTTAGTTCTCTGAATTTCTTCCACTTGGACTCGCGATTGTGATTCAACTATGACTCACTGGTAATATCGAGGCTATATCAGAACTATTTCGGCCCGTCGTACCGCAACAAAATGCCTGCCATTTTGTTTTTGACCTACGCGAACAAAGCGCACAGTTTGACAATCTCCCCGCCACGTGACGCCATCTAAAGCCACATCATAGACCGTGTCTTTAAAAAACTACACGGAAGCGAACAAAATGATGGCAAATAACAGAGGCAGACATTTACCATTATGCCATCTGACTACTCAGTGGCAATTGGCGCGATCACTGTAATATCGGCACTCCATGGAAATTTAGACGAACTATAATATTAAGCTCGCGTGATCACACTAGTTTAGGTTGCATTATTTTGGTGGGAATGCGACAAGATGGCTGCACCTTTTGGTAGACAGCTTTACCATAATTATAGGCCTAATCCTCAAAATGTCATGGATAGACGATGTCCTAAATGGTTTGATAACGAACGCTGGCGAGGATGAGACATCTCTCTAATCACATCAGCACTAAATACCCCGTGTAAACAGTACAATATATTTGCCCTCCAAAAACAAGGTTTATCGTGGAACTTATGGTTTTGTGAGTGGTGGAACAAGGACAACATGGATTTGAAGTTTCAGTTGAAATTCTTGAATGTGTGAATGGAATGGCGTGTGCGTAACTAAGGTGGAGAGGGCAAGGGGCAGGGGGCTTCCACCAATTGATGTCCGTGAGCCCCCCCCCCTCCCTGGGTGCACCACTCATTTGAATTCTGGACTTTTTGGATTGGAATTTCCAGATTTATGACGTGATAAGTTCGATGTTTTTAAAACTATTTTTCCATTTACACGCTGACAATGAATTTGTTTTTACACTACAGTATACCACCAGATATCTTATAAAACTACATAACAAAATGTACTGAGAAGGTTGTTTTTATTATAGAAAAAGACAAACTAAAACTTGGCCACGGCTGACTACGGTAAGCGATCCTTGTGTAACCGACTTGAGTGTTCATAGAACAACCAAGAGCGCAAGAGCCAGACTCTGAGGACCATTAATCGCAAGACCTAATTGGAAGTTAAAACAAAGATCAGCGCCAACTCAACTGAATTCATCGACCAACTATAACTGGTGGAACTAAAGATGTAATTGAAACAACGATACCAACAACTTACTCGACCGTTCATAAAGAACCAAGTGGGGTAGATCCACTGATCTCTATTATACTGAGATCAGTGGATAGAGATCAGTGGGTAGATCGGACAAGTTATTTCAATGATAGTGATACCAACTCGACCAACAGTGGACCAATTAATATGCAAATCGAAACAATGGTAGTTTGGTTCATTTGACCATGAATGCATAGACGTGTTGTTCCATTTATCTTGCAATTCTTTCCCCAATGTTTGCCACATGAACAAGCAAACGAGGAACATCCGATCTGCCCGGAAAACTTTTGTTTTTTTAACTGGAGAACAAACGAAAAACAACTTTACATAGGCCTACAACAGTACCATGTGTTGTTAAGTTGCTTTCGCCTTGGATGTCAGGAAAATAAAGGGGCTTGTTTTAGTTTCTGATCCAGTTTATTATTGCAACCAGGGGGGGGGGGGGTAATTCTTCAATTTACAATCGAAAACAAAATCATAATTCCCCTCTTTAATTTGGTCTAGCACTGCTCCATAAATTTAAGTTAAAACTCGTGACAAGCAGTTCTCATGGTTCTGGGCTAATTGTAGGCCTCCTATGGGTTGTACAAGTTTACTGCCAAAGCAAAACTGCCAATAATTATAAAGAGTGAAAATTGCTGAGCAAATCTTCAGCGCTGGTTTATGGGCAAAATTAATATCCATGCTAGCCTGAAATACACTTTTGTGACACCGTCAACTGAAGCGAAGATACGGTTTAAACAAAGCTATGAAACTGGATAATGTATAGCAAAACAGAGCGATTGACTTCAACCGGTCATAAAAAAGGGCCTCCATTCCGATAAGTTGAATCACGTACCGAAAGAGTTGCAACAAATCTAATTTTGTCGCAAAGTGATTAGTATGAAAACATGCCTAGCCTTTTTCTATTGAATTTATCATAAAGCACCGTACTTAAGTAACAAACAAAGGCTGGAAATTTAATATCCGCATCACTTTACCAAAAAATATTTTCTGATTGCCTCATCGATAAAAACCGGTGACCAACTCATAGCGCAGTGTGATGCTAAACCGGTTAGAACCAGATCCAGGCAGTTCCCACAGCGTCCCATTGTGCGCTCCATGCCTGTCAGTTGCGTGTCTGCCCGGTGATACACGGAGGTCGGGAAAGCCCTTTCGTGACGTCACATCATTCCAGGCAATTCGATTGGTCCAAATCTCTGTCATTGCGACAACCGGGTCCCCGTTGCCAATCAGCTGACTGGGTATTATACAATACACCTCACAGCTGATTGCAGAGAATAGCATTTTCCGCCACTGCAGAAGAGAACGAGACACGCTGAATTTTCCACCACGGCTGGTACGGCCATAGGCCCTCAGATTTTGAGCAAAAGAAAAATCATCCCAAAGATAGGAGAGCTCAGGAAAACAACAAAGATGGAGGCCTTCAAGAAGATTGCGGAGAAGATGAAATTGTTGATGTCCAAGAAGTGGGGATGGGTCGTGACAATCGCTTCATTCTGGATCTTCTCAGCAGCGTTCGGCACAATGTACTCCTTCGGCATCTTGCTGGTCGAGCTGCAGGAGGAATTCGATAGTGGAGCATCTGAAACAGGTGGGTCTTTTGTTCTATTTTTCATTAGTATCTATTAGTTTTATTAGTTTGCATATTAATGTGTTTATTAAAACTTCCCAGTACAATCTAGTCTCTAATTTATTTTGTTACCTGTTTTCATGTTTTTGTTAACAACAACCAACATTATCACCGTCGAACCGATTGACCGTTAAAAAAAAAAAAAAAATCATAACAGACATGCAATTAACAATTATAAATTGACGAAACTTTTCTAAATTGTGGCAGCCCTGCCTAGTATGTTCCAGGAAACAGACCCCAAATCCAACCTTACCAATTTTGTTCTGAGAAATACTTCAGTCGGATATTCTATTTCTAACTGCCATGTGCGAGATAAATGTTCCTAACACGTAGCGGCTCTTGTTTCCTTTTGTCAAACTCGAAAGAAAAAATACACTCACAGGAAATGTTTTAATTTTATGAACTCGGAAAATATACTTCACAAAAGAGACAAACCCAGTATGGGGTAATTTGACGATTTTGTCACAGCACTCGCACTCGCAGCTTGGTTACATGCATGTAGTTATGTCCTAAAAAAGCAAAGAAAACTGGATGGTAGAAATGTATCTATACTTCTCCCAATATTCCTAGTTGTAGACGATGCTTGAATTGAAGGCTGCTGGTGGAAGTTAAATTTACCTCTGCAATACAGGTCTTGGGTTTGAAATAGGAAATGCGGGCAGTAGGCCACAACATATACGGGCACTAAACGGAAGCATATACATGTATTGTAGGAATTCCCTTATTCAATAATTGCATGAACAATCCTGTAGGAAAATTTTAGGCAAATCCTTTTCTCTATGGGCAAATCAAGACGACCGAGATTGATAAATAAAAACTAGCATTGATAAACCCGTAAATTTATAGGAAATTATGAATTTCTGATTGATCGGTTGTAGGCCTATCACAAAAATCACATCATAGCAAATTATGAGAAAATGACACATTATTCAATAGCAGTTTGCAAATAGGTTGTTTTAAGCCAGAAAGTTCTAAATTTGACAACTGGCCACTTTCGATTTCGCAATGCCTTACTGGATGATGCAAGTCCAACTGAGCAGCGCATGACTGTATATATAGCGGTTAACAACTACATGCGCACACAAAGCCTGTTTGTTGTGGCTGACTGAATTGATATAATGGTAGGCCCATTATTCCAGTCTGCGGTTTGTGCGGTCGAGTCTCGTGACTGGGGATCCAATATCACACCACACCACGGGATGTCAACGATACAGAATTGGGTCCGGGCCTCCCCCGATGAGATGGGTCAGCCCATGGTCCGTTCGTTCGGGCTAGTACCGGTGCTGGTGCAATAATATCCACTGTTTGTATAAGACAAGTCATTGTATGATAATGCAGTAATGGTACGATACGCACACCAACATCTTAAAACACAAAAGTATAGGATTGGAAATTTTCGAGGTAACAAACATGAACAATCTGAAAAGTTGCTGATTATAAAAAGTAATGTCTATATCAAAGAAATTTCCTTCTCAAATGAAAGCCGATGAACATTTTTGAAAATGATCCACGAATCAGTTTCCTTCTTTGCTACAATCGAAAGAAAGTTCAGAGATGAACGTGACAAAACGGAAGTTTTCTTGTAGTTATCGCTATGAAACTTAACAATGTTCACAGGTTGGGGTTGGGTTTTGTTAAAGAGGGGAAAATATATATATATAATGTTAAGGAATTTCATTTTTTTTGTATATTGGCCTATTTTGTGAATCAAATTGAATGTCAATTATTTGAATTTTAAGTTTCGTTTAGTTAACCAAGGGGTGCATCAACTCCACAGAGCGGCTTTATTTCTTCTAGCATGGAGGAAGAAGAAGCAACTGCTGATTTCCCTTTCTCCATTGTCTAAAGCAGATCTGCTCACTGTGGAGCCTCTCGCACAGTTAATCTTTAAATTAAGAACCAAGTATCAAGTAATGAACCTCACCACAACGGAAACTGACTGCCCAAAATAGTTAGGCAAATACTTAAGAAAATACACGAAGGAATCGTATGGTTGTGAAATGTACAAAAAAGGGCCAACATTGGAAACGCCATAAAGGCTTGAATAACTTAAGAGTGGGTGTTTACAATTCTCCAATGTTTACTCATGGTCATATTTACTCATACGTTACAAATTATGTTTTTCATTTCGACCAAGAATAGCTTTGGGCTGCGTTCTCTATAAATGTATCTGTATGTGGCCCTTCTGTCTGTTTGCCAAGTCAATAAAAATAGGTGTTTCATGTTTATTTGTACTCATGTTGTTGACATATTATAAACATGAATGTGTAGTAAATAAACATGAAAACCGCAGGCTGAACTCAAATTTAGGGCAGTAATTACTGCTAACGTACGTTTCAACACGTGAACGTACCCTTATGTAATTATGCGTTCTGATTGGTCAAGGAGCATGAATTATTCATGAGATGTCGAGTTACACGTCCCTGGGTTTGTTTGTATACATTTGCATACAAAGGCCCTAACTCGTGATTAATAACTCCAAGGGTTCTAAACTTCTAGCTCCTTGTACAAGTCAATGCCTGCGCGTTCAGATTACTGACACTGGTCTTTGTTCTGTGATCGAAGTAGATATCAACATGTTTATCACCGTGAAATGGGTCACTTTCTTTATCTGTCTAAAATGAAAACGAATCGAAGCAACACTTGAACTGTGTTTGACACGCACAAAATTGACTATAAACAGCATTGGGGTCTAAAGTGATGATATGAGATAAAAATTGAATCTGCAGTGAAATGCTCAGAACAAAACATTGTGGTAATTTCGATCCCGAATTGTCTGATAGTGTAGTATTTTTAACAAACAATGTAACTCAAATAAAAGTCAAATTTTAAACTGGATGGATCGTTCTTTGGGACGTTGATCATTGACAAGTGTGTAGGAAGAGCCAAACTTAACAAATATTATCTATATGAAAAAAATGGAATAAAATAAAATACAATAAATGAGACAGACACTCTTTTCGAAAAGGATGAGTCAAATTAAACAGTAATTCAAATATTCAACGAAAGCGCTAACTATATCTCTAGGGATACAATTGCGCGGAATAGCTTAAACTTTGGGCTAATTAATTGGACTTTAGATTGTGAAACCGCAGAAAAGTCAACCCGTTGAGTCATCGGAAATTATCTTGTAAAAACAGGGTACCTTTGAATGTTTTCAATCGAGTTAAGTATATCATAAAAAAGAAAAGAAAAGGAAGACATATAGCCGATTTTTCAGTCGCTGTGTTGATTATTTTAGAGCAAGTTCGATCAAGGGATTATAGTTGACTATTGTCGACCTTGGGCGATTTTGCCTGGTACCCAGGATGTATTCCATGCATAGGTAACCATGGAACATTGACTAGTGGTTGACAAATGGTCGCTGATCGAACTTGCCTATGATGCTTGTTAGGGAGTGCATGTGGGCGTGGCAGAGGGTGTAACAAGAAGCAAACCCCTGCGCACGGGCAGTTCTGAATGGGAGGTGGCAAGACATTCGTACCTAATGTCTTGGTGATTCTTGAGCCCCTTCGTGAACTCAACACCGAAAAAGTCTTGCTAACAAACTGAACTTATTCGGCTAGTCACATTGCATATGCGGCATAGTTAGGCGTGTTTGAACTAAAAAAAACAAAAAACAAAAAAAAAACCCCAAAACAACAGCAACAACAACAACAACAAAAACATCAACAAAAAACAACAACAAAGCAACAAAACTTCTTTAGTTGTCCATATGAAAGTGAGTTACGATTCTAAGAGCTTTTTCCAATGGCGCTGCTTGAATCGAAATGAGTGTGACTATAGTAGTTATTTAATTTAATTCATTTATTGTTTTGCAGCTTGGATTGGTTCTATTGCAATCGGTCTACACACACTCGGAACGTTCGTCTCGAGCGCCCTCGTCCGACGGTTCGACAACCGACCAGTCGCCATTGTCGGCATCTTCCTCTGCTTCAGCAGCGTCATCATTACGTCACTCATGCCCGTCCTGGAGGCCCTGTACTTCACGTTCGGTGTGGTGTACGGGATCGGGATTAACTTCGTGGTCATCTCGTCCATTAACTTGATCCTCCGGTACTTCCCAACCAAGAACTGCTCACGAGCGACCGGTCTGGCCCTTACAGGCACCACAATAGGTGAGAAGTTCACTTTGATACATATATATTCTTTACAAACCTGTTCCATTTGTTTCAATTTCTTAAACGTAAAAAGTAAAGAGTTCCCATTGTCGTCGTATTCATGTTTCATCCATATAGGTCACACCCATCCCATCAACAATCAGTCGGTCAAAATCTAAAATTGATTTAGAAACGCGGGCGTACTTTGCGATGGTCGTTTTCTTGAAAGCGTCGTTTCTCTCCCAGTTTTGTTGTAGGATAAATAAAAGACAAACAACTTCTAAAGTGCGGTATTCTTCATGTGGTGTTCTGTCAAACAACACAGTATTTGTTACCTGGAGGTACCATGTTTCATTGTGGTGGTTTGGGTCAAACCAAAACTGAATGAATCTTCCAACTGGTAAAATAGTTTGAATGTTGTTGTTTTCAGCGTAACTCTCAAACGAAACTTGTATACTTGGGATCTACGAATAAACACAACCGTTTCCACAGGGAAATGTCACACCACTGTTTTGTTTTTACAGAATCACCACAACCTAATGAAAAGTGTAATTACTGAATAATTAAATGGCGTTACCGCTAACCATATAGTTTTAAACAACAGTATGAGTGCAAATTGTGCATGCACGAAAAGACGCAAACTGTCGTCTTGGGGATCGTTTTAAAGATGAATGCATTTAATTATGGACAGACACAGGCTGCATGGGAGACTATTCCTACACTCTTCAAAATTCTTGGTCAGATTTTTGGCCCGGGTCCAGGTCCCGTGGGACCTAAGACTCATTTCTGGGTCAGTATGACCCACTATCTGTGACAAAATATCCCAGAAATGGGTCAAACTGACGAGAATCCGAGTTGAATTCCCATTTTAAAAACCAATTTCCGGGTTTTATAGCCTGACCCGGAAATCGGTCAGGCCTTCTTGGACCCGGATTCTGGGGCATTTCTGACCTGGGAGTTTTCGGAGTGTAGTCGGGGCGCCGGTAACCGCATGGATCGCAAAGAACCAACAAAGTCACACAGGACTCGGGTTTGAAGAATGGGTTAATTAATTAGTATGTATAGAGGTTTATCAACAGCCGTGAGCCTACTTCCAAAAATGGTAATAACGGGTAAAGGTAGCATTGTTACAATTTGTGTGTTTCAGGGGTCAAGTTTTGTGCTTTGTCTGTGATTAAAGTTTCATCAAAATTGAACTATATTATCCTTTATCGAATGTAAGTGGGACACTTGTGTTCAGTTTTAATTAGAGCCGCCATCGTGGTGCGAATTGATCGCCTGAGTACTAAATATTCATTGGCATAAGGGGTCGAACGTGAGGAGAATCGTGACGTGACGAGATAACAAAAAGACAATTCAGGGTCTTTTATTTAGGGTTATGATTAAGTCTGTTTTATCTTAACTTTAATCGCCCGCAATAGACACAAGATTGCTCTTGTTTAATCTGAGTTGGCGGCTGTGTTTGAACAGATGCGCCCAATGTTTGAGTTATGATGTACAGATTGCTTATCGCCCGAATACCGTGCGCCATGTTTGTCGAAAACAACTTGGTAGAGAAACTGAACACACACACTCACTCACAGATAGTGATTTTGCGGTGCAATAAGTTCACAATTATCTTCAACTCTCAAGAAGAATACAGGGTGTTCCAAAACAACATTCCCACAAAACTTTATATTCTACCATTTTTGTGTTGCCAACAGGGGACCACGGGACGCTAGGTGGCAGCACACGTAAAATGTTATTTCAAATATTGCTTACGTAATTCTGAGCATGTACACATTTTTTAGAGCAATGGTTTACAGGCAGATACGTATATTAGGAGAGTTGCGACAACTTGCGATTAGAAGTATTTTGTGTAAAAAGAAAAACCCGCATGGGCGAATATTTGGTGCCAGACTAGTTTACCCATTGGGTTGTGCTGCATTTGGACCGAAAATGGCGTCCAGCAACCACGTGGCCGAATAAAACTGGTCCCTGTATGTCGCAACTCTTTCAATATACGGCTCTGATTACCGGATAAGTCTGCTGCCACCTAGCATCCCCAAAAGTCTCACACTGCTTAAAATGGTTGCACGTCCTTTGTTTAGAACTTATTTCAGTATCATGATGACAAATGAAATAATTTTGAGTCAGTTTTTAAAGGTTTTGTACAAACTATTTTGGAAACGATTCTGTGGTGTGACTATTGTTGCACAAAATGTAGGAAAACGTTGATTGGTTCACCCTGTATAAAGAGCTGTAGTAAAACAAATAATGAAAAAGTAAGGGATCGAAGATTTCTCTATGGATTAAGCGTCTCGACTTAAGTTGTACTTCGTCATTTAAACGTTTGTTAAAGTCTAACTTTTAAACCATGGATAAAGCTTTCATTTTTTATGTTTATAGTTTATGGTTAAACAAGTTGATTAAGTTGATAGTTTTAAGACTCATTTGTATGTTAGGTTCATTACATAAATGGGTGAGAATAAAACAACCATTCGGTTTTTATCTCTGTTCTTATCGTAATTATTTTCGTTCCTTTTCGTTTGACGGTTTTATGGACGGAGAAATCCTCGCGTGGAACAAGTCCTAGCTTGACTCGCTTGCGGCTGTAACACATTAGGATTTCGCCACACTGCCATAAAACCGTACAAAGTCTACCATGGGAATTTAGTTAAAAAAAACTCTCCAGACCACTTATTAACATTTTTCCTTTTTTTTTTCACTATTCAATTTCTGTATACCTGCTAGAGTCCCAATGCTGGAAAGCTTTGGTAACTCCAGCGTAGATCAAGTGCAGATAGTGAACCTTCACACAAACGGTAAGACATGCAGGTCATCAGAAAAGGACTCCTTTCAAGAACCTCTCTGCAACGACTTTGGTTTCAGAACTTGACATGTTGTCCACAATTGATACGAGACATACAAGGGAATCTGTAACACCAGCAGGAGTCCTCATAAAGAGAGTCTGTCTTCATACTAATCAGCCAAGAGACGCCAGGGAGCCTGACCCCGGCATTGACTTTCTTCATTGGTGCTCACAGACCACCTGGAAGGATTCACATGGATTCGACTCCACCCGATTCCGAGCGACTTCACTCGAACGTTTCTGCCTGATCTTACTTCATAAACGAGAAGTGGTACGAAACATCAAAGGTGACCCCGTGTGTCACAGCATCATGGGTTCATCAAAATCCATTCACCAATCCATTTTCCATCCTGACTGATATCAGATGTTTAATCAAGACAGGGGAACGCTCATGAATCCCGTTTGTTTTAAAGAGAAGTATATTGTTGGTATGTATCATGAATGTAGTGTGTATATTGTGTCCTAAAACTAACCTTTCTGTTTCTTTGTTTTAGCGTTGCCGTGCATGGCCAGCGTATCAAGGGATTCAACTTTGATACCCTGACTGCATTAGCACGGTCATGCGGCGTGGCGGATGCGTACTCTCACTCGAAGGGTGTACCCAACTCAGGGACGTCCAAACACCAATGCCTCGAGACTTACTCTTTTTCCTTTCTCCCCCTCTTTTCATTTGTCTCTTCCAGGAATGCTTATTATGAATCAAGTGGTACACCATCTCATTATCGCGTGGGGTTGGCGCAACATGCTTCGCGTTGTTGGCGGCATCCTCCTCTTCGTGTCTGTACCGAGTGTCACGACCTTCGTCCAGCCATCCTCTAAGAACCTCATCCAGGCCGACTCAGTAGCCCCTCTGGAAGATGAAGACGAGCTGGACGAAGAGAAAGCCAAGCTCAAGGAGGCGACTTCAGAGATCAGCGACGAGGAGAAACAAAGCCTGAAAGAGAAGGAGGCGAATGCAGATAAGGAAGTTGTGGAGGAGGGAAGATGCAGTCGGCTCAGGAATGTAGCGTATCCTGAACTCTGGTTCCTGTCCTTCGGAATCACCGGGTGCTGCATGACAATGACATTTTACTACGTCAGCATGGTAAGTCAAGTTCACAAGCTTTTGAATGTTAACTATTAATCAACGGTTCTGAACATGAAAGTACCTCACACACTCTGAGCATGAATGAAGCGCGCCCTCAACTTGTCGTGGGGGGGGGGGTACGCTCACCAGCGTCTGTGCGGAAAGGCAACCTGAAAGATTCACTGCCATCAAACAGTTCTCAGCTTTTACACCACTGACTCTGATACTTATTCTCCTCCATGCAGGTGAGCTTTATGACCACAAACGGCTTCGATAAATCAGACAGCACCCTCTTTATGATGGTGGTGGCCATTTCAGAGGTGGTGGGCAAGGTCATCATCTCGGCCGTAGCAGACAGCCTACCGTTCCCAAAGATCTACCTCTTCATTTTGGCCAGTATCCTCGGTGTGGTCGTGATGGTGGTGCTCCTCATAGCCAGCTCCCTTGGTCTCATGCTTGGACTTGCTGTCGGTAAGTCCTACAAAAGAAAATTGCATCACCAAAACGTCATCGTATCTGTAGTCTTGGCTCCAGACGATGCTCAATATATATTTTTCACATTATCACGAGGGTACTCGGGTACTCACGTCTAGAAATAGTTTGTTGTATAAACCTGGCCAGACTGGTTGTTGAATGGATGTCGAGTGAAAGAGCCTGCATGGGACTAAGCTGACCTCTTTGCTTAAACTTCCCATGAGAAATTTTCAGTAAGACTTCCTCTTTCCTATTACCATAAATGGTGTACAAACGACACGCCTCTAAATAAAGTTGTGTCCATTTCTCTCTCTCCAACTATGTTACAATATTGTAGTTTGCTACTACATGCGATCAAGGACGGATCACAAAAGCCAACTTGTTGACCGACGTTCACAAAAAACATTGTGGTCACCGGTAAGTTCAAATAACGATTTGGGTGTCGTTTGTCCGCAGTTACCGGGATGATTGTCATGTCAATATTCGACACTCTACCGTACTCGATCTGCGTGGAGGTGTTTGGATCGGCCAAAGCTGCCGACACGTCTTCGGTTGTGCTCTTCATGAGCGGTGTTGGACTCGTCATGGGATCGTTACTAGGTGAGTTACATCACACAATCGTTGCATTACGCCGGCACAATGCACGGGGCTATTTCTCATATTGTACACGGTGCTGGAAACGACCAGCGGTGGGCACGATCAAGGCAATGTACCCCGTGGGGTACATCACTCATGAGCCATGTAAAAATATGCATCTTTGAACCACGTCGCGTGGTTGGTTTTCGAGAAATAAAAACTCTACCGTGGTATAACAACCAAACATGTCACAAGGCAATGTTGGATTGAGTTAGGTTTATTTATAGTGCAGCTCTTCGCACTGGTAATCTAGTGAGGACTTTTGCCAAGATTTCGACCTCTCGGAGAACATTTTTGAGAACATTTTTGTTGTTTTACGTCGACTTGGCAGCTTTTTGATTGTAGGGATTTCAAGCATTTGAAAATATTTGCCTATACCGGACTTCAGACAATGTGACCCGTGACATCTCAACAATTCCGCAAGAGTCACAGAGCCTGGACTTCATGCAGGCACAAATTGTACACAGCTTAGTGAAATAATAAGTATCGTCCCTTTCATCACACACGCCCGCTGCCTCATTTGGTAGAGTGAACTTTTCGAAAGAACGTAACCCGTGGCCCCAAAAACACATCCTTTCTGCACACAACTCCTGAAGTATTTGCTTGATTTAAGACACAATTGATTCTCAAAGAAACCCCGTGAAGATTTTGCAAATTTGTATTGAATCTTTTTTCTTCCATCGTTTTTCCCTGTCCAGGAATGAGTGTGGACCGTACCGGAAACTATGACTCGGCTATCTATGCAAGTGTTGGAATCTACTCCTTGTCCGTTTTGCTTTACCTCGCTGTACCCGTATACCAGAGACTCTTTGCTAAGGAGAGATACGTCATGGTCCGGAACAGGCGAAAGGCTCTCCTGATGGTGGAAGACGGCCCTGAGCCGACGTTCACCCTCTCCCCGCTACCATCCCCTGAATATATCTTCACAGACATCGTCAGTGTTGTATAACATTCGGCAAGGGGAGGGAGAGAGCGAGCGACTTACCGTATATTAAAAACACAGACAATGCTGCAAGATTTTCTAAATTATTTTGATATTTATAAACAATTTTCCAGTGAGTTTGATGCGCGAAGAATAGGACCAAAAAATGAGTGACAATCGCCTGGAAGGGTAGGCCAAAAAAGGAATGCAGCGACTGGTAGCGAGTGACTTGGAGATGGTGAGACTGCGGTGAAGAAGTCAAGTGTAAAATAATATGAGGTGTACTTTAAATGAAGTCAGTGAAATAGAGTGTAACTGGGTGGATGCATAAAGTGAAAGAACGGGTGATAGTGACGGTGTGAAGATACAGTGATAAAAAGTGTGAGAAAGCGGGTTTTCAAGCTTTGTGAAAGCTGAATAAAAACTGGGTGAAAATAATATGGGTGAAGGCTGTGTGCAGGCTGGGTGACAGCTGGGTGAAAAGTGAGAGACAGCTGGGTGAAAAGTGAGGGATAGCTGAGTGAAGACTGAGTGAAAGCCGAGACAAAATTAATGTATTTAAAGTTGTGAGATTCGGGGCCTGGAGAGATCAAAACGAGGTTCGGGATTAAAGGGTTTAAAAGAGGGGCATGACTTCAGTAAAGAATGGTGTAGGATGCACATTATGATTGCCGCCGCAAACAAGATTGCAGACTGGAGATGGAGGTGGGGATCTGCGAGTGGATTATGTGCATATTATAGACCTTTACCACGGTGCGGCCATCTTGATTTTCTCTCATTCAAACTAATGTAACAAAAAACAGACCGGAAGGAGAAATAGTCTGGTTCCTTTTTGAGCAATGAATATTAGCATTCAGCACTGTAATTAAAAACGGGACACTTCACTAAGATGGTGGCAGCATGATAAAGGTCTATACAAAACTCGTTCCCAGGGGTGATCGATCTTGCCGCGCCATTTTTTCCCCAGCATGCCATGGTAGCGAGGCTGGGTCTATACTTCTGGGATGTAAACTTGGTAAAGGTTCTTACAACAAACTCTGGGTTTTGGATGTGATTTCGAAGGGAATGCTCAGTACACACAATGAGAGTGGGGTTAGAAATCTTTCATTCGGGTATTTTCTGTTTATTTCATCATGCACCATAAAATGTAAAAAGACAATTTTCAAAAAAGGAACTAAAACAATATCATTTATTTATACGACAAATAGAGGCTGTAGGAAATACTTTTAAATGTGAGGTAAATATCAACTGGATTGATATAAAAAGAACCGTACTTGCAACTCGTAAAAAAAAAAAATCAATTGTCAAACCATTTTAAAGGATAATGGTATTGAAAAAAATAATGTCGCATATTTATAAAAAAAATAAATCTACTTTATATTTCCTCACGTGTTATGCTAAGATTTATTTTTTTCAGGAAACACATAAAAAACAACGATTTGTGACCAGATTTAAAAAGGACAATTTATTGCCGTTATCTGCCCACAATAATTACTTAGTGAGGTTTGTTAAAACGGCAAGTCAAATGTCAAAATTGAACGTAATAAGTAACAAAAGAAATACAGCGTAATATTGTCCTCTGTTGGTACAATATCTGGTGCCTTTCGAACAATGGGCTTTAAAAATTACTGAAAACGCAGAAATTAAACAAATAATGTCTTTTTTTAAAAATCTGGTCACAAGTTGTGGTGGTTACATAGTAGTACACTTCGGTGTTCTATACATTTTGTCTTCTATTCTATCAAACTTTTAAAAGGATTAACAGATGGCTACAGCATTTTTTTGAAATAGTAAACGAAGCTTAGAGTGAATTTGTGATGTAGAAGTGTTGTTTTGGGAATATTTTTGAATGTTTTTCTGATCTAAAGCACTACGTGCCATCTCTACCAACATTTTTGCCGAATGAAAGTTGATGTTAGCGATTGTTTGTTTGTATGACTATTATTCAAAAAGGAATACTTTCCTTTCGAAAAAAAAGGCCGAATTAATACTTAATTTATAAATGGTTTTTATATTATGATGTAATGACATGAAGCCAGAAACGGCAAAACCGAAATATCTCGAGCGGACAGCTGAGACCAGAGTGTGAATTTGTATTATATATTTATTTTTTTCGTCATGCACTCTGGTAAAAATTTCTTTCATGAATGAACATAAAAAACCCAGCGAGATATTGATCTTTTTCCCTTTTCTTGCTTCATGTCGTGTACTGTAAGGTAATGAGATATGTAAAT
Organism: Pisaster brevispinus; assembly: GCA_023634235.1. Lineage (NCBI taxonomy): Eukaryota > Metazoa > Echinodermata > Asteroidea > Forcipulatida > Asteriidae > Pisaster > Pisaster brevispinus. Next base: position 6,075,752 of record JAMKCF010000017.1, read on the forward strand.
AAAAAAATATATTATATTGACATTTTTAAAGTTGTGTTTTGCATTCGTTATTTCTAGATTTGGGAAACAGGATTGGTAGAGCTGACAAAATAGATACAGACAGTGTTGGTCATATATTGAGTGGTCAACCATATACATGAAATAAACCTGTGAATATTTGGGCTTAATCCGCTGTGTCGAGAGAAAATAAGGACAAACTATGCACAGTACCCAGCATGTCCTTAATTTTGGTTGAACAACCGAATTCAGCTGGGTTTCAGATACAGTTTTCACGAATTATGACTGCATTTCAGTGGCACAACAAAAATGATTATAGTATAAACTTCATAAACGGTAAGCTGCGTGGGAAAGGCACTGACAGAGGGCGCACTTTCAGGACAAGTAACCAGGTCCTGAGGAAGGAGGAACTGTCAAGTGGACGAGCAATATCAAAACGTCCGCAATGTAACGTCCACAACATAACAGATAACTTCCAGCAATTAATCTAATCCTCAAGAGATAGTACACAACGTGATAGGCGTGTCCTGGCCGAGTGGCTTAGCGCACCGACTCAAGCTCGCCAGCAGAGTCTGGAGTCGAATCCCGGTCTTGACACTTGTTGACAGGGAGGGTACAGCTTTGGTAATTACTCCAAAAATTAACGACCATAAAACTTACTAGGTAAAGAGCACTGGAGAGCTGTTGACACTTTTAACATAGTCAGAAACGATCCCCTTTGAAGTATTGTAGTTTTAGAGGACGAGGTAATTTTTCACACACACAAAAATCTCCTGCCACACCGTCGTACGCATACAGTAGTATTAGCACACACAATACAAAAGAGGCCAGTTCAATGCTATCAATCGTGGCTGGTTATATTGTACCACAAACAGTTTTACAATAAACAATTCAGCAATCTCTCTCTCACAAAAAACTGTTTCTGAGTAAATGACTTGTGAAAATCAATACTCCATGGGTAATAACACTAGAAGAAACACCCCCCATAGTAAACATTATGGCAAGTAGAGTTCCTACACATTACCACAGCCCTGCAGTGAGGGCCGCTGTCAGATGCTAACATACTTTAATAATTATTTCCACTGTCTTATAACCACATCGCACACACTGGCCAGATCATAATGCCATGGTGATACACAAAGCTGGACCATGCCAGAGACGTCCAAGATGAGGGTGTCAGAGTCAACATGGGACAGTGGTTTGGTTATACAAGGGGGCTGGACAAAACTCTGCCAGCATCGTATGCGTAAAAATCAGTATGTCAATATTGTCAATTGTACATAAAATCAAACTATAAAACTTAATTAGTTATGCAACCAAATAAGCACAAATTAATCCAGTCAATACCTGGATTTGTTCTACAATAAATTACTTAGATAAAACAAAAACGTTGACAAAAACGCAAATCAAACCCTCATAACTGATGGAAAAAGCTTGTGAGCACATGGTGACAAAGTACCATAGGGGTGTTGCGACCCGACAGGTCCCCCGCTTTAGTAAAAGGGTTCTAAGGAGAAATGTAGAGAGAGAAAACATTGTCGAGCACACAAAACACAAGTGTTTTCTTAAAATATGCAAAATGCTAAGCTACATGACCATGAACACACGAGGGCGCACTTGGCATCCTTGTACTAAAATATTATTAAGAACATTTTCAAATTATCTTAGCCTCTTTAAAACAACAACACTAATCAACCCCCCCCAATTTCTAAGAGGTTAGCCGTTTAATTTTTTAACAATTCACCTCCAAATGTAAAACACCCCTGATCAACTGGCCAAAATCCATCGTGGAAAAAGGGCCCCACGACGTTTCTGAGCAAAATAGGGCAATTTTCCCCGGGACTATTATGTACCCGAAATGCCCAGGTTCAAAGACAACAACGTCAGGGGCAAATACTAAACCGTTTTTTCATAAATCCGTAAAAAGCCACGACCTTCTACTTTTGTATTTATAGAAATAAACAATTTGCGGTTTTACATTTTATTTATGTGGCTTGGCGCATGATTTTCTCATTGATGTCAGTGATATTGAAAAAAATCTTTAAGTTTTTCTTTGTCAACTCTTGAAATGAATAACGACTATAGTCACATCATCTCAGAACTTCTTCAGTGGTATTTAACAATTTCTGTCATTTTGTGGTTATATTTTCAAGCGATAAATAGTAGTGACATTAGAGGGAGCACAGTCAGGAGCGCCCCCCCCCCCAACATGAACATTTCTGGCCTTGCCACTGTTGGATAATGTGTTGGGACCTTGGCGACTTATTAATCGATTCATCTACCCCCTTCATGAATATCCCAGCGTTGTGAAATCCAGATTGAGCCGGTACCTTCGCGCTGCATTTATGTTTTGTAACGAGTAGTTCGTACCTATCTCAACCACCATTATGGGAACCACCCATGAACCACCTCGGGCGCTCCCTCACACAATAATGACGGCGCCGTGTCGTCCATCACGGGCAAGGATGTAATGCAAAGTTCCACGGCTGGATAACGCTGAAATGGCGAGGGTTGGATGAACGCTGAAATGGCACATTCACTTTTTGTAGTGACCTTGCCTGCTTGCTCAGTCACGCGCAGGTACAAGAGGCACAACTACCAACGTAAACAAAGTGCAACAGCCTTTGTATGCTAAACGGTAGACAACCGTCATTAAAGTGAAGGTGCCAAACAGATAATGAATTATTTATCAACCATTAAGTTTCACCCCCCAAACAAATGTTCACTAAAATTTACCTGAGGATGATTGTAAAATATTTTAAGGAGTTGACGATGAAACGGTTACGTACGTTATTGATGCCCTATAAGCTGTATGTACATGTACATGTACTATACGGGTAGTTATGGTGGTCATTGTGCCAGCATAAAGTACAATTTTAATAATAATAATATGTTAAATTTTAATAATAGAACAAAATCGCCAAGGAAGGCATTTCAGACGAAAATGAGTCTTAAGGAGGTGAACTTATATAGTAATGATTAGAAAAAAAGTCTTCTTCTAATAATTGTTAATATAACTCTTCTAAATAATTGTAATCCTTGCTCAAAAATCGCCTTTAAAATCCGTTAACGGATAGGTCATCATCCGGGACATCTATCACACTGGTCAGTCTTATTTCCGCTCCACATGATCTCACTAGTCCGCAAGGCTACTCTATTTTAATTGGGAACAGAATAGAGAACAATTGTGATGTAATCTGCAGGTGGTTACGAAATTTTAAGCGAAAGCCCCCCCTCCCACCGTGAAGCTGCCTTCGTGCAGCCCCGCCCTCCATTGGTAGGTGATACAAAAACACAGGCCTAACATTCTACAAGAAAAAGACAAACAATCATTGTTTTTTGAAAGGGTAACATTAATTCTCGTATTTCTCATGTACACCAGTCATTTATGAAAGAGTAAAATAAATTAACGTAGTTTTCACTACACTATTCAAAACAATACCTGCACAAAATTTCACCAAACAATTCCGAATGCGATCTTGCTTTATAGAGAGAGAGAGACAACAATTACGACTTGTTTTGTATTTGTGTCTGGGATATTGCTGCATGTTCGCTTGATATGATAAGGTTGGCTGATTTCGATTGTGAGGCAAATTGAAAGTATAGCGACCGTGCTGATTTGTGAGAGGTCCACAAGTTTTCGGCTGTGTCAGTAATTTCAGGCCAGATGAAAACATGTCTACGTTGGAAGATGGGTACTGGAATGAATTTAAGTTTGAAGCTTGTACTCCCCTCACGTGCTAACAATTGTGTGTTTATTGAATTTGTATTACACTGAAACGTTCACAGATCTACACTTACTACTTACAAATCTCTTGACTCCCATTTTTTTTAGATAGAAATGCTAGTTTCTAAAAAAAAACCGAGTTCTAATCTACATTAGGTCTTTTTTGCGAGTCCAGTCAGAAGCCAGATAATTGAAAACAGTCAAATGGTTTTTTTTTCCTCACACTATTTTCTCGTGACTCCAACGAACGATCAAGCTTGAATTTGCCGAGTTTTGGTATTTCCATGTACATGTTGGGCCACACAAAAGGTGCAGGTACTGGCCTTTGACGATATTACGGCCCAAAGGTTAAAACTTTATCCGAGATGATGCCATCCTGAAGGACGGAAATGATCGAGGCCTGGACTAACAGCACAGGACTAACAAACACATCACTCCCTCTTGTCTACCACACGTCAACAACGAACATTTGTATGTTAATTTTTCTCTCTTTCTTTTTAGGACGCATCGTCACAAACTACATGTAGGCCCCAGTATTATTACAAACGAATATTCCTCTTCACGTCATGGGGGCCTCTTCTCGACAAGCCTTCTGCTTTTTAGGAGACTCCCGCCACTTCATCACCCTCTATCCTTTATTTATCTGAGTGCGAATACAGGATTGAATTGAATTGAATATGAATAGCAAAATAGTTATTTTGTTTACATGTAGAAGTGAAGTTCAACTTTGATTTACGCATACTGTTGCCTAGCCATACTGTTGAACCAAAACAACTTGTATAGCTCTATGGTTATGGAGCTATAAACATGGTTGAACTGACGTAACTCTGCAAAACAATTACGAAATTCCGAGCCCAATGAGGCTCGTGTTCGTGTTTTCAACCATCAAATACCCGTTCTAAATTACACAATAAGATGCCTTGAACAAACAGTCGAGCTGGGCGAGTTCATAAAAAACTACCGGGGAAATACGCTAAAAAAACAAACTGTCAAAATAAAATCCATAAATTATACGTCCTAATGTTTCTCTTCTATTTAGAAAACAATGACTTATAGTTGTTTCTTATAGCTCGAATTGATGCTTTTATCCTGTTTGAGACTGAAGAGTAATTTATGCAGACCCGATCAATACAAACACCCCTCTTTTGTAAAATGGAAGGGCCAAGTGAAAACAGCTGACGGATAACAACAATGTGTATACCTTATGTCGCAGTACAACGGCTCAAGGCTTAAATTATTTGCTCTTGGTTTTTCATCCATCGCCGAATATCTGGGGATGGAGAAAGCCTCCAAAGTCTCGCACAGCTTGGACGAATTTTGCATGTTGTCTGATGATCTTTAAAATATAATCAGAGGAAATCAGCCTTAGACATGACGGAGAAATCGTACAGTAAATTGCCGGTGGATGATGGCAAAGATGAGGGTGGCACTAGGCGGATGGACTCCACTATGATGCGACAGCAAGCAGCGGGCGCTGGTACGATTACAGACAAAGAGAAATGGCGATTCTGCTTGAGGAAACTGCGGCGACCGGGCTGGAAATGGGTTGTGCTTCTCGGCGCCTTTATTGTTAGAGGGACACTCAATGGGTTTTTGAGTAATTACACCACACTCTCCGTTAAACTGAGAGAGTCGTTCGGATCCAGTGAAGAATTAACAGGTAATCTATATTATTATGCATTGTCTCACCAAGGATTGTTCGCATCCTCTATAATTATACGAGCGCAATTTTGTGCTCTTGTTGTGCAAGGTGTTATGCAAATTAGTTGACACGTAAACGTTGGTTGACTGTGGTAAGGTCATCAAGTTAAAGAAAGAAACAAAATAAAAATAAAAACATGCCTTTTGGTAACAATAACATGCATTTACATTGTTTTTGGCATTTTCTTAAATGTTTATGTGGCTAATGTGTTTTCTTGCTAATGTATATTCTGGCCAAATGCCTGGCAGAATATTGAAAAATTATATTGACTGCCATTCTAGGGGAAGCATCTGTCAAGCTAAATTTTGTGAAATTGCTTTGCTGAAAATATTCCTTACTGAATTTGTTTGCATATAACCTTATTCTGGTTTTTTTTAGCAAACTAGTTTCGTGCTCAGTTACTTTTGTGAACTAATGCAGCTTTATGAAATTGGCCATAAAACTGCTAAGCACAAAATATTGCTCAGTAAAGAACAATCTTGGGGAACAATGTATTATACATTTTTGTATACATTAGCTCACTGCATATTTGAGTTAGCTTAGCTGAATTATTTTTTTCTGTTTAACACCTTGATATGAAATGGGCCCGGTGTTCAAGATAGCGCGACATTAACAAACAAGTTTTTTGAGGAGTTATTCACAATGGCACTAATAATTAATAGTACAGTATCTTTTGTGCACGAATTTTGCATAGAGGCAAGGGTTTCTCATAGACCCTTTTCGTATGACGTCACAGGCTCGAACAGCGCCCTCACTGAGCCCAAAGGAAGACCTATCACACGGCTGGGAGGTGTGCGTGGCGCGTACGCGCTTACACGTTTGCGTTGTTTGCCCTCGGCGATGGCGGCCTATATGCGATGGGTCTATTGATGCAAATTGTCAACCAAAAGTCTAGCCTTAGACAGAGGTGTGTAACCGCCGCGAGGCGACGGGAAGGGGATTGGGAGACCACATGCACGCGCACGATTGGCGAAATCACGAGGCTTTTTCCAACTTGATTTTTGCGGATTTATTTGTTGTTGAATTATTCATGAAGATTCAAACATAAATTAATCAAAATGCTTTTGCTAATAAGTCAAGTGCTGAACGGTTAACCAATCACAATGCATTAAGTTAATATATGCTGACCCCATCGCTTATTATTGGTTAGGAATTTTGCTACCCGGGGAGGGTATAGCAAAAACCGTGAATGTGGTCTCCGTTTCCAGTCGCTTTGCGGCTACACGGAGGTCTTGGCCACGATGGCGGCCTTGGCGAAAGGCTATCCAAAAGTCTGAACCGTGCAATTGCCTTTCACACGTTTTAAGTACATGTAATTAATTTTGCACTATTGATTCATTATGTGATCATTTGTAGGATGGGTTGGTTCTGTGCTTCTGACCGTGCGGTCCATCGCCACACCCCTCGCCACTGTCGTCGTCGTCAAGATCGGCTACCGTACAACAATCTTCCTGGGCATCCTGACTTGCTCCTGCGCCCTCATGATCTCGTCCTTCATGCGGGATCTAAGATGGTATTTCGTGACTCTTAGTTTGATGTGTGGTATAGGCATGTCCATAAGTACCTTCTGTGCCTACGATTACCTCATGAGTTATTTTCATAAACAGTTCATCAGAGGGTCGGGAATGATGGCTTTAGCATCGAGTCTAGGTAAAACCTCAGCATTCATGTTGTTTCCAGTTCATGGGTATTATAAAAATGAGAATTGGATTGCTATAGGGGATGAGAAATTCAGACCTTCAACTGAATTCGGAACTTCCTTTTGTGTTTATTGTCCGATTGGTGAAGAAAGTGTAGAGATCTTGAGATACTTCTCCATACACTCTAAGCACCCCAAGGTCAGAATTGACCCGGATTACAGGTCTCGTGGGGCTTGACCCTTTACTGGGTTAGTATGACCTGTGACCTTTTTCGGGGTCAGCTTGACCCAGAAATGGATCACGGCCCCTGGGACTCGGATTCCGGGGTCAATTCTGACCGGATAGTTTTAAGAATGTAACGGGACACTGTTCCCAGGAGCTCATTGGAACCTATAACCTTATGGGGGCTACCAAAATGTGAAAGTGACAATATTTCATTATTTTAGTTTCAGGGTGACGTTTGGTCAACGGGTGACACTCCCTCGTCACCCTTGTATTAATTTCTGATTCACGAATGTTTAGTAAAAATGACAAGAGTCTTTTGACCCATTATCTATTTCAAAAATATTCAACAACTTGTGACAAGTACTTGTTGACCGTTTTCTTTGTCATAATGTTTAGTAACATTGAGTTGTGTTTTTTCAATTGTGAACAGCAGGTGACTGTGACCCCCAACCCTTTTTCTGCCACAACCGGTGGCGGAAAAAGTGTGGAAGGGGGGGGGGTGCTACAAGGGAGGGGATTGGGTTCGTAAAAAAGGGGTGGCATGTTGGAGAATAACGATGATTACTGTCGAGAGTAAAGGGTCGCACGATTAAATCAAATGTTTGACAAATTACTTCATCTTCAAACATTTTGACTTTCGCCCTTTTTTTTTATTAACATGTTTACAATTTTGGTCAAAATATGTCAAAAGGGTGTCCAGATTGCTAACTTAATACATTTACATGCTTATTAATAACGATAAAAGCAATCCCTGCAAGAACATTTCAAAAGGCCCTTGCCAAAGAGTTTTTATTCAGCACAAAATAGTACAACAATTTTACGCTTACCAACATAAGGAACCAGCCAAAACATCATGTCACAAACACCGCTTGTGACTGGTTTTCTGCTTAGTTTTGCTTTGCAGAAAATTATTGAGCAACAATTTTTCTGCTTAAGCATCTCCATGACATTGGGTCCAGGGCTCAGTTTCGTAAAGGTTGTAAATAGACAAAATTGCCAGGCAGAGAAATCTATTAATCGGAACAAGGTAACCATGGGAAAATGTGCAAGGGGGCCGAAGCAGTCTCACCTCTCTAAACGTGTCTGGTTATATACTTATCGAATGGGCAAGCATGAATTTCAGGGAGGTCAAATAAATCAGGAGCTTGCATGATTAAAAAACAAACCCATTGGAAGTTTACAAGCCTAATGCAGACAGAAAAAAACCCACCCCAAACCTGTCGCTTGAGACACGGTAAACGGCATACCGTGTCTGAAGGAAAGTCAATAACTGACAATAACTGCTTTATCGTCAAGGCCTTCGACTGTCTTGTAGGGCGCCCTCGGCTAGAGGTCACAAGAAGGTTGTTCTTTTGTTACTGGGTAGCAGGAATAACAGAACAAGACCTTGGTCAGGGGGGTTCCAATGATTTTCATATTGAGCAAGAAGGGGCAGTTTTTCAAAAACACGTTTCCGTTCAGAGAAACCCAAATTATCTGCTGCCCAAAATGCAGACATTAAGAAATTTCACTCTAAGGACGCAGACTTAGACCCTTCCCATAAAATATGTAAATTGCGAATCGCGCGTGCGCACTAACACCCTGTTGGCAAAATGAGGGAACATCGCGGCTTTTTGCTTGGGGCTGACCAACAGACCTTATGCTTATGACGTCAGCTGAGTAGGGCGCTCTCTAGGGGTCAAAAGAAGGTTGTTCATTGGCATGGCCCATCCTTTGCGCTGCGCGTACATCATGTGCGTTTTCCATGGTTTCATGGTTTCATCAACATGGTTTCATCAACTCTAAGATGGCGGCGTGATGATGCCATCAGGCCAATCCTCGAGAAGTGTATTTTCGACTGAAATACTATAAAACACCACATCATCACAACTGCTTATTACGATTGCCGCAATGTCCAATGTGAGCATGTGCAATATCCATGACAAAACATACACTGTCGTCACTATAAATCTCGGCCACTTGGTGTGTATTGCTTTGATCTCCCCCCCCCCAAAGTACTTTTCCCCTTCAGGTCAAAATGTAAAATGTGCATTAATTGAATTCATACTCTGAAACAGGGTTGATGGTATTTGCCCCATCGATGGAGAGTCTCCTTGAATCCATTGGCCTTCAACACACACTACGCATCTTTGCCGGCATTTTCCTCTTCATCAGCGTCTTCGCCTTCGCCTTTCGGCCATCCCCCGCCGAGAGGCGTAGGATGTCCGTCATCCAGCTCCCCAACAGGGACAGACTACCTTCGGATCCCGACCAGAAGGCGTGTTCCCCGGACCCCAATGAAGTCTACAAACCCCCCGTCCACCAGGAGAAGACGTTCAAGGAGTCTATGACTGTCTATGGACATCTCCTCAAGTCGGCTGACATGTGGATCTTGGGTGCTATCAGTCTCGTCATATGCCTCGCATCGACCTTCACGTATCTCAACATGGTAGGTACTCGTATTTGTGATTGTCCATTTTCCCCATCTACACGTTCCATTATACACCAAACATTCAAATCATTCAACCGGCCATTTTCACAGTTGGCAAATATTCAATCAAGTCTAATCCACTACGCGTCAAGCAAGCTCCACCACAATGCATAAACACGGCAAACTGAGAGAGGAAGATACCCATCAACTTTCGGTTTGATTTACTGGTAGAGCCTTTGGTAGTCGAGAGTTGTTGAAAGGAAGAGGAGGTGCTTCGGCTGGGAGGGGGGGGGGTGCAAATACAAAAATGCAAAAAAAAGATGTTTTCGACAAACTATGACAGGCGTATCATCCATGTCATGAGATTAATGCAAAGCCGGGAAGTTTATATCTTACAACATTTCGCACGCTTCTGTCTGTTCACCACTTGTAAAGGGGCGGTGGTGTAAAAGTGCACCAACACTTTCAAGTTTACCCTCTTGATATTCCAGTGTCTCTACCTCGTAAATCTACCAAACACAATGCAAAAGGAAATCGCTCCAGTTTCGGTTAGTGGTTATGCAACAGTGGTGGCACGGACAATAGCAAATATTCTTGGACTCGAATAGCTCATGTCTTATCTTGGGGTGACAGGAAAAAACAGCTCAGACAATTGATTTGAGTATAGTCTTGTTAATAAGCTCTCAGTGTTATCAGTTCACGTTACTGGTATCGGCGAGTGTTAATGACCAAACAAGGTTCTGGAATAAAGACTATACTTTTGAAATTCAGAAGAAGGAAACGGGGAGGGGCCGAGCGGGGCAGTACGCAATCAGTATTAATAGCAGTTGACTGGCTATGGTTGAAGATCAAGTCAGTTCGAGCATGTTAATTCTGTTCACTGATATTCGCTATTGATCGTCCAAAATATGAAAAACATATCTCACTTTTCCTCAATACATCACGGGGCATCATGGAATATTCTTTAAGGAAGTATGTTTCTGGAATTAGCGATGAGTTTGGTATTTACATATTGTTTGGCTTTTTTTGTTTGCAAGGAGCAATCTGTAACAATTATTTCCCGCCACATTTTCAACTGAACAAAAACCATCTGATCATTTTGTTTGCAGAAGCAACCTTCTAAATATGAGATTTGACATGGTGTTGTTACTATTAAGCTGTTGTTGTAAGGCACAGTCGAAATAGACCTTGGAGAAAAAAGTTACCATGAAATCCAGACATCAATCAAAATCTAAAACTCATAATAAAGTTGAATGTCAACATAAGTATGTACCGTCTGTTTTTTTTTTGAGTGACTGACCCTCAAACTAGCCGAGTTTGTATGTCGGTGTTTTTTGGTTTTCCCACATTTTTGAGAAAGGGAGTGGGGTGATTTGACACCCTCCTAACAAAAGTTCCACAATATTTTAAAGGTGCCTTTTTCATAGTAGCTTTTATTCCTGGTAGAACTACACATATATTTTACTGTCGGTTTGGATGAGAGACTGTTTGGGAGTAACATTGTGTTTTGTCTATCAACAAGTTGGCATGATGTTGAACGCTCCAAATTATTAGTGACATCTGTTACCATTGGCACAATCGTAGGTGGTAAAAGAGAAAAAGAAAAAAACCCCAGACAAACAAGGGATATGGTTTATATATTCACAAATTGGGAAGTAAGTTCAATTGAACACTGAGGTTGAAGGAGTTCAGAGGTTAGAGTATAAGTAGTCTCGTCTCCAGCCAGTGATCCATCTTTAGTCATATTCAATGCAGCCCGAGACAGTAGTACAAAATGCTGCTTCATTGTTTTGAAAGAAACACACAATATTAATAAACAATATGCAAACAATGCCCACAAAACAAACGCCAACTTGTATCGCTTGTTGGAGTTTAATCGTTTGAAATTTCCATGTTGTGTTGGAGAATCGAAATGCCACTTTAGTTTGCACACAATAACATAAAATCCTGTAAGTGTGATGGGCATTTTGTTCAAAATTTAAGGACCAATGACTGCAGCTGATTGGCTGTCACGACGGACTCGGGCAACGAATAAACTCAAAATGGTTCCTGGTTGGCTGATACGCCAATTGTCTTGATCTAGGCAAAAATGCCATGTCAACATTGTTCAACATGTTCCTCGACCCACAACTCTGGATAATTCCACAAGCAATTGCCAACTCATTGTTCCTTTTTTTTTTAGGGGGGGGGGGTTACTTTGTTTGTTACCCTTACACCAATTGGTAATAAGCACTGTATACTCAGTGCCTCTCAAGTGCAGGTTATACTTGGATGTGATTTTAACCCATGGCACCCGTATTCTAAAGCCTGTTTTAATTAAAAACGATAGACCACTTAATGTTGTGTCAAGAGGTCAGTTTGAATTTTGTAATGAGCAGCGACAAATGCAAATAAAGCAGTAGATTTGGGGGATATTTTCAGAATGATAACTAATCTGCTCATACACTGTTGCAGTATCAAAATAGTATCAAAATACATTAGTCATGTGCAACGGAATGAAACTAACAAGCTGAAACAGCCAAAAAAAGAAGAAATTAATATCAGTACCTTAATAATATTTTTTCGTCTTGATGGTGAAATTGATTTTTTCCCCTAGTAGAGTATGGAATTATCCGAGGGACAATAACTTTCATCAGAGGTTTTATCTGAAGTAATTTAAGCCTACAGAAAAATGATACATGATTTGCAGAAATCTACCATCTGGTGATGTAAAAAGAAAGCAGATTTGACATGGAATTACTGTCTACACAATTTTGTTAAAGCCTGAAGGAGGACCGGTGTCTTTTTTTTTTTTCTCTGACGAATATTTCAATATAATGGAACAATAGGCCTTTTGTAATCTACATACAATGCGACTTTCACATTCCCAGATACGTGGGAAAACTACTCTCAGTTTTATTTCTTCCCGGGCTTACAATACTCGAGTAAATAGCAAGAAGGTATTTAAAGGGAGTGCATACCTTTGGTAATTACTCCCAAAAATAACGACGTAAAAACTTGGTAAAGAGCACCCAAGAGCTGTTGATATTATAAAACATCGTTAGAAATGACACGCTTTGAAGTAAGGTAGTTTTAGAGAAAGATGTCATTTTCTCCCCCCAAATTTGAATCTGAGAAAGGCTTCAGGCATGAAGCAATTTCCTTGGACATCAGAAAGCACGCAATGCTATGCAACCAGGGTGTTTTTCTGTTATTATTTTCTTACAACTTCAATGACTAATTGAGCCCAAATTTTCACAGGTTTGTAATTTTATGCATTATGTTTGAAGATTACCAAAAGTGTTCCTTGCCTTGAAATTGAATCGTGGAAACCGAACTAGTAACTAAAAAGAATAACAGAGACTGTCAAAGTCCAAGCAAAGCTCTTGTTGCGGTCCCATACGTAACGCACCATTTACCTAATCATCCCATGACTAATGACGCATGAATTCTTGCGGATTGGCTCCTGGCAGATGCAAAACAATAGACTAAAAATTAATTACATTTTTGAAGGTTAAACTTGCTGACTGTCCCTTACTTTAGTCTTTGACTTGCTTATGCTATTGTGAAAACTTAAAGGTAGAATCACTTTGTTGATTTTTGAGTAAATTCTGTCTAGTCCTCTATCCTCTATAACACACTATACAACTAAGGGGTAAACAACAACAAATTGTTCATGCTTGTCCAACATTTTGCACTCGATAATATCAGGCTTGTTTTGGTTGCGGCAACCCAAACAAGCAAAGGGCGGGGTTGGTTGGGGCCTTCAAATGCTATTTACTCGACTTTGACAGTATTTATAACGGAAAAATTTCTTTTGAATGTTGATTTCAAATTTAAGCTAAGTTCTAATGATGTACGAAGCAATGATTGTCACTGTTCTTAAGGGTTTGAAATAATGACATTTCAAACCTTGTAAACATTTATAGGAATATGCATATATAGATTTAAATCACAAAATATATAATTACTAAAAAAACACCACCCCCCAAAAAAAACAAAAAAAAAACCCACAAAACAAAACAGAAAACAGAAAATACAAGAGTTAAATAATGATAGAAATCACGGGAAAAAATAATTTATGTTGCCATCATGCAAATAACCTGTGGCTTCTGAGTTTCGTTTTATAACTTTTCCCTAAAGTTTGACAGAATTGTTCCATTATAACGGTCAGGAGAAAACGTAAAGATATCGGTTGTTATTCAGGCTTCACGTTTAGTAAACCCCCCTACTATCTGACCTTTCTGTGTCATCCACATGTTTTTGAATGTGATATTGTCAGAAGCAATAGACCCTTATCATGCCGCCACCATCTTGGTCATGTTCCCTGTATCCAACAACAGTTAATGAATGCCAATATCCATCGGAAAAACATGGAACCAGACTATTTCTTCTTCCAGCCTCAGTTTGGTCACAATGATTTGGATTGGAAAAAAATCAAGATGGCCGCACCATGATATAGGTCTTTATGGTATATTGCGGTGAATGCATCAACACAGTGCATCTGTGCACAGATGCTCCACCCTCCCCCAATTCGTGCAGTTGACTGGTTACGATAGGTTGGTCAACCTGCTGGCAAATGTTAACAGAAAGTAGGAGGGTTAAGCAATGTCATCTCAATTCCCATAGAACGATGACGTACTCTTACAGTACAATTATCTCAATAACGTCACAGTCCAATTCACCATGGAATGGATTTCACTGGTTTCTGTACTCGTACCTCTTCCTGAAGAAGCCTTATGCAGTCAAAGAAATCTCTCAACTGAAAGTTGCACAATCAAGGATTTTGTACATCCTGTGTCTAGGGTTTCTCCATGTTAACTTGACTGCTCCAAACTTCATACCATTCAGGATAGGCGTGTGCAGAAATGGTGATGATTACAATGTAAACGATCAGGTGTGTCTAGGCTCAGAAATGGTTTATAAATATTCAACCTAGTGTAAAGACTGGAATTGATTAAAAAATATAAATAGTAGCTTCCGAATGGTGAATCACAGGTCAAACCAAACGTCTGCTTCCTTAATACAAGGGATTTACAATGCAGAAAAAGAATCAATCAAGCAAGTGTTTTCAAGTAGAAAATTGTTAGTTGCTCTTTGAAGACTGCTGTCGGATCGGCAGTTTATTGAGGATCTAGTATAGGTTTGTGGTAACACATGCACTTGAAATCTTTATGAGTTGTGGTGGTTGTGAAGAGAACCAGTGGGTGTTAACAACTGGACGTTTCGGTGGGGGCAGCTGTCAACGGGCAGACTATGGACGAAGGGTCAGACCAAACTCGTCGAAACGTCGTGTTGGTACACCACAGGTTCGTCCAGAACCAGCACATCTCAATTTAGAGTGTGTGTGCTTTCATGTGTGTTATCGCAAACCTTACTGGACTATTTCTCTACCGCGCAAAGTTGGCCGTAACGATCGTCGGCGGCGAACCAAAATGATGTTTCACAGTTCGTTCAGTCTGCATGAATTTGAATATTTATAAGTGTATTTTCTAAACATGCCTATTTATTCGCCTGTAAACATAAAATATAGAGTGCTTTCCATGCTTACAACGTGTGGCAGTTGAAACGCAAACAAGCTTTATAACACAAGGAAACTCCGGCCTAAAGCGCCATGTTGACACAGTCAGTTCATTATGGGTGTTTCGAAGTCAGAGCTTGGGGGGGGGGGGCATGTTTGCGTTTACTTTATGGCTTGCAGGTTGTAAGTGATGTGAGTAATATCGTGTTGGGAAAGGATAGCAAGAGACCGGCTCGATCTGGATCCTTGCAGGCAAACAAAAATAGAACAAACTGCTTTCTTATTGCACACCAGAGTGGGTTTAAAAGTGTACATAGTCAAATAAGGGTGAGAGGAATTCAACAGTATTGACATGGCATATATGCTACGACTGTGAGACCAATGGCACATTGCAGGGTGGTAATGGAGACTCTAAAAATATAGTGCCAAGGAGTGTAAAGAAGGGTTCACAAAATTACACGGAATAATGTGTTACTGCCAACATTTGACTGATTTGATTTTTTATTTAAGTGTTTGTGTGTTGTTTATTTGGTGTCAGAGCAAGCCGCGTGCATTGCCTGCGCTTTCATACCATGTGATCTAATTTTACGACATGCACAGGTAAGCTTTCTGAAATCCATCGGTTTAAGCGTGAAGACCAGTGCCTTCACGCTGAGCATGATGGGCGTCGGGGAGTTCGGGGGCACCTTACTGTCCACCCTCCTAGGTGATCGCATCCCCCTCCTAAAGATGGAGATCCTCGCCACCGCTTGCCTGGTGGCGTCCTTCGCAACAGCCGCCCTTACCGTGGTACACGCCTATACTGGAGTGCTAGTGGTTGTTATAGGTAAAAAAAAATGAACACCAGGGATAATTATAATATGCGTCAGAGAACACTGTGTTTGAATTGGATATTATGAATGGTGACTCCTATGTGTATTAAACACACGAACCTTGTTTAGATTGCTTGTAAACTTTGTAGGGTTTTTATTTAAGCTGGTGGAAATCTGATATGATTTTGTTGATTTTTTCTCTTAGAGGCCTTGCTGTGTTTATTCGCACATGCTAAAGGAATCCAAAACACAGATTACTCAAAATGAGTCAAATGCACTGGTGCTATGAATTCAGAACTTTTATTGGTCTGGTATTTGGAAAAATGTCCACCTGTGATAACAAAAATAATCTGAAGATATTTGAACCTAAGACCTCCAAAGTGCTGGTCTTTACAGTACCACCGAGGGAACAAAATCGTCACAAGATTTCAAGTATACTTGGACTGTCCCCTTTATACTTCTCACATTATTTGTATCCGAATGGTTTTGGTTGGTGTCAGTTTTTGGTTCACTATTGTTTCTTCTTTCAACTAAAATTCAATCAGTTTCCTCGTTCTCACTTCGTTTTTTTCACTGCTGTTAATCTCACTATCAATATCAGTTGTAGGCCTAAAATACTATGAATAAATTCCGACATCCACAACAACTAAAAAGGTGTACATGTATACCCAATAAAGAAAACAGTGATTTTTTTTGTCCAAGCAAATGCAGTTATGTTTCTCCTTGCGTCCTTGAACAACACACTTAACCATAATTGCTTCGTCCTTCCGATGGGACGTAAATCTGTTGGTCACGTCCTGTGTAATAATGCACAAGCAAAAGAACCCAGTACACTTTCATCGTCAAGAGAAAGAGTTTTTACCCTGGTGTTTCTGGCATAGCTGGCTGTAGATCAAGCAGCAACACCTTGTAAAACTGGGTGCTTCTTATATGTCGGTCTCACAATAGATGTACACCCCATTTCATGTTGCCGTTCGGTTCTGATAAACTGTTTTTGTATTCAAATTTTTTTTGCGAAAAGCAAAGGATGAAAACTTCATAACTATAGATCAGAAAGTGACTCGATTTGGCACTACAGGGCGGCACGGTCAAAATACGTGCATATGTATGCCATTGTCGACAATACACTTGCTGTCGACAATTCCGTTGGTGTCGACAATGTTGTCGACAGCGCCGCTATTAAACCAAACTCCAAGGCTGTAATTTTCTTTATTCAACCGAAGGCCAAGTATTAAAAAGTAAATCAATATAGGCGTGAGGTCTTTGTTGGTTACTTTTTTGTTTACGATTTCTGTGTGACTTTTTATTTGTGAATCTCATCACACAAAAAAACCCCACAAACAAACAAACCAAAAAGACTAACAAAACAACAGCAGACAGTTTCATTCGATTCAATACAACTCCAAACAAATCGGAATTCGCTTTTCGGTCTTGTATAAGCCTTTCCTTAACCACTTCAATTATTAATGGCATGATTTGGTAACTTCAGAAAGGAAAGACACCCCCCCGCCCCCGCCACCGCTCCTCATATTACGAACCTGTTGCCACAACAGGTTTTGTTATGAGATAAATGATACGCCCCCACGGTGTGCTGCAAACAAACTATTGATTGTTTCCAAATTCTGAATTCGAACCCAACTGACTTTGGGTGTCGAGAGATATTTTGTTCCAAAAGGTATGCATGGAGAAATACTAATGGAATAATTAATCATCCACATTTAAAATAACGTTAATCCTCAGTAACTGTGCTGACAAATTATTTTCTGTTTTCTTCTTGGGCATGCTAAACCGTGGAGGTTTTGTAGATATGGACTTCTTTTAGTTTGCAAAAACCATCCGAATTGTAAAATTCTCAACTCACGTATTGCGGAAAGCTCGCATTAACCTTTCTGCATGAATCCACACAAAACTCATCATTGTGGCTATTACATTATCTTATGCGTAGTTGATTGTATGTATTTTTAAAAATTATTATTCCTGCATAATTTTTCGAACAAAAGAAAATATGTTCGCTTAAATTCATCAGTGCTGACTGCATTTGTCAGACCACGGCGTATGTTAAGTTGTTGTTATTGCACAAACTAATATCAGTTAATCAAGCAATGTTGAGCTTTCAAAATACTTTTACCTTGCGATTGTAGTCCGTGTTGTTATGAAAGTGCGCAGCTCAAGGGACTTCCTATGGTGGGTTGCATGGGATTCTTGATTCATTAAGTAACAAAACACAAACCCTGGTGCCACATTTGCTTGATTGGAGCGACGATTGCACGGGTACGGTGCTCCAGCAGTGCCATACCAATTTTAATAAATGGTCTCATCAAGTTGACGTACTGATGGACAAGTCGACCTGTCGTTGATAATTTATCTCGCCAGGAAGACTTATTTAACTAAAGAGGTCGACTTGTCGCGACAAGTCGACTCTCTATTGAAACTAAAGGTCGACTTACAATCTTTAGTTCAGAATAACGTGTTTCCTTGAATTCTAGGTCATTTTGGTAATTATCGGGACAAGTCGACATTGGGTATATTTAGCTGACGAAACTACATAAGCCTCCATTATTGGTGTTGTCTGTGCAATAACAATAATTAATACGATGGTTTGTTTCCCCTGTAGGCTACAAACAATTATATTTCAAGGTGTTTTACGCTTTAGGTCGGAATGGGGTACTAGACTAGAGCGTTGATTATAATAGTAGGGAGCACAGGACATCTTGCCTCTTCATCGTAGCAAACTGAACTGACTAATAAAATTGCTGCTCAAAAAAAAAATAAAATAAAATAAAAAAGCAAACTTTCCGCAACAGGTTTTGACAAAACTGTTTCCGAAAGTAATGCTTTGTGAATAGATAGTGGCATTTTTATAAATTAAAGAATGAAAAACAAAGTGCCACCGTCAAAAGCTGCAAATGATACTGTGTAAGTATGTACAATACATGTACATGT
Organism: Pisaster brevispinus; assembly: GCA_023634235.1. NCBI lineage: Eukaryota > Metazoa > Echinodermata > Asteroidea > Forcipulatida > Asteriidae > Pisaster > Pisaster brevispinus. The sequence goes on from JAMKCF010000017.1 coordinate 6,094,708, forward strand.
ATAGGAAGTAACTGTTGCTGGTAGTATTACTAAGTGATAGTTATAGTTATAATAACTATTACTATTTATAACTAATACATGTATGTTCAGGTCGGTTCATTTTACGCGGTAAGCAAGGCACTGCGCAATATTGCACACCGTGACGTTGTTGACAATGAAAATACACGTAGACGGTGTTTTCTCCAATGACGATACTCAAATATCTTTCTCTTTCGTTTTCTCTGCTATCTGTGAGTTGTGAACCGACCTGTAATTATTATATGTTGCTGGAGGTCACTAAATTTATTTATTATACTGGTAGCTATTAATCCTAGGTATGAGCTATAAATATAATAAAAGTGGAGGGAAGTCTACATTCTCATATGTTTTTAAAGTGATTATAGAATCTGGGAAGGAGGGGGGCGTTCCCACGGGTGAAAAGAAGGGAAGATGATATTGTCTGAAATTATCTAGTTGAAGTTGGAGGAGGAATTTAAAGATGGCAATCACCTACAGCTTGTCTTCTTTATAAATTGGATTGTGTTTGTAATTGGGAAAGATTTCTACGTTCATGCATGTTTCTGCTCAAAACAAAACTTTGACAAATCAAATAGCTTGACAAAATGAAACATTTGGGTGTGTGAATGCAGACCGTTTCTGATTCTTATCACTTGGTAAAGTAGTTATGTGTATAAGTATAACAATGTATTAAGTACTTATTGAAATAGAATTTGAATGTGTTAATTAACTAGTTTTGTAATTAAACTTTATCTGGTGTAGAGTGTGTTTAGTTATGTTAGGAATTTAACATTTTAATTGGCAGATAGTTTGAGGTAAGTGGTTTTAAGTGTACTTCATATCATACGAACGAAATGAAAATATACTAATTTGCACTGTGTGGATCTATGCATGATTGTTCTATTCTCTTTCCACACACACAAATGTGTACACGCCTGCAATTGAGAACCTCCCATTGAGGACCTCCCATTGAGGACCTCCCATTGTCCCTCTATTGTTAGTACTTGAATTTTTTTTGGGATGACAGCTCCCTTTATTTTTGTGTACACACTTTCGAACTGGGGACCTTGACCCAACCGGGACGCTATTGTACTTTTGTTACAGGTACCCGTGGTTTGAATGTGTAAACCTACCCACACGCACACACACAATCTTACGGATCAGATTGGCGGGATCCTCCCATTGTTGTTCTGTTATTCCTCTCTAGAATTCTTCCGTAGGTTACAAGTTGAACAAAGGAAAACTTGTAACCTAAGTTTGTAATGGCCTTCAAAACGTAGACCCCCTAGTTTTCTTTTGTGATAGCAATCGTGGACCCTTTTGTTATTACAGTATAACTTTCAGGTCATCGGTTTGAATGTCGCTGCAATAGACCCATAGGAAATGACTCTGGAGTTTTGCATTACTCACTTCCAAACTGGGTCCGGTGCATGATGCATTCCAGATTGATTCCACCATTGAAATAGTTTGTAAATTACGTATGCATTCACTTATTATAATTCTGTTTTGCCTCAAAGAAAATACACTGCGATAGGATTTCGACTTCCACACAGGAAGTCGGGTATCCCCTCCAATGCTGAAAAGTCAAATGATTTTGATGAAACCAAGTGTTTAAAATTTTAACGCAGTCCCACAAAAACTGTTTGCCCGGCACATGCAAAATGTACAAGGTGTGGAAATTTCGCTCATTTAGGCATGTTTGGACCTCTTCAATTTTACGGTTAATATTTTATGTGTGGAAGTAGTTGGAAACAGTCATGGATAGATTACAGAACATTCAAAGTCCACAAACCACAATACATTCTTCATGTCATCATTTCTCCATTCCTGTTTGTTGTTCAAGTATTCCATTTCCGGGTTTCTATTATGAGAGAGGTGGGAATTTTCACCCATACACTCAATCTTGTTGTTACGTTACCCTTTTTCGTTTGTTTTGTTTTTATTACCAACTATTAATCACGTGAACCCAATTCAAAAGAGACGCTTTGTTTTAATCGTCGTCGGTAAATTTAGCCAATTAAGTTTCTCCTTTGTTGTATCACTCGAACTGAAGTTGCCGAGAGATAAATTGAACACAAATTGAACACTACATTGTTTTTTTTGTTTCACAGACAACTGAGGTGATGGAAACTCAAAATTCAAAACTGCAAGTGCAATCGCAAAATATTGCAACTTATTTAATAAAACAAAAAAAATATAAATGTAGTTCTGCTCACTTAAAGTTTGATAGAGTTTTGTGGTGGCTTATAAAATAACAAATTTTCTTTTAATTTTGCTTCCGTTCTATTGAAACGATAGAAGTTTAATCTTTACCCTCTCTTTGGTAATGGTTTCGTCTTAAATTTGTTTTAAAAGTTTGTAACGCCACCGTTATTCCAACTAAAGCCCGGTTCATACTTAAATGTAATTGTGACATGTAAACAAATCTCATTTTTAGAGCTCTTTTAAACGTGATAATATAAAATCTCTTGATATTTCACTTTGCTTTGAAGTATGAACCGGGATTTAGAGGGGAAGCCCTCCCTCAACGTCGAGAGCAAAATATGTCTGACATTGTTATCTTCTTCACTTCCAGTGATGGGTTTTTGCCGCTCATTGTACAACATGTTGATATTCCCGTCCGTGATTGAGACAATGGGTAAGAAGAGGAAGCTCGAGGCATGCTCGATCTCATCGGTCATGTGTGGCATCGGATACCTACCGGGCGGTATCATCGGAGGTAAGCAGCGGTATAGCCCATAACACGCATGTCCCAAATGCGCATGATCGGCGCGCAAAGGATTTTGGGTGACATCCGGGTCTAACAACCATCATAGAGCAAGTTTGGGTGGCTGACTAGAGTCGACTAGACCTGACCAGAGTCGATCTGGATGTCACTCGAACGCTGCATGTTTTAACTAGCCAGTCCAACTGAACCATCCTAGCCCAAGAGCACCGTTCTCCAGTCAACTAACGAAGTTAAGTCACTTTGTCAAGATAACGTTTCGCTTACGTGATCGAGAAAGTTCTGTTAACCTTTACAATCACACACAAATTATTTAACGATAAATGGTAGGTTTTTGCCAAAGGTCAATATTAAGATTATAATTATTATTGCACTATATTATGCAAGTAATTTTGTTATGGCCAATACAAGTGGCCAATACATTTTTTTCTCTTCAGTGAATATCAACACTTGAACGGTGTATCATTTGCTTCTCCGATCATTAGCGTCCACGGACCCTCCCACTGATATTTTTCATATTGTCAATATAAAATGGAGATCAATGGACCATCCTCACTGACGTCACATTTCTATAGCAACACAGGACTTACCAACAGGATTGACCCCTTGCAGCAGTGTCACAAGCGGCCACTGTTTGCCAGGTTCACCGACAAAATTGCCCGCCAAAAAAAAAGAAAAAAAGAAAGGAAAGAAATGTGAGCGCAGCTGGGCTTGAAATGCGCGCTATGCACGCAGGGTCATAAACTCCTAAATTAATGGCACAACCAAGATTAGCGTTACTATGACGCCATGTAAACATTCCACGCTCTCTTCAATCACAGGTGCTCTGTATGATGCCACTGGTAACTACACAGCTTCCTTGTGGGTGTGCACATCCCTGTACTTCATATCGGTTCTCCTGTTGGCATGGTGTGCCTACCGCTTCCGTCACTCAAGTAAATCGACCCACGAGGACAGTTCGACGATGCACAACGACGGGCAGGATAAACGCGTTCCAGAGAGGGATGACTTCGTAGTAGAATCCATCATTACTACGGTGTAACACAGATCGGGATAGAATTGCAACGCGACAACACCAGTGTTTACAATAGAGCCACGGAGCATGGACTTCCTGCAGGCACAACATGTGCACAGATCATTGGGTGAAAGCAGTAGGTCTTACGATTTTGATATAGCGAAAGGGAGTAAACAACTCAAAACTTTCAGCTGTCATAATTTCAATAACTTCCGTTGAGATGACGCTACAGAATGTCAAAACTTCATTTATCAACAGCTTGCCGTCCAAGTAATACCATGGAATGTTCGCGTTCACTCTTCTGTAAACTTGAAGTGGCTTAGTCTATGCATATACATGAGGTCTATGAATATACATGATTCTTTATATATGAGTCAGAGCTGGTCAGAACAGGTCCCTTTGATACGCCGACATCCCAGAGTTCAAACAATGGAGTTGCCTACGTGTGGTCACTCCCATTTCTCGGTCAATGATAGGTCTTTCTTTGATCTCAGTGGGGGCGCTGTTCAACCATGTGACGTCACATGCATATGGCGTCAACTTTGCATCAGATTTCGAAATCCCATCTTGGCGAGATATAGAAAAAAAGTTATATTAATTGGAGTTAACAGTGTATTCATAGTTTTACAGTAGGTGTCACAGACAGTGTCATAGAGAGGTGTGATGTACACTAGGCATTGTGGGTATTGTTCTGTTTATCAGGCAAATTCCCCTGGTAATTTAAACCCCTACACTCTGAGACATTCCGGGTCAGAATCGACCCGGATCAAGATCTTGAGGGGCCTGACCAATTTCTGGGTTAATAAGGACCCAGAATCTGTGTCAAAATGACCCTGAAATCGGTCAGACTGACGCCAAATCTGAGCTAAAATCCCTTTTAACCATTTTCCAGGTCAGTTTACACAATCAATGAAATTTTCTTGAAAAATGTATAAACCAAAAAAGAACACTATCCAGTATGTTAACCCCTTGGTTAATGTCGGTCAACCCATAGAGGAAGGACATTAGATTAGTCATACTCCAAAGCAGGGGCAGCTGTTTCACCAGAGCTTTCCAGGGTTGGCAATTCGAGTGTCAAGAGGTCAACAACGTTTTCCGGGGAGTTTCCCGAGAAATCGGTCCGTATTGTGGAGAAGGGTCACGTTTAAAGGGGCACGCTGCCTTCAAATTTTCTCGGAATTTTGTTGTTTGGAATGACGCCTTTTTTCGTTTCAAGAGTTGTGCGTGCACAAAAACACATTTAGTGTTTTGTAATAATAGTAAGTAGTGATTAAACAAAACAACCATAAATTTGCCTCTTGAAATACAACCAGCGGAACATACAGTCTGCCATTTTGTGAAGCCATCAATTTGTTTCCACAAAATAGCGGACCATGTTCTGCCACACAAAAACCACACAATTTCAAGAGAAATGTGATTCTTTGTAATTCACTTTTTAAATATATTCCCAACCATGTTCATCTGAAAATAAACCCATTTATAGCCTAAAAACGCCCAAACCGACGGCAATGTGCCCTTATTAAGCTCACTAGTTTAAATTGGGCTCCCGAGTTAATGAAATATATTGACGAAAACTATTTGATGAGAAAAGACTAACGATGTGTTTTCACCTTGAAAGAGTTAACTTATTTTTTTCACACAGAGACTGTGATTACCAAAGTTTGTTATATCTTCAGTATTATAAAGTATCACTGTGTGAGACGAACTGAAACTTATATTCAGTGACTTATTATGTGTCATGTCTTCGCAGTTCAGATTGATTCGCAGATAAAAACAATGTAGTAAGCTCTATGTGAAATCGGCCCGTAGCATGAGTCTGCTGCATGCATGATATTCACCTATTTTCAAAGGCTTTTTTTAGGAGTCACATATGTCTGCTCTGCTGCCACCTAGCGTTCATAAGTCTGCTTTGATATTCCAGGCCATACTTTTAGAATGTGGTTTTAATTATGCGTATACGTCTTGCGCTTTGAATGTGCGTTATGTGATTCAATTTGAACAAACAGTTATTTTGTATTTAATGTGCTTTGCTGATCGAAACACTTTGTTAAGATCGTTGTATACATATTCCAATGTAAAAAAGAAAAAGTATCGACGAAACAATTTATTTCTTCATTGTAAATAAAACACAAAAACATCTTCTATTGACAACAAAATAACATAATCCCACTGTCAGCTCAAAGATGTTTTATAAGAATACGATTCACGTCCACCATATTATCATTATACGGTAGTTGCTGTTTTTAGCTTGCCTTTAGATCTACTTGTTGTTGTAAACAAGTAGTTTTTACAATAATCTCACACAAGTCAGAAACGTGCAAAGTCCAGTAATTCGAAGTTTATCATTACAGGGATGAATTTGTAGCCTGTCTTTAATTTTCAGAGTTACTTTTGTTGTTGTACCGTTTATTTACGGACCGCAGTTTAAGTATGTAGTCCGAAACTAAAGTGTTGTCCAGTATTTTAGTCAAGAGTACAATATACGTAAAGATTTGTAAACATTCGAGTATCTCTAGATGAGGGTGTGTTTTTAAGTGATGGAAAAATATAAAAACAGATAAATAATTTATTTTCTGTATATAACTTCACAAAAGACAAAAACATCGAGCGGTTATTGTTGATAGGGTCCAAATCAAAGAATAGCTACTGTGTTGTTTCTTATGCTGTTTACATTTCCCCTCCCATAACGATAGTGTAGCTATTGTCTTAATGCTGTTTTTCGAGTTGTTTCCGTGACAATGTGTGTGGTTTGCGTAGACAGGTGAACAGGCCTTTCATATTCATTATAGAAGTTGTATTTGTATTATGTTGGAATTTGTGTCCGCGTCAAGAATGCATGAGTCGAGACGGGGAAGGAAAATATCACGTCTTGGGAACATTATGCTAGCCTTTTATACAAGTGTGAACGATACGGTGAAACTATTGTGTAGTATATATTATACAAATTTAAGGCCATTAGTGCATTGTCACCAGGTGAAAATCTGGACTTCTTCTGGACTATTCTACTTCATGATAGTGAACAAGTATTGACTGCCTCGAGTACTATGGTTCAAACTACGACACCCAAGATGAAATCTTCACCCATTTTCTTGTGGCGAAGCCATGGGGAAACAGACCGCTCCAGGGACCACCGAGGGAGTCATAGTCTTTAACCACCGCACGAGTAAAAACAGTCACATTGTTATAAAACCCCCTATATTGTGCCTAGACGTCTGGTTACAGTTACCGTTGCTATCGTATACCGTTAAAGTTGCCGTTGCTATGGGTGTAGTACATTGGTTGCTACGGGTATTCACACGGCTTTCTAGTAAAAACGAGATATATTATGCACGAGTGACGCGCTCTAAACCTACCAAAAGGCAGAACATGCGTAAAGGGGTGTTAACAAACAATTAAAAAGTAATTTTTCTTTGTTCAATCACAAATCATTTAAAATTTACCCAGTCTGTTTCCCTTGTGGTTTATTACCTGATAAAAAAATAACAATGTCAAATTTTTAGTAGTGCATGGTAGTTGAGAAAAGTTGAGTTCTAGTTTTTATTTGATATTTGTATATTATGTGTATGTATGCACATACTATTTTCTGTATGGGCTTCAGTCGCCTGTGAATGGCATTATTTTGATTACTTGTAAATAAATTGAAGCTTCTAATTTTGAAATGTCCGAGTGTGATTGCTCCTAACGAACAGCTCGTGCACTGTCTGTATCGCTCATGTGATTACTTCCGCCTGTGTTTGCGGAGTGCAGCGTTCTGGTGAAACAAATTACGTGAACTACATGTAGCTCGAAGTTGATTCATACTGATCTAACATTCAAGATCGAACATTTAGTCTCCGACTGGAGGGGAACTGGGGTGGGGCTCGAGCCACCCCGCCCAATGGCCTGCAATTTTCGAATTTATTTTGTGTTTGCCTCATGAAGAGGGAGAATGGGGGTGGGGATGGGGTTGGATGAGAGGGAGGGGCGAAGTAAAAAGGGAAGAAAAAGTGTCTTAAAAAAAAAAAGATTTTAAAAATCTTCTTTATAAAACGTGGAGGACCAAGAAAGATGTGAGTGATGGGGACGGGAGCAGGGTTGGCGTGTAGTAATAACACATTATGGGAACATAAGGAGCACATCAAGACGGTAACCCAAGGTGTTCTACTAGTGGGGCAGATAGGTGAACTGTTTTTTTTGGGGGGTCGTGCCTTTGACGATACAAGCATGGAACTTGGCACTCAAAGTATGTCATGAGAAAGACATTTAGCTATAGTTCTATCGCAGATTTGTCCTTAATATTGGTAGAAAAACAAGCATTTTTCAAAGTTTACAGAGTGGCTGTCATTGCTTGTTATTCCACCTTTAATTTGCGACGGCCCTACAGCCAAATATCTTTCACATGACACAGTCTGACTGTCTGCCAAATTTCCCATCACATACCTGCCGTACCATGCAGCTATGCAGCTCGGGTGAACTAGACATGCGCGTTAAAAGGACCCACATACGACATTAAGCAATGTACATGTACATGTACAGCCGAGTTTGTACACGACTACAAACAATCTGGGCCACTTAGTTCAACGAAAGACGTCATAACACAACCCAATCAACTCAAAGCTGTTTTGTTTACAATATTTACAAACCTTTGTTTGCACACTCCATGCAGACACGTGCTCATATTGGATACTTTTAACAAAAGAGGGAAACCAAAAGGTCTCCATGTGCTCCACAAGAAAAGTTATGTACAAAGTATATGCAAGGGGAAATAATGGGCGCCTTCAGAGCGAAAGAACAACAGATGTCTCCACAGAGATCCATTTTTGAGAATGTGTAGACCGGCTAGCTGAATTTTCAGACGGTACAATCCTTGCTCTGTGACCCAACAATGTCCGCTATCTCCAAACCAACTTTATAAGAATGCTAACCTTATCAGGAAGTTGGAATACACATGCCTGCGTACTCTTTGTCCAACTTTGTAGAACAATAATTTCACATTTTCTCCATTACTGCCTTAGTTTAAAACATCCCTCAAGTCTCATATAAAAACTGAGTACTACATTTAAAAAATGCTACACTCTTCCTACTGGGGTCTGTTTTTCCGCGTGTGCATGTTTTTTTCTGTACATGATGTACCTATGTGCAATAAGCGTCTTTAGACGTAACCATCGCATAATATGTTATTGTTTATTATCATGAAACCCAGACACAAACACATTAATTACATTACGGAATGAACATCGGCTTCCTGGTTTCTTCAAAATGGAAGCGAGCTAAGAAGGTTTATAGCAACAGCTAAGTGTAATGACATTGAACTCCTTGCAACACACAGGAAGTAAGATAGAAGGAAGGTGGTGGCTGGTTTAGATCATAACCCAACCAACCAAAGCAAACTGAGAAATCACAAGAAGGAAATAAGGGGAGATATTGGAAAGCCAGATGGCCAATTTTGGGCAGATCACATTCCTGATAACAATGGCGTGCGTGGCAGAGTGGTCAGGCGCACTCGCAAGCTCTGGTGTTTCTGACCGGCAGAGTGTGGGTGCATTCCAAGTCTTGACACTTGTGTCCTTTTGCGAGACACTTAACCCTTATTGTTTCGTCCTTGATAAGCACAGCACCCTTTTTGAACGATTTCAGGCCTGGGCCGACTGGAGAACCCCTGTCCAGAAACATTGAGAATTAGCCAAAAGGCTCCTTTCGGAGCCACCACACCTCTTCAAACGAGACTCGAGTTGCGTCACAAGGTATCCAGTAAAACTACCGAAAAACAACCTTAGTTTTAACCTAAACAAAATGTGTGATAAGCACTGTTACACATATAGGTATACTCAAATCATGCAGGCAAACAAAGACGGTTATATTTCTCGGAGAGATCCGAACCTTTGACCCCCAAACATTATAGAGCAGAAATCATAATCACCTGACCACCAAGTTCGAATAATACAAACACCTGTGTTTCAAGCTCAATGGTACGGGAGAGCATTTACCTCGTCAATAGAGGGCAGCATATACATTTTACGTCTCTTAAAATTAACACACCAAAAAAAACCCCACATCAATCTCTGAAGAAGGTGCACACTCACACTTAATGTTCAGTTTATCAATCCATCTCTAAATGTTGATGAGGGAAGTTTTTGCATTATTCATCCCCCACCCTTGTCAAAGTGCATGCGCTTTACACGTACACCATCTGGCCTAGAACTACACAGAGGCCAATGGCCTCGGTTGCCCTGGTCTTTGTGCCCGTTTCGAGGTTTTCCATGTTTTGCCGTGTGGGGGACACACACACCGGGGTCAAAATCTCACAGCCCAAGTTTTTGCCAACCCAGGTTGGAAAACTATGGAACCCATAAATTCAAAACAAAAACAGATAACTACAGTTTGTAACAACGTTACACAAATATTCAAAGTTAGTGTTGAATTTATTGGAAACAAAGCAACCGATCATGGGAGGTACTTTATTTAATTAGAAGTTTACCGAAAATGTTTAATTTGGTTAAAGTATCTGTTACCACTATTGAATGTTTTACTAACATTCGGCGGTCCATGCCAACCAGCGCTGTTTGTTTATCAACAATGGAAAGGTCTATTGTACACGTTATGTCTTCCATGTAGAAGCATAATCATGCGCACGTACAGTGCGCACGGTAGCCTAGTAAAAATTACCGGCTACTGAGCTGGAAAATCAGAATATGAATGGAATACAAATATTGCCAAGCGACTTTTAAAAACTTGTCCTGGTTTCAAAATGCATTATTTTGGAAAATAATGAGAACAATCAATGTTCATCAATGGATCTTTAAATCTCTACGGATTTTTAAACGACTCACCATGCTCTACAAAAGGACCTTTCTCCTGTCGTGTTACCAATTTCCTTTCAGGTGTTATTTGTACGTCAGCCACGTCTGTGGGTTTGTCTCCATGAATTTCTTGATGACGTCTCTGGACAAACCTCTCTCCTCCATTTTGGGGAGAACATTAAGCATGATGTGAGAGAAACCAAACCCACCGTACTTCATCTGAATCAGGGAAGAGTGAACGAGAGTCTCAATCAATATCAGTTTGCAAAAATATAAAAAATAAATTGTGTGTGGCAAAACAAAACCCCGGTTAAAACATCTTTAAAAAGGGCCAAGTTCCCCATTGAGAACTACCAAATAGTATGGACAATTTAAAATTACCCTGGGATTCTTTGAATAAAAACCATTTCACAAATGACTGCCTCATTCAAACTCCCTAGGAGTTGTAAACATTTCTTGTATTAACTCCTGGCAAAACAAAAAGCAAGAAAAATAAAAGCAACAATAAGCAAGATACAATAAACAGAGTATGAGGCTACGGCCTAATAGATCTAGGTGCTTTACAAGACGCCGTAAGCACATAATTTTGAGGTAAGCAAAGTCATGAAATGGTACCCAGAGCTTGCTCTAGACCACTCAGTCACAACATACTACAACATTCGTCCCCCTGTTGTTACCATCGCAAACTTCACTAGAATCTCCTCCTCGCAAAGTTTCAAAATCCAACCATTTTTTTGTTAGGACATAAAAGTGTTTTGCTTTGATATTTTTTTTGGGGGTCTGTGAAAATGGGCTCTGGTTTCGCTATGGTTTGGGGTGACAGCCTTATGAGAGAAGACTTATAAAGTGTCTTACAATTTGATGTTTAGCGTGGATGTCATGTGATATAACAATTTTATCTTCATATCCTTCATCTACGAGACATTTGATCATCTGAATTCTTTGTCCGTCATTCATGAAGTCGACCTCCGGATAAAACTGACAGTAAGTTTCCTCAGTGCCGAAGAAGTCAAACTCTAGATATGTCCCTAGCTCTGCAAACTCTAGGAGAGAATCTGGGCTGAAGAAACACCCTGTTAAAATAGATGACAGGTAAACATTAACGAGACGGTTTTTTTACCTCAACATTTTAACACCAGTGTAAACAATCAGCAAATAAGTCTTATTATGGTCAGGTTACACGGAGGCCACGGACTCTGTTGACTCGTTCTTGGCCTTAGCACCCCTTTCAAAAGTTTCAACAAGCAACAGTCATGCAAGGGGGCCCTTGGCAGCCAGCCACATCGACTCATATGACCAGGAAGCTCTAAAGCTAGAGATCACAAGTGTTTGACTTTTCCAGAGTTAGGAAAACCGGATAGCCCTGTTGAGAAAAACCCTCGGGAGAGATCCAATGAACAACTCTACTCACATACGGCCTTAGCCAGGAATCAAACCTGAGCCACAGTGGTGAGAGGCGAGCACTTTACGCACTAGCCACCCATGCCACAATAAAGATACCACAATAATGACTTACTATCGAGATGATCCATGACGACATTATCCGTCTTAGCTCCAGCTTCTTGTAGGACCCTGACTGCATCTTGAGGAGCATCAATGTTCAAACCCGGGTGAATGGAGACTGGACATCCAAGTTCACTTTGAACGCTGGCTGTAGCCCGAAGTACCTTCTTTTCATTATCTGTGGGCGAAGAGTACCAACCAAGCCACATTAAAGAATGGGAGACTTTGGAACGCTTGGTGGCAGCAGATTTACCAGGTAAATTTTCATTGTTTACGTAGTTCTGAGCATGCGCACATAACCAAGAACAATAAATTTACCAGGTAGGTCTGCTGCCACCTAGCGTTCCAAAAGTCCCCATTGGTTATTTTGTAAACAAATTTCAAAGTTGATGCTTCATCGGTGAGTAAACGAACCTGATAGTGGCCAAGAGCATCCAATCTCTCCAATGACCCCGCATCGACCTCCGCTACCATCGGCTTCCTGTAGAAGGTCAGAGGTCATGACCTTTTCGATATCTTCCTGTGTCATTCTGTCCATTTCAGGTGGGTGTGTACTCGATATGTAGTAGCCTGAACATTGTAAAGTATTTGTTTGTTAAATTTATATATTTACTGGGACGAAACATATTTGGTATAATTAGACGAGTGCGGACATGTTTGGTTTAATTAGAAAATCATGAATACAATTGCAAAGAAAGAAACACTGTATGTTTGTCATTCTTGCACAGTCAATTAAAAAAAAGTGTGACTGCAACTCTATAAATTTTTATTTATAATATTTATAAGTATTAAAACGTCATTATCATTACTTGTCTAGAAACAAACGCAACTTGGAAAAATTCAAGGGATGCACTAGGGGTGCACCATTTGTTCGGGGGGGGGGGGCTTCTGAATAATTAAAATAGTAGATTCCGCTTCTATTTTTCTTTAACAAGCCCCCTTTCAGTGCTCTTGTTTAACATTAAAAAAATTAAATGAGAAAGTCTGACGTGAGTGTAAAATCAAAAACATTGTCTGCGTGTAAATTGAAACATACGTAAACATTGAAATTACCATATTAAAGCTTTAAAAATGTAACATTTAACTATGGTAATTTTTTTATCTCAGAAGGCAAGATTACAAGCCAACACATTTCTTATGATGATTGGAAACTTCTTATTTTGTTCACCAAGCAACAACGGTAAACTGCCAATAACGGGAAAGGACGGTAAAATATAGTATTACAAAGTTTACTAAAAGGGATTAACAATTGGAATGGAAAAAGGTCAATATTCAAATCCATATATATAAACAAACAATTCAAACAATATACATTTAAATGAACCTCTTAGACCATAACACTACACCCAAGCCATGATTTTTGTTGTCTAACTCACTACGTCACCGGACAAGCAAAAGCAAGCAAGGGAGAAAGCACGTGACCCGACTTGAGCCGAGCCTATAATGAGTTTTCCTCGATTAGATTTAAAACATTTCCTCCAGGTAAGAAACAAAGAAATGCACATAATGGTAGAACTTAAATATATCGAAACACGGATACACAAAATGTAAACATCATAGATGAATAACAGTAGATTGTAAGGTAAAACACAATGAATCACACTAAAAAACGTTCTGGTTTTAGAACCCGGATCAGCAAGGATCCAGGCCCGTGGGTCCTGAACCATTGCTGGGCCAATATGACCCGGAAAATGTGTGTCAAAATGACCAAGAAATTGGTTAAACTTACTCCGAATCCGAGTCAAAAAATACTATTTTTAACCACTTCCCAGGTCAGCCTGACACAGAAGAGGGTCAGGCCCCCGGGTCAATCCGGGTCAATTCTGACCTGGGAGTTTTTACAGTGCAGCAAATAGGTTTGGAAAACAGAGAACTACATCTTTAGAAAAATACCACAATCTGACTTGATTTTTTTTTTAAAGAAAAACTTAAATATGGCCATACAAAAAACAAAAAACAAAAACAAAAACAAAACAAAAACGGCAAATAGGAAGTTTGGTAAATCATTTCAGTTGTAAGTGATGAACCACAAGGGAAACTTACGGAACCTCTAAAGGGACAGGTACAAAATATTAACAAGGTAAACAAAAATACTGAAGTTATTTCGTTCCCTCAAAATATTATTTCGTTCCCGCGAAATATTTTTACCTGTCCCCTTAGGGGCTCCGTAGAAACTGACTGGGTACATAGAAAGAACGGCAATTCAGGGAGGGGCTAGATTGCCCACTTGGTAAAGTGCCAGCACGTGGCGTTATTTTTGAAGTCGCAGTACCAAGTCCTGCTCTAGTAAATTTTGTCTTTGTTCAATCCAAATTTATTTCAGTTTGATGAGATGAAAATTAAGATAACTGTGCAAAGATTGAAAACAAAGGTATACAATAATATTATATACATGACTTTACCTGTCCCAGCAATGATGTTAACTCCTGAGGCAGTGGCATACTCCCTTAGTTTACGAACATTGCGATCAAGACCATGGATTGTCAACTCAACCAAGGACTGACCACCGTTCTGCTTGAGGAATACGAGCTCGTCAATTATCGCTTGGTCTTCATTCTGGAAGTAAAGATTGGACTTTAAGCTGTACCTGCAAATTACAAATGAAATACATCACTGAAAGTTAAAGCTAAAATTTACTGAGAATCAAACTGATGGAGAAGGGTAGGATGAGGGATTGAAGGCTGGAAGAGGGAGGTGGGGGCGAGGGAGGCAGGAACTTCAAAGAATAAATCAATAAATGAAATACAGCTGAAGTTATCCTATAGTTAACAGGGACTCGACCTGATGGAGAAGAGTAAGATGTGAGGTTACAAGGATGAGTGATGGGGAAGGAGAAGGGGAGGTGGGAGGCTGGGATTCAAATACCAAACAAGTTAACAAACGAAATGTCATCAAGTTATGTCATCATCAAGTTACCAAAATCAAAGTGATAAAAAAAAGGGTAGGATGAGAGATTGGAAGAAGAGGAGAGGGAAAGATGGAGGTGGGGGAGGGATAAAATCAAAACAATCAATCAATAAATGAAATACATGTACACCTGTTAAGTTATCTCAAATTAACAGAGAATACAAAAGATCGAGAAAGGGAGAATAAGGGATTGCAAGGAGTGGAGGTGGGAAGATGGTGATGTGTGTGTGTGTGTTGGGGGGGGGGGGGGTGGATACAAACATTAATCACACACGACATGAACACTGTCTGCGACTATTTTGACAGCTCTATCAATGCTGTATAATACCTTTAGGATCATGTATAAAAACAACTTCAGCTTACGGATGTTTACGGAGCCAGTACAGATTCTCCATTGTGATTGGTAGTCTGCTCTTTACCAAGCCATCAGCTGTAGTTGGCTCGGAGTAGAAGTTGGAGAAGTCTGCGTACAGGTGTTCATGGCTGAGGGTGCACCCTAAACTCTTGGGGGGTACTGCACCAAGAACTAACAGCAGATGGATCAAGAGAACATGTTTTTATTTATGTTATTGATTGTTATTTATGTTACTATTTTTTTTTAAATTGTAGTCGACACCAATTAGTGCAATCGGTGGGGGGGGGGGGGGGCACACCAGATGGCCGGGGGGGGGGGGGGCGGAGCGGGAGACCGAGACCCAAACCAATTCTACCCACGTACAGCATTGTGGACACTCTAGCAAATAGAACTAACGGAATGCCCCCCTCCCCTGCCCCTGGTCTTGGCCTCGATGCCCTTTCAAAAGTAGACTTTCAGATTTTACAATAGAAGTGCCCTTTGCCAAATGATTTGTCTCGTCCTCTCAAAGATGAAATTCCAGGCCTGTACAAAAGTATAGTGGCAAAAGTTGTTTTGATGCATTGTGTTATGCTTCACTTATACAGTCATTTCAAGGGATCCCCACTGTCTCCCAGTCGTCACAGAGTACCGATCCCAACAGAACTATGAGCATCATGAATTCGTGGGCAATTAAACCCCACACTCCCCTCCCACTTCCGGAACGGTAGCAGGGTTATACAAGCAGCACTATCCTTGAGCTTATCCACCGGCAGGACTTCATTCTTGCAAGATTCAGTGGAGTCTTGTGGATTGGCTCTAGACAAAATAGAGTTGGCTTCAACATGACCCATGACCCATGACCCTTTATGCCTGGGTGATTCAAGAATATAGGTGTATTTAGAAAACGAACTCAGCAATGGCTGCTGTTTTGCAACTATACCATAGTCTATGATAGTATTTAAACTTACCGGTCATCACCTTTCCCCTGGGTACATTGTCCATGTACGACATGATGATTTGAACCGTGGTGGCGTTCTGTAGGCTAGGCCCGTGTCATTCAAGAAAACAGCAAGCCTGGTGAACGAGTGAGTGGGTCCAGCAATTGCATCCACTTACACAAACGATTTGGGGCCTCAATCACATCCCCTGATCTGTCCCGTACACATTATGATTTTATCACAAAAACAACCTTCAACATTGGGTTTCGTAATCTGCTATCAAACAAATGCCATATTTTTATGATTCAAACAGTTGTCACCTCTGCACTTGCATAATGTATGTGTGGCAGCAGCCAAAGCCTTGCAGCACCGTCGAGTAGCGACCTCGACTGGGATCGGCTGGCGTATACCTCGGCAACAAGGGTCGGCTGCTATCGGAAACTATGGGTTATAAAGTTTGTGCACTGACCCATTTAGTGGCTAGTACGGGATTGGGACGCGCTCTAAGTCTCCTTTTTATCCTGGGTGCACCACACTAACTTCCACAGTAACCAATGCTAATGCTAAAAATATTCAAAAATAAACAAAAAATAGTTAAAGTCTCTCAGCCTTTTGAAAACCAATCAAATATATTTTCAAACAACTAAACTTCAGATTTCTTTTCAAATTTTGGTAGGTCAGCCGTTTGAATTGTTTTGCTAATTACCCTGGAAAAAAAAAACCCATCCCCAAAATGTGTTTTTTCCCAAACCAACTCGGCCTCGGCTTCCTATTCCCAAGCCAAGTAATACAAACTTTAAAGCCTAATTTATCAAATCTCCTCAAAAGTTGAAGCCCAGAGCCCTTAGGTTGTGATACATTGTTATAATTACACAATCTATTAATTGCATGACCACAAAAACGTTATTATTCAAAAGATTTTGAGGGCCTACAAATGACAATCAGCTCGGCGCATGAATTTTGGCCCATTTAGTGTGGCGCACCCTCCTGTACTCTAAACGACGACGACGACAACAACAACTGCGCCGATTTGCTTTTTGGCCATCGATTCATTTATTCAAGATTGAATACTTTCAAAAACTATATTTTACCTCTTTTTATAAACTATAAATATACAAAGATATAGTTATTACATTCTAGAGCAATGCGAGGAGCATAATACAGGGTTAGTTTATGTTTTACCGAATATCGGATTTAAAAAAAATAACAAAAAATTCAATAAATTAAATTCTAAAAAATTTAATATTGATTGTTAATGGTAGATGAAATAAGCAAAACATTTACTCCGAAAGCAACCACTTTTTAAAAGCCTGCTGTCATTAACTATTGCCCGGAGAAACTTTTCTACAAGGGAAAATACCAGATTCTATTATGAAAAAAGGTTTTTGAACAATATTGCCATTTATTGCTAAATAACTTTACCTCGCATTAATTATTTTTTTTTAGAATTGCGATGTTGCATCTTTATAAAAAATATCTCTTTGTATATTGTGTTTCTTAAACGAGACACACACACACACACAAGTGTGTAAATGGTATAATACCGAGGACATCCCATGCTGTGGACTTAGGTTTTTTAGCGACGTTCCCGTTGGTTTTGTACACGAAACAAACCGAGGACTGTCCCCGATATGTTTTTTTTCCGGATCCCTATTGCTAAAGTCCTCGGTTTGAATGCGTAGACATGTTCAGGCACACACACACACACACCCAACCTTACGGATCCGGTTTGTGGGGTACTGCTATTGTTGTTCTATTATTCCCTTTTCTAAAGAATTCCCTTGTGGGGCCCTATTGTTCCTATTGAAATCACCTTGTGGGGTCCATTGTTCCATTGTTAAAAATACCCCGTAAGTTGGCATGTGTAAGGGCACACACCCACACACACAGGTACAGCACTCCTATACGTTAGAGGACACCTATTGTACTTTCTGTTGTTCCTGTATTGAAGCAATCCCCATTGGTTTTGTACACAAATGACTAGTGAGGACACCTGAAAACAAAGAACCGACTAGTGAGGACCTATTGTCCCTATTGTAAAATGTCCTCGGAGGGTTGGCAATACAAACACACACGCACACACACAGCCGTACGGATCCGGTTTGTGGGGTACTGCTATTGTTGTTCTATTATTCCCTTTTCTAAAGAATTCCCTTGTGGGGCCCAATTGTTCCTATTGAAATTACCTTGTGGGGTCCATTGTTCCATTGTTGTCAGGACCCCACAAATGCCCTTCCGTGTGTTCACCCCCACACATACACTACAGAATAAAGGCATGGATTTGGGAGGGTGGAGGTAGGGGTGGTCTAAAACAGACAGCTTTCTTTGTTTGTTTGTTTCTTAGTGACCCTTCAATGTTAAACCGTACCTGGTGCCACACTCCCACATTCACAAATTGTCCTCCCTATAGATAGTTCCCAATGGACGCCATCTTTACGGGCAAATTTCATTTTGGCTTGCAGGCGTGTCAAGCGCTCAAATTAGAACGCAGCCGCGCTGTTTAATCACCAATCGTGAAACGAGTTTTGTGAAATCTGCGTGTGCTGCACACCGTTCTCACGCGAAACGCATGATTGTGTGTTCCAAATTGCCCGTAAAGATGGCCGATTTACGTCAGATTGCAACCTATCTATAGGGCCCATGGATATCTTATGTTCTTTGCTTCGTCCATGCACTTAAAACGCTACTTGAGCAAATTTCTTTTAACGGAAATGCTATAAAAACTTCTTACAATGTGTTTGTTTGTTATTTAAGTGTACTTTTTTATATGTTTTACTCTTCTGAACTTTTAGTAACTATCGAATTCAAAATGAGACCCCAACTCCAAGGTTTAGAAAAACTAGCTACACTTCTGCCGTTGAGGGCGTGCGTCAAAATGCCAGCACACTGACGTCATGTGTGGGAGGCTGCGGATTGTTATAACCCATGTTGCAACAATGCGGCTATACAAAATGGCGCTCACACAAATGACGTAACATGGTTGATGACGTGAAACGAGGCTTTTTGCGACTCTTTCTGAAATGCACCAGAGAAGGGTGATTAAAATGTTTTTTTTTTACAAATAAAATCTGTTTAATTTCTTGCAAACTCAATTTCTTCATTGATTGAAGAATTTCAGCAAAGGTCGCTCGTTCCCGTTTTTGCTCAAGCTAGTCTTTTACATCTGCCCATAGACTTTGCACATTTCCATTGTAGAGACCTTTTGGTCCTATTGCCCTTGGCCCCATTTAGGCAACAACTAATTGTATCAGGGGAACAATCGACCAAACATTGAATGACATTTTAACAAAATGGTAACACAAACAACTAATAACCAATGTTGTGTTCCGAATAATGAATAATACAAATTGATAACTTGTGGAAGAAATAACTTATCATACCAAGTAAATGACAATTATCTCTATATTTTCTCCGATTGTACAAAGTATTCAAGTATTTTCAAAATAAATAAACATTTATAGAATATTTTGCTTTACTTTAGGCTTGATTAATGCATAATGTTCAGCAATATAATATTTCATATACAGGTTGCTTTATATACAGGTTGATTTTCTTTTTCCAAAGCTTCTATTTTGGATTTTAAGGTATTTTCCCAATTAATTGTTTTTTCTTCTTGCTCTTTAACTTGCTTTTTAATTTATAGTTTGTTTGCGTCCGTGTTTAACAGTACCGGTGTTTAAGTACTTGGGTTGTTCTCTATACACTTCAAGTAAACACGTTTTTTTTTTTTAAGTATTAATATTGATTAGCTCTAATGGGAAAATGAGACCAGTAAAAAAAAAAAAAAAAAAATCAAGCTGCCAAGATGGATGCCGTGTTCTAGTTTACATGTAACTATGCCAAGTTATTATTATTGTTATCTTTGTTTCAAAATCAGAAGCGCCACGATGGTTGCTGGTGTAGTTTGAACTCGGATTTCACCCCAGAATCCTTTGCGTACCGAACATGCGCATTGGGACATGCATAATTACGAGGGGCAGTGATCAGACTGAGGAGGCATCCTGGCCCGTGCACTTATCCTACACGGTTAAAAAATTATTTAATTTTGTCCGGACGAGGCAACGAAACATTGCCCCCCCCCATCTGCCATTAGTAGCACAACAAACGTTTGTAAAATGTTAAAGTACGCATTGCATATAAATACAGGCTCAAACAATGCAGATTTTTTACATAAGCATCATGCTAAAACTTTTGACAATTTTGGTTTGAACTTTATTCAGAAAGGTGGCTGTTTATGCCATACGTTACATAGCCTTGTCCAAAGCTCTTTACGCAAGCACCCCGCTTCGAATTCACCAGGTAGCATAACAATACAGGCACGGTACTGCAGTACTTGATATACAGTATACCGTGGGGTCGAAGCATGGTTTTCAACCTCGTACCAAAAAACGAGGCCGAAACAGAGCCTTGTTCCCACTGTAAACGGCAGCTTATGTTTTTCTTTATCATTGCGCAGGGATTCCAGCGCTAATTGCGTATGCTGGAATCGGATATTGAATATTCATTTCCTGTACTGGGTGGATAATCGTCCAATCATAAACACTCGTAGTATTCGCCTTGCCACTTACATTAACCAATGATCATACACCTTCAGGAAATATTAGCATAAAGCAACTCCGCCCACAATCTGACATTTTTACAGTGGGGACAAGGCTCTGTTTCGGCCTCGTTTTTGGTACGAGGTTCAAAACCATGCTTCGACCCCACGGTATACTGTATATCAAGTACTGCAGTATCGTGCCAGATTGTTATGCTACCTAGCTGGTGAATTCAAAGTGGGGTGCTTGCGTAAAGAGCCTTGGACAAGGCTATACGTTACAAGGAGTTTTTAAAGTGGTTACGACTTCGTTACGTCTCTTTACTGAATGACGCAATTGTCTAATTTTTCCTTTGCCGAATCCAGCATATCGTCCACAAAAGCTTTATCTTTTTTGTCCCCATCTCCTTTTTTGTTTCCTTCATCATTAGCTTTCGTTTGCTTCCCGGATGGTCCAGCCTCCTCCTCTTCCTCCTCCTCCTCCTCTTCCTCCTCATCCGGCCCTCCGGCTACACGCGCCCCATCGCTATCTACGTCCGAGGGGTACATTCCGGAATCATTGGCTCCGGCCTGATATTCAGAGTCGGCGTACGGATGACCGTGGTACGGATAGTTGGCCTCGGAACTCATCGAGAAGTCCTGGTTATCCGAACTGTTCGAAGCCACACCGGTGTCGGCTTCATCGTTGGTCATTCCGTAGTTCGTCTCGCCAATGGGTTTGGGGCTGCTTATCATAATGTTCTGCATCGGAACATTCCCCTGAGAGTTCTTGGCCTCGTTTTTCTTGTACGCCGCGTAATCTCCTGTATGTCTATTGTAGTGAAATCATGGATACGAAATAACCACATTGTGTCAAGAAAGCGGAAAGTGTTCTTCAACAATTATTAATAGAGTTTGTAGCAAACTGCATACATTAAATTATTTATATTGTAGGTTGGGAAAAAGGGGATAATGGTTAGAGTAAGAATTTGAACCTGCAAACTCCTGATTTAAGTGCCGGTGTGGCAGGAGAGACTGTTCCTTTCGCTGTCCACACCCCCCCCCCCCCATACGGCAAATTGCGTAGACATTTTGTCTGATAGCGCCCTCCTTTGAATCAGCTACCTTCAGCCCATGTTACCGTATGGGGACACACTCTATGGGAGAAAGTCCCATATTATGACACCGACCGGCGTTCTACCAACTGAACTATCTAGCCCCGATGTCTGCGGTCTCCCCAATATCTTTGTTTGGGGGTGCAAGTCTGTGACGGTGTCCTAAAAAACCTGTATTTTTCTTATTTCTGAGTGTAATTCAGATGTAAATCTCTAAATGATTGGTACTCTTGACATTTTAATCAGGTTTTTCCCCCTCTATTTTAAATATTTTTTTATGAGTTATTGCCCAAGGTGAGGGCTACACTTAACTGATTTGGGCCAAATCAACTGTCACCAGGGGCACTTTGCCACCTACTCCTGGGGCTGAAAAAGGGTTACCCCCTTCACAGTATAAACTACTACTACTAATAATAATAAATACAAATTTAAAATATAAAATAGTTAATAAAAAATACCTAAAATATAAACTGTATGCAAACTTACACTTTGTACACGATGCATAATACGCAAAGCAAAATAAGTAACACCACAATTATGAGTAGAACAATCCACACAGCCAATGGGATACCCAAAAGATCTGCAAGAAATTATAATGAGACGACAAACAAAACAACTATGAGGGGATGTTATGAGGGGAAGTATCTCAGTCACCATGGGAGTCCGTCCAGTAAAACTTTCTTTGAAAATCACAAACAATAATTACATTCCCCAAATAAATTTGTTTCCAAATAAGTGAGCTGTAATTATGCTAATCTTTCCACTTTGACAATACTAAATCTCAGACAGAAATATTTCTCCGAAAGATTAGTACCAGTATGAGCTCAATAATCAGTGAGCTTTCAGGTTGAAATTAAATCCTTGAAAAAAGTTACCAATCCCGTGATCTTTCTTGAAATAGTGTATTTTTTTTAATGGGACAAAGGGAATGTTTTCGTTGCATTGTGCCTTTGGTTAAACAAAGCATGGGATTAGGCACACTCGGTCAGAGTATGTCACGGAGAAAGACAAAATGGCTATATAGGGACATCGCTGATATGTCTTTTGAACAAACATGAGTAAAATAACAAGCAATTTTCATTGTCATTGTTTGTTAACAGCGAATCCCATAGCCAAACATCTTTCGTGTACTCCAAACACGATTTCGTGCTTATAGACCTTTCCATTGTTGATAAACAAACCGCACTGGTAGGCATGGACGGCCGAATGTTAGCAAAACAGTAACTCGTTTTAACAGATGTTTAAACCAAAAGAAAGAAAAAAATCTGCAAACTTTCAATTAAAGAAAAATACCTCCAATGATTGGTTGCTTTGTTTCAAAAAAAAAATCAACATATTGAAATGTTGTATAACATTGTTACAAACTGTGGCTATCTGTTTTTGTTTTTCACTTTTGGCTTTCCATAGTTTTACAACCTCGGTTGACCAAAACTTGGGCTGTGACGTTGCAATAGAAAGGTCTATATCTCCAAAGGCGCAATCCCATCATCTAGCTCTGAAAGATTTACACGAGTGAAGTCGCCCACATACACAGCTCTGGAAGTGCCATCCAACATGTTGGGATCCTAAGTTAATTTACTGCAGAATGATGACATCACAAACGTAAAGGTGACGACATCGTGAGATGATTTATCTCGGAATGGACGACATCTTGAAGTAAAGTGTCGTCTTCTCGGTATACTTTATCTTTGGGTGTCGACATCATGAAAGTAAGATGTCGACTTCCCAATAACATACTGAAAATGCTGAGAACCCAATATACATTATCTAAGGAAGACAACATCATACTTTCAGGATGTTGTCATCCGGTGATAAAATAATATCTGGAAGACGACATTCTACGTTCAAGATGTCGTCATCCAGAGTTTAATTATCTCAGAATCCCAGCAGGTTTAATGGCACTTCCAGATCTCGGAAACCACAGCTATCGTTTTTATTTACCTGAACTTTTGCCAGTTACATCGCAGTTTGGCGTATCGGTATTCCAACTTCCATCGGCTTTGCAATACATGTAGCCTTTCCCAGACGTCTGGTTTTTCGTGCAGTTAAAATTGACCGCTTTGTCCACGGGAAAAACCGTCTCTATTGACGTCCACCCCGCAGGCACTTCTGAAGATGCACATCTGACGACTGAGTAAAAAATTTGAAAAGAGTCAAAAATAATAATTATAAGATAGTGTATTCCAATAAAGTGAAATCTCAAGTAAAAACAAAATGGAAACAATATTCTCAATATCAGGACGACGGGCTTTCTTTTGGACTTACAGGCAGGGGGGGGGGGGGGGACATTGTGCCCTGTCCGTAATATTTTCTCAAAAGTTCACGAGCGATTTTCATCAAACTTGCCCCAAAAATGTTTATTTAACCATGTTCTACATAAAAAAATATATATAAGTAAAATACAATTCTGGAAATTTTCCACACTTTTGGTCAAAAATAGTTGGCCTATTTCCCCGTAATTTCCGTATTTTGTGCGCAAATGCTATACATTGCAAACTTTTTCATTTTCATAAAATCGGATATAATTAATAACGTGACATTAGGCCTATATATTTTATCGCTGGGGGAACTAAAATTATTGGTTTAACCCATTTGAGGGAAAACTAGTATGTTTTATTTAGTTTTTCTACTTAAAAAAAGATGTTCTCACTTGAAAAACGATATTCTTTACACACTTTTGGGGCCCCGCAAGGGCGTCGATCGCTACTGAAAAGTAGGGGGGACGGGCGAGCAAGTTTTGAAAAAAATACATCTAACATAATAGGCCCAAAATACCATTCTGCGCGTGGTCCGTCAGAAAAAAAGATAAAAATGAAAGAAACAAAATTCACCATTTGTTCGCTTTTATTTTATTTGAACGAAAATTGTGATGAAATATAAAACCAAGAAAATGGTGTATATTTTTATATTTTGTTGCATATTTCTAATGAACAGTCAATCAAAAAGTGGGGGGGGGGGGGACATCTGATATGTTGTCCCCTCCAGTCTAAAAAGTGAGGGGGACATGTCCCCCCCCCCCCCGTCCCCCACCCATCGACGCCCTTGGGGCCCCGGGTGCATTGATGAGACCTAAATGATGATTCTGTCATTATTTTTATGGCTTGAACAGTTAAACATTAGCATGTTAAAATGTTTTGATTGGTAAAAGCATTTGATTTAGTTTGAACCCCTGAATACGGGATGGAAACACAAAATCAAAGATGGCCGCCAGATTGGATCCTAAAATACTGACGATGATTAAGCAAACTATTCGAAACGTCAAAAATTGATCCGAAAAGGACATATTGAATGAATTTCGTTTTCAAGAAACCCATTGAATATGTACCTCCCCTTTAACAAACCGAATGTCTTTTATTTAGTTGTCGATCACCTTGACAATTGGGGTCCGATCCGTTCCACTTTAAGCTGACATTGCAAGTCTTATACGGCTGTTCGTCTCCTTTATGCTCGTAGCGCTCTGAACAGTTGTATCCAACAGTCGTCGACACCTCATGTAAGTCGTCTTCAAAGTGCGGTATTGCGTTAGGAAAGGATGGTACCTTTCCGCAGGCGAGATCTGTTTTAGTGTAGAGAACATTTCAAATAATAATGACGGTTAGTATAAACAAACTGATATGTGCACAAGTAGCTGCGGGGCAGAGGGAGCATTGTGCCTTTGATGATCCAAGCATGGACTAGTATGCCACGAGAAAGATATTTGGCTGAAGGGTCATCGCAGATTTTTCCTTTAGAAAAAATAAATAAAAATAAAGACAGAATAACCAGCAGTATTTCAAGTTCTTTAAAATGGCTGCCATTGCGGTTGTTTATACCTATTTGTTTTAAATGACAAATCATCGATGGTCCAATACAGAGCTGGTATTGAGAGAATTGCGACATCGAGGGACCAGTTTTCTGTGGTCACGTGGCTACTGGAGGGCATTGTCGGTCCAAGGCTGCTCGAGCCAGCCTTGCTACCATGGGCAGCGCGCCGTATCGATACCTCTCGTCACTAACCCCTGGTAGGGATGTGCTGAAAAACAATGCTGATTGGCCCCCAATGGTCACTACTTTGCGTGCACGCTTGTTAAAAACTTTCGAGCGCATGTATGGCGCCTGTAGGACGAGTACGCGCGTGTGAAAATGCAAGTATTTTGACGCGATTCCATTTCAAATGAATCATGTTTTTACACGTTCACCCTTAACTGCATACAGTTAGACTATCACAAAATCAAAGAAGAATGACAGAGGACCAGTTGCTTTTTGACTTGATGCCTCTTTTATGGGTTACCGTACTTGAGCGCGCGCGTAGAACGGATCGGCCCAGGCCTAATTAAAATGTGCTAGATTCTAGCACATTTTAATGAACCAATTCCAGGGGTTATGATCGAGCAAGGCATGCTGGGAAAAAAATGGCGCGGCGAGATCGATCACCCCTGGGAACGAGGATGTGCTCGAGCAAACGCGCACTCTAGTCTGGCACCCTTTGCACGCGCATGCGATTTGTTTTGAACGAAATCGGCAGGGGACACGATTCAACTGTCGTAAATGTGGAAAGAATTTGCGGTATTGCTTGCCGAAAGTTATATGTATATTGGTTCTACTCCTATAGACAATTGCTTTTACAAAAATAGTAACTTTATATATTCCTGGGTCTTTCTGGCCGGCAAAATAGTACACTTTAAACTTTCTGGCATAACTTCCACGTATATCCAAGAGTTGTACAAATAGCAGCTGTACAAGTTATCAGAAGTTGATAAAATTCAGACAGTGCAATCTCCTTAAGATTTTATTTTTTTCTTTCTTTTTGGGCTGTGTACAAGTCGTGCCTGCAGGACGTCCAGGCTCTGTGGCTCGTTTGTAAACGTGATGTCACGTGTTTCATGGTCTATTACATGTTGCATTTTCGATTCAATGCTCTGTAATACATACGTGTGTCGCAGTGTGTTCCTCTGTACTCCGTGTTGAAACAGTTACATGTGTAAGAGTCGATGCCGTCATTGCACAGCCCTCCATTCATACACGGAGCACTTGCACAATCATCTATATCTTGAAGTTAAAACGAAACAGAAACAAAAAACATAACATAAACGAAACAACTTAACAGACGATCAGCTGAACCTTTCAAGCAATGGGCTCTTGTTGAAGCTTTACAAGAAATTAAAATTGTACATGAAATGATTGAGTAATTAATGACGTTCACAGTCTGGAAACCAAGGTAGCAGTGACATCAATTACACAATAAACAGCTTGCTGCATCGCAGTCCAGCTTCCTTATTTTTCAGAACCGCAATGCGTTAGAGAAAGGATTATACCTAAGTTTCTAGAGGTTAAAAAAGTTAACTGCATGGGCAATGCTTCAAATTCTACTTGATTTGTCTTTCACCTTTTTTGATTGAAAAGTAACGGTGCAAACAATCAATTAAGAGTTAAAGGTGAGCGCCACTTGTTGAAATAGCAGGTAAAATAAATGTAAAGCATGATTCTTACTTTGGCATTTTGGATTGGATCCAACCCATCCTCGTTGAGTGCACGTTAAAGAAGTCGTGGTTTCCAACTCAAACCCGGTCAGACACCTAAAAGTCACTACAGTCTTCGGCGTGGTTAGATTTGTGCTCGCTACAGCATTCTTGAAAGTTTGCAGAGGTCCACAATCAAAATCATCTGCTCGACAAAATCATACGATAGAAAAACGGGTACATCATTCCAGTGATTTGAATTAGTAATAGTAGTTTGAAATAAATCTAAATGCTATTTTGGGTTTTACAATTAGCCGAAGGCTCAAGATGTATAATTGATTTATTGCTGCATTAAAATAGTTGCTTACTGAAATGACGTCCAGAGCTCATTTCACATTTCAACGTACTCACGTTTGCCAGGTCAATGACATGTCTTCTTCTGATCTCAGAGAGGGCGCTTTTTTTTAACTTGTGACGTCATTATGCAATGGGTTCTACATTGATCATGTGGTGATATCTGGTGTACAGGGTATACATAGATCAGTGCACAGTCGCCTCACCATACACAACGCATGCATTCAAATGATTCAAAAATGGTCGGTCAACTCACTGGCAATCGTCATTAAAAAGTTGTAGGGTTTTAAATCAGTAAAAAAAGAAAAGATGATGAAAAGCTTGCACGCACCTATGCAATTAGGATCAGTGCCCACCCATTGTTTTTCTTGGGAGCAGTTCATGGTCGGGTTCCCGGGAGCAAGCTGGATTGTCCCCTCCGTGCACGTGAAAGTAACAAGAGTACCAATGTCTGTGGCATTCGTTGAAGGTAGTGCATTTTCAACAATGTTTCGAAGAGGCGGACAACCAGACGCTGTAGAAAAAAATAATAACGGCGGTCCATAACAGAATCAGCATAAATTAAGTACAAGTAAGACTTGAAGCTTTGTATTGTGTACAAGGTAAAAACATCAGTTTTGTCTGGAATTGCGAGTATAATAGTCTCAGGGGCTATTCTCAATTTCAGTTCTTTTTTTCTCCGGGATTATTCTCAAGGTCGATTCTTGCCATAGTTACACTTATCAAAAGAGAGATTCTTAAATCCGGTTCTTCCCATAACCGCACTAGTCACAAGAATGAGATTCTCAATCCCGGTTCTTCTCAGAACCGCCACTTCTCAAGGTTGTCATCTGCAAACAAACTGTATTTCCCCACTTTGTAAATTAAAGCTCAATTATGCCTGCAATCATAATAATTTGGGAGGCTAATCATTCTTACTCGAAGCCGCGGCTACAATGTGTTCGAGTCGCAGACATGCAAAGGTGTCTTTGGCAGCCAGCCACATTGACCAATATAATGACCACGGAGCTCAGCCAGAGATCGAAAGTGTTATTTTTTTCTGGAGGAAGGATTACCGGAGGGTCCGGAGAAAAACCCTCTTGGAGAACCAATGCTCAACTCTACCCACTAAAATGGCCTTAGTAGGGAATCGAGCCGGGGCCACAGTGGTGAGAGGCGAGCATTTTACGCACTAGCCACCCAAATGCCACCCGAAGTGAAGGGGGAGGAAGTTGGTTGGTGCTACCACGTCCGTAGCGTACGAATGCCCAATGAGTGCCAGCGAAAAAATAAATGTCCATTCTGTTATTACGGATTCATAGTCTGTTATTACGCATTCACAACTAGGATTCACAACCACTTATTACGGATTCGGAATCCGTTGTCACGGATTGTGAATCACTTATTACGCATTCAAAGTCTTATCCAATGAGGTTTGCGGTGACACCATGTACACAAATCTCTTTTGTGAGTAGGTGTGGTACTGAGAAGAACTCAGAACCGAAGGTTCTTCTCAGAACAGAACCACCACTACTGACAAAAGAGATGTACACGATGTCGCCGCAAACTTCGTTGATTGTACTCCCACCATGCAAAGTCATATGTTGTTAAGGATTCAAAATTTGTTGTGAATCCGTAATAACGGACCATGGATCCGTTTTTATTTTTTGTTTTTTTTTGCGCTAATGGGCTATCGTAGTAAAGTGTCCGAGCTTATCGATCTTTATTACTTACCTTCACACACTGGATTCTCACCGATCCATACGTCATCCCGGGTACATTCTTTAGATGGAGTGTGTACGGTTTCTGTTAGCTGGTACCCGGGCTTACAGTTGAACGACACTAATGTGCCGACGGCTGTTTCCTCAGTTGACCTTACTGTCTTGAAGTATTCGGGTAAAGGTATACAGTCCCTCACTGAAACGAGAAGAAAATATTGAAGATATTGCCACTTTTAAATTAGTTAATTCACACAAAACCATGAGTGTTACAAAAATAATAATCGAAAAATGCAATAAAAAGTCAAACAAGTTTATTAAATTTCACTTGACTGCGATTATCACCACCTCTCTCAAAAACAAAGGCAAAAAGTCAGATTAAACAGAATTACGTGTAAAATCAAAAAGTTATTTCTGCTTACAATCGCAAACGGGGTCAGCACCAACCCAACTGCCATCCCTTTCACATATTTTGGAAGGGGAAGTTTGCCCATTTACGAATTGATAGCGGTCGATACATTCGAAGGTCACTGAGGTTTGGTAGGCGGTCTCTGCCGTTGAGGGCGTGGTCCTTGGGTAATTGGGGAGTGGTCCACAATCAACCGCTACATGTTACGGGGGGAAAAATATCAGTTCAATAGTTTATGTCACAATGCAATGTTTATGTTTTAAATTTAGGCATGTTTTCAAGAACAGACTACAAGCTTTGAAAATGAAGAATGAAGCCTTGAAAATGAACAGCATCATCTTTTTATAGAGATACTTTCGTTGGTGCTTGGCTTTATGCTTTGTGCTTTGGGTGTACCAGCTGCCTTGAATACATTGTCTGCGCGTTCAGGTTGCACAATCTCTCATTAACCCCCCCCCCCAAAAAAAAAAGGGGGGGGGAGAATACGCACAAAGAAAACAGTTAATTTGATAGTTCAGCAAAACAAGCAAAGTGCGTACAATTTTGTTTGTACGCTTGTTTAGGGGCAATTTATACAGAGCCGGACTAGACTAGACTAGACTTGATTTCACTAGACTTGATTTCAAGTCTGAAATCGCGGTTATTTCTCTGCTTCAGCCTTGCAATCTCCTTCGAAGATTGGCCATCACACGCCCTAACTCGCAATCTAAGACTTGACCCTCTCGTGTATATGTGGAATATTCATTTATTCACAATTGAAATTTACATAACAACACTAATACCAGGGAGAAGGCCAATCAGGAGGTCACAAAACACCTGTTGGCCGTAGCTATTACAAATAGGTTGTAATCGCTTCAGCATTTTCTGTAAAATATCATTGGTCTATTTTTGTATGGTGCTTGGTACGTATGCTATTTATAATTTATGGCTAAAATAATACAAGATCATAAAATAATTAAAAATAAACACATTAAAATACCTGATTCTTTCTAGCGGAAAAACTGTCTCCCCTATGGTTTGAATGGAATCGTCGAGTGATTGTTCCCCAACGTTTTTATATATTTTGAATTTAAAAACTATAGAATCGATTTGTTTTTTTAACATTCTAAACTGCAAGTTTAATTACTGACAGGCAAATTAGTTACATGTACATCAATTTTGTATGTCTGTATCCCGTTGTATAAGCGGTTAAATTTGACTATGCATTTTATTGAATGCTTTTGCGATTCTGACTAATCAGATCGTTCCGTCCACTTTTGGACTAACTCGCCATAGGGTGTGTACAAACCGATGAACAAGATTACCACTGTGATCGTGGGTTGAGACGGAGGTTAATCCACAAGAGGGCGCTATTTCAGGCAGTGATGTAGACTAAAGACCACGATCACAGACTTGGAGCCAAGTCTAGTCTATCACAAGTTAATACACCTCACATGATCAGTCTTCGACCAATCAGAGTGCATGAACTTTCCGAGGTGTTTTTTTAAAGACAGTGTTAAACGAATCGGAGAGTTACTTACTTTGGCACGTAGGTATAGAATCACTCCAAGTACTATCATCTTTGCAGATAACAGTGCTAGCACCTTGAACGAAGTACCCAACGGAGCACGTAAATAAGACCGATTCTCCGGGATCATAGTTCACCTTGACCGGGGCCATCTGACCATTTGACGGCGTGGTAGGGGAGGGACATTTTGCCACACCTGAAATCAAATAATTGATCAATCAAGCGATAATCTGTATGAGCCTTATCAGCATTGGGTGTTATACCCACTACTTGTTGGGTCGTTGATACAATCATTATAATAAGGCATAGGCCTGATAGAATTTCACTTTTGAGAGGGCAAGGCCATTTTCATTTTGCAAAGGACGCACTTCCATTGGAAAATCCTAAAGTCTATGGGGAACTTTTGAAAGGGTACCAAGGCCAAGACCAGGGCAACGAGGGCCACGGCCTCCGTGGTCTCCATCTAATTCCAGGCCCGAAGGCGTATTTGTGAATGACAAGCCCTAACAGACTGCATATCGATTAGGCGTCACAGAAAAATACTGAACAAAAAATGAATAAAAAATAACACTTCTATTATGTTTTTAACATCGTTTTTTTACAGAGCCCCTTAACGAAAAAGTTAAAAAGAAAAAAAAAGTAAAAAGAAAAAAAGTGTAAATAAATAAATAAATGTATAAATGAATGCAAATTATTTCAATTTTTTCGTTCGAGGAAACGAACAACGAACTAGTATTTCGAGGGAACGAAAAAACATTTTTTGTAAACTCTCCTAACCCTTTTGGGCTCCGTAGGTTTTTGACTCTCGAGATCAAAACTAATTGTTTTACTACAGATTCAAGGGAAGTTTTTCAAGAGAAGTTATTAGTAATGATCACCATTTACACTCTGAAATCTCTGTGTATTTTTTAGTAATGCTGTGCACACACTTTAAACAGGTACTTGAGAATTTTTTTTTTTAACGGGAATGCTACCTAACCTTGTTTTAAAATGTGTTCGTTTATCATTTGTATGAAATTAAGATATACGTACACCTCTGAATTTTTCGTAATTATCGATCAAAAAATTAGGCCCTAACCTCAATGTTATGAACATCTAGGAACACTTCTGCCGTTGACGGCGTGCGTCAAAATGACGTCATGTATGGGAGTTTGCTTTGTTATACCCCCATGCTGCAACAAAGCGGCCATACACAACGGAGCTCCCACATGACGTTAAATGAGTCTGACGTAAAACAGGGCTTTTTGCGAATCTTTTTGAAAAGCACCGCAGAAGGGTTTTCAAAATGAGTGTTTTTACGCAATTAAAATCTATTTAATCTCATGTGAACTCAATGATTGAAAACATAAAAAAAAAATTCAGCAAAGATCACTTTTTTGCCGTTTTCGTTCAAATAGGTCTTTAGTTCCCTACACGAGCTACGTTATGTAATCAGCTATTACCTTTGCATAAATGAGCTGCTGTCGTCCATGTTCCGTCCCGTTGGCATGTCCGGGTTGCATTTCCTTCCAGTTCAAAGCCGGAGTTACAGAACAGTTGAATATTGGATCCAGATTGGTAGGTGAGTAAGACCGGAATGTACTGACCGTTTTGCATAACATCCGGAGCTGAGCAGGGGTTCATGACTGCAATGTAATGTAGGGGTTGGGCAGTAAAAAATGTTCGCTTATGTATCACGAACAGTGGCGTAACAACCATACCCCCCCCCCCCCATCTTACGCCCTATCACACTTGAGAAAATTAAATATCATTTGCCAGTTATGCCACTGCTCACAAGGTAATTTACAGGGCGGCAGCCAGTTCAAAGTAATCTAAACAAAGAAGTACCATTCTTATCAAATTGTTTCTCGGAATAATGCCGTATGGGAAGTAGATATAGTATAAAGAAAATATCATATTAAGTGTTTTAATACCGAAGTGCTCTTTTCGCATACATTAGTTGCCTCCAAAGTCAACGTTAAAGAACAACGATCTGGTTACTTATTCGCCCTATTCATGTGTACAGGTGCAGCAGTATTGAGCCAGCAATTGGAAACTAACGCCGTAGAGCCTTAAGCAGGTTACTTTTTGCAGACAAAAATTCCCGTATTGACCCATTTCACCTCAGGTCATCATCTCAATAATGTTTGGACTCGCCGTTTTAGGAGTCCATGTCCATTGTGTTTATTCAGTGGAGTACTGGGTAGGTATACACACACATTCAAACAGAGGACAAAAGGGTCCACGGTTGGGGAAAGGTCACCAGTTGGAGATCGTGTGCAAAACCAATGGGGAATGTTGCTAAAAATGTTTTAGTACAAACAGAGAGGGACAATAGGAGGTCCCGATTGCTGGTGTTTACACACTAACTCGCGTGCGTTTACAGCTTAACGTATATAAAGTTATTACATGTAATTTGACTCCCAACATGGCGAGCGTCATAGCAGTGCACGACGTTGGTGCAAGGGGGGTGTGGCAGGAGATTCTATCCACCCAGAGATTCTGTGTCCCCCCTTAAAGCAAACTGTGTACAAACTTCTTCTGATAGCGCCCTCTTTTGAATAATCCTCTTCCGGCCCGTGGTAATTTCTCTTATGGGTAACAGAATCTCCGGCAGACAGAATACCCTATATGACAGGGGCAATTGATGCAAACTGCTCTCGTCAAATACATTATGATTGTAAAAATACTTGCAGATTTGGAAAAACCCTCCCACAATTTCACAATGCTAATTCCAGTAACAACTTAAAATATTCTATCAATTGAAATATCAAACTTACCGGGTACAGTTGCAGTTTGATCTGGAAAAGAAAATCACAAAAACTTATAAAAATGCGGTTACTTTTTTACAGTAAATCTTTTGCTATGAACTTTGTTATGTACGTTTTCATCCTTCTTTTTGTTTTCATAAAGAGTTAAATTAGTCATTGTTCCGCTATAAAACATTCGTTTTTAAAGCTTAAGCAACATCAACCAACTCACGGCCTTTTTTCCCAGATTCAACCTCACGCAATCTTCTCCTTATGCTATGTCGGACATGGTCGGACATACGTTAGGCTGAAGTAAGAAATTGTGTTATCTCAAAACAGGTGAAGCTCTGTGGTACGAAACCCTGCATTTTCAAAACAGGACCAGCTCTGTGTTAGGAGAAAGTTGCTTTTCTTAAAAGGACCAGCCCTTTGGTAGGAGACCGTGCCTTCTCGAAACATGTCCAGCTCTGTGTTAGGAGATCGTTGCTTTTCTTAACAGGACCAGCTCTTTGGTAGGAGACCGTACCTTCTCAAAACAGGTCCAGTTATGTGTTAGGAAATCGTTGCTTTTCTTATTTAACAGGACCAGCTCTTTGATAGGAGACCGTACCTTCTCAAAACAGGTCCAGCTCTGTATTAGGAGATCGTTGCTTTTCTTATTTAACTGGATCAGCTCTTTGGTAGGAGACCGTACCTTCTGAAAGCAGGCCCAGCTCTGTGTCAGGAGATCGGTGCCTTTCTTAAAAGGACCAGCTATGTAGTAGCGAACCGTGTCTTTGACCTCAAAACAGGTCCGGCTGTGTGGTAGGAGACCGTGGCTTCTCAAAAGAAATCCAGACTGGTGATTGGAGATACTGGGTTTTTATAACAGGCCAAGTGCTATGGAAGGAGACCGTACATATTCAAAACTAATGTAGCAGGAGACCATACCTTTTGAAAACTGCCTGTCTCCGTGGGACTCGTTTTAAGATAGAGGTTCAACTCGGCGAACTTCAGCATCTGAAAAAGACGCTCTACAAGAACCACAATATCTACTTATATTCGTTAAAGAGAAAGCATACTTACCGACACACTCAGGCACAATGGCGCTCCATGGTCCTCCAGGCTGGCAGGAGATCTTCTCTGCCCCTAAGAGTCGGAAGCCAGCCTGACAGGAGAAACTAAGCTCTTCACCCGTCTTATAGAGTGTAGCTTGCTGTACTTGTGGGTCGGTGATGAGGTTGGTTCTACCCATTACGCCCTCTGGTATACCGCATCCTGAACCTGGAAAAAAGGTAATTTTAATTTGAATGAAACCAGAGTAGACTGGTCCCCTGTCTTTATCCGCAAGGACAAAGACTGGCACTGGTTTTACAGACCCAATGATTTCATTGGATGCACTATGGTTTCATTGGATAAACGTGTTGTGACTTAAGCTTTCCATATCTGTGTTATGGTTGGTCTACTCTGAAATGACGTGTTGTCAGCCACTGCCATCAGCAAGAACCCATCGATAGTCTGCTGCACGTGCATGTATATAATGTTTGCATGTAATGTTGTTTTATTCACAATGTAACGTGTGTGAAGACTACAAATCTCCACGGTGTGAATGGATGCAAGAAACTGGCAGGATCCTACCAGTTGCACAAGGCTGGTATCTGGCGTTACTCACGATCCTCGTAGTGTGACGTCAGATGTTCGGGCTAAGACGAGAGTTGCTCACACTCACATTTGTACTCGTACCCACACTCCTTTAGTATTTCCTTGTACTCCTCCCCGCGGTCGTCTTCCCTCCTCTTCTCATCTTTCCCCTATACTCGTGCTCAACTCCAAAACACAGCAGAACAATGGACCACACAAGGGAACTCTTTGTTCAACTTGGACCCCACTTCAGAAAAGCGATTAATAAAACAACAACAGCAGGACCCCACATGCCACATCCGTCCGTACTCGAACTCAACATACTCCCACTCCCTCTAACACTCCACATACTCATCATCGTAGTCTTCTCCCCTCCCTTCCTCATCCTCTCCATACCCCTACCCTTTCTCGTTCTCGTACCCATAATTGTAATATTGTACCCGTACTCGTACTCCTTATGACTCTCCCATACTCCCCTCGTAGTTGTATTCCCTCTCACTCTCCTCCCCCGAAGTCGTCTCCCCTCCCTTCCTCATCCTCCCCATACTCGTACTCTTACTGGCACCCTTTCTCGTGCTCGTATCCATGTTTGTACTCGTACCCATACTTCCTTCCGTACAATAGACTGTACAAGTCTCCCGCGTATTCGAATTTCCGGGACTATTGTGGTCCCAACCATATGGAGTTTTACGTGGGCGAGATTGTGTCATTTGTTTTAGTTCAACGTAGTTTATGACTCTGAAAATAACATATGTTGTTCGGGATGTAGTACTTATTAATAAAAAATATGAAATTAAAAACACTTCATCAATATAACGAAGAAATTCCGGGAATTTAACTTCACCCCAGCTTCCGGTTACTTGCCAAAAAATTAAGATTTGTGTGCCCACTTCCGATCACCAAACTAATGTAAACGCTTGTTTTGGACGCTGTAAATGCCAAACGATAAGCCTTTTCATTACAGTCTTTGGTCGTTGAGGCTTCAGCAACCTCGTCTATAAACTGCGTCACGCAACAATTTTTCATGATTGCACATTATTCAGGCGTGGATTTACAAAAGGGGTTTCTAAAAGGTTAGGATCAAATAAACATCCTTGTTCCAGATTTTTATTTTGTTTTAATAAAAATTAACAATATTATTAGTGTATTTAATTATAAAATCAAAAACTCATTTTATAGAAATTGTAAATGAGTATTTTTGTTGTTCAGATGTTAAATTCATAGATATAATTTATAACAGGAATTTTATTTCAGGAAAAAAAGATGTTCTTCGTTCATTTTTCTGTACTCAACTGTTGCTTGTTTTCTTAAAAATTACCCGTAAGCACGTTAAGTTTTAAATTAACTCAGTTCTCATGGAACGCTATAGCTCTAGAGCCAGTTTCAAGTGTAGCAATCAATCTACATGACATTTAAAAGGTGAATGAAGAAGGGATGTACCATTTTGCAAATTAAATCTTTGTACTTCTTTCAAAGTTAAAAAAATGATGTGTCTTTCACCTTTTCTGTAAAAACATTTTTTTGTTTGGCTGATTTGAACCAAAATTGAAGATACCATTTAATTTTTTTTATAATAGATTCGAGGAATTTGTAAGCTTTCATTTATGGTAATGCACCCAAATACGGCCAAAGATAAGTGGTGTTTGATTAATAACTGAAACTGAATTACCGTCGGGATCCCCACATTATCTCATGTCCATCACGTACAAACAATTTGGTATGTTATTCCATGTCCTTGTGCATTGTCCGTGGCATATGCGGGAAATTGTTGCATGTGTTTCCTTTTGAAATAGCGTCATCTGTCGAAATTCGTTCAGAATGTTTTTTTTTAAACACAATTTTTTTCGGCAAAAATTGGGCCAATGAACTTTCACTAGAGATAAACCGAAAGGTGTGAAAAAAAGGATACACTAATCACTGCATGTATTCATGGAATAATAATAATGATGATAATGACAACAACATATTTACACAGAAACCAGGCTCGCAAACGGTATGACGTAAGAGCAAATGAATACAAATAAATAAATAAATAAATAAATAAATAAACACCCCAAAAACCCAAACAAGCAAAAAGGCAAGCAAGCAAAAAAGCAAAAACACAAACAAACAAACAAATATGTCCTTCTATATACATAATATTGAGTTGGAGAAATTATGCAAATTAAATTAACTTGGTGCATTTAGGCCCAATTACACCATATGTTTAGTTTTATTCTTCTTCTTTGATTTGGTGTGATAACAGATGTTTGCACGACCTCGGCCTAGGATAATGTTTCTACATTACTAAGAACAAAACAGAAATGAAATATCCCTTTCTATTGTGTTTTAGAATGCGTATTGATTGAAGCGTTGATGGTTGTGGAGTAATATAGTAAATTCAATTTTCACAAAATAAAACTCCGTTTTTTTCCCCATCAGACTTATCAAAATCTAGCTGACCTATGACATTATTGCCCACATTACGAGGTACATCATTATTAATGCTTCCAGTTCTAAAACACCATTTTTATTTAATTCCAGTTAATAAAGCGTTGATGTTAATATCTATACATTGTTTTGTTCATTTTTGTCCAGATGTCTTGTCCCTGTTGGTCCACAGACTGATTGCCACTAGCCCCGCCTTATCAATGTTTCCTTTCTCGGTATTTTCAAGCCTATAGTAAATTGGGCTGTTCTGTTCACTGTACCTTGATCTTTGTACCACTTTGTTTATGAGACTATGGAAATAAAACAATTGATAAAGGATAATACATCTTGCTCCCCCTTTTGAAAATTTTTAATTAATGCACATCCATAAAGCTTTTAATAAATATAGGGAATTGAAGCGCGCCCTAAGCCTTCTTGGACTAAAGGAACTTTCCATTTACATATTTTCTTTAAAAAGTTTGTGTCCGCGACCTTTGGACCGTCCTCCTTTAAGCTTTCAGCAGGGAAAAGGCACCTTGTATTTTGTCTCGGTAATTAGCTTGTATTTTTTTGTTAGGGATCATGGCTCTAGCCATGCTCCTGAGTCCTATTAGAGACCTAGTCTATTTTATGTAGGAAGGACATCATAGAACTCTCTGTGAGTATTGCTTTGTGTTCAGACGATCGGAATGTTGTATTTTAGCGGATTAGTTGAATCGTGCGTTGCATTGAACTTGCCATGTATGTAGCCAGCCTCGTGTTAACCTTTTGACCTTCACTATAGCTACTGTAGTGTACTTTTACGTATTGTGCTACAGTATTTGGAGGATTATAGGCAAATGTAGGAGATTGTTTTATAGTTTAGACGACATGATTGGATTTTATTGAAGGAGCGTTCCTCCTTCCTCCCCTATCGTTGCAAGTCTTGAGATCACTGCATTAACTCATGTATATTTTAATTATTATCAGTTGACATGTAGGTGGTCACGTATTTGTGTATAAACACGGTTTATGTTTTGATAGGGATTGCAGGCATTGTGTGACGGATGTAGAAACATTTTAATTTGTTATATGAGAACTGAGTGACTTAATTTCCTTCTTGACTAAGTAAAACCTGAAAGCATTGCACCCATAATTTCTCAACATTAACATCCCCTTGGCTGCCAATTAGGAGTTCGTTGAGCAAAAGTTTTGAGATTGGAATCTCTGAGCTTCCCCCTGCTGCCGATAATGTTGGGCAGTATCAGACAGCTGTTTTTAATAGCTATTGCATTATTAATCAACCGGGTTATTGTTAATCAAAGATATCGTCACCACAGTAAATGATTTTAGTGTTTAGGGGTATCCAATATACTTACTACAGTCGTAAACGTCCATAATGAAGTCCGAGCCACATGACTGTTGAGGGTTACCTGAGCACTGGGCGTTGCAAGATACCTCCGACAACTTGGAATATCTGGCGTAGTCAGCCGTGATATCACCGCAGAAACACTCGTCTCCCGCCTGCAGACCGGCATATACATAATTGTTATTCGTACAGCAGATCTCCACGCAGATCTCTACGGTCATAGCTCGGCTGTCGCAGGCGTTTTTGGTGTTGTCGCAGCCGTTGCACCGTCCGTCTATCTGGCCGGAGTTGCAGTTCGCGGAGTAGCTCGGTAGGATGCGTTCGTGGTCGTCTGCAAAGCATCCGATGTATTGTTGCACTGTGAATAAAAGGAGACCAACAGCATATTGCTTTACAATTTTTCTGTTAAACAAAATCAAGTAGGATACCAGTCACAGATGGTGCATGTGAGATGTATTTTGGATGGTAACCTTGTTCTGGTGAGCAAAATCTTGTGTGTAATAAGCTACTTTTTAAGCCAAAGCAGCTCTTTGAAATTCGGCCCAGATGTAGACCCCTCTTGTGAACCACCATCACTAGCGCAAGGTCAAACATTAATGGAAACGCGCGCGCGTCTACGCGCCATACCTAACTATCGGCCATGAGAGGCCTTACTTTGACCTCAGTGAGGGCGCTGTTTGAGCTCCTGACGTCATATGCAAGATTAACTCTTTTTTGGCCATATAAGTGAAAGTGGTACAGGACTCCGCAGTCTCTTTCTTTTGTTCTTGATCATAAAATGCCTCTTGTTGGATTTGAGGCGTTGCACGGTGAGATTATAGATACCATTTTCCTCAAGACACAGATCCTTGTCGTTTGATTGGCGGAACACGCGTCACGTGTCATCCATGTTTTGTCATGTATTCAACTGCCACGAGCTCCACAATTTCATATTGGAGTCCAATATGGATAACTATTGGACACCTCTCAGCGTCGTTTCAAAGTTAACCGTTTCCCACCCGTTTGTCCAAAATGAGCAAGGCATTGTCACGGCAGACTAGTGTCTACATGGAATCGTACACATTGTTTTGAGTATTTTTTTTCTCCTTCTTTTTCATGTCTACTTTGTGTTTATTTGAACATTATTTCAAATGACAAGGATCTATGTGTGAGTTATGTAAAACAAGTATTGTATGCATTTTGTTCCTGCATTTTTGCAGAATGTAATCAATAAGTGAACTCTAGCTTTTGCATTTCACTAGGCTTCGTCCCGTGAAAATTGAATAGTCCAGACGTCACCGCAAGATTATATTCTGCGACAATGCACAGTGCCTTGTCGTAGAACATAGTCACGCTGAGAAACTATGCCCGCCTTTGTATCTAATTATTTGAATACCGAACACTAATAATGATGTTAAGTTTGGTAAAATTGCTAATTCTGGAAAAAGTATGTGTTGTTAATTTATAGTCCTAAACCTATCAACCAGTGTTCTCCTTTCGTTTAAGTTTAGCCTATCCTGCATAATGTATTGTGAGACAGAATCAAAAAGTAAGTGGCATGTTAAAACTACGGTCTACATATAAAAGGTTCTACAAACTTACGATATGATAAACATTGGATCTTAACCGTCTGACACCCGTCTACAGAGCTGCCCCACGGTCCCTTGTCGCACTGATTCAAGGCGGTTTCCCTTCCAGCACACTGCACGTTATCGAGGATTATAGGCCGTGCTGTGTTGGGCGTCTGTTGGAAAGGATCCGGCGGGAACTTCGCCCCATTGTAACCTGACAGAGAAAGAGAGAATGTCGGGAATTCTTGACAAAGGAAAACGTTGTGTAAAAGACAAAGTTGGTGCTAATTAGTCTCGTGTAGGCCTTCGCTAATTACTGCGAATCTTTTGGAAATTCCCAGAGTGTGATTGTTTGTGTGAACATTCCACCAGTTGTGAAAGTTCTATGCACTGTTGGGTCCAAGAAGTTCAAAAGAATGTACCCTTACCATTACTTAAAAAAAAGTAATTACCAAAGGTATACCCCCACTAAAATACCAACCTTCCTGTTTGCAGACCACATGGGCGTCGCTATGATCCCATTGCGTGTCACACACTCGTCCCCAGCCACCATCGTGAAACACCTCCAAGTACCCACTTTGACTATTGATGCCGCGTCTTAGTCTGATCGAACCCTCAGCTTCCTTGGCTGAATCGTCAAAAGGAAAAGAACGAGTTACGCTGAAATGCACACTTGTGACCAAAATGTTTCTACTTTTAGGACACTACTTGTGAAGAGTTTCTGCTTTTAACACTTATCAGGGACACTGTAAATAGCCCATCCTGTGGTGGTCAAAACATCTATATCCTTTTTGGTGTTATGACTTTTGGAAAAAAATTTCAGTAAACATTCTTTATTAATTTAAAAGAAATAATAAAACAATGCATCGAGCTTGGAAATAGTAGTTGGTCACACATAATAAGAACAAACAAACACAATTTGCATGAAGTCAAGTCCGAGTCAAGATAGTCGAGTCCGAGACCCAGTCCGAGTCTTTTACCGACGCGACTCGAGTCAAGTCCGAGTCACCGAAATTGTGACTCGAGACGACTCGAGTCCGAGTCTTGGACTCGAGTCCTACAACTTTGCTTCTTAATTAATTGTATTTTCACTGAAAACTACAGTATGATAAATGTACCTTTGCGATCAACAACGATAAAAACCCTCCCTGTACCAAAATCCCCTACTGCACCGATGTTTCTGAGTGCCTGTAAGTTTCCAGATGACTGAATAACGAGTCTAATTGAATCCTCCTAAACGTAGGGACATATACTAGTTTTTGTAACCGTAATGCTGATTTACAATTATCAAGAAAGATACATTAAAAATCACTAGTGAAAGTTTCAGCTGAATACCGTGTCTAGCTAAAATCTATCACGGTATTTTCACCTAGAGCGTCGAATCCATCCAATCCATCCACGTTTTGTTGGATGACAGAGAGTACCAACCGCATATCTGGCCGCAGTACTTGCGAACGGACACCACGGAAATTTGAATTTTCAGCCAACCCTGATAAATCTGAGAAACGGTTCATGCATGAGTCGTTTCTCAGATTAAATTGTTGAAACAATTTTCCAAACCCTATTATTTAGAAGGGAATCTCAAAATAGTTTATACTATCGGCAGCTTCGGCACTTCATACCAAGTCAGTTTTTATGGCCATTTTGAGAGTATTTACCAGTCTATGACCCTACCTGTAAGTGAGTAGTTAGTTCTTTCTACAAATCCCGATGACCATTTTGGACCCCTGCCAGGAGAACTCACCCCAAAACAGCCCAATACCCGATTTTATCAAATTTTTGTTGAACAGAAACAGTATATTTTGAGCAACTTTTTAAATATTTGTCTACACTGTCTTCGAGTCATCCAACACTGTGTAATATGCATTCAATAATCATATCTTTATTTCTTGCTTAATGAGTTCTCAATGTATTTGTTTAATGTTTCCAAAAATTACTTTGATTTAAAAAAACAATGATTGCAAGTTGCCAAACAGTTTGACCTTTGATTTATTATGTGATAATGTTTAAAAAGTACACCAGTATACCAAATATACCAACATACCTATCGCATCACTAAATAAGGGTATTTGTAATATGGGGGTGTCGTGGCCTAGCGGATAAGAGCACCGAACTCAAGCTCTGGTGCTTCTGTTCAGCAGAGTGTGGGTTCGAATCCCGGTCGTGACACTTGTGTCCCTGAGCAAGACACTTAACTATAATTGCTTCTCTCCACCCAGGGGTAAATATGGGTACCTGTGAGGGCAGAGATGGTTCTTGTGATTGATTTAGCCGAGTAGCGCATTATTTGTTGCACAGGCTGTATACTCCCCAGGGAGCTGAGATGGTTTAAGGAATGAATTAAGGCCCAGTGACCAGGGATAATAATGTCAGAAGCGCTTTGAGACGCCCTTCAGGTGTGAAAAGCGCTATATACAAACTGGTTATTATTATTATTAATCAACAATGATCGATACAGGTAACTATACAATTGTTTTTATCAAAAACGGTGTTTTAAGCCTGATGCGTATTCTTTTTAGGATTAAATTGCCCAACACTAGATTTAGTATAAATTGGGAATATTAATGAAGACTGCATTACGAAACGTCGACTTACGACATCTTACCTTGTATCGTAGGTGTTTCACTGATCAGAAGAAATGTTAGGTACGCTGTTAAAAGGTAAATCAACTCGACGCAACCCGTCATCATGACAGGCTTTTTGACAAAAATCTCGACTGCTAAAACACCATCTCCGTCAGAGAAAGAAAGTCTCACAGACGTTGAAGGTAAATTCCAGTGATGATTTCCCCCCCCTAAACAAACACTCTTCTTCTAATAATGTTGACTCTGCGTTGAAAATGTTCCATTGGTTGAGCTAGAGATGTACAACATCTACCCACTAGACTGCCCAATACTGTATGTAACAATCCATATAGAATCGAATTCTCACGATACGGCGATGACCGAAATACAATGCGATTTAGCCCACATTCATTGTCTAGATAAATCGATCAACAGTACAGGGAGAAAACATCCAACCAGTTCCAGCCAGCCGATAGCTCTCTATTGTTTCAAGGAGAGCAAATATCGATAATACCGCATACCCATTAGTTGAAACTAATATTTGCCCTGCTGTCTTGTTGTGATTTTATCCTTGAGCGTCATAAACCGATATTTACTTCGAAAAACACCAAAGAAGGCGTACTGAAATATTTTGTTCAGCTTAATGTATTGTGCAATCTAATAGATACATCTAGTTTATCGTTATCATATTGGAAATATTAAGCATGCTATATAGCATCCTTACAGATATATTTCCATTCTACATGTGTAGCCTAATCTCTATAAC
Source organism: Pisaster brevispinus (assembly GCA_023634235.1). Taxonomy (NCBI): domain Eukaryota; kingdom Metazoa; phylum Echinodermata; class Asteroidea; order Forcipulatida; family Asteriidae; genus Pisaster; species Pisaster brevispinus. The sequence goes on from JAMKCF010000017.1 coordinate 6,138,931, forward strand.
TAACAGGTGTTTACCTGTAGCATATCACGGATGAATTGTGAGATTGTCATTTCAAGCTATTGGTGCTTGATAATTATGTGGCATGGTGTATTGTGTCTTCATTGTGTTCTGGGAATCTCAGGAATTCTTAAGAGGATTTTAGGGTTTGGGGTGGGGGCGGGGTGGTACTTCAGTACATAAGGAAAAGAGTGTGTTAATGTATTGGGAGCATTTTGTGGGACAACCTGTGCCACATACCAGGCATGTATAAGTCTCCAGATTGTCACTCTAGTTTTTACTGCCAAAACTAGTTCCATAAACCCTCTCCACAATTATAGAAAAATAAGTAACCAGTTCCATGTTCGCCTTTCCTTTACCTTTTCATGTGAATAAAGTAATTAGGTCACTGTTCTTTTTTACTGTACTTTTACACGTGAATAAGTAACTAACTGCTAAATACTTACAGGTTCACTGCAATGGGAGAGTGCCACAGTTACTGTCGATGCTTGCTTTGTTCACGTGTAAAGGTGAACCGGGAGTAGGGGAACAATTCTTAAGTAGAGGAACTAACCCCTCACAAAAGATTATTTTGAAATCTAAGTGGCCTTAATAATACTAAAGGCGCAAATCTTCCGTCTCATATTTAACAACACTCTACACAGACACTTCAAATGAAAATCAAGGTTGAATTAACGAGCTATGTATAACGCCGATGATGTCGAGCAACGAGGGAAAGCAATAAGTACTGGAATGCAATTGTATTGTATTGTGTGTTTTTATTTCAAAATTCAATCAACCTTTGAAAAAGACTGTGCAAGAGTCGAAACGTCAGGCCATTAGCCATTTAAAATAATAGGTTATAACATTCCATTGGTACCGGTTTTCTGCGATTTTTTTGGTCAAATTACTTACAATAAAGCAGTTTTGATAGAAGATAGGGGCTGCTTAAAACATAACAAGGTGTTTGTCCATTGTGTGATAAAATGCTTTTGTCAAAAACTGTAGAATAGCTGACTTCTCTATATGTAATCAAGATTTTTTTTTGGTTGGGGAAAACTTCAATTAAAAATAATGAAATTTCAAAATTTATGTTGTAATTCCACGAATAAATTACTTTAAGATCGGTTTCTTCTTCTTTTTTTTTGCAAAGAGACGTGCTGACCGTGTGTTTCTAGCCACCAATGACGTCAGGGGGTCAATGCATATAATTATCACTTTTTGACTTCCGGCTGAAAAAGCCGCGCGGAGAGGTGTATGTTTTACTTGAATTATTTATGACAAAATACTAATTTTAATTGTAAAGTGGTTATTAACCGGTATCTACGATGTATACTCGGCCATAAAACGGTAATATTTAAGATATTACAATCATCTTTGGATCGCCTATTAATATTAACCACCATCTACCAAGGAGAATAAGTTACCTGTAACAAATGACATATTGAAGGAGGAAGCTAATATAACCGTGTTGGATTTTCTAAAACTAAACTTTTATTTCCAGCGAAGATTGACAAAAATGTGACATCGATGCACACGAACATTACTTGAAAAGTCACCGGCAAAAATGTCCATAAAAATACAGTGCACATTACAGTACAGTCTGGCCAGCACGAACCATTCTATTGGTTGACTGCATTGCTAAAATAAAGATGGGTTTGTTTGGACAACATATAGTACGAACCATTCTATTGGTCGTTTGTTGCTATGAAAGGAGGAGTTTGTTCGGACCACCTATATTCAAAACATCTAGCCACTGATACACATATATAAAGGTTCTGGAACGTCTCTACATAAACTACTGTGCAAAAACGAGCTGCCTCATTGGTTGTCTTGTGCACATGTGCGTTGTCATTGGCCACTCAACGCAATAATTACTTTAAAAGCATGGTCCTCTTATATTGGCTAATCTACCAAACAAGTTGATTGGACTTTTTAAGTCAGCAGGAAAGAACAATCCCCTCTACTGGTTGCCACTAATCGGCTATAATGGACACTGGGCCAGACTAAACACGAACTCACAGCAGCATTGTTCAAACAAACCCGTGTATACAAGAAGAAATGTACGTTTATGTTGTTGAAAAAAAGGAATGCATATATAAGGCACCAAAGGCCTTGTCTACAGTGGGGGACTTTTGGGACGCTAGGTGGCAGCAGACTTACCAGGTAAATCCATTGTTCTCGGTAATGTGCGCATGCTCAGAACTACGCTAACAATGGTAATTTATCTGGTAAGTCTGCTGCCACCTAGCGTTTCAAACTCTCCCATTACAACAGTGCAAAACTGGGCTAAATACAAACAGTGCCAATGTCATTGCGTGACAAGAAGTACATTCAAATCTATCGCACAGTGTAACGATAACAATGTGACAACTGATTACACAAGTCTGAAATGATCACCAGTACAAATAGAAATCATAAACCGACTGTATAACCGAAACGCCGTTGTACTGAACAACCGTTTTAACCAACTTCCGCGGTCATAGTGAGTATTTGGTGCCAAGTCAGATTCTGAAAAATGTTTTAACAAAAGGTGTCTTTACGCATCTTATCTTAACCTTACCGAATATAATGTGCATTTTGTGACGTAATTCCGTATACTCATGGCAGTGTATCGTATGGGTGTCCTGAAAAAAAACCACACATCGTAAACCGCACGTACATTTGGTAATGTTGCACAAATGTGTCTTGAATTATGTACTTGCGATTTCCTTTCTGGGCTACAACAGTATTGATCACAGTATAGTTTGTTTTGTGCGATTTTCTCAAAAAGTACCTTTTGAACTTTCGTGTTATGCATTTTTAGTCAAAACATTTTCTAAAAAATACCTCAAGAGGGGAATTAAAAACACAAAACAACAATTCACAATTTCTTTGCTGGCTTTTGTTTTTTTGTTTCCTCTTAGGTCTATCTCCTCTTGAAAACATAGAGTTTCCTGCAAATCACACTATGCGACCCTATTTACAATCGTCAAATTACCGCTTTTTACATTTTGCTCCTTCCCTGTCAGTCTTTCTTTCGTATATTTTTTAAAAACATATTGATGAAATTTCTACACATTATCTACGGGCTTCATTTCTAAATAGTGTGCGGTAATAAGACAACGCGAAGAGGCAAGACAGAAGTTCATAAATAATAAGTAATAACAATTACTTTTACCTTCAAAACACATCATTCCTGGATGATTTTGTATATAAAAAAAACAAAAAAACACAATAGTAATAATTAAAATTGACAAAAAGGACCAAAATCCATAAGAAAGTACTTTTAATCGACTATGTTCGTGAATTGATCTTTCTTGCCCGATTTTGACAAACATTTTTGAATGTAAAGTTATTGGATTGGGAAGTTACCAAAGGTAAAGTAAAGTTCTTGTTGAATGCTCAAACTCACACCAACTTGTTGCAACAAGCTGCTGGGGGTAGAAATCGAGGCTATGGATTCCTAAGATTTGGTATCAGACTTAATTATTTCCAACAAAATATAACTATTTCAATGGTGACTACAATATGTAACGAATTCCAGTGGTTTTACGGTGTTTTGCCCGGTAGCAATAGACGGCGAACAACTACCGTAACATTAACGGGTAGACATGCGTAAATAGGTGCACAACGTAACGGGAATCTTCCGTAAAATAGTACACAACAATAACCAATTCTGTGATTTACCTAGCAGCATTTGTGCAAAGTACTATATAGAATTTACGGGTATGCATGCATGAATAGATACATAACGTAACGGAAATCATCCGTAACATATTACACTGCAATACCCGATTCTCTAATGAAGTGATTTACCTACTAGCATTATGTGCCAAACAATTGCCGTAACGTTTACGGGTAGGCCTGCCTTAAGTAGATGCACTGCGTAACGTGAATCAACCGTAAGTATTACACTGCGAAAACTGTTTATTTATGAAACACTTTACCCGGTAGAATAGGACTGGTGCTGAACGATACCCGAAAAATATACGGGAAAGACCTTCATTAACAGCAGCACCGCGTAACTGAATTGTCCATACAACATTGCAAAGCAATAAACCGATTCTTAATGAAAACCGCACGTTTTAGATACAGAGTAACGTCGGTTTAGCGGGGCTCCTTGAAACAATACCCGTAAATGCTACGATAATACTTCTGCATCCATCAGGTAGGTCATCCTTGCTAACGGATATACATTTATAATCACCAAATTGTTCAAATATACGAACATTTCTGAGTGAAATCTTCACAAGTTTTTGTATTTGTGTAAAGAACTTAAATTGTACAACACATCTTCATTGAAACAAGACCGGATCTATCAGACTTCTAACATTAAATTCCAATGATTACACACAAGGTTGCAGTATATACATCATATTACTTCAAGAATTGTCCTCCAACTTAATTCCTAATATACATTTTAATTATACAGACCACGATTTTCTTAATAATATTTAACATTGAATATTAGTTTATACAACAATTATAGATAAACTGAAAGCTTGTGACGGCTGTTACATGTTGGTTCGTGCAAATGTATGGTTCATGCATACAAAAGTTAAACTATTATACTTGTTTTAAAAATGTTACTTTGCTACGACTATTTCAAGTAGTAATTGTACACACCACAATATCTACTATTAAAGGCTTGGCTAAGCTTGAGAGAAAATTTTCTACAAACTGACGGATTCCTACAATTATAAGTCAACTGAGCAATATTTTGAAACACTGTTTGATCAACAAGGTTGGGAACTGTTAACGCAGGACATGTACAACACTTTACCAGAAAGATGCATACGTGAAAAGAAAAACTATGCCTCGTCCATTTGTGACGCAAATCGGGTTGACGCCCTTTGGTTCAACAGAACTTGGCGGGCGTTTGAAACAACAAGGAAAAACTGCATTGCGACATTTCACTAATTATTAGTCGACATTCTAGAGGCTCATTTTTCTATGTGCGTGTTCAGTATCAACGTTGTGACGTGTACGAGGAAAGTGTATGAAGTAACACAAAACTATTAAAACCCTCAAGTGAGGAACCCGTTTGATTAAAAAAACGCTCCAGGGGTACGTTTTCCATAGGTAAGAGGGCTTGTTATTGGATGCTGGCAGAATTTTGTCCTGCCCCTCCCACTTAACCAAATCATTGGCCCCTGCTGATTGACACCCCCTCCAGGACGTGTGGTACGGTCCAGCTTAGGATATACAGTGGCATTATGAGTATATGACGTGTTACTATGATGTGGTTATGACAATGGAAATATTAAACATTGTCAGCAAGTGCTTACAACGGCCCTTACTGAAGAGTTTTATGAAACTAGACTCGGATGTTCCAACCGACCGAGGAAGTGCTTGGTTCGATTCGGTGTGCAAAAACAACGGGGACGTCCGAAGAAAAGTCCAAGTTGAACGGATCGAGAAATATATAGGCTAAGTTTGTGTATGTAATGTTAGTATTATTATTAATATTTATTCGTATTTACGCACTTGGTCACGATTTTGAGGTAGTCTCCAACCGTGACGTAATAATGTTGTTACGTCGCATTGTCAGAGAGCAAGACCACCATTTTTTTTTTTTTTGGAGACGCCCTCAGCGAAGAAAGGACAAAACAGAGTATTAAACAACCTCGGAACTTCTTATAACAAACAGCGCTATTTAAAATGGTTCGTTTTTCACAACCATTGACAGCTAGTTTGACCATTTCTAATGCTTAAAGCTAAAACTGTAAATTTATACATTTTTTTTGTTTTGTTTTTTAAAGAAACACATCGATAGACAAGCCTACCTCGATATTTGTACAGGACTGAAACAGAAGTTTATCCAATCGCCAACCAAACCCAGAATTGACCCAGAATTGACCCAGAAATCAGGGTCCCAGGTGTTTTGACCCATTTCCGGGTTAAGCTCCACCCGAAAGTGGTTTGAAAAATGTGACTTTTACCCGGAATTTGGTCTTTTTAAAACCCATTTTAAGGTCATTTGGACACGAATTGCGGGTCACACTGATACTACAGTAACAGGTCAGACCCCAAGTGACTTTAAACTTGGATTCCGCGTCATGTTGACCTAATACTGGGTAATTTTGACACAGATTCCGGGTCATATTCACCGAGAAATGGGTCAGGCCCCAGACATTTGGATCCAGGTCAATTCCGACCCGGAAGTGTTTGTAACTTACTCCAACATAAGAAAGCAATCTATCTTTTAATATCTACACCTAAAAATGCACTTCTGATGAGTTTGCTAACAGAAACGGGGAGGCTGTGATTCTCTTTTTTCCTATTTTTTTTTTCTTATCTTAGAATTTTGTACAAAAGGAGCACCATAACATAACTCTGCTTCATTTTAAACTACCTCTACTGTTTTTAAAAGGCCTTTTTGTATGTCAAAGATGTGTACCGATTTTCTGTGTGGGGAGAGAATACAAAAAATATTGAGGTAAAATATAAATTATTGTATTTAAAGTGTAAAACAACAATTTAATTAATGAAAAGCATTAAAAAGATCAAGTTAGCTAAGTTTACATTATACAGAAAATCGAATCATAATTTTACGTAATATAAACATATTTTTTTCTAAATAATCTTTTTTAAAAGTACATATATTTTACAATATTAACATAACTTTTTGTGAGGTTGAAATTTGATTTCAAAGCGCGTCAAATAACTTGAAGTTTTTTTTATAACGCAGACTGTGAAATGAATTTCTCATGATGATAAAAAGAAAAAACCTTCAATATGTTGTAATAACTTTTTATAATGCTACACATTTCTTCGGAAAGATTTCTGGAGGCAATTATTATTTTCTATCCTAACGTGTTTCTAACAAGCTCGAAAGGTGACAAAGACATGGTATGGTTTCCAATGATAAATAGGCATTGAAATATAGCCAAAGATATCTACAAACTAAAAGTATTGATTGTATCTTTTTCTTAGAAAAATATCAGTGAAACTGTTTAGTCGTGAAGTTGGTGATAACCTTTACATAATTATCACCATCTTGTAATTTTTTAGCTAGGTCATTAAATTTTAAAAGCGAAAAACATTGTGTTTTTTTAATGTTTATACGCGCGCAGTAGTTTGCAGTAACGAACAAGAAGTTAAAAAAAACGAAATCTGTGAACATTTCTAAAATGTTGTGGTTATTTCAATTACGTCAGCGGTACTACTGCCTGCTACCAATCTGTAAAAGCTCTAAAAATATTTTACTGCTCACCTTTTTAAATAAAAGCTAAGTTATTAGAATCACAGAATGTTCGCTTTATGTGCATAATACTTCTGCTGATGAGTAAGCGATCGATACACAGTGTATGAAATCTAGTTAGCATCTGCACTTCAGTTTAAAAACATTCAGTAACATCGAGGCCACACATTTTGTTTTGTACGTTGTTCTTTGGAACTCACACGAAGGCGCTGCAGCACTGGTTTTAAATATACCGTCGCAAGAGGGCGCTTCATGGGTCGCCCACACGGGCCAATCGGGCCAGTGATTGAAAACTCTTTATGGAAATGTAAATGAGTCGACTTTTGGGAAATATTTATGAGAATGAACCAAGCACAACAGAAAGAAAAACAAATCCCATTTGTACATTAGTATTTTGGCTTGGATATCAACACCCCCATCGGAGCGCACCTAGCGTTCAAAGTCGAGACTAAGCAAACAAGATGGCGTCGGCACCAATTTTGTATAGCTCCCTCTTGCGGTGGATATAAGAAAGACGATTACCAGACCGTGACCTTTCTGTATACGGTTTTACTCGTCCATTGCTTCGGACGCTAGAGGGATGCCTTGGTCTTCGTCTCCCCTGGCGTTCTGCATGTCAATGTCTGAGCCACCGTGCATTTCAACATGGTATTGATTCTCTGCTTTAGTAGTCTCGGCCGATTCCTGCCTAGAGATACCCGTATACCTGCAAAATACAATATTGTGCAAGTTCAATAAAATCCAAGTAATAACCCTTTTCCATTAGAGGTATAAAATCAGGATACCTTTATGGTGCTTCTAGCTTGGGGTGAGAGTCATGTGATGATTTTTCCGCTTTCTTTTTTTATCCACTTTTTAATACTATTCAAAGGGATATCCGAAGACGCTAGGTGGCAGCAGACATGCGAACACATTTTTTGGAACTTAAGCGCCTTCGTAGGGACCGATTTCACAAAGAGTTAAGAGATTGATCTTAACTGCGTACCAATTCTGACTGCATAAGAAAAGTGTGATGTCACAATACAAATCACTATGGCGATATGGAGTACTCATCTTAAATGAATGTTAGTGCTGTGTGAAATCGAGTTCCGGACAATGGGAAACTTGTCTGCTGCCCCCATCGCCTCAAAGTTCCCAATCAATGATTCACTTCAAGTAGCAGCAGCGTGTTTAGTGTTAGTTTTGGGGTTGCTGAAGAAGCGTTTTTAAGTATAGTTGTCGGCAGCAATACGAAAAATGGCGGTGTTGGTTGAAGACTTCTTGTGTTATGACAATAATCAGAAAAATGCAAGCGACTCTACCACTTCTCACTCGGTTAGTTTCTGCATTTGAAAACATTTTTTAATCATGCCTATTCAGCTGAAAATTTAATCTGTTATTGTTGTAAATAGTTGTGCTCATTCATTGTGTAGTAAGACAAATAACAATAACAGTTCATTAGTCAGAAATGAGTGAATAAAACAAAGTAAAACAGAACATTTATTATCTTCATGCACAAAGATGTAGCAGTATTCCTGCGACCCTGACCCTTTGTCGCCATTGAGGGTGCCACAGTACTGCCCCCTCCCCCGATAACACTGTACTTTTGTTGGGTTAAAGAAAATTAACAACACTTGCCGCTATTGATGAACTTGAAGTAAATTCAAACAAATCATTAGTAACGAATGAATAAAATAAGAAAAACGGTGTTGATGAGCAGCATTGATGATCAAGCATGCAAGGAAAATAAAGATGATTCATGCAGTGTCGTGACAGGGCAAAATCCTCCAGTCTGAATCCGGAAAAAAGGTCATGGAAACACCCGTAGTGAGGGAAGGAGACTTGGAATGGAATAAATGGAATAAATGGAATAAATGAAATCGATGAACATTTTCCTTTTGTAGCTCTGCACCCAGTAGTCAAGTATAACATGAAGGGGTCAAACTCGGAGATCGACTCCACGGTGTAAGACAAATGAAATTTCAGAATTGGTCATTTTTTTCAGATTATGATCATGCGTTCATGTGTGGAGGGGCGGGGCTTAGACATCGTTAAGGATACTAGGCGAAAAGTGGAGACGTTTTCAGTCTGTTGACTAAAAAAAGAAAGAAAAAAAGACACCCTTTCCTTGGACTAGCACTGAACATAAAGGAGATAAGAGAACTAAAAAAAAAGTACGGCTTGGGTTTGGTGTTTTCTTCTGAAAAAGGTATATAGTCTACAATCAGCCAGTTTAAAATTACATCTACTTCATGGTATTGCATCTAATTCGGGAAGAATAAAAAAAAGCGTAGCCCATCACCAGTTAGATGCATTCAGTGCAACTTCTCATCGCCTTGGACTGATGTGCGGATATCTGTTAATTCAAATAAGCATTTCTAAAGAACGACAACAACGGGGTGTTTATGCTGGGGTTAGCCTGATATGAACTGTATCAACAAACCCACACATTGTGAATCTACATGGTTTACCGTAAAACATCGTCCGCACTTCACACATACTCAGGCCCGGTGTTTTCCCTGTACACGATTGATTGCAAAAGGCAAAAGAACACATCAAGAAAACTTTGAACACAATTTTTGTTTTTCAATGAATGCGTGAAACTGCAAAAAAGGAAAAAAAAAAAAAAAACAGAAAAAAGAAAAAAGAAAGAAAGATTAGGTCCGTGTCCGAATGAAGCGACTTTGGCTTTTGGCTATGCAATATGGCTGAAGCCAGAGCCGAAGTCGTCGAATCGGACGCGGTGTACACAGCGTGAGGTGTGGCAGCCATGTTTGCAATTGCGTCATATGAGTAAGTAGACCATGTAACCTGTGACATCACAAGGTTTACAAAAGAGCCACGGAGCCTGGACTTCCTGCAGGCACGACTTGTATACACAGCCCAACGGAGGAGCACATTGAGACTGCACTGTCTGATTGAGACAAATTTTGATAGGACGATCGATCAGAAGGCCTATCTCGAAAACTATTTGCAGCTGTTGTTTTCAAAAGTCTTGTGGAAATTACGAAACAAAATGTGAAATTTCCCATTATGACCGGTGCAGTATCTTGCCTGCCACGAAAAGACCTGGAAGGTAAAAGGTCACTCTTTTTGTAAACAAGGGTTTCATGGTCTGTAGCACACGTTTAAATCAATCAGTGTAGAGTGTGTGAAGAAAACATAATGGCCGGACTACTTTGCAATCCACAGGGGCGTACAGTTTGGGTGAGTAGGAAGGCGGCATAGTTGGTGGCGCCCGCACATCCGGAAAACTTATTGTGGTGTTGTCAAAACAAAATAAAAACTATTTTATATGATAAAACACAACAAATTTAGAGAATTTAATTTACCCCCTGTCCGACTACGTTTTCCCTGCACCACATTCTCTGTACGCCACTGGAAGCGAGGGAAACCGTTTGCAACAAATTGATAGACAAACACACGTTAATCACACAGTAATAAACTCTCTAGATCACAGAGTTGCATTCAGTCTATCATCGTAGAAGAAAAAAAAATGTTTTTGTAAAAATCAGTCAATGATCTAACCCTATATTCTGTCCTCTTCATTTCACAAAGTAAATCTTTGTAATGATTTCAACCAAAATGGGGGTGATCTTAAAAAAAGCAAAAAGAAAGAAGGAAAACAAAAACATTACACACACAAATTATTTCTTACCCTTCTTTTTTCTTTTTCCGGCCGACGCAGATCACTCCGCATATGATCATGAAGAAGATAATTCCTAGCGAACCCATGGCGGCTAACACTAGAGACGGCAAAGGAGGACAAGAGAATCCATTAGTTACTCCTCAATTCTTGCATAATATTCTTCAATAGGAGTTTCGGAGACGCTTGGTGGCGGCAGATATACAGTCACTTTTCTCATTACTTGCATATTTTTAGCTTGCCCAGATCGACCTGGGTCTAGTTTCATGGCTTTGCTTAGTGCGGAATTTTGCGCTTACGGCGCGCTGTAAAGCATATAATTATATGGGCAGTAATCACTTTCTCGGAGCTTTCATACCGACAACCGACCGGAACTAAGTGAGCATTATTGTGGTAACGAGGCTGCAAAGCATGAAGTGTCCCAAGCGTCCTATATTTATCAATATAGGACTCCTGTATTAAATTTTGGAGCGTCACGCGTCGCTGCAGTGAATACAAGGCAAAATAAAGTATGACATGTGACGTGTGCTTCCACCAATCAAATGACAACGATCTACGTGTGCGGTATAAACAAATGAAATGGTTAACGAATGCATTGTCCTTAGGAAAGCAAATCGCCGCTTCAAATGTGTCTTTAAATTTATAATTAAAAAGAATTAACTATTTTATTACACACTTACTCATGAAAAGGTAAGTAGACGTGAATACAAGGGAACGACCAGGTGGCCCGGCTTCTGCAAAGAGAGACAAAACATATGACTTGGTAATTTCACTGTAATTAAGGCAGAACTTTTTCGTTTGTGTTGCAGCGACCCATGACCCGGGATAGGTTAAAGTCCATCTCTGAAACCTACCAATTAAAGAACATCTTATAATCGTTAGCAGCGTATAAAAGGGCCATTAACAAACACAAAGATTCTAATTGGTATCTCGAGGCTGCAACTTACTATATTGCCGCGACTTGTACCCTAAGTCGCAAATACTGACGCCAACAAATAATATGTTAGACGTACCTCCCGGGCCACCGTTAATGAGAACTACGACAAGCTCATTATGACTATCATGTTCGTACACCCTGAGTCTATAGCATTTGCCGAGGCGAAGTATACTTCGAAGCGGCGAGATTGTGGTTATTAGAAATGGCCCTTTTTTCCCGTGAGCAGTTCAGTGATGCTAGCAAATCCATACTCGAAAGTCTTCGTACACTATATCAGCAAAACTAAATACTAGTTTGATTCTGTAATCATTAAATGGCCATGCCCGTTCAAGTTTAAAACGTCCGCATTGATCAAGATGGGAGTGTTCTAATTTAGGAAGATGGACTACTTGTAACTCCTGTTAGACTGTGTAAGCTATGGAAAGTAAGGGTGCACCACTAGAAAGCACTTACTTAAGATGAGTTGTCAGTAATATTTCCATTGGCCTTTTAAAGATATGGTGACTACTTTGGAGTACACTGTTTGGTTTGAGCGTATACAGACAAATCTACCCAAACCCCATGTGTCCATGTCCACCATAACTCAAAATGGCTTAATAGCGCTTTGTATCATGACATTGCATTTTGCTTTATAGCAGTTATCTTAAAGATAGGGTCATTCTTTGGGAATTGTCAAAGACCAGTATCCTCACTTGGTGTATCCCTAAACCTGTAAACATTTGGGCTCAATTGGTCATCGAAGTTGCAAGAAAGTACCAAGCAAGTTGTTATCATGGTCATTAACTGTTGGAGTAATTACCAAAGGTATACCCTCCCTGTAATGGTAGGGCCATACATCGAGCCAGAGTGGAGACAGGCTTTCAAATTTGGGAAAGTTAAAGGAGCCATCGAATGAATGAATGAATGTCGTGGCGGGTCGTGGCCGAGCGGATAAGAGCACCGGACTCAAGCTCTGGTGTTTCCGACTCAGCAGAGTGTGAGTTCGAGTCCCGGTCGTGACACTTGTGTCCTTAAGCAAGACACTTAACCATTATTGCTTCGTCCTTCGGATGGGACGTAAAGCCGTTGGCCCCGTGTGTTGTGTAACGCACGTAAAAGAACCCAGTGCACTTATCGAAAAGAGAAGGGGTTCGCCCCGGTGTTCCTGGTTTGATCGGCTGCATATTGCGCCACAGCACCTTGTGAACCATTACATGGTGCTGTGTAAAGGAGTAGGTCTCATACTTCAAACGAAGCCCCACATACCTTGCAGGAAATTAATGTTGAAGCGCCTTGAGCGTCACTGAGTGACGGATATGAGCGCTATATAAGAAGCCATTATTATTATTATGAATAAATCCCAAACAATAAAGGTAGATGGAAAAAGTGTGCAATATTTCAAAACAGATTAATGATAAGATTTATATTTTTTTAAATGATAACTATTTTTCGATTATTTGGTTTTATCCCCGAATATTGAATCATTTTTGTTACCTTTACACTCGGGCGCCTTGACCCAAGTTCCATCTTCCTCACACACTGAATACATCCTCTCACTCATGAAGTCTTTGTCACACAACACCTTCACCATTTGACCGGGTCGGTAAGCAACGCCCTCTTCGGTGTCCAGGGTACCATTGGGGAACGGGACGACGTCACAAGTTGTATCGTCTGTTGACGGAATCGGAGGAATAGAAGAGAGGTCAGGAACAAGACTGACCCGCAGACGCGGGGAATGAACATGGACAAGAAAACCCCGAAGTGGTAAACTAAAAAATTAGCTGGTTTACAAACATGGGCGACTTCGATCAGTCTCATAAATGTGGAAACTGGGTTGGCACAACTCTATTTCAATACACTTTTGAAACCCTTTTTAACGAGGAATATTGTGTACTATAATGTTTGGGGTAGTACAATTGATGTATGAGTAATGTTATTAATTTGGAAGAATTAAAAAAATTATTGTGTTTATTTTTGCAGTGAAGACCGCCCATACTTTTCCCAACAAAGGTTGGCAATACTCTGCTGTGACGTCACAAAAGGACGGTCTTAATGAGACACGCCAGTGATTGCAAGCTTTTGATACGGACTTTTAGAACGATAGATGGCAGCAGACATACAGGTAAGCTTCCATTGCTTACGTCGTTCCGAACATGCGCACACTTCCGAGAACGATGGGCTTACCTGGTAAGTCTGCTGTCACCTAGCGTCACGAGACGTCCCTAATAATATTGTGTTACCTTGATACGTCATGATGAATCCCTTGAAATTTGCATTAGCGCCTCCCATGGTAAACCGCACGATGATCTCCTTCTGATCAAAGGTCATGCGCACTGGCTTATTCGCCATGCTGTACATCTGCCAGGACTCACCGCCATTGATCGTGATTTCTAGTTCAGAAAAAGGTTCAAAAATCAAAAGCTAAAAACGCGGCTACAAAATTCTGAATAACATTCAAATCAGTTTCATCTTCTCTTTGTCCAATTTTTCCGTAAGATTCCGTTGGTGAATTTAGGTTATTATTAAAATGTATACTGAGATTATGAATTAACCACAGTGGACACAGAAACGGTAAAACTACAAGGAAGTCCCTTTTCATAACCAGGGCTTGGGTTAGGGCTTGGGCTTGGGCTTGGGTTTTGACTTGGGCTTGGGTTTTGACTTGGGCTTGGGTTTGGTCTTGGGCTTGGTCCTAGTTAATTATTCTGAAAACATGCCCTTTCCTTTATACCAGGCTTCAAACAGGTGAGCACCGCCCCAAGCCCGAGCCCAAGCTGGAGCCCAAGCCGGAGCCCAAGCCGGAGCCCAAGCCGGAGCCCAAGCCGGAGCCCAAACCGGAGCCCAAGCCGGAGCCCAAGCCGGAGCCCAAACCAGAGCCCAAGCCGGTGCCCAAACCGGAGCCCAAGCCGGAGCCCAAGCCGGTGCCCAAACCGGAGCCCAAGCCGGAGAACAAGCCGGAGACCAAGCCAGAGCCAAATCCGGAGCCCAAGCTGGAGCCCAAGCCGGAGACCAAGCCGGAGCCCAAGCCGGAGCCAAAACCAGAGCCCAAGCCGGAGCCCAAGCCGGAGCCCAAGCTGGAGCCCAAGCCGGAGCCCAAGCCGGTGCCCAAACCGGAGCCCAAGCCGGAGAACAAGCCGGAGACCAGGCCGGAGCCAAATCCGGAGCCCAAGCCGGAGCCCAAGCCAGAGACCAAGCCGGAGCCCAAGCCGGAGCCAAAACCGGAGCCCAAGCTGGAGCCCAAGCCGGAGCCCAAGCTGGAGCCCAAGCCGGAGCCCAAACCGGAGCCCAAGCCGGAGCCCAAGCCGGAGCCCAAGCCGAAGCCCAAGCCGGAGCCCAAGCCGGAGCCCAAGCCGGAACCCAAACCGGAGCCTAAAGTTAAGTGTATCCTTGGCAGGGACATATCAAAGGTTGTTTAAAAGTCCCCAGTCCGGTAGTCTGTGACGAATTCAAATTCTTTCAGAGTCTGAGATAACAGTTTTCAAAAATTCAAACCTACCAAGTGAATCTCCGTCGTCAATCTCGAAGACTGGGAACTGAATGGTGGTATCGCCGTTTTCTGATACGTCCACAATCCACTGGCATGTGCCTTCATCGCGGGGATAGCTACCTGGAAACGCCGGGGATGTGACGGCACCGTGCTTGCTCTTGAATTTGCCGCTGCAACTCCCTATTGCCACTGTGGAGTGGAACGTGCACAATGGTGTTGGTCATTGTTTCAGGGGAAATACAAGGACAGTTTAAACTCGACATTGTAAAATATATTGGCATTTGTGGCCAATGAATACTCTACTCAGCGTTTACGTTCTTCTTAAACAAGATCTTAATGGAAGCAATAACTGATATTCCCTTCTTTCAGCGCTCTTGTTATGTCGTTTATTTATTTCAATATATACATATTTTTTAATTAAATAATCTGACGGTACAAGTAATATAGTAATTGCGTTTAAATACATACATTTAAACATTGAGTATTGTAATGCTGCTTAAAAGCTTTTAAATGTGAAAGTCTATTTCTTAATACCAATTGTCAAGATGTCAATGGAGGGTAGGGACGCCACCCGGGTCATGTTGCATCAATTTTGGAGGCACGTTGAAAGATTGTTCCATCCAACCCGGCTTCGCCTCGTGGAATGGAACATTCCATATTTATTTTTAACTTATGAAGTTAATCTCCCATTGCACTCAAAAACATTCATTATTTGTATACTATCTTCTGAAGACTCAATGGTTTTCTAAATAACTGTACTACCTTCAAGAGTTTGAATGGTTTAAGTTTACTCAGGATGCCATATTGCCTATTTGTCTTCTTGTGTTCAGTTGTTTTGCTTCTGCTACTGGCTGGTCCAGGTTTTTTGGGATATTTTAAAGACTAGTTTCAAAGATTTTCACAATTCTGTTGTTGTTTTAGAATCCTGGTATTACTTAGGTTTGACCTTTTCTGTACTTCTGTGTTTTTATAAAATGCGTTCGGCTTTAGCTTATTAAACTGTATCTCTGTGAGCGTCTTTTTTGGGATGACTTTGTCGCTATATAAGTTTACGTTATGATTATTTGTCTTACCTTCATGAATCGCCATACTGTCAACTGCCCCACAGTTCTGGGAAGCAGCACCTGTACAGAAGGTGCTGCAATTGTCGTTTGGTTCCACCCCAAACGACTCGAAGTCCTCGCCCACCGAGCCGCAGTGACACTCTAGCGGTCTGACACCAACGTACGTGTACCCGTCTGCACGACAGAGTTTGGCGCACTCGTGGATGTTGTGTGCTGCAGGCGTGTGGACGCGGCCTTTTAGAGGCATGTTCTGAGAATCGTACGTCACACATGTTTTGTAGCCCGGAACTAAAGAACAACAAATATATGTATACATGACGAGGATTACCAGAAATTAGTAATTAGTTTGCTAGAGCGTATTTCTAGAACTGTGATCCAAACAAATCTGTGGATCTCAAAAAGATAACTTTGAAGTTATGTTTAGTCGAGGAAACAATTCTGGATTTAAAAAAAAAATTTTTTTAAATTTATTTATTTATTCTTCTTCTTCTTATTATTTTTATTATTATTATTATTTTTTTTTTTTTGGGGGGGAGGAATCACTCAGCCAGAACCTTCAACGACCAAGTCGTGTAATTTACTTATTAAAGTTCATTGTTTGGGTTTTGTCAACGTAATGCTAATTTTTAGGCACATTATCATGAAAGGTATAATAACATTCACCTGAAAGTTTCAGTTCATTACAGTGTCTATATTGAGAAAAACAGCAACAAATTGAAACGGTATTTTCATCACGAACGATTGCATCCATCCCAGTTTTATAGCGAAGTGGTGACAGCGTTAACCGACAGCATCTCTGACGGCAGCATTCAAGCGGAAACCATGGAATTGCTCAGCAGTCACCTTCCAAATACACAATACCTTTTCGAGGTCATTCCTGGGTTAGTACCAAAGTATGACACTGACCCTAATATAAGTGGCCACGTTTAATAGTGGAAACAAAACCGGTTTTATGTTCCTTTCGGGTTTTTGTGAATATTAATATTTTCTGTTGGCTGCAATCAAAAAAACTTCATCAGCAGCAAAAAGGTGGCAAGTTGATTAGAGGGAAAGTGATAAAACTTACTAAAATTGAAATATTTTACAAAATTGATAGGTTCATCATTTGGAGGATTCACAATACAGTGCGCCACCAAGAGTTTGCTCCGGAGCGTTCGTTTTAAATGAGGACAGCCGGTGTGGAACCTTTGTAATGCGCACGAACATTGAGTCATGCGTTGAGAGCATTTTGAATCCTGTCGTGTAAACAATCACCCTTTTCAGATGACTGTGTGGTTCATAAATCTAGCCTGAGACCTTACTGTAGCCTGAGACCTAAAACATAGCCCAAATCTTATACCCACGTTATCCACACCTAATTCTGGCAGTATTAGGGTACAGGTTGGGGCTACTTTTAGGTTCGAGCTACATTTAGGACTTGGTTTACATTTAAAGGCCAAACACATACACATGCAAATTCTAATACAATTAACTTTTTTTTTCGAAGGTAACCGCCATCATGTAAATTAAACAAACATGATAGTTTCTTCGTCTATACTGGACTGTATGTCTTTCGCAGAGGCTTTCGTATCCTGTGAGAAATAGCGTCTCCATTGCAAACTCTTGGTGGCGCTCTGTTTTGAGTATCGACTTGAATAACCATTGATCTCTAATACAATTTAATATAAATCAATGTGAATAACTTACTGACGCAGTCAACTTTGACGTCACTGGCGTGAGTGCACTGTGTCATATTGCTATGAGCACAGTCTGTAATTTTTCTCTCCTTCCCTTCACATTTGACCATGGAAATGTGAACTGGTAATGAGCTGTTAATCGTTCCCAACGGGTGTTTGCTTTCGGTGAACATAGCGCCCCCACTGGCACCTATAATAATCACAATAGAAAAAATTAAGGATAACCTGGTTGCAAGTATGACGTAACACCCCTGTGAAAACCACGCCCATTTTACACCGTTTGCAATGGGAAAGTTTTTCCTTAAAAGTGAGGGTTCAAATAGCAAGTCATTGCACGTGTTATTTATTTTACTGTTTTCTCCAATGTGCAGCGCCCGGGAGGAGTAATAGTCCTTGATATCCTAGACTGGACCATTGCTGATAAGAAACATATTTTCTTTCATAACTTCGTGCACAAAATAATTGTACAGACATACAGACCTACCCAGATCTAACACTGATAAAATGGGGCCATATGTTCTTTTTAGCAGGCTTCCAGATGTCTTGCTGATCACCTGTGCCAGGTTCTCGGGTTTCCATTACCCCCCGGCCAGTAATTAGTGGAACCTTTCCTGCATTT
This sequence comes from Pisaster brevispinus, assembly GCA_023634235.1. Lineage (NCBI taxonomy): Eukaryota > Metazoa > Echinodermata > Asteroidea > Forcipulatida > Asteriidae > Pisaster > Pisaster brevispinus. The sequence goes on from JAMKCF010000017.1 coordinate 6,157,480, forward strand.
TGTGTAATTCCTAGGGTTTACCCCCCTCACTTTAAGGTTAAGGAATTCTTCAATAAGCTGTAAATGCCACTATGTGCTTCCTAAGCTCGACTGCAAGTAATTGATTACCCTTTAACTGACACATAACGAATTGAAGCCCGCAGAACCTACAAAGGGGTTATGTAAATTGTGCATTCAAGTCTCATCAAGCAAAAGATTGACACACATAAAATATTTCTGGGATGTCTCTAGAGGTCAAGGGTCATGTGAGTCCACATGACTACCAAGCCACTGTAGCGGTACATTATGATAAATTATTTACACACAGTATGGTTTTCATCACCAAACTTGACTGACATTCCTTCTGCATTATCTCATTCAAAGGGCATCTAAATTCTCTCATCAAAAACATGATTACGATTGATTGTGCATACTAGCCCTTTTCAATCCTTCCGATTTAAGTTCACACATGAGTTCACAGTGATCTTGGTGAAGCCTGTGGATAGAGCCAGGCTAGGAAATGTTGACCGCAGGGAGCTGATCGTTATAATGCAATCGAGCGTACAATACAAACAGGTGCGTTGAAAAACTTGAACGAACCGGGGTATGAATAATTTACCAGAGAATAATAATCATGTTTTCATAACATTACGTTTACTCATGCCACACCATAGTGTGACCAGTGTTGAAGACAATAACGTGCCAGTAGTAATGCGAAAAGGTGTTTGGGAAATAACCAAAACCTTGTTTCTGGTATTGTTTTCTTATAATTTTCGATGAGCATAATATTTTGCTTCCTCACATAACGAATTTTGGGTCTGATTAAAGGAAGCAATGTGCATCATTTAAAAATCATACTTTTTAAAAATAACTTCCTCACTAGAAAAATGGGGAAAACAAACAATAGAAGAAATACACAATACAAACAAGAACAACAACAACCCAAGCTAGTTCTGTGACAATCACTTGTACTAAAATACAAATTTCATGCACATATACTTGCATAACTAATATCCAAATATCAGGTACAGTAAAAACTTTATGGGTATATTCAGAAGAAAATGACAGGTCCAATCTAACTTAGATCAATGATTGTTGAAACAATAAACAAAACCAAAAAAAACTAACAAACAGAAAAACAAACAAACAAACAAACACCCCAACAAACAAACAAGCAGACAGGACAGACAGACAGACATACATACAGATATGCTTAGGAGAGCTACATTGTGGGCTTTCCACAGGTGTTGTCTATGACCCCTTTTCTTTAATCTTTCCTGTTAAAAACATTGTGGGCACAGCCCCACATTGTAAAAAAAACCCACAACTACACATCCTACCTAAAACTCACACCACAACGTATCTCTCGTCCGCCCAGACAGACAAACAAACAAACAGACAAACACCCCAACACCCCAACACCCCAACAAACAAACAAACAAACACCCCAACAAACAAAAAACCCAAAAAACAAAAAAACAAACAAACAAACAAATAAATAAACTTACCGAGCTGTCTACACACCACATCGGCGTCGCTTTTGTCCCATTCATCATTGCACACTGTGCCCCACTTGCCATTGACGTACACCTGTAGGAATCCCTGCAACCCGTTGGCCCCTCCCGTCAACTTCACTGAGCCTTCCTCGACGGCTGTAAAAAAAACCATATCAAACAAATATATGTTAAAACTAAGCATTAAGGCAAACCACAAGAACAACCTGCTAATTTACCGCGACACATCAGTGACAAGATTGTTCCCTTAATGATACAAGTATTAAATTTGGCACACGTTCAAAGTTTGTAATGAGAAAGATATTTGGCGATAGGGCCTTTTTGCAGACTATGTGTTCGATTTAAAACAAACAATTGCAAAATTTGAACAATGTTTGTTTTTCTACGTATATTTCTTTTTACAAATTTGCAATGGACCTATAGCCAAATATCTTTTACATGGCATCGTTTGACGGTGTGCCACCTTCCATGCTAGTTGCACTACCACGGGCGCAATTCCCCCAAATATTCCCCTATCTACCCCACTAAGTAGCAGAAAATTGGGTCAGTTTCAGATTTCGGGTAAGAACTGACCCTGGGTCAGACCTCCGTGACCTGAAAATCCGGGATAATTTTGACCTGGGAGTTTTAGAGTGCACTCACATTCTTATTTTTGTTCATGGAAACTTGTATATGGAAGGTTAGAGTTCAACCAGGACCGCCATCTAAATGTTTCAAATTTGGCAGGCTCAACATAGCTGCACAAAACAAAGTCAACATTATCGCTGCGATAACCACATCCGGGTGTAACCAGTTAACATAAACCATATCACATTAATATCATATAAGATATCACAGGAAAAACATCACCATGTGAAATATCAATCATGCGTTTGCAAAAGTCGTTAAAGAACAATCAAACGAGCAAAATATCCGCATTATTACTCGCTTGGGCACACTTAAATTCTTCTCCACCGGAGGAATTACACGACTCGCCAGGCACACGTGGTTAAGCGATGGTATCAATTTCGCAAATGGATTTCACGAATGCGTTGAAGCTCGAGATCACATAGAGCTTAAGTAGAATTGCAGATTGCAATTATATTAAACCGATATGTATTGCTAGGTTTTGATATAAAACGATGACACCCTCTCTGCTCACCATAGAGCCACAAAACCTGGATTTCAAGCATTTGTTTTCAACTGCAAGTAATGTGCAAATCTGCGAACGTTTATAATTTTCATCTTAACCTATGTTGTGCTCAATCTTTATACGTGAAGCACTCAGAAGTTTGAGAGATTTCGAATCATAATTTCTTGTGCAAATGTAGATATCTTGTTTACTTCAAATCGGTACAGTCTACAAACTTCCGGGTCAGAGGTTACCAGGATCATGGGTCCCGTGAGGCCGGACCCACTTCTGGAATCTGTGTCAAAATGACCTCAAAATAGTTTGAAATGGCACATAAGTCGGGCTTAAATTACATTTTCGGGTCAGCTTTACCCAGAAATGGCCCCTTGAGACCAGGAATACGGGTAAATTCTGACCAGGGAGTTTGGAGAATGCAAAACTAACAAGTATCCGCACTTCAACCAAAACCAATTTTTTAAATTACTTTTTTATATATATTTTTCGAATTTTGTTTTTTATATGCAATTATTGTCAATCGGTCATAGAAATAAAATCCGATTCATATCAGATGTTAATGTGTGGGTTTTTTTTATAGGGTGGGACGAGTGTAGCAGGTTTAAATTACTAATGGCAAACTAATCCGCACGATGTCTGTCGTATAAATCTCCACTTTGTATGCACAGATTGAGTAAAGTCAAAACATAGTGATCTTAAAAACATGTGGATTTTTGTGTTCCGCGATCAAAACTCGATTTGTCATTAACATTCAACGCGATGTTCCGTTTGTAGATAATGTAATAAGTCTCCTCCCTTTACAGTGGTAGACAAGGAATCCGAAGTAAATGACGGTATTATATGAAAACGGAGGCAAATAGTGTTAGGTTCTAAGGAAGAAGTAATTTGAAAGTGTAAGCATGGCCGTATCAACCGTTTCTAGAACAGCACATTTTCAATAAAATAATGCGTGTCTTGGCCGAGCGACTTAGAGCACCGGACTCAAGTTCTGGTGTGTCTGATCGGGAGAGTGTGGGTTCGCGTCCCATGCATGGCACTCGATTCGTGAAGAAAGGTTGTTCATAAAGTTTTTCAGATACAAAATGAGACAAACTTCCACCAATCATCTTAATATTGCCGAGCAGAATTTGAAACTTTACATGGCGGGGAAAAAACGGGTTGATTGATTCAAATAGCTGTAGCGTATGCAAAATAATTTTGTCAATGATGTTGCAGCTTATAATGCTTATAACGCAGGGTGAACAAGGTGTAAGGCCCTCTCGAAATCACGGCCTCGGGTTACGCTCTGTCTGCTTCTGTTTAAAGCCGCATACCGAACACCGCAGAGCCTACGTCGAAAAAGCCATGATTTCCAAAAGAGCACATACGGTGATACTATAAATAAAGGCTGCCAGGGAAATAGTCAGGCTCCTTTTAAAAAGGGTCACTCCACGATTGTATTTGTGTTCCGTGAACCAGGCAGAAGCGACTTCAGGGTATCAAATAAGGTGATTCGCTTAACGGTTGATCAACAATTTCTGCATCACTCACGAACCATATCCTGACGGTCAATTGACATTCAACGGAATAAATCATTACGGGACTATACTGGTGCATATGTTCATACATATTTAAAGGCCAATGCAGTTCTTGCCGGTGAGGGAGGCATTTCTCTTTCGTTGATTCACCTTTCACGTATAACCCAATTACGGTGAACCCTCTTATCGTGGTAGTAGGCCTGACACATCTTTCCCTGTAATACCTTGCATGGCTGGAGGGCAAGTGTGTCATTATTAGGTTCCTTATAAGATGTCGCCATGTTGTGCATCGCAGTGATCAGAGAAGGAGGTTTGAACGTGCACGGAACATGCCATTCTTGGATGCTGCATCTCTCTATTTTTGGTGAAGGGTGCTCAGGTTACACGAAGTAAAGATTCTCACATAAGAAAAAAGAGTGACGTAAAAAAACAAAACCAGAAAAAGCAGGTACTATGGTCCCTGAGTATCCGTAGAGCCGTTTACGGGTAAGGTTTTCCCAAACCCCGGCTTAAGTTCCGGTTCCGGTCCCGCTTCCCGCCCTGGTCCCAGCTCCGGCTCCGGGATTCGTTTGATGTTGAAACACAGGGCGTAATATCCATTACTGGAGCCGGGTCCTGTGCTTAGGTTTGAAAAAGGCCCCATAACTGTACTAAACTTTAATGAAGAGGAATATATTTCAATAAAACAAAATTCCACGTTTATCTTTCTCCCTCCGTGTTTACATGCAGAAAGTTTTATTTTGTGTGCATTGGCAACTCCAAATCAGGAGAAAGTTAAGTATTTAAATGTTTTTTGACAAAGTTGTCACTTGGTATTTAGTTGTTTAATGATCAAAAGGTTACCAGCGGGAAGCTCGCATCAAATAACACGACTGGCTTGACTTTTCCGACCTGACATTGTGCCGTTTACTTGCTATATTTTGTATGAATAAAGCGAAACAAAAAAGATGGAAATGGTTTCAACTTTCTTATTCATGTTGAGTATTTCGCCAGCTGAAATAAACAATTGATCCAGAGACGTCACGGGGGCACAGGTGTATCTACAACGGTAGAATGGAAATACAATCCAACCTTTACACTTGGTGAAATCAGAAGTTGTAATTTGACCGATTTTCAATAAAAAACCGGGGGGGGGGGGATTCCAGACTACGGAATCTGAGGATGGCTTGGGATTTTTACATTGAATGCAAATGAAACGATTTTAAAGCCAGTGTCGTCGTTTGATTTTTGTCTGATTTTGCTGGTTTATAGGCAAAACTATAAGAACGATCACTTAAAAAGCACCTGTGAAAGTTTCAGCTGAATTCAGTGTCTACTTGCTGGAAAAAACAGCAAAAAAACTGTCACGACATTTTCACTTGAACTTCGAATCAATGCACCTTTAACGAGGTGACAGCGGGTACCAACTGCATCTCTGGCCGCAGCATTTGCGAACGGACACCAACCCTCAGAAATCTGAGAAACCACTCATGGACGAATCGTTTCTCAGATTCATATGGTTTTTTTTATTATTTCTAATTTACGGAGACGATTCGGACAAAATAATTTCGCAGGATGCTTACTAAGATTACCATCTTTATAACAAGTAGGCTCTTTGTCGAGAATGTACTTTTAATGGATTACAACGAAGAAGTGTTGAATGTACTTGGGGTTTAAGACGCCCTCATCTTAAAAAAACGGGGGCTTTCATAAAACATCTTTGAAGGGAGCTCTGAAATACATTTTACTTTCAGCGGGTGTGGGGGTGGGGCTTAAGGATGGGGGCACACGTAAATACAAAATTAAGAAACAATTCAGAGCAGCTGGTTTTTGGTCTGTGCCAACCCCATTTCAATGCCTAAAACACTCCTTTTTTTGGTAACAACAGAAAAAAAGAAATATGTTCGATTTTGTTTATTTATGAAAGTTAATTTCTTTAACAAAGAGAAATATTTTCATTATTTACTCTTTCATAACACAATGGCAGCTTTAAGGAAATTCGGAATTCTTTAAAAATGTTAACCCATTGTGCAATGGGATCACGGACGTATAGGAAGGTGCAGACATGTTAAACAAGTTTTCTTACCAACTGGGCAGCAATTGCTACGTGTATGTTATCAGCGTGGCTCATTACCAAGGCTAAAAATATTCCTATTTTAAAATGCAGCAAGTTAAACAGCGTGGCTCACAGCGTGCAGCGCACGGGCGATTGCGCACACATAGCCGGTCCATCACCGTCACTCCGTCAAAACGAATTGAATGAGACTATACACACGCCATTGACTGCGGGTTATGATTCAACCTCGTTGCACAGCGGGAATAAATTAATATGGTTAGGGGATTTCTCTCGACGGGAATGAGTTCAATTTGAGATGGAAACGGACTTAAACGACGCTCCTTCGGTGTGTTCGTGTTGTCTCCAAGTCGAAGGAACTCACATGGGCACAATTTCAAAGAGCTGCTTAAGCACAAAAAGTGGCTAAGCACAACAAAATTATGCTTACCAGAATAAGGTTACCAGCTAAAATACAATTATGTCACATGTACCATCTGGGACTGGTATCCTGCTGCTTTTTGTTAAGCACAATTTTTGTAAGCATTGTTATCTACTTAAGCAGCTCTATAGCATTAAGCTCTGGTCTTACCAATTTCATAAAACCTGTAAGCAGACGTGTTCTGCTTACGGAGCGGAACTACAAAGCAAAAGGGCACGCTAGCTTGCTTGCATACAGTTCTTGTAACAAGATGAGTGACGCAACAGTGCAAAATCATTCTGAACGCGCATACGCGCTGTCAAATCTTCCAGATCATTTAGAAAATACACTTTGCTTACGCATTTATTTTTATCCGCGATAGTAAGCACAACAAATTCCTTCCCAATAACAGCTTTATGGAAAAGGGCCAAGTCGTTTAGACTAAACGATTTCTCGTATAAAAAAAAATACTTTACAGACATAACATAGTATGCCGACATGAAACAAAATGTACTTCCAAGTTACTAGAAAATAACTAGATTGACTGAAAGTACATAAATATTCCCATATGTACTATTTCGGTGATAATTTTTTATATTAACCCCTATTAACCCCCCCAAAAATTCCGAAAAATACAACAATTACCAATTGTAGTTTCCCTTTAATAGTACAATCGATCATTAACCACTTTGGTCGTTCAGAAATGAAGATTAGGTGACAGAAGTTGTAACGAATTTTTGCTCATAATAACAATATCATTCCTGGTCATAAAATGAAACCGACTGTCTTATAGAATCACTACACATTCTTGAAAATTAGATCAGAATGCTGAAAAAACACAAAATGCTACCAGTGCACCACAGAATCAGCGCATATAAACTTGGGGAGATAATTGCATCTCGGTGCGAGATGAATATCGGCAAATATGGTCATACATGAGTGAATCAACTTTAGCTGCAGCCTTTTACTTGCTTTCCTGTTCCACTGAGTAGGGTATATGACCTCAAATAAAAACCTTCTGATGATTTTAACAGAAAAACAATAAATATGTTAAAATGATCACTATACAAATGTTGACTACGTTTTGCAGACAACTGTTTTTATCGTTTATAACGTTTTGGGGAAACGGTATTTCCTTTTCGATTTTAAACTTTCGTCTCCCAGTCTAGACCTATTTGCATACCAGCAGAGTGGACTATGCTTTCCATTTAAAGAATCGAGCCATTTCTGATCTGATCGCTTTATAAGACCGTGACTTTTGCGGTTGGTAAAATTTTCAAATATGAAGTACGCATATTTATGTGTGACCATATAGCTGAGACGAAGTTATTAATTCGCAATTGGTTTTATATTCCAAATTCGGAAGCATCAATTCCCAACCGACTTGACCTTGACTTAACTCATGAAAACTATTCCCCTCTTGTACAGAAGTAACCTCCTTCCCCTAAAACCATCAAAAGAATTCTGAGTTTTACATAACACGATGACTACACAATAATGGGGGGGTACACCATGTCAGATATTATCGATAAACCTTTTGCGCATGACTTCATTTGAGTAGGAGGCCTTCGGCTAGAGGTAAACAAAACGTTGCTCATTTGCCAATCCTGTGCGCCGTGTGTACTGCTGCGCGTTTTCCTTGTGTCGCCACCGTTTTGCCCTTAAGATGGCGGCGCAATGGCGTGACGACGTCACTGCATAAGGTATTAATAAATGTTATTCACTGCAGAATGAACTTAATATGTGGCATGTCGTGGCCGAGCGGTTATAGAGCAACAGATTCAAGCTCTTGTGTTTCTGTGGGTTCGAATCCCGGTCGTGGCACCAGTGTCCTTGAGCAAAACGTTACCATAATTGCTTTGACATTCGGACGGGATATTAACCCATAGGTCCTGTGTATACTAGGATTGGTAGTTCACGTAAAGGAAGCCATAACACTTATCGTGGAAGAGTAGGGGTTAACCTAGGTATTGCTGGTCCACATACAGTGATCGAATTCACTTATGAGGCATCATTGGTTTCATTACAAGAAATATAACATACTATTTGTAATAGTCATGACAAACTCGAGATGTTTAGTTACATCTATGCCACCCACACGGCACTGATTCTCAATAACCATGAGCCACGACCATCAATGTCATTACGTGATTAAACACACCATGTGCTCCATGACATTTTGAGTAGGCCTGCTGTATGTTATTACATGCTTCACTTGAATGCGTTAACTATGAAAATGCACATAGTAGATGTAAAGGCCGATCGAACACATGATCTATGTGCCGAAACATTCTGCAATAATGACAGGCAGGTGTATTCAAGGAATGTGTATCTCATTAAATAAGTTGTATTTCGGTAAAGCGCACCGGACCCACGTTCTTGAGTTCTTGAGTGTGGGCTCGAGTCCCGCTGTGTGCATTTGTGTCCTTAAAGGTAAGGTCATAGATTGGCTTCTATCAACGTAATATTGATTTGGAGGCCAGATAATCAATAAAGGTACAGCATAAATCACACGTGAAAGTTTCAGCCGAATACAGTGTCTGCTTGCTGAGAAAACAGCAAGAAACTGTCTCTGTATTTTCATCAAGAACGTCCGATCCGTACGCGTTTACCGAGGTGATGACAACGGGTACCAACCGTATCGCTGGATGCAGCATTCGCAAACGGATACCACATTATTATGGACAATTGTGATTCTGTTTTATAGCAGATTGGGAATCCGTAATAACGGATTGAGATGTGCTGTTTTTCGCTAGAAATGGGCTTTCGTATGAATGTACTATTCCCAAACCCACTTGATGTGTCATACCTATAGAATATCATCATGGACATAAAGATATGACTCATGGCATATTAGCAATGCAGTATACAGCACTGCTTAAAAACAAGTCGAGACACGAGCCGTTTAATAATTTGAACACTGCAGCACAACAATATAAATTACAGAATAAAACAATAATTGGGTTTGATCTTTATGTTGGAGCATGCGCAGGTACAAGACTGATGACAGACTGCCAGAGGTTAATTGAAAGTTATCTATCGTCTACTGTGTTAATAAATATGTGTTTTGTTTTTATCTGAAGACAAGTAAGTTAGATATTTCCCGACATGAAGCATGTGTATTTTTAGTAACCAAATCGCCATAAAAAAAATAAAAAGAAGATGAGACAACACTGGTACGGGACTTTTGAAGTCTACATAAAATAGATTCGTCAGTAACTCGAAGTACGCGTTGATTTAATACACGTGTAGGCTATTATGTGGAGCTAATGCACAGTCTAACTGTGGACTAATCAAGTACACGCATAATGGAAAAAAATAAATAAACAAATAAATGAGCATATTGGCTGTGTTATTAAAATGGACGTATGGTGCAATTTATGTAGACAGTCACAAAACAATCATCCAATTGTGTCACAGACAGATTGGATCCATTTTGATATGACTTCATTCTGCCTTAATTAACGTGGACAAGGCAAAACAAAACGTCTGGAGTCCATGTGTGCGTGTCGAACAACATTGTCATTATGGATAAATCTTCATTTAGATAGAGAGACATGCTAGAGAGACAATTGGTACGGGCACGAATTGACTCACGGACTCTGTACCGTACAGCGACAACAACCATTAAATCACCTTGTCACAACGAAAAAAAAGGTGCTTCAGAAAGTGTCTACATCAAGCAAAAGCGGTGACTGTTCTTTGTTCCGACACCCGTAATGTTCCGATTACTCCTTTACAAGCTAAGATTAGAGTTGATGTGGGAAAATAGGGGTGTGGGAATATAGGGTTGTCGGGACATAAGGGTGTTGTTGCATAGGTGGGTAACCAACCATTTGTGGGTTCGATTTGACAAATGTCAGGTACAGTGGACATGCTTAGTCACAACCTTTCCGCTGAAATTTGAATTTCTGATTTATACCGACACAGTTGCTTTGTCACAAGGTTCGGGGCAAGCTTTTGCGTATGTTACTTAACAGACAGCGAACACCCATTGAACACATTTCTGAATGAATGTGTATGGCACAATGGTACCAGGGTTTGAGTCTGAGGAATTCAAACTTAAGCGGTATCTTGTGACTTGTATCAGACATTAATCAAATCTGACTTGCCAAAGAATGGCTCATTCATCCAAGGTTCACAAACACGTTTTACAGGTCTTGGAGGGGGCGGGGCGCGGGAGCGGGTGCAACACCAGCTTTGCTGTTGAGTGCAATCATTGCTAAGTCAATGCCAAAACACAGTCAATAACAAGCAGCCAGTGAACTTGTCTTCACGACTTATCATGGACAGTTTCAGCTGGTAATCAAACAGCAATGTAACTTCATATCTCTTCGTTGAGCATTCCTGTCAACGGGGTGCACGTTAATCAATATTGACTGAGCATGCGCAAGGCTTCGTTGACTGTTTTTGAACACACAACTGGTTTGCCAACCAAAGGTTTGAGGGTCAGTGATTTTAGGGATTGTTTAAATATTGTGTTAAAATATGGGTTGTTTACTACCAACTCGGATAGTTTCGGTTAAACTCGTCTCCGAAAGAGTGTCACTCTTTTGCTCGCAGAAGCTTATTATTATTATTTTTTTTAATGTGTAATTATTGTTGTTAGTAGAAGCAGTATTTTCAAAACATTTTAAAACTATTTTAGTATCAATGGTTGATAAATAGAGACCCTATTTAGCGTGTTGCATCCTTGCCACCCTGCCGTGTTTTTGCCCCGATTGTCCGGGGTGTACATGACACGCGTCTGAATCCCCTGCTGATCTCCCTCTTATCTACACTATGGTGCTCCTCCCACGAATCGTATCAGAAGGCAATTCCGAAATGAATCATCCTCTACGATCTGAGAATAATTTGATAATCTGATATTATGCTACGGTTACGGCACGGGGCGCAGTGTCCAGCCATCATCGCGGTATTAATACGGGGGCATACGGGGACAAGTAGCCCCCGGGGTTTTTGGTGAGTTCGCTCCCGTCTGTCCGACAGCTGCTACCGGAAGGTCTTTCACCACGTGGTTGGGACCTTTGAGGTTGAACCGTGTGTTTGACACGGACAGGCTGCCGGCTAAGACACCCCTCAAAACGAAGGCACTAATATTTCAAGGCTTCGTCTCAATGATGTAGACAATTGTAACATGTGACATCAGTGATGTCACATGACATGTTTTTACAAAAGAGCTACAGAAGATGGTTTGCCTGCAGGCACAATTTGTACACAGCTCAGTTGCGTAACTATACATCATTCGGTGGGGATGGAGGGTGGGGGGGGCGCAAGCTGGGGCAAATACATAATTTGGGCGGGGGCTATTAGTATCAAACCATTCATTGGAACATTTAAACATATTTTTGGGGGAGCAAGGGTTCTGAGAGGGGGGGGGGGGCTTTAGCCCTATGCCACCCCACAGCTCGTTGAAAGGAAACATAAAACCTTATATATAGTGCAAGGAACGCTTGTCAACAATCCTTGATGAAAAGGGACACATCTCAAAGCAAGTTCAGCTGTTATTTTGTCTTTACAATACTTCTTTTTTGTGTTGAAAATAAAATGCAAAAAACTTGCTTAGTATCTTGCCTGCCAGAAAATGCCACGGAACGCACAAGATCACTCGCTTAATTATGTAAACAAAGTCACGTGGTCTAAAACCTCGTTGTTTAAAATTGGTCTTTGACAATTGTTTTCCCGTACAAAATGGCGTGAATGTTACTTTTCTTCACACAATAAAATTTGTTTCGTTTGTGTTCTTTTTGTTATTTGGAAAAGCAAGGAGTTTACTAACAGTAAACTAAGATGATTGGATCTTTTTGAAGTTTACATCTACAGGGCTTTAATTATGGTAAAGTATCTTGCAATGGATACAAGTGTGACAAGTGCGAACCCACACTCTGCTGATCAGAATCGCCACATTAACAATTACAGCCATACTGATTATAATGGGTGTGGCAATCACGGGTACAACAACCCACGGTAAAAACAAAAAAAAATAAAAAAAATAAAACGATTCACATTTTACGTTGTATGAATTGGCAGTATGGTTGCTATACAATTATAATCGTAAAAAAAATTATAGTACCGACTACAAAAAACGACTACACTGTGTGCATAATGTATGCCCTTTTTCCATGTATAGCTGGCTGGCTATAAGTAAACGCGTCCCTGTCAAATTAAAATGGCTTAAAATTAATCCGCCAGTTGTCGCACGCGCCTCGACGTAAACGGGAATTCAAAAGTACACCACTGGTTTTTGGCCATAGACTAATTCCATTCAAGAATTTTTAATAAAGAAACCGTAAAATTTATCTGCGAAAATTTCAGTCAAATTCAGTCGTCACTTTTGTATGTGTGTATTTTTTTGCACACGTCCACGTGTTTTGATTCAGACATAATGTAATTGAAGAGGATGGGGTCTTCAACTTTACAGCGATCTTCTTTACCTTGATAGTATTTTAGACGGACATAATTTCTTGGATGGGTTGGTAGGAGTCGGAACTTTATCAAATGATTGAGCTTTCAAATTAAATGTTTTTGACATTCCTATCTATCCAGACAGACCCACTTTGTCCTTAACATTACAAATTATACCGAAAACCAGTCCAAAGTCCAATTTAATGCGGCTTGTAACCATCGCTCTACTCAAAAGATAACAACGGCGACAGTTAGACCGACCGCCTCCTGAACTTTTCATTCTGTTTAGCATAATGCACTTATAAAGATAAATGCTGTATCGATGTAGATGCTCACACACCATCTCTGTCCAATAGTGCGTCAAAACAGTCACGAAGTGCAACAATTCAATTTTATCCATTCACTATCCATCAAAGCGAAAACATGCTATTAGATATAAAGAGCTGCGAATCGCCCTCCATCTGCCTCTTTTACATCCTGGAACGAGAGTGGGCAGGGTGAGTGCATTCGTGAAGGAGGAGGCAAGACTAAAGAGCAGTACAGAGATGACGCAACACAGGGGAAAAGGTGAATCATTCTCCGGAGTGTATAATTATGATAATCAGCCAGGATTTTCAACATGGCCAGTACATTATGGTAAATGACAAAAACTACAAGATTAGTAATTGTTTGAACAAATGAAGTAAGTTAAATCTCATTCTGAAATCTCACTGATTATAGAACGTTTACACCAGTACCAACCACCAAGAGAAATTTCTAGGTCTGATATATTGTCAAAGTCGAATAGATAGCCTTTGAACCCAAGTAACCGTTGCCTATTTCGATTGCCGCGACAGAAATAAGCACGTAGGCCTGATATGAACCCGTGTACAAAATAGTGTTTCAACTTAACTGAGAGCATCTATCTCATGTAATATTATGGTTAGATATTAAAAACAAGAAAGTATTATTAACAATAAAAATTCAAATTAACCAAAAACATTGTATTTAACGAGAGGCGATAACAATTATTTCATCTAAATAACAATAAACGAATAATTATAAGCAAATTGCACTCACTATAAAAGAACCTAATTTGCTTCAACGACAATTTTTTCACCTGCAATTTTGAAATGCAATTAACTAATTGTGTTCTCAGTCAGACATAATTGATTTATTGAATCTTGAAGCATGAGCGTCTCTTACCGTAATTGTGATTACGTAATAATCATTGGATAACAAGGAGACGAGATCATGTCCAGCTTTTGTGGGACAACAACAGTTACTCAAAATGATGACCGTCAGTCCATAAACCGTTGGCTCAGAGCAGATAGGACTTACACGACCAAGAAAGACCAAGTCGGCTCAGAGCAGATAGGACTTCTAAGACCTAGAAAGACCCATTCGGCTCAGAATGTATCCTTATACAATCCTAGCATCAAATACATAGTTAGACACAAATAATTAAAACCGCAGTAACTTTTTCTGAGCAGCGCCAAAATAAAGGGTTTCCAAATACATGCACCCCTTTAAAACACCGTTGTAATTTAAGATCGACATAAAATTTTTTTTTAAAAAAGTACACTCCTGAGCTAAAGTAAGTTTTTATTTTAGCTCTTTCTACATGAAACAGTTAAATATTTAATTTGTCAAAAGCAAAACTATCTTCGATCTATCATTGTTAATTGGTCTCCTGATACTGATGCTTCTGCCATTGCTCCGTTAGAAATGAAGGGAAGACGTCATAAATAATCAAAACAACGCCAGGTTATACATTTTAATATTTAAAGGGAGATTGTACACCTTTGGTAATTGCTCCCAAAATTAATGGTCATATAAAAACTAACTTGATACGAAGCACTGCAGCTGTTGATAATGAATAACTTGTTGAGAAACGATTCCCTTCAAAGGAATGTGGCGTTAGAGAGAGAAAGGAATTCAAATTCATCTCAATCCGAGAAACGTTTCTGCATGATACGTTTCTGAGATTGTGTTTTCCAATTACTGATTATTCTTCCTGCATGGACATCCGCTCCAGATCTTCGACGATTGTTTACCACCTTTTCAAATGAAATTTTCACAGGTTAGTTTAATTGTATATATCTACATTTATATAGCCTTAAGACAGTCAAGCGGTCTACTTTGCCTTCAAAGGGGGAAAGGTAACTTTTGTTTAATGAAAGATGCAACAACTATCTGATGCCAAAGGATCAACAAAACCAAACCACAGTATTTTGGCAATGTCTCGAGAAGAGAAGGAGATCATCTGGAGAAGATTATTGTTCAAGGAAATGTTGAAGGAAGCCGTTCACGTGGCAGACAGAAACTCCCCTGGACCGATGTAATAAAGGAGCTGCCAGACATGTCACTGACCTCAGCCTACCGGTCAGCTTTGGGCAGGCAGAAGTGGAACTCCATCATCAAAAGTGTCACAATGAACCAGCCACGACTCTCAGGACTATACGACAATGTTGTTATGAATAGAAAGGAAACAACATCCAATTAAACCTCAATAAATTATAAAGCTTGGACAGACAGACATCTCCTGCCTCTGAACAAAGCTTTAGTTTCCCATAATTTTTTTTTTACGGATTATCAACAGAAAAAACCCTCATTGGGCCCTTAAATCCCAGTGAGGTATAATAAAACCTCTAGGCACCAGACAAGTCAAACCTCTGCAAATAAAAACAAAGCGAATATAGTCTTACAGTGGGACGAACCCAGCCTCAATTTCCTATAGCTGAACACACAACCACCGTATTGAGTTAGGGTTATTGCTTAGTGAGCGATGCTTCAATGTTATTATGCATGTATTGCCGTGGCTACTTGTGATGAAGAGTGTGGACTTTGACCACGGGCTTATTTCTTCTCCCTCTATATCATTTCAAAGAGGAGGCATATCACATTTTAATTGGAGAACGATGTACTTGCAGGGCCCTCTCAGCCACTAGACCGGGATTCATCATGAAATGTATATACATATATATATTATTTAATTATACATTTCGGGCTTTGCGGTACAACGAGTCAGAGACTGCACCAGGAATACTTCCTTTAAACTGAGAATTTAATTAAATTTTTGAAATCGATAAGAATTTTTTTAAAACTCTCTGCCATCTCCTTGACGCAGAATATACACAACTGTCTCCGTAAAGTTTGTATTGCTTAGTTAAAGATTTATGTTTTTTGTAAGAAAGTATTCGGTACTTATTGACTTTATATTTGTCTAAATTATTTGTTATTTATTCAAACTGTTTCAAGCCTCTTTGAAATGTTACATTTGTTGTAATTCAACATTTAGATAAAAACACTTTCACGAATTATTTAGATTTCCCCCCAAAACAATATTTTATTGTTTTATTTTATTTGTATTTGTATTTGTTTTGTTTTTTTGAGGGGGAGTGTCCAGGTTTAAAAAAATAAAATTTGGGGGCTCTTTTCAGCCCCCAAATTAATAAAGCATGTTAAAAAAAGAGGTTTTATCATGAGTGGTTTTACTTTGATCATTTTCAACTTATTAAGAAACAAAATGAATACAGAATACGTTTAATTTAACCTTTTCATTTGCTTATTGCCTTACTTACTTATTTACTTATCTGTCTATTTATTAATTTTTTTAAATAAACGTATTATACGGGCAAGCTTTCATCAAACTTCATGGCCAAAAGTTGGTCGAGAAACATAGATTATAGGTGACCGAATTTGTTGAAGTTTTCCAACAGGCTGTTTTGTACAGTGTCTTAAATGAAAACTAATAAACACGTTATTTAGGCTTCATAACAACAACCTTGATGGGCTTCAATACGAGTAAATTCATCCTAGTTTTACGAGCAAACTTTAATGAACATGGAGGGGGGTCCGGTCTAACGCGTACATCGTTGTTAAGCGAGATTTTCTCCTGTATGCATTTCAACACAAGTAGAATTCAAGAACAACTCCCATACAATAGTTCCCACTAAATATATTTCAATTTATTCGATGCCAGGTCAACTTGGCGAGACTACAATCATCATGAATCACATCGATCTCCATAGTAACAGTGACTAAAGATGGTTTGTCCATCCAGTTAGCTTGACACTCTACTCGTGTTCTACACTCTACTCGTGTTCTACACTCTACTCGTGTTCTATACGCTTCGGGCTTTGCTTTACATACCACGGCGAATTTTATCACCTTTGTCTGCTTCATTGCCTTGCGAAGTGAGGGGGCCTCTTCGTTCTACTCGGGAGGTTTTTGAATTAATGGCCTTCTTGATTTCTCAACAAAAGACCCCAATATAATACAGGTAACAAATTGTCTTGTAGTTTGTTACTCCGAGTACGGAGCAAACACAGTTCTGCATGATTTGCAAAGCAGCCTTTAGAAATAAAAACATTAAAAACTAATCATGTAAATGCCGGTTTGCTGTCAACAAAAAGCATACCTCTTTGTTTCATGAGCCGATACCGAGCACAAAACAGCCGTGATTTAAAAGTGTATACATTTTTGTTCGTGCCATGGACATCCGCACTTCATCTCATTTTGTGCCCTCTTTTCGATTACTGTTTTATGTAGTGTCATAGAACAGCCGTGTGATATACATGAAGTACATTGTTTGCAACGGTGAAGGCTAATTAACCCGGCCCTGCCTTTCATTGAGGGCTGCAAAACAAATTCATTATAAATTAAACCATCGCGTTTTATAACAAGTGCTTTTGCAATGTGTTGCTGGGGAAAGAAATCTCAGCGTGCTTGTGAGTGGGATTAATTTGATCGTACGAACAAAATTAATTTGTACATGTAGAGTAAACAAAAAATTAATTTGTTTCCTGTCGTCTTAGGAATATATAATTTTAAGCGTTACAAAACACGTTATCACAAAGTGCTGCAGACTACGATATGATTGTCACCGTGTTATGTCGTGTGCCCTGTACGCAGGAGTAACAGAAGAAATCTTGTTTCTCATGACATCACCTAGGACCAGACTATTTCTGTCCACACTCGCCTCGGTTTCATAATTGTAATTTTTATGGAAGATAAAACGAAATGATTTGACCATAATATTGTGACATTCAATATTTTTTGCTGTTTTATTGTTTTATTGTGGTTTTAACCTCGATTTGAATTTAAAGGATTTGTCAAATTATTTTAACAGATATTTTTCTGTACAAAAAAGAAAAAAAAATCCTTGTTAAAATATTTCCCCTCATACAAAGCATTCCCTATATATATACAACAAACTACATTCTCCTGTACCAAATAATGTGTTCGCTTTTACCAAAGATTATCTGTTCCGTACACTAGATAATATTTTCAAATATACCAAAGTATGAATTTTCATCGCAAGGGATGTTTTTCAATTCCATGTGCCTCGTCCTACATTATGTTACCGTCACATATAAACCGGCTATAAACTAACGCCATTTTGAGCCACGCTACCTGTTGATGCAGTCAACCCCGACGGCATTTTGGGTATGACGTGTCCACCATTGTTGACACCAAACCAATTACTATCTTAAGACGAAGGAAACTTCCGTGTTCCCCTCCCTAAAGCACCGAAAGCATCCGCCATGAACTCCGCCGGGAAACCATCATATTACACGGCGGAGGAGAGAGCCGAAATATCAGCCCGGAGCCTACGAAACTACGATAAAGACGAATGACGAAACGACAAAATCGAATGTTGATTAATAGCCACAAGAGAGTATTAAGTTATTTTTACAGCTTGTCTAGTTTGAATGTCCCCTGTTGAGTGATCCAAAGTCCATTATCCGTCAAGAAAATATAACGCGATTTTAAATTCAATTATAAATATGATAAACGGATACAGAAAATTAAGGCCAACTCCATTTTTAAATGTTGCTGCAACATTCATTGTTTCAATTTGTTGTGTGATTGTTATCTACACCGCAATATGATTTGTCCTCAAAACAGAAAGCAATTCTGAACTTGCTTTCCCTTTAAATGGAACACAGATTCACCGTGATTCAAAAAAGAGTCACCATGGCCAAGTAGTTAGACTACATGACTTGCAATCACAAGGCTGTAGGTTCGAATCCAGCCAAGCTAACCATTATGACTACACCATGAAGGGTGTTGTCGTCTAGTTACTAAATCACAATTATTTGTTGATTTGTGCAATTCACAGTCATAGACGTTAGACCCCATGTTTGTATGAGAGAGAGAGTTTGGCTATTGCCAGCTGGGCGTTTATATCCCCTTGTTGGAGCTTTGCCGAGTTCCATTGTTGAGAAGATCATCTAACAAAACTAGCAAAGGTGACATAGTTTAACCATGGAGCCATAAAAAGGGTTTAACCTATAAAGAAGACATGACAACAGGTGGACAGGCAGTACGATTTAGCTCATGCAATTGAGTCTGCACTATGGACGATGAGGAAGCCAAGAGACTAACCGAGTGGAACACTAGAAACGGAAAAAAGAAGCAGAGGAAGACTGGGGAGAAGATGGAGAGATGAGATCCAAACATACACGAACACGACAACTTGGACTAGAGTAGCAAGGAGGAGAGAATGGAAATTGCATGAGGAAGGCTTCATACAACTTTGGACGAACACAGCCTGATGATTATGATGATGACGATGATGATGATGATGATTATTATTATGAACCTAAGCCATGATCCAGACAACCACTTTCACATAACAGGGGACATTTCTCAACGGTTCTGCATATGACATCAACCCTCGCAGAGCATGGCCTCATCAGAAGCCAAGGCACTCGCCGATTTCAGGCCAATTTAACGGTCAATCAATAAATAAGCGGAGGGGTTTTCGGCACAACACGAGCCTTCAATTCCGCGAATGGCCTTTAGAGCTAAATGTCATGCAGCAAATCAAAGTGCAGCAAATGTTCTTTAGCAGATAATGTTTTATTAATAAAAACAACAACAACAACAACACCAACGACCAAAATGTTAAGTACACCTGTTTCATGATGGCTTTTGCTAATTCTGCTATTAAGCAACAGTTAAGATACATTCTGGTTGGCATTTAAAAAAAAACAACTTGCAGCTGGACCATGCCACGCGTCCTACTGGGGATGTCAATCAACAGGGGTCAGCGATTTGGTTAGAAGAGGGCAGGACTAAACTCCGCCGGGATCTTTTGGGTATGTCAACTGTCAATGGTAGATGCAACTGAATTATAAAGCATAATTAATTAAGGAAACTAATAAGTTTAAGGAATATGACCCTGGAGTTCTTGTTTATAATAATTATGTGGAAGATGCTTTCAATATCAGAAATGCCATGTGATGTTTGCGTTTGGTTTGATGGTGTGCTCGGTAATTTAAAGAAACCCGGAACTCGAAATAAGAACATTCTCGATTAGCCATGTAACCATCACACGGTTTCAATGTAACAAGAAAAATACTTGTGTGTATATCTGTGGCTGTTTCCGGCGGGTTTTCGCTTCGAAAGTATTGTAAAATAAAATATGTTAAGATGCATTGTTCGGTTAGGAGTTCCCTTCCTCCTTTGGAGTTCTATAGGATCGCTACACTGGAATTGTATACGAGCCCCGGACCGTGTTATACATGAGGTTTAGTATATTCCGGAGTACCTCGCGAGTGGCCTCCGAAACTCCTCGAGGGTGCCCCACACCGTCTCATCGTCTGATGGACCGGTCAGTGAGGTCACATCATCACCGCGGTACGAGGATGTTTACAATTTCCCCCATCTCACTGTATAACTCTGTCTTCATCCCGGAGTACCCAGCCGACTCTATACATTCCCTTTTCAAACATAAGACTTATAGACAAGTGTGTCACGATCGATCTCATTCATTATTCAAGAGATGGGTTTACGCGTGAAGATCTTTGGTGCCCTGGGAACGACTTGGTGCACAGGCTGTTGTGTAGAGCTGTAATGCTATGCAGAGTGGCTGTGCATTTATAATGACCGACATGTCTAACAGCGATCACAAATTTTATAAACTTGTTGTTCGATCAATGATTGCAAAATGTCAAGGTGACATGCAAGGTGAAGTAATTTGTACAAGAAAAATCGATGAAATTCAATCACGTGTTTGATCTTTGTTTAGAATAAACTTTCGTTGATCAATTAGCACAATTTTCAACGCGAAGCAAGGTACAGTGATTTGTGTTCAATAATCAGTTACAGACTTGATCATATTTCCGATCTTTGTTTAAAAATAACTGTCGTCGAAATTGAGATGGAGCAGGGAATACATTAGAGCTATGATGCAGGTAGGAATGGGTTTAGTCATCGACGAATGATGTTCCAAGCCCAATGAACCAACCGCGTCGCACCGGGTGTAGAACAAGTGCTATACAATCCGGGGAAGAAAATGAAAAGGTCAAAAAATTTGATAAAGTTCTAACAACTATCAGTGGCGTAACTAAATGGGGGGGGGGGGTATGGGAAGCACCCCCCGTGCCCCTCATTTGAAATCTAGACTTTTGAGATTACAAATTTACATGGTAAGATGTAACATTTTATAAGTGACAATTAATGCGACAATTTCGGGTTTAAAAAACTGTTATTTTCATTTACACGCAGACAATGTATTTGGGTTTACACTCACGTCAGATTATCTTATAACATATAGTAAAAGGGGGGTGTTAACGAGAAATACAGACATAAACCACGTTTTAATAGGGCAGTAGTGCCCTCCAAGAAAAAAAATAGTGCACCCCGTGTGCCCCCCTAATTTTTTATCCTCGTTTCAGCGCTGGTATTTATCAAGTTAAGACCAAAATGTGTCTGGTTTTGTAGTACAGCTTGCATATAGACTCACTATGTCCAGTTTGCTGTAAGTTGAAATAATCTACAATCATAAAATCAGCAATCATTGCTGAGCTGTATAACCGGTCTGAATGTGCGACCGGCATTTACACTGAAGTTCACGTAAAGGTCAATTATTTATTAAGACGACTGGTGGTGGAGACTACAGCGCTGGTAAACGTAATAAAGGACGTGCCACGTTTTGGTGCTTCGATCACTCTGCGGTACCAGTGAAGATGGCATTTATACAATTAACGCGTTTCCTTGCTCGCCATCTCGCATTGTGTTTATACACGTTACACACAGCCTTGACGTTTGTTTTAAGGTTGGAAGAGGCCCAGTTTCGATGTTGATTTAAGGACATTCATCTAACGAGTCCGGGTCTACCGAGCTCCACAGAAAAAATTGAGCTTCTCTGACGAGATAAACATCTCCTTGAAGACATTCTCCTTCAGGAGTAAGAAACTCCTCCTATATGAGATCCAATAATAATTGAATTTACGAGTGGGCATCTTTAACGTCATTGGTCTATGGAAGAGTCAATTATAAACCCATCCCATTCCATCATGCAAACAGCCTGTGAAGAATTTCACAAAATTAGGGGGCCCTGTTTGAATGTAAACAACAACAACAACAACAAACGGTTAGGTTTTTTTTGTGGACTTCTGTACTGGGCTTGTTTGGAATTGCGGTAACCAAAATAAGCAATGGTGATTATGCAATTATAGGCGAGTTTAACATAAATTCAGCAAAGGTTTTTTTGCCAGGAAGGATTGGTACTGGTATGAACTTTACAATTAAGTTTTAGGTTGAAGAAAGAAATGACTAGTGTGGGATTTGAACATGCGACCTCCGGATTACTGGTGCTCTATCAACAGAGCTATCTAGCCCTAATGTTGGCGGTCTCCCTATTTTGTCAATATCTTTGTTCGATTTGTCAATACCTTTATACTTATTGAGCCTTCAGACTGAAACCATTAGTAATTGTATTTCCTTTCGATGATAATAGCAAACTCAGCTGGTGGTGAGTTAAACACAGAGCGCATCTACATAACCCATTCAAGTTGTCATGCCTGGTTTGGCCACATTTTTAGAGAATGGAAATTGGCAGACTTCCAAAACGCATCCTGCTGGAAACTGTCAATTGGAAGAGCAGACCGGGTAGGCCAAGGGAGGGGTGGGAAAATGACGTCATTGCTAACAGCACCTCCTATACCCGGATTACCGAATAACGCACAAGAGGCAGGAGAGGCCGGGGAGAGAAAATTCGTAAAGCCACCGTCCTTCGGGACATGGTGCAAGATTGGCCGAATTACTAATCCTGAAATTTACTCTAACAAATAAGCTACTTATGTGAGTTATACTAGAGCCACTTGAGGGGCAGATGGATCCGAACCCCAACATGTTATATTGTGTCCCCTTTTCATACATCATTTGCCCCAAATAGAGAACATAATGTTCAAAATATAGTCACTAGCACAACTGGATTGATGATTGAGCCGTGACTGTTTTTAGCATAGTGATTCATTTATTATGTCAAGTTGGTTTGATTAATATCGTGTGTCGTAGCCGAAAGCTGAATTGGGATAACATTTTCAGGACAAAATGTATGGAACCATTGGTGGGACTCAACTAATTGGTTTCCCATTGTAAAGTGTGGCTCAATCGTAAAAAGGGCGGCAAAGATCGACAAATGACGACATACATAATACTATGTTTATATCATTTTGTCGTATAGCCTAAAGCTGAATTGTAGCATTTTTACGACAAAAAGTATGGAACCGTTTGTAAGATTAAACGATTTGGTTTCCATTGTAAAGTGTGGCTTCATCGTAAAAAGGGCGTCAAAGATCGACAATTGACGACATACATGTTAATACTGTACGTGCATACATATACTACAATCCCTCCGTATACGGTTGTAGTTTTGTTGTTGTTGAAATGTTCACATTGTGTCTTTGACGTGTTGCAAATAGTAACTGTTACAATCACAGTCGACATGAGAATGGATAACCAAGAACACCCCCATCTTCCCTTTCATGTCATTATTGGAGACAATTTCAACCCGTTTTCAATCCGGTACGGCAAAGTTAATTAGTCTTGGAGGATGAAGCCAACGGCTGTTTCAAAGCTCTAAATCTATACAAGAGACTAAATTAAGACATGCAACAGCTACAACTGCTGGAAGTATGGAAATAATATTATTTTAAGCTCCCAAGAGACAAGCGTTCTTACCACAAACATCAAAACAACTCCCTGAAACTAATCGAACATCGTCAAACCTTAACATTCAAATCCATCCAGACCTTTCGAATCGATGCTATACAAACAGCCGTCGGCACACCATTTCCGACCCACACCATTAGGCAGCGTAAAGAGTAAGTGCTTAGCCGCCATGCTCACCATATTGTCGCTCTGCCAGCAGACAGACCTCGTTTACTGCAAATCTACTTGATATATCGTGAGCTATCTGGTATTATAGTAGATAGAGTTAGACTATTCTGTGCAGTTTTCGGTGGCAGATAGGTAAATGCTATCTGCTTTAATTAATATCATTATATTATATATGTCCAGTACAGCATACACCTGTCAAAGTAGTAGAAATTAGTTGTATCATATAACAATTGAAACTGTCTCTATAATAACTTGCTCTGGGTACTTTTATTTATAATAATTTTGTATAAATGGCATTTAAAAAGAATATTTTATTTCACAGAAAAAAAAATGACTTCGTTAGAGTTGTTTTCTCGTTGTCGATACACGAGAGTCCAGTCGAACTCGAAAGTATAGCAATGCTCAGAATTGGGGGGTTAAACATTATTATTTGTTTAAGACACAATTTAATTTGTATTTGTTTATTTTATGATGAGACCCTTTTATGTATCACCGCATAAGGGTTTACAGGGTGCGGCCGCAGCACTTTCAGCAGCGACTGCCAGAAACAGTGTTTCTGGTGCGCTAGGGGCAAACCCCTTCTCTTTGCCGTATATGTTTTTATATATTTTTTAAATTTTACATACATTACATAACACAAGGGTCCAATGGCTTTACGTCCTATCCGAAGTATGAAGGAATAATGGTTAACTGCCTTGCTCTTAGGACACAAGTGTCAAGACCAAGACTCGAACCAACACTCCGCTGATCAAAACCACTAAAGCTTAGGTCCGGTGCGCTTGACCGCTCGGCAACAAAACGAGACACTTTTACCTCCATGGTCAAACCGATAACCAAAGAGGACCTGTTACTGTGGTTGACTGTGCACGCCTAAACCTTGGTATTACAAAGCAAGCGTGATAGTAACATTCCATGCTGAAATGGGTTGTTATAATCCAACACCATGGTGATGCCGAGTCCATAGATACCAATGATAGTCAATAAAGAACTTGAGTTCTTGGTAAAAATAAGGTTTCCATAAAATGAAAACGCACAAAGGTATGAAACCCAATAAATAAATAAAGAATTTAGTATCAATAATTACTATAATAATAACCAAACCATATAGTATGTTAATTAGCATATTCATATGTCTGAGTTCAAATACAATAAGTGGCTCATTAATTAATCAAACCGCATTTTCGCTCTGGTCGAGAAGATCAATGACAATGAAAACCTTGTTTTTAACATTTTGGAATGCTAAAAGATGGTTGCATTCGCACAAATTAAAATCATAATTCCCCAAACAGTGGAAAATTCAAGATACAAATTGTCCTGATTTTCCCTCATCGTCAAACAGCCCCATGTGCTACTCCCTCTCGGCACATAGACGGCCGCTTCCTGCTGACAATAATAATTAAAGAGGTGCTCCAAGGTCAAATTATTAAAGTTTTATGATCTACTCATTTTCCAATAAATAGAGCCCTCGTGAAAGTGTGAACAAAATTACAAGTCTCAAACCTCATTTCAAATGGTGTAAAATGCCATTTTATTTTACACTTTTTCAAAGCGAAATATGAAACATGATCGTCATCGGAGATTAGCAAATATAAATAATAAACAATAATGGGTTTGTACATTCCAGTGGTTGTGTGCCAGTCAAAAGGTCAAATTCAATGTCATTTTGTATTGATATCACCGCAATTCAGGAATGAACTAAGTTCTCTGTACAAAAATAAACAGACCATTTATTTGAAATTTGACGTCATCGAACGTTTTTAGATTTTGACCAAAATTGAATTTTGAAGAAAATATCCATCACTATCAAACATAGTGGTTTCTTACACCTTTTTAACCTGAGGTAGAAACTTGTAATTGAGTAGATCACAAAACTTAATTTTACATCAGAGCCCCTCTTTAAACCAATGTGACGCTTTATACGTTTTGCCAACTCCCATTTCGTTCCAGGTCAATTAAACCACTGCGATCGAGCTCGGTTTACCCTCTGCAAAAGTGCAATATCATTGTAAAACCAAAATGTACCTGCGTATATAGGTACGTGATTGCACTTTTTAAAATAACGCATTTTACGTATTAGGCAATTAATGTTGATGATATTAAAGCCCCACTTTGTGAGTAGAACGTATTTCAACATTCATCACATTTCAACAAAAAATAACTATTAAATTCTGCCAGTTCTTCATCAATAGCCAAACCATAATGATCGCTGCAAAAACGTATACTCATGCCCAATACGTATGAACGTCTCATTCATCACACATATAAATTACCTTTCAACCTACACTAATACATTATTTTTCCGTCTTCTTAAAAGCCATCCTTCAACTTAGGTTCCGGCTAGATACTTGAGCTCGATATTGACTGCATTTTTTCCCCTTTCCTCTTTTTATATTGCGCCTTCGCAAAGCACAAATAAAACACTTGTCTCGGTGTCTGTCACAAACGTGTGGATCCAACCTGTACATAGACAGCACGCGCTAAGTAACTGAATATATCCTGCCACGGCACTTGTTTATGTCTCTAGCGTTTTAGTCGTCGATGCACGTTAACCAGAGCTGAAACCTGCAGTCAGCAGTAATCTATCAACGTGTCGTTGCAAGTTTCCCTATAACCACTCGACTTTATAATGGATCCATGGCCCCCCTTTCCTTCTATTTAGGAGATGAAGCATTTAATATGTAATAAACCAGGAGAACTGACTGGGTAAATTTAAATCATACACTGAAAAAAAACTATGGTGTTAAAATTGACACCATGAATGTTGTCAGATATAGCTACCGAAAAAGGAATCGAATTCTAAACCGTAGAGTGTTAGGAGTCAATTTTAACACCCCATTTTCTTTTGCAGTGTACTGTATATTTACTCTTCCCAGATCTGTGAAACTTTCTTTTGGACGCGATGTATCGAAATGTCCTGCTATCATCAAGATTGAAAACATAATTCATTCAAAATTCAAGCAACAAATTTTTCAAAAGAAGAATTCTGGTCCACAAGTTCATTAGACCTTTCCTGCACATCGAATCAATTTCCCCAGCATCCCAAAAGAAGACAAAATGAAGACTTCGCCGTATATAGCTTTTTTCCATTCAATAATAACGTTCTTTACCCTTTTGATGGCTCTTGGCTTTAAACCGACAATACACAGAATCAATAGAGTCACGAACATTTCCTCTACCCTCCTTTTATTTTTAGTACAGCAGGTACATAAACGTCGCTTCAACAACTCTGTATGCATCACAACGAATTCCATTACAATGAGGGCGAGTCGTTCAACGTCATAGCCGTTTCCATGGTAACCCTTCATTTTAGATGTATTGTGAAACACAGATAAATCACTCTGTATTCATACAGCGGCGATGCTTTCCATGTAGTTCTTGTCCCTGCCATGTTATTCCTATTAAACGCAGCCAGAGGGGTGGGGCACGGGAAAATGTGACGAACCCCCCCCCTTAAGCAAGCCATCCAAAATGAAATCGTCAGTAAATAAATTTTCACGCTCGTTTTAAGTGACCTCAGGGTTTCGACGCTTTCACCCCCCCCCCCCCGCCCTCCTACCCCTGTTGGGTCTCCACTCAGCAGACTCATTATCTCAGACCCAAATGGCATTTATATTGTCTGCAACGATGACAACGCCATGTTCACTATCCACCATGGATAATGAGTTTGTATTCCTTCTTCGTCTCCCGCTAGTCCATGGTTTATAGCTTTTCATTTCATCCCGCATATCCATTAATAATATGATTCATAAAGCATTTATTCCAAGCTGCATATTTCATAAATTTTATGTGTCTGTTTATTTGTATTGCTTACATTATATTACCCCCTCCGCATTGTACATGTTTCGTGCCAGTATTGTGCACAGCAATCTTAATTTTGTTCAAATACTAATTATTCAGTGCCTTTCTCCATTAATACTTTTTAATCTGCCCTTTTATGTCAAAGTGCCGGGGAAAAATGTTTCTAGTTTAATGTTTCACCATATAAATGTATGGCAACGTCAATAATTATTATTATTGATTCATCGTGTAGGGTGTTTACAACATCGATAAGATTGAACAATATGTTCACAGATGTGCACATAACTTAATATATGGTATAAAGATAATCATGGTGGGAATACTTTGTTAATGTTTTCCCCTATATGTTTTTTTGCTTGCAAATGGTCATCAAAATTAAAAGGAAATAATGAAAGGAAGAAGACCCCCCCCCCCAAAAAAAACCCCCCAAAAAACAAAACAAAAAACAAACACCCTTGTTGCACAGAATCGTGTGCTTTCAGATGCATGAGCAAAAACTTCATGCCTGAAGCCTTTCTCAGATTCAAAATTGCTGGTGAAAATGTTTTTCTTCAAAACTACATTTCTTCAAAGGTGGTTGTTTCTAACGATGTTTTATAACATCATTTTTGGAGTAATTACCACAAGTTTACCTTCCCTTTAGGAAGGTCTGTTGTGGACATACGTGGTGCTCATTGTGCAGATGTTCTTCGTACCATTTTATTTTTTTACAATAATGTAGGTTTATACTTGTTTTTTTTATGTAAAATAAAGGTTTGTGGGTTAAATCTCTTTTGTTTACTGTTGAGATATTTGTTAGCACACTGCGATTGATTTTATGAACACCCAAAATGAAACATGCTTTCAGAAACGGCCTCCAAAATGTGTTGAAATCGAATGGCTTTCCACGGGAATGGATCGAACTGCACCGCAACATGTTTTTCTCTCAAAAATCAATAGGTATCAAACTGGTTCATGAGAAAAACTTCCCCTAGAACTCGGTTTCTTGTCATGAACAATGAGATCATAAGAATAACGTTCAGGTAAAATTTATCTTGTTCTACATCCCGAAAGCTGACTAACAGCAGAGAACTGAATTTTGTCAAAAAATGTAGATCATATATAGTGTGTCAGGGATGAGTGATCTGGTGCACCGAACTGAAGTTCTGATCTGTGTCATCAGAGTGTGGGATCGAATCCCGGCTGTGACAGTTGTGTTCTTGGGCAAGACACTTTGCTATAACTCCTTCTCATAAAATGGGTAATACGAGGGTAGAGAATGTTGATGTGAGTGATTGGTAACCCGTGCATCTATTTTGGCTGCCGGGGCTGCATACTCCTGAGGAGTTGAGATGGTTTCAGGAACAATGAAAAATAAGGCGCAATGAACAATTAGTGCAAGGTGCTTTGGTACAACGTTCAAAAGCGCCTAATAAGTGCCTGTTGTTATTATTCATATTAAACAAATATATATTAACGCTGTGTGTGTTTCATCTTCAATTGGTAGAAAATGCTTTAGTTTTTGCCAAATACTTTGTAAGGCATCTATATCATAACCTTAATCATCGTAACAACTGCAGAGTACTTTTCTTAGATGGTTAACCAATCACTTTAAGGCTCTTTCTACAGTGGGGTTATATTTTCTTGGGAACTGGAGGATTGAAATGAACTTTTGCTTAACACAGAAATTAACTATTCCTTTATGATTATGGTGTGTAAAAACAAGAAAATGAGCATGATCATTCTATATAAAAAAAAAATACATTTAATAAGGGCACTCTCCCTTGACTTCCCAGTCTATAAGCATTAATGTTAAAAACTACAGGAGTTTGATGATATTAGCTCCATCCACTACTCGATGTTTTGCCTTTCATTTATGGCAAGTTTCCTGAAAACGTACAGAGGATTTAATTTAATATTTCTTCCATAAACCAACGATGTACCACCCTTTAATTATAATCACAGTTATGATTCTTGGATACGTCTGGGAATAATCCACTCCTCCCCCCCAAAACCAGTCCGTTTACAGATGTTAGACCCATTTTCGAATCTGCAATAAACAAACGCTGCAATAACCGTGCACTTACAACATCGAGACATTCTTCATGTTGTGTTGATATGCCAGACGGCTGCACTGGAACGAGAGTCCCATGTTTTGAGTTGACAATTAGAATCTAATGGTATTACAGATGTCTTGTGATGTCTGTAATGTCATCAATGGGGTGTTGAACTTTCCCTTCAACCCACGCTGTCTTCAGCCATGGGAAGGTCAAACATTGCATCTTTATTTAAAGAGTGCATTCATAAATGCCTCGGATACTTGGTGATGTGGTTGATGGTGTAGATACGAGCGAGTCTTCTTGCGTGTTGTTGGACCATTGCTCTCATATGTGTTGTAATTCCGCCTTATGGAGACCGAGAACAAAACAAAAAATGGAAAACAAAAGGTCTCCATATCGGAATTTTAAAGACTAGGGTGCTCGACGTTGAAATGTGTGTACAAAGACTATGGGAGGATGTTAAGTATACAGGAACAATGAAATGGGCAAAACATGTCTCCACAGGGATGTATAAAATAGAATGTGTGCTATGCTTGTATGCGTGGGATGTGCTTATAATATTTGAAAACTTTAAAGATAAAACACTGAATTGGTAAACTCGACCAAAGGTGATTAAGCTCGATCGGAAAGCTCTTGTTATAAAGTTCACACCATGGACCAATCCCCGTCTGAAATGCTGTCACGGTCTCTAAGAAGAACCCCAAATCACAGATGCTTATTTCGATTGTCGCAACCGAATTAAGCCCTTTATGAACGTATTTGAAAAAATCCCAGACGGAACATAACACCGTAGTTTTCCTATAGTTCTACTGAAATCTGACGACCTATTTTAATTAACATTTCACAGATTGGTATTTTATATACATTTACACTACCTAAAACCGATGTTAAAATATCCCGAATCCTTCTATATTCAATTGCAAACAGTGGAGGATTCAGAAGGACTGAGGGCCAGTAGGCCCAAATAACAATTGTTCATTACTGAGGTCAGGCATACCAATCATATCTCAAGTCCAAAGATTTTGGTGCGGAGTGATACGGGAGAAGAGGATTGAATGAATTCGGCCACATGCTGGCCAAACTGCCTATTAAATTTTGTCTGTAATTCAACTCCCTACTGTGGGCATTTTTTACTTGTGATTGCAAGTACTGTAAAATTTTTACAACAACTATGAACTTTTTTTAGTTAAAACGTTGCTTACATTAAACATTTATTGTAAACAACTTCTCCTGCTCCGCAATAAAATGTCAACAAACTTACAAAAATGTCGCACACATCGATTCTATCTTTAGCAAAACAACAACTTCATTTCTCATGGATGTTTTATCTTTGATGTTTTGTACAATCGGAATTTGCAGTTTTATCAACCATTCTAACTTGTTTCTACTAGTTTCGCCATGTATGTTCCACATAAATGATGAACACCAATTGTGTTAGAGGTACGAAATATCACTATTTTGAACACACTGTTTTGTCATGAAAGCTTTCGTCTATAATCCTTGTTAAGTTCCTTTAAATATGAGAGAAAACAAAATTATCTGTGAAACTGCTTATCAAGTAAAAAGTTTTTATTGTTCTGTGTTTATCACTTTGTACACTCTAGACACGTCCGGTCAGAATAGACCAAGGTTCAAGTCCCGTTGGGCCCGAGTTGTGTCATGATCAATATGACCATTGACCTGGACTATGTGTCGAAATTATCCGGAAATGGGTCAAAATTACGCAGAATCCAAGTTAAAGTCCCATTATTTATAACTACTTTCCGGGCTATCCTGACAAGGAAATGGGTCCGGCCCTCTCGGACCCGGAATCCAAGTCAATTCTGAGCCTGGATTTTTAAGGGTGTTCATGAAACTGAAACAGCTATACCTCGAAATAAGTAATAAATGGATACAAGACCTGATATATACAACACATTCCTCGAGAATAGAAATGGCTGTAAGTTTGTTTCTTTGAGGAAATTTGTGATACTTGTTGAAAGGCACTGCACTCCCACAAATACTTTTGAAGTTTAAAACCTTTAGATTACTCTCTGGGAGATTACATTTTGACATGTTGAAGGCCTTGCTGGAAATATAAAAGAAATCGGTGAATTCATCGAGGTCTAATCCACTGAAAGGCTGTATAAATACAGGCGCTGCAAGGCAACAATTAGAAAGACCGGCGGCTGTTTGAACAGTGATTTGAATAAAGAATCTAAAATATTCCAAGAACCACGTAAAAAAGAGAGAGAAAAAAAGAAAAAACTTTAAAGGGAGTGAAATGTTTGATATAGAAAGCTTTCAACAGTGTGAGAATCAAAATTGGTGGCAACCTACGACCCCGGCAAATACCTGCTATGGACCCCATCCCCCGTCGACGTTGTCCGTCATTGCGCAGTCTGCCCTCCTGACCACAACATTGTTGGGGTTACTGATTTTCAAGTGTCCCCCAACCATTTTGTCTGTTGCCTTTGTTTTTGCCGTAAATAGTGCCGGTTTGTATCTGTCAGTGGTAATTTTAATACAAGCCTCCTTCTGGCTTCTGAAAATGCCCCCATTTTTGGTTTAATCCTAATGCATTTCATTGTTACTATTTGTTTCAACCAGTTCTTGCTAATTTGTGTATTTTCCCTTTCTTTTTTACAAAAAAGGAAATAAATGTCGGATTGAAATGAATTGCGTTGTAGTCTAAGACAGACCAGCTGGTTGTACTGTATTGAATAAGTGAAATGTTTAAAAAAATATTGTTTAGAAGAATGAAATAAAGTCACTTCGTATTCTGTCCTATGTATTATTTAACCCCAGTGATGAACTTAATTGCTCATTAACTACGCATATCTATGTTAAACTGAGCAACGCGCTGAAGTCCTTATTAATGAGTTCAGTTATGCCGTTAAAAGATGCATTCATGTCACACCGTCAACTTCAACAACCTTGTCAGGAAGTAGACTGCAAAACGTTGCTCGTTAAATTGCACCATTTTGTTTCCTTCACACGTTTTAACAGCAATTGGGTACCCGGGATTACCAAGGCTATTATACAATCCCTGGGAAATGGT
The DNA here is from genome assembly GCA_023634235.1 of Pisaster brevispinus. Taxonomy (NCBI): domain Eukaryota; kingdom Metazoa; phylum Echinodermata; class Asteroidea; order Forcipulatida; family Asteriidae; genus Pisaster; species Pisaster brevispinus. Next base: position 6,190,469 of record JAMKCF010000017.1, read on the forward strand.
TATGGCACTCGACTTCCATGTCTTACATGCGTAATATTGTCAAAGTCTTTCTCTCTGTCAGTGAGTAAATATATATATATAATTTACATGTAATTATGCTTATATTGTTGGCAAGTGGGTTGGTTGGACACATCTTTGGTTGGTTGGACACATCTTTTGAATACATACATAAATAAATAAACAATATAGATAGAACCATGGTCTGATATTGAGATGCGACGTTAACGGTTCACAATGCAGTAGACTAAAATTATAGGTCAATAGAATTAGATATAAGTCTACAACAAACATTTGATAGGATCTGAAAAAAAAGTGTTTGTGTAAATTTATAACACTTAAGATTATTTTTAGAATAAAATGCAACCAACCTACTAATTAAACCATTTGTATTGGTTCAAGAACGGCAAGTCCGATCACCTGATACTGGACATATATAGTACTACATCCTTACGGACTGTGAAGGAGGTAACCCTGTTTCAGCCCCAGGAGTAGGTGGCACGTGCACCTGGTGACAGTTGATCTGGGTCGACAGCCCAAATCAGTTAAGTGTAGCCCTCACCTTGAAGTGGCCGTCCGGCCTTGTGAGTTGGGCGATGTCTCATAAACTACATTGTAGTATGGTGTCGTATATTATTATATTGCATATAGAGTTCAATGGCTATCTAAATTGGTGGTTTGTTGCTCTCGAGAGTAGAAACAGGAAATGAAGGCTGTCTGAAAGCAGTGTATCTCTGCCTGTACAGCCAGCCTTCATCAATGTCAACCGATATCGTGTTCCCATTGATTCGATTCCAGATTAGTTTAAGAAGACAAAAACGGAGAACCGAATTGCCTATACTTAAGAATATACCTACTACAGAATAGCAGAATGGTGTCAAACAGTTTAAAGCTAACATTGATACTCTCATCATCTACTGTCTCAGAGTACAAAATATCTGCAGAACAGAGAGACATTTATGTCAATCAAAAAGTTCGTTGTTGTGTATCTGTTTCGGATATTAACTTTAAAGGGTGTGCACTACAATTGGTATCAGCTTGCAAATGATAACAAATGTTAACAGAGTTGCAAATACCGCACATGGTATAAAGATGTGGTCATGGTGAAAAATTTCCCTGGAAATTATTTTGTCAATGGAATGGTAAAGCTTTTGAGAACTTAGTAAAACCTTGTTTTGACCTCTCGAGTACATGATGTTTGAGAACAGTGGAATCGCATTACGGGTTTTTCCCCCACTACTTTCTCGTGCCCCCGGTGGCCACTTGAGCGTTACAAATTTCCCAGGTTCGTTTATTTCGTGTATTATGTTGGGTCGCCCAAAGTGTGGATACTTGTCTTTTTACATTGACCAATGGTGCCCACGTGTTTTAAATACACACAGAAGAGTCACATTCCCGTTTTACTCATGAATTGTGATATAAAGAATTGAAAGTAGTAGTCTAAACTGAACCATTCTGCCCTTGACCTATGACATAAAAATTACTTGAACAGAACTGACTTGGACTGAACAACAGTTCAATTTCAGTTAGCACAAAAAAACGCGGATATCCTGACCAACTCGACTATCATTTTACCTTCAGGTGTTAATCTGATCAAATTAAACTGATGGCTAATAAAGTGGGGGGGAATTCTCCTCAAATATTGATATTAATATCATAATTAATCTCGAGACAGCCGGTGCTGTAACTCCAAGGCATGCTCTCACACACTGCACATGTCGAAACCATTACTGTTTGAAGCTTGCACCGCCGTCGTCTCCATTATTCACCGTATTGATTACACGACCCCAGTGAACCTATACAACTTATTGCCGCTTGAAAAATATAAATCTTTTTTTTTTTTTTTTTAGCAAATATTGAAATAGTGCTGTGAGGTTTTCCCCCTTCCTTTAGTCGTCTGACAGACCCGTTGTAAGCCACACCTCGAAGGCGACAAATCTCCGTCTACCCAACAGTCACCTGCTGTTTTTGGCTGGTTCAATGTCATTATGTTAAGATTCAAAGATCTGTCCCGGGAAACCAGGCATGAAAATATCGACTGTTTACAGAAATACAATGATTTCCCCCCATGTACAGGGCTTGTGACTGGTTTCCAATACAATAACACAGCGAGGGGGGTCTGGCTTCCGCCAACCAATCAATACTACGGGAAAATGCTACCAGTTGGCTTTACAGGTCGTAAACACATGTTAATAAAACAGCAATCAAGTTATTTTTATGAGCTATAAATTCGTGTTCGATTACAGAGCTGGTTGTTTGACAGGTGAGACAGGGTTTTTAGATTGTGACACATTTTGATTGATTTAGTTTTAGCTGGCATAGATCCCAGTACATACGGAGTTATACATTTATTGCAGTTACTTTTGATAATAATACTGTCATGACCAATCTGTACGGGTAAATCATCTCGAACATTATACACAGTTTACAAGGCCCGTGGTTAAATTCAAACAAATCAAAACATTCCACAGGGCACACAGCCACAAGACATCGCATCTCTCGGTCGACTGCAATTTCGACAATTTGCATTAATGCACTCGGTAAGATTGTCAAATGTGATTGCGGAATTTTGAAACAACGAGACCGTGGCCGGAGCATCTTCTTTTTTCCCCCTCTTTTTGTGTGTGTGTGTGTGGTTCATCTGCGGTGTTTTTGCATGCATCATTATGCATGGGGAGAGACCGTCGAAGGCGTGCATACTGCTGCGTGCCGAGACTACGCGTTATTTCTGAGCAGGAAGATAAAACCTACAGTGGGAATGATGGAGCACTCGAAAGATGGGTCCTCTGTAAATACCAAGATGGTCCGTAGTATGTGAACAGACACTCCGCGAACTCAGCTTGCCAATTGGGCGTGTATGGGCAGTAATTTATGCTAATTACATGCGCCACAACCCCCCTGCATACATTACCATATTATTCTTCAGGTGGTTTTTTTATCAGAGCAAAGTATTTTGTTTATTGTGACGACGGGGCATAGCAGTATCTGTTTATCACGTCCGCAGTATGACATTCAATCAGTCATGTCACAGAAAAAGCAATTACAATCCCAGTCCCTGGAAAATCCTGGACAGCATTAAGTATTAGTAGTTCATTTCTAGCAATGATCTGGTCGTCAGAACTAATGTACTCTGTACCTTTTTCTACAATGTACTGCCCTATTATGTGTATAGTCAACGCTCAAGCCACGCACAAGAATTCTACATCCAGAGGAAATTACATCAACGCTCATTCGAGCGAGTGAAACTTTAAAACGAGTTTATACACTGCTAATATAATGTTAAATTCGTCGCTAAATCAGTGTCTGAGTTTGACCTCCACTATTGTTACGGTTGTAATTCACAGTTGTGTAGAGGCCGACTACCCTCATCCTTATGACGAAGGCTAAACATGAATTCCGTAAAAATGGAAATTTGCTAAATGAGTTCAAGGTAACTGAATTGACAAAACTCACCTTCACCTGAAGCAACTGCACAGAATAGCATCAGCAGGCATGCCAGGGCTGTGGTGACTAGAACTCGTCCCATCTCAACAAAGCTGGAGAAGACAACGACGTCCGTGTATACAATAAACAAAATATCCAGGGAGTCTCTTGTCCTGATGTATGAGAGTTTGCGCTGGAGAGATGGCGAGAGCGCGATGCTGGTCCGTGCTTGAGCCGAAGATTATCCGACTAGGATACCCTCCCTGCTCGGTGGTTCACGCTGCTGCTAACGACTGCACTGCATCCGTAGCTGTCAGAGCCAGCCTCACATCACACGGGCGTGTGTATACGCATCCCAGGTACCGAGCTGCTCACGTCACACCGCAGTTTTGCCAGCGATACAAATTATGCAGCCTCGCCTTACGAGAGCGCTCGCTTCCACACAATCCTCTACACTCAAAAACGGTCGCGTATTATTGCGAGTACCAGACTATATCCATTCTGCGGGTACACAGCACGAAACGAATTGTGCATTCATACACTCACATCATGGTGGGGTCAAGCAGACGGTTCATCAGCTCGTGTTTATATTTAACAGGGTCTCTTTTGTTATGAAGGTGTGACTACGCATGCGTCTGGTAATAAATCTAACACACGTCTTGATGTTTTCAAGGGTGCGCGGCCATCTTACAACTCACCTGGCGAGGGCTTGCCTTGTTAATATCGACTAATCGATCTTTTGGTACTGCGGCCATACTATTCATTTTCCTTCTTTCTCGTTTTTGTTGTTTATACGCATCCTTTTAAACGAATACGTGTGCGGAATTTCATGAGGTGAAAATAAACAAATTTAACAACAGTAATAGAACCTGAGCCGCGACAGTTTAATATAAACGAACTGGTGGTAGTTTTGTCTTCTAGAGTTTCATGTAATACACAACGGGGGAAAAGTGAATTATAGCAAACTGAGACTTTCCAAACAGTCCACGCAAACAAACAATCGCTCTTGCGTATCTAATTAGTAGTGTGTGGGTTCGAGTCCCAGTCGTGGCACTTTTTATTTCCTTAAGCACGGCAATTTACCATAATTGCTTCGTCCTTCAAATGGGTCATTAAGTCGTAGGTCCCGTGTACTAGGATTGGTAGTTCACATAAAAAGGACATCGTCGTTTACCTCAGCCGCTCAGGCTTGCGAGCACAGTACTGTGCCTCACTTATTAGGCAGAGTACGTGTATACATCAGTGAAGTGAAGGGAAAAACATATTTGTGTGCTGAGTAAAGCTTTTATTTCATTTTCTTTTTCAAAGGAAAACGGAAAGGGCACTCCTCCAAAGCACGCCCTCACAAACCGAAGGCACTATATCGTCCAACAAGTTGAAATGTTGTTATTACAACTACGCCAACCCACCGAGTTATCTTTTCACGCTGTTTTCCCGCCAAATGTTTTCCACCATTTTGTCCGTTGTGGGGGGATATTTCTATTTATACATTGCGTCTCCCTTCTCTGGAGCAGGTGCGGTTTGCATTCAAGGCTAGTTGTGAGAACTAGTCTCCTACTCAAGACACACATGTCATCTCTTTGCATCAATATCATCACTGTCATCACCATGCGTAACGTTCACATCGCTGATGTGTCTGTCTCCTGTCGACACTTTTAGCATGACGGTGGCGCCTAGTCTCGTCTTAGCAATGAGGACATAAAAAGGCAGGGACCCACTAAACTTTTGGTAATTGTCCTAGACCAGATCCTCACTTGGATTATCCCAACATATCCATAACATATTTGGGCTCAATTGGTCATCGAAGTTGCAAAGAACATAGTGAACGAAAAAGCTACCCTACGTTGCACAGATTGTGTGCTCTCAGATGCCTAAAAAGGCCTTCATCATGCCTGAAGCCTTTCTCATATTCAAATTTGTTGGTGAAAACCTACCTCTTTCTCTCAAACTACATTACTTCAAAGGGTGTCGTTTGTAACAGTGCTTATAATATCAATATCAACAGCCCTCCAGTGCTCTTTACCCAGTAAGTTTTTATGGTCATTAATTCTTGGAGTAGGCCTAATTCGCTCGTCCCCAGCGCCTTGCCTTAAAACCAAAGGCGCTGGGATGGGCAAACGTATCAAGCACGCTTATTGGTTAATGCTCAGTCCCATCATGCATCACACTCACACTGCAAGCACTGCACACATGACGTACTTCCTGAACAAGAATCTGTGCAAGCTGATTAGCCCATCCCAGCGGTCCTGGATAGGCCGCTGGGGCCGAGCGAATAAGCCTAATTACTGAAAACCCTCCCTTTAAAATAACTCTGGTCGTTCCAGTGTTTAAGCTTCAGATTGATAGAGCTGACAAAATAGTGGCAGACAGTGTTCCATTTTGTGTGTGATGAATGGACTAAAGGTAGGGTTGAAGGGGGTAGAGGTAGGATGGAGGGGCTAGAGGTAGGGTAACAGAGCTAGAGGTAGGGTGAGGTGGCCAGAGGAAGGTGTTTGCTTGTTTTCGTGAGATGTTGTGGGCTTTGAGAGCCCACAATGGGCCAAACATGGTTGCACAACTGTGCACTTAATAATGCATGCAATAGTGAGTTCCCCCCCCCCGGTAGAGAATACCATAGCAACCATATCGTTACGTAATCGATATAACCTTTTAATAAATCATGGCAGAGTTGATACATTTAAATAATTATATATGATATATAATATCTAATAAACACTATGATTGGATGCAAAATTCCAATAACTTTACATAATTCGCCTACAGAAGTTAGCTTTTTACTTACCATGTTATACTTTTGAATTTATTTACATGAGAACAATATTCCGACACTATTACAAAAAATATACATATTTCATTTCTAGTTTTCCATACCATAGTGGGATAAATGAGCCTAGTTTGAGATAAATCTGCAAAATTACAATATAAATATGTCATTTGGCCTAAAGTGTAATAACCGTGAAAATGTGTGAATAGAAATAATTATGTTCTCTCAATGATATTTTAAATGACAGATTTGATCCTATTTTCAATTTCATTGTTGCCTAATTGAACGATGTTGGATATCTTTAGTTCTAATATCAAGAATGAATGTTAAAAAACACCTGTTTTAACCATTATTTCATTCTGTTGGTTTGTTTTTTGTTTTTCATTTGAAACAATGAATGCAATTATGATGAGTGAGATGCAGATGTTGATATCAAATGGCATTGGAGATAAATCATTCCACATTATGAAACGCCGATGTATAGTATGAGAGATCATTGCTTTGGGCATGTTCATTTTTCCCAGAACAATGAATTTTGTGTGGTAGGTCTGCTGCCACCTAGCGTCCCTTACAAGTCTCATATTAATGTAACAATTAGCCCTTCTCAAGAATATGCTAACTGCATTCACGCATGCGTATGCAAACTATTGGTGATAGGCAGGGCGCATAAACGTGTATGCGTCACGCCGCCAGCAGCCCCATAAAAAGGTGCGATGTCTATTCATTGTGTGCCCATCAGAAGTGTTAGTGCGCACGCGTGATGTTCAATTTACATATTATTTCATAGGAAGGGTGTATTGCACCGGGGATGAGACAGAAAAGGTAAGATCAAATTTTACGCTGGTATCCAATCCACTCGGAGGCCTTTGAAGTTCATACTTTGAAACTTCACTATGGTTTAAAAGGAAAAAAAATCAACTGCAGCACACCAAGGGACCTTGACGTGTTTTACCATCACCGTTATCATATACTAAACGTAAATTGAGAAAAAAATACTTTTACTAAAATTAAATTTGAAGCAATAACAACCTAAACATGAGCAAACACACATATTTTAACTACCTCTAAACTTAGTGCAGCTTTCACACAAAAATAAACAAGTGTTTTTTTTCAGCTTTTGAGATAAAATGTTCGCCCAAAGTCCTTTACAATATTTACGAAATGATTCATACAAAAGTAAACAAACCCTTCTTTCGGTGAACAAACAAATCTTTACAAGCAGTCGTTACCGAGAAGAAACAGGAGTGGCAGGGCGAAAGAGGGCGCCCTAGCAACATTAAGATTCGGTCAAACAATTTGCCTCTGTCACGCAAATTATTCTTTTGAAAGACAATAATCATTATTTCAATTCTAATATTTTAAAACTTAATCTTTACAACGTACTATTTCAGTGTTTATGTTAAAGATCATGTCTGAGTACTCTTGTTTTGTGAAGCAAAATTATTTTGTTAAAGAAATCACCATGTAAAACTCCAATAAAATGTAGACAAATAATACCCCCAAAAATCAAAAAATCGTTCTGACAAGAACAAAAATTAACTCTGAACTGTTCCACTGACTTCATTTTGCACATGACGTGATATGAGTAGGGCCACCTTGGTGAGAGGTCAAAGGAAAGATTCTCATTAACCAATCATGTGCATCGGGATTACATGTTTGCGCCTGTCAATTGTTTCAGCGCCGTTTTACATCTATGGCAGTGTGATGACGTCATTGCATAAGGTCCAGTGAAAGATGAAAACTTTGGGATTACAAAATGTGTTACCCGGTAAACAAAATAACAAACAGTGCTTACGGAAAGGAGAAAGTTTGTTGCAGTATAATGGTATCCTTTTGTGGATAAGACCCAAAAGGTTGCCATTGCAGGACAAAAGTCAGAAACACACATTATGACAAAAACAAAGGTCAAAGATGTCATAGAGAAGACACAGGACATGAACTGAAGATTAGCATTGCAAGAAGACAAGACAACAGCTGGACCAAGAGACTTACAGAATGGCAACCAAGAACAGGCAGGAGAAGAAGAGGAAGAAGAATAAAGAAGGAAAACAAAATAATGGAGAGTTAAAATCACCTTATAATAAACACGGCAACATGGAGTAGAATCACAAGTGATAGAGGAGATTGGAAACAACGGTTAAATACAGGCTAATGAAGATGATGATGATGATGATGTACATAGACTGACATTCATGTTTGAATTAATCTACTAAACTTGCACCAGTATCTGAATCTGAATCTGAACTATATACATGTAGTCGGCAAAGCACCCTAATGAAAACATGACACCAACTTATTTATAAAGAAGACTATGAAGAAACTTAAGTTCAAGAAGTGAGAGAAAAGCCCCACAGAGGGGAAAACCCATGCACTCTGTTAGGGACTGAAAACCCAGTTCACATGTAAGGGAATCGAAGCAGGGTCCACAGAGGTGAAAGGCAGGGAAGAAAGCACTGACACAAATTGACTGCTGGCATGCCTTGCTACACATAAAAACGATTGTATGATACCCAGTGCACGTACATGTAATATGAACACAAATACTTAAGCTTTGATTCAGTCAAAACAAATATTACTGAATTTTCAGTTTAATACAAGCCATAAAAGTTGTTAAGTCGAGAACGCTGTGAGTACTGTATTTGCCTTGAGCCGTAGCGGCTACCTCCCCGGTCAATGTTGTACATCCCCGGGCTGGTCGGGCCAAGAAAGTACGCCTGATCCCGCTCAAAATCCTGCACCACGCTGTCTAAAGCTCCTACAGCAAGTAATTCGTCGTTGTCTAGCATACTAAGGTCACCATTTGGTCTGTACTCCATGGAGACCTGGCGTTGTGGCTGCATTGGTTGGTGGGGTGGGGATAAGGGGGCCGGTCGGACGGGCTCCGAGCCAGGACGCCTCGCACCGGCACCGGGGTAATCTCTCGTGGGGTGATACACGTCCGTGTCCCCGGCCATGGGATCTGCGAGCTCCGCTACGGCTGGGTCGAGTTCGGATTGAGCACCTTGGTTGACTGCTCCAACACCGTAGCCCGAGGCGAGGCTGCTCCTCGGGGATTGACCCTGCATTACGGAAGGGGCGATGGCCACGAGACGGTCCGCTCCTCCGTCCCCGTTACTGACGCCATTCCCATATTCCTCAGAAGGCCTTACGTCGGGATGAGGCCTTCTGCCTCGACTGAAACAAGGTATGATGGATTGAATTGAGTATGAAGTGGAATAAAATAACGTGGGAATATTCAAAAGGTCGAGAAGTCCAAACGACCTTTGTGTTCTGCTCAGAGAGATAAGCATACACGTACTGCTTGAAATAAACTATTGGTAGACCTTGCATATCAACGTGGTGGGAACCGTTTACAATAAATGAATAGTCAAATTGGCTACAATATTCCCCAAAGAAGGCCCATCAACTACACGGAGAGGCCTCAAGTGGCGTAAACCAAACTAGCCTAACATATATAACTAACCTTGCTGATCGTTTGGGTTCCATGCTGACCAGAGCCACCAGGATGATGAGAACGATTACAATAATGGCCAAAACAGCAGCGACTACAATGACTGTAGATAAACACACACACAAGAAGCATCAAGATTTTTATTACATTGTAAAATGGATTGGGAAAAGGGGGCTTTCCAAATCTGAGAATTAATTCACATGAGTACGGTGCCCTTAAGGGGACATCTAGACTACAATGTTAATGCCAGTTTTCATGTCATATGATAGTTGCAAAGTTTAACAACTGTTTGTCTTGAATACCAAAGTTTGAGGTGTCTCTTTGAGACACCGTAATCATTAATCAAATCTCAATTTTTCTTTTAAAAGGCATGGTTGAACTGTTGGCACTTTTCAAAGACCCGGCTCACTTGGTGTGTTCCGCATAAAATAACAAACCTGTGAAAATTTGGGCTCATTTGGTCATTGAAGTTGCAAGAAAGTAATGAAAGAAAGAAAAAGAAAGGAAGAAAGAAAAAACCCTTGCTGCATAGAGCTGTGTGCTATGATGCCTGAGAGAGGCCTCATGTCTGAAACCACATTCAAAGTTTTTGGTAAAAATTCTTTCCCGGGAGTCGTTTCTAACAATGTTTTATCAACAGCTCTCCAGTGTTCTGTACCAAGTAATTGTTTATGGTCATTAACTTGTGGAGTAATTACCCAAAGTACACCCTGCCTTTAAAGCTGTCACCAAAAACCAGACCAAATATTCAAATCATGGATGTAAATATTCAAATCATGGATGTAAATATTCAAATCATGGATGTAAAACTTGGATTTACATTAAATCTACAACGGTAAACAAATGTTCAAATTGTGGATGTCTCTTGAAAGCCACCGTAGTAAATATGGCAAATTGTAGATGCCTTTTTAAAGCCACCGTCGTAATCATAACACTAATGGAAGAAGACACTTACTAGCTATGAGCCAAACTGGTGTGGTGTTCTTTGGTGAACAGACCAAGTCGTTATCATATGATCCGTTGGCTGTGCACTCGGCCTCGGTTCTTCCATCGGCAGCTTCAAATGTGTCGTCACATGTCACCGTTACAGTCTGGCCCACGCTGAGCTGTGTTAGACCCTGTGCGTCAACAGTGCCGTCCTGCACCACTGGTATGGAGCAGGGAACTGCTTCTACTGTAGACAATACTACCCATGAAAAAGAAAAGTGGACAAAATAAATATAAGGCCTCGTCCGAATCAAGCGACTTAGGCTACGACTTTGGCCGTTGGCTGCGGCTGTGGCCGTTAGCTGTGGCTATGGCCGTTGGCTGCGGCTGTGGCCGTTAGCTGTGGCTATGGTCGTTGGCTGCAAAGAAAACGTTTCTATTTCTATTCATCAAGTAATAAACCACAAGGGAAACTGACTGTGGATTGACGTACCAGCGCTCTACCAACTGTATGAGCTATCCAGCCCTCTGTTGGCAGTCTCCCTATTTAGTAAATATATTTGTTCGGGGTGCCAGTCAGAAGCCATCCGGGGGTCCTTGGTTCAAGACCCGCTCCAGTCAACTTTTCTGATTAACAGAGTGTGAGGTTGGAGTCCCGGTCATTGCACTTGTGTCCTTGATCGAGATGCTTATTCGCAATTGCGTTGTTCTTCGTATCGGACATTAAACTGTTGGTCCCATGAACTAAGAATGGCAACGTAGCGCATGTAAGAGAGCCCAGAGCCCTTATCGTGGAAGAGTAGAGGACTGGTTAGCCCCTGCGTTTATGGTTCAAATAGCAAGCATACTTGACCAAGTTCGCGCTATCGTTGAACATAGTTCAACCAAGTTAGCCTGAACTGTGTCTATAGTTGACGATAGTTGAACTACGCTTGTCGACTGTTGGGAACAAGCATACCGGGCATGGTCGCATCGCTTGTTATCAATGGCCGTTTTCATAGCACAGTACAGAGTGGACTGGTTATCAGAAAATAGCAACGTCCGTTAAGTAATCTTGTCGCGTTGACATGACTTGACTCAAGTCGTTCACACTACAACCTGTGCGCATGCCCTGCGTACGTCACTAAACAACCACTAGTTAACCTCGGGCCCTTGCACTAACTTGGCCCATGTTTACAGGTTTCCGCAGGCTTGCGAGCATAGGTGCTTAAGTTCACTTATGAGGCATCCTTTTTTTCATTACTAGCAACAAATAATAATAATTTGTGAAACTTTGAAAACCAAACCTTACCAGTTGTAGGGGATCCAACGTCCGTTGGTGCGACACTTGACGTGGCCCCTCCTATCCCGGGTGAGGCGGTTGAATTGTTTCTTGTTGTCGAAGGTTCCTCGGTTGTAGGTGGCTCGGTTGAAGGGATTACTGTTTATGAATAAAAAATGTCATTAGAAGTGGTGAGACCCACTAACGCATGCTTTTCTGCTATACCCAGCACACAAAAGTGGTTACCGGTAAATGGCTTCATGAAATTGGGCCCAGAGCCGAAATTCATGAAGCTGCTCAAGCAAACAAACTTAGCTAAACAAATTTATGCTTTATAGTAGAACAAGATTACCTGCCAAGATAGCATTTCATAAGTTCCATTTGTGACTGGTATCCTGCTCGTTGGGCCCAGGGCCCAGTTTCGTAGAGCTGCTTAAGCATAAAAGTAGCAAAGCACATCAACATTATGCTTACCAGAATAAGGCTACCAGCAAAACTACACTCCTGAACATGTACAATTTGCGACTGGTATCCTGCTGATTTCTGCTTAGCAGAAAACTGTTAAACACTATTTGCTGTTTAAGCAGCTTTATGAAAGTGGGCCCTGGTCTAGTGAATTCGTGGCAAACAAAATATTTGAGTCACGTGGTTAAGTGTATAACTGGAGTACTATTATTACAATCTCGTCACCGAACAACAGTGAAACTTACAAGAACAGACCGGCGCCGCGGACCAGGTCCCGTCCATCTGGCATAAGAAACTCTCCGCATCTCGCTGGTAACCGAAATCACAGTTAACGGTTACTTCATCCTTGTAGAAATAAGACAATTGAGAAGATACGTAACGGCCGTGAAGTATTGTGGCAGGGAGGTTACTGGCTGAGCACTGAAGTCCGACTGTGAGAAACCAAGATATTTTATTTTAAAAAAGGGAAAAAAAATATTTACGTCGTGAGATTATCCACGACGTAACTTCACAACAAAGACTGAAAATTATACAGACTCAAAAATATAGCTCGCGAAGCAATAAACCGGTGGTTTAAATGTTCTTTGTAAAAAAATATATATATATAAATAAAACCACCTAAAAACAAAACATTATATCACTTCCTAACTTGTGACAGAATCTTGTTGAATGCACAACTGTTTACACTTCATTTGGTGACATCTAATTTGTTTTCAATTGTATGATGTCTCTTACTTGACTGGTTGAAATTGCCCCCCCCCCTCCCAACTAAAATGAAAAAATCCAGCGGCGTATCCAAGGGGGGCGAGGTGGGGGGGGGGCATGTCCCTGCAGATATTTCCAGTGACCCTCACGTGCCCCCCCCCCAACGAAAAAAATCGCGATAGTGCTCACCAAAAGAAAAAGAAAAAGAAAAGGAGGAAAACAGAGGAAAATGCGTGTTTGTTTAATCTAATGTAATGAACGATCGCGATCGGGATCGCTACTGCGGCCACAAAATGCCAAGAACATAAGACACTGGTGGCCCCCTGCAGCGTCCTCCTCTCAAAATAAAAGTTTTACCCCCACCACTGACAAGCCAAATCCCCCTACCCCCCCCTCCCCAACTTACAAGCAATGCCCACCCCTCCGTGCCCCGACGAAAAAGTCCCGGCTACGCCGCGCCGCTGCCCCCGACAAGTTACGTTTGAAGCTTGAATCGGTATAATTGTTTTAATAATAAAACTTCGGTATTATTGGGGTTATACAATTTGTATCAAAGCGCCTTACACAATTACTACCCACTGTCCATTGGGTCTTATTCCTGAAACAATCTCAGCTCGTTTGGAGTATGCAGCACTGGCAACAAAATTTGCACCCAAATTGCTTTCCATTCACATTAACAATCTTTACCCTAGCATGTACCAATAACTGGGTGATGAGATGGTTATTTTCTTAACCCCCCCCCCCCAAAGTGTCACGACAGGGATTCGAACCCACAACTCTGAGGACTCAGCCACCGGAACAGAATTCGATGCTCTACACTCTACAAACCATTTTCACTGCACCCCCAGCAAAATTTATCATAAGCACTTTGAAAAAAAAGAAAACAGTATACATGTCACAATGTTCAATTTACATTTGTATTGCATAACGAAGCCCGTATTTCCGGTCGTGGAGCCTATGACAAACTCGACACTGAAACTGTCAGCGGGTTCGGAGTTCCAGAAGGCCGGCAAAGCGCCGTCGGTAGTCCCCGGGATGCTCCTAGGTGTCCCACCTGGCGTCTGGAGGTTGACACTGTCCTGGACAGCAACCTTGAAGTAGGAGAAGGAGACCACGGCGAAGTTGAACTCAGGCGGGATGGAAACGGTATGGGTAAAGGCATCGCCCGCAGTGTAAGAATCTGGGAAATTCGCGGATGATATGTACCCACCGGTGTCGTCGGCGTTGCGGTAGACAGAGTCAGCTAGTAAAGGAAACAATACACTGTTACGAGGGATTTGGTGCTCTATATGGGGTATGGTAGTAACCCCCCCCCTACTGTGCCACCGTCAAAACTTCCCAACTATAGTTGGGACCGATCTCAACTTGAGTGTTGGGATGGCCGCAACTATATTGCATTAGATGGTCGCAACAACGGACTGCTGGCAGGTGGCAAGGGTAAAATCAGTTGCGTGTATGATTTATTCTTCTTAAGTTGTTCGAACGAGCCCAGAAATAAGCCAAAAGAAACTTGCAAGGAACGAAAAGTAATTTAGAGGCCCACCGATCTTGGTCCCCATGTCCTCCTACATGAGTCATAAGTTCTTCATTGTTTTTCCCAGTTGCAAAGCCCAGAGCACGTTGAACGTCCTTGGTATCCTAGACTGGAACATTCCAAATATCTAAGAGGGGTGGGGACAGTTTCCAGTTTGTGTGTGTGTTTTTTTGTATGGGCAACCATACCCAGCTGGGGGGGGGGGGGCGGGGGGACCACCACAACCCTACCCAGCTTACAAAAAATTATTCGTGTCTTAGCATCGGGGTCAACACCCCCCCCATACACACACACACACACATATCCAACCCTCTGATATAAAGTGTGTAAACACCTGCAATCGGGATCTCCACTCTACCACTATCACAATCGATCACAACCTCTACCACTATCAGGCAGTACCAGCTGTAGTTGGGTCGTCCCAACTGTGGCACTCAAGTTGGGACCGGTTCCAATTATAGTCGGGAAGTTGGGACTGAACGCCACCGTCAAACTTACTTCTGTAAATAGACGTCGTTGCTGTCCCTCCGCATGTCTCTGTCGCATCTCCAGGGCAAACAGTCAGGCACCCAGAGTTTCCTTGCTTGGTACCGCTGCTTATATCATTGCCACACTTACACTGTGTTCCTTGGACACCGGCGAATGTTTTGCTATTTCCACGACAGAGAGTCAAGCACAAGGAGATCGTCAATTGTTGTGTTTCAATTAAGTTGCCCGTAAGGGGGCCGATGGCTGATGACGAGTAGCATCCCTCGTACATTGGGTCTACATGGAGAGACAAATACACATATTTTTATATATAAAACGAAAGCACATTTTGGTCTTCGGTAGATAGAGTAGAATTCATTCCCATCCTCAAGTTTTCAAACTAGCACAATACATCCAGCCTGTGGAAATCATACCTCCATAAACGGCGAAATACTTTTCGAAGGGGATCTTGTAAAAATGTCATCGTGCTTGTTTTGTTTTTGGGAGGCTAATCATCCTTGCTCGCAGATGAGGAGCGTAGAGAAGAGAAGGGCGCGGCTTATACAGAGGGTTCGAGCAGCGGACATGTAAGGCCACTTTTGGCAGCTATAGTCACATCGACAAATGACCGCGGAGCACAGCCACAAATAGAAAGGTTTGGGGTTTTTCCGGAAGGAGAAAAACCGGCCAGGGGGAAAAACCCTCGTGGCATAGGAGAGAACCAACGCAAAACTCTACTCACATAATGGCCTTCTTTGGAATCAAACCCGGGCCACAGTGGTGAGAGGTAAGCGCTTTACGCACTAGCCACCCATAATGCCACCCATTGCGGCAGTCAAAATAAGCAACAGTGATCTGTAGTGTCTTCAAATACTATTTCCTCGACTTTGACAGTATTGCGGACGACACTGATGTTTCAAATTATACCTCGAATACCAAACCTGTATTTCGCCTTTGAAAAGTTGTTCAGTTTCATTCTAAATTGCGCTTTGAAAACAGAAGTGGTAAATTTATCCAAAGTTACCAAAAAATAGTGTACTCGGATTTACATGTATGTGAGCTAGCTATACAAAGATTTCGTGGCAGGCGATTCTGCCCCCCCCCCCCCCCATACAGCGAATTGTGTAAAAATTACGTCTGATAGCGCCCTCTCTTGAATCAACTTCCCCCAGGGGACACACACACTGGGGGGGGGGGGCAACATCCCCAATACTCACTGTTGCAATGAGACTGTTTGTGACTGTTTGAAGGGGGCAACCTAACTTTCAAAGGTCAGTGTTGTTAGTTTAATTGAAATCAACAATATGAAATTGGAAGACTTTCGGTCGCTTTTGACATAAGGAAATAGTGAAATTTCAAGTGTTGTTTTTTACAATGCTTGATTTTTGTGTAGAAAGTATAGTACAAGTTGTACAACTTTTTACAAGAGCAGAGTGTTGTCTAGTCTGCCGGATATGCACAGAGTGTTATAGTCTTTATGTCTAGTTTTGATTATAGCAATTAAGAAACCAGCCAAAATTACCATTAGGCTATGGAGCCTACTTTGAATTATAAAAGTCGTAGCCTTGCTGATCATCGAAATAACAACTTTTGACACTAAAGTTAATTCCTGTACTACTCAGGTCGAATGATCATACAAAATATGGCCCAGCCGTAATTCCTTTTTAAAAATGATATTCGACTTACACGTGCACCTGACCCCAACGTCTGTTTGATGTGAACACGTGTTCGTTCCGTATGTTAAACCTGTACATGCCGTTAGGCTGTTCTCGTTGCCCGAACACGTGACCCCGGTCAGCCAAGACGTTGACGTCCCCTCACCGAAGGCGGCGCTGGTGTCCGTCGAAATTGCGCCGCCAGAAAAACCTGAAGTAGTTAATCAATGCACATAAATTATCAGTAACACATTAGGTTTAAGACAATCATCCCGAATTCAACTGCACTGCACTATTATGGTTACAGTGTAGATGTTATGGCCACTCATGAACACTACAGGTTGACATGGTGCATCGTTGTTCAAGCATTGTGGATGATGACACTGAACGGTCAGACAGTAAGAGGGTTGACTGTGCGCTGTGTAGCATTCACAACTTGGTATCGTACGGCAGGATGGCTTATCATACCATGTATGATAATGAATGGCCAGACAGTATGAGGTTTGACTGTGTACCGTGTAGCATTCACCACATGATATGATATTGCAGGCTAGTGCAATAACCATTCAAACCATGTAAAGGGTAATATTGAATGGTCAGACAGTAGGAGGGTTGACTGTGTACTGTGTGGCATTTACCGCATGATATTAAAGCAGTGAGGCTGACATAATGCATCTACCAATCCAGAAGAAAGAGAAACCATTCAGCCAACCCGATTGTCCAACACTTTCCGATCCCTGCGGGGACAAAAGTCCACAGGCGTAGGCCTGTCACTCAGTGGGATTCGAACCCATGACCTGTGCCATTCTATAGCAAGTTATTTTTTAATTAGGCCTACAAATTAAATTCATCAACGTCAAATTATGAATGTGAGATAACATTATAGTAAGGTCGAACTTACCCAAATGTCTGCAGACGACATCACCTTTCCTTATATCCCAAGAGGGATCACACACGGAGACCCAGGCCCCTGCATGATAGACTTCCAAACGGCCCTGGAGGGCGCTGTTGTCCACTCCCTGTAACCTCACATCACCCTCTGACATAACAAACAATATATAATGTGTCAATAGTTAATCCACATTAAAACGTAGACAGATTTATAAAGCAAGTGATGTCTGAACACAAATTGGAATACACCCCCAACTGCGACACATTTTTTCTAAACTAATGTAGGAACTCTGTTCGGAAAATGCTGACTCTAGTGACACGAATACCCAAAATAAAGATCTTGTCAGAATGTTCCGATCAGTTATAAAGTATAAATGTACACATTTTTTTTCTGCGAAGTCACACTCAAGAACTTTGCCAATTAAGTTGACAAAAAATACGGGCGGTCTTCACTGCAAAAAGCAAAACAAAAACCCAAAAAACCCAGACAAACAAACACCCACCCCCCCAAAAAAAAAAAAAACCCAAACAAACAAACAAACAAACAAACAAACACCCCAACAAACAAACAAACAAACCAACAAACAAACAAACAAACAAAAACAACACCAACAATTTATCATTTAATACAATAATTCTATCAGTTTATCCGACAAAAAAGTTTCTTCAATCGTGCTTCCCCAATTTTATTTTTAGGCCTAATCTTTATAAGACAGTTGTGTTTCAACCCAGTTACATATTTTGTTACACTCAGGGCCGCCCATCAATTCGACATGCCGGTCAGTGTTCGTAAACAAACGAAAGATCAGCGGACCTTGTTTACGACACTGACCACCATTTTGTATGGTCAGCCTTGAGCATCAAACAATACTAGGGTTGGTACGTCACAAAACCAGGGTTGCCATAGAACCATGAAACTGCTCTTTTATTAGTTTGAAGAATTTTTTTTGCTTGTAGCACGTTTAGTTTGTCAGTGGTATAGGCAATTTCATACTATTCTTGCAATAAAGGCAAAGTGTATCTTTGGTTTTTGGAACCGTTCGATTGTTTTAATCCAATATAAATGCAGATCTTCATGGTAAAACTAAACTGTGACAGTTTAATTTCAAAATGTGGTCGCGTTTTCGAGACATCGCTGAAAATCCGGACCAAATATTTCCACGCAGGAAGATTCTCCCCCTAATAGCAATACAAAATCTGAGAAACGTTGCTGACAGAAACGTTTCTCCGATTCAATTTTTTGGGGATAGAAAGGGATATCCTTTTCCATAACCACAGCATTCCGGATTAAATGTTTCTCAAAAATATTGCCTTATACCACCGAAAGTTGCAGTTGTAGTAAGTTTTGTATTACCAAACGTATACCTTTCCTTTAAACGTAGGATCGTATACCTTGGTATTTAATAAAGTTCAGGTATTTCCCCCCCCCCAAAAAAAAAAATAAAAATGGTTTATGGTCGCCTGTAAAATTATTTCGTCTGAAATACCCTCATTGATAAAAGTATGTTGAAAAATTTGAATCTCAAAAGATCACTTAAAAGCGACTTTTGAGTAGTCAAATTTCCTTGGTGTCCATTTATGAAGTCTGGGTTAGTTCTTCAGTTGGTACCCGCTGTCCCCTGCCTAGGGCCTACACTTGTTTGCTGTTTCCTCAACATTTAGAAAGTGTATTCACATGAAACTTTCACAGGTGACCTTTAGACGATAAAGTAGTTTTGCTGTGAAGTCCACCCGTATTTTTGCCAACCACTGATTGACAAACCTAGCTGCTGTGACGCCCCAAAGTAAAGGTCTACGATTACGTAGGAACCCTTTATGTTATTACCATATCTAGTTGAATAGATGCGTACAATGAAGCACCATGATATGGGTGATTGGGCACCTATATCCCATGCCCTGTGACTCAGTACTATTTTTTCTTTATTGCATAGGTGAAATAACTTCCTTTGTATAACCAATAATACGCGAGTTCACTAGCTGGAATAAAGTTCATGGCTGAGATTTTCAAAATGGCGGTGTTCCACAATACATCAGTAACACTGAGCTAAGCTCACACAATAAAAATATGATATTTTGAAATCGACCATTAAGTGATTGTGTAAAAATGCCCTGAACATAACTGGTCTGGGTTTTGTATGTATGTTCAATGTTGAAATTTTGAACTTGGCGGTGGTCCAAGTTACATCAATAATACAGTGTGAGTTTCATACAATTAAAGTATGATTGATTAATTGAAACAGACAATAAATTGATTTTTGTGAAAATGCCTTGAACATAACTTGTCTGGGGTTTTTGTATTTATGTTTCGGGCATTAAAAAATATATTTACTTTGCTGTAAAACGAAGGAACATTTTATGCGACTACTGTGTATTATTTGGTACTCAATAAACAATATTATTTAAACATATGTAGCTTTTTGACTGTTTCTTGCAAACGAACAATTCTTTTAAAAACAAATAATAAAATATACCGTGTATTGTAATATAATCGTTTTCGTATCAAGAAATAAGTTCTAAAACTGTCACTTCGTTTTTATTTTCGTTATTTAGACTTCCGAAAAACCTCGCGATGTCAAATGAAACAAAATGCACCAGCATGGTAAACGTTGTTGTAGATTGTTTTTTTAGCAGCCAACTCAAGTCCAATACTCCGTTGCATTTGAGCATCGGTACAGGGCCATAAAAAGTCATGTAAAATTCCCCCGAAAACTACGATAATGCAGTGAATATTGGTGCATTTGAAGGCAGTGTGCCAATGCTGGCATAAACTGGATCACTTCGAAATGCAACATAATCCTCTACTGCATTTTTTGATACATTTGTTGGGTTTTCATTTTAACAAAAAAACACCCGATGGTGGTTCAGGGTCTTTTAGCTGATAAGCATCGAACATTTTTCAACCTTAGACTTGCCCATGTTCCACTTCCTTATTTGGACCTAAAGGGCACGTTCAGCTTGATATGTGACAGTTTTGCTAGGAAATGAATGAGGTGATTATTACATTGTCAATGAAAACTTAGTTTCGTTTAAGTTTAAGGGTAAAAAACGGAGAACGTACCCAACAGCTGCGACTTATCTTTAACTTTAGACCAGTTTGTAAATATCCCAACAATTGAACATACTTCTCAACTTTTTTTTTTCTTTTTTTTTAAAACAATCTATTGATTACTCTCTCTTTTATGTATAATTTATATTAAAGTACATGTACACACAAAATGATGACCTGTAGTTTTGGAGCTTTCCCTTTGAATCTTTAGAGGTCTAATGAATAGTTTTCTGATCGAAAACAAAACTCCGTGAAACAAATTGGCCGTCTTCAAGTGACATTGTTTCGACTATGTTAGTATTTCAGACGAAAATTATCTGCACTGTATTGATATGAATGTTATAACTCATAAGCTTTCAGACTAAAACTTGTTAATTGTGTAACCTAAGTGAGTGAATAGATGAAAATAAAACGACAAAGAAGTATACATGAGAAATGAAAAAACAAAACAAACAAAACATAAATAAATAAGTAGATATTAAATAAATCAATACGTACATACATAGATGAATCAATCAATACATCAATCGATCGATCAATCTACCAATCGATCTATCAATCAATAAATACCAATTAAAACATTAAACTAGAAATAAATAAACACAATAAAATGCACAAATAAATAAGAATATTAAATAAATTAATTTATAAATACAAAAATTAATTAATAAATCAAACAACTATTCAAACAATCAATCAATAACAATATTTTTTTTAATTTTTTTTATCTCCCAATTAACACCCCCCCCCCCCATGAAATCATCTGATTAAGCCACTGTCTGCAGTCAAAGAAGGTAATAAGAATATTGGTCTTAATAATAAGCAGATAGTTTAATACAAAAAGGCCTTTAAAATGTCCAGAACGTGTCAGTCAAGTTACTCCATCATTACCGACAAAGTGAATGGATTGGTGTGTACTTGAGAGGTCGAGTTCTGGCAAAAAGCCATTATCCATTCTTAAATATGGTTGACACAATAGTTTATACGAAAGCAATATTGGGTTTGGGTAAATCTGTTTGTAAACACCCAGCATACTAGTGTCCACCCTTAGTTCAATAAGGCTATTATACCAACGTGTGGTCACACGTTGATGTTAGGTAAAAATGATTCTAAATCATATTCTCTAAATGCAATAAATACATGGGCCTAAAAGCAAATGTTGACTACCATGGGTGTAAGGAAGTTGGTACACAACCCCTGGTGGTGGGGGCGGGGGCTGGGGAATGGTGCCTTGCTTTGCTTTATATTCAGTGTATTTGCCCTCTGTTTTGGGGTGCGATCTGCAGATGGAAAGGGGACGCATGTTTCACCCCCCGCCCTCCCCTTTTGTGGGTATAATCAACGACCGACATAAGACGTATAGTCTCTTATTGTCTATAAGGAATACATGGTTTATTTATATTTATATAATAAAAGGAAACTTCACCAAGTTATGGTTCACGAGTGTACTCATTTTCATCTTCATGTTTCTTTATGCGAAGGCCACGGGAGGGGGGGGGGGCAATCATAGACCTAGATTTAATACCTCACAAAATGTTAAATGAAGTTAAGAAATTCATTGGCCCACAGACCCATGGGCTTTTTCGAAAACACGGGTTTGCCTCAGGCTACGGCTCATGCACCATCCGCCAGCGCCTGTTCGAAGTCCCCGACCGCAAGAGTACACTTTCAAAATTACTGACGAAGCCCGAGCCGCAGCCCAGTAGTCGTTGTCTCGAAAAGGGCCTGTGTAATCGGCATAGAGCAATGACTGTAGTGGTCATTGCTCGATGGTGGATGAAACCATTTTAAGAAAATTTAACTTACCTGTATTCAACGATGTCACCGTATCTGAAGTAAGTAGAACACCAAGACTTACCACTAGTGATACTAGTGTTAGTTTATCAACTGCCATAGTATCCAGTTTCATAATGTATTAATTACACTGCCCATTAACTGCTGCAGTCATCAGTCCGCCCCACCAAGGCCTTGCCGAGTCTCTTTTGAACCAATTCTCAACTCTCTGATTACAATTCGGCTGTGGGCTGTGGAAATTTCAAATGGCTGATGGTTTGGTTATATTCTGGTTGGAACGGTAAACATTATTAAGGCGTGGTGACAGAACTTCGTCATGCATTTCCTCCCTTAGTTCGCTGCCTTGCATGTGAAGTGCACGGTGTTGGTACGAATCGGGTGCGGTGTGTACCCACTCTATTGTACCAAACGCGTTCATGCGTGGATGGAAAGTACAAAAGCGCTATCAGGGGTAGACTTGTTACTAGTCTGTCGTGACGTGCCAATGGCGTGGGAATCAACGTTACACACCATAAACATTCCGGAAATCATAAAGTAAAGGCAAGTTTGTACATTATGTTAAATGAGCAGTTCGACTGTCTCTCTCCTGGTAACTCAATTTTATTGCATTAAATTACTTCGTAAAATGGACAAACTAAAAACTCGGGAAAACTCGAAATAACGACAGAAGACAAAAGCATATTAAAGCACATTTTAAGACCATCTTAGGAAAAGTAGTACCAGAAACAAGACAGATGTGACCAGTAGTTCAAGCATATTAAAAAAAAAACAACAACAACAACAACATGATAATATTGAAGACCAAATTTAGGGAAACTCAAACGTAATCCTTCTACTTATTCGTTCATAGAGGACTCAAAATTCTGCAGTATCATCCCCCCTTATGTCTCCCTTTAAAACAAATTTTGATGAAAGGATAGCGTAGCTGAAACAGTAAGTGGAAACTCAGCTTTTAAGCCCCTTTCAGACAGAAAGCACATTCCCGGGAAATTCCATGGAGAATCCATTTGACATTAATTGTTTACACTTAAATTGCTAACCCCGGCAAAAATTGTTGGGGAAATTTCCATGTCCATGTTTATTTTGGGAATGATTTTACCCTGTTTAAAGCCAAATACTCCGGGGGGTTCGTATCCCAAGCGTTCATTTTTTCCTCAGCAAAAATGGCTTCAAGTGTGATAAGAACTTGAAGTGACGATGGGTTCAAATTCCCCAGGAATTTCCTGGGATTTTCCTGGGATTTTCCTGGGATTTGTCTCGAGAGAGTTCAAAGGACCAAATCCGTTTAATTATTAAAACCCTGGTAAATCTCGGGTCACAGCTACTCACTCGAAAGGGTGCATGTTTATTAAGTGAGATAAGCCCGGGGCTAGCATACTACAATAAAATTATATCGCGTGCGAAACCGACACAAGGGGCTTCATTTCATGGGGTTATTATTCCCCGGGAATTTCCAGTGGGCTTTTGTTTCTAAGTAGTGTGAAAAGGGCTGGCAGGCTCTTTGCACTATATACTAGAATATTAAACAGAGGCTTCAATTATTAGGATTATGACAAAGTGGTATCATGAAAGGGGGAGTTGGCTGAAGTTTTCTTAAAACAACTATTCTTAATAAAATAAAACTCCACTGAAAATACACAATTACGCATTAAAAAAAAACCTTTATTTCAAAATATGTAGTATTATAAATTACAAGTAATGAATGACGAACATTTCCCCTTAGTTATAATAAGTGTGTATGGTTTTTTAAATATAGTTTTATACAGCGTTGTCACTCAACAACACGCGACAACACTCTTCATACATTACACACTCTGAAACCCCAGGTCAAAATATTGACCCAGATTAGGTCCGAGATGTCTGACCCCCATCCGGGTCAGGAAAGTGGTTATGAAATAGGATTTCAACTTGGATTCTGCGTAACTTTGATCCAATTTCTGGGTTACTTGACAAATATTCCGGGTCATACTGACACAGATATTGGTCTGGCCCCCAAGGAACCCGGATCTGACCCGGGATTTTTTTTATTAGTGCAGTAATACTAACTAAGTTCTGACTTGTAAATGGATCTTGAATACATGTACACGTCCCTACAAAGGTATTTCAGAAAATGATATTTCTACATACTCTTATAACGATATTTCTACCAATTCTACACCTTATCTTTATGGCTATACAAATAAGAACACAATTTAATTGTTCAGACAATATTCAACCTCGTTTAAAAAAGTACTTTATAGTTTGATTAGAAATAACTGTTACTTTGAAAAGAAACAACAACACCACATTATAATCTTTCAATATAATGGCGAAAGAGCTGGGTTTTAGTTTATCATCCAATCGAAAGCGGAAGTCCTGGGTGCGTTCTTGAACGCTTGGACCCGCTGCGGCTAAAGTGAACGACTTCGTTTCAAATATAGTTTGTTCAAGCAAGGTAACGCGACGTTCCAAGATAGTGCTCGATATAAATGCGTAAGGCTGTTTGCACAATCTACATTTACTTATATAAAGGAGTATTTTAAAAAGAATGCACCCAAAACAAGTCCTTTGAATAGCACTCCTCACCAATGACGTCACTTTTTGCTCAAAGTACCCGGCTGTCAGACAAATGATCACTCTTACGTGATAACCGCATCATCGACACGCCAGAGGGCACTAGTAAAATAGTCAGTACACCCAAGTAAATATACAACTTGGACATGTACGCGAGCGACACATAATGTCTGAGATTTGGGTACTTATGCTTCTATTTTTAGCATTAGTGCGGATGAACACAACTCAAGATTGCATGTAAATGAGTCTTGTAAAAAAGTGTTTGTTTACTATTGCGTGTCAAAAATTCATATCAATTGATGCATTTATTTGTTAAGCTTTTGTGGAAGGATTTATTATGCGCCACTCAACCTACATCACTTTGGGCGTCGGAGTACAATGCAATTTTTTCTTTAACTTGGCAAAGGCTCAAATTTTATTACAAGATTATGGCTTTCAATTTAAACATGAGTTTAATTTTTAAATTGTTCTCGCACTATAAATAGACCTCATGGTGCGACCATCTTGATTGTCGTCCGTTTAACTCAATGTAATCAAACCGAAGCTGAAAGGAAAAATAGTCAGTTTCATTTCTAGGCAATGAATATCTACATTCACTACTGTTACTGGATACAGGGGAGATGACCAAGAAGGTGGCGGCTTGATAAAGGTCTATAGGCTTAAGGGCCGTGTCACACCAGGCAACTTACAGAAAATCAGTTCCGGTCAAGAAAATACAAATACAAAAATATTCACACTTCAACTTCACACAATTTTCTTGTGGTTAAGTAAATCGTGTACGATGTTAAAAAATAACTCGTTCTAAGTGGGTTTTCCCCCCTTCTTTTTTTGCAAGCAAGGAGGGTCGTTAGTTACCTCTGCATTGCCTGTAAAATACTGTAAAAGACTTTAAAATTGCAATTTTTTTTTTGGAAAATCACATAGCTAAATTCTGAATATAAAATTGTAACTCTTCATGTAAATAGCTGTATAATAATGTGTAGTTTAAGAATGGTTTATGTTCTTTAAATAAGTTGCATGCCTGTACAGCGCATTGGGGTCTTGCCATGGACGGAATGCACTCTACAAGAATGATTTATTTTATTATTTATTATCATTATTATTTCACATTCGATGAAAAATAAGGGGTTACAAGTCTTTCTTTACAAGTCACGAATCCAGAATCTTAAGAAGCTTTGAGAGTCCATTTTCTAAACACCATTTTGAAAGTGAGTACTAAAGCTGTTTTCGAAAACACGGCTTGGGCTTGGGTTCAGGCTCAGTGTGCCTGTGTTTGAAGCCCCGTTTGGAAAACGCACGTTCTCTGAATAACCAATGGAGCCAAAGCCTAAGCTCAAGCCAAAGCCGTTGTTTCAAGAAGGGCCTGGGTGATTTTTTGCCGTGTCTGAATCGGCGGTTGCAACAGATCCAGCCGCAGCCGCTAATTCGGCCTCATACAATCAATCAAAAACATCATGGCCGACATGACACATTCTAAAAAAGAGATTGTTTTAAAAACCAACCACCCTGGGGAGTCAATTTGCTCTAAAATAGACGTTTCCCTGAAGCAAAAGAAAATAATAAGTTGTTTAAATAGTTACCCAGCTTATCCTAAAATGTACTGTTAATGTTATTTACGAGCCGTTTTCTTGTTTTCACCGCTTTTATGCTGGACACCTTGAACAAAACAGTATGGCGGCCGGGAAAACAAATATCCTAGACGGGGAAAAAATTTGACAAGCCAAGAAGAACTTGAAGTTTTCCTCTATGGTCTTTAGTTTTTGCACGAACTATTACCCTCTACCCCCCCCCCCCCCCAATCCAACCATCCCAAACTACTCCCCTCCGATCTCCCTTTTTGTTAAAGAGTACATAATCTAAGGTTGAAATCTCACAAAAACCAGTACTATATATCCTTTAAAAATGTTCCAAGACCTACAATTCAGCACCTTTGTACACTGCGGGTTTTTATAGTGCACATTTTATACAATATAATATGAGTTGCATGAACACATTGATGCAGCCTTATGGTTCTCCTCGGGTATGGATGTTGTAAGCTCACTCCTATAAGAAGAATGGAAACAGTTCGAGTTATAGTTAACAAAGTATAGGCAAAGTACAGTCATGTTTTCTGGGAGAGAAAATGAACACCCCTTTGCCAGTATTCAATAAACAAGTACAACAAGGAACCCACGAGGATGTGATCCGAGTTGGGGGTGCGGTTTTAAAGGTATTGTACAGAGGATCGGTTAAGATAAACCAAACATCATCGTTTTATTCTAGTCTGAAAGCTTACTGATTATGAAGTTCTCACTAGAACCAATTTGTGTTTCTGTGAAGTATTTCCCACTGAAATGAAGTTATATTCGAGGAAACTGTAGTATCTGAAAACCTTTAAAAAACGCGACAGCTGATTTATATCTTTCCGGTAATACAGTAGCCTAACTCATCATGTATACATTGCTTGCAATTCGTAACATCTAAATGCAGCAAATTAGGTGTGAACATTTATAAAGAACGTATTTAATACAAAAGGTCCCATCGGGCCCAATGTCATAAAGTCTGATAGCATAAAAACGTGCTAAGCAGAAAACTATTGCTTAGCAGAAACATGTTACCAGCCAAAGGTCCATCAAGTTAACATTTGTTGCAACTGGTAGCGCACAATTGTTGTTATTATTGTTTTTTATTTATTCTTTTTTTTGCGAAGCAAATATGTATTGTTCGCTTAAGAGCTTTGTAAAATAGGGCCCTGGTCACACAGGTCACCCTATACTTTCAAATTATACTTTTTTTATCAAAGGATTTTCCAAACACAAACCCTTCCCATTTTTCAAATAGCTTCAGAGATTAAGTCTCGCAGATGCACAAGAAATTGCCGCAAATAACATAATCATACTGATTAAACACATTATGAACATATAGTCACTTAAATGTTTTGTATTAAAAAATATATATATATATAAAATTAGTAGGGGAGATGGCCTTAGCTTTCGATCCAATCCGGACCTTTGTCAGAGGCATAAACAAGAACAAACACAAACATATCCATTTATAGCAAAAAGAGGAGCAAAGGATTAAGGGAGAGTATCCAGAAAAAAGCGGGAAAATATAGCCAATCAGAGTTGTAAATTAACTGGCTAAGAACCAATAAGAGGGAAGAAGTGAGAACAAAGGATGGTCAGTGTGAAAGGCTGGATCACTGGACCATATATATATGTTTATAAATGTGACATCACCACATGTATACATGTACAATTACTGACAACATTATTTACACCAATCTTTTGTTAAAACACCTACGGGTACCAAATGAGGTTAGGATATAGATTTTTATAAGGTAACAAAATTATGACGTGCAAAATGATAACAATAAAATTGCGGGAAGAAAATGGATTGTCTCTGTTTTTAAAACAATCAAAACGAGTCATCTACTCATGAAACTGAGGCATGTGACTGCACAAGTTTTGTTTATGCCAATACGACCAACAATCACACATTATAATGTTTACCAGTGGTCTGGCTAAATAATTATTACGTTTCAGCACGTGTGAAATTCTCAAAACGTCCACAGTCATAATTTTGTTACTATATTAGCCCAACATTTACAAAAACTGACGTGCGAAATATTAAATGATGCTCTCGAAATATTTCAATTTTAAACATGCGCAAATTAATATCAGGTTTACATACAAGCAATTATATTAACACTGTACATCCCAAGCCTTCAGCTCTTTACAACGAGGGTTTGTTTTATATTAATAAAAAACAAATAGGTAACTTAAAAACAGATGCCGATGCTTGTGCCACGTGTTATGACTAATTTTTAATGTGCCTACCGACTTGGTTATGTTAGAGCTACAACTTACCAGAACCCCAAACCACAAAGATTTGGTTTAATTAGATGGTTGAAAACTTTACACCCTTAAAGAAATAAAATCTCCACAAAAAATGACGATGAGAAGCAAAGACAGACAATAGTATTTTTTACAAACTTAACAATTTTGCACAGGTAATTGATTATCTGGTTGACCTTTGAGGTACAGTTTTAGACCTTGCAATTATAGTTTTTTTTTCTACTGATACACTTTTTGTTCAATCTGTTGTCACTATTGTTGATGGATTGAATGTTTTTATTTCCCAAAACAAAATAGACTGGTCCCATGATAGAGTACCTAACTTAATTTGTCTCTGAATTGGCTGCTAGGGCTCGGGCTACGGCTGGATCACCGTTTCATTGTGCGTTGGAGTATGGGACGATACTTGGCAACACACTTAACAACAGCCTTAGCCGTAGCCGTAGCCGTAGCCGTAGCCGCCAACTCGGATGCGGCTTTTAAAACATTATATCGAGCCAGAAAATCAGTTTACAAATTCACGTACATGATGTAATCTGAAAACACGACAAAGACACATAACGAGTCAACATCATTTCAATTCAATGGGCAAAATGTAACATGCACATATTATTGTTAAATGAGGCAATTAGGCTACCAGTAAATGGTGAACATTTTGAAGCGTGTTGGTTTGTGAGGAAGCGTCCACAATAATTCCGATTGTTTATTTTCTTTTAGTAATGCAGATGTTAAGATTCAAAAACACCGAGCCGGGAAGCGATGCCCTTTCCCGTCCTCCTTGTCGGGCGCCCTCCACGACTGGGATTAGAAAGGGTGTCCGAAAAGTCATCAGCTATGAGCGCGGCGTCCGATCCAGCGTCAGGGCTGTCCAGAACAGAAGGGGCAGAGCCACCTTGCGGCGACAAAGATTGTAGGTAAGAGGGAGGATCAAGAGTCGGAAGATCGTTTGATGTGAATGGAGGGTTAGTGCCCGGTAGAGGGGGTGGTGGAGGAGGGGGAGGAACTGGGATTGATGATGGGGGAGGTGGATTTGAAAGATCATCGTAATCTGCTAATGGATATCCATACATAAACCCATCTCGGGAACTTACATCAGCTATTGGGTTATCAATCACCGCCGTGCCGGCGGTATCACCGATGGGGACGTCGGCGGTATCAACGGCGGGGACGTCGGCGGTATCAACGGCGGGGAATTCGGCGTCATCACCGATGGGGCTCGCGGCGTCAGTCTCGGTTACCTCGGGCAACGACTCCGGTAGAGAATCCGCTGGGTCAACTTGGGCAGGATTATCAAACTCTCCATTTTCTGAATCGAAGACTATAGGGAGTAGAGTGTTGCCATCGCTCTGGTCCACACTGTTTTCTGTCTCTCCACCACTAAGTAAACAAAACAAAATAGAATAAAAAGTAAAAGAAATAAAATAAAATGACAAGTTTGCCTCCAAGTTTAAAAAGGTGGTTTTATTAGAGCTAAACACTTAGAAGCTTAGAACGGAAAACTAATTATTTGGTAGAGCAGCTGCAGAGTGAAATGTGTTTATACTTTGGTTGCAGTCCTCATGATATATCGTTACATTGCAGGCTGGTACAGAGCATCTATCGTTCAAAACCACTCTGGGTTTCGTGGGGCCTGGTCCATTTCTGGTTGACAAGGAATCTATCTCAAAATTATCCAGATGTGGGTCACACCGACGTCGACTCCGATTTAAAAATCCCATTTTTTTTTAATCATTCAGTCTGACACAGAAAAGGTCAGGCCCCCTGTGACCTGGGATCAGGGTAAATTCAAAACAGTAAGAAAGAAGTAGGGGTCGATATAGTCACCGTGATTTCATTATACACAATGTATACACATGTAGCAGGCTGGGATAGTTCATCCATCGTTTAAAACCACAATGGATGCTTCTGAATGATCAAGGAGATTTAGTGGCAGAATCAAAGAATCGGAAAATGAAGAGTAACAAATAACAGCGTCGGACCTTTCCACAAGGTGTTCTTTCTTGCCCTCGGGGGATGCTCCGCAGCAAACCATCATGCACGTAACAACGAAGACTGTCAGTAATAGACACATCAGCACAACCACGCCTACAAATCAAGTGTGAAAAGCACATCTCAAAATTAGTCAGCATAATAACGTAGCGTTAATTAATAAAGGTCCGTATAACATCATGAACTTAATTAAGTTGGTTAAACATTGTATGAAGTTGGTTTACTACTATAGTTTGAAGTGGCTTTTGTTAAGGTACATGTATAATTTGAAGTTGGTTTAGCGTAGTTTGAAGCGCCTAGTAAATTTAAAGTTATTTGTGTTCACCTAAGTGTTTGTTTGGCACCCAAGTTTTTTTGAAAAATATTTATCTGTTCGGTTTGATAAATATTATTTTTTTAAACTATTAACAACCCTTTTAATCAAAAGCAAAATTACAAGGACTTGAGCCGACTGTATCAGTATTTTGTTAGTTGGCCTATTACCTTCCCGATGGACATATATTTATTTCATGCTTTTTTTGTATTTTAGTATTTACAATTGTTTACCCTTGTGGTTCATTAATTAAAATAATGTTATTAATGAACCACTGGGATTATGTTAAAACAGAAAAAACTGCAAAACTGTCGACTCGATTTCACAAAGAGCCAAGATTGGTCTTAATTAAATATATGTTTTACTTACAAATAATGAACTGGGCGAAGGTGAATCCAAACGGGAAGACGCCCCCAAAAGCTGCGAAAAGAAACAACATTCAAAAGTCAACTTTAAACGACTCAACTTCTCAATTTTAGATGTATTTTTGAAAGTTTCTTATAAAATAATAACAAATACTTTGTTGATAGCGAAAATGGCATGAACGTTATACCCGAGTAATGATGACGTCACAGTTTGTTAACTACTTTGCAGTTGAATGGGCCATGGAAAAATCAATGTATACAGAACTTTAGCAATGCACTAAACAAACCGTGACGTCATCATTTACAAAGGTCTATTGAACATACAAAAAAGAATCAGGCAACCTCGATCCGTCACTACAGACTGTGTGTAAGTCTCGCGCGAATTGATTCGAACCTCCGGGATTTGGTACTTCAGCAGCAGTGCTGTGATTGAAAGAAAGGCAGCTTGTTTGGCAACGGTTGCACACCGCCCCAAATCCTTCGAAATCGGACAATAGTCCCCAAAGAGGATTTTGGAGGGGTAGAACTGAAGTACAGTTAATGCATTCCTTGTTTTAAAACCTTAACATTTGAGCCAAAAATAAAAGCTATAATATTGAAAACAGAATAAAAGATAGTAATAATTAAAAACAGATAAAAACTGAACAATATTATAAAACAGCTGGCTGATTTAGCAATTTATTTTTTGACACGAATGCAGGTCCACCAACAGAGTTTAAAACTTGTGGAAAGGAATGAAAATTAAAAAGGGTAAAAGTCACCGTACCTTCACAAACGAGATCCCCTTTAAAAGAGCCGCCTGCCTGGCAGAGGTATGACCCAGATGGGTCAGATGGTCGGTAATAAGACTTGCAGTTCAATGTGTAGTTTTGCCCTTCATACACAGATACCACAATAGCATCAGTGGGCTCAGAGTTCGGAACAACTGGGACGAAACAGACCTCCCGCTCTGTAAGAAATAACAGCAATCAATTCATCATTTCTGGAAAATTCTGAGAAAATATTATATTCATCGACAGCAGAAACAAGAAAATGCACAAATAAAACCATATTGATAAGCTTTTTACGGCAGGTTAATGAATTAGGAAACCTAATTTTGTATCAACTTACAAGGGTTTACAAGGAGCTACGGCGCACTCGGCAGCCTCTGCCAGAAACGCTGGGGCAAACCCCTCTCTCTTAGCGATAAGTCTAACTACGTGCATTACACAACACGGGGGCCATGCGGCTTTACATCCCATCCGGAAGACAACTAATGGTTAAGTGTCTTGCTTAAAGGACACAAGTGTCAAGAGCGGGACTTGAACCCACAATCTGCTGATCAGAAACACCAGAGATGTTTACATTTCCTCGGCATCATAAAGTTTCAAGTCTTCTGCAATAATTGGCATGTTTACAAAAATAAACAGTTGTGAAAATTCGTTTATACCTTTTAGCCGACAGGAGTGCATTGGGGAACGAAGTGGGGGGGGGGGCGGGGTTGTGAAATTTGTGTTTACAGTTGTCGGGTTAAATTGATACCTCTAAGCTCGGCTGAAACGGAGTATGCTCGGTTTAACATCGTCCCATTGGTGGTATCTCTATGCTGTGAGTTGGCATCGTTGAGCATCCATGTAATCCACTGCGTGGCTTCCCCGTTCGAAGTTGCCACCTCACTATACACTAACGGAGAAGTCTGGAAACTGACTCCCATTATGTTACCGGGTATGAAGGGTAACCAGTCTGGCCTAGCTAAGGTCACTGAAGTTACCCCCAGGGGTGCTCCTCCAATAGATTTCTCATCTTGTAGAACATATTTGTCCGTATCATATACCGACCATATGCTGACTTTAAATGGTACCTGGCTTACAGAGAAATAACTTAAGCCACGAATAAATCCGGTACAGTTGAAGGGGTTACCAGTGTTAAGTAACAGGACATCGTTTCCGTCACGATCCTGCCTTTGCTCGACTGTGGCACCATGGTGACGAGGGCACTCTGTACGTAAAAGGCAAAATCCTATTTAGAAATAAGTATCCACCACAGTCAGTGAATTTCAGTTAATATAACTGACAAGTTTCCCATGTGGGTCTTTGAAGGGCTCAAGAAGTGAGTCCAAAATATCACAAGGGAAAAATAACATTAAAGATACCATCTCAAGCAGTCACATGTAGCATTGTTTCACACTTCGCTAATGTGTCTACCTTAAAAAATATCACATACTAATACTATTGAGTCTTCACTGGGTGAATCATATTAAAGTGTGCACATATCGTTGTCACATATAGAGAAACAAAATTATGGGGACATCAAACACAGTGAAACAAAGATTCTTTGTGAAAATTTTGTTGTCATGTCAGTTCACGTACCCGAATATTGTTTGCAGGGTCAGTGCACACTGATGACACGTCAGACGCTATGCATAATTTACACGGTCATATCGCGGTAAAGTGTTAGTTGTTATATTGTTTTCCCAACCGTTTAGAGTATAAGATTCTACTTTAGGTACAATTTCAAAGAACTTTACCCTGTGATTGCTCTGGCATGGTAGTGGCAGCATCCGTCGGTGGCAAGCTGCTCATCTCGGTTGGCATGAGGGAGCTGCCTGCCGATGTAGGCATAGTAGCCGAAGACGTCCCCACAGAGCCGACCGAGCTTGGGACCGTTGAAGACGCATCGGTTGGGAGGACACTTGTGGGGTTACTTGATAGGGCGCTGGTTGATGCAATCGTAGGTGGGGTCGTGGCAGGGGTTGTTGGAGGGGGTGTTGTGGCCGGCACGGTTGGCAATGTATCTAAAAAGGTAAAGTTATTTAAATATTTTGCTCATTTATTTACTTTGTTAAACATAACCAAATGGCGATTGCACTGTTATTGTGCTTTTATTTAAATTTTAAATTTGTTGGCAGACACAAGGTTTTTGCCAATAGTCTACAGTTTAGTGAGACAAATCTTGACAATCAAATGTCATAAATAATTTACAAAATTCTTTCAACAGAGTTTGTTTTCCAAGTGACGAACATATTGAGGAAAGTCTTACCTAAAGACTCGTAGCATACCACGAATCCGTAATTTCCCTCAAGCGGCGAACTTGCATCAGTGACAAATGTCAAAACAAACCCGGAGACCTGTGCACTGAACGGTATCACCACGTCCTTCGGCGAAGCGGGTGCCGTCAAGGCGACCGCTGTGCCCGATGCGATCTCCAAACGATCCATGGCGTAGATATCAAACACGGGGATCTTCAGCGCAACGTACTTTGCTGCAGGGAGTGACACCGTGTAGGTGTCGGTTTGAACCTGGTCGGTTGTTGGGTATTGTCCCGGAAATCCGCGGGAATAAAGGCATCCATTCGCTGTTGACAACATGCCGCTTGATTGACCCACAGACGCTAGGAGAAAGTTCATATTTAAAAAAATGTCAGTAAATTAGTTTGAATATCCAATGTCCAATATCGAAATATAGCAAAGTAGACATTCGCAGCAAAAACCTATGTGAATGTCCTCCAATGTCTAATATCGAAATAGAAAGTACTAGACATTCACTGTTCAAACCCACGTGAATGTCAATGTCCAAATCGAAATAGTAAAATAGACGTTCGTCGTACGAACCTACGTGATTGGCCTATGTCCAATATCGAAATAAAAGTAGACTCTTACTGTACAAACATATGTGAATGTCCAATGTCCAAAATTGAAATAGCAATTAAGTAGACATTTGCTTTGATGTGAATGCCCAATGTCCAACATCGAAATAGCAAAGTAAAAAGTAGCTGCAAAAACCTATTTGAATGTCGAATGTTGAATGTCAAATGTCCAATAGCAAGCTAACTTTACTGTCAACATAAAAAAAACAATTTGTACACAAGAAAAACATTACACCCCCAAAAGACATTTTTAAAAAGGTAGTCATGTTTTCTCGTTAGTTTTTATAAACCTAAATGCATAAATTATAGCTTTTCGTGTCTCTTCATTTCAGATTTAGGTTTTTATGGTAAATATCAACAAAAAACTAATTCAATTTAACACCTGGCTCGTTAAATTTCACAGAATAGTGTTATTTTTTGCATCGGGGATAAAGACTATTACTGTTATTATTTCTTGTGCCCTGATACCGATGTCTATTAAGCACTTCAGAATCAGCACTTTCCCGAGTCTTGTGAGAAAAAAAATCCACAGGCATATCACTCGGGTGGGATTCGAACCCCCGACATTAGCCATGCTATAGTACATGCCTTGCCACTAGACTAACCAGCTTGCCCGGGGAAATTGAGTGCTCCGTTGCATAGGCAGTTGGAGTACATGTCGTTTAAATTTAACATTTTAGCACTCACTAGTCAGGTAAGATCATTCAATTCGCAAAAAAGCCAAAGCAAGAGGCTGGTTAACCATTCATTTTCATCAATTGTATTATAGGTAGTAGACATTCAACCGGGAAATGATGAAAATGTAGAAGGACTGAATTTAATGAAGCTGAGAAACGTTTCTCAGATTGTGTATTCGAATTACGGATTACTCTTCCTGCGTGGACAAAACCACTCCAGATTTTCGGCGATATCTAAAAAAAAAGCTACCACCTTTTGAAATGAAATTTTGACAGGTTAGTTTTATTGTATATTATCTGCATTTATATAGGATGAAAACAATTGAATGGTTAAAAAAAAGGGAAAAAGTATACGTTCCCTTTAACTACTTTAAAAACTTTGCTGGAATACACTGTAAAAACGATGTTTAGGATTTAAACACTTTTTCTGTACCCACTTTTTAAACATGTTCAAAAGCTAAACGCTTAGCTTTTTTACATTTCCTGAACACTTGCTCCAAAAGTATTTATCATTCAAACACACACACAATATTCTGAACATGTTTCAGGCTATACATGTGGAAAAAGTGGGTACAAAAATTATGTTTAGAAATGTGTTTAAACTCTAAACACTGTTTTTACAGTGTACTGTTTCATTTTTGCAACGATTTTTTTTTTTAGATCTAGCTGCTTTAAACACCAGACATTTGTTTGGGGATTTTAAGAAAAGACAAGGAATGGATCTCTTACTCGGCCAGATGGTGTAGTATTCAGTGGATGTGCCGTCGCTGGTTCCACACGCCTCTGTTGGGTCCAACCCGCACGGTGACGCACAATTCACTGTGCTCACCATTTGACCCCTCGTTCCTGACTCGGTTCCACACAGACAGCGGTTGCCGCTGATTGCCGCAAACCTGTATGGCAACAAACAAAACACAAAAACACACAGAGATCTTCCGGTAAAACATCTGAAATGTATGTTTTCTTGATCTGAACAGTCAACTGAACACGATGGAATGATTGCAACATTTTGATTTATTCGCCTAGTTATAGTCTTTTTATATAACAAGTATTAAGCCTAAGTAATGTGTCGATAAATTCTTTCAAGAGTAATATTTTGCAGACATAACTATAACAGCAAATATTTTTTTGTTTGAATTATTGTAGGTTGAGCAAAGAAGAGTTTACTAGAGCGGGACTTGAACCTTTGACCTCCGGGTTAACGTACCGGCACTATTCCAACTGAGCTATCTAGCCGAAATATTGGCGGTCTCCCCCATTAGTCAATATCTTTGTTCGGGGTGCCAGTCAGAAGCCAAATGACCTGAACTGCCGTTTAGCCAGGGATCACACCCAAGCTTACGATAGAATGGGTAGCGGCAGCAGAGTGATAATCTTAAAGGGGTGCGACTTTTTATTTCAAATATCAAGTAATTAATATTTGCAGACTTTAACATTGTTGGGGTGGGAAATCTTATCTCGGATACATATATTTGGGAAATGCTGCTACATTGTGTTCTGGAAGAGTAACAAGTCTTTGTTTTTCAGTGGCCATATAGATACAAAAATGTGAGACTTCATATTCGGCAGTCCCATTGATGGGGAAGAACCCAGATGAAAACAATTTTATGTTTAACAGTGGGCACTTTCAAAACTCCCATTAGGTCAGAATTAACGCAGATATGGGTTCCGTGGGATCCGACCCATTTCCGGGTCATTGTGATCCGGAATCTGTGTCAAAAATCACAAAGAAATGGGTCAAACTGACATAGAATCCTAAGTCAAAATCTCGTTTTTGTTTTACCAGTTCCCGGCTCAACCTGACCCCCAAAACGGGTCTGGCCACTAGGATCTGGAATCCAGGGTCCAATTTCATAGAGCTGCTTAAGCAGAAAAAATTGCTTAACAATTTCCTGCTAAGCAGAAATGAGCAGGATACCAGTCACAAATTGTACACGTTGCATGGTAGTTTGGCTGGTAACCATATTCTGGTAAGCACAATTTTATTGTGCTTAGCAAATTGTTGTGCTTAAGCAGCTCTATGAAATATGGCCCTGGTCAATTCTGACCCAGTAGATGTTAGAGTGTAGGTTACACATACCCATGAGTTCTTTCTCTGCAAAGCCTGATGCAATGTTCGATGGAATCAACCCCACTCAACAGTAACTCCACGGTGGCCCAGTCGAGTGGATTGCCGAGGTGACATCCAATAAAGTCATCAACTATTTCATGAGTTATATAAAACAAAAAATTATGTCGATGAATGGAACTCATGCGTGTAATTGCCTCTGTTTCTATGGAGTGATACGATTTGTCTTTCCCCGCTTTCCGAGTTTCATTTTTTCCCCCTAAAATTGTCCCAAATTATTTGTCAATTTTTAATCCTATTGTTACTTATAATGTAATTAAGACTTTTATAGTGGAGGATTTTTTTTTAACCTTGACAATACATGTTTCTTCTAAAATCTTTTTGCGGTATTCTCTAATTTTACCTTAAAAAGCTCCTTTATTTCAAGCACACTTCATCTTTTGGGCTGCATTTTTATATATAAAAAAATCCCCGAACCAGGTGGCATAGCAACTGTCTCTACAGTCTAATTACTTCAAACTTCAAGTTGTGACTAAAAGTAAGTCATTGTAGGGGGCCTAACATACATTATTCAAATTTAGCGCACAAATAACTTACAGCAGAACTGCCTGCGACACACCGTGAAACTGCTATTTTTAATTATGAATGAAGTCCTTGAGATTATGTCATTGTGTTGAGACTCGGGCATACCAAGTTGTCAAAATATCAAACTTCAAAATCAAAGATGTGATCAGGATTATCTTGGTGCAAATGTATAAGTAATCTTATATACCGATGAAAACCAAGGTACTCACCATAACAACTTAGATCTACTTCAGCACTACATGAAAAGTCTTCTTGGTAGATGAAACCCGGGCAGTCAGATAGCCGGCTGTTCGACTCGGTACAGCCCGGGGATATGACAGTTGGCGAGCCCGCCATCCCCGTGAATTCTCCCGTACTTGCTCTAGTTATCATCGCTCCATTCGAGAAACCTTTTGTTTTATAATAATTCGGAAAAAGTATTATTTATTATTCCCTTTTCCCCCTTATAAAATAATCGTGCTCGAAATCCTTTTCCTGGTTTTGTCAAAGTTTGATATTCTGTAAGTTCCAAGACCAACCATGAGATAAGATTGTCAAACTTATCAGAGTCTTAAATCCTTCCTCTTTACTGTCTGTGTTTGGAAGATTCGATGTACCTCAATGTCACAAACTTGAAAGTTGGAATTAATGAAACTTTATATTGTAGCCTTGGCTCGACTTAATTTTTTACCTAGCTGCCTGCATACGGTATCGGAGTCTGTGTGTGTCCATCCATCGTGGCAAACTGTCCGCCATACTGCATCGTGCTCAATGAGTAGTTTTCCCTCGATCCCACGATCACTTCCAACTAGCTTCACATCACCCTCTGACAAGAATCACAGACTACTATTATGACACCATGATATTGGTTTGGTTAAATCTGTCTGTGTGGACCCTTATAATGATAAATCTGCTCGTATAGGCCTTTATCATGGTGTGCCCATACACTTTGCTTTTCTGCCCTTCATCCCAATTATATCAAAAAGAGGGGGAAAGTAAAAAGTAGTCTGGTCCCTTTAAATGGGATGAGAAGAACTGTCATTATCATTGTGTGAGCAGGGAACTCAACAAACATGGCCACACAACGATAAAGGTCAATACCGGTACACCCAAACGAAACAGGGCACTCATATAGTGTCCACCATAATTATCGTAAAAACAGCTAATATATTTCAATAATGAACTTATTCAGACAGAATAATGCTGAATCTGACCACCAATTTGACACTTAATTTGACCGCGGAGGTGACTGAAGCATCAGTATCGTACTTGTCATAACGAGTGAAAAGGTATACAATGACAGGTGGAACACTAATCCCAAAGTAATGCCTTGGGTCGTCGATCCAATCCCCGCCCCCACCTCCTGTTATTAATTGCACATTGTAAGTTCCAATGTTTCCACATTACGAGCCTGTAGGCGTACCAATGTTACCCGAGGAAATAATGTATGGTAGCTAAGAAACGACATGGCGATTTAGCAAAAGGGCTGAAGAAAGAACCTTTAGAGCCAGTTTAAAGGGATGGTATACCTTTGGTAAATACTCCAAAAAATAATTACCACAAAAAACTTACTTAGAAAATAGCACTGGACAGCTGTTTGTATTATAACGTTGTCATAAACGACACACTTTGAAGGAATGTTTCACCCCAAAATTTTTACCTGAGAAAGGTTTCATACATGAAGTCTTTCTCATGCATCTGAAATCCCACAATTGCATGCAACAAGGGTGTTTTTTCTTTCAGTGTTTTCTTGTAACTTCGATCACCAATTGAGCCCAGATTTTCACAGGTTTATTTGAAGCATGTTGAAACACACCAAGTGAGGAGCTGGTCTTTGATAATTACCAAAAGTATACCCTGCTTTTAAAGTAAACCATAACACTGCAAAGTGCCACCTAAGTCGAGTTTAACATTAAAAACAGTGTGTTGAGAGTCACGTAGTACCGAAAATGATTCGATAAAACTGGAAAGCAAGTCTAGTAGATTATTACAAAAAACAGTCAAGTAATAAAAGTTTTATCATTATAAGGGTATAATTACTCAAAATAATTATTGTAACTTGAAAGGTACAGGACGACAGTATTTAGTTTTACCTGCAGCTAAAGCTGTTGTCATCAATCTAAAGCAAACCGCGAGAGCTACAATCCACCAAGCCCTGGCATCGGCCATTTTGTAGATCTACCTTCACCCTGACTTCGGAAGTTTCTCTCGCCACGATTCGTGTCAATTCCGCTCCTTCTCGTCTTACTGCGCCCTAACTTCCGTGGTGGTAACAGTCGTGTTCCAATATGGAGGCGTTGTCAGAAATACACGCACCAATTTTCGCGATTATTAGATTTGTAAAAAGGACAAGTGATAGTTAACTATATTAAAAAAAAGAAGCCAAAGTAAGGGCGAGTCCGGCTTTCATATTGCAAATGACTCAGATAATAGCAATGGCATTGTAGTCACAATAGAGAAGTATGGCGTAGACTCGATGCTCAGTGAACCCTGAGGTTTCAACTGTGGTTGAACGAGCGTCTTGTCCGAATCAAAACAAGTTTGTACGTTTCACTGTGAACTTTAAATGAAAACATATACATGTACCTTAAGTGCATGTGTGTAGTGCCCCTATTGCCACACAGTATGGGAGTGTCGTCTCCAGTACCAAGTAACTCCATCAACTCCATTATGTTTGGGCGACCGACCGCTTCTTGCCATTGTCATGCAAACATTCAAAATCGGGTATAGGCAAGTTATGCGCACATAGTCGGAGCGCCAACACAGGGTATTGTCGAAACTCTGAGGTTATAGACCCCAGCTCCAGCCTCGGGCTCCTCTGCTACAATTAATCCATGCGCTATAAATCGCTTTGGTAGCAAACCGAATTAACAAATCCACGGTCTCGAAAATACCCTTTGACCTTCCACTGAAAACGTTAATACTGATAGCAACAAAACGTGTGAAATGCAGCAGACTTAAATTGATCTCAGCTTTAAAAGGGCACTTCTTGACATTTCGAACTAATATCGCAAACGATTTGCCAGGCTCAGGCAA
Organism: Pisaster brevispinus; assembly: GCA_023634235.1. Classification (NCBI taxonomy): domain Eukaryota; kingdom Metazoa; phylum Echinodermata; class Asteroidea; order Forcipulatida; family Asteriidae; genus Pisaster; species Pisaster brevispinus. The sequence continues at coordinate 6,231,875 of JAMKCF010000017.1, forward strand.
ACACATGTTGATTCTATTGTTGTTGTTGTTGTTTTATTTTATTTTTAACCTTTGGTTTTCTATAACAGTCACAACTTTAATACAAAATGCAAAAAACTTTTAATTCGTTAATACAAATAATTTGAAGGATTTTTATTCAACAAGATAAAATCTGAATCGTAGATATTGGAATGGAAATTAACAATGCAGAAGTAAAAATAGATAGTTAAAATATAGACCCCCAAACCATGGCATAATGTAGGCACAACATCTTACTCAATTAGCTTTAAAATATTCCACATACACAAAAGTTGAAATTTCTTCTATATTATGCTACAAAAATACAAATATGTGTACAAAGCTAGATTACTTCGCAAATAGTCGGGTGCGCAGGCGTTAGCCGTGGAGTGAAGTGCCTGCCGGTCTAGTTAGTTACAAAGTTTGAACACAGCTAGACCAGCATGCACTTCATTCCATGGCTAACGCATGCGCACTGAGTATTTGCAATGTAGTGGATAAAATGTGGATATTTCATTTCTTACAAATTCTTTACCAAGGCATTTACAATTAACAATAGTAATAGTAATACAGAACATCCATAAACATTTTAGGCCTGAGAATCTGAAAGCTCGCCGAGTGAAAATTCGAGAAAATGGTGTTTGAAGGCCCTCAAACACTGTTGCCTTTTTTCGAATGCAGCAATCGATACGCATACGCAGCAATAAAAACCCATGTAATGAGCATTTTGCAAAACCGCCGACAAAACATAAAGCATTGTTTTGTTTTCACCAAAATTCAATTTAAAATTGAGCTCGACTAACAGACTGAAGTACTTCAATATATTGCTTGATGACAAATGACCAAGTTTCGAAAGTCAATGTTGACTTCTCATCGGTTAGTCATCCCAGAAAATGTTCTGGCCTTCAAAAAGGCTAATCAAGAATCACCTGTATCCCATCTGTAGAGTTGTTTTCTCAAAATGATCTCGTCTTATTCCTGTGCCTTGTAATCTTTAGTGATTTGACACTCTTTATAAATGTGGGATCATTGTTTGGTTTTTGTCAACATAATACTGATTTATAGGCAGATTATCAACAAAAAGTCAGCGGTGAAAGTATCAGATGCATCATTGCCTACTTGTTGAGAAAAACAGCAACAACGTGTCGCCGTATTTTAATCAAGAATATTATGAATTCATCCAAGTTTAATGAGGTTACAGCAGGTACCAACCGCATTCACTGGCCGCATTGAGGGCAGCATTCAAACGGAACACCGCGAACATTTCCAAAAGCCACCTGCACTGCAAGCGATCGTCTTTCAAAAGGTCTCGAGATACTTTAATTTATTTCTTATCAATGGGGAGACTTCAGACGAAACTATTTCGTAGGTTGCTTACTACACCATTATACCATCTGTATAACAAATGTGAGCTTCCGGGAAATCATTACAAAATCCCTCTTCTGGGTCATTACCAAAGCATGATCTTACCTTTAAATCTAGTTATTATAATCGTTTTAAAAAATACTGTGATTTTTAATTGAGATGTTAAATAATGATACCAATACAAACTTATAAAGCGCACTTTCTAATACAAGATTACTCAAGATGAAATAGGAAAGATTACTACAAAGTACAAATCTCTCTAAAAAAATATTTTCGAAAAAGGAAGAATGATGTTTAATTTAAGTTTATGTCTGTGTACAAAGAGCACGATAGTCAAAAAATTGAGGCCAACCAACCAACCAACCAGCTGTGACCTCTACAGAAGATTATTATCACATGGTGTGCCCCCAAAATACATAACCATGCAACTTTTGGCGAAAATGCAAGTATCATGTACTGTTGTATCATGTTTAATTTTCTAAATTAACCACAGGTGAAGCTGACCACAGGGAAAGCTGACTGGGTAAATTCTTAATAATTGTGGGCTGACGAAAGAAACATTGACTAGGGTGGGACGTGAACCTGGAACTTCAGGACTAAGGTGCCAGCGCTCCACCAACCTGGGCTATCTAGCCCAAATGTTGGCGGTCTCCCTTTGTTTTAAATGGTTTTTGTTTGTTCATTCTGTTTTGTTTTTGAATGTTTTTTTTTCTCTCTCTCTCTTCTTTCTTTTCTCAAGGCAAATCTGCCACAAGTCCCACTGTTTGGGTTCTGCCTCCACTATAAAATGTTCCGTCACATACAACACCATTTGTAAAGTGGAAAATAAATGTTACATTGACTTATCATTATTGTATATAATTATTTAATTGCTAATAGTACTATTTGGTGCATGAAAATAATTGAATATTGTTTACACATTGCAATTAACCCCACTACCTTTTAACATCAACTGCAGTAAAAACAAATTAGCCTATACAAAGATTGGTATCAGGGCTGGGCAACAAGGGGCAACAATTTCACCCAAACCAGCATTATAGCAAAATGCTGTATTTGGTGCACATGAACATCATAATGCAATTTTTTTATTTCTGGAATAAACCAAGCAATAATTATTCCGAGTAGAAATTCGATTACCAGTGACGATGATCATTTCTGTAGAGCATTTCTTTGGAATGTGATACAAACAAACAATTGATCGCTATCAAAGCAGCCTGGGGAATGTTCGGATTATGTAAAGTCTGATAAATGCACATACATGTACACCCTGTATCTACTGTATTAGGAAGTCCAGCTTTCGTTTTGTCTCAGGCATAATTACCCCCATGGCAGTATTCCAGTGTTCTCCCAGTGGTCCGCTGGCCTGATGCCAGTTGAGGACCACTCAAAATTCTCTCCAACTAGCCTGGCTGGCTAGTTTAATGAGCTCCCACTGCTAATGCGTGTAAACCACTGATTGATCATTTCAAATTACAAGTCCAACACAAATTACGACAAATGCTGAAAGAACTCTTAAAATATGGACTAGTGGAAAAGCTAGGGGACCAGTGAAATGACAGTCTTACTGGTCCCAGCGGCTGGGCACTGAAAAGGTTAATGGCAAACATTTTTATTCTCCTACTTTGTACAAGAATAGTTCATTTTAAACATTCCCCTTTCTATGTGTAACTCAGCCCTGATACTTCGGCTCTGAAGGGGCAAGGCAGTTTCACCTTGACTTTTTGTACAAATTTAGGGCACCAAGGCAGTTGTAAAAAGTTGCGAAGGGCACCAAGGCAATATTGGAAAAAACACATATTTCATAAATTATACAATCTTACACAATAAATGCACATCACTCATTTCTTCGGTTCTGCTTGTTTCCTTCATGACATACATGAAATTTCTTTTTCTAAATGCAAAATGTGTAAATGCAAATATTGCATATTTGAATTAAATAACAAACTGATTACTGAACATTGCTTAAAGAGCATCCATAATCGATCAAAATGAAGAAAAATGTCATGGAATATCATAAACAGATTTTAAATTTGAATTCAAGAAGCAATTGCCTCTCTTTTCACCAACAAGAGATGTGGCGAACACTTTGACAATCAAAGGCTGATCAAGGTACGAGGTGTTAATGTTATAGGCACTTCATTTTAAAAACAGATGCTTTTCACTCAGGCAGACTGGTGATTTTAAAATGGAAAGTAAATTTATAAGCAGAGATACATTAAAATAATCAAACACCATCATCATCCACCAACTAAAACTTGCAGTTTGCATCAGGCCTGATGACAGACGTGACACATGTACCATCCTCAGAGTCTTGAGTTCAAGTTCATCAGCAGTCGGGGCATTACTGCCCTCTACCAGGGTCGTGATCAAGGTTTTGGTGGATGGCGGGCAATTCTGGGTGTCTAAGACAGTTCCCTGGCAGCAGTCAAAAAGAAGCTCTAAAATTGATTTTTTTATTTTTTCAAAGTCTACTCACAAAATTCTGTCTTAATTAGGTATTGCACTGGACATTAGTGTCCGACCCTACTTTGACAGTAAGATGGCTTTTCATGAGTTCTTTTGGAACAGAGTGTACTTTGCTCAAGTGCTTTCTAAGATTGCTTCGATTCACAAAGGAATTACCACAAACATCGCATACAAATGGCTTTTCCCCAGTGTGTACCCTTTGGTGGCTGTTTAGGGTACTCTTTTGTGCGAAAGGGCGGCTACAAATCTGACAAATGAACGGTTTTTCCTTGGTGTGGACACTCTGATGAGCTCTGACATGGCCTGGCTGGGAGAAGTTCTTCTTGCAAATCGGGCAGGGATGCTTTTTCCTTGGCAGCATATGGAGCATCTGGTGGCGTTTGAAACTGTCACCTCGAAAAAAGGTTTGGCCACAAACGTCGCAGTCTTGCCGCTTGCCTTTTGTGTGGACTAGTTGATGTCTTTTGAGATTGCTTAAGCATGTGAATGCTTGTCCACAGAGATCACATTCATAAGGCCTCTCGTTGGTGTGAACCCTCTGATGAACTCTCAGACTGTATTTCCGACAGAACCCTTTCTGACATGTTTTACAGCGGAAAACTTTATTGTTGATGTGAACGTAGGTCTGATGGAGTTGCAGATTGCTCCCTCGCGCAAATGTCTTGTGGCAGATGTTACATACGAAGGGTTTTTCAGTGCTGTGAACACTCTGGTGCCTCCTCAAATTACTCTCGTGGGTGAAGGACTTGCCGCAAGTGCCACACACATTTGGCTTCTCGTTGGTGTGAGTCCGGCGATGATACCGCAGACCACTTTTTCGAAGGAAGCTGCTCCCACAAATGTCACACACGTATTCTTTTTTGTTGGCATGGATCAAGAGGTGTCGATGAAGATTGAATTTTTGTAAGAAGGCCTTGTTGCATATATGACAAAAGTACGACTTCTCACAAGTGTGAGTTTGTCTGTGGATGTGGAGGTTACTCCTGTGATTGAAAGTTTTGCCACAAGTGTCGCAAGAAAATGGCCGCTCATTGGAATGTATCCTGAGGTGGTCTCTCAAATATGCTTTCCGCGTGAAATCTTTGTTACACGTCAGACAAACATAGGGTCTTTCTTCGCTCTGCGCCATTATGGTTCTTGTGGGTACTACATGTCACTTATTTTGCCTTAAGGTTTGCCAAACCGGTTCTTCTGCATCATCCTCTTCAATGTAACTCAATTTAATACTTGAGCAGAGATTCTTGACGGTAAACAAAATTGTACCAAATCACAATACCAAAATTGTTTCATGTTCATCAGGAAGTCACCTGGTGGATCCATACAAGTTTCTGCTGAGTACAGATATGGCGTCATTGACTTAGACAAAGCATTCATAGTTAACGTCGGAGCAATTCAGGGACAGTTCTTAAGAGGCACAGGAAGAGTGCCAGAAGTTGGTCTGCAAGGCTCTGGCTGATGGGGGATTAACTACAAGCTGTAAAGGACAACGAAAGAAAACAGAAAGTTTATACGGCATGTCAATAATAATAATGAGCATTTTATAATGTGCAGGTATCTGAAGTGCTATTGTATTGATTGAATGGTAGTCAAATTACCATGTTTACATCAGGCCCAGAATTTCACCGTTGAGAGGGCACTTCCATTGGAAAATCTTAAAGTCTATGGGAAAACTTTGAAGGGACACCGAGGCCAAGACCAGGGGCAATAGTGGCCTTGGCCTCCGTGGCCTCCATGTAGTTCCGTGTTTACATGAGCTTTTTAAGACCGGAGCTATTTAAGAACGGTTGACCGGTCAAACTGATGGTATGATACGGGTGCTGGCCCACAAGCTTACATGGGTGCTATAAATAGCGCGTCACGCACTTAATAGTACACACTTTATGTACATGTATGTACCGGTACTCAATGTAAAGTTCTACCTCTACTGTACATGATGTACTAGTGGATGAGTGTACACACAACCATTGACTCTTGAGTATCGCATGCAATTTGACCCTTCCCAAACAGAGCCAGAGGACATGAAAGGAATTGTCAATTTTACAGATTTTCCTTCATTTACTACCCTTTTTTTAGCAAAAATTGAATTTATAAATGGGAAGAGTAGTGCCGCAGTCTTAAATGGCTGTTTACCTTTGCAGTTGCCATGGTTTCAGAATATCAGGGTCTATTTTATTGGAAAATTATTGCATTCACAGAGCTCGGGAGAGTACAGAGTATACAGTGCTTACCGCCTTACGGTGTAAGGGTTAAACCAAAATTAATCACAAAACATTAGAGCCCCTCTTCAATATTGATATATACATTTGTGTATAATAAGTATTCCATATTTATTAGCCTAGCCTGCTTTTTATGGAATAATCTATCTGTATATGCACAATAAAGATCAAAGGTAAAATTTATGCAATTGCCTGCCACTTTTCCATTCATTGATGAATTTTAATAGTATCGTATTTTGCTCAAATAATTGAGATAGGCCCTAATTGCTTTTGGTAACAATGTAGCCCCACTTGTGTGGCCAAGGGACAGGAAACCTGAATCAGGTTTCCTGTCCCTTGGCCACACAAGTGGGGCTAGTAACAATGATGAGTAAAAAAGTGGCAGTCGTGAGTCAGATATCATGGATATACGGCAATTTTTCTAAGAAACTCACCGTTGACAATCTTCCTCACCAGACCTTCTCATTCCCGTCATGAGGAAAGCCGTGGTACTACGTACTACTCTACTACTCTGCCAACCTTAATTGTAATTGTTAGCAACGAAGAATGGTGGGATCATCATCATGATCAATGACCAAGTGGTGGTCATGGTCGTCAGCTAGCTGCTGTTCGAATTACCTGCTGTTCAATCATTGCTTACTTGTACTACGTTGATTGTCGTTACGTTGTCGTCTGCCGAAAGCTAGCCAGCAATGATAGTAGCACAAAGTCAGACAAGCTTTTTTGTTGGTATTCTCATGTATCACCGGACGAGAGAATAGCCGAGGTAATGCACAACCTCCTTATGGCTGCTACACAGCTCATACGTGTTTGAGGTTGGTTTTAAAATTAATAGTACTGAGGTGAGAGGGGAAGGACACAGTCCCAAAACAAACGTATACCCAGCTTCATAACAGCAACAGAAGCAGCATCAGCAGTAGACACAGCAGTGCCGGTAACAGTAGCAGCGGTATTAATTGCCTGCATACCAAACACAGAATTTTTCATTTTGTACAATAACATTCACACGACGCCCGCACACACGTACACATCCGGGTTGTGGCGGGGACAGGGGGGCTGACTCGTTTGACGCCAGAGGGCGTTTACTAGTGACAGGAATCGCCCCTGCACGCAGCTTTATTATTGACTTTGGTGCCTAGGTCCCTTTGAAAACAAGGGCGTATGGGGCCCATTGGGGATAGTAGATGGGCTAATCTGCCTGAGATTTTACACGTATAAAAACATAAGTACTGATTTCTAATACCGGATAAGAATTCTTATGCTGCCGCATGTAGGCATTTTTTCTTCTTCTTTCGTTCTTTCTGTGCCCGCAATTTTCCCCACAATGACAAAGATAATGCCCCCTGCCCGGCCCGAGTCCTACGCCTAGTAATGGAACACATCATGGTGCCTACCTCAAGAAAACTAGAGCATATGACCTACTACCACTGGTACGTATGGTTTACGGACCACTGGTTCTGGGACTGGGGCCTACGGGAGCACTGGTGACTCTGAGTATAAACTGGGGGTGGGGTAGGGGCTAGGTGCTATAGGGCCGATTGCGTGGGTTTTCCCTCCTCCCTGGAATATTATTTTCCTCCCACATCTAAAGCTGAAACTTCCTTCCTGGTCTTCTTTTCATGGGGGATACTCTTGGCTAGTATAGTGGTGAATTTCACTTTTCTGAGAATTCTTGGCTTCACAACCAGAATTAATGAAATAATAATAATAATAATAATAATAATGATGATGATAATAATGATGATGGGGTGGGGTGGGGGTGTGGGTGATGATGATGATGTTGGTGGTGGGGTGGGATGATGATAATGGAGGCGGTTGGGTAGGTAATTATGATAACGCCTCTCTTTGGAATCATAGGCGTGACCATCGGCCCTCGGTTTGGATTGTTTATACTTTTAGCTAACCCGGCTGTGAAGAAAGCCTCAGTATGGCCGGTCACTCGGTCAGTTAATAATAATTTACAATAACTTTGGCGGATTTCTTATAATGAAGAAAGTAAATCAATTGTATCACCGATGTGATCTTGGTATCTTTTAAATTCCCAATATAGGGGTCCTTGGAGTTTCTAAAGGTATGTTGTGGAATGTTGAATCAAGAGAAACCATGTTGACGCCATTCCAGTACCATTCAATAGTTTATTACTAAATAATACAAATAATTACGATCGAGGAAACTAAGCATAGTTAGTTGGGAAGCATCACCGAGCGCTTTGTCACTAATTGCGCTCAAAAGTTAATCAGTAATGTCGAAGAATCAACAGGTGCTTTGTCACCCGTAGTGGCGTGAGATAACCAGAAGGGGCAAAGGCGGGAGGCCCCCCCCCCACCCCCCTCCCGAGCCCCAGTTTCCGCCCACTCGCATCTAAATGCAGGCCTGGGGCTACACACAGACTATACAGAGGCATGACCCCCTGTTGCCCTGATGTTGGCCTTGGTGCCCCTCAAAAGTTTCCCGTGTCCTATTTTAAAATGGGTGTGCCCTTGCCAATTAACAAGATCCAAAGCGTGCCCATTTTTTTATGAGTGGAGCCAGAAACAAACTAATGAAGATCTGAGCTGGACAGGCCGTTGTGAGAAATCTGAATGTTTCAGATTTAGACGGATCATCAACACGAACGTTGAAGTCACCAAGTAGGAGGCGTTTACAAGGGATGTTGTCCATTTCGGTGATGGAGTTATCAAAATTCATCAGCCAGAAAATCTGACTCAGATTTTCTGTAAACGTGTTTGATTGTGAAGGCGATGGTCTATTGACAACATCAAACGGTTTAATTTTACTTAATAAAGATCCAATCGGTTGCACTGATTAAAGAAATATCGTGTGACGGAGCAGAGAGCCACCTTGGTTTTGTTCATTGCTAGTTCAATTCCATACATCCATCCGCTGACCTACATTGTTACCTATAACTGCTTTCTTTGTAACCAAGTTGTAGCGCCCTCACACTCACAAAAACACGTATCATGCATCACTCAACCCATAGTAAACATGTCGTTTATTCTTCTCCATGTTTCAGGTAATTACATCTTTATTATTGTCCTTTTATTCAACCAGTGCAAAAAAAACAACACATTAACATTGAACACTTGTTGTTATCTTTAACAAGTATCTTGTAACTGTCTTTTTTCCAAAACATGTATTTTAGATTGATTTTCAAGTTAACAAGTTTAGGTGCGGCTCAAAATTTTTAGCCAATAGTAAATGGCGGGAAACGCCAAACTGTTTAAATATTGTTTCAGTTTAAATTGTATCAATTGTAAGTATTATGGATTTACATCGGAATCAACCTATACTACAGTTAACATGTCGTTTGTTCTTCTCCATGTTTCAGATCATTGCCAGTGATAAATAAAAGCAACTGTTGTACCAATAATCAGAAAGTAGGAAGCCGTTTTCCGCGTCTGTCATTATACCCCGGCCGGGTCCCATGTGATTCAAATCCATTCAAAAGTGTAGGTAGCTAGATTCAGAGAAATACTATTTTCCCGCTCTTTTTTTATTTGGTGCTAGCCATCTTAGCTCATAATAAGTCCGTAGTATTGCTTGAGGTTGCCTGGGGTAGATATTGACGGTACTCACTAGAAGGTTGATATGGAGGTGTCGCAGCCGACAATACTCCTACGTCTGCCGCATAATCATGTGCTGTTACAGGCTGGGTCATTGTCAGGAATGTTATAATAGACCTCATGCACATGACGTCATTTGAGTAGGGCGCCCTCACTTAGAGGTCAAAATGAGGCTGTTCATTGGAATCCTGTGCGCCGCCCGTACAAACTTGTGCGTTTCCATTGTTTCATCATCGGTTTACCAAAGATGGCAGCTGGATGACGTCAATGCAAAAGGTCTACCAGGGTCCTTTGCGAAACCACGACTTGGGCTTACAGGCTCCGTTAGGTATTAGGAAAATGTGTGCTTTTATTACGGGGCTTCAAAGAGGCAGAAGGAGCCAAAGCCAAAGCCATAGCCCTAACCGAAGCCGTGGTTTCGAAATGGCACACAAGACAATGCAGAGTAGATTCCAATGTGAAGAGACCTTTATGCGCATGACGTCATTTGAGAAGGACGTCCCCGACTTGAGGTCACAAGAAGGTTTCTGATTGGCCAATCCTGCGCACCGCACATACATACTATGAGCGCTCTCTATATCGTACATCATCATTTGACCTCTGCGATGGCAGCTAGACGTCGTCAATGCATCAGGTCAATTGTCTACTCTAACAGATAGGGGTGTGGTTCGAACATACATTTAATGACATAAAACACAAATTCAACTATTACAATATAAATACCATATAAACAAATTTGGCAAAGAAAAATTAACACAATTATTTCAATCATCGTTTATTTGTTTATTTATTTATTTATTTGTTTACTTTTTCATTTTTACCATTCACTGCTAGCTGATAACAGACAAACTAAGGTTACGATATAATTTCGAACTTTGGGTTAAGATTATAAAGATTAATCATGATTGGTAAAAAGTTAGACAATAGTGTGGGAAAGACAACTATCATCACTCCGTCTTTTTGCGTTTGATAACTCTTTTGTAGCATTTATTTAGACAACAGAAGTAGCAACAAGACATCATGCTGCCAGCCACGACTGCTATTATCAATAACGCGTACAGATAAATGTCTATCCAGTTCCTCATGATGAAGGTATGATCAATCCCGACCGGCCGGATATGTTCCCCGCCAAACTCCGTGACATGAAGGATCCAAAAAGCTAAGGTCTCGGCCGGAGGGTTCGCTGAGGCTAAGTTCTTCATGATCATCGAGGCTCGAATTGCTGCTTCCTTGAATCTAATTAACAAAAATAACAACAACAATAACAACAACAACAACAATCCAAGAACAAGAAAAAGAAGAAGAAGAAGAACAACAACATCAATAACAACAACAACATCATCATCATCATCAACAACAACAACAACAACAACAACAACAACAACAACAACAACAACAACAACAACAACAACAACAACAACAACAACAACAACAACAACAACAACAACAACAACAACAACAACAACAACAACAACAACAACAACAACAACAACAACAACAACAACAACAACAACAACAACAACAACAACAACAACAACAACAACAACAACAACAACAACAACAACAACAACAACAACAACAACAACAACAATAACAACAACAACCACAATAACAAACAAACAACAACAACAATAACAGCAAAAACAACAACATCAACATCAACAACAACAGCAACAACAACAACAACAACAACAACAACAACAACAACAACAACAACAGCAACAACAACAACAACAACAACAACAACAACAACAACAACAACAACAACAACAACAACAATAACAACATCATCAACAACAACAACAACAACAACGACGACAACAACAACAACAACAACAACAACAACAACAACAACAACAACAACAACAACATCAACATCATCAGCAGCAGCAACAACAACAGCAGCAGCACCAGCACCAGCAAGCAAGCATTAAGCAAGCAGGCAAACAAACAAACAAACAAACAAACAAACAAACAAACACCCCAACAAACCAACAAACAAACAAACAAACAAACACCCCAACACCCCAACAAACAAACAAACACCCCAACAAACAAACAATCAAACAACAAACGGACAGACAAACATACAAACAACAGCTGCCGGTGTCTTATACGAATCTGTCCCCAGAGATTCTGTCCCATGTGGGAAATCAACATGGGCTGAAGGAGGATGGCTCAAGGGTGCTATTCAGAATAAGCAGTTTGTACACAGTTGCCGTATGGGAGGACAGAATCGCCGGGAAGAACACATTAGTCTCCTGTAACTTCAACAAGCTCAGTTTACCACCGCAGCAAGAAGTGAACAGGCCAACAATTAACCAAACACACAATTGTTAGATTCAATATGCTAAATCGAAACAAGCTAAAAGGTAGGTTGATCCAAAACGTCGTTTTGAATTAAATGTACAGGTTGGGTGCTTGTATGATAAACTTACGGATGGACTGATAAACTAAAGGATGGACTAACTATTGATCTAGCACAGAAGAATGATGTATTGTCCCTCAAGTCAAATCTAATAAAGGTACGATCTGTCCCGCTTAATCCACCTAACCCCGCCTCAATTGTCTCTTCACCTTGTTCTACAGTAAACATTTACGAAATAAAATCCTACCTCGGCTCTCTTACGACTGTCTTGATGGCATCGCTCACTATTTCCGATGTCAGCTGGTTAATGCCTAATGACAACCCGATGCCCTTTTCTACAATTCGGTCTATATTGTAGAATTGGTCAGCAAAGAGTGGTATCCCCACGATTGGTAGAGCAGCCCACATCGCCTCCAGAACACCATTCAGTCCTCCGTGGTAAACGATCACTTTCACGTTCGCATGATCTGCTCCACACAAACAAAATCAGATGAACTGTGTATATCATATTCTGTATATTAAACCCATTTCGAATCCAACCTCGCTCCAGATCTTCACATGGAAATTATAGGTTTTTAGGTCTCTATTGCGTAGGCCGTTTCGTAATGGGTGGTTGTGGCTAGATCACTACTTTGATAAGCTTTGACTTATTTAGCTGACCTTAGTGATATTCTTAGTAACAGCCGCAGCCGCTTCCGCCATGAATTTGAACACGGCCTTCTCATCTGGGTGTCTAATCCATTTGGGGAGGGGGGCTTCCCTTCCGAGATTTAAACCGACCCTATCTTCAGGCCCACGGGTTAGTCACATTGACGTGTATATATTTTGTGTTTAGTTCTATTTCAGCATGGTACCTCCCAATGTTTATAAACCCTGCTTTCCTTAAGTGCAACGTATTGGGTATTAAAATATTGAAAATGTGTTTTGTGAATGGCAAACATCAAAACATCAAGCATAAAACAACAACAATGAAACCAGGTGGAAGGGACACAAAATAATTTCGTTTTATTGCCATGTAAGGAGGTATAAATAGCAATAATTCAAACAATAAACAACACTCCTTGATAAGTTGTTATCTTTCCATTTAAATACATTTTCAGAAAAGATTCAATGTGGGAAAAGTGGTCGCATCTACTTACTCATTATTTTTCCGAGTGGCACCCATTTAACAATCTTTGTGTTCTCTCCCATAGTGACACCGTCCATGGTGGCAGGTGTCTGCCATAACACCCGATAAGGCACTCTTGCAAAGGCGTTCGCGAACATTTGTGCCTGTGGGCGTTCCATAGTTCTGACATACCCGCCCAGTGAGAAGAGAACGACTCCATCACGAGCCGAGTCAAGAAACTCAGCGACGTCATTTGCTAACTGGTGATAACAAAAGGCCGACACTACGGCTGTTAGCGGTGACCCAACTAAACATAAGTCTTTTTGCACCCGGTGATAAATGTTAAATATTCACAAACACTCTACAAATTATTTGTCTGTTCTGTAAGTATTAAAGTCTAAAGTCACACAAACCTCATTTCGGCGAGTAGGCTCTACAGCGCATGCGCTACAATGGCGTTATGTTGGGAGGCCCGATGGGCCGATACGTGGACGTAAACATGACGCACGGCATCGTGTTGCGCAAGTAGTTGTCTCTCGGCAATGTAACTGAGGCTATCCGTTACCAGTCCTACTTTTTTATTTGCTTGTCCTTAAATCAAACTTTCTATTCGATGCATTTTTCGATCGAATACCATCAAAATGTATTGTTGTGGTCACGCTTGGTCTCATCTCATGAATTGCCTGCACGGTTACATGTATGATTTTAGTTTTTCCTCCACACACAAAAAAAGACGGGGGATCCAAAAAAACTTACCTCACTCATAAAACAGTAGTTTTATATAATGTCTGCAAGATGTATAATTATTTTTCTGCTGTCTCAAATATCATTCTATGAACACTTTAAAAAATTCAGCCCCACACCGTCATCTGAGGCACGGCTTGCCTCAGTTACACTGTCGTGAGACAACTCATCATGGTGCCGTGCATCGTGTTTACTTCCCCGTATCGGCCCGTCGGGCCACCCGAACACTTCCGAGGGGCGAACGGCACCCACACTGCGTGGCTCGCCTTCGCACACGGCTACGTCCCTCATTCAACCCAGCCTCGCTACCTTGGGCAGCGTGCCGTACCGATACCTCTCTCGTCACTTGTATGGCGCTTGTATGACGCTTAGTACGCGCGTGTGAAAATGCAAGTACTTTAACGCAATTCTATTTCAAACGAATCATGTTTTCACATAGTCACCCTAAACTGCATACAGTTAGACATATCACAAGATCAAAGAAGAATGAGAGGGTATCATTTGCTCTTTGACTTGATGCCTCTTTTGTGCTTTACCATACTTGAGTGGGCGCGTAGAGTGAATTGGCCACAGGCCTGGTTAAAATGTGCTAGATTCTAGCACATTTTAATGAACCAATTCCAGGGGTTATGAGCGAGCAAGGCATGCTGGGGAAAAATGGCGCGGCGAGATAGATCACCTCTGGGAACGAGGTTACATTCACCCCCATAACAATGCGCACCATTGTCACGCATGCGCTGTAGCGCATGCGCCTTAGCGCTTGCTCACCGAAATGAAGTGCGTGTGACTTAGACTACAGTACTTCTGTCATGAATTTCAAATCAAGAATGTTTTCTTCAAAATGGCAAAGCATGGTCTCGATATAAGAATTTAATTAGAATGATTGTAGAGTGTTAAGCGGTGATATAATAATTTGAGCGTTTAATCGTTTCGTCCGTTCATGCGAGGTGTTTTTATTCACGAACCAATTGAAATGGTATGCATGGGACCAAACATGGCTGAAAATGAACTTACCGAGTCGTTCACAAATGATCTTATCTGTGTAGCGGCCAGGATGGTATTCGGCTGCAATGGGCACGGGCGCTCCAGAGGGATCATTCCGTTGAAAAACCACATCTTTGCCAGCTTGACCGATTCCAGCATGCTGATGTCTGGTCTGACCTGATATTTGACTTTCAGGTTCTCGTACGTTAACAGTTGCCATCTCTGTCGTATCAGATTCAGCATGAAGGTGACTGCGCTTGTAAGTCGCTCGGACGTTAAGCAGGGGTCAGCCAGCACGCCGTACCTGAATGTGTTTTATGACAAGCATGGCTCAACATTTTAGAAAAAATGGTCAGTGGTCAGGTTTTTATTTGGCAGCAACAGCAACAGCAACAGCAACAGCAACAGCAACAGCAACAGCAACATCAACAGCAACAACAACAACAACAACAACAACAACAACAACAACAGCAACAGCAGCATCAACAGTAGCTACAACAACAGCAGCAGCAGCAACAGCAACAGCAATAGCAACAGCAACAGCAACAGCAACAGCAACAGCAACAGAAACAGCAACAGCAACAGCAACAGAAACAGGAACAGCACGGCAACATCAACAGCAGCTACAACAACAACAGCAGCAGCAGCAGCAGCAACAACAACAGCAACAACAACAATAAAAATACTTCACTTCATTTTCTTGTTCATGCGTTACTAGAAGGTAAATAATACTGCCGGTACCACAAGTTTATACCTTTCCATGTTCAATAGCAAGTTTTATCGTTTATGCTTGAAAGGAATTAAACGTTTATGGCAGTCATGTAAAAAATGTCTTGTACTTTGTCATATATTAACCCATAGATAACGAACGTTATCCGGAGGTCGCAGGCTCAAGTCCCGCTGAAGTCAACTTCTCTTTGTTGAACCGAAAACTAGTATACATAGACTTACACGTACGTGGCCGCAGTGATTTTGGTTACTTGTATTCAAATAAGCCAAACTACGACTTTTTAAAAGATTGTTGTCACCATGTATAGTTGAAGAGCTATAGTTCATACTTTACAATATTATAAAAAGAACAGTTCAAACAAGTTAAGTAAACATGTCCACATTTCTGTGAAAAATAATGTTTTCTTCTTTTTGCACCCGGCGGTCTGGTGTTCTAACGAACATTGTTAGATTGTATACTTACAGATAACCCTGTTCATCGGGCACTTTAAGAATGCTGCTGCTTAAAACGAATGAAATGTTCAGAGCCTGTGCTAGGAGAGGATTACAGGTTACGAAGGAGTCGCCGATGAGCAGGTCAAAGTGCTCTTCCCTGAATTTCTGCAAGGTCACCTCATCCCCAAGCAGGTCGTCGCATTCATCGTAGAGGACATCATAAACGAACGTTATTTTAGTAATACGATGTTTGACCACAAGGCGTGCAATACTCCAAAAGGAAGAGATTTCCCCGTTGAGTGCCAGAGCGGAGGTGGCGCGCCAAATATCTTGTCTTTCTTCGGCAGTGAGTCGAGAGTTGTGTGTAACAATGGAGAAGTCTTCTTCATCTACCGATCCTGTACGCGGTAAGGAGCTACTGTGTAAAAATGTGACTTCGTGACCCTTTCTTACCAAGACTTTCGCGGATCGGTATAAATTCATGTAGTGGCTGCCTGTGTTCTCGAAAGCAGAGTACAGAAACCTAAACTTTTTAGAAGCTTGGTCATATTTCATTCCAGCAACAGACGTGGTCTGAACTACTAGAAGAAATACCAGCAAATATATACTCACCATGCTGACAAACTGAGCTAACGCCATTTTTGATTTTGTCATGTGAAATTGAAAGATTAATCGTGCGATTGTAAAGGTACAAAGTACACTGGACTAATTGTAATAAAGCCGACTCACTGATTAACAAAATACATACCCACGTTTTTCCGTTCAAAGGTATGAGGATCATCGTAGTGTCAACGTACGACACACTTGTTCTTGTATGAGAAAAATCTGCGACCTTTTACATAAAAAATACACAACTCTAAACGCTAAAAAAAAAAACAACAACAACGAAAACCCATCCCCCCCCCAAAAAAAAAAAACCCCAGAGGATACAATTTGTAAAAGGTTAACCCTAGAAAGATTACGAGGCATATAAGTCATACATCTAAAATAGTTGTGAAAGGTAAGTATGGCTGCACATCAAAAATATAATTGAACGGGACATGTTCAAAGATATGAGCCGAATGGGGCCGCAGCTTATACCGTTCGAACTGCCCCATGTACAACTTACTGGCAGCCGGAACAAAGGAACTGCCAATGTCCCTCTTGGTTCTAATGGAACCTCTGACAATTTTAAGGGCTTTAATCCGCGTGTAAATGTTAACTTTAATATTACTTAGCTTGTTTGAATAAACATAACATGGTGAGAGAAGAAAAAAAACATGTTTACAATCGCAATTAACAGTGTTGTTATGTTGAATTGAATACAAGTCCCCCAAATCACAACTGTAGTCCGTTCGTGTGTAAATATTTCCGGGTTGAACATTTAAAACATTTGGATTTATAACCTGCCGTTACCTAAACATAATAATTTTATGTAAAAATACACCTCATATTTTACACGATGGCTATGAACTTTTAATTTGTTTCAAAGCATTGAAACATTCCCATTGAACATGGGAAGGTAAAAGCTTGTCATTTCAATTTAACTTGTAGATAAACGCATGAAAAAGACAAATAACAATCGTTAGTTGAAGTGTTATAGTGTGGGTTTTTGTGGTTTTTGTTTGTTTATATGTTTGTTTGCTTGTTTTTGTTTTTCCCTTCTTTTTCTTTAAATTGTCTGCAGTCAAGCCCCGGTCAAGCGGATGAAATAATTCAAGGACGTCTGTGGACCAACACGTTTGTCACATGACATTTTTAAACTCTCATATCTCAGAGACAAAATACGTGTTTGCCTTTTTTTTTTCGCTACTGATGTTTAAACAACTTGACAGTAATTTCGTTTAAATTTTGTTAGGCCGTCTCATGTGCCAATAACCTGTCTTTGGAACGTATTGTATAAGTATTCTGCTGTTTATATTTGTATATCTCGAGTAATATTTAATGTATTTGTTGGTTAAAGTAATTGTGATGTTTTTACCTGTGAAATTATTAAAATGTTATGAAATGAAATGAAATAAAGATCAATGTTTTAGTATAAATGAAATTTCAAAGTACGCTTTTAACAAGTAGGTGAAAATTCCTTTCAAAAGTGGATTTATTCTACTTGTACCAGTCTTCAAAAGCTGGCCTTGGTGTTAAATTGATTTTCTTGGTATGTTTGACAACACCGGCATGGTGTTAATTTCACGAACGATGTTTTAATGGGCATAATTAACACCGTGTTTGTGTTGCCACTTAGATCTCAAGAGGATCAATTTTTTGCAGTGTACCCTGTACAAGTTAAATCAACTCCAAAAAAAAAAAAACCATGACCTTTGCCCTTTTTTTCTCTTAAAAGGTGAGCCATGATTGTCAGAAAAATACATTCCGGTACGGAGTGCCAACTGCCAAGTGGCAGGAGATTCTGTGTCTGTGTGTGCCCCCCCCCCTCCCCTCCCCGGTGATTCTGCCCCCCCCCCCCATAATTATGGCAAACTGTGTACATAATTCTTCTGAAAGCGCCCTCTTTTGAATCGTCCTCCTTCAGCCCATGTTGATTTCCCAATACATGTATGTGGGGGACATAATCCCCGGCGGACAGATTTCCCAATGACACCTGCTTAACGAGTGCAGTCACCTTTAAGCTAAATGTATATCGACGGGAGACGGCTATTACCAAAGTACAAGATCGTGAAAGTCAAGCATCAGACCAGACCAGACATCAGCGTGCAGGAATCGGTCAAACTGATAAAGATGTGGTTTTTCAACGGGATGATCCCTCTGAAGCGCCCGTGCCCATTTCAGCCAAATACCATCCTGGCCGCAACAAGATGGGATCATATTGTGAAAGATTCTGCATGTTCACTTTCATCAAAGAGCAACTACTTTTGATGAGTTTCGGGCAAACAGTTTCAGTTGACTCGTGAATAAATCAACCCACATGAACGGACAACATTTTCTGTACGAAAAATGCTTAAGTTATTCGATCAAACATTACCCGCATGACATTATAAGTACGTTTGAACTAACTCTAATTAAATCCCCGTCCAGACCATGCCATGCCATTTCGAAGAAAACAAAATTCATGAATTGTAGCCTAGTCATAAAGAACATACATATAATTTAGTGAGTATTTTTTATTATTTAACATTGATCACGGGTGCCTAGGACTTCTGTTCAGTTGGGTCACCAACTGTTCAGCCGTTGTGACTACGGTTTTTTTTTTCACCAGTTAGAAAATTACGTCACTGTCACAGCTCGTGATGGAGCCGTTCTCTTCGCGCTGGGCGTTTTTGTCAGAAATATGGAGCGCCCACAGACACAAATGTTCGCTAAAACTTTTGCAGGGTTACCTTATCGGGTGTTATGACACCTGCCACCTTGGACGGAGACACTATGGGGGAGAACACAAAGGTTTTACCAACAAATGCATGTCATGCTGACAAACTAAGCTTACCCATAATTAATTTGTCCTCTGTGGGTGACATTGTTAAAAAGCAAGTGCGATTTGTAAAGATATAAAGTACACTGGACTGATATAGCTGACTGATTACCCAAAACAAACAAACAAACAAACACCCCAACACCCCATCAAACAAACAAACAAACAAACACCCCACACACACAACCTTACGGATCGGGTTTGTGGGGTCCTGCTGTTGTTGTTCTATTATTCCCTTTTCTAAAGAATTCTCTTGTGGGGTCCAAGTTGAACAAAGAATTCTCTTGTGGGGTTCATTGTTTTATTGTTGAAAATACCCCACAAGGGCGCTCCCATAAGCCCATACACACACATACCAACGTTTTTCCGTTCAGTTAGGATCTTGGTTTGGCTTTTGCCAACTTAATGCTGATATAGGCAAACTTATAAAGAAACATACAATAAAGGTCACCTATGACGTTTCAGATTTAAAAAGTGTCTAATTTTTGAGAAAACAGTAAGAAAAAAAGGAGACACTGTTTTAAAAGAAGAAAAAAGTCACGGTATTTCATTAAGACCGTATTTTTCTGTCAAATGTGGACTACCTTCTTTTTGCACCAACCTGTATGTCTCTTATAAGTGTGCATCACCAATGAACATTTTTAGATTGTATACTTACAGATAACCCTGTTCATCGGGCACTTTAAGAATGTTGCTGCTTAAAACAAATGAAATGTTCAGAGCCTGTGCCAGGAGAGGATTACAGGTTACCAAGGAGTCGCCGATGAGCAGGTCAAAGTGCTCTTCCCTGAGTTTCTGCAAGGTCACCTCATCCCCAAGCAGGTCGTCGCATTCATCGTAGAGGATATCATAAAGGAACTTTATTTTAGTAATACGATGTTTGACCACAAGGCGTGCAATACTCCAAATGGAAGAGATCTCCCCGTTGAGTGCCAGAGCGGAGGTGGCGCGCCACATCTCTTGTCTTTCTTCGGCAGTGAGTCGAGAGTTGTGTGTAACGATGGAGAAGTCTTCTTCATCTACCGATCCTGTACGCGGTAAAGAGCTACTGTGTAAAAATGTGACTTCGTGACCCTTTCTTACCAAGACTTTCGCGGATCGGTATAAATTCATGTAGTGGCTGCCTGTGTTCTCGAAAGCAGAGTACAGAAACCTAAACTTTTTAGAAGCTTGGTCATTTTTCATTCCAGCAACAGACGTGGTCTGAACTACTAGAAGAAATACCAGCAAATATGTACTCGCTATGCTGAAAAACGGAGCTAACGCCATGCTTAGTTTGTCCTGTGTGGGTGATATTGAAAAACTAATAGTGCGATCGTAAAGATACAAAGTTCACTGGACTAATAAAAAATACATACGCTTTTCGGTTCAAAAGTCTGGGGTCGGTGTACTTTTGTCATCGGACAACACACTTGTTCTTGTATGAGCAGTTCGTTTATGACGCCTCTACGATGAATGCTAGTAGAGTCATATCTTTGGATTCCGTGACCATTTTTTTGTGCTACCTTTTTTCTTCAACAACAACAGCAGCAACAAAAGCAGCAGCAGCAGCAGCAGCAGCAGCAGCAACAACAACAACAACAACAACAACAACAACAACAACAACAACAACAACAACAACAACAACAACAACAACAACAACAACAACAACAACAACAACAACAACAACAACAACAACAACAACAACAACAACAACAACAACAACAACAACAACTACTACTACTACTACGACTACTACTATTACAACAACAACAGCAGCAACAGCAGCAACAAAAGCAGCAGCAACAACAACAACAACAACATCAACACCATCAACAACAACAACAACAACTGCGCTTTTAAGTCATTCGGACGTTAAGCATGAGGGATCAGCCAGTACGCCATACCAGAATGTATTCCTTTAACAAGTATGGCTCGGAATTTTAGAGGAAAAAGGCAAAGGTCATTGTTTGGTTTGCCAATTTGTGGAGGTGATTTAAGTTGTACATGGTGCACTGCAAAAGAGGGGATACTGGGTGATTCTCTTGGTCCCCGACACGGTGTTAAACATTCCCCTTACTACATCGTTGGTGGAATTAACACCATGTCGGCAATTGTCACACATACCAAGAAAAACAATCTGACACCCAGGCCACTTTTTTGCAGTTTGGTGAAAAAGAAGAAAACTCCCTTTTGAAATTAATTTGTACCTGCTTGTTGCGCAAACTTTAAATTTCAATTTATATTAAAATATTTACCTTTAAACACAAGTGGCGACAAGCTCATTGTAATTACGTGTTATGTCTATAAGCTATTGTAGTTTTAAAACTGTATTCGACAAACATGTTCGCCACGGACGTCTTTAAATTATTCCATCCGCTTGGCCAAAGCCCTGGAACTTGACTGACATAAAGAAAAAGAAGGAGGAAAAAAGAAAAAGAAGACCACTACAACACTTCTTCTTTTTCTTTTTCATGTGCTTATAAAGTTGAAATAAACTATGACAAGCTTTTACCGTCACTCAGGAATTCCTATCATGTATGCTTACAACGAATTAAATGTTGATGGCCATCAGTTAAAACAAGACGTGTATTTTTACATGCTGATAACGGCCGCAAGTTATCGGGCGTTTTGACATCTATTTATTTAAATAAATAACGGCACGTTTTCCAGGGGGCATAGGTTCAAGTCCCGCTCAGGTAAATTTGTTCTTGCTCAACCTAAAACTATTTACACAACAAGTTGACAACTTCAATAGTGTTTCGAGTGACTTGTATTAAAATAAGCATAAAAACAGTGTTCTTGCGAATTTAAAAAAAAACCAGTTTTACACCATGTTTGTTTAAGTAATATGGTTAACATTCATGCGCAGATTCAAACCTAATTTTCTTCAAAGAGCCATCAGAACCCGATGTATGGCCCTTTCTTTCTTTCGGTTGCCATTAAATATGATTTTAACGATGACCCTATTACCTTTTGAATGAAGAAACGTTGGTATGTGGGATTTTTTATGTAATCAGTGGGCTTTTATCAATCCAGTGTAATGTACTTTGTATCTTTACAAACCGCAAAGTTCGTGATATAGTTGATTATTAGTTTTTCAAAGTCACCCAACGGGGACATAATCAAAAACGGCGATAGCTAAGTGTTTCAGCATGAACTGTATACATTTGCTAGTATTTTTTTTTTTACTAGTTCAGACCACGTCTTTTACTGGGGTGAAAGTTGACCAAGCTTCTAAAAAAAGGGTTTGTTTTTTATAACTCAATTTTCAAGAATACAGTACGTGCATTTACATCAATCGAAGTCACGGCGTTTACACCAGACGAACAAGCGAGCGAGCTATGATTTCAATCTCATTCTATAGAATAAGACTGTGGGAAAAAAAGACTCCCGGATCATTGTTTAAATCAATGATCTATGGTGAACTTAAAAGAGGGTCATTTCGTGCCAAGTCACCTAAAATGTTTCGTTTTTAAAGACCATAATACGCCTTGATATACAAATGACCTGTGCAACTTTTGACAGTATAATTTAGTTGATGGGATACTAGATACCCTTCAAATTAATTTGTAGGTATATATGTTATCTCCATTTGTAGATGCAGACCTCTAAAAATGCCAAAAACACAAAAAAGTCAATATGAAGGGGCGGGCTTAATTTTAAGGGGGTCATGTTGAGGAGTAGGATTCAAAAATTTGCGTGTGTTCATGGCACCCATCAGGTGAGTTTGCATGGAATGACCCATGACTTTCTTGTTATTTCTGTAATGGCCGCAGCATAACATTTTGTGATACGAACACACCCTGAAGCTTTTTAGGTGACCATAAAAACTTCTCCACTTTCAGCTGTAGCTGTAGAGCTGATTATTGCACCATTGTGTGTTCCTCCTTAATTTATCTTTGTAGAGGTAGTAAACTTGGGAGGTTCCCAAAAAAATTGAACGTGCCCGACTCCCTTAAGAAACTGTACATGTGTGTAACTGACCCCCCACCCCCACCCCATTTATAACTCCCTATCAAATCACTTTATTTATACACCATACACTCTCAAGCTGCACTGGTCGCAATTCCATTTTCATTCCATTTCCATATACTACTTTAATTACTCGGATATGTTCATGATTGTTTACATACAAATATAAAAGTATTTATGAAAAATATCCATAATGAAAATTATGAAAAAGCAATCACTTAAAAGTCTTTATGATAATTATCCTTAATTAAAATTTACGAAAAAGCAATCACTTAGCCATAAATATTAAATAAACATTTTAAGATTAAAATTTAGTTAAACAAAAGGTCAACGTCAGTGTCTCCTGCAATGTCCGCTGGTGTACACCTTGAGTGTACGACGACGAATGCTGGTGCGGGAGGGAGCTGGCCCGGTGAAGGAGAATCCAAACTTTCCTCTGAGTCTGAAGGATCGACGTTGCTTTGCAAACCACCTCTGAAAAGGACAAGAAGAGACAAACAAAATACAGTGTGAATACATACGATGATACATACGTAAATATTTGAGTGACGAGATAAACAACTAATAAATCACCTTTGAGAGAAGTTTATTGTTTTATGAAAACTTACTGAAATGGTTGATACTGGAAGATGCGTCCGCTGTGCTAGGTCTCGAAGTCTCCCGATGCTTGGCTGCCTACGGTCTGCTGTGAATGCCTTTACCAGCGTCACCGTTTGCCAAGCTGCCAGGTCTACTCCACGAAGAGGAATGGTGAAGTCGTGCAGGCGGAAGATGGTGATTGGTTCGAGGAAGCTCCCCATCTGGACTGGGGCTGGAGTGACCATCAACCCCGGGAAGGGGGCAGATGAGGACTGGTCGATTGATGCTTCAGAGGGGCTGACTGGTGACAGTGGGGGAGTAAGAAGATTGGCTGCTGGTTGGACTTCTGACGTGACTGTGTCTATAATACAAAATAAACAAATTGATATAATTATAAGGACCACATTATCAAAAGGTTGTATTATACATGCAATTTGTGTCTATGCCTAAAAAAGAACGGGAAATACCTGTGCACAAAGCTTTTGTCAGTGTATCCAGTTAGGGGAGTAAAAGAGAAAATAAGCTGAGAAGTTGTTTGCAAGAAACTTGTTCACTTCAAAGCTTACTATACTAGTTTGTATCTACAAAAGTTTCAAACCCTACTCGTGAACATAATCTGATAACATAGTCTTACATACACGGTAGTCTTATGTGGGGTCGACAACTAATTCATAGTAAGAGACTTTCTTTTTTGAAAGAATTGGTGACTCTAAGAAAAGCCGATGTGTTCTCTACGTTTCGAACTGGATACTCTGGAAAGTAATTAAGGAAAATATTCCAATGCTTATTATTTTGACTTACCGGTACCTGAAGCAAAGGTCACATCATCACTGCTGACGCGTTGCTGCATCGATGGGATGTAACCATTGCAGTTACATGTACCGTCACTACCTGACGGTAATGAAGCCACTTCCTCGGCGAAAGACTGCCGGCTGAACCAGACTAACTCGCTGGAGAGACCAAGGGCAGAGGCTATCTGGACATCCATTTTACGAATGAGTTGATTGGTGTACAGTTTATGAAATAGTTGGGGAGAGCGGTGTTGATCTTGCGAGAGCAGCAGAATCGAATAATGAAGCTAAAACACACCCAGAGTATTTAAAGACAATTTGGAAGAATTGTCATCAGATGGTTTTGAACAATGCTTGACGAATCGTATTCATGAAGTGAGTCAAAGGACCCGGCTGTGAGTGACACACTTAGTGCGGTTGGTCGGTTACTCAGAGTGGCCAACAAGCTGACCCCAGGATCAATCAGCAAGCCGCCCATTCATGACTCGACTAGCACCCGGGTCAAGCCAAATCTGGACTTAGATCTCTATAGTCTTACGAAAGTAAATTGCTATACATGTATTTGTAGGATCAATCAGCAAGCCGCCCATTCATAACTCGATTCGCACCCGGGTCAAGACAAATCTGGACTTAGATCTCTATAAAGTCTTACGAAAGTAAACTGCTATAGATGTATTTTTGTTTGGTTGTTCCATGGCGTCAGGGGCAGCCAACTCGTATCACCCTTCGAGGCGTGGAACCTCTTTAACGCCTTTTGCACGTCTCACGTTTGCTGCATCTTAGATTTAACATGGTTTGAACAGATTATGTCAACGCTTTATAGAGTAAAACGTGCTCTTCATTTTGACATGTAACACATGAAAAACGAACACTGTAAAACCAGGTTTTTAAGTTATAAACGCTTTTTTGCCACAGTTTTGTAAAAACTGCGACGCGTTTTAATGAGGGTGTTTATGCTGATGTAAACATTATGTTTAACACTCTTATGAAAACACCCATAAACGCAATGCATACTGTTTATTGACTTAAACACGTTGATGTGCCTTTAAAGTGTTTAGTTGTAAACACTTTTACACGTTTACAGCCGGCAACAGTTTATAAACACCGCGACACGTTTAGAAATCACAACAGTGTTTAACTTTTAAAAAGTGTTTCATTAAAATATGCTGTTCCTTTGTAAATAATAAAATAAAATAAACCAAAATAAAAGTACAGTTTGCTGAATATGAACAGGTATGTCGTTCCATAATGAAGGTGCAATGAAGTGGAAAGCTCTTTGACCATAGAATGTTGTGGTAAAAGTAGATTGAGTCAGTAGGGATTGACCAGCAGAACGATGTTGTATGTTGTTTTATTGTATCAATGACTAACCAAGTAGGTACAAATAATAATAAACAGCAATGCCAAAAGTCGTAATGTTTGCATCGCGTATTAATTTGGTTCACATGCGCCCTCATACGGTCAAAAATACTTCGAGTTATAAAGTTCTGTCTTGCCTCGCGGTGTTGTCGTACTCATACATAGTTGTTAGCTAATTAATGCCGTCAATATTATGGTAGCCCAGAAGGGACATTGCAAATCGCAAATATCTGCATAAAAAATTCACGAAAAAAGGGTGTAATATTGCTAATGTACGCGCGACTTACGATGTTTCTTCGGGACACCCGTACGGTACACTGCCATGAGTATACGCCATTACGTCATAAGTTGCACATGTTAAGGTTAAAGATAAGATGCGTACAGGTACGTTTTGTTAAAAACACTTTCAGAGTAAGTTGGTGCCGAAATACTCACTATGACAAATATGTCATTTGTTACAGGTAACACTATCTCCTTGGTAGATGATGATAAAGATTAAGAAGGTTTTCCGATTCTTGGTTCACTTTTACTGTAAATAGACTGTGCAAGTCTCGCGCGTATTCGAACATTGGGATCCGTTAAGGCGCGTGAGTTTGTTTCTTTAACGCGTTAAAGCAATGTACGTGTGACCACAGTGGTCCCAAAAATGTTCGAATACGCGCGAGACTTGCACGGTCTATTTACACGCGGAAAACCAAGCGTCTACTTTAACGTTGGTGACTTCCAGTACGAGTGAACGTGTACAAATCTAGCAGTAAAGAATCTAGTAACTTATTCATGTGTAAAGGTACCGTAAAAGTTAACAGTGACCTAATTACTTATTCAATTGAATAGGTATATGAAAGCGAAACAGAGAGCTTTGTAGAGCGGGTTCCTGGAACTAGTTTCGGCAGTAACAACTAGAGTGACCTTGGAGACTGTACACATTATGTTTGGTGTGGCGACATTTTCACATTGTATTCGGCAATAGAGTATTTTCTCTACGACTATAGATACACGTGTTACTTATAGAGATGAGCATACACATGTGGAATAGAAACATAGCTATAAGGACAATATAATAGCAGAGTCGATATCTCCATTGATGACGATAAACTAGATAGTAATAGATTGCACCGAAGTGATTTGTTTATTATTATTATGAGCAAAATATACCGGTACGCCATTCAAATAAACATTGGCCTATGAGGCTCAAGGATAAAATCATAAGACTGGGCAACTATTATTAGTTTCAACTAATGGGTAGACGGTGTTTTTGATGTTTACTCTCCTGGAAACAATAGAGAGCTATCGGCTGGCTGGAACTGGTTGGATGTTTTTTCCCTGTACTGTTGATCGATCTACCTAGACAATGAATGTGGGCTAAATCGCATTGTATTTCGGTCATCGCCGTATCATGAGAACTCGATTCTTTATAACTCGATTCTTTATAACGGATTGTTACATGCAGTATTGAGCAGTCTGAATTTTGGTACATGTTGTACATCTCTAGCTCAACTAATGGAACATTTTTAGAACCAACATTGTTGAGAGAGGAGTGTTTTGATAGGACAAAAACATCAGAGGAACACATCTTCAACGTCTGTAAGACTTTTTTTCTCTGACGGAGATGGTGTTTTAGCAGTTGAGATTTTTTATCAAGAAGCATTCCACGATGACGGGTTGCGTCGAGTTGATTTGCCTATTAACAGCGTATTTAACATTTCTTCTGATTATCGAAACCCCTACGATACAAGGTAAGATGTCGTAATCTGACGTTTCGTAATGTTGTCTTCATCAAAATCATTTCTCGAGTTGTTTACTCAATCTAGTATTGGGCCATTCAAACTCAAAATGAATACGTTTTGGGCTTCAACATCGTTTTTGGTCAATATATTATTTTTCTGTATTGATCAATGTTTAACATACGCTTATTTAGTGATGCAAGAAATTTATTGCTATGTTTTGTGTATTGATATATTTTATCAACATTATCCCATAATGACCAAAGAGGTCAAATTGCATTGCAGGTTACAATGGTATTAAAAACATCAAAATATCGGAAACATTGAATAAATTAATTCAAAACTCATTAAAATTAGTCAATAAAGAAGAACAATCAGCATATGGTTTTGGCTGATTCAAAGACAGTGAAGACAAACTGGTAAAATGTTTGTTTAAAAATATGCTGCTCAAATGCTCTACCTGTTCAACAATTGATAAGATCGGGTATTTCAGCTGTCTTTGAGTCGAGTTGTCCTGACAGGGGTCAAGATTGGTCATCTGGATTTGTTGACAGAACGGATTACTCACTTCAATGTGGGTCATAGATTGGTAGATACATGAAAACTTACTTGGTATGAAGCAAGAGCTGAAGACACTGAATTTCGAAAAAGGATTCCTTTCAAAGTGATATGGTTTGGATAATGTTTTTCATCCCAAAACATATGAATATGAGAAACGATTCACCCAAGAATCGTTTCTCATATTTCTGAGGGTCGGTGTCCGTTCGTGCATGCTGCGGCCAGAGGTGCAGTCGGGTACCCGCTTTCACCTCGCAAAACGTGGATGGATTGGACGTTCGTGGTGAAAATACCGTGATAGATTTTAGCTAAACATGATATTCAGCTAAAACGTTCTCTGGTGATTTTTAATGTATCTATCTTGGTAATTGTTTCTGTAAATCAGCATTACGGTGACAAAAACCAGTATATGACCCTGCCTTTAGGAGGGTGTCATTAGACTCGTTATTCAGTCATCTGGAAACTTACAGGCATTCAGAAACATCACTGCAGTAGAGGATTTCGGTACAGTGAGGGTACCGTTTTCATCGTTGTTGTAAGGAAAGGTACATTTATCATACTGAAGTTTACAGTGAAAATACAAATGAGAAGTTTTCATAAAATCAGTGATCATGTTGATGGACTGAAAAAGATTAAACGTTAAAGTTTTGTTGGGAATTGTATTCAAGTTCATATTATCTCCCCCCCCCCCCAATTACGGCAATCGTAATTGTTGCTTTTTGTTGTTGTTTTAACTCTTTAATTATTATTATTTTTTTATTTTTTTTTTTTTGTATTGACGATTTAGCCCAGGAAGTTGAGGGTTCAATCAGACTAAGACGGGGCATCAATAGTCAAAATGGGTACTTGGAGGTGTTTCACGATGGTGGCTGGGGACGAGTGTGCGACACGCAATGGGATCATAATGACGCCCACGTTGTCTGCAAGCAGGAAGGTGAGTATTTTTAAGGGTTATACCTTTGGTAATTACTCAAAAAAGTAATAGGGTATACATTCTTTTGATCTTCTTGGACCCAACAGTGCACAACTGGTTGAATGTTCACACAAACAATCACACTCTGGGAATGTCCAAAAGGTTCGCAGTAATTAGCGAAGGCCTACGCGAGACTAATATGCACCAACTTGTCTATTACACAACGTTTTCCTTTGTCAAGAATTCCCGACATTCTCTCTTTCTCTGTCAGGTTACAATGGGGCGAAGTTCCCGCCGGATCCTTTCCAACAGACGCCCAACACAGCACGGCCTATAATCCTCGATAACGTGCAGTGTGCTGGAAGGGAAACCGCCTTGAATCAGTGCGAGAAGGGACTGTGGGGCAGCTCTGTAGACGGGTGTCAGACGGTTAAGATCCAATGTTTATCATATCGTAAGTTTGCAAAACCTGTTTTTACTTAGACCGCTATAGTTTAAAAGTGCCACATACTTTTTGATTCCGTCTCACTATACATGAAGCAAGGTTGAAGAGTTTAGGACTATAAAATAACAACACCTACTCTTTCCAGAATTAGCATATTTACCAAAATACACCATTATGGTGTTCAACTATTCAAAATATTAGGTGCAAAGGAAGGCATAGTTTCACTGTCTGACTATTTGTCGCAGAATGTAATATTGCGGTGACTCCTGGACTTTTCATTTTTCACGAGGCGAAGCCGAGTGAAACGGAAAAGCTGAAATTCACTGATTGAATACCTTCTGCAAAAATGCAGGAACAAAATGCATTCAATACTTGTTTTACATAACTCACACATAGATCCTGGACATTTGAAATCTGTTCACATTACACACAACAAAGTAGACATGTTAAAGAAGGAGAAAAACAAATACTCAAAACAATGCGTATGATTCCATGTAGGCACAAAATCTATAGTCCGCCGTGTGACAGGCCCTTGTTCATTTGGACAAACGGGTGGGTAACAGTTATCTTTGAAAATGCGCTGATAGGCGTCCAATAATTATCCATAATGGACTGCATTATGATATTATGGAGCTCGTGGCAGTTTAATACGTGACAAAAACATGGATGACACGTGACGCGTTTTCCACCAATCAAATGGCAAGGATCTGTGTCTTGAGGGAACTAGTTTCCATCTCCACCGTGCAACGGTGAAAAGAAAGAGACTGCAGAGTCCAGTAATGTTTGACCTTACGCTAGTGATGGCGGTTTACACGAATATTCTGGGTCCAATACTAAAGAGCTGCTTGTGCACAAAAAGTAGCTTATTACACACAAGATTATGCTCACCAGAACAAGGTTACCAGCCAAAATACATCTCACATGTACTATCTGTGACTGGTATCCTGCCTAATTTTGCTTAACAAAAAAATTGTAAAGCAATATTGGGCACTGGTAGGCATCCAGCAGATATGTAGGAGTATAGTTTTCTCTTGTGCGATTCGCTTTCTTAACACCCTCATGATTTCATGCTATTGGCCTCCTTTTATTCACAGTGCAACAATACATCGGATGCTTTGCAGACGACCATGAACGCATCCTACCGAGCTACTCCGCGAACTGCAACTCCGGCCAGATAGACGGACGATGCAACGGCTGCGACAACACCAACAACGCCTGCGACAGCTCCGCTATGACCGTAGAGATCTGCGTAGAGATCTGCTGTACGAATAACAATTATGTGTACGCTGGTCTGCAGGCGGGAGAAGAGTGTTTCTGCGGTGATATCACGGCTGACTACGCCAGATATTCCAAGTTGTCGGAGGTACATTGCAACGCGCAGTGCTCAGGTAACCCTCAACAGTCATGTGGTTCGGACTTCATTATGGACGTTTACGACTGTAGTAAGTATATTAAATGCCCCTAATCACTAAAAGCCTTCACAAAAGATTTGAGATCCTAAAAATTACCAAGTGAATGAATGATCGATGTATCAAAAAAA
The DNA here is from genome assembly GCA_023634235.1 of Pisaster brevispinus. Lineage (NCBI taxonomy): Eukaryota > Metazoa > Echinodermata > Asteroidea > Forcipulatida > Asteriidae > Pisaster > Pisaster brevispinus. The sequence goes on from JAMKCF010000017.1 coordinate 6,263,116, forward strand.
TTCCATTATCAAAAATAATAACAATAATAAAAAATATATTATTTTTCTGTGCCACCGCTTGCTCCCCTTTTGTTATTAGGTCCACGGTATGAATGTGGTTACCTACCCACCCTTACATACGACAGTTGCGGGGTACTTGTATTGCTGTTCTATTATTCCCTTTTCTGAAGAAATTATCCGTTATGTAGCACAAAGAAACAAAGAAACAATTGTGAGGTGGCATTGATTCATTGTGTAAAGTAAACCGTAAGGTGCCACGCAGTGAGTGTAAACTAAAGGCACAATCCCTGACTGAACTGTTTTTCCTTCTTTTCTTTTTTTCATTAAAACCTGACCACCCACATATGAACTTATGAACTTATAAAGTATTCTTGAGATAATATAGTGATCGTAGAAGTGGAAACGATTGGAGAGATGGGAGGAACGGTCCTCAATTAAAAGCGGACGAGCAATCAATAAAGTTATGCCATTAAGACGTCTGTAATACATCATAATCCTTGCTCCGTAAGAAAACAAGAGAGAGAGTTACCAAGAGAACATACAAGGTGCACTTGCCCTGTTGAAAGCTTAAAAGGGGACGGTTGAAAGGTCGCGGACACAAACTTTAAGTTGTTAAAGAAAATATGCAAAATGGAAAAGTTGAATTAGTCCAAGAACACCGAGGGCGCACTTCGAATCTCTAATTAAAACTGTATGGATATGCATTAAATTAAATCAAAAGAGGGAGGGAAATATATTTTATCCTTGTCGACAAACAAGTGTCATGCTGCAATTCAACAAATCCGATTAAAAGCAAACCCTTTTATTTTATGAAAAATTACATTGCCATAATATTCACAACCAACGATTCAATCATTACGCATTATACAACACTATAAAAGGGAGTTTTCATTTTTGTTTTGTTCTAAGTAATGTACAAACATGATCCAAGGCTTCCAAGGCTGAGGTCGTGCAGACATCCGTTATCACACCAAATCAAAGAAGAATTATTTAACAAAACATATGGTGAAACAAACAGGCAATTTCGCTTAAAGCACAACAAATAATTAAATTTGCATACTTTTTCTAACAAATGCACAACAAAGTGCACACAATTTTGATTTCTATTCATTTTGTCTGTGGACTTGGGTACGCGTATTGGGGAGGATGAGGAAGGGGGTATAGGGGAGGATGAGGAGAGGAGGGAAGACGACTTCGGGGGAGGAGGGTGGGAGGGAATACAACTACGAGGAGAGTATGGGAGTGTGGGTACGAGTACAGGTACACTTACAATTATGGGTACGGGTATCGGGGATGATGAGGAAGGGAGGGAGGACGACTACGGGGAGGAGTATGGAGGATGGGTACGAGTACATTTGTGAGTGCTAGTATGAGTACGGGTACAAGAACGAATGTGGGTACGAGTACGGAAGAGAGTATGAGTAAGATAACGAGTATAGGGGAGGATGAGGACGGGAGGGAAGACGACATCGGGGGAGGAGTATGGGAAATGTTAAAGAAGTGCCGGTACGAGTACAATGTGAGTGCAATGTGAGTGACTGTTTTTGCAGGTTCAGGATGCGGTATACCAGAGGGCGTTTTGGGTAGAACCAACCTCATCACCGACCCACAAGTACAGCAAGCTGCACTCTATAAGACGGGCGAAGAGCTTAGTTTCTCCTGTCAGGCTGGCTTCCGACTCTTAGGGGCAGAGAAGATCTCCTGCCAGCCGGGAGGACCATGGAGCGCCATCGTGCCTGAGTGTGTCGGTAAGTATGCTTTCTCTTTATACGAATATAAGTAGATAGTGTGGTCCTTGGAGCGTCTTTTTCAGATGCTGAAGTGCGCCGAGTTGAAACTCTATCTTGAAACGAGTCCCACGGAGACAGGCGTAGGGCAGTTTTGAGAAGGTACGGTCTCCTTCCAGAGCACTTGGCCTGTTATGAAAACGCACAATATCCAATCACAAATCTGGATTTCTTTTGAGAAGCCACGGTCTCCTACCACACAGCCGGACCTGTTTTGACATCAAAGACACGGTTCTCTACCACATAGCTGGTCCTGTTAAGAAAGGCACCGATCTCCTAACACAGAGCTGGTCCTGTTTTGAGATTGCAGGGTTTCGTACCACAGAGCGGGACATATTTCGAGATAACACCTTACCTAAGCCTAATGTATGTCCGATATTTGTATGTCCGATATAGCTTAAAGAGAAGATTGCGTGAGGTTGAATCTTTGGAAAAAAGCTGTTAGTTGGTTGATATTGCTTAAGCTTTATAAACGAATAAAAGCGGAACAATGACCCCAGTAATTTAACTCTTTAGAAAACAAAGGAAAAAACACATACAAGAAGGATGAAAACGTATAACAAAAATCATAGCAAAGGATTAACTGTAAAAAAAGTAACTGCGTTTTAAAAAGTTTTTATAATTTTCTTTTCCAGATCAAACTGCAACTGTACCTGGTAAGATTTATATTTCAATTGATAAAATATTTTAAGTAGTTACTGGAATTAGCATTGTGAAATTGTGTATTTTTTGTCTGAATCTGCAGGTATCTTTACAAGCATAATGTATTTGACGAGAGCAGTTAACATCAATTGCCTCTGTCATAGGGGCATCTGTCCGCCGGAGATACTGTCACCGATACGAGAAATTTACATGGGCTGGAGGAGAATGATTCAAAAGAGGGCGCTATCAGAAGTTCGCTCGGCCCCAGCGGCCTATCCAGGACCGCTGGGATTTCGCTCGTCCCCAGCGCCTTGCCTTAAAACCAAAGGCGCTGGGATGGGCAAACGTATCAAGCACGCTCATTGGTTAATGCTCAGTCCCATCATACATCACACTCACACTGCAAGCACTGCACGCATGACGTACTTCCTGAACAAGAATCTGTGCAAGCTAATAATTAGCCCATCCCAGCGGTCCTGGATAGGCCGCTGGGGCCGAGCGAACGCTGGGATGGGCTAATCAGCTTGCACAGATTCTTGTTCAGGAAGTACGTCATGCGTGCAGTGCTTGCAGTGTGAGTGTGATGCATGATGGGACTGAGCATTAACTAATGAGCGTGCTTGATACGTTTGCCCATCCCAGCGCCTTTGGTTTGAAGGCAAGGCGCTGGGGACGAGCGAATATTAGAAGTAGTTTGTACACAGTTCGCCGTATGGGAGGGGGGAACAGAATCTCTGGGTGGACAGAATCTCCTGCCACAGCCCCTTGCACCAACGTCGCGCACTGCTATCACGCTCGGGAGTCAATTGACATGTAATAACTTTATGTCAAGCTGTAAAGGCACACAAGTTAGTGTGTAAACACCTGCAATCGGGACCTCCTATTGTCCCTCTCTGTTTGTACAAACAAAATTAGCAACATTCCCCATTGGTTTTGCACACGGTCCAACTGGTGACTTTTCCCCAACCGAGGACCCTTTTGTCTTCTCTTGTTATAGGTTCCCTGTTTGAATGTGTGTATACTTACCCCGCACTCCACTGAATAAACACATTGGACGTGGTCTCATTGGCGAATCCAAACATTATTGAGATGATGACCTGAGGTGAAATGGGTCAATACGGGAATTTTTGTCTGCAAAAAGTAACCTGATTATAAAGGCTCTATGGCGTTAGTTTCCAATTCCTGGCTCAATATTGCTGTACCTGACATAATAGGGCAATAAGTAACCAGATCTTTTACATTGACTTTGGAGGCAACTAATGTATGCGAAAAGAGCACTTCGGTATTTAAACACTTAATATGATATTTTCTTTATACTATATCTTGCTATCTATTCCCCATACGGCATTATTATGAGAAACAATTTGATGTGAATGGTACTTCTTTGTTTAGATTACTTTGAACTGGCTGCCGCCCTGTAAATTACCTTGTGAGCAGTGGCATAACTGGCAAATGATATTTAATTTTCTCAAGTGTGATAGGGCGTAAGATGGGGGGGGGGGTATGGTTGTTACGCCACTGTTCGTGATACATAAGCGAACATTTTTTACTGCCCAACCCCTACATTACATTGCAGTCATGAACCCCTGCTCAGCTCCGGATGTTATGCAAAACGGTCGGTACAATCCGGTCATACTCACCTACCAATCTGGATCCAATATTCAACTGTTCTGTAACTCCGGCTTTGAACTGGAAGGAAATGCAACCCGGACTTGCCAACGGGACGGAACATGGACGACAGCAGCTCATTTATGCAAAGGTAATAGCTGATTACATAACGTAGCTCGTGTAGGGAACTAAAGACCTATTTGAACGAAAACGGCAAAAAGTGATCTTTGCTGAAATTCATTTAAAATGTTTCAATCAATGAGTTCACATGAGATTAAATAGATTTTAATTGCGTAAAAACACTCATTTTGAAAACCCTTCTGCGGTGCTTTTAAAAAAGATTCGCAAAAAGCCCTGTTTTACGTCAGACTCATTTAACGTCATGTGGGAGCTCCGTTGTGTATGGCCGCTTTGTTGCAGCATGGGGGTATAACAAAGCAAACTCCCATACATGACGTCATTTTGACGCACGCCGTCAACGGCAGAAGTGTTCCTAGATGTTCATAACATTGAGGTTGGGCCTAATTTTTTGATCGATAATTACGAAAAATTCAGAGGTGTACGTATATCTTAATTTCATATAAATGATAAACAAACACATTTTAAAACAAGGTTAGGTAGCATTCCCGTTAAAAACAAAAATTCTCAAGTACCTGTTTAAAGTGTGTGCACAGCATTACTAAAAAATACACAGAGATTTCAGAGTGTAAATGGTGATCATTACTAATAACTTCTCTTGAAAAACTTCCCTTGAATCTGTAGTAAAACAATTAGTTTTGATCTCGAGAGTCAAAAACCTACGGAGCCCTAAAGGGTTAGGAGAGTTAAAAAAAAAAGTTTTTTCGTTCCCTCGAAATACTAGTTCGTTGTTCGTTTCCTCGAACGAAATAATTGAAATAATTTGTATTCATTTATACATTTATTTATTTGATTACACTTTTTTTCTTTTTACTTTTTTTTTCTTTTTAACTTTTTCGTTAAGGGGCTCTGTAAAAAAACGATGTTAAAAACATAATAGAAGTGTTATTTTTTATTCATTTTTTGTTCAGTATTTTTCTGTGACGCCTAATCGATATGCAGTCTGTTAGGGCTTGTCATTCACAAATACGCCTTCGGGCCTGGAATTAGATGGAGACCACGGAGGCCGTGGCCCTCGTTGCCCTGGTCTTGGCCTTGGTACCCTTTCAAAAGTTCCCCATAGACTTTAGGATTTTCCAATGGAAGTGCGTCCTTTGCAAAATGAAAATGGCCTTGCCCTCTTAAAAGTGCAATTCCATCAGGCCTATGCCTTATTATAATTATTGTATCAACGACCCAACAAGTAGTGGGTATAACACCCAATGCTGATAAGGCTCATACAGATTATTGCTTGATTGATCAATTATTTGATTTCAGGTGTGGCAAAATGTCCCTCCCCTACCACGCCGTCAAATGGTCAGATGGCCCCGGTCAAGGTGAACTATGATCCCGGAGAATCGGTCTTATTTACGTGCTCCGTTGGGTACTTCGTTCAAGGTGCTAGCACTGTTATCTGCAAAGATGATAATACTTGGAATGATATTATACCTACGTGCCAAAGTAAGTAACTCTCCGATTCGTTTAACACTGTCTTTAAAAAAACACCTCGGAAAGTTCATGCACTCTGATTGGTCGAAGACTGATCACGTGAGGTGTATTAACTTGTGATAGACTAGACTTGGCTCCAAGTCTGTGATCGTGGTCTTTAGTCTACATTACTGCCTGAAATAGCGCCCTCTTGTGGATTAACCTCCGTCTCAACCCACGATCACAGTGGTAATCTTGTTCATCGGTTTGTACACACCCTATGGCGAGTTAGTCCAAAAGTGGACGGAACGATCTGATTAGTCAGAATCGCAAAAGCATTCAATAAATGCATAGTCAAATTTAACCGCTTATACCACGGGATACAGACATACAAAATTGATGTACATGTAACTAATTTGCCTGTCAGTAATTAAACTTGCAGTTTAGAATGTTAAAAAAACAAATCGATTCTATAGTTTTTAAATTCAAAATATATAAAAACGTTGGGGAACAATCACTCGACGATTCCATTCAAACCATAGGGGAGACAGTTTTTCCGCTAGAAAGAATCAGGTATTTTAATGTGTTCATTTTTTTTTTTTTTTATGATCTTGTATTATTTTAGCCATAAATTCTAAATAGCATGCGTACCAAGCACCATACAAAAATAGACCAATGATATTTTACAGAAAATGTTGAAGCGATTACAACCTATTTGTAATAGCTGTGGCCAACAGGTGTTTTGTGACCTCCTGTTTGGCCTTCTCCCTGGTTTTAGTGTAGTTATGTAAATTTCAATTGTGAATAAATGAATATTCCACATATACACGAGAGGGTCAAGTCTTAGATTGCGAGTTAGGGCGTGTGATGGCCAATCTACGAAGGAGATTGCAAGGCTGATGCAGAGAAATAACCGCGATTTCAGACTTGAAATCAAGTCTAGTGAAATCAAGTCTAGTCTAGTCTAGTCCGGCTCTGTATAAATTGCCCCTAAACAAGCGTACAAACAAAATTGTATGCACTTTGCTTGTTTTGCTGAACTATCAAATTAACTGTTTTCTTTGTGCGTATTCCCCCCTTTTTTTATTATTATTATTTATTATTTTTATTTTTTATTTTTATTTATTTATTTATTTATTTTTTATTTTTTTTTTATTTTTTTTTTATTTTTTTTTTTTTGGGGGGGGGGGGGGGGGGTTAAGGAGAGATTGTGCAACCTGAACGCGCAGACAATGTATTCAAGGCAGCTGGTACGCCCAAGCACCAACGAAAGTATCTCTATATTATATGATGCTGTTCATTTTCAAGGCTTCATTCTTCATTTTCAAAGCTTGTAGTCTGTTCTTGAAAACATGCCTAAATTTAAAACATAAACATTGCATTGTGACATAAACTATTGAACTGATATTTTTCCCCCGTAACATGTAGTGGTTGATTGTGGACCACTCCCCAATTACCCAAGGACCACGCCCTCAACGGTAGAGACCGCCTACCAAACCTCAGTGACCTTCGCATGTATCGACCGCTATCAATTCGTGAATGGGCAAACTTCCCCTTCCAAAATATGTGAAAGGGATGGCAGTTGGGTTGGTGCTGACCCCGTTTGCGAATGTAAGCATAAACAACTTTTTGATTTTACACGTAATTCTGTTTAATCTGACTTTTTGCCTTTGTTTTTTGAGTGAGTTGTGATAATCGCAGTCAAGTGAAATTTAACCAACTTATTTGACTTTTTTAATGCATTTTTCGATTATTATTGTTGTCACACTTATGGTTTTGTGTGAATCAACTAATTTAAAATTGGCAATATCTTCAATACTTTCTTTCCGTTTCAGTGAGGGGGTGTTTACCTTTACCCGAATACTTCAAGACAGTAAGGTCAACTGAGGAAACAGCCGTCGGCACATTAGTGTCGTTCGACTGTAAGCCCGGGTACCAGCTAACAGAAACCGTACACACTCCATCTAAAGAATGTACCCAGGATGACGTATGGATCGGTGAGAATCCAGTGTGTGAACGTAAGTAATAAAGATCGATAAGCTCGAACACTTTACTACGATAGCCCATTAGCGCAAAAAACAAAAAACAAAAACGGATTCACGGTCCGTTATTACGGATTCACAACAAATTGTGAACCCTTAATAACAGATGCTGAATCAGTTACGGTAAGGATTTAAAACTTTGCAAGGTGGGAGTACAATCAATGAGGTTTGCGGCGATACCATGTACATCTCTTTTGTGAGTAGTCGTGGTTCTGTTCTGAGAAGAACCTTCAGTTCTTCTCAGAACCTTCAGTTCTTCTTAGAACCTTCAGTTCTTCTTAGAACCTTCAGTTCTTCTTAGAACCTTCAGTTCTTCTTAGAACCTTCAGTTCTTCTTAGAACCTTCAGTTCTTCTTTTTTATTTTTTTTATAATTATTTCTGGTTTATTAAAACAATGCATTTGTAGCCCAGGGGCTAAATTGCTACAAAGTTTACAATTACAAATTTAAAAAACATGCATGTACATCAAATAACTTATTTAAAAAAAGCAACGGGTTTACACTAAAATACATCCAGAAAACAAAAACAAAGCACACACTTTAAAAAGAGAAATTTATCCTTGGTTCAAAATACTGACAAAGTAGGGTATTGGACTATTTTTGTATCTGTTTGTTTTGCACTTAATTTCGGAAAGATTGTTGGTGTTTCTTAATTGATATTGCATACTAGAACCTCTTGGCTGGGGTAACCACTGACGGAACACATCGGAATCTTTCAGCTTTGTTGCAAAGCTGATGCAAAGATTTTTCTACGGTCATGGAGAGACACTAAATTGTAATTAATAAGAGCATGGTCGTAATTGACATAACCCAAACCCAAAATAATCTTAAGAGCTCGCTTTTGAATAAACTCCAATTTGTTGACATGAGCTCTAGTTAGCCCTGCATTCCAAACTGGGGCTGCATACTCTGTCAATGGTCTTATGTAACCCTTATAAATTGTTAATAAATCTGGAATGGATAAGTGGAACTTTTTCAATAGTTTGAGCATGTATATCTTACTGCTAGCTTTACGATAAATCTGATCAACATGTTTATCCCATTTGAGGTCAGAACTAATTAAGACGCCAAGAATCTTAACACAATCGACAGTGTGGAGATCAGTGGATGATATTTGTAAAGGAGGAAGCTGAGGGATATTCTTCAAAAAGCAAACAGTCATTGTTGCACACTTATCTGGATTGATTTTCATATTATTTTGAATAGCCCATTCACTGAACTCATTCAAAACAGATTGCATATTGTGAGAATCTTTACTTACAGTGTTCTCCACAATAGTCAAATCGTCAACATATTTCAAACTAAGCAATTGACTGTTAGTGACATTTTCTGAATGAACAGCACTATTAAATTTAGCAAGAAAACCCAACGGCCCGAACTTAGTCCCTTGTGGGAGACCACCCTTAAGGACATTATAATTGGACAGAATATGTTTATATCTGACACACTGAGATCTTTTGGTTAAAAAGCTACAAACCCAGGGGACAATCGATCTGCGTGCACCCAGGTGAAGCAAATCACGAATAACAATATTATGGTCAACTAGATCAAATGCCTTAGTAAAATCTGTAACAACCAAGGAACTGTGACTCTTCGTAAGCTCAGCATGAGCGTTTAAATTATCAACAAGTTTAACTAGATAATGGGAAGTAGATACTCCTTTTCTGTTACCATACTGATTAGGATCCAAGTTGTCTTGGATATCCGAAATGATCCACTGGACAACAAAATGTTCAGCTAATTTGGCGAAGTGATCAGTTAATCCAATTGTTTCGTGAAATCGACTGTGGTGCAGCAAGCTGCTTTGTGTACACGATGTCACTGCTACATGTACCTTGGTTTCCAGACAGTGACTAGACGTCATTAACTCAAGCATTTCTTGTACAATTTTAATTTCTTGTAAAGCTTCAACAGGAGCCCATTGCTTGAAAGGTTCAGCTGATCGTCTGTTAAGTTGTTTCGTTTATGTTATGGTTTTTGTGTCTGTTTCGTTTTAACTTCAAGATATAGATGATTGTGCAAGTGCTCCGTGTCTGAATGGAGGGCTGTGCAATGACGGCATCAACTCTTACACATGTAATTGTTTCAACACGGAGTACAGAGGAAGACGCTGCGATACACGTATGTATTACAGAGCATTGAATCTAACATGCAACATGACAGACCATGAAACATGTGACATCACATTTTTACATACGAGCCACCGAGCCTTGACGTCCTGCAGAGTGCAGGCACGACGGAAGAACACATACAAACCTTAAATTATATGGAGATTGCACTTTCTAATTTGTATCAACTTTTGATGTGAAGAAAAGGGAACAACTCAAAGCCTGTAGGCCTGCAGCTATTTCTACAGCTCTTTAAATTTGCGTGGGCCGGAAGTTTAAGATAACAATTTAAAATTCCCACATGACCAGTGAAGTATTTTGCCTGCCACAAAGGCCCTGGAAAGTACAAACTCACTCTTTGTGAACAAAGGCTACATAGTTGGTCTATAGGAGATTCACAAGTAAGCAATACCGCAAGTAAAAAAAAAAAAAATAATAATAATAAAACTCGTGTGCGCACACAGGATGCCAGACTAGTCTGCACATTGGGAAAAGCAGCTCTGAGCCAAAAATGCACCTCCAGCAGCCACGTGACCAAAGCAGACTGGTCCCTCGATGTTGCAACTCTTTCAATTCACTCTGTATCGGGCCATTGCTGACTTGTCCTGTGTGCAATAATAAATTTAGAATAAAAGCAGTGACAGCCACTTTGAAGAATTTGAATTATTGTTTGTTATTCTATCTAGTATATTTTGTCAGTGGAAAAATCTGCGAGATTCCATTGGCCAAATATCTTTCTCGTGGCATACTCTGACTGTGTGCCAAAGTCAACGCTGGTTAACAACGGCACAATTCCCCTAAATATTCCCACTTCTATTTGTGTACATATCAGTTTGTTTATACTGACCGTCATTATTTTTTGAAATATTCTCTACACTAAAACAGATTTCGCCTGCGGAAAGGTACCATCCTTTCCTAACGCAATACCGCACTTTGAAGACGACTTACATGAGGTGTCGACGACTGTTGGATACAACTGTTCAGAGCGCTACGAGCATAAAGGAGACGAAAAGCCGTATAAGACTTGTCAGCTTGTCAGCTTAAAGTGGGACGGACCGGACCCCAATTGTCAAGGTGATTGACAACTAAATAAAAGACATTCAGTTTGTTAAAGGGGAGGTACATATTCAATGGGTTTCTTGAAAACGAAATTCGTTCATGTCCTTTCAGGTTGAACAGAAACAAAAACAAAACAAATCACCAATGTAGACCTTATGAATCGACTTCATCTCACCGCGACATTGCTGCCCCCCCCCCCATCTGTAACTTTAACACTGCATCCCATCACCACCTAATTTTATGACTTTCCCCAAAATCATCTTGGGTCATTTTGTATGAAAAATAGTCGCTATTCAAACTTTTCAGGTCAAGAAATACTATAGAATCATCCATCTGTCAGGCCTCATCATTACACCCATATTGGCGGAAATTTTTTACAAGTATAATTTTTTCCTGAAATAGGATAAACCTAAAGGTGACCCAGTCATAAAATATTGTGTCATGTTATTGATTATTAACAAGTTTTAACATTTCGAGAAAAAGAAAACAAAAACATTATACCAAAAATGCTTTTTACGTAATGGTAGTTTTAAAAGTGTCTGTCTGTCACAATGCAGAATTTAGTAAAATGAAATAATTTTGTAAATTTTATGAAAATCGCCAGAGAAGTTTGGGGAAATACGGAGGGTCCCAGCACTGGTCGTCTAGATTGGATGGGGGGTGTAACCGTTAAAAAAATACTAATCTTGTTTTCCTTTTTTCATGAAATTTAACTTAATGGTATACATCTTATAACTATTGTTTTTGTCCCTTTCATTACTCAGCCGTAAGATGTGAACCCTCAGAAGTGCCACCTGGGTGGACGTCAATAGAGACGGTTTATCCCGTGGATAAAGCCTACGTTTTTCACTGCACGAACAACCAGAAGCCTGGAAAGGCCTACATGTTTTGCAAGACCAATGGAAGTTGGCCCATCATTACGCCAAGCTGCGATGTAATGGGCCAGAGTTCAGGTACTAAAAGAAAACACAATATAAATTCAGCGACCTCAATCATGTCAATAATAGTTGCCTCACCAGGTAGGCGATGGGATTGTGCCTTTGGTGATTCAAGCAATAAATCGTTTCAGATGTACAAGAAAGACATTGGGCTCCGGGGAAAATCTCTGATAATGTCCTTTGAAAGGCACAGGTACATTAGCAAGCAATGACAGCCATTTTGACAATTTGAGAAAAAACTATTTTGTAATTCTACCTATATTTTTTCAAAAGAAAAATCTGCGATGGCCCTTTAGCCAAAAATAACTTTCTCGTGACATTCTCCGAGTGTACCAGATTCCATGCTTGTTCATCCCTGGCGCAATTCTTTCAAATGCATCCCCCTCTGCACCACTAGCAATACATGTAGAAAACATCTAGGATTGGTAGTTTTATGAATGGCTTTTGTTTGTTCAACTTTTGCAGATTTTGGGTCAAAACTCGTATTTTCCCCAGTTTTCCGTTCAGATGTCAAAATGTTGTAAAACTTTGCAAACCTCTTCCTTTTTGATATAATCAATAACATGACCTTATATTTTATTACCATTTTTGCAGTTGGGGTGCTATAATTGTTGATTTATACCATTTTATTTTTAAGAATATGTGTTTTATAAGTTAATTATAATTATTAAAATCTTTGCAGCCAATCCTCAGTTGCAATTCATCCGTCGAAATGACTTTTCTGCCTTCGTACACTCAGTAACTTAATTTCTCTCTTTTCCCCAAAAGGAAGTCCTGTTGGTCCCTTGTGCTGGGCCCTGAAGCTCCTCACATCTCTTCTTAGCATCACATCAATTCTGAGGCAGTAAGATCTACTAGGAGTCCTGCCAAGTCAACCGGCCGGCTGGACGCGCTGCATTCAGCGTTCACACGGAAACAAAAGTCACCGAAGGTGACAACCTTACTACTACCGGAGGCGATGAAAAGTCATTGTCGAAACCTCAACTAAAAAACAATGTTTTAGTTTGCCTTTTTTTTCAACTAAGTTTTAATTTACGGAGTTTGCTGAAAACATTCTTAACCCATGCCAAAATCTCGTATTTTTAGAAATGTAGACCACGTATGGTAGAGGTGGTCATTTTTATTATAAAACTCATCAAATATTAAATCCAAAGGTCGTTCACACCTGTTTTCCCCATTGAGTAAGTGTTCCATTACTATTCCATGTTAGGACACAGCCAACAAAAAGTCACAGAAACTTACAACAATCAGTTTTAGTGATGAAAAAATTATTAATCTTTATATGACATGGAAGGTTACTGATAGTTTTGCTGAACAGAATGAAGTTACTTTTAGCAATAAGCAGAGGTGACCAATCCCCCGTATTTTTGTAAGGAAAAAATATGTATAGGATAGAGCCTATATAGTATATTTATATATAAGTTTAAGTGAAGCAAAATCATAGTTTTATTTAGGTAAAACATAATGTGTAAAACGCCTCTGAAATGTCCTTGGTTGCTTCAGAGAGCTTCACTGTTAACGCCGTAAAGGCTTCTCGTTCATGTCGTTTGCTGGTTTTTCTCGTTTAGTACACCTACAATTACATGGTTGGTAGAATGCCAATTGTACTTAGACGGAAAGCGTGTGATCCCAAAAGTTGATCCAAACATTTAGGCATGGCAAATAAAACAGCTGGGTAAAAATAACGCGTAAGTCATCCGGTACAGCCTGCTCAATACCGAATATTTAGACTAGTAGCCTGTTTGTTATACTCAGTCTACTCAATTTAACCTGATATTGTGGCATCATGTTTCCCAACAGTCACAAGAATTAAACAGTGTGAAAAATATGCAGACTTGTAGAACAGTCGTAAAACAGTTAAGCTTACAAAAATAAAAAATAGACGTTGCTGGAGCTTGCTAAACTTAGATTTGGCACAATAGTTTAACTGGAGTTGATTGACATGCTAACTGGGTCCCAATGTTAGAATACGCGCCATTCTTAAGGCCGGTTTATAGTCGGTCGCGCGATTGTCGTGCGATGGAAATCTTGCGCGCGATCCTAAGACTGAGGCCTAAAAACTGTGTCTTTTTATGATTGCGCGTCAAGATTTCCATCGCGCGACCATCGCGCGACCGACTATAAACCGGCCTTTACACAGTCTATTACGTTGATTAAAAGAGTGTATGTTTTTGTAATGGATTAAAAAAGTATTGCTTTACGGTTGGCCAATATTACTGTAACTGTTTTCAACTGTTTAAGAAAGTGTGTAGTAAGTGTAGTCTTTGAATTAACGCTGGTCGTAACCGGTATTTATTAAATTAAGAAGTGCTCAGCTTGTTAAGATTTGCTTTTGAAGTTTTAGGAATCGTGGTGTCTTTTAATACGTGTCTTACGCGTTTAAAACTACTATTCATTGGTGTTTTGCCACAGTATTGTTTGCGATAATGTTCCTTCTGTAGTTTGGTTGATAATTTTGGTGAGGTTCAAAACTCTCGCAGATGTGTAAGGCTGGTGTTACAAACCTCAACGTATTGAGACAAAAATTGCTAACTAACTACCTTGCGCATATTTTCAGTATAACAAAATTAACACATTTTCAGCAACAACAAAAATAAGACATCTCTAAAATAAACTCTGGTCCACTTACGGGGAAAAACAAGTAGCACAAAATTTAAGACTAAGTATAACTTAATAAAAGCACTCAGTAACTAGTGTTATGACACTATAGACTTGATGTTGATTGTTTTGCCTAAAGTGCCTCAGTTTTAGAAATACAGCGTGCTTGTTTACATAAAAATGCAGTATTGAAGTTAAGTCTTTGCGTGTATTTGTACCTTTTTTTAGATCAGAATAAAGTGCCAGGAAACAGAACCAGTGAAAATGTTCCATTGTTCCATTGTGCCATTGTTACAGCAGTAGTTTTCGAGTGTTCTTTAATTCAATTCCTGTACGTAGTTTTCAATGTTCAGGGCATAGGGGCAAGTGCCTTGGGACGCTATGTGATTTTTATGTTATTACTGTTATTAATATTACTAGTTATTTTTTTTTTTTTTGGTGTGAAAACAACTACAGTCTCTACCTACCTGTCTACGCTGTCCTTCTGGTTTAAGGCGCTATAGGGACGACGCACTGATCTCTATTATCAGTGGGACGACGTCCCGCCGTGTGAATCTCTTTTTTTTTGGGGGGGGGGGCATATCAAAGATTCGTCGACAGGTGGCGTCCTATCCATTTCCGGGCCGGATTATTTATTTACAAAAGCAAAACCATTCTAAATTTAGATACGAAAATAAAAACATGGCGACTCCTTGGCCAATGCAGGTGAGTTTGTCCTCAATATCATTTTTTTTAATGACGTAGATTACAGGATTATTGCCATTTTGTGAATACTAAAGTCTGAAAAAAATAAATTAATTTTCCTGATTTTTAAAATACGTTTTCATTCATTTTTGATAATAAAATCAAACTAGTCTGCATCATGACCAGCAATTATTCTAAATCTAAAAATAAAATACTTACTAAGCTCTCCTCATCTCAGCTCAGTCTCACCCACTACCCAGTCCCTGTCATGTCTCTGTCTATGGCAGAGATACAGCCCATATATTTTATAATAATTATAGATTTTTGACGTTTAAAGCATGACAATATGGCCGAATAAATAGTGCTAATTAATAAAATGCTGCTTGCTGCTGGACTGCATTTCTGCTCACCACTACGCCCCAAACTGCAAAAGTACTTTAGTTCTAGAGGTGATTTTTTTTTTTTTTTAGAAACCCACGTTTTTATGCAGAAATTTTTCCCCAAGTTGTCACTTACACAGCTCAATTGTAGAGAGCACATTAATATAAAAATGTGCGCGCTCGTTTTGGTGTAATTTTATGAAAAATTTTGGAGCTGTATGGCAATCGCGGTGCCCCCACGTCCACCCCCCATGATGATGATGTTTATCGATGCGCATGTGCACATGGGCGCTGATTCGATGTGCTGAAACTGCCACAATAATTTAGTCTTTTTAGTGTTGCTGCAGTGTGCTGTTTTACTCCGTGCTGCTTGCTGCTGATTCAGGTTCCGCTGTGGCGGTGCTGTAAGCGAATACCTCCTTGACCGAAGACTTCTCGTCGCGCTTGGGGGAGGGGTCCTAAAAGCTCGTAGATACTTTCAAGATTCGACACCAAGTACTTGTATGTAGGCTTATGTAACGTACATGTAAGCGCTCAAGAAAATTATAACAATCAAGTTTCACCACCTCTTTTGTTTTGCCAAAAGACCCCAAATTTTAGAATGTTTTTCTCAGAACGAATTTGGCAGCTGGAAATAATACTTGGTTCTTTATAGCGCACATTACCTAGCTCTGTCAAGGATTCCTGTTCATAGGGCATACATAGCCATTCCTCCCTGGGGAGTAGACCCTATACTGGGAAGCCCAAGCTGCTTAAATATCAACAAAACACTGTCTCAGCCCTCTCATGTTCCCATTTATACTCCTGGGTTATGAAAAGCAATTATGGTTAAATACCTTGCTCAAGTAAACAAGTGTCATGACTGGGAATCAAACTGATACTCCGATGATTCAGTCATCAAAAATTGAGTCCAAATGCAGAAGACCGCTGGTCCCCGACAAACCATGATGTTATTCCAAAAAAATTAAATAAGTTTCGCAGTTGGCCATACGAAATGCACTTGTAAAATAATAGTTCAAACTGGTTTTACACGGATGCTTGTTGTTAATATGTGAAAATGTGTCTGGTACCAACAATTTTGGGACCTTTGGCCAACTTTGAAAGTTTAAAGGTCCCAAAATTGAATACCTTAGTTTCTGTAATCATTGACATTTTTTGTTCTATTTTTTAAATTTTTTATTTTTTGTTGGGGGGGGGGTGGGATTTGTGTGTGTGTGGGGGGGTTTCTTTCCATGTCTTTACAATGTTGACTTCCTCAACTAAAGGAAAATAGCTATCTCATATTTAAATAAATTTTTACCAAGAACTTGGCAAGAAATCGGGTCATGCATCTGAACTTTCTGAAAAGTCACAAGATTTTGCTTGAGGTTTGAAAGCAGATTAATTGCAAATTATGTATTCTGTCGTTCTCATGTACTTTTGTTAGAAACGTCTCCAGAATGAGTTGCTTCAGTTGCAGAGAGATCCTCCCGTAGGCATCAGTGTGAATCCAAAGGCGGCGTCTAATACTCTTACATCGTAAGTATGGGCGGATGAACTCACATTACAACGATCATAGATGCAGAATGCCATATAATCAGAACTCATGATCTACCGGACAGTCATAAACTGGATTACGCCAAAGTTTAGTTTTTGGGTGTTTTTTTTTTTTTAAATCTTTCACGCACACAATTTGTTCTGACACACACAGCAGAGTCCAGCATTCTCCAAAAGACGGTCAAATCAAACTGATCAAAACGTCCCTGTTCATGGGGCATTTGTATCTCAGATCCACCACTACTCACAAAAGAGATATCTCATATAGTGTCACCGCAAACCTTACTTAGTATGTTCCACCATGCATAGCTTTAAGTCTTATCTTACATTGCTCTACGGGGAGCTGACAACGTACCTAGTCAGGAAGCTTAAACGCTTAGCCATCCGACGTTCCAAGCTCATCAACAATTTAGACTTCCTGAAACGATGCAGAGACTCCAACATCATTCCTCATTCAACACTGAAACCCAGTCAACCCTACATAAGCTCACAGCAGAGAGCAGCATTCTCCAGAAGACGGTCAGAGCACACTGACTGAAACGTCGAGCAGAAACCGGCTCTTCTCAATGCCACCACTACTCACACAAAAAGAGCTTTCTTACATAGTGTCACCGCAAACCTAGTATTGGCCCTAGACATGCTAGATGTCAGTGATCAATAGTGTATTGCGCTCTTACTTACTTAATTTCTTTTCTCAACATAATACCCCATTGCACCATTATTATCACCAAAGTGATGTCTCATACTTAGTTTGGGAATAGAAGCCCAATTGAAATAAGCCCATAATTAGTATGAAGCTCTAACACAACAAGAGAGAAAACTTGTAAGTATACAAAAATGAGTGAATGACTCTTGTGTTTTTACTAGATGGAGCGTTGACGTAACCGGTGCTCCTGGATCCCTGTACGAAGGAGAGAATTTTCAACTACAGTTCACCTTTGGGAAAAGATACCCGTTTGACTCCCCCGAGGTAAATTTAGGGTCCTCTCCCAATTAACGGCTTTGGCAGTCGGTATGGTTAGATTGTTGAAAAAAACAAGACTATTCGTCAATGTTGTTGCTGAAGCCAAAAGCTTTAGTAGCCATATCCAGAGTCGTCATGCAGTCTATTTAGCTAACTTTACAAAGCCCTTCCGAAAGCCCAAAACTTCTCACTTACGCACCTTTTTTCTGCTAAAGTAAGTACAGAAATGTGCTTAGGTGAACAGTTTGACACTGGTACCGTAGACTGCCACAAAGTACCACACCTTCTAGGCTAGCATTGGGTGCAAGGGTTTCTTCTGTTTGTTCGTCTGGTATTATGTGGAAACTCCATGGCTTGTGTACTGTGGACTTTGTAGTCTCTACAGTCTCCTGTGGAATTTTGTGGCACAGGCCAATTGGGCAGAATAGTATATCGATAGTAATAGAAGGAAAAGAAGCCAGTCTCATTAATTCAATAGCGGGACGAAATATTTGTGAAATCAATAACTAACATGCATTTTTGTATAGATTTCAATAATTTTGTAAAAGGATTAGGTCTCACACTTCAAATAAATAACAAATACTGAGCGCTTTGATACGCCCATCGGGTGTGATAAGGCACTAAATAAGAAGTTAGTATTATATTAAAAAACTTTCAGTAAAATTGTGTAAATCTCATTTGAGGTTTATATGACAGTATTGTTGAATGTTTTGCTTTTCTGTAGGTAATTTTCACCGGTAACATTCCGGTTCACCCGCATGTCTACAGCAATGGGCACATATGTTTATCCATCCTTACCGAAGACTGGTCCCCTGCTTTGTCAGTGCAGGCAGTCTGCCTAAGTATAGTAAGCATGCTAAGCAGTTGCACCGTAAAGGTAAGGGTTTTTTCCCCTGGCAATGTTTTGTTAGCCCTCCTATAATAACAATGTGTTTCTCAAGACAACAAACCGATACCTCACTATACCACAACAATGGCAGTTTGAGGCACACACACCTCACTGTGCCACAACAGTAGCATCTTGAGGTACACACACCTCACTATGCCACAACAGTGGCAGTTTGAGGCGCACACACCTCACTGTGCCACTGTTGTAGCATCTTGAGGTACACACACCTCACTATGCCACAACAGTGGCAGTTTGAGGCACACATATTCTATGGTCAAAGAGCCTTCCACTTCATTGCATCGTTGTTATGGAACAACTTACCTCTTCACATTCGCCAAGCTGACTCTCTTCAGATTTTCAAGGGACTTTTAAAGACTCCTTTGTTTGAAACTTTATTTTTTTTTAATTGCTTATATATTTCATTTCCTTGTTTTGTGTTACACATGTTTGTGTTGCGCATAGAGGCTCCTGCATTATGTGCGATATAAATGTCTCATATTATTAATGACAAGCTACTATGAACATGTAACTGGTCATGCTGGCCAGTCACTGGAGGGGGTGGGGGCTCAGGTTTCGATCGGGGGGGGGGGGGGTTGCTCAAGGCCCCAACTCCTGGTCATACCACTGATGCCAATCCAACTGTTATGTTAAGGGTTGATAGCATTTTTTCAATAGAGTGCATCTGGTTAATTTTGAAATTTTGATTCAATTTTTTGACAGAAACGTCCCCCAGACAACACATTTTATGTCAGAACGTGCAGCAAAAGTCCCAAGAAAACAAAATGGTGGTATCATGGTAAGTTGGTGTCATTTTAGTTCAGTTGTTGTCAAGGTATCTTTTGTTTTGATCATTGGTAAAAGACAAAAGAAGATTAGCATAATTGGGGGGGGGTAATAGTTTAAATTGTGCGACTGTTACATAGGTTTAATAATACCATGAATGTCTGTTGCGCAAAATTCTTACTTGTTTACAAGTAACCGAAAACGGAGGTCAAGTCTTATTCTCTGGTTTTCTTTGTTGATTTGTTGAACTTATTTTACTTGCATATTTTCATGGCTCGATGTTACTTTCCAATCAATATGAAATTTGTGTAGCCATAAAGTACATTAAACTAAAGTATTTGAAGAAACTTACATGTAAAACTCAATAATGGTTGGGACCAACTTGGTCCCGAAAGTTCGAATAAGCGCGAGACTTGCACTGTCTATTTAAGTATTATCTTTGATTTTGGTTGTGAATTTGGGAGAGGCTTTTTGAAATAAAGCTACTTTGTTTGCCTAAAAAAAAATTTTTTTTTATAAACCAATAGTAATAAAATGTCCCCCATGTCGGCTTGCTTCTCTTTCAGATGACAAAGTTTGATGAGGTAAGAAGATAGATTGCCATCCCTAACTACAGCAACTCATCACGGATAGCTGCGAGTCTTTGCATAGACAGAAAGCTTGTACAAATTTGGTTCACTTCAAAGTCACCAAGAGAGGACACTTCGGAATAAGAGAAAATATTTTTAAAAGTGAGGTTGAAAGAAAAGGAAAACCAAAATGCTAATAGCAAAATGATTTCACTAGTTCAGGCATGATTTTCTTCCTACTTGAGTCTGATTCTGGTGGGTTTTTTTTTTGCCCTTGGAAAAATCTAAAAATTTGTAACTAAATAGCCTGAAACAATGATCTTAGAGCTTACACTATGTGTACATGTAGGTCAGCCCTTGTACTTCATCAAATGTTCCTGCTTTTTCCAAGGACCATATATCACTCCTGCTAGTGTCCAGTAAGTGTCCAGCTCACTAATATTGTCCCATTTTACCTGCAGTGGAACAACAATTTCTTCACCACTTCACGAAGCAATTTATTTATTTATTTATTTTTTTTTTCGTCACAAGATAATCTGCCATGGTATGCTGGAATCATCTCAGACTTGCCTCCCATATGCCGAATACAATTGCCAAACAATGGTGGCAGCCTGTCGATCTCTCATAATCCTGAAGGTCTGGAATCGGGAATGTCACAATAACCCCTTAAAAAAGGGAGATTTTGAGCGTGATATCCAGCATCCTTTGTCCCTCTTTGTATAATGGAAACGAAGCATAGCACAGTAGGTACATGCCTGTGTATGCTACACAATGGCTTGTCTGGGGGCATGTATATAATGTCTCCCAGTCATTTGACTGCAACCAAAATGTGACACTCTTGAACCCCACCGGTTCTTTTCAGAACCTACACTACTCAAAAGAGATTTCCACATGGTGTTACCGCAAACCTCTCTTAGTTATACTTCCACCATGCAAAGTTTCAAATTCTACCGACACTCTGAAGTTTGTTTCGCATGTTAAAAACATGAATTGTCATTCTACATGGAAATAGTTTGCGCATATACCCTCCAAATGACGTGAAGTGGTAAAGGACACAAATTATTCCCCCGAACATGATTTCTGAATTTGTATATGCCATATTGAAGTTACCATATTCAAGATTGATCTCATTTTTTAAGTTGAAGTAGGAAGACAGCATACTTGTACATTTCAATTTACTTCAGAATTATTTGTTTAATGCAAGAAAGTATTTTATTTTTATTTATACTATGGTTTTTTTAATATACCAACAATTCTGTCATCCGGTGCTCTACCCACTTGAAAGAAGTCACAATTTGAAACAAACATTGTTGATTTCTGCTTTCTGATTTTTTGATTTCTGTTCCGATCTTGAATTATAAACTTCATTACACTGACTAAAAAAGCTTTGAGGAACGGTCAAACTTTTCTACTTGACTTTCCTAGAAACACATTTTTAGTGAGCAATTTTTAGCTCCTGACTTTTCTTTTCCCTTGCTTCCGTTTGAAAAAAGTAAACTTGGGCTGACTTTACTGTACATAAATATGGAAGAATTGCAGTTGAATCTCATATCTGATAAAGTAGCACATTACTACGAAGTGCGCCTTAAGAATGGTAATAGAAAAAGATGTGGATGGTCATTTAATGTAAGGTCATGATGGGCATTGATCTGGAATATTGAAAACCTTCCCCTAACGAGAGAAAAGTAAGATGTCATAGTTTGAGCTGCGTTCATCTGGGGCTATTCCTAAACCTTGGCTCTACATGCAGCTCTGGCTCCAGCTCTGGCTCCAGCTCCGACTCCAGCTTCAGATCCAGCTCCGGCTTTGGCTCCAGCTTCAGCTCCAGTTTTGGTTCCGGCTCCAGTTCTGGCTCCAGTTCTGGCTCCACCTCTGGCTCCAGCCCAGCTCTGGATACAGCTTCGACTCCAGCTTTGGCTTCGGCTTCAGCTTTGGCTCTGGCTCCAGCTTCAGCTCTGGCTCCAGCTCTGGCTCCAGCTCTGGCTCTGGCTCAAGCTTCAGCTCTAGCTCCAGCTGACAGCTATAGCTCTGGCTCCACCTCTGGCTCTGGCTCCAGCTGCCGCTCCAGCTGCCGCTCCAGCTCTGGTTCTGGCTCCAGCTCTTTTTCTGGCTCCAGCTCTGGCTCTAGCTCCAGCTCCGGCTCTGGCTCCAGCTCCAGCTCTGGCTCCAGCTCTGGCTCTGGCTCCATCTCTGGCTCTGGCTCCAGCTCTGGCTCTGGCTCCAGCTCTGGCTCTGGCTCCAGCTCTGGCTCTGGCTCCAGCTCTGGCTCTGGATCCAGCTCTGGATCCAGCTCTGGCTCTGGATCCGGCTCCAGCTCCAGTTGAGGCTTCAGCTCTGGCTCCAGCTCCAGTTCAGGCTTCAGCTCTGACTCCAGCTCTGGCTCTCGCTCTGGCTCTGGCTCTGACTCTTGCTCCAGCTCTAGCTCCAGCTCCAAGTTGGCTCCAGCTCTGGATCCAGCTCTGGCTCTGGCTCCAGCTACAGTTCCAGCTTTGGCCATTTGTTGTTGCTCCAAAATTGATGACAGATCCCAAGGTGAAGTTGGAACCCAAGCGAGGTTTGGGAAAAGGCCCCGTGTGGACTATGCTTACATATCTACTTGAATACGTATCGCTTCAACTTTGTATGGTTCAACTCCAACCTTTGTTTTGTTTCTGTCCTCACAATACATTAAGACTACAGTAGTGGAAGATAAACTACATGTAGAAGATAACTGTCACACCTAGCACTCTCCCCCCTTCCCTTACAAGCCCCCCCCCACCCCCACCAGTATCTTTGACTATCTCGCTTCAATTTGAACTAGCCTGTATGATTTTTATGTGATAAGTACATGCACACAGGAGGTCGATTAGTGTTTGAACTAGCCTGTAGGATTTTTGTGTGGTTGTAAATGAACGCTGTGGCAGGTTGCTTATTTCTTAATGAGTGTGTCGGGCTGGCCTAAGATGAAAGATTAACTGAACTCGGTACTCTTGATTGACACCACGTTTATGACTCAATCAATCCCCGATTGTTGACATTGTCAAGTTGTTGTCTCTCAGTCCGATAAAAACAAAGAAAAGTTCATTATAAATAATATACACATGTATGCATTTATTAGGCGGTTTTAAAGCGCCCTACACTATTACTTCCCCTGTTCAAAGGGCCTTGAGCATTCCTGAAACCATCTCAAACTCCTTTGGAGTATGCAGCACCGGCAGCCAAATGGGAGCCCAGGCTGCTAATCATTCAAATCAACAATCTCTACCCTCGCAGGTACTCATTTACTCCTGGTGACAAGGAGCAATAATACATGCCAGTATTGAGTGTCTTGCCCAAGAACATAAAAGTCATGACTGGGATTCGAACCCACACTCTGATGACTCAGCAATCAGAACTTGAGTTTGATGTTCTAGACCACTTGTTCACGACTCGCTACAAGTGGTCTAACAGATGTTTAATGGAATTGACTCTCTATCTTTCAACTCCGAATGAACTAAACTACCTAGCAAAGCCTGTTCATGCGAAATATTAACGCCAAGATTTTTTTTTTCTGTAATGTGATTTAAAGTGTCCAAACCATCATAAGAAAAGAAAAAGTTATATATATATATATTTTATGAATCAATATAGGGTAGATCATTCTTTTCTTTTGATTTTTGTTGTAAATAATTTTAAGAGATATATTCAAGTAAATACACGCAGTGTTTGTATTTATGTGAAGTTATTCCTACTTAGAGCATTATATTAACCATCCGCAATCACAAAGAAAGAACCAAAGTTCGAAAGGTTGTTTAGCAGAAATTATGTGCCAAGCAAATGTATCTGCTGAGGGGCACCAGTCTATAAGCAATGTGCATATGACCGGTAGTCTGTGTCTGAAATTAATAATTAAGCACGATAGATTTATGTACTATCATTTATGTATTGCCTGGTTTTTTTTAGTCGAAATGCCCAACAGATGAAACTGTTTCCAGACAAACAAAATACATGTACTTCCAAATATGCCACACACAGTGCACAAGATAACTGTTCTTAATGTTTGACACGGCTGTTGGTGATGTGACAAGGGATAGTTTGGATTTTTGAACAAATTATTACTAACTGTTGACAGATTTTTTTGTCCAGTGTCTAAAATGGAAGTCTGTATTTGCTATAGACTACAGAAGAATATTGGTTTATTATTTAAATCAGGGTTTTTTTTCCCATGAATTTGGCAAAAACAAAAGTCGAGCGATGCATTTTTCAGTAACTTTATGGAATTTATTAATGAAGCTTGCTTGGAGTTGTAGACACGTTACTAAAACCACAGAGAAAGGACCTTTCCTTGTGCTAAAACGAGCCCAAATTTGCTCAAACCAGGCGATGTCCGAATAGATAGTTCCTACTTGGTGTCTCGCAGTGCAAAGTTGGACACCTTTTTCGGGCAATCAGATCATCATTTTCTGAAATTGAAAACACAACTAATGCGTTTTGCAGAAACACTGCTTGAGGCATTCTGGAGTTTTATCAAAATCCTTCCATGATTGGTCATTGAACTACTTGACTACTTAGCAAAATTTGATCACTTGACGCAGCTTCAGACCAAAACCCAAGTTGTCTGTAAAGATGGCGTCCATCGGAAAATATCTGTTGATTGCTTTGGCAGTAACTATGGACAGAATGCTGCAAAGGTCCATTCTTTACTTCTGTTTAAAGATAAAACCAAAATAATAAACAATTTGACTCTTTTCAAAATGAAAGAAGCTCATCTCTTCAATTCCTCTGAATTTAAAGTTTCTTGTCAAAATTGCTTCAAATTCCTTTTTTAAAGTTGTATTGACTGTTATTGTTCAAACTCCATAGTCACTTAAATGATTGTGTGTAAATGATTTACAAATTTAATTTGAGGATGAAAAAAGAACCATTTGGTTAAAGTGTTTGATAATTGGTCCAGCGTTGACAATTGTAAAATTTACTTTCACATTTAATATTCAGTGTTTTAAAAATTTATATTTTGCCAACTTTCACTTATGTTTGGTAGTGATTGAAAAATGTCCAAAATGTTTCTTAACTTAAATACTTTGGAAGGGGGAAAAAACATCACTTCATAATTACGGCGTTGATGATTGAGAAACAATTTTATATATTCCTTGCCAGTCTTTCAAAATTGCCAAGTAAAAAGAAAATACAAAAATGGAAATCTTGAATCTGCCCATTGGTGCAAATGCAGTTACTATTGACTGCAACAATTCGCTAAGTGGAAATACTTGTGCTTCAGGGTTTAGTGAACAGATTTCATTCTTTAGTTTATGACATGCATGTGAGTTTTTGTTTTTGCATTGTTGTATACAAATATTGACTGAACTATTGAATGTTACAAATGTATGTTTAAATTTACGACTCTGAAAAACATAACTGTCCGGGATCATCGAGGGAGTTGTATTTAACCATAGCACAATTAAAAGTCAGTCTTATTTGTTTTATATCACCCCATTCGTTACACTACCATGGACTTCTAGATATAGTACAGTGGTTGCTATGGGTGTAGTACATTGGTTGCTGTGGACATAGTATCTTGGTTGCTGTGGACATAGTACCTTGGTTGTTGTGGGTATACAATGTAGTTTGTTGTGTCTACGCGAGTCTCTAGTAGAAATAAGACATATCTTGTGATGCACTTTAATCAAAATCATACATTACCCAACAGTTGTGCTGCAAGCAAAGGTGAATGTAAACGGCCACAAAAAAAGTGCCTGCAATGATGAAGGCATGCAAGTTCTCAAGCTCGCCGTAATTGTGGTCAAATGATATCACAATGAGTGATATCGGGCACCAGTCTGTTCACACGCAAGCCCCAGTATCAGACCCCACTTGTAACTTTAGGAGTTGTATAATAGAACTAGACATGCTAGAGGGCGTACAAAACCGTGTGACATGGCCCAACAATAAGCATTTTTTTGCCATTGAGAAAATGGCAACATTTTGTAAGTGGGCATCTGTAATAGAATTAGAATGGTTTTGTTAGCCAATGATTCAAAACAACAACAGAAATTTGACAAATTTGTCTCACAACATCATAAAAAACTACAGTTATATGTAATTTACGCATAAGGATTTGTGCCCCTGGTGGGACTGCATGGTTACCTGTGTGTAATAACGAGTGCCCCTTTAGTTCTGTTATATAACTCTATGACTTGTAACGAGTACAGTCTTCCCATGGTCTGCCACTTTGGGAGTCCAAACAACGCTTGCTTAGCCTAAAATGCACGCTACACAGGAATACATCGGGAATCAAACTCCCATAATGACAACCAATATTTATTTGGGGTGATTTCTGGGGGTGAGTTGGTTTAAAATCGGCCTCATGGGTTTGTGTAAAAACAAGAAAATATAGAGAGCGAAGGCAGAGGACAGATGGCACTGATTGTTCACTTGGCACTTTTATTTTGTAGTCCAGTATATTATATAATGTTTACAACGTGATAGACAACAAAGTGATGAATAAATTGGTGGATGTGATTGTTAACGGAACTGGAAATTTGTAACACTATTTATCATTTTGTGTTTAATGAAAGCTTTTAAAGTTTACATGTTAAAGCTAAATTACAGGATAAGTAATTATCAAGAAAGAGAAACAAAATTTGTTTTTTTAATCTGAACACTGATTTCAAACTGCAGCTCACAACTATGCAGAGTTTAATATGAAGGCATAACTATTTTTAAAAATCTACAGCAACTTATCCTTGGGCTTACCCTTTGTGGATAAACTTTAGGGCAACTTATCCTGGAATAGTTTTGCGAAGGTGCCCAACAATACTGTGACAGCATGCATGAAGTCACAAGCATGAATAGGGGATGGACATAAGGGTAGGGGATGGGTGTGAGGGTAGGGGAGGGGTGCGAGGGTTGGTTTTGAGTGAAGGGAATGGATGTGAAGGTGTGAGGGTTGGACTTGGGAGGTTCACCTACCCTCATACTTGGGTATGAGGGTAGGTGATGGGTGTGACTGGTAGGTAGGGGTTGGGGAATGGGTGTCAGTTTGGAATGAGTGTGTGAGGGTTGGGAACGACTGCACATGTACATTAGACTCATAACCACTGGGGTTTAGCTTCATACCTCGTGATGCATTTATGACTCTCAATAGGCAAAGATTAGTCACTTTCGATTAACTGGGTTCATTTGGGTGAATAACATACAATGAGTTGGTTTCAGGTTCGAATCCAATTTACCCAAAAAAGATCTGTTTGGGTTTTTTGAGTGTTTGGGTTAAGGCAAATTACCTTTAAGAAATCCACGGACTTGTACAAAGAAATTTTGTCAAAAAATGTATACACGGATAACGTAAATATCAAATTAACTAAATGCCTCCAAAAGAGTTTACAATACAAGGCCAAATCATTTGAATCCATAAATATGTTTTTGTATTTACAACATAAAATTATATTCTGTCTGGAGGCATGCATTATAAAATCACTTGAATAGCAGCACTACTCAACTATTGCAATAAAAATGGTGCTGCACTTGTTGAGATTAAATACCTCTACTTTAAATTGCGTTTTCTAAATCAAAACCAAAAAGCAACTTTCCATGCGGAAATTTTACATAAAAAAACAAAACCTGCCTCCAAAATTGGGTCATTCTGTTAGGGTGTGTCAGCTTAAGCTACACGTAGTTTCAATTTGAAACTAAGACATTACAGGGACACATTGTCTTCACATTTGGTGCTTGGGCTGTGAAAAGCATTTGTTAGGAAATACATAATGGTTGGAAAGATATTCCTCGAAATTGTGTGGTTTTCCTGTGTGAACTAACACAGTCTGTAATTTAGCTAAGTAAAATATTTGGCTATATAAAAAAATGGCAGACCGTGTTAATTCACAAAGTAAAAGGAAAACCGCACAATTTTGAGGGATATATGTGTGGATCTTTATATTCTACTTTTAAAATATCTTTCCAACCATACTCATTTCATAACAATAATTTTTAAAGCCCAAAGGGCTCAATCCTAAGGCAATGTATCCCTTTCAGAGCTGCAGCTTCAACGGCCTGAGAGAGAGAGAGAGAGAGAGCAAACCCACCAACTCTTCTCAGATCCACCCCCTCCCTTCAAGCTTGCCGCCCACATTGGTAATATTGTCAAAGACAAGTATCTGCACTTTGTGTTAAGAAATAACAAACCTGTGAAAGTTTAAGCTCAACTGGTCATCAGAGTCTCTGTTAGCAAACATCGGATTTCCGACAAGATCAAAATTGTTTTACTCTTTCTCCCCAAAAACTATAACATTCCAGCTAAAAATGTTTCCATGGAATTTTTCCACTATGACCATCTATGTACCATGCAAGATATGTCTAGATATGAGTACATTTATACTTTCAATCTCACTAATATTATGCACACCTTTAAACGAAATTATTACCTGGTCTACCAGTAATTAGTGAATATTTTTCTCCATCATGTAAAGTTTCTACTCCTGTTATAGCCCCTGTTTCTGTTTCAAAATATGATTATTCTAAAGAATGCCTTCTATCTGCTTGTTTTGAGAGTAAGTTCTGCACATTCAGAAGACTTCCTCATGATCTCAAAGTTATGAACATCAACAAGATCCTGCTAGAATCATGTGAGGTTATGCTTATTCAAAAGACTTCTACGATCTACCAACTGTGAATATTCAAAAGACTGCCAGGGTCTACAAACCATGAATATCCAAAAGAACTGACGTAATTAAAACCTTATGAATATTCAAAAGACTGCAAAAGCAACAGCAAAGTAGACACTATCACAAGGCATTACCTTGAACCAAATATTTACAAATATCCACAAGTTATAAAATATTCAAAAGCTGACAGTGAGCCACAAATCTGGCAGGATCTCCAAGTTTTGATTATGGACATCACTTTGATAGCGAAGCAATCTGTAAGAAAACAGAGAGAAAAATCTTTTTTAACCTTTCTTTCAAAATAATATGTTCAATTCAATTCAATTATCATCCACTTATTTTCACATCTAAGCAAATATATATATATATAGTCTGAGTAATACAATAAAATAATTGTCAATGGTAAATTATTATGAAAATGTGTTATAACTGAGAAAAGTGGTTTGCAAAAAGCAATGCTTGCCAGGTTCAATTAGCCTCCTTAATATTGTTTTCCATGCTTGAGATTGTTAATTCTTAAACTGTCCACATACACATAATTTACAAACAGATAAAATCTTCATAAACAATAAACAATGGTACAATTCTAGTCAAACAATAAATGAGATGACAAAAAAGACTAAAATACAGTTAAACAAAACATTAAAATTATGTTCGTAAATACAGAAGGTTTTGTGTTCCATGATCCAAAGTTCAACATTCACTTTGTCACATGATCTCTCAATACACCCCTTGCATATGAGTCAGACGTCACAGGACCCAAACAGCGCCCTCACTGAGGTGAACCAAGGCCTATCACTGGCTGAGAGTTGTGTGCAGCATGACACACTTGCACAGTTCCACTGTTTCCATTGGCAACCAATGCAAGGGGTCAACAGAAATATTTTACTATCATTATTTCTTATTTTACTCCATTTCTCAAACACACAAATGGATAAAATACAAAAAGTGGCATACAAAAGTGACATACTTAAACTCACCACAATGACTCTAACCTTTGACCTTATCACCCAAGAAACGCTCCCAACCTTCCTCTCCGGCCCAAGGGCACTGAATTCCCCCATCCAAGTTACATGTCTGAATGTCACTTGTAACTGGGGTTACAGACAGAAACCAATTAGCTGTAACTCACCTCCCTTTTGCTTGACCCTTGCACCCCCACAACAATCCTAACCTTCATTTCCCCAAGGCACCCCCCCCCCTCCTCCCCCATCCATGTTACAAGTCCATAATGTCAATTCTATCTGGAGTTACGGTCTGGAAACTGAACAACAAAAGGTTCGAATGGACAGACCATAGGCTATTACAATATCCCTTTATAGCCTATTAGGCTAAGGGGTATAAAACAAAATGGTATGGTTAATACAACAATTGACCCCTTTATTTCCTGACTGCACTTTCTACTCAACAATTACTGTCACCGTAGTGCTGCTATTGATTTTAATATGAATGGCTAGAAATTTGCTGACTTCAGAGATTTTGGATTTCAGACCATTCAGGCATATTGATTTGTTGAGTGCAGAAACACACATCATTTATAGGTGAAGGGAACTCACTTCAAGATGTTACACACTGAGACCGATAGATCAACTCAGAAACATCGGAAGAGTTTTCTAAGATTTATTTTTCTTGGTGCACTGGACTTGAGAAAAAGCTTTCTACAAAATATTTGTACTTGTACAGCACTTGTTCGTTGTGCACGGATTTTTATTATTGCTCTTATTGGTAAAGATGTTCTGAATCTGTAACAAATTTCCACTGGAAGGTTATCGAATGCGACGGCAATTTAGACCATTTTAAGGCGAGGTTAGAGTTTTTAATTTTAGTTTAATTAAGATTTAATTTTCCCCACTCACATGAGGACTCTATTTTTGTTAGAAAAGGAGTACGTCACAAAATTGAATTTGACATTTCCCTTCCTCTTTAATAAGAAGGTC
Organism: Pisaster brevispinus; assembly: GCA_023634235.1. Lineage (NCBI taxonomy): Eukaryota > Metazoa > Echinodermata > Asteroidea > Forcipulatida > Asteriidae > Pisaster > Pisaster brevispinus. Next base: position 6,293,800 of record JAMKCF010000017.1, read on the forward strand.
ATATCATTTTGTTTCTCAACCATTTTGTCAATACCGCTCTCCTCCGAGTTTAGCTTTCATCACATTGCTCACTCATCAACAGGGAGAAGGGTAGTGCCCGGCAGGGCTATCAGCAATTATTGTAAAAGTAATTAATCAAAATCTCAATGACATCAAAGTAAAAGACGAATATTTAATTTCTGATTGATTTGATGTGCACAAGACAGTATTAGAATAACTATATAAAACCGAGTATTTTCCTGACTTTGCATTCAACCAGACAATTAGCGACAGCCTGCGTGGCACCAAAATTAGATTTGTACACCTTGAAAGCTGCCGAATTGATGGATTTTTTTCTTCAACATGTGATCCATCTTTCCCAGAGTGTGCTTTCAAATTCAACCATCTCCAAGTACACCAAGACACTGCTATTAAATTCACTACACATGGTTTGGGTAAGAAAATTTGCTGTCTTGTCATTTTGACTTCAGACCGGTGTGGAATATCTACAGGGCTCAATTTCATAGAGCTGCTTAATTAAGCAGACAATATTGCTTAAAATGCTTTTGCTTAGCAGAAATGAGCAGGATGCCAGTCATAAATTGTACATGTGATATGGCAGTTCGGCTGGTACCTTATTCTGGTAAGCATAATTTTGTTGTGCAGCTCTATGAAATTGGGCCCAGGTTGAGTGTAGACACACACATTATTTATAAGTTAAGGGAACTCAGTCGTAAGACTTCTGTGACACAGATGCAGCAGATTTTCCTTTAGTGACATCACGGATGGAAACCGTTCAGATTTGCTAAAAATTTACTTCCAACCACTTATCAGGAATGTTCACAGGTTGTACAAGACACATTCTGCACTTTTAACGATTGTGCTACATTTTTAACGATTGTGCATTTTTAACAGTGGTTCTGACTGCGTTTCTATATACAAAAACTCAGTGAGGTGTAAGTCTTTTTACCGCTCATCAGTGGCACAAAAGAAACCACCATTCTGTACCAAGAATTCTGTGTGGAGTTCTAAGGAAGTGATTAAGGAAAATAATCTCCTTTGTGACATCATGGATGGAAACAGATCAAACTCATCACCATCTCGAGACCCATTCTGCATTTTAACATTTGTGCTGTTTTTTGTAACAATAGCTCTGATTGTGGTTTTGAACTCAGTTTGCCTCGTGGTGTTACGTCGAGTCAGAGGCATCCAAGAAACCACCAAGCTGTTTATGATGTCACTCACGCTTTCCGACCTCTGCTTTGGGATTTTCTATGGAATTCCTAATGTGTATTATTTCATATCCACTTCATGGATAATCAGTGGTACTTACTGTAAGATTTTGCCATATTTAATAACAACACTGGTCACAATAAATGCATTATCACTGGTTTTGTTGACAACCGATCGATTCTTAGCCATCACCTACTCACTGCATTATCCCAGGCTGATGGCATTAAAAAGATCAAAGGTCATGGTCACACTGGAATGGAGTTTGACCATAATTCTATACTCTGCCTTGTATTGCTCTTCAAGTACACAGTTTGAAATGGGAAAGGAAAAACATGCAATTCTTTGTGTGAGGCATCATCTTGTTCAGTATGTTTTCCCCTTAATTTCTGGAGTTTCACTGGAATAATCCTGATACTTTATGCGTACATTCTGAAAGTTGCTCGCCGTCAGGCACGACTCATTGCCGCTCAGAATATCATCGGTAACATTGCAGGGAGACAGAATGTTCCAGGGCCGATCAGTACAAAGTCTGCTACCACTGTGATCATTATAACAGGCACTGCTTGCCTCTGCTGGATTCCTGGAACTATCTTGGGATCATTGTCATCAAAAGATTTCAACGTACCCTCAAGTGTTCATGTTATTGCCATTATTCTATTCAGCAGCAACTGTTGGTTGAATTGCATCGTCTACTACTGGAGGAACAAGGAGTTTAAACAAGCACTGCACAACCTTAGATCATCATGCTGTCACTGACTTTAGAAGTGTGATATGTTGATGTAGGACTTGCTCAAGTGAGGGTGAGGTTATGTAGCCCTCAGTGGGCACTGCCATGTTTATGGCTCGAGCATTACATGACATGCATGGTACAGAAGTTAACAGCTCAGAAATAAACCAGGATTAACATGCATTAAGTTTCCTCTTTAGCATGCTTTCCTTATTAATACTAGGAGTAGTCTATTACAAGAAAACAGTCCAAGACCAAATCTACCATGATTTATGAGATCTAAGTAACTACTGTACCCTATAAGAATTTGCTGAAAAGACGAATCATATATATCTTTGTAATTTTTCTTTTTAAATTAAATTGTAATTATTTGTTTTGAAATGATAGAAAAGTCAAGTAAAAGTTTCAGGATGTTTTGACCCCTCTTTCACAGTGTGAAATTCACACAGTAGGCCTATGCATATGAAACCATTGAGGTTGCACATGGAGTTTGAACCCATCACCTTTGCCATTCCCAGGGCAGATGTCTTACCAATAGACCACTGAGCATGCCCAGTAGCTGGAGGCAGTTAACATCCAATACTCCTAAGGATGTAATAAGGATTGAGATCAATGTTAATAAGAAAAGTCAAAGCATTTTGTTTCTCAACAATTATGTCAACAGACTGTGCAGGTCATGCTAGTACTAGTTGAAATTATCCATTTTAAGAAGATACAGAAAACTAAATAAACAGGTCATTGACTTCTCTCCTTTTCCTTTCAAAATGTGTACTTGTGGATAGTGGACTGGTGTTGTGGTACAAACACAAACACAGAACCATGGGGTAGTGCTCTTCTATACTAACATCCCAGCATGATCCCAGGTTATATCATGGAGGACGAACTATACATGGACCTTATTTTGTCATCAAAAAGTTATTAACTTGTTTGGACAAAAAAATGCAAGAACTCAATAGTCAGTAGTAGCCTATATCTTAGTGCAAGGAGGCGGTGACCATGCGCAATGTATAGCATAATGAAGCTTCACAGTCCGGGATATATAAACAAGCATCCATTTCTCAAGCAACCCACATCTTACAGGCATTGCAACTTGCTAAATAGTTACATCGAGCACGCCTAGTCACAATAAAAATAATAATCCAGGCGGGACATCATTGTTTAGATGTAAGTTTTACCTCTGATGATAAAGTAAGATGACTGAACTAATCAGTAATTACCTACATGTAACTCACTCTAGTGGCAGTATAGGGGGGGGGCAGGGAGTTTTATTGATGTGTTCACCTCAAGTTTATTTCCTGACTGCACTTTTTACTGGACAGTTAGTGTCACAGGTTGTGCTGATTTACAATGTACGGCTAGAAATTTGCTGACGTGCCCTTCTGACTTCCGATAGTTGCCGCATAAAAACTGGTTGAGTGTAGAAACACAGATCATTTGTAGGTGAAGGGAGCTCACTTCAAGATGTTACACACTGAGACGGAGAAGATGTTATCAACTCAGACACATCTGAGAAGTTTTCTACGGTTTATTTTCCTGATAACGGGTGCATTGGATTTGACGCAGATTTTTCCAGACTATTATTTGTACCACTGTAGTTGTTGGCAGTACATGGATTCTGACTATTGTTCTTATTAGTGAAGATTAGTTCTTCACTGCAGACGGGATCCAAGAAACAAATAAAACAAGCTGCTCACAATGAAACTCATCTATCATGTCTATTGCTGCTCTCTACACCAAGATTTACTGAGGAATTCCTGAGTTCAGTTCTAAGACATCTGGGATATAGATGCCGGAGATTTGCCTTTGTGACATCACGGATGGAAACCGTTCAGATTTACAAGAAAATTACTTCCACCCACTTAGGACTGTTCACAGATTGTACAAGACGCAACTACTGGTTTAGCATTGCTCGATGATCATAACCGTAATTCTGACTGTGGTGCTACAAATTCACAAAGCTCTTAACATTGTTCGATCATCATCGTACGAATCTGGTAGTCTGTGTTGTTCCTGCCTTATATAGGTAAACGCCAAATATAAAATTTATGTAAACAGTTGGGAAATCTCCTTTGTGACATCATGGATGGAAACGGATCAATTTTTATACGATATTCTTTGAACCTGGATGACAGTCACAATAGTGTGGTCACAAATTGTCAAGACCCATTCTGCATTTTTACATTTTGTGCTGTTTTTGTAACAGTAGCTCTGATTGTGGTTTTGAATTCGGTTTGCCTCGTGGTTTTACGTCGTGTCCGGGGCATCCAAGAAACCACCAAGCTGTTTATGATGTCACTCACACTTTCCGACCTCTGCACCGGGATTCTCTTTGGAATTTCTAATCTGTGTTATTTCAGATCTCCTCAACTGATAATTGATATTGCCTGCAGGATCTTACCATATGTAACAACAACATTGGTCACAATAAATGCATTATCAATGGTTTTTCTGACAGTTGATCGTTTTGTTGCCATCACATACTCACTGCATTATCCCAGGCTGATGACACTAAAAATATCAAAGGTCATGATCACACTGGTATGGACTTTGACAGTAATACTATACTCTGCCTTGTATTGCATTTTAGAAACCCACTACGAATCACACATCCAATACCAAATGTACTCTCTCAAAGAACATGTATTTCTTTGTGTGGCAAACAATATGCTGTATATGTTTATTGCAATTGTTGGAGTTTCACTTGGAATAATCCTGATACTTTATGCGTACATTCTGAAAGTTGCTCGCCGTCAGGCACGACTCATTGCCGCTCAGAATATCATCGGTAACATTGCAGAGAGACGGAATGTTCCAGGGCCGATCAGTACAAAGTCTGCTACCACTGTGATCATTATAACAGGCACTGCTTGCCTCTGCTGGATTCCTGCAACTATCTTGGCATCATTAGCATTTCTAGGTGTCGCAGTACCTACAAATGTTTATGTTATTGCCATTATTCTATTCAGCAGCAACAGTTGGATGAATTGCATCGTCTACTACTGGAGGAACAGGGAGTTTAAACAAGCACTGCACAGCTTTAGATCATCGTGCTGTCCCTGACTTTAGAAGACAGTCCGACACTAAATCTAACCTGCATTCAAAGTTCTTTGTAACTATTGTATAACTATTACCTGTTTCATCACAACAAAATTTTGGCACAAAGGAAAGTTTGAGGATATTGAAATTGAGCTTTTGATGACAGGCAGTTCACACTGAAGGAAGAGAAATTGAACTGATGGGTTTATATGTAAAGGATTTAATGTACAGAAGTTTCATGTTAAAACAATTTGCAAAATGATAAATGATTAGCAAGATAATTGTATTAATTGATAATGCACTATTTCCACTGGAAACAAATTCAAATGTGCATCATATTAAAATGACATGTACTATGATGTGTCATATCATAGTAAAGCTGTTAAATGAATTGGACTCAAGTTCTGGTGGACAAGTCATCAGGTTGAGCGTTCGAATCCCGGTCATTCCTCGAGCAAGACACTTAACTATAATTGCCTCTCTTCACCCAGGGGTGACTGGATTGATTTAGCTTGGTCTGTCGGTGCGCTACATATTTGGCAGCTCAGGCTGTCTACTCCCAAGGGAGCTGAGATGGTTTAAGGAAGGAAATAAATGACCCAGTGACCATGGGTAATAAATGCTGGACTGCCTTCAGCGTCACTGTGTGATGGATTAGAGAACTATATGAAAAGCCACCGTTATTATTATTATTAATAATTCACTGTTACCTTAAAAATGCTCAGAGTGGGTGTATTATGCAGCCAATTCAGAAACAGCAAGGCAAAGCCCCTTCTCTCTCAGGAAAGTGGGCTGGATATTTCATGTGCTTTACAAAGAATTGTGTTTAAAAACTGTTTATGAAAAATGGTATTAGCTGTTGCAAACTGCTTACCAACCAAAAGGACCTATGGTATAAATGCAAACAAATAGTTAGTGGCCTGACGTTTCGACCCTAGCAGAGTCTTTCTCGAAGGCTTAAAAACTGTTTCTGTTATTGGCCGAGAAATGAACAGGCCCCAACATTACATACAAGTTTTAAAGAATCCATGACCTACATGTATCAGAGAGGCCAGATTTATTCAGTGCTGTTGTGTACCAGGGCATTGTTCCACAGTACTTTAAACATTAATACGACAAAGACGTAGATAAACAAATCTCTGCTAAAGATAGTGGACCTGGAATTCAAAGTCTTTATAGGTAAACGGACAAACAATTTCTTTTATTTGTGTGGCCCCTCACTCACTTCATATCAAACACGATTGACTTCAATTCTTGATTTATTTTGATCAAAGTCAGAACCAAATAAAGTGCATGTAAATGAAAACAATTATTGATTGACCCCTTTATTTCCTGACTGCACTTTCTACTCGACAATTACTGTCACCGTGGTGCTGCTATTGAATTTACTATGCATTACTAGAAATTTCGGCTGACTTCAGAGGTTTTGAGTTTCAGACCGTTCCGGCATATTGATTTGTTGAGTGCAGAAACACACATCATTTATAGGTGAAGGGAACTCACTTCAAGATGTTACACACTGAGACCGATAGATCAACTCAGACACGTCTGAAGAGTTTTCTAAGATTCATTTACTTGATAGCTGGTGCATTGGACTGACACAGATTTTCCAGACTATTATTTGTACCACTGTAGTTGTTGGCAGTACATGGATTCTTATTCTTGTTTTATTTGTAAATACTGGTTCTTCACTGCATAAGGATTCTCATTTATTGCTGCTCTCTACACATGGGTAATAAATGCTGGACTGCCTTCAGCGTCACTGTGTGATGGATTAGAGAACTATATGAAAAGCCACCGTTATTATTATTATTAATAATTCACTGTTACCTTAAAAATGCTCAGAGTGGGTGTATTATGCAGCCAATTCAGAAACAGCAAGGCAAAGCCCCTTCTCTCTCAGGAAAGTGGGCTGGATATTTCATGTGCTTTACAAAGAATTGTGTTTAAAAACTGTTTATGAAAAATGGTATTAGCTGTTGCAAACTGCTTACCAACCAAAAGGACCTATGGTATAAATGCAAACAAATAGTTAGTGGCCTGACGTTTCGACCCTAGCAGAGTCTTTCTCGAAGGCTTAAAAACTGTTTCTGTTATTGGCCGAGAAATGAACAGGCCCCAACATTACATACAAGTTTTAAAGAATCCATGACCTACATGTATCAGAGAGGCCAGATTTATTCAGTGCTGTTGTGTACCAGGGCATTGTTCCACAGTACTTTAAACATTAATACGACAAAGACGTAGATAAACAAATCTCTGCTAAAGATAGTGGACCTGGAATTCAAAGTCTTTATAGGTAAACGGACAAACAATTTCTTTTATTTGTGTGGCCCCTCACTCACTTCATATCAAACACGATTGACTTCAATTCTTGATTTATTTTGATCAAAGTCAGAACCAAATAAAGTGCATGTAAATGAAAACAATTATTGATTGACCCCTTTATTTCCTGACTGCACTTTCTACTCGACAATTACTGTCACCGTGGTGCTGCTATTGAATTTACTATGCATTACTAGAAATTTCGGCTGACTTCAGAGGTTTTGAGTTTCAGACCGTTCCGGCATATTGATTTGTTGAGTGCAGAAACACACATCATTTATAGGTGAAGGGAACTCACTTCAAGATGTTACACACTGAGACCGATAGATCAACTCAGACACGTCTGAAGAGTTTTCTAAGATTCATTTACTTGATAGCTGGTGCATTGGACTGACACAGATTTTCCAGACTATTATTTGTACCACTGTAGTTGTTGGCAGTACATGGATTCTTATTCTTGTTTTATTTGTAAATACTGGTTCTTCACTGCATAAGGATTCTCATTTATTGCTGCTCTCTACACAAGGAGTTACTGAGGAATTCCTGAGTTCAGTTCTAAGACATCTGGGGTATAGATGCCGGAGATTTGCCTTTGTGACATCACGGATGGAAACCGTTCAGATTCACCAAAAAATTACTTCCAACCGCTCAGGAGTGTTCACAGATTGTACAAGACACATTCTGCGTGTTTAGTATTGAATTGCTGTTTCTAACGGTAATTCTGACTGTGTTTCTATACATGAAACCCAGTGAGCTGTATAATTTTTACCGCTCATCGGTGGAACCAAAGAATACACCAATCTGTACTAAGAATTCTGTGGAGATCTAAGGAGGTGATTTAGGATATTCTCCCTTGTGACATCATGGATGGAAACGGATCAATTTTATCACCAATTACTCAAAACCAAGGAGCGTTCACAGATTGTCAAGATCCATTCTGCGTTTTTACATTCGTGCTAATGTTTCTAACAATAGCTCTGATTGTATTTTTGAACTCAGTATGCCTCATGGTGTTACGTCGAGTCAGAGGCATCCAAGAAACCACCAAGCTGTTTATGATGTCCCTCACGCTTTCCGACCTCTGCTTTGGCATTTTCTATGGAATTCCTAATCTGTATTATTTCATATCCACCTCATGGATAATCAGTGGTACTTACTGTAAGATTTTGCCATATTTAATAACAACACTGGTCACAATAAATGCATTATCACTGGTTTTGTTGACAACCGATCGATTCTTAGCCATCACCTACTCACTGCATTATCCCAGGCTGATGACATTAAAAAGATCAAAGGTCATGATCACACTGGTATGGACTTTGACCTTAATACTATACTCTGCTTGGTATTGTATTTTAGAAACAAAATTTGAAATGATAGACAAAAAACATTTATTTTTTTGTGGGGCACAATACAATGTTATGCTGTATATATTTGCTGCAATTATTGGAGTTTCACTTGGAATAATCCTGATACTTTATGCGTACATTCTGAAAGTTGCTCGCCGTCAGGCACGACTCATTGCCACTCAGAATATCATCGGTAACATTGCAGAGAGACGGAATGTTCCAGGGCCGATCAGTACAAAGTCTGCTACCACTGTGATCATTATAACAGGCACTGCTTGCCTCTGCTGGATTCCTGTAACTATCTTGGCATCATTGTCATTAAGAAATATCACAGCACCAATAAGTGTTCATGTAATTGCCATTACTCTATTCAGCAGCAACTGTTGGTTGAATTGTATCGTCTACTACTGGAGGAACAAGGAGTTTAAACAAGCACTGCATAACTTTAGATCATCGTGCTGTCACTGACTTTAGAAGACAATCAGTGACGCTAAATCTATCATACTTGAAGAGACCATAAAGTACTTTAAAGTCATTGCCCTGAAAGAACCAATTCAAAATTTTGTTTTGTCTTCTCCCATTTCTTTGAGTTGTAATTTTAATCTGTTTTTTCATAACATAATAACTAAATACACAATTTAGGATGTTTTGAGCAAAATTTATGCTCTATGATATAATGATGGCCAGTTCAAAAGGATGGAAGAGAAATTGGTCTCTTGAGTTAACTTGTGTAAAGGATATCTTGTTGGGAATTTCAATGTTTAACCAATTTATGCAGCATAGTGACAACACATGAATGTTCACTCAGTGTTTGCTTTTATTTAATCTGAGGTAACACTAGACAAAGACAGAAGAAGGAGGGGGAAAAAAAAGAATAACGAATAAACAAAAAACAAAAAGACAAAAAGGTACATCGGTTTTTAGAAACAAGTTGTTTATCAGCAACAAAAGTCTACAGCTTCCCACACAAAAGCCCAGTTCCTTGTAGGCCTGTGAACAATCGTTCCAGAGAACACAGGAAAAAGAATACAGCATTCAAAATGTGAGAAAACTGACAAACTTCATTTTTTGCGCTTTCCCAAGAGGACTTTCACCAAGTGATGTTGCCACCGGAAGCCAGCGACTGTAGCAAACAAAACACTACATACAAAACGTGGACTTTTGCATTACTGTCGACAAGGACTCAATCACAAGATGGCTGATACCAAACTAAATAGAATGGAATGTGCCTTCATTTAGAAGCAACAGAACACCTTGACTTCTCAATACGTAGAGCTAGGTTAGACAGGGTCTCCAAGGTTGTGATGCACTTATTTTCAAACAGATAGGGTCCTCAGTCCTAAAAAGTGAAAAAACTACAAGTCTCTAACCTTACTTTAAAATGGTGTAAAATTTGATACTCTGTCAAATCAAAATTTGAACATGACGTCATCTGACAGCAACAACAAAAAGGAATGTACATTCCAAAAATGAATTTTTGCACTAGTGAAACGGTCAAATTCAATGCTATTTTCATTGACTATCATCAAAAAACGATGAATAAACTAAAATTTCTTTGTAGGAAAGTGTACAGACAATGTATTTGAAATGATACGTCATCAAAAAATTCTATTTTTGGATTTTGTTAAAACTTGCACTTGAAGAATATCAAACATAGTGGCATTTAAAATCATTTAAATGTGAGGTTAAAGTTATTGTTTTCCCATTTATATAGGGACTTGATCTATTTGAAAATGAGTGGATCACAAAACTGAATTTGACCTCGGAGTCCCTCTTTAAGGCACAAGTTGACAAACCGTAGATGTAGATATCATAAGAAGAGCTGGTTTGAAGTAAAAGTTGAGCATCACAGCAACTGCATGCCTGGTATACTGGCATGGTGTCATTAACGTCACAGGATACCAACATACCCCTTGGTGTGTTATCACAACAGTGAGTTTATTTATCTGCATTTTTCCCTTACACTGAGGTGCCTGTACACGCAGTACTTCCTCGAGTCCCAGGTAAACAATCCAGAGGCATGTCACTCGATTGGGATTCGAACCCACAACCTTTGCCAAATCTAGAGCAGATGTCTTGCAACAAGACGACCATGCTTGCCCGGTACCCTCAGGCAGTTCCAATCCTACATTTCAGCAGTGGGTACAGCATACCCACAACCATGACCAATTCTAAAGCAGATATCAAACCACTAGACCATCAAGGTTGCCCGGTACCCTCAGGCAGTTCCAACCCTACATTTCAGCAGTGGGTACAGCATACCCACAACCATGACCAATTCTAAAGCAGATATCAAACCACTAGACCATCAAGGTTGCCCGGTACCCTCAGGCAGTTCCAATCCTACATTTCAGCAGTGGGTACAGCATACCCACAACCATGACTAATTCTAAAGCAGATATCAAACCACTAGACCATCAAGGTTGCCCGGTACCCTCAGGCAGTTCCAACCCTACATTTCAGCAGTGGGTACAGCATACCCACAACCATGACCAATTCTAAAGCAGATATCAAACCACTAGACCATCAAGGTTGCCCAGTACCCTCAGGCAGTTCCAACCCTACATTTCAGCAGTGGGTACAGCATACCCACAACCATGACCAATTCTAAAGCAGATATCAAACCACTAGACCATCAAGGTTGCCCGCTACCCTCAGGCAGTTCCAACCCTACATTTCAGCAGTGGGTACAGCATACCCACAACCATGACCAATTCTAAAGCAGATATCAAACCACTAGACCATCAAGGTTGCCCAGTACCCTCAGGCAGTTCCAACCCTACATTTCAGCAGTGGGTACAGCATACCCACAACCATGACCAATTCTAAAGCAGATATCAAACCACTAGACCATCAAGGTTGCCCGGTACCCTCAGGCAGTTCCAATCCTACATTTCAGCAGTGGGTACAGCATACCCACAACCATGACCAATTCTAAAGCAGATATCAAACCACTAGACCATCAAGGTTGCCCGCTACCCTCAGGCAGTTCCAACCCTACATTTCAGCAGTGGGTACAGCATACCCACAACCATGACCAATTCTAAAGCAGATATCAAACCACTAGACCATCAAGGTTGCCTGCTACCCTCAGGCAGTTCCAACCCTACATTTCAGCAGTGGGTACAGCATACCCACAACCATGACCAATTCTAAAGCAGATATCAAACCACTAGACCATCAAGGTTGCCCGCTACCCTCAGGCAGTTCCAACCCTACATTTCAGCAGTGGGTACAGCATACCCACAACCATGACCAATTCTAAAGCAGATATCAAACCACTAGACCATCAAGGTTGCCCGCTACCCTCAGGCAGTTCCAACCCTACATTTCAGCAGTGGGTACAGCATACCCACAACCATGACCAATTCTAAAGCAGATATCAAACCACTAGACCATCAAGGTTGCCCGCTACCCTCAGGCAGTTCCAACCCTACATTTCAGCAGTGGTTACAGCATCCCCACAACCATGACCAATTCTAAAGCAGATATCAAACCACTAGACCATCAAGGTTGCCCGGTACCCTCAGGCAGTTCCAACCCTACATTTCAGCAGTGGGTACAGCATACCCACAACCATGACTAATTCTAAAGCAGATATCAAACCACTAGACCATCAAGGTTGCCCGGTACCCTCAGGCAGTTCCAACCCTACATTTCAGCAGTGGGTACAGCATACCCACAACCATCACTAATTCTAAAGCAGATGTCTTACCACTAGAACATCAAGGTTGCACATAGAGTTCGAACCCACCACCTTAACCATTTCCAGGGCAGATGTCTTACCAACAGACCACTGAGTTTGCCCGGTAGCTGGAGGCAGTTTCACCCAATACTTTTTGTTTAATGAAGTCATAAGGATCGAGATCAATGTTAACAAGTATGGTCATACCATTTTGTGTCTCAATAGCAGGGATCACACCCAAGTTTAGGATACAACTTAGGATGTGATAGGAGAGGGATCACCTGAAGGGGATGAACTTTTTAATTCAAATATTGTTCACCAATTACAAACTTTCACATGGAACAATGGACAGGGTAGTACAGCACACGTCCTTTCAGCCCTTATTCTTCCAATCTTACCTCGGTCTCAACAAGCTTCTTCTTAGCCATGAGGACTCCAGCTTTGTCTTTATTTCCTGCTAACAAAGTTTGCTTAGCTTGGGCTGTGTAGGTTGGAAGAGAAGCCTTGAGTCTGGAGACATATGCTGAGAAAGGATGAGACAAAAAATTTGTTTTCAAATTGATAAACACAAATGCCACGCAAGCCAGTCCGTTTCTTGGCATTTGACCTAGGTGGTCCATAAAAACAAAAGGCTTCTGGGGGATCCAGAGGGGGAAAAAAGGGGAAAAAAGAAGAATGTTATAATGTCGATTTGGTTTGGGGTTACAACAACCAATAGTATACAAATACTGGCTGCTTGGAATGCTATGGTTAAAACCACGACTCCAAATATAATCCCCGAGAGCGTTATATTATTCCCCCGAGCGCGAAGCAGAGGAAGAAATAGAGCACTCTGGGAATCACGGAGGGAGTCGTAGTTGTATCTATAGCACAAGTAAAAGCAGTTTTTTAATTTTTTATAACACCACATACATGTAAAGTGTCTAGACGTCTAGATACCAATAAACTGCTAATGCTACATGTGCTATGGGTATAGTATACTGACTGCTGTGTGTGTAGTACATTGGTTGCTATGAGTATAGTAAATTGGTTGGTACGGGTAAAGCGTGTTGCATTCGCATTGCGCGGCTTTCTACTGAGCAGATGCTTTTGGAACATTAATGTATATCATAATTGCAGGCTGGCATAGTGCAATTATCCTTCAAACCATGTTAATGGCATTGAATGGTCGAACAATAGGAGGGTTGACTGTGTACTGTGTAAATGCATTTACCACAAGATACCATACTGCAGGCTTGCATAGTTTATCTATCGTTCAAAACCATGTGAATGATATTAAATGGTGGAACAGTAAGAGGGCTGACTGTGTGCTGTGCAGAATGCATTTACCAAGTGATACCATACTGCAGGCTGGCATAGTTTATCCGATCCATGTGAATGATACCAATATGGTCAGACAGTAGGAGGGATGTGTATTATTTCTATGTAATTCGTTTAACAATGAGAGTTTGAAGCTGTACCTTGTTTTGCTTGTCTGCCTCCCTCCTTCAAAAACATCTGCAACTTGTGAATCTTCTCTGATGAGTTTTTTTGTTGTGAGACTAATTCGTTTGGGACAGGTCTTCTCTGGGCTTGTAACTCAGCAATCTACAACAGGAAGATTAACAAACTTAACATTAAAGGGAAAGCTAACATTAAAGAAAGAGGCTTAATAAAACATCCTTTTCATCGGACAACTAACACCTGTTATCTCCATGTTATTCCTTTTCCAAACAGTGGACTTAATTGGATCATGCACAAACCAGTAGGGCTGCTGACTGCCCGAGGCAGATTAACTGCTCATCCATTAAGTTTAATGACCGAAGTAATTCAATGTTAACAGACCCACTCAGTGAAAAGGATGTATACTTGGAAAAACTCAGAAATTCTTTTATGGAGCTTTCCCGTATGGTTGAATACTGAAGAAATATAATGCATTAGGGGTTAAAACTGTTTGCAATGTTGTTTCGTCATGGCCGAGCGGTCTACTGCATCGGTCTCAAGTTCTGATTGTTGAATCATCCGAGTGTGGGTTCGATTCCTGGTCATGACATCATAACTGCTTCTCTAAACCCAGGTATATAAATGGGAACCTGAGAGGGCTGAGGAAGCATTGTGTTGGAATAACCTTTAAGCGCTAATTTAAGCCACTTGGGGTTGTATGCTCTCAAGGGAGTTGAGAAAGTTTGAGGAATGGTCTAAAAGTATGCCCGCTGAACAGGAATAATAAAGTTGTAATGCATCTTGATCTAGCCATTAGCTTATGTGAGCTTTATAAGAACCAAGTATCATTATTATGTTGTTACATCTTGCAGCACCTTGTTAAACCTTACAAACATGTACAAGGTGCTGTGGCGTGCACAATCTGCAGCCAACCATATCAGAAATGCCTTGGCAAACCCATTTCTCAATAAGAATACTGGGCTCTATCACTCAACACTGGGGAACTTTTTTCTTTATACTCCTGCAAGACACAGCCTCAATAAAAGTAAAGTGTCCCTCCCTAAGGAGACAGGTGTGACCGGGACTCAACCCAACACTCCGTTATAAAAAAAAATGATCACGTTGATCAGACTAGTATACAACAATTATGCAGGCGTGGTTTTACCAACTTTTTTAAACAACATAACTCAATTAATTTATCTATTTTGATTAAAAAGCTCGCCATAATTTGTTTTGTACTATTCGTCCACAATTTTCTGAGACACATAATACCACTTGTGTGAGCAAATATCATCCAGAACTATTTTATCTAGAAACTCCTCCACAAAAGTTAACAACTGGCCATTGCCATTTTATGGGTGCACTGACAGTTGTTTGCACTCCAACATCAGTGCGCATGTGCTACGTACGTCATGAAGAAAGTTATCATTGATCCCTAATCAAACTTGCTCTTTGTCAACTAAAATGTAACCTTGTACATTCCAGGGCATTTCCTGGCAGGCGAGATACTACACTGGTCATGTGAGGAAATTTACACATACAGTAAATTCAGTGATGTCAAAGGTCAGATGGTGTATAATAATATAGCAGTACAAAAAAAATCATACAGTACAATCTCCATGAAATGCAAGACTCTGTGTTTTGTGTGTACAAATCGTGCCAACACGGAGTCCAGGTTCTGTGGCTTTTTAAAAATACACGTTGTGTGTGTAAGCGTCACAGGTCACATGGTCTACTGGTAAAGCTGTTCCTTGAAACAGCTTCAACAGTTCCTTAAAATAAAAAAAGAGAAACAAAATAGCAATAAATATATCGCTTAAAGGGAAGGTATACGTTTGGTTATCACTCTGAAAATTAATGGCAATAAAAACTTACTTGGTAAGAAGTACAGCAGCTTTGGATAGTATAATGTATTTTGAGAAACTTTTCACTTCAAAGTACTGCGGTTATGGAAAAATATATCACTTTTTATCCCCCAAAATTTGAATCTGAGAAGCGTTACGGCCGTAACACTTTTCAGATCGTGTATTCCTATAGGGAATATTCTTCCTGCGTGGAAATATTTGCTCCAGTTTTTCAGTGATATCTCAAAAACGCGACCACCATTTGAAGTGAAATTTTCACAGGTTAGTTTTATTGTATATACCTACATTTATATAGGATTTAAACAATCAAACGGTTCCAAAAACCAAAGGTATACTTTGCCTTTAAGACAGACAGCCTTTGTTTAGCATTTCATTCGGCCAAAGTGTACCTTTTTCTTCAGTTGAGATGACTCCCAGCTAAGAACAGCTAAACTGTCAGACTGAGACACACTCCTTCCAAACAAAACAAAAATTACAAAAGCAAATAAATTGGGAATGCGGGACTGGCTTACCCACTGTTCACAATAACATTATATCTTCTACTTCAAAATAGACACATTTTACAAAACACGAAAATTAGAAGTTTGATCTACTATGATCTAGCTTTCAGTGTTGGATTCAATTAACTTTTTACCATGTCACATTTGAAATTTGTTGCAGGATGTAAAGCAATTATTGAAACTGTGAACTACGAAAATATGATGCACTCAAGAATACGACCCCCAAATTAATGTGCTGCAAAGATGTGGAGGTTTTTGTTTTTTTAAATGGCATATGTCTCGTGCAAACGCCGTCACCACGTTTCTGTGCTTGAGTACAATTGATGGAAAATTATGAGCTAAGAAAATATGATGCACGTAAGAGTGATAAAACAAGAATGGTGTGTGGACAAACACAAATGCCCTGGTTGGTACCCAGCCGCTGTTAATGGACCTCCTCTTCGGCTCGGTCCATTAACACCAGCCAGTCACCAACCCGGTCATTACCAAGCAGTAAAGACCAGCTCCTCACACTGTTATTGCCCAAGTAATTGACAACAGAACACAGTAATCTTGAGCATTTTCAGACTTACTTTTTGGGTGAAGTTGAGGCAGATGCTCCCTGATACAGGAAAAAAGTAAGTACATGTAAATAAAATAGTAAAATAAAAGAATCAACTTTCAAAAACTGTCCAAAGAGCACACTGAATCAATGTATCAGGCATAAAAGTTGGCCCTTGGGGAAAAAGTAGAACTATATTGAGTGCAAAGGCTATTTAACATGTACATGTGGTGTTGGCTGTAGCAAACTCCTCAGGCTATTTATGATTAATTTTGCTAATTTTTCTGAGGGCCCTTTTCAAAACAACAGGTTTAGCTTTGGGTCTGACTTAGGTACATCGGTTTTGTTGTTGTTAAACATGCACTATCGATACAGGGCTTCAAACAGGCAGATGGGTCGAGGCAAAAGCTGGAACCAAAGCCAAAGCCAAAACCAGAACCAAAGCCAATGCCAATGCCAAAGCCAAAGCCAAAACCAAAGCGTAAGCAAAAGCCCAAGCCAAAGCTGAAACCAAAGCAGAAGCCAAAGCCAAAGCCAGAACCAAAGCCAAAGCTGGAACCGAGGCAGAAGTTACAGCTGTGATTTCATAAAGAGTTCTACCTTACATGCCTTACCTGTTGTGATGGCTGCTTTGGAGACAGAGAACTTGGATTAGATGCAGGAATCTAAGTTCGAGTAAAAAAGTGGAAATATGAAGAAGTGAAAATTCTGATTATACCCGTGATTTGGTTTATTAAGGACTTTAAAAGGTATTGTTTAATTTGCAAGAAAATTTAAGAATCAAAGGCTCAAAAGCTCAAAAATTAACAAGTTCATACCAGTCTCGACCGTCCATATAAATGTTTGTCTCTGACATACTTTCATAGTCCAGGGAACGGCATGAGAAGACTCAAAAATATCACCGATGCTCATTTTGATTGCTGCACTCGAAATAACCCTGACTAGAGTGTTATATTTATTGTCCGCATAATGTACTAAAAAGTAAAGTCCGTCCTGATCCAATACGGTTCATTAGGCCAGTGTTTATATCCGGTTTCATTGGCGTGTCCTGGCCGAGCGGTTTAGTTCATCGGACCTTAGCTCTGGTGTTGTCAGCAGCAGAGTGTGGGTTCGAATCCCGGTAATGACACTTGTGTCCTTGAGCAAGGCACTCAACCATAATTGCTTCGTAAAAAGTTGGGAAGGTAGTGCACTTTGCTCTGCCAACCAGGCTCCTAGTGGAAATACCCTTGCCTACATCCTTGCGGACTGTGAAGGGGATAACCCTGTTTCAGGCCCAGGAGTAGGTGGCAACGTGCCCCTGGTGACAGTTGATTTAGGTTGACAGCCAAAACCATTTTTTAAATTTTTATTGCTATTAAATGACTGAGAATATTTTTTTCCCCCTGGACAGGATGACAGTCCATTGCATGATACTCACCAGCGCTCGGTCGGTACCCATTTGAACTCCTGGGTAGAGAGAAGCAATTATGATTAAGTGCCTTGTTCAAGGGCACAAGTGGAATACTGAAAATTACAGCGCGCCTCTGTCCCATATCAAACTCAGCCTTCGGCCGCGTTGGGTACGGAACGCAACAGCACTGTACTTTTTCTGTATTCCACTTGCGTTTGTGTGAATACTAATATCACTAGTGTTTGTTAACTCACCCGTTGTTTGTGTGCACTGTTAATCACCAGCCACTTCTCTTTCGTTTGATCTTCCTTAACACCACTCAGGGGATGATGTATCCGAACTTTGACCTCTAGTTTTCCCCCTGTGGCTCTCCGACCCTCAAGTAACTGCAAAGAAGATTCAGTCTTGTTGAGGTTTTTTTTTCGGAGTAGCTTGCAACATTGCATGAGTGAAAATAAAATAGAGTGAGGTCTGAAGCAGCACAGTGAACACCAGTGTTGAAGTATTTACAATAGATACTCGTACTTGAGTACTACTTGGGTACCGTTTTGATGGTACTCAAACTCGTACATGGCGAGCAAAACACTCGTACTCTATGTCCATACTTGATACGTGAATGAAAAAGAATCTGAAGTCAAAGTCATGTACTTGATACTCAACTGAAAATGCACTCGGACTCTGATTTTATGTACTCGTGGTCAAAAAAACACTTTCCTTTTCGCCTTCCTTTGAGTGTATTAATGCAAGGAATAGAGGAATAAGTTAAGGCTCTGAAAAGAGTAAAATTGAAGTTGTCCATGACCTTGCACAGCCCAAACATCGTTGTCCTTTCACACAAAGTCCAATTTGTAAAATTTCACAACCATGCCAATTCACGGGGTCTTGTTAAAATTAATCCAGCACAGGTAGTCGGATATGTCTAACAACTCTCCGATGTCAATTTTTGTTGGATATCCATCGGACTGTATTCCTATGAGAGGCATTGTTTTACTCACTGAAAGGCACCCAGTTCTCAGATGCACTAAAGACATCCCCTATGCAATGCACCATGCTGAGCGCTCTGCGGTCTGACTGGTTGATTAAATGTAGTGTAAACAAACTTGTTGTTTTCAAGTGATCTGGAAGGTTTGAAGGTCATTGTATTTAACTAAGATTTGTAGCATTTTTTTTTTAGCGAGACATGTAAAGAGACCCCCGCTTGTTTCCCAGTAGATAATAACGATTTAAGTCTCTGAGGTTTGTAAACAAATCGTTGCCGACACCACGAACTGACACACTGTGTACAAAAACATTTTTTTTTTAGTTTTCAGTTTTGTGCATGTTTAGACCATGTTAACCGAGGCCTACAATTTCATGAAGTTTCAACGCTTCAAGAGTTTGCACCAGAACTGGAAATTTTCGCCTCCACGAACTGACACAGAGGTTCAATTTACCATTGCAACACACGGCGCGCACAAACCTCAAAAGTGAAAAAAAAAGTTTCCACGAACTGACACAAACCCTGTGTGTGTAGCGCGCGCTGACCTACATTTTCACGAACTGAAACAAACGCATTGTAATACATTGGATGGTGTCAGTTCGTGGCAACGAAAAAATGCCTGGTTGCGTAAATTTTCGTCGCCACGAACTGACACAAACCTTTCTTACTTTATCGCTTATTAATTTAGGACAAACAGCAGTAAAAAGCACCGTTTATATGAAGTTCTCCCATATTTTCTCCAACTCCCAACTTCAAACGAGGTGAATTAATTGCGGGTAAAAAACCTTGTGCCAGAAGGTACTTATCCACTGGTTGTCCTTCCGACTAATTTTGACAAGGTCCCTAAAGCAAGGGACCAGTGTTCTCCACACATAGGTTTTGGGAGGGCGGGCCGCCCTCCCAAAGTTTAAGGCTGCCCTGCAAAAGAATTGGCCGCCCTGCTAAAATAATTGACCGCCCTGCCAACAAAATGACAAATCATGGAACTAAAGCAACTTCGACGGTAGCGCCGAACACTGGTACAAGTTTCCTTAACACACAGACTATTTTTCGCCTGCATTTAATACGATCAAACGGGTAGCCGATGAGCCATGCCCGACTTCCAAACCCCAGCATTGGAATTGCGATCGTTCATTTCAGTATACAAACGTTAAAACACGATGCACATAACCACATGGTTCTGACTGCCGAGTAACCACCGCACGTGCATCGGCCCAGGCCCCACAACGTATGGTCCACAACAGCAGGTTCCAAAGTCCAAGCTAACCAACATTCTGCACGAAATAATAAAACCCCAAACTGTTCAGCATATCCTGTGTGTATTTTTTTGGTGTGGCGCAAAAAGCAAAATGGATAACAAATTGTAGGTTTGAATTAGTTTTAGTAGTTTTACAATGAGGTTGTTTGGATCGAAATGGATGTCAATCATTCTCCTTAGAAATTGTCGGGGCCCGGGGCCCAAGTCTGTGGAGAACACTGAGGGACCCCTGCTAAATTGATGTCATGTGAATGGGGATGAAGTAGTCCAAACTTTGCGTGTTAAACAGATGACTTAATGACTAATACTAAGAGGATAAAAGGTTTGAGACAGCTTGATACTCACTGGAATACTCTCATGGATCTCACATTTGGTTTCTAGTTCAGCTAACTTCAGACTCGCTTGAGCTAAGAGTTTATCACTACGCAGGAATCCTCTGCACAAAGAAATAAATGTAAAAAAAAAAAAAACTAAATCGTACTGTGACATACTGAAGACATCTTTAAAACAAAACAAATATAATGCCATATCCAGGCATGTCTCATTATGTAGCATTATTTGTTTTTCTCATCATGAGGCCGGGGGGGGGGGGGGGGGGGTTGGCAACTGGGCAGCTAGGCAGCTAGGCAGATGGAGTGTCATGTTTTTTTGTCATGTTTTTGATCTGGGGCGTTACCTTCTTAATGTATTTTTACCACTTTCTCTATAGTATTTAATGTTTTAAAGTTGTTTGTGTTTCAAATCACAGTGCTTGTGGGGGGGGGGGGGTGTGTCCCAACCACAATGCTGGGGGGGAGGAGGTTGTCACTCACCATGCTTATTGAGGGGGGAGCAAAGTGAGCATGAGGTTGTGATCTGAAGTGTTACTCTTGCCAATAGACTGTGCAAGTCTCGCGCGTATTCAAACATTGGGATCCGTTAAAGCGCGTGAGTTTGTTTCTTTAACGCGTTAAAGCAATGTACGTGGGACCACAGTGGTCCCAAAAATGTTCGAATACGCGCGAGACTTGCACGGTCTATGTTGTACTGCACTGGTTTTCAAGGTTTTTTAATATATATATATATATTTGTTTAGGTTGTCTTACATTCTTTATTTTTTTCTACTGAAGTGTTTGACTGTCCGGTTCTGGAGCTGAAATCCATTTTAGACGTGTGAACTCTCCATTTTTGTTTTTAGAAGGCAATAAATGAATAAATAAAAATGAACATTCCAGCGGTCCTTTTTGTCTACAATATACAGCGTACACAAATGCCACATTTTTTTCAAATTTGTTAAAAATGAAGATAACCATGATCTGTTGTAATCTGAATTGGTTTTTTTGACCTTGTGGAAATGAAGAATAGCACAATTTCATACATCATCAAATCATTACCTTCCGTAGTAGACTTCAAATTTGACAGACCTCCTCTTGACACAAGATGAAAACGTTCTGTTCCGTTGGATTTGCAGCTTGCAAGCGTCGTTATACTCCACAGTTTCAAACCCCTTCCCCCACCCCGTCTTCTCGCACTGTGGCTCATCCTGAAGACAAATTAATCATTGAAGAACACGTTTTTTAAAAAGAACACTACGATCAGCCAATGAGAGATCTTTTTCTTACCCCCAGTGAGGGCGCTGTTTGAGGTCCTGAAGTCATGTGAACGGGTCTTTTGAGTTGTCAGGCAGTAGGGGGGGGGGGTTACTGTGTACAGTGTAAAGGCATTTCAAACATAACATATTCAGGGTGGCATAGCATTTATCATTCAAAACCACAGTGGATGATATTAAATGGTCAGACAGTAGGAGGGTTGACTGTGTACTCAGTAAATCCACTCACCACATGATATCATAATGCAATTGGCATAGTGTATCTATCTTTGAAAACCACAGTGGATGATAATAAATGGTCAGACAGTGGTAGGTTGACTGTGTACTAAGTACGCATTCACCATCATGATATCATATTGCAGTTGGCATAGTGTTCTATCTTCCAAATCGTTTCATTGAGCCTTCGAGAAAGACTCTGCTAGGGTCTGCTAGACTCTGCTTGACTCTGCTAGGGTAGAAACGTCAGGCCACTAACTCTTTTTTTATATACCATAGGTCCTTTTGGTTGGTAAGCAGTTTGCAACAGCTAACTCTATTTTTTATCTTTCAAATCCACAGCAAATAATACTGAACAGTCAGACAGTGCGAGGGTTGACTGTGAACTGTGTAAATGCAAAACATAATGCAGTAGGCATTTTATTTATTTATTTATTTGTTAACATTCAAATTCACAATGGATGATATTGAATGGCCAGACAATAGGCAGGTTGACCATGTACTGTGTAAAATAAAACCACCACATGTTATCTTAATGCAGCTGGCATACTGTCATTGAGATCCACGGTTGATGCTATCAAGCGGTCAGTATATTATTCCTACAATTGTGACTTACACTTGGATATGGGAACTCGTACTTGACATAGGTGTCCAAATCCTTCTCTCCTGTCAAAAAGAGGAAGAAAAAGCAAGTTAAAAAAATGCATTCTTGATGAAATAATAATGATAGTAATGGCAGAACAGTGCTGAACTAAACAGTTGAACTAATAGTTGCATCATCAGTTTGCATTTGGTTGCATTTACCACTGCAAAAAAAAATTGTTAGTTTGTCATTAATTTCACACTAGAAAAAAACTAGTTAGTTTGTCTTTAATTTCACACTTATACTGTGCACTAAAGTCAACACACCTTATGACCATGGATGTCCATAATCAGAGTCCGACAGTTTGGGTGTTGAGTTACTGAATGGTGTTGGACTGAGGACTGCACTAGTAAACTGGTTATGCTTTTCATGGGATCAGGTATGCCATCATAGTAAGAGTCCGACAGTTTGGGTGTTGAGTTACTGAATGGTGTTGGACTGAGGGCTGTACTAGCAAACTGATCATGCTTTACATGGGATCAGGCATACCACCATAATCACAGTCCAACAGTTTGGGTGTTGAGTTACTGAACGGTGTTGGACTGAGGGCTGCACTAGTAAACTGATCATGCTTTACATGAGATCAGGCATACCACCATAATCACAGTCCAACAGTTTGGGTGTTGAGTTACTGAATGGTGTTGGACTGAGGGCTGCACTAGTATTCTGATTATGCTTTACATGGGATCAGGTATACCGCAATACTCAGAGCCCAACAGTTTGGGTGTTGAGTCACTGAATGGTGCTGTACTGTACTAGTAAACTGAAAAAGACTTGAAGGCTTGCACGGTGGACAGACAATTCTCTTCTTTTTTGTCCTTCTTTTAACTGGATTAACTTCTTGTGTTTCCAAAAAGAACCGGTGGACTCAACAATCCAGACAGCAGACTCAGTTCGACGGAGAGAGTATACTGCCCGAAACATTGAGTACACCGGCACTTTTTGGAACCACAATTACTAAAAAGAGCGATTTTCCTACATGGTGTCACCGCAAATGTCTTATTTTACTAGTAAACTGATTAAGCATTACATGGGACTAAGCATACCGTAAGCAGAGTCCAACAGTTTGAACGGCGAGTTTCCATATGCTTTTGAATGCTAATGAATTCATAAGGCCCTCATGACTGTCACAAATGAATACATCTTACAGGCAAACATGGTGCTGATGTTATTGTCACGACTGATAAATCAAGAGTAAACCTAGGGTCAATATGTCACACACATAAGGTTTTTGCTACTTCCAGCTCCAAAGCTGGCATTCGTTGTGTATACATTAAAACAAAAATGTCATCACTACAAGGGATTTTTTATTCATGGCATCAACTGATAATTCTGACGACGGTTTGACTCTGATAATTCTGACAAGAGTTTGCAAATTGCACAATTTTGCTTTATAAATAAATCCTCAATAAATAAAAAAAACAAGCTCAAAGCGTTTCCTATTGGGTTCTGGTAATCGACACTGGAGCAAGTTTGTGTAAAGGTGGGCACGGTCTACAGCGGAATGATGTCACACTTACAAACAGGACTGAGGATTAACTAGAGGATACTGTAACCTTGTCATATCTCACCTTCCTCATGATCTAGTTGTCTACAATGCTTACACATGATCCCTACACAAAACACTTTTGTGCATTTAGCACCGCAGTACAAACAAAATGGGGGATTGCAAATCATTAACAAATAATTAAATCTTCCGTCACCAAAGCTGGCGTACTTTTGTGTATAGATTTTGATACAAAAAAAACCATCCTTTACATCGTTCAAAAGCATTTCTTATGGCAGACACTTTTAATTCTGAGAAGACCTTCGTCAGAATTGGAGTCTAATTTTCTAACTTTTCTTGCATAAATCATCAAAGAAGAACTAGCTAAATGCAATGGGCTTCTGGTGATCGATGGAGTCAGTCTGTGTGACTTGGGCAGGGCTTACAGTGGAGTTAGGCCACACTTATGAACAGGACAGGAAACCAACCGTTAAACACATCCCTTCGTTAAAATACAGAAAACTGTTGGCTCATGATGATATAACGTATTTGTATAGCGCCTGCTGCAGGCCAGCCTCTAAGCGCTTAAACATTCAGTATTTTTCCTGCAAGGTATTTGGGGCAACGTTTCTGAAGTATGAGACCTACTCCTTTACATAGCACCATGTAATGGTTTACAAGGTGCTGTGGCACAATATGCAGCCAATCAAACCAGGAACACCGGGGCGAACCCCTTCTCTTTTCGATAAGTGCACTGGGTTCTTTTACGTGCTTTACACAACACACGGGCCAACGGCTTTACATCCCATCCGAAGGACGAAGCAATAATGGTTAAGTGTCTTGCATAAGGACACAAGTGTCACGACCGGGACTCGAACCCACACTCTGCTGAGTCGGTAACACCAGAGCTTGAGTACGGTGCTCTTATCCGCTCGGCCACGATACGCCACATAAAAATTGCTTTCACAAAAAGGAAACAACACACGACTGAAATACATTATTTTTTCCCGAAGTAAACCCAAACTTCCAAAAAGAAAGAGACCTCAACAGATTTTGGTTTGAATCTAAGTGGCACAGTCTCACCTGATGGCAATTTGTACTGGGTTCCCCTTACAACAGTGACTTCAACTTCTGTGTCCGTCAAATCTGGACAAACTCTGCACACAAACAAAAAAAGCAAAAACAGCAAAATTAATGCTCTTATCTCTTTTCAAACTGGTCTATCATCAGCAGGGACCATTTTTCATAGAGCTGCTTGAAGATAGGGTCATAGATTGGTAAATCATCCAAAAATTAATTACCATACAAAAATACTTGGTGAGAAGCACTGCAGCTGTTGATTCCACCACGATTGAATATCATACAAATTCAGGAATGAACTGTAAAACTCTCTGTACAAAAGTGTAAAGACCTTTTATTTGAAATGTGAAGCCATCGAACGGATTTGCATTTTGACAAATTATGCACTTGAGGGTATCAAACGCAGTGGTATTTTACACTTTGTTAACGTGAGGTGAGAGACCTTTTCCCAAATTTCATGAGAACTCTCTCTATTGGGTAATGAGTGGATCACAAAACCTGAATTTGACCTCGGAGCACCTTTTTAAAGTCTCCGAAACACACGACAAGCACTAACCTGATTGTTGGAATGGTTCTGGACTCAAAGTGAAACCTTGGCACTGGGTCAGAGTGAGAGCGAGCCACCGTCAGAAGATCCAAATCTTGCTGACAGCTCTGTCTCATATCACCAAACCTACAGTTTACAAACAAAAATGAAAACTTGCCTGTATAAGTCGTTAATAAACTGTGTACAACTGCTACACATCAAATAATCAATCTACTGCGTCAACAACTTTACTATCAGGATTTCTGAAATCTGATGATCTATACAGCAGGGATGTGATAGGCTGTTGAAAAAAAACCTGAACTGTGAGCACAAAGCGTGAAAGCTTGCGAGGGTGAAAACTTGCAAGCTCGAAGCCTACTTACATGCATTTATCTTTTGTTTTAAAAGCCCTAATCTGAACTCTGGGGCATTCTATTTGGTTTTATCTTCATGTTTTTTATGGTCTTAATAAAAAAAATTATTACTATTATGATTACTATTATTTTTGTTATATATTGTTGTTGGTTTTTTTTGGGGGGGAGGAAAAAAAACAGGATTTCCGGTTAAAAACGGAGAAATCACATCCCTGATACAGACACAAAGGATGTCGGGAAACCTGGCCCATTTTCATAAACTCTGTATTTAGCACAAAAGCTGGAGCTGTCTGGGTGGTACCTGAAGGGTGTATCAGGCCCTGGATGTTGGTGCCATGGCCTCAAGAGACTGATTGACAAGAAGGACAATTTTGAATTCTGAGAAGAGAAGACTGAGAGTTATTCCCATGTTTACCTTCTTGATGTTGAAAGGTTGCCCAGTTGCAAGTACTGCTTCTCATTTGTGGAACAAATCTAAATAGAAATGACAAAGGGAACTGTCATTTATGAGTTCAAAGGCAAGAAACACTGCACTCAATATTTGAGAAATTGTTATTAAAAAAAAACCATCAATTTTGTTCTGGAAAACTTTGAGATAGAATCTACTAAAGCTGAACTCATTGCTGTTAGAGGTAATCTAAAAATATGAAACAATTCATAATGCAATTGTTTTACATCCTCACTCTGTATGATGTCTAGCCTTATGGACCATTTTAATGATAGAACAACCGTGGTCAAGTCTACATTTTAATTTTCTTCTTCCAGCGACGAGCAGAGCACACTGTTCAAATCGTCTAAAGCGTCTTGACCATACTAATGGCTCCTTCCAGAGCCAACACTCCTCCAAAAAGAGATTTACGTACACGATTGTGCCCAAAAACTTGACTAGTAGGTACTCCCTATAATCCACACCACACAAAGCTTCAAACATTACCTACTTGTATTTGTTTGTCGAGGGAGGTAATTAGGCAAGCATAGAGCTGCCCTTTGTCTGCCAAGACTTCAGCCGGGATATTTGGCATATCAGTTGGCGAAATAACCTCAAATTCCTCTGTTTGTCTCTGCGACGGTAGATCTGGGATCTAGGAATGGAGGAAGTTCTGTCACGTTAAATCATACTGGGGTCATTTGCACAATTTAAAGCAAAAAAGGTGCATCATCATATTTTTAAAATTTTTATTTTGGGTTGAACAAAGAAAGATTGACTTGAGCAGGATTTGAACCTGGAATCTACAAATTGAGGTGGTGGAGGTCGCAGATACAAATCCCACTCTAATTATCTGTCTCTGTTCAACCCAGAAATTATTTACATTGTAAATTTACCCAGTCAGTTTCCCTTGTTGTTTATTAATATTGATCTTCTTTGTTTAAAAAAATTAATTCCTGTCATTTTGTTTCCATCAAACACACCATCCAAAAATGTCAAATATGGAAGTCACAGTTTTCTTTTTCCAGTAGTAAACCACAAGGGGATTTTACTGGGTAACTATAAATCCATTTAGGGGTGAACACAGGAAGTTGACTAAGACAGGATTTCAACATTTGACCTCTGGGCTTATTTGCCAGTGCGCTACCAACTGAGTGGGCTTTTGGCCCTGCTTTGGGCTACTTCTTTCATAAAAATGAAGGAAAAAAAAAACAAACCAAAACAATGCACTTTGTTAAACGACAGCCAGATATCTTAAGTTGACTTTTTTGTACAAAATTAAAACAAATCAACTGACTTACAGTGTCCATATTGACTGGTAGTCCGTTCTCGCTCGCTGTTATCATAGAATCAAAGCCCTGCCAAATAACACAAATATACATTTTTATTATTTGATACTTTATTAAAAACAAACACAAATCGTAGCCCACAGGCCAAATTGAATACGTTCTTACAAAAAATTTTTAAAGGTACAAAAAGTAGTTAATGGAAAAACATGAATTGTTGGAGAATAAAAGTTATCACTCAAATGTTTAACTAGGAAGAGGCAATGGCATAGTTTTCAAGTGGAATGTAAAGATGATGTGGTTTGCGACGTCAGACGTTCACAAAATACCAACAGAGCCTGGATCCTGTGCAGGAACAAAATACACACAGCTCATCGATAGACCCTGTATGATGTCACAAACTCAAACAGCGCCCTCACTGAGGTCAAAGGAAGACCTTATCACTGGCAGATAGTTGCGTGTGCCGCCTCACATTTGAATAGGGTTTAAAACACCAGCCTCGCTACCATGGGCAGCCGGCCATATGGATACCTCTCGTCACTCACCCCTGGTTGGGATCTGATGAAAATCAACCCTGATTGGCTAACCAAAAGTGACTGTTTGTTGATAAACGTTTGGGTGCTTGCACGGGCGGGTCAAAATGCAAGTATTTTGACGCAATTCCATTTCAAATGATTCATGTTTTACATGGTCACCCTGAACTGCATACAGTTAGACATACATGTATCACAAGATCAAAGAAGAATGAGGCAAGACAGTTGCTCTTTGACTTGATTGATGCCTCTTTTGTGGGCTACCATACTTGAGCTAGCAAATAATGGATCGACCACAGGCCTGATTAAAACGTGCCATAAACCATGTATACTGGCACATTGTAATTAACCAATACCAGGGGTTATGAGTGAGCGAGAGCGATCACCCCTGGGAACGAGGTTGGGGAAACACTGAATCCAGAACAAAAATCTGCATAAACTCTCTCTTCCAGCAGCAACTCAAAACACAGATCCACTCTCACATTCCCTCCTCTTGACCAATGCCTTTGAACACACTGCAACATGTACAAGAGTGCATCTTGCAGATGATGTACAGTGTACGTCTTAACCATAATTATTACTAGGCCCTAATGACAGACAAGTCAAATGAGGGTGCACTTCATAGCTTACTGCTTGAGGATGCAATCTTGAAAATTTGTCATTGTTCTGGGCACCAAAAAATCACTATACCAAATGACCATTACATTGGAAAAAAATGATTGATTCCGCAATGTTCGTAATTAATAGCCATGTTCTACTAGACTATCACTCCTACCGTACAAAAAACTGCAAGACTCTCCTTCCATCAGCAGCTCAAAACACACATCCACTCCTCACATTCCCAACCACATTATCATTCTTTCAATTTGACCATTGCCTTTGAGCACACTGCAACATGTACGAGACGGCACCTTGCAAATGATGTACATGAGTTATCAGAATTATTACTAATGACAGACAGTAAGGCTTCCTTTGAAACCCTTGCAAGGCTATTTTCGTACAACAGTTTCAAGTAAAGACTATGAAGAAAAATAACACAGAATTCTAATGAGCTTTCCTCGACAGCTAAATTTGTTCTTGTTTTACATTGTATTGTCCTGTGTGTATTTTAATGTTGATGGATGCCGTATTGATCTAATCTCACCTGAGTCTTGTATTACTAACCTTGCAAGGCTATTTTCTTTTCAAGTAAAGACCACAAAGAAAAATAAGACAGACTTTTAATGAGCTATCCTCGGCATCTAAATTTGTTCTTATTTTACATTGTATTGTCTTGTGTGCTTTTTATTGTTGATGGATGCCGTATCAATCTAATCTCATCTAAGTCTTGTGAGTAGTCGAACACTCATGGGGAACCTTGGGTTAAAAGAGGGGCTCCATGGTCAAACTCTTCTTTTAGTGATGCGCTCATTTTCCAATAGAGTCCTCAGGAAAGTGGGGAGAGAAGTACAAGTCTCTATAAACCTCACCTTAAAATGGTGTAAAATGCCATTTTATTTGAGACTTTTTTCAGAAAGAAATTTGAAACACGAAGCCATCAAACATAAAAAAAAATTCATTCCAAAGATGAATTTTTGCACCAGTCAAAAGATCAAAATCAATGCCGATTTGATTGAATATCATCAAAATTCAGGAAATAACTAAAATTCTCCGTAAAAACATGTACAGACCAAATAACTGAAACAAGACCTCATCAAACGCTTTTTGCATTTTGACAAAAATTGCACTTGAAGGGTATCAAACACAGTGGCATTTCACATTGTTTTAACCTGAGGTTAGAAACTTGTGAAACAAAAATCCAGTTTCATAAAAATTCTATCAACTGGAAAATGTTGTGGATCACAACAACTGAATTTGACCTTGGAGTCCCTTGTTAACGTGGGAAAGAAACAAGATGGCAGTCCAACAATCAAATACGCATGAGAATTTCCACAAGATAAGACACACCTTCACTGTTTTCAGAAATCTCATAGCTTCATCCATATCGCCCTCTTTCTTAGCTTTTATGGCTAGCATCTTGAACTGTTTCTGTCTCTCCACAAGAATCCTCATATTCTTCAGATTCTGAGCTTCTTTTGCTGCAAAGAGAAAAAGAAAGTCGTTTCAAATAAGACCCAAATGTCCCACACTTGTCAATCAATGTGATGAAAATAAACA
The DNA here is from genome assembly GCA_023634235.1 of Pisaster brevispinus. Classification (NCBI taxonomy): domain Eukaryota; kingdom Metazoa; phylum Echinodermata; class Asteroidea; order Forcipulatida; family Asteriidae; genus Pisaster; species Pisaster brevispinus. The sequence goes on from JAMKCF010000017.1 coordinate 6,324,408, forward strand.
AATTTAGCTAGATATATAACATTTTTGGCTTTTGGTATAGCACTTGAACTACTGCAGGCCTGAAATCAAACAGAGGTCATGGGTGCCCTGTACTCTGTTGCTCTGGTCTTGGCCTTGATGCCCCTTCAAAATATCCCCATAGACTTTCAGATTTTCTTACGGAAGTGCCCTTTGCAAAATGAAAATGGCCTTGCCCTCTCAACCAATCCAGGCCTGCCACTGATACAACAGTAGATGAGCTTTCAATTATAGCTTTGGATATAGGTCCCTTGCGTATGGTGTCACAAGCTCGAACAGCGCTCTCACTGCAGTTAAACCAGCCATTGGCAGCGAGAGATGAGCATAGTTCGTTCAGAAGTGCCCGTTTCCATTGTTTTACTTTAGCGATGGCGGGCTATAAAAAGGGTCTACACAAACCACAGGACATAATGCTTAACGCCCCACCCTCCTGAGGAATTATTATTACTTAGTGTCTTGCTGAAAGACACAAGTGTCATTCCCAGGAACTGAACCCACACACTGGCAACACCACAACTTGAGTCTGGTGCACTGGACTACTTTGGCCATGACACTCCAGAATATGAAAAAGTGTGCTCAAAATCGATAATCAAAATTAAGATTTATTCTATTTTAGACTAATAAATTTTCATGTCGATGTCAAAGGCATGAAATTTCATCTTTGAGAGGGCAAGGCCATTTTCGTTTTGCAAAGGGCACTTCAGTTAGAAAAATCTTAAAGTCTATGGGAAACTTTTGATAGGCACAAAGGCCAAGAATAGGGCAAAGGAGACCATTGCCTCTGTGGCCTCCGTGAAATTCTAGGCCTGTTGTCATATAGAAGGTGAAGCTGGATGACCTATTGACATGATTACAATCAATTATTATAAATACATAACTTATTTGTCAAGATGAAAACCTCAAATCCTAGAAACAACAACATCGAGAGTAAGATCAAAGCCATGAGTTTAAAAGTGGGGAGCCATACCTGAAGGGGGTCTTGAGAGCGCAGGGTATTTCGTCCCTGCAGTGGCTGCAGCTGCTTTTGGTGTTGTCTGGTTGGCAGGCTGGCCTGGGGATGGCTGACCTGAGGACCGCTGACCTGGAGGTGCCTGGCCTGGAGATTGTTGCCCTGGTACAGGCTGGCCTGGTAGAGTCTGGCCTTGGGAAGGCTGCACTGGGGTTTTGGGAGCTGCACCTCTCGGGGGTATTGGATGGAATCCTGGTAGTGATGGCAGCTCTTCATAGTCCACAGGTCTGCCTGCTTTCTCCTTCTTAATAGCATCTTGATAACTCTTCATATAATACGAAAAATATACATATGTGTTCACCATTTCCTTGCTTAAGTCAGCAATATCTGCCGGATAATGGATCTCCATCGTTCCATGTCCCCCTATTTTGTCAACATCTTTGTTCGTGGGTGCCAGTCAGAAACCATTAAATCTGTCACTGCTGTGAAGCCAGGGATCACACCCAAGTTTACGATACAGCCTGGGAAGCAGCAGCAGAGGGATCACCTTAATGGGATGGGACTTTTTATTTCAAATATCAAGTAACAAACCACATTGGAAACTGACTGTCAATGTTAAAGTTTCTGTTTTGTTCAATCACTCATACATGTCTGAATGGCGTACGCATACACTAGCATGTTAGGTGGAGGGCAGTTGCGTGACATTCATTTGAATTGAGTGCATACTGCAGTATGCCTACTCGGCACCCATGCAAACACACACGGAGCAAAATAATTATGTGGTGATACACAGAGCAGTCAGGGAGGGCGCTGGGTGAAACCAGGCAGTCAAAAGAGGGCACACTTCATGACACACTGCTCCTGGCACAGTCCCCAAATTCATCTTCATTCGGGACACCAAAGTTCCCTATGCCGAATGACCACTACACTGAACAACATCAATGGATCCTGCGGAGTCCGTTACTATTATTACTATTATTAATTAATTCTGGTTGTGAAACTAAGGACTCTCAGAAAAGCGAATTTAATCACTATATTAGCCAAGAACCCCATGGAGAGAAGACAAAGAAGGAAGTTTCAGTTTTAGATGCGGGAGGAAAACTCCAGAGAATTATTTCAGGGAAAACCCACGCAATCAGGTAGGGACTGAAAACCCAATCCACATAGTGGCCCCGGCGTGATTCAAATTGGGGTCCTAGAGGTGGAAGGTGAGGAAAGATACCACTACACCACCAACCTGACCGCCATAATCGTTACACATGTTGCGGCGTTCTACTATACCTTCACTCCTACCTTTGAAATCCTTCCAAGCCTCCGGCATTTACTCGCATTCCCTTCAGTGGTGGCCTTATCCAACAGCGCCTTGTAGCTATCACAACGCTGCTGTAACGCCTCTAGTGTGGTTCTAGGTACGGGAGGATCTGAGGAGGACGAGGAGGAGGGGGGTGGGGCCGCCTCACTGCTTCCAGCTGGGGCCGAGATGTCAATTGCAGGTGCTTGAATCTTCAGCTGCTTGGCTGGAGGAGGAACTCTTGTCAGTTCATCTACATGAGGCCATGTAAAAAAAAAAAAGTTGTTTTGGCATCCTTCCTTGAAAATTCCTGCAGGTCGTTTTTTTGAGTATTTTACTCATCAATTAGTAAGTACCACCACCAACTACACTGCCTGCTGCACTCGCCATGTATGTAGCGCTAGAGAAAACAAACTGGCATGTCATGGCCGAGCAGTCAAGCACACTAGACTCAAGTTCTAGTATTTTCCGATCAGCAGGGTGTGGGTTCGAGTCCTTGTCTTGACCCTTGTGTCCTTAAGAAAGACACTTAACCCTTAGTGTGTTGTGTAGTGCATGTAAAAGAACCCAGTACACTTACTGTTAAGAGCACCCCAGGGTTTTCTGGTATACAGAAATATGTAGTTTGGCTGCAGAAGTATGTAAATAAATGCGTCTTATAATTCGAACATAGCTCCACATACCTTGTAGAAAAAATAACGAGTGCTTTGAGTGGCCCCAGATGTGATAAAGCACTATATAAGAACTGTGTATTATTAACTACCAGCGTGTGATGAGCACCAAGCTACTAGTCAAGTCTAGCCTTCCAGTCTGTATTTGTAGGCGTGTTCACAAATTCTGCTAATTCCATGGCTGCGCTTACTGTAAGCCAAACATTGATGCTTACGGTAGCCAAAACATCTGCGCAAAACATAAGAATATTGACAGGCTAGCAAGAAATTTTTACTTGTTCATGGGCATATTTCGCATCACTAACTATTCCGTCACGTACGTAGTTTGCGCAGATATTTGACGTTAAGCGGAGAACAGTGCCCATATATAAAGAATTGTGCTGTAAGCAGAGCCGTGGATTTGGGCTTGGTGTTCATCAAGATTTGTCGGATGTGTCTATTTACCTTGGGGGGTTGATGATGGAGGCGGTGGCATTCCGCTCAAATCAACTTCATCTCCCTGCTCTATGGCTTGAATAACCGAGTCAAATTGCTGATGGGTAAATAACAAAAATATTGATAACCTAAAATACAGGTGTGAAATACTGAAATGTAGTGGATGCGTGCTGTAGGAGAATAATTGCCTTTTGACCCTTCTTCCGCCTGACTATTTCACCAATTTGGGTCGCTATTCCAAACACATTTCAGTGTCTCTGCGCGGTAATATTTTTCAGAACTTTTTTGGAGCTTCTTGAGTTATCATTTTCCTTCGAAAACATTGTTGACCCAATGAAACACCATCTAGAGATTATCAGAAAGTGGGATAAAGAGGGCAGGAGAAGAAGGAATTCGTCGAGTCAGTGCAAAAATGTTAATCTCCTAAAACAGCACTTTTACGCGTTACGCGTGAGTTTGAACACAAAACGTTGTATCTCCGTTGAAATAGCCCGGATGTACACACACAACAAGTACGTACCGAGATACAACGTTTTTGAACGGAGCATTTTCCAGCAAGATATGACATTTTAGCAAGTTCGAGATACAACGTTTTTGAACGGAGCATTTTCCAGCAAGATATGACGTTTTAGCAAATTCGAGATACAATGTTTTTGCACTGATGCGAGGAATAAGGAGCGAGCTAGAATGTGTACATAAAGCCACTCTGAGATGATGTGAAGTCATGTAGAGAAACGCCTAAATTGGGATCAGGAAGCCGACAGCAAGAGGGATGACATCAAAATGTACTAGTACATTAGGCTGTGTCAGAGTTGACGGCTGTGGCTAGCTACGGCTATGGCTGGATCACCGTGCCATCATGCCTTGAAGTATAGGACACTCTTAGCAGCAGTCTAGTTATAGCTTCAGCCGCCGATTCGGATACAGCCTTAGCAACTCTCAGATGATTTGAAGTCATCTAGAGATAAGCCGAGAGTGAACTCAAAAGGGCTAAGAGAAAGGCGGATTAGAAGGATTAGTACCTTAGCCACTCTGAGATGATCTGCAGCCATCTGAAGATTACCAGCCCGTTTGGCTTCTAATGCTGCCACTTTGTACTCATGCTGCCTTTGTTTCAGCATCATCATTTGCGAATCTGAAAATGGAGACACAAAACATCAGAGTTCCACTGTAGATGAAAGTTCTCTTAATTCCTTTCCACTGTTTCACCCTGAGGTCCTTAAAGAACTTTGTAATAATTGAATGTTGTTCACCCTTTCAAATCAGTGCAACCAAAATGAGGCTGGAGGGTCAGAATAGTCTGATTCTGTTAAAAAGTCACTAACAACTCCAATGGTAAATGGATATAGAGGGTTCTAGACAAAAATGGCCAAGTGGTGTTAAAGATCTACAGGGTCTTGTTTTGGTGACCCTTATCAGAAACAGGTTTCTGACATAAATTCTGTGACCAAACAATTTCCGAGAGCTACATAAAAATGGGTCAGTAACCAGAAACAGTTCATGAGGTCTTTTGAAAATAAGTATTTTCAAAATGTACAGCCTTCATTTTATTTTCAAGTAAATGGAATTTGGTCTCTATAATTTTAACAACAGTGTTGGATTGGTATGCTTTAAAGGTTTTTAACTTTCAAAAGAACTCCGTTAATATTTGTTGTAAGTTTGTGGAATCCGCCATCTTGAAACAAGCCTAAATGAGCCAACAACTCAATTTTGTCGAATAGTTGCATCACCGCGACTGACCTGAACACGCGAAAACACTTCACCAACAACTTAAGGTCAAACATGCGTCTGGTCAGGTTCACCAAAATGCGTCCAGATCTTTATTATGGTGCGACAGTCTGGTTGTTCCCCCATTCAATACAATAGCCAAACCCAGATTGGATGTGCATAAGAGTCTCATACTTTTGAATGACTCACCCTCTACAGGAGAATGATCCCTCTTTGGTAAGTGGTTTGTACTTGTAGTGTCACTTGAGCTTGCGGGTGGCTGGACCACTTCACTCTGCTGGGGAGGCGGAGCAGGATCTGGGGCTGCAGATGTAGAAGGATTTGGTCGACCGCCGGCTACGACAGGAGGGATTTCTGACTCGTCAATTTTCACTCCTCGCTTGAGTTTTTTATCCATGTCTTTCAAAGCCTGCCAATACGAAAATTTTATTTTTTTCATAAAACTTCAACTACATCAAAGTGGACCAACTTGTAGTACACTCCAAACAACAAACACTTTGAATTGTGATTTTGTGACACCGAAGTATAAATGTTACATCATAAAATAAAAGGCTACGTTGCTCACAGTAGAACTGCATAACAGCAGCCGGTTTCACGAAACGCTAGGATTAATCCTATCTCGAGTTAGGACGAGTAACTAGTCCTAACTTAGGATTAATCTTAAGGTTTGCATGTTACAGTACAAGGCTGGGACTCGTCCTAAGTCCTAAGATTAATCCTAAGTTAGGAAGAGTTTGGTGAAATCGACGGCTGAACACATTGTACCAAATCAATTTTTGCAAAAAGTACAAACTTTTTAGTCATGTTAATCAGTTTGCTGGACACAATAAGACACAATAAGGCACAAAACTCCAGAAACACGCAGCATTTGAGTTTCTTTGCGTGTTTAGCTGTAGGGTTATGTCAACATCCCACGTGTGGAGAGGCACTGCGCATGCAGAGGCAACTGTTTCGCAGAGTTCCCGTGGTCATGGTTTGGTGGCCTTGATGGAGGAAAGGCAATGCAAACATTAACTCTTTGGATGTATTTCTGCCTAATGCCTTTATTAAGACCTGTTTCTTTCACATACAAGCCAAGATTCTGTAAAGACAGATTATACTGCAATGTTAAGAGGTCTTTCATATCTCTCCAAGATGCTGTCTGTTCAACCTGGCATGGGTCAATGATCCGCCATTACACAACAGCTTTTTAACAATCAAATTGTGCTTCAGACCCAATAAATCCTTGTTGCAATTGCTGCAATCAATACAAGCATGATATGAACAAGCACAAAAGCCCTTGCGCAAGCTGATTGCTGTACATATTCAAGTACGAACGCGGCATACCTTACAGTTGCCGTAGAGGCGATCTCAAAACAGTCAAAAATCAAAAATCGCAAAAAACGCACACAGGTTACTTGCCTGGCGCATTTGTCCTGTTTGCCAAAAAACCTGTGGATGGGAATAAACTTACACTCCCCCAAAAACAATGACCTACTTCCTCTCTATTATGCAAATGAACAACTACTCACCTTCAAACCCCTCCCATAGCGCCTGACCTTTGAACTCTCACCAGCAGCCTCCGCATTCTTAAGGGCTAGTTGGTAATTGGCGATCCGTTCTTCAATGACAGCCTGCACGTTAGTCTCAGACTTTCTCTATTGGATTAACACAAACACGAAAAAACAAATGTTTACTCACTATGAAGTCGTTCAGACACAGTACAAAAGTCAGTTTTAAGGCAGTTTTAACTCATTCGGGATTAACTTTGGTGTCTGAACGCTCTTAAAACATAACCGAATCAAGTTGAACCCGAATGAGTTAAATCGGTCGGCGAGGGTGGTTTAACGCTAAACCACTTCGGGTTCATCTTTTAGCACGGTGTGTGAACAGAATATTTCACCGGTCCCGAACTGTCCCATGCGTGTTTCTATGTCTTAAAAAACGGAAGATACGAGCACGGTCGTAACGAGAACACGGATAATACGAGGTATTTTTGCGGCCCCATGATGACAAAATGTATTGTTTTTCATACTTTTATAGCGAGATCGGAAAAATATTGTTGCTTAAAAGCTTACCGTACAGTCAGCCAAGTTTCTGAAATTTCATGCTTGTTGCCAAACTATTTATCGGATCGGACCGGCTACACGGTTCCGTCCGATCCGAAAATTAGAAACATTACGCTGGTAACTTATGCTTGAAATACTACTTCGCCTACACGTCTAGCGGCTACCAGCGAAAACAACGTTCAGCATAGGCGCTACGCAGTATCGAATCTGTCACATCATAGTCACATGAACGGCAAGTTTGACATGACTTTGCTATGATTTTTATTTTGAGTTATACAAAATATTAAATTTCTATGATCATAGTCAACAAAATTGCATTTATCATTAATATTTTTTTGTGTACAGGATGCTCGTAAGAACTGTACTAGGAAGCCAACCGCTCCGTTCTAGCCTAGACACGTGTGTAGTGCATGCACTATGACGACGTGTGTATACAGTACATGTACATGTACGTGTAAATAGTGCGCTGCGTTTAAGACAAGGTTCGGATAATACGAGGAAAACGGGCCAGTCCGGCGGACCTCGTATTAACGAGAGTCGACTGTATATAAAATCTACCCAGTCAGTTTCCTTTGTGATTTATTACTTGATAAACAGTTTTGCTTACAATATCAGCCAATTAAAAAACCAATCTATAACTCAACCTTTAAATAAATTGCAACAGAATTGTAGATTAGGCAAATTTGGGTTTCCTTTAGACTTACCTGTGGTGTAGGAGAGCTCCTTGGTGATGGTTGAGGAGAAGGTCTTGGTGATGACCTTGGGGAAGGTCTTGGTGATGACCTTGGGGAAGGTCTTGGTGAAGCTCTGGAGGATCCCTGAGGTGATGGCCTCAAGGTATCTGTGTCATCATCCTGAGATAGCAGCGCTAATTCAGCCTGGAGGAATTGTAAGAGTACGAACAACAAAGTAAATCAGCATTCTAGAAAATATGGTTTCAGATGAAACTACACTATTATCTCTCCAATGAGTTTCATTGATCAATTCTGGTTGTGAAGCCAAGGTCTCTAAGAAAAAGCGAACTTAATTACTATACTAGTCAAGAACCCAATGAAGTTGTGGTTGTTTTGCAAACAACTTGTGGTGTATTTTCACTTGATGTTTACTAAGATGTTTAGATTTCAACTTGTGGTGTATTTTCACTTGACGCTTACTTGATGTTTACATTTCAACTCGTGGTGTATTTTCACTTGATTTCATTTATTAATTCTGGTTTAGAAGTCAGCTGGGTTGTGAAACCAGCTGGGGAGGCACTACCTGGAACAGGTTTGATACCAGCCTGGATCTTACAGTTGGGAGTTCTGAGCAAACGGAGCCTGTTGTGTCCGTCCCGCATTCCTGAACCTGTTAATGTCTCAGAAAAGTGAACTTAATCGCTACAACAGCCAAGAACCCCATGAGAGAAGAAGACAAAGAAGGATGTTCCAGTTTTAGATGGGGGAGGAAAATCCCCAGAGAATTATGAAACATACATAAATCCCTGGGACTGTTTATCCATTCAATTAGGTTGAGAGGAGATCATGTGGCCATGTTTAAATGTGCAATATAAACAGGAATGGGTGAGGAGTATTTTAAAATGGCCTGCGGAAGTTTGAAACTCGCATGCGATAGTTTTAAACTTAACCCTTTCAATACCATTGTCGAGTAAACGTGCGCCGTGTAGTGCTTCCGTACCAATGTCGAGTTTACTCGACAAAAAAAAGTCGCGGCGTTTGAGACCCTGTATTTATTTTGTTTGGCGCCCTCTGTTGTTGACCTTTATATAGATGGGTAGGTTGTTTATCGAGCTTTACAATGGTGTGTATTGTATAGGGGGTCGCCATTACGATTTTCCGAGAAAAACTACATTGTATGCAGCAGTACTTCCAGATTTCAAGCTTCCGTTTTCCCGACAAAAAATCACCATCATGGCTGTTCGTGACCCGGAGGTTTTGGTTGAAATATTTGTCGTTAGTGACTCCGAATTGGACTTGAAAATATCTGAAGAAGAACCTAGTGAAGATTCGGATGAAACTGGTGATGTTTCGTCGCAAGGCACGTACAATGATGGCAGCGATCCTGAAGATATACCGGTAGCTGGACCGAGCACTGCACCCCTTCAACGCCGTGGGCTTGGGCATGGGCTCGGCGGGCCTCGACCCATTCGTGCCGATCGAGGTGGCAAAGGACATGAAGATAATATATACAAATTTGACATCATATGAAAGGTCATTTCATTAGCTACAAATTGTATGCACAAAGTTTTTCCACAAAAATATGTCTTCACACAGAAAATCAAGATTGAAAAAAGTGAACACTGCACTTTGCTTTTTGTGTGAAAAAATGCGGTACACAGCAGTGTGACCCCTATAAACAATGCGGTATTGAAAGGGTTAAGCGCACAAGCCCAAAACTTGCATGAGGAGCTACTAACACTGACTAAGCGCTCAACATGGATAGAAATTCAATGCAAAGTCGAGGTGAGCTGAGGCTTATCTGTCAGGTTTGTTCTCAACTTTTAAAGGTTTTTGGATGCTTTTTACGGAAACGTATTTCGGAATGGGAACAAAAGAGTGGTGACTCAGTCTGAAGAACCTGTTTAAACCTTGCAGAGTTGTGGCCGTGTGTTTAAAAGACCTCACTTTTGGCTTGCTTCTTCTTTACGCCACTGCCACGTCTCTGCCAGATTTTAAACAGCCATTCAGGACCTCGTTGCCACTCTTTCATATCTTTTATTCCCTTATTATTTACCAGAAGGTCTGGGTTTTCCAGGTCATCTTCTGTCACTTCCTCGTCTTCGATGCTCTTCATCGCTTCTGCAGCTAGTTGATTAATCTGAGACAGAGGCACTGATAAACAAGAGAATCGATAAAAAAAATTTAATTCAAAATATGAACTTTAGTTTTTACCACTGGGCTTGAAATTTACACTGGACTGCAGGCCCGAGACCAGTGATTTTAGCGTAAGGCCAGTAACTCTTGAATGGACAAGTTCGGCGGTCTTGTGTGTTTCAATTGAACAACAATACCTCGCTGTGTAAATATCTTTTAAAACGTATGTAAAGATGTTCAAACGTAGACTTTTTAGTCTGATAAACATCTTCAAACACTGTTGAGTATGGAAGTACACTCAACAATAGTACAAGTGACATGAATGTTCTCGGTCTTGCTCAAATAAAAACAGTTTAGATTTAGATTTGGGTGGTTTGGGGGGGGGGGGGTTCCTTCTTCTTTCTTTCTCTCATTTTGATTCTGATTATGGTTCAGAAAAATTTTGAGCAACATCTACAAGCCCTGTGGTCTTGTAGAATTCAAAATATAGTAATAATAAGAAGAAAAAACTTTGTAAGAGCTTAACAATGAGTGAGCTTTTTGAATGAGCTAATTAATTTATTTGTTGGCCATTTTATCAATCTTGTACCTTTGTCACAGGCCTCAAGCTTCACTCTTGAAGGGGCACATTCATTTTCATCTGGTAAGGGGCACTTTGATGAGGAAAATGTACATTCGTATTGGAACTTTGCAAAGGCACCACAGCAAAACCACAGGGCACCGCGGCAGTAAACCATTTGCCTGTTAGATTTGAATATTGTCTGGTACAATGACGTGCTTGATCACAAGATACCACTTAAATTTGAATTCTTCAGACTATAGAGAAAGTTGCAAGATGTATGTCACATGATTCGGGGCAAGCTTTTGCGTAGTTACATAAGCGACGGCGAACACTGATATTTTGAATGATGTGTATATGGCACAATGGTACCAGGGTTTGCTCATTTGGAGGTTGCTATACAAAAGCTTACGCTGAACCATTTGACATAGCAACTGTCTCTATAGTCTCAGGAATTCAATTATAAGCGGTGACTTGTGACTAAACAAGTCATTGTGTAAGACTTTATTCAAATCTAACTCGCAAATGGCTTATTGCTAAGGGTGTTGTGACTTCATTCAAGGCCATTTTCATAGAGCTGCTTTAAAGCAGACAATAGTGCTTCACATTTTTCAGCCAAGCAAAAATAACCAGAATACCAGTGCAAATGGTACATAAAATATGACAGTTTGGCTGGTCACCTTTTTCTGGTTAGCACAATTGTTTATTTGTTATTTTTTTGCACTGAGCAGATGTTTGTGCTCAAAGCAGTTCTAGGAAATTGGGCCCCGTTGTCTACAAGGAATACTTGCTCTAAACAGACCGTCCATGATAAACAAACAGAAAGTGGGATACATAAACCATGTGAGTTTGGCTGGTCACCTCTCCTGGTAAGCTTAGGCCCTATTGTTTTGCACTGAGCATATTTGTGGGGTTTTTAAAGCAGCTTCGTGAAAGAGGGCCCTTTCTTTTTTTGTTTTTTTTGTTTTTTTTCTTTTTTAATGAGATATCGCCTAACATCACAAAGCCGGACGCAAATGTAAAGGTGGGGCTACACTTAACTGATTTGGGCCGATGACCCAAATCAACTACCACTAGGGGCAGGTTGCCACCTACTCCTGGGCTGAAACAGGGTTACCCCCTTCACAGTCCGTAAGGATGTAGGCAAGGGTAGCATCCACTAGGAGCCTGGCTAGTAGAGCACAATGCACTACCTTCCCAACTTCCATTCCCAACATTTCCCTTCCCAACTTCCCAACCTTGTCCTGCTGTCTTTCAAGGTATGCTCTAAACTGACTGTCCAAGGTAAACAAACAGAAAGTGGGATGATCAACGGTAATAGACACTGACCTTTCTTGCGAGGCAGTTGTTTAGATGTGTGCGGTGTTGAGCCATCATCGGCCATTAAGGCTGCCAGCTCAGCCTCTAATGCCGAATCATCTTCACCCTGATCTGGACCTGGCAAACCAACTAACCCGCTCAGATGAGATAGGTCAAACAAGTCAGAGTTCTGGGTAGAAATCAACAACGACTAGTTTTAATTCAACATAATGTTGCATCAAACCTGGATTAAATCTGGCCTGATACTTTGTTCCTGTTCGGCCAAGGTTACATTTTTTTTTGTGGGGAGTCTGCAGTTTTTCATTTTCCCTACCACCTAGTGTTTTACGAGCGAGGCGCAAGAGTTAGTAACTTTAATCCTTGGCTAGCTCAAACTCCTTCCTTTTTATGGCTCCATGATTTTTCCAAGGGTGAATTCATGAGGGAAATTATGTAATTATAAATTATATTGGCTACAACCTGAACTGATTTCTAAAATGTAGAAATGTACCTCATTTGACTTCTACTGATTTGCACAATCTACAGATTGCACATAATTCAGAGTTCTGGGTAGAATTCAACAATGACTAGCTTTAGTTCAACATAATGTTGCATGGATTAAATCTGGCCTAATACTTTGTTCCTGTACAGGCAAGGTTAGTTTTTGGGTGGCAATCTGCGTTTTGTCATTATCCCTACAACCTTGTGCAGTGTAAGAGTAAGTAACTGTAATCCTTAGTTCAAACTCCTTCCTTGTTATAGCTCCATGGTTTTTCCCAAGGGTAAATGAGGGAAATGTGATTATAAATTATAAATTAATTATCTTTCTATAAATTCCCCCTCAAAAAGAGAGACAAATTTGGCTTAAAACTGAACTGATTTCCAAAATGTACCACACTTGACTCTGACTGATTTGCACAATCTGCAGAGCAGTAAAAGTCATCTTCAATCCATTTTGGAGATCAGTTCAGAATTTAGCCTCCAAATTTCTCCTTTATCTTTCTTCTTTCTACAATGCTTGATCGTATCTGACCACAATTGTACCACCACACTAACCTGCAATGTCTCCTGCATACCTCAGGTGAGTTTATTATAAAAAAAAGTCTAGTTTTTGTGTCACTCCCTGTTTCCTGTTCTGGGGTTTTGAATCGTGTAGGACATCCGACACATGTACCTAACATGTGCTTTCCCAATTTCCCATATGTACCTAACAAACACATGAGCATTCACTTGGACCTTACATTATACGCCAGATAATAATGTCCAACTGCCAACTCCAGGTGTAAAAAAAAAAGCATTGTTATTAAAGTTTAACTTGGACAAACCGTTAATTAGGAATAGGCTAGGCCTATTTAGATTAGTATTGTTTTAAATCAGATTTAGGCAAAATGCCCATAAACATGGGAACCTAGGCATGCCAAGAATGGGTGGGAGCCCAGGGCCCGATTTCAGTAATCACAAAATCATTACGCATCAATCTTCAAAGTCAAACTGCTTCTAAGCACAAGTAAGTATGACAATGACATGTATGATGTCACAATTCAAATCACTATCGACTATCGTGACTAATGGCAATTATTGACAGCTTTTCTTTTAAAGATGAATCTTTGTGCTTTGTGAAATCGAGACCAGGACTGGGAGTCCGGGGGCGGGGCCGGGGGGAGAAGTTGGCACTTTCATGGGATTGTCTAGCCCCACTTGTGTGGCAAAGGAACAGGAAACCTGAATTCTTGATTCAGGTTTCCTGTTCCTTTGCCACACACAGTGAGAAGTGGGGCTAGGGATTGTCATGAGGCCGAACAAACATCTAACCTACCATACCAGACACGATTGAAACAGTCATCTCATGCCATTAGTTTTTAAAGTTTTAGTCAACCCACTGTCAAAAGTGTCATTTGTCACTGGTGTCAGTGTGACTGTGACTGAGTGTGTCAACAAAGTCAAATTTGTCAACAAATGACAGGCTTTACTTACTTGTCCCGTGGGTGGATTTCCCTCAGCATTGGATTTTTTCTTCTTACCACCACCAAACATGTTTAGTTTTCTCAAGACTTGATGAGCTAACAATTAATTTTAACCGTCCTTAAAATATGTATATATGAGCCCAATGACTCACTTTTTCATGACACGATAGATAGCGAAAAAGCAATAACGTAAACCCCGGACGTAAATACACACAGAGTACCAATTTTACATGACGACTATAGCGCCACCAAGCGACAACGTAGAGGGTGAGAATGTTATGATCCAAGGGGCGGGGAATGGGTGCGGCCAGAGCCGTTTGGTCCGTTTCATTTTGAGCTCTTCAATAATGATGCATCAACACTTCAACCACTGAAATTCACCTAAAATATCATAAATCTGTGTTTTATGAGGATTACCACCATTCTTTGATGACCAAACTGCATCGGCAAAATAAAATTAATATTAATTATAACAGGAATATATACAATGCAGAATATTTTATTGTATTTGTTTATTTAAAAAAACATTGGGGGGCGGGGGACACACACAGCACAGATAGTAACTGACATCTTTTCTGTTTTTATTTTATTTTATAAAATGTTGTTTTAATTTCATTTGTTTCAGGAAGAAAACAATTAATTTCGCTCTTCCATAAGAACACTTTTACAGAAACGGACACTTGCAGTTTCCTTTCTCAATATTTGCTTGAGTGAGCATGCTTTTTTTCATTCGGCTTTATTTCATAAAAATTATATTTTTGTTTTAAATACTTATTATTAATCATTTCTTTTTAAATTTCCTTGGAAAGTTGTACTAATCCCTGATAAAAAATAATATTGAAATCGAAGAAGTAATTTTGGAATATGCTAGAATAATACTTTTTGATATATTACACACTTATATATTTAATATAACAAATTTTTAAAAATAGGTGTGATTTATTAAAGTTGCATTCATATTACACATTTTGATGAACTCATAAAAGCAGCTTATATTCTACCAATCAGGGTTCAATGCCAAAGAATTGTCATCCAACGATGCATTTATTGGTCTCGCAAGTTTTAAGGTAGATTAAATCATTTGCAGACTATACTTCCATGTTACTGCATAGTAAGTTACTTGACTGAAAGTACATATTTATTCCCAAGCATCCTGTGAAACTGTTTCTCCAGGTATTATACTCAGACACATTTTGCTAACAGACACCATTTCTGAGATTTCGGTCACAGCTTTGAGCTGGGTTTATTGCCTGTCGAAAATTTGTAATATAACAGAATTTGGCAAGGAGCCGGGTGCCGAACACAGGCAAACCGACTAAACGGACACACCACCACTTGCACGTGGACAAACAAAACATCCATAAAAATACACATTTTCACATTTTATTTATTGGTCTCGCAAGTTTTAAGGTAGATTACATCATTTGCAGACTATACTTCCATGTTACTGCATAGTAAGTTACTTGACTTCAAGTACATATTTATTCCCAAGCATCCTGTGAAACTGTTTCTCCAGGTATTATTTTCATTTTAAAGAAAAATGCAATTTTCATAATTTTGAAGTGCTGGTCGGCGGACCATCGTTTGAACATGTGAGCTTTACTACAAATCAGTGTGTCTGACAGCTTAAAATTGTCACCATTTGCTCTCATTTTTCTCAGCAGCCACTTACAAACAAATGTAAACAGGTCCTTGGGTCAATATTATTTCATTTTAAATCCTACCCCACAAGCCCACATATAAAAACAAATACAACAATTACCAATGAAGCAATTTCCCTTTAAAAAAGAGCTCAAAAACAAATTCAGCTTTGTGACAAACTCATTTGCCTATAGATAGAGTGTAAAATTTACAGAATTAGAATACAGACAGACAGACGGGAATTGTCATTACATAGGCTCACTCTGTTTCACAGCTCACCAATAAATGGCAAGTAATACTTCAATCAATTACAATAATGTAACACAGAGAACTAATAGTACAATCGAAGGACATAATGCTTTAAAAGAAACCACAAAAAGAAACAGACAAAATAAGATCGATCTTGGAACAAGAATGTCTGAAGGAGACGATTAAATACAGGCACTGAGGGTATTACTTGCTGATTGAAGTGTGAACTGGCGAAAGGTCTCAAACTTGAGCCAGTTTTTGTTCAAACTGATTCTAAGTATTTTTTATTTGTAGTTAAGTGTTTGATATTTGAAAAAATAAGGAATAAAAGGAATACCAATGTACCATATGACGACATACAACTTTGAAGTAAACTTTTTAAAAGAGGAAATGGGATACTCCTATTTTTTGTATGTTTTTTTTTTTTACCCATGTGTAACCAAACTGAGGCTGGAAGAAGAAGATAGTCTGGTCCCTCGCATGATATGAGAATTAGAACTGTCAATGTTACTGTAGCATACAGGGTACCTGGTGACACAGATGACCACAGCATGATTAAGATCTATAGTTTAGATCGGTTTAATTCCTGAATGCTCTGCAAGACCAGCTGTGCAGCATCTTGAGCACACCCCCAGTGTAGTGTAGCACCCGAGCCTCCATGTCCGTAGTTATGTACAACCTGTTTAAACATGGATTAGAAGTTTTTAAAACCAAGCCAATAGATTTTACTACTAGCTGTATAGTAAATGAGGATGTTTTGCAGCATTAAGCCCCACTCCAAACTCATTTTTTTAAATATTTAATTTTGGGTTGAACGAAGAAAATTGACTAGAGCAGGATCTGAACCAACGACCTCCGGTGTAACATGATGGCACTCTATCAACTGAGCTGTCTAACCCTCGTTGGCGGTCTCACTATTTTGTCAATATCTTTGTTCGGGACTGCCAGTCAGAAGCAATTCAACCTGTAACTGCCTTTTAGCCAGGGATCACGACAAAGTTTACGATACAACCTGGGAAGCGACGTCCAATGGATCACTTTAGAATGTACCAAGTAAGTTTCCATTGTTGTTTTTACTCGATATAGTTTTATCTAATATTTTGTTGACTTTTATGGGGATGATATCTACCTTGAAAATGAAATGCAAATCCTCCTCAAAATTGTGACTAATATCTAAGCCTGTGGTTTTAACTAATACCTCAAAATAATGCTAAGATGTTCAAAGACAGAATGAGTGAAGGAGAACCCTCTCCCCCACCCCCCCCCCCCCCCCCGCCACTTCAACCTCAGCTACAAAATTGTCTAAATGAAAGTAAAAAGGAGGCCATTCTCTATCATGTCTAAGTCCCTGTCTCCTCTTGTTACCTTTTTCATTGTAGTTCCTATCTGCATATTCTCTTTCTCTAGTCTTACGCTGGAGCGACCTGGACGCAGACCGGCCCAGGATTGTACGACCTTGGCATTCTAAGGTGACCAAACAAAAAAAGGACTATCCGTTACTACAGATGGCTGATGAGTGAAGAAATCGAGACACTGGAATGGGAGACATTGGAACGCTAGGTGGCAGCAGACTTACCAGGTAACTTTCCATTGTTTACGTAGTTCTTAGCATGCGCACATTACCAAATGGATTTACCTAGTCTGCTGACAGCTAGTGCCCCCACTGGATTGGACTATGAGCCACTGTCTTTGGCTAGTAAGATGTTCTCGTTGGGGGATAATGGTGTACATTGATTGGTCAGTAAAGGTTGATAATTGGTTATAACTGATTGATTATCAACAACAGATATCATGTGGCTGAGAAGAGAAAAAGATTAAAGTTGATTTGTAAACCCGGAAAATTGATTAAATAAGTTTGGAACCACAAGGGAAAATGACTGGGTAACTTTTTTAATAATTTGGGTTTGAACAAACCCAAATTAAATAAGTTTGGTTTACAAAGAAGTGAAATTTATAAATGAAAAATCGAGGGCCATCTATAATCAGACGATGGATAGGATCTGATAGGTTGACTTATCAGCATGATCAGTAGGTAATCTAAGCTAGAGTCATGTCAGTAATGTGGGGGGTGGTGCTTGGTTGTGATTATGCTCTTAGTAGTCAGGTCAAAGGTGCATGGCTCAATTTCAAAAAGCTACTCAAGCAGAAAAAGGAGCTTAACACTTTTCTGCAAAGCAAAATACAAAGGATACCATTCACAGATGCAACATGGTATTTTGACTGGTAATCTATTATTTGGTAAGCATAACATTGGTTCTGCATAGCAACTTTTTGTGCTTAAAGCAGCTCTTTAAAATTGGGCCAAGGAAAACACCCACTCCCCCAACCCTTCTTAGAGTCAAAGTGTCCTCAGCAAGTTTGGTATAACCTGATATCTGTATTCATAAATACCTAGGACAGTTTATCCATTCTGATTGGTCAAGAGATCATGTGGTCATGTTTAAATGCGCGATATAAACACAGTTTGAAGTGATTCAACATGACCTGACTTGAATAAGTCAAAAGAGGACCCTATAAGATGATTGCATTAGTTTAAAACTTAAGCAGGCAAGTTTGAGGCGGTACTCATCGATCAACCCATGCATAGAAATTCAACGCAGCAGAAATGAGGTGAGCTGAAGCAAAGCTGTCAGATTTGTTCTCAACTTTTACAGGATTTTTAAACCTTTTTTAGAAGAAAGGTTGTTATGAATGGGTATTTACTTCGTTTCGGTAAAAATGTCAAGCACCAAGCCTCAGCATGTTCAAAGCACTAGTTTTAAACCCTCTTCACGCACTTTGATTCACTTGTAATATACCACGCACACAGATCCTTGTTATTTGATTGGTGGAACATGCATCATGGTTAATCCATTATTTGACCATGTATACTGCCGCGATGCTCCAAAATTTAGCATCCTTTCCAAAGCAATTGTTCCCTGCCTGTTTGTCCAAATGAGGCAAGGTCAACAGACGAGGTTGGTGTGTACATGGAGTCGTCCACATTGTCTACAAGATTTTTATTTATTATTTTTTTATCAGAGTGTTGGGTGGATGCGTGTCTGTGTCTAGTTTGTATTTAATGTGTAAACAATTTCAAATGACAAGGATCTATGGGTGAGTTATATCATACAAATAGGGGCGGGCTATTGATTGTATTTCGTTCGTGTATTGTCGCAGAATGTAACCACTTGGTGCAATCTGTCTTTTTCCATTCATCTTGGCTTTGCTTCCTGAAATGGAATAGTCCAGATTTCACATTGTGATTATATCCTGTGACAATGCACCTGTATGCATCCAATATATGTATAATAATGTGAAGGGGGGAAAAACTAGAAATGGTTGTACATCTCGGTTTCATAACCTTGCTTTCTTGCACCAACTCATGAGCAGGTATTGTTCATCACCCACCTTTATACTTGGTACCATCTTGGCGCATCTTTCGAGAATCCCTTTGGTATCTTCAGGATCTGATTGCTCGTTCCAGTCATCAACTTGTGCTGTTCCCCCGCAGAATACGTGGTCAGCTCTAAAAAAAAAAAAAAAAAAAGTTGTTTTTTAAAGAAATGAATCGAATCATTAGCGAAGTTAACTTGTCATTACGGGAAAGGTCCATTAAAGAATTTCGGAACTCAAAAAGTACACATCCATTTCACTGAGTGGGTGTGTTTACATTGAATTACTTGGGTCATTAAACTTAATGGATGAGCAGTTAATCTGCCTGGGGCAGTCAGCAGCCCTACTGGTTTGTGCATGATCCAATTCAGTCCACTGGTTGGAAAAGGAGTTCCATAGAGATAACAGGTGGAGTTGCCAGACAAAAAGGATGTGTTACTTTAGCTTTTTTCTTTAATGGAGCTGTCCCGTAATGTGTTACACATGTGTAATTTCTCAATCAAACATGCTCTGCAAATAATTATTAACATTAAATTTATTTATTTACTTATTTTATTACACATCCAACAGCGCAAGCACCAATAAAATAATGGTGATTAGGAAACAAGAAGAAATGTTCAGTTTTAGATGTGGGAGGAAAGCGCCAAATGGGGAAAAAACAACCAAATCAAGTGGGAACTGAAAACCCAATCCACATGTAAGGCTCAGGTATGAGGTGGGATTTGAACCGGGGTCCACAGAGGTTGAAAGGCAGGGGCAGAAACCACTGAGCCAGCCTGATCACCAAAAAGTAAAGACATATTACAGTACATATTTCTTACATACTTTGTGAAAAACTGCATGATGTTACATCCATTAAATTGTTGCGGTACCCGCTGCTAAGGATTTGGACCTGCCTCTAGCCATCGGGCTAGCTCCGTGGTCTAGTGGTGAGACATCTGCTCTAGCAATGCTAAGGTCTAGGGTTCAAATCCCACCCGAGTGATTTGTCTGTGGGACTTTTTCACAGAGCTCGGGAAAGTACTGAGTATAGAGTACTTAATACACATCGGTGTAAGGGTAACACCAAATTCTATTACTTATCCTCGATGCAAATAAAACCCAAAAATCATACATCTGTTGCATGATACCTTAGTATCAATGTCAAATTATCACAAAATGTGTGAATGCAAAATTACAAAAAGTAGCTGTCTACCAGAATTAGGTTACCCGCCAAAACTGTCACATGTACAATCTGTAAATGGTACTCTGCTTGTTTTTGCAATAGCAGAAAATTTGTAATCAATATTTTCTGCTATAAAGCAACTCTATGAAAATGGGGCCAGGCCCCAATGGCAGACATTTGAATGGTTCCACAAATAAAATGGACTGGTTCCAACATTAACAGCTGTCGGAGTTGTGTAATATTGCATCCAACCCTTCCCCACCCCCCACCCCACCACCCCAGATTGAGAACCAGTGGATCAGACTAAATTCCCCCCCCCCCCAATAAAAAACGATGTACTTTCCCTTTGCAAGCTTTTTGACATTTGACCCTGAATAACTCCTTGACTTACCCAGGTAAAAGATAACTTTGTAGCACGCCATCTTTTTCTATGGTAGTACTAGTCATCCACAGAGATTTGACCTATGAGTAGAAGAAAGACGAAAACAGGTAAAGATGAAAGAGAAAGGTTTCCCAGTCCAGTGCATTAGGCTACAGTTGGATTGGGTTTAAAGGCACTACTTCATTGTATGAGGTCTTCTATGTAAAACTTCGATCGAAAAATTCCATCCAAAAACTGCGTTGAGTTTGGCTCAGTGGTTTCTTCCCTGGCTTCGTCACCTCTGTGACCTGTGACCCCGGTTCAATTCCCACACCAGGGCATAAACATGGGGATTGGGTTTTCAGGTGCTACTTGATTGTATGGGGTCTTCTGTTTAAAGCTTCCATCTAAAACTGCATTCAACTGTTCAACTGTTTGTTTAACAGCAGTTGCTATGGTGGGTGGGGCAAAGTGTACAGTACCATATGACTTGACCTCACATGTGGAAGGTCATCACTAGAGAAGCCCGTTTTTCAGTGGCCAACAACTGAGATCGTTGTGTCGTGGCTGAGCAGTTAAGAGGACCAGGTTCAAACTCAGGTGTTTATGATCATCAGAGTGTGGGTTCGAGTTCCGGTTGTGGTACTTGTGTCTTTGAGCAAGATATTTTACAGTTATTGCTTTGTCTTTCGGATGGCACATTAACCCTTTCGTTACCGAATTGTTTAGACATAAACAACCACTGGTGTCCGCATTGTTTGACCACTCAAGCGTGAAGCACACATTCTTACACAACAGAAAGCTTTCATTCAAAGGCCATTTTTACAAACTCCATTATCTCCTTGAAGATATTGTTTTACAGCAAAATAAGTAATAAAAAAGTTCTTCCTTATTGAATTCCCTTTCATATAATCTAAAACTCATTGAGATTGGTCAATAAATGTCAAAGTTCATGGTCTTTCTTTCCTCAGTGCAATCTGTAATCTCAAACACTTTTTTGTACACAACCATATGGCGCTCCGTAGGTGTTTGGCATTTCAGATCTTCCTATTCCAATTTGAAGAGATTGCATAATAGCAACCTTATTTTATTTGACCACCATTGGAAAGATCCGATCTCTCTTTCCAATGATGGTAAGCTTGGGTATGGAGGGTGAACATGGACAAAACTACAGCTTTATTACAAATTGCCTTTTTGCTCAGGCTTGAGTGCTTTTTTGTGTGCAAGCTTGGTCGACTAAAGTCGCCAATGGTAAAGAAGAGTGGGTATGAGTGCAGTCGACTAAAGTCGCCTATGGTAAGGAAAGGGTTAAGCCGTAGGTCCCGCGTACTAGGATTTGTAGTCATCTTAAAAGAACCCAGACTTATCGTGGAAGAGTAGGGGTTAGCCCCTGAGTTTCTGGTTCACAGCAAGCACCCTTGCTTACAGGTTTCCTTAGACTTATGAGTTACAGTGATAAAGTTCACTTATGATGCATCCTTGGTTTCATTACCAGAAATATATAGAAAAAATAATACAACTAAACCCAAAAAGTAACTCACTTTCACAAGCTCCCCTCGAATAGGATAGACCTCTTTGTCACCCAGTAGATGTCTGGAACCAAGGCCAGTACATACCACAATGACGTCATATAAATCTGCAATCTATGTACAAACAAATTCCAAAATATTAACCAAACTGTGGAAGTACCTAGACTTGATACAGTCATCTTGAGGTATATTTTCGTGAACTTCTCACTCTTAAAAAAAAAAACTAAAGGAACAGTCTTCATGTTTGTTGGCAGAGTCTATGATTGCTAATGGCACACATTTTTACAGGAAATCAATGGTAACAAATATTATCCAGGTGAGGTGATCGACAAATCATCTGGGATAGCAGCATTTTCTATTTAAGAAGAGCTGTAGAGTGGCATAAAATATTTGAAAACACAAACACTTCAAAATAATATCCTACAGCTTGAGAAAGTCACACCAATCAAAAGTGTCATGTCTTATAGGGGCAAGACCATTTTCATTTTGCACTGGGCTCTTCCCATGAAAAAAACTTACTAATTCTTATGGGAAACTTTTGCAGGGGCACCAAGGCCAAGACTGGGGCCCAATTTCATGGCTCTGCTTATCGCCAAATTCTGCGCTTTTACGATCACCATTCTCCGCTTACTGTGCAAGTGCAAAATTTCTGCGCTAGCTGTGTAAGCGGAGAATGCCTGGTAACGTGGAGTACGCACGCGCACAAGCAGAAATTCAGGACAACAAAGGCCATGACCTCCATGCAATTCCAGGCCTGGAAATGGTTAAAGAAGAAAAAAGACCAAGGTTAATAATTTTGTAAAGCGCCTTGATCTAGTTGCTGGGATATGTGTCTTACATGTACAGAAGAACCCCAAATTGTTATCATTTTCACAAAAGTACCGACCTCTTCTTCACACTATTTGTCTTCAAGTCTTACCTCGCTAAGTGAAGAAAGTGATTGCTTGATAAGTTTGCCTCCTCTTGCTTGGTATCTGCAAGCAAAAAAGAAAAAAGAAAAAAATTGTACTCAGAATTTGTAGTTTATGCTGCAAATTCAATACATGTTACATTACAATTATACCTAAAATGAGGATACAAGTTGGTAGACACGGAAGAAGCTACTATGGGTGTTAAAAATTGTCCCTTTTTTGTTCACGCTACAAGTGATGCACGACAGCTATGGTAACAATAAAACAACAGTCACAGGACTAACAGACACCAGTAAACAAAATGGTGTGCAGGTAGTGACTACAATGCTGGACACCCCACAACCAAGTGTTATGTACTGCACCGGTACACGTCGGTCAAATTTCACAAATACCTGGAAGTGCACATAGGCCTATGAGCTTTAAAACTTGCTTAGCAAAATCTGGTAAAATTCTATCAGCAGCACATTTGGCTTTATACTTTAAATTCCCTAAATTTCTCCCGAGCCCACCCACAGAATTAATTTTCCGACAATAGCTTTAACTACACAGTAAGACAACAGCATTCATATTCAAAGTATGGGTTAAATGAAGCGAAACACTGCAAAATGAAAAATCCAGGCATGTTGTAAGGCCACCCACTGTTGACCTTGTACCACACAGAATGTTTGGGTGCGTTATCACATCAGCGAGTCACACTAAACAAACATTTTGAAAATGTGTTACCTAGTTCACCGTTCCAGTGTTTTTAAAAATGTGCATATATACACATGTCAACCTGCCATAAGTAGTTAAGAGTTTTGAGATTAAAATTTGTTTATTTGTTTATTAATGTTTTTATTACCATTCATATATGTTATTTGTTTGTTTTCTATTGCTTACTTGTTTTATGCTTTTGTCTGGTTTACTTCTTTATTCATCTTCTTGTATTTGCTCCTTTGTAATTGTGTTTTGTTTGTTTTGGTCAAATAAATAATAATAATAATAATAATAATAATAATAATTACACCTTTAAAGGTTTTATACAGGATTGGAAAGGATAAAAACATCTTTAGTCTGAAAGCTTACTGATTATGAAGTTCATACTAGAACCAATTTTACTGTGAAATATTTCCCCCAAAGTGAAGTCATTTTCAAGAAAACTGTATCTGAAAACCTGAAAAAAGTGTAACAGCCATTTTGGTTGTTACAACCAAAATTAAGCACAATCTGTTTACATGCTAAACAATTGTGCATGGTTTTTTTTCACTATCTTTTACCGACTCGCATATCGGATTTATCCCAACTTTCCACAGGTTTGTTAACACTGTCTGCAAGTCAGATCTACCAATCCTGCAAAAAACCTTTTAAACATACTCAATTGTACCTTTTCATGAGCCATGGGACGTAGAGGCGACACAGACAGAACAGAGTCATGAAGAAACAGCCACTCCTACCGGACAGAGTTGAAAGAAAATTCGGAAGAAAACATTAACAGGTTTGGAAATAATCATGTTTAGGGATGAAATTGCAGGCACAAACTTTGTAAGTGTAGCCTTACAATTGCATGTATGTATAAGACTGTGGCAAGTTTAGGTAGAATGGTAAGTGGTAAATGGGCAATTGGTGGTAGGAGGGACTGACCAGAGGTCAGCGACCTTGTCTGACCAAGCCAAGTTTTTCTAGTTTGGTCACTAAACTCAGTTAAAGCAGGAAAGCAGAAAGCTTAGCAGAAATTAGCAGGATACATGTACCAGTCACAAATGCTACATGTGACATGGAATTTTGGCTGGTAACCTCATTATGGTAAGCATCATTTTATTGTGCAACTAGGCATATTTTTTGTGCTTAAGCAGCTCTATGAAATTGGGCCCTGTGGTCAAGTAAGGGCTTTACTCACGTGTAACCTGGGAACAATGTGTCAAGTTCTCGCTGGTTGCAATGTCTGAAGCTCAAGGGAATATCTTTCCAAAATGGGTCCTGCAATTAAACATTTTTCCAAATGGCTAAGCATCTGTTTAATTCTTTATTGTTGCCTTGCCCACTCCTCAGGTTTCGAAATTTGCACTGAAACGCAAGCCCGAGGCCAGTGGTTTAAGCATAGGGCCAGTAAACTCACCACCGGCCCAGTCTGACGGTCTTGTGTTTTCAAACCCTATTAAGAATATCAGTTATCCGTAATAAAGACAAATTATGTTCAAATATTAACTTAACCTTTCAATTCTGTTGAATGTTAAAGTTTACATGAGCTTACACATAAAACAAATAAGATCACCTTCTCTTACTGGTTTTTTTTTATTTCTAATAAGAAACAGTTTATATGTTAACCTGTTTACAGGCAAAGTTTTTTTCTTTATTTGACTCTGGTCTTGTTAACAAATTTCTGGTCCAGTAAAAACTTTGGGCTACAAGCCCTGAAGTCTTGTCATGATTGTGGATGTTTCCTCCAAGTTCAAACTCATCGAATTGTAAACAATGAGACAACAACCTTCTCCTTGAATTGAGCCAATTTTCCTACTTGCAACATCTCTTTAAAAACCTGCAGAGGGACGATGTCAGCACATTTTAATATTTCAATTTTCATAACCACATTGTACCATAATATACTAAGCTAGACTATGCCACATGCCCTAGAGGGGGTGTCAATCAACATGAGACATTGCTTTGGTTAAAAGGGGGCAGGACAAAACTCTGTGTGCCAGTATCCTCTGTGTATAAAATGGGTATGTCAACTGCAATGGTAGATCAAACCAAATTAGAAAACCTAATCAATCAAATAAAAAAGTCTCATTTAGCCTTAAAGAAAGACTCTGTTAGGGTCGAAACGTCAAGCCACTAACTTTTTGGGGGGTCATTTATAAGCTTAAATCATCCAAGGCAATACCTGGAAATGTTAACTACACATTTAGATAAAAAACATCTTTGAAATAATGCAAAACAAACCCTCTTAGCCTATGGAGAAAAACAAACTTGACAACATGTTCCTCACTGCAGTGTTTTAATTAAAGTATTGTTTTATTTAAATTAGCTACCGTAATCGTTTGGATAGTTGTTTTTACTGGCAAAATGATTCTTGAGGAAAAACTAATTAATATCCTCCTCAGCCTTGCCCTCTCTGTCCACACTTTGCCTTTGTTCGTGTACACTTTCTCTTGTTTATCTGTTTGTATTTCTGAGAAGTGGAGTAAAACAAATTAAAATAGCACTGTACCTTGTCTGGTTTTTCGTCATAGATATTATAGATTGGCTTCAAATGAACCCCAGCTTCATCAGCATCCGGAGAGCATAGAATCATCATCAAATGATCCCATGTCTTCTTGCCCCACTTGCTGAAAAATATTTAAAAAATTAACAAGAAGTTAAATACAAAGGTACCCACCAGGTCTCGAATTACGGTGGTCTCTGTTGCCCTGGCCTTGGTGCCCCTCCCCTTTAAAAGTATTCCATTTACTTAATGTTTTTTTCCAATGGAAGTGCCATTTTCAAACTGAAAATGGCCCTTACCTCTCAAAGATGAAATTACTTGTACAGGCCATAACTCACTAGATTGACTCCTGTGGGGTCTTCTCAGCTAGGTAAGGAAACCACAGTCCACCTATTCCACTACTAGTGGTGTCCGGAGAAAACTTCTCAGCCAGTACAGTCACCTCTACATTTGGGGTTGACTCTAAAATGCTGACAGCCGTGGAGATGCCTATAATGCCAGCTCCAACAACACAAACTTTGTACACCATTGTTAATCTGTAAATGATTCAAAAGAACAAGTCAGACAGCTTGTAAAATAAAAGGGACAGTTTTGAGTTTGTAATGGTACGTACAACTACTATAGTTTTAGATTCTGTTTTTAATGATACATGAGTAAGTTTTAACAGTAGTGGCTTTAGTAGAGCTAGACACAGGTACAGACTATGTGGAAGGTCTAAACTGAATGAAAAAAGTAATAAAAGTCCATGGTTAACCAGAGGGCAAGAAACACAATCAACCCTTTCATTACCCTTTCATATAGGCGACTTTAGTCCACTGCACTCATACCCCACTCTTCCTTACCATTGGCGACTTTAGTCGAACAAGCTTGCACACAAAAAAGCATTCAAGCCTGAGCACAAAGGCCATTTGTAATAAAGCTGTAGTTTTGTCCCTGTTCACCCTCCATACCCAAGCATACCATCATTGGAATGAAAAAGATCTGATCTTTCCAATGGTGGTAAAATAAAATAAGGTTGCTTTTATGCAATCTCTTCAAATTGGAGATGAATTATCCAAAATGCCAAAACGCCATGGTTGTGTACCAAAAAGTGTTTGAGATTACAGATCACACACTGAGGAAAGAAGGACCAAGAACTTTGACATTTATTGACCAATCTCAATTAGTTTAGATTATATGAAAGGGAATTCAATAAGGAAGAACTTTTGTATTGCTTCTTCTTCTTCTTCTTTCGTTTGATCTCTGGACCAAGGTGAACATTGAATAAAAATTAGATTGGTTATTTAGTGACTTCAAGCCACTTGATGGTGTCCTCGCCGAGGTCTACGTGTCCCTGCTTGCCTTTTGGTAGTCTGAAGTCAGGGCAGTCATGAATGATGTGGTTGATGGTTTGTGGTCTGCCACACTGACTCAAATTCAAGCAGGTATTACAATATCTTCAAGGAGATAATGGAGTTTGTAAAAATGGCCTTTGAAAGAAAGCTTTCTGTTGTGTAAGAATGTGTGCTCCACGCTTGAGTGGTCAAACAATGGGGTCACCATTGGTTGTTTATCTACAAACAATTCCATAACTAAAGGGTTAACCCTTTCGTTACCGAATTGTTTGGACATAAACAACCACTGGTGACCGCATTGTTTGACCACTCAAGTGTGAAGCACACATTCTTGCACAACAGAAAGCTTTCGTTCAAAGGCCATTTTTACAAACTCCATTATCTCCTTGAAGATATTGTTTTACAGCAAAATAAGTAATAAAAAAGTTCTTCCTTATTGAATTCCCTTTCATATAATCTAAAACTCATTGAGATTGGTCCAATAAATGTCAAAGTTCTTGGTCTTTCTTTCCTCAGTGCAATCTGTAATCCCAAACACTTTTTTGTACACAACCATATGGCGCTCCGTAGGTGTTTGGCATTTCGGATCTTCCAACTCCAATTTGAAGAGATTGCATATAATAGCAACCTTATTTTATTTGACCACCATTGGAAAGATCCGATCTCTCTCTCTTTCCAATGATGGTAAGCTTGGGTATGGAGGGTGAACATGGACAAAACTACAGCTTTATTACAAATTGCCTTTTTGCTCAGGCTTGAGTGCTTTTTTGTGTGCAAGCTTGGTCGACTAAAGTCGCCAATGGTAAGGAAGAGGGTTAAGAGGACCACTAATCTACTGTCATGAATAGTGTAAGGCTCATTTCCTGGCACTAAATTCAACATTCCTCCATCCCCCTATAATCATAACATTGTCAACAGGTGGTCCATTTCACTTCAAAGCTCACTGCCATTTCTTGTAAAACACACCACACACATTCCAAAAGTAAGTTTCCAGGAGTAAATTTGTTGAGGTTGGTATTCTTAGTAATTGTCACTGAAAACAACTGAACAGTGTTGATCATTGTTCAAATGTGTGTCCTTTCCTGAACATGTTTGAAACAAGGAACAATAGCCTACACCTGAACCTTCCTCCATGCATTCATAGTATAATAATAGACTTAAAACTGTTTTGGGTTTGGCGTGCCTATTCCTTAGATCCCATTTTGTTACAAAAAAGACCCTTGCTGACTGGAACCAAGGATATGTGGAATTATCTAGGCATTTCTTTGTGGGGGTACTCACTCATGTATATGTATCAATGTCTCAATTTAAAGTTATGTTTTCACCAGCAGTGATTTAATACATTTGAAGCAACAGACATTACTTCAGTTTACTGTCGTACGTAGGAAATGCAAGGTTCTATGCTAAACCTTGTTAAAATTGTGTCCTTTCCTGAACATAAAAAACACAACAGTTAGTTGTAGCATTAACAATATAGTACAAACTGACCTGCCTCGCAAATGTACAGTATTACCTCTTTTCTAAAACCCTTATTTTTTTCCTTCTAAAAGTGCCTTGGATATTTACCTACCATATGCTGATTATTATGCGTAGTAATGCATGCAGGCTATATCGCACACATTTTATCAGCTTTATTACATTCTCTTTAACAAACTACATGTATGTTCTTTTGCTACTCCACTGCCCCTCTTAATTAGTTTTATTGTTATATTCCTTGTTACGTTGCTTCAACACGTCTAACTTGACCAAATGTTGCATTAATTTGTTAAAACCGGTGTCCTTTCCTGAACAAAACGAAACCTTTTAAAAGCAATAGACCATGGTACATGTAACTCAATAACGCAGCACACATTAACACATTTTTTTTGCCAATTGTTCTACCATGTTGTATATGTTCCGTCCCAACTTGACAATTGTCCCAACTATAGTTGGGACTGGTCCCAACTTGAGTGTTAAAGTTGGGACGTCGCCCATAGACTTCAACAGGACACCGTGATCGATCGTGAGTCAGTGATGCGATCGGCGTAAATTAACAAGATTCTTTATTTCAAACCGGCCGTTTCGGCTCTGTACAAACTCATGTCAAAACTGGTTTGGAATGATAGTATATCGCTCACAATGGACCGCTAACTCAGTGTAAATAGTGTTTTTAGAGGGTTCTGACAGCGGCCTCATGCTCAGTGCCGCCGGGTGACGCTTTCTCAGTCTCAGCATGGAGGAAGGAAGGAAGGGTCTCAGTAGGCCTACGCATTTTAGTTTCCCTTCTCTCGGAAAAACAAAATTCTAAATAATCTAAAATATTGTCAAGGGAAAGTGGTCTTAAAAACTTCATACTATGATACTTACTACTATTATGTTTTTAGTTTATTCGTGGGGTGCTTTGTGTGCACTGCGATCCCAACTATAGTTGGGACGCCCCAACTTTAACACTCAAGTTGGGACCAGTCCCAACTACATGGTGTATAGTTGGGACAATCATCAAGTTGGGGCGGAACATATACAACCCATGAACAAAAAGGCAGATAATCAGCAGACTGCATGGTTTTCTGTAAAACAGAAATTTCTGTTTTACAGAAAACCATGCAGTCTGCTGATTATCTGCCTTTTTGTTCATGGGTTGTATACAACATGGTAGACTAGAACAATTGGCAAAAAAATTGTGTTTATATGAAAGTTTGTGTTTCAAGGAAAAAAGAGTTTAAAAAGTGAATCTTCAGTCATAATATTTAATAATTATGAAATTACATGTTATTTTTGGTAGCCTACAGTGCATTTAAAGGCAAATTTTCCGCTGCCCGCAACCAATTTATCTCCCTATTTATTAAAGTTCTGGTTAAATTTCAAAAAATTATATCCTTATCTACCTGTCTGACGTCTGCTGCCTGCTGGGTATGGGGAGGTTGATCATTCATCGACAGACTAGTCAGGGATGGCTACAAAACCGAAGCATACTAGGCGGGGTCGGGGGGAGGGGGTGGGGCAGCTAGCTCAGCTAGCTCAGCAGCTAACACCCCCAACCTCGTTCTCAGCTAGGTGTGATCGATCTCGCCGCGCTATTTTCCAGAACATGCCTTGCGCCGTGTCCGAAACGGCGACCTCAGCTAAAGCTACGCTAGATCGCCCACGTCTGCCTATTCTTCAACACTAGCAGACGCGCTGATCTATAGCTGTAGCCGAAGTCGCCGTTTCGGACACGGCCTTACTCGCTCATAACGCCCCCCCCCCCCCCCTTAGCTGGATTTGGTTCATTAAAATATGCCAGAATCTAGAGCACATTTTAATTAAGCCTGCGGCCGATCCACTCATACGCGCCTACCCAAGTAAAGTATGGTCAACGCACAAAAGAGGCATCAAGCCCACTATCTCTTTTATACTGACTGGATAGCGTTTTGGGTTCGTGCGATGAGGGCGCCGCTTCGATCGGTCGCCATTTTACTACTACGCGCATCATCGCTTTTCGATGGTCCGGTAACCTTGGTCAACAATGGTAGGATTGGTAGGCTGTCCTCAGGCCCGCGAGAGAGGGGGTGCTGTGGGTGCTGCAGCACCCCTACCAAAAATGACGGGGGTGCTGGAATATGCTATAGCACCCCTACTTTTCGAACGTTAATGTTCGTTGTAACATAATAACTAATTTTAACTCACCCCTAAAATCCCTGAAAATGTGTAACACTTTATGACAAATCAATGTTTAATGATAGATAAATAAGGATAGGTAAATGATGGCGCTGTCCCATTCAGTGACGCTCCAACACTGTTGACTTGAGATATACACAAAAAACTGTAATTTAATTTTTTACGAGTTTTATGGGTAGGGTCGACATCTGGGTATTATGTTTGTAATTTTGTCAGGTTGACCGGGTTAGTTGACAAACATAAAAGGGACCAAAGGAACCGATTGACAGATGTGTCAATAAATGGATTGTTATGAGAGACCGCGAGGATATTTTTTCAGATCCTCTCTTTGTAGCAATAACATGTTTTCATGCCTTTTTGGCAATCATCAGTTGCGTGTGGGTGATTCTATTAGAATCCGTGGGTCTCATGTCTCGTTAGAGACATTATTTGTCTGTAATTCGCTTGGGTTCAGGTAAATGTAGTTAATCCGAATTAATCCTGAGTTGAGTTTTCAGTATGTGACCTGTTCTTCCAGTAAGGAGATTAGGATGTTTAGTGTTTCGTCCGGGTCTACAAAACCCGAATCATCAGGGGGTGGGGCAAACTGTTTGGGGGTTTGACCCCGGGTTAATTTTGCTCTGATCAACTTTTCCCTTACGTTTTGATCTTTTCTGTACGCAATGAAAGGGGGATCTGGAAAGAGGACATCTGTTGCAATAGAGGAAATATATTTGGAGGGGGACTTTTTATTTACTCATTGTGACTGCAAACTGGAAGTAAAAGGATATCCCAGTTGGGATATGTGGTGACAGGGATATGGTAAATCAAATTTTTAAGAAACGAAAATACTGCTGTATACATGTATACTAACATGAATAAAAAAGAATTAAATTGAAACACATTTTTAAATAGTTTTTCGCTGTATTTTATTTCCACTTACTTAAATCTGTTCTTAATAACTGCTGAACGATTTGTGAGAGTTACCTGTGTCTTGTCCGTTTGTTTATGTTATTTATTTATTTATTATTATTTGTGTAGGGTCTTTAAGAAAGCAGGGTGAAAGAAATGAATCTACTAATGTTTGTCGGAACATAGCTGTCGATGCTGTTTTAAAAAAGAACAACTTTTGTAGAATATAGGGGGCCTACAGTGCTGTATTACCTTTGTGTTTGTATTAAATAAAATGCATTGTGGGGTTATTATTTTTTTTTTATTTGCCGATAATATCCCACCTCCAAAAGGTACATTTAAGTGCCAAATATTGGCTCAGAATGCACGACAGAGCATCTAGGACCCCAAAACTTCCGGGGCCCTTAAGCGGGCCCCGGACCCCACGCCGTAATGGCTTCGCACGCCGCGCTCGCCGATTCTCTGGAAAATCCAGCACCCTTTGGAAAAAATGTGCTCTCGCGGGCCTGGCTGTCCTGTCTTGTTTTGCTTGTCTCCTCTTGATCATCGTCCTTGACTTCAACAACGCCAGCGTGTGCATCCATAAACTGCTTGTCATTTATGTGTTACTATTTATTGAACAAGGGTGATTTAAATTTTTGGGTAAACAAGAAAAAATTTATTTGGGGATTTGGAGAAAATCATCATTGGGCAAGATGTATAGCACTGACATGATAATGAGGTCAAATGTTAAAATCTTCGATTACCCCCAAAAAGTAAGTAAGTTTACAAGGTCAGTTTCCCTTGTGGTTTATATACTTGATACATTTTAAATTAGTTATAATTAAAATTGCCATGATTTGAAACTTTTAAATCCTCTAAGTATGATAATTGTATCAAATGACATCATTAAATACTTGATTTCATGTGTTGCTTTGAGACTGGTCAGGGTGTAAAAAGTGAGGTACTGTAAAGAATTATCGTAACATCATTGAGGCAATTTTGAAGAATGTGTTGACCCTTCGAAGGTGGATGTTTTCCATGATGAGATAGGTTGGCTATGTTGTATTACATGTTTGTATTATTGTCAACTTGTGTTTTGCTTTGTTCTTGCCTTGTCCTTGTCACGTTCCTTCCTTGCTTGTCGTGCTTTGTCTTGTTTTTGTTATGCCAATTCTTCTTGTGTTGCATTGACTTTTCTTTTGTTCTTGCCGTGTCATTTCATGTCTTGTCTAAATTATTTATATTTATTTTCCCATTCAGATTGTCTATGATACATATACAATGTACTCTGAAAAAATAAACTGAACAGAACCGAACTGTTCACTCATCTGACTGATTTACTTGTTTGCATATTTTAACCCTTGAGGGAAAGGTCCAACTGATCATACCACACAATGGTTGATAAGCCATATCTCCAAAGTTTAATGACCTGGGGGAGTCAAATTCAGTGATATCCGAGAATGGACCATTACACATATCTAAGTGGGGGGGGGGGGGGCAGACCTCAAAGTATATATTTTTGTTACAGGAATTTGTCAAAATATATATTGGATGGTGTGGTAGTAAATATTGGCTCGTGGGGGTAAAGTCGGGGGGGGCATTGCTTAGATAATTAGAGAAATATATCAATTACTGGGTAGCTAAAGGATTTAAATAATCCTAGACAATAGCTGGGTGTGTAAAAAAGTCACTTAGGCCTAGATGTAAAAATTATTGGGAAATGCACATGTTTTGTAAAAAAATATATAATTGGATGGTATGGTAGTAAATATTGGCCCTTTCGCTCGTCGGGGTAAAGTCGGGGGCATTGCCTAGATAATTAGAGCATAGCTAATTTGGGGGAAACAAATCAATTACTAGGCAATTAAAGGACTCAAATAATTCTTGACAATAGCTGGGCATGTAAAGAAGTCACTTAGATGTAAAAATTGTTGGGAAATGCACAGAAAATATTTTCTAATATACCTTAGATGGTGTGTAGGAACTTTTTGCCCGTTCAAGCATTTGCGTATAAGTTAGGCTTTTTCCGCGTATAGTTTTATTATTTTATTACAAATTCTGTAGGAGCATTACCTGTCAATGCGTTTTCTCATAGACAGCAGGAAAACGGAAACATAACCATTAGTAACTTAAATCATTAATCATAATAATTACAAACAATGTTGTCATCAAAACCATTTCAAAATGCACAATTTTAGCATATATGTTTTCTTTGTGCTTCATGCTTTGCCTTCGGTTTTATTTCATGAAATGGAGACCGTTCGAAGATCTTTAAAACGAAGATCTGTTGCTTTCGGGTGCTTCATGTATATTTTTTTATAAGTTTGGAGATTTTTATAACTATTAGTCAAAAGTTCATTGTGTATCAAAGACTAACCACGAGCCTTCACAAAGTTTTGTTTTCATAGGTCAACAATCATCACACTAAATATTGTTCCTATCCTTGTGTGTCAAGTTTTTAAAAAAGTGTTGAATTGACATGGAATTCCTCTGGCCCTAAACCATAATGTTTAACTGAAAAATATTTCCAAAAATTGTTTAAATATGGTTGGGAAAGGTCTCGTATCTTGCCGCCACTTCCTAAGGTTATTTTTAAAAATTTATTTGTTTAAATGGATGCTGGACTTATCACCCTTTTTTGTTTTATTCCTCTTGAGGAATTGGTAGCTTAAACGCAAAATTCAAGCGCATATTAAGCCTACACCGCGCGGACGAAACTCTCGCCATCTCATGCCTAAATGAACTATGGAGTGCAGCGAGCAGCGTTGTCAAGACCTCAGGAAATGGCTTATTATTTTGACACTTTGAAACAGTTCCAAGTGCCTGTGCCTCTCTATATAAACATTTGTTATTGTTGTCGTCGTCGTCGTCGTCGTCGTCGTCTTCGTTTGTTGGGGTGTTTGTTTGTTTGCTTGTTGGGGTGTTGGGGTGTTTGTTTGTTTGTTTGTTGTTGTTGTTGTTGTTTTTTTTTTTTTTTGGGGGGGTGTTTGTTGGGGTGTTTGTTTGTTGGGGTGTTGGGGTGTTTGTTTGCTGGGGTGTTGGGGTGTTTGTTTGTTTGTTTGTTTGTTTGTTTGTTTGTTTGTTTGTTTGTTTGTTTGTTTGTTTGTTTGTTTGTTTGTTTGTTTGTTTGTTTGTTTGTTTGTTTGTGGTTTTTTGGGGGTGTGTTTGTTTGTTTTTTGTTTGTTTGTTTGTTTGTTTGTTTGTTTGTTTGTTTGTTGGGGTGTTTGTTTGTTTGTTTGTTTGTTGGGGTGTTGAGGTTGTTTGTTTGTTTGTTTGTTTGTTTGATTGTTTGTTTGGGTTTTGGGGGTTTTGGGGGGTTTCTGGGGGCAGCAATAGAACAATGTCTTCCATGTCGCTGATTTTGTTATCCCGTGAGCCAACAAGTTTTAAATGACTAATGTGAAATAATAACAGCAGTCTGTGCCTAAAAGGCACCGTAAAACAAATATTTCAAATAACATCTCATGTAAAAGTAGGACTCATCCTATACTATATTTAGCGCACCATAAATATAGAATAATACCTATAGATCGGACGCGCGTACATACGCGCCAATAGCCGTACACAAACAATCTTGGTTCTTCATGGATACGCTAAAAAGTCACGTGAACAGGGCAACGCACAGAAGATGCGAAAGAAGAATAAGTCTAAATTAATATACGGTATAATAGGCTATATTTTGACAGGTTTGTGGATAATTTTGAAGACCCATTTTATGGAATAAATGACAAAAAGCAAGATTAATCAACTCAACATAAGCACAAAAGCGTTGAATACGGACACATTTTAAATAGATTATATCACATAAAGTTTTAGACGATCGGTATATTCAATAAAAAAAAAAAAAAATTGGTACAGTAATTCATGGCAATATACAGAAAAGCCACCATTTGTGGTAGAATGTTGAAATATTACCATTGGAGATACATTCTCTACTTCCTGGGTATTGCTAACGGAGTCGGACCTTTCACATTCATCTTCATTTTGTACACATTGAACTC
Organism: Pisaster brevispinus; assembly: GCA_023634235.1. NCBI lineage: Eukaryota > Metazoa > Echinodermata > Asteroidea > Forcipulatida > Asteriidae > Pisaster > Pisaster brevispinus. Next base: position 6,360,436 of record JAMKCF010000017.1, read on the forward strand.
AACCAATTAAAAGCATAAATAACAGTCTTCCACCCAGACGTTGCCTGACCAAATAAGAAAATACTTCATTGTCAAAGTATTTGTTAGTTTATCCTTAACCCAAGCAGAGTTACGAAGGTTTGTCTACTCCAATAAATTAGCGCGAACGCCGCACTCACTCCTATTAATTAAACAAGTGAATGAAAACTGCCATCGTTGTATACAAGACCACAAAATGAAATTGACACCCTGCAAACTCCCATTATAATAAATATACTTCTCACACCCACTTGAATGTTATCATTGTACAATATAGAATACCCTCCAGAACATCGCCCTTCTTGATGGGAAAACGTAACTGCTGTGTGAACGTCTCATTTTGATTTTTGAAGTTAAAGAACAAAGAATTGAAGTTGGGCTACAGTTAGGAGGGTTATATGAATGGTTCAAATGAAAAACAATTAGTCAGAAAAACGGTTTAACTACAGTCATTCTAAATTAGTACAGCTATATTATTCCGACAGCAATCTGATTACGTAAAGATACAAATAGCCTTATTTATAGTTAATGCAAAATCATAGTCTGGGCAGAACACTCAACACCAAGTATCTGAAAAGTTCCTGGGCATCACCTATCCCAATGAAAAACATTCATTTTGCGTTTTCAGAACATTCGTTTTCAGAACATTCAGGAACAAAACAGTGTCGTCGGCTGGAATTATTTGCCATCAATTCAAATTTCCTTATGATGCCCATGTCGTCACCAGGGGCGTGTAAACTTGCTTGCAATTGGGAGGAGTGTTAATTTTACAACGACAACCACCACCACCACTACCCAACAATATTATCCTCGTGTATATTATTGTATTGTGTATACTTCATTTTCCATCATTTCGTTAATATTTTCCCAATATCTTCTTGTCTATAGTACAGAATATTACCGCGAAGTGCCAGCCTATATTATAGGCTGGCACTCCGCGGTTTACTTAAAGTACATTATTTCGTAACAAGGGATTGACTCAAAATATCACTTTTTGTTTTGACCATTAATCTAATAAACAAAAGTAAAAACAATTACATAAGTTCATAAAATAATTTAGGATAATCAATCGGAGCAAGCCGCATGAGACTGAGTGTTAGCGTGGATGTCACTCCCATCATAAAAAAAAATCATGCACGACCTTGTACTTATAAATCATTATACACCTATAAGAAAACATGAAGGAGGGTATATTTAATATTAAAATAGAGCATCGTCATGTTTCATGAACCACTGTCCATGCTGTCACTGACAATTGTCTGTGCAGCCAAATAAACCCTCATTCAAACATAGCTCAGTCATAAACATTAATGGTAATTGGCTATTGCTCACATTTTATGATATAGTACAGTTCCATATGTCAGATATTTTGATCCAGCTGGATTTTTGTGCCAAAATGGATTTTATTGGCTAACTTTGTCAATTTTGGGGTGCTGATTTCAAAAAAGTTAGGTACCATTTTTTTAAATGGCGTCTTCAGCCGCCATTTTGAATTTCAAAATGGCCGCCATTTTAATTATATTTTGGCCAATATCTCAACTTATGAGCAATGTAGAAGAGTTAAAATGGTGGCAAAATCCATGTTTATAATACCAGGGATTCCATTAAAACCATTGCCTTAATTGTAATTAATATGGTTTGGCCGCCATCTTGAATTTCAAAATGGCCGCCATATTTAATACACTTTTGCGTATATCTCAACTTGTGAGCAACGTAGAAAAGTAAAAATGGTGGCAATACCCATATTTGTGACAGCAAGGATTCCATTAAAACCATGTGTTTACCTGTAGCTACATGTAATTTAGTTCGGCCGCTATCTAGAATTAAAAATGGCTGCTAAGTTCAATACACTTGTTGTTATTATATCTCAGCATGATAAAGCCGAAAAATTGTGGTAAGGCCTGTGTTTACATAAATTGCAGCCTATCCATCAAAAATGTCATTGGTACCTTGGATTATCAGCTTAGTACATTCTTATGGTCTCAGAAAGGGCTATTTCAGATCAATATTGGGGAATCTAAAGGTCTTTGGATGATGCAGGTGGTGAGGAGGATTGAGACACCTCATCCATGAAATGTCCCTCATGATCAACATCTCAAACAGCCTCTCCTAATTCAAACTCCTACTGCCCGGCTTCACGTGCCGATCCCTGTTGCGAACTGTGGGCAGAGGTGTGCAGGCGGGTTTCTGGCGCCTTAAAACCAGATTGCTCCGGGCAGGTGGAGCTCGTTAACCGTGGGAGGTAGTCCACCTAGGAGACAGTAACTCTGATTTCAAACTCGGGTTGGTGGGGCTCGCAGCCTCGGTTGGCAGCCCACCTACATGTAGGAGAAGGAAAACTCTGATTTTAAACCCCCATTTGGTTCAAAGAAAGAGCAGTTCTGCTTTCGCGATGTCTACCGTCGCCTTTTGAGGCATAGACTACAGCTGAGCATCATAAGGCATCTGCTCCTGCGGCCATGTTGTAGAACTGGTTAGGCGTGACTTGCATCTAAGGACATATTATACCATCTGGTGGGGTGAAACGATGGGCGGAAAAGGGTTAACACCCCAACAGTCGAGTCGGCCTGGGGTATGCCGCCCCCAAGTTGTACATCATTGTAAAGCAAGATTACACACACCATCAAATCCTATAAAGCTTCCAGCAGCGGGAGTCTGCAGAAGATCAGCAGCTGACCAAAATCCTGGCCCTTCGGAGCATTATGACGACGGGTCCTTAAACCCTGCGGGAGGGATCTGTCTGACTACAGCGTCAAGGCCACTGCGCCCCTTCTTAAAGGCAAGAAGTTGGTAATACTGTCATTGTTCAACGCTTTCACCATCAGAGAAGAATCAAGGTGTGAGGAACTGGCGGGACGAAGTCAGAACTGCGGATCCAGGAACATCGTCATGTCCATGAATTCGAGGAGGTCAGGTTCAAAGAGGTGGAGGGGGTAAGTTTCATTACTTCATCTGCCTGGACAGAGCAAACTACCGAGTCGGAGAGCGAGAAGTGCTCTGCAGAGTGTCAACTTTGTCAGTCCACGTATTCTTGTTGCAGAATTTGATGGTAACCCTATCACCACTGTTATAGTGGTCTTCTCACCACACAATAGCAGCGATGAAGCTGAAGTTGAGCAGCTTTACAGGGACCTCCGAGCAATGATTGGACAGGTACCACTTCACAATTACTTTCTGGCTGTACTTGGCAATTTTAATGGCCCAGAAGACATCCACTTTACCTACCACACCGAGGAACAGAAATGGTCAAAACCTAGTCAATCTTCTACAAGAGCAGGACCTCATAGCAGCCAACACCCAATTTTAGAAACGACGAGGAAAACTCTGGACATTCCAAGAGAGGGCTACAGAAGCCAAGTGCCAGATCGACTACATCATCGAGTAGTGTCTATGCGAGTGAGGCTTAGCTTGCTTGAGACAACGAAAGAAAACCAGCCCCAAAGAGAAGATTGACTGGAAGTACCTTTCTTCCCAGCCTGAACTACAGGACCAGTACATGGTGGAGGTGGTCAACCGCTTCCATGCACTGGGGAAGGAAGAGGAAGGAGAGGAAGAAAAGAGTGAAAAGGTGGACGTGGGGAATAAAGCAAGGAGGAGAGTGAGCGCAAACGTACGTTACCAGCACTTCATCGAAGCCAACTCTAAAGCAATGAAGAGTTTATCCAAAGTGAAGCGTATGAAGAAGAGTTGCCACTACAACCACCCTGATGTTATTAAAGCACGGAAAGAAGTTGAAGGAAGGCATGAGAAATACATCCAGGAGAAATCTACTGAGTCCAAACACAGCCTCAAGGCAGTCCACGACTTGACTCTTTGAGATGTACGACAGACTTAGGGAGGAGGAGAATCATAGAGGAGGTCAAAAGGAACAATCTACCTGTTGTACTGGCTTTCATTGACTTCAAGAAGGCCTTCGACTGTATCAATCAAGGCAATATGATCAAGATCTTGAAGGCATTATGGAGTCTCCCCTCGACTTCTCAAAGCAGTTAAGGCTACTTACACCGGCACCATCGCCAAAGTTGTCTTCCCTCGCTGGAGTCCTTCAAGGAGACACACTGGGACCTTTCCTGTTCATCATCAATCTCGATTACTCTCTGAGACAGGTACTCAAGGAACACAAGGATCACGATCACACCAAGGAAGTCCAGAAGACTTGGTGCAATCACCCTATCTGATCTTGACTTTGCTGATGACTTCAAAAGCTGCTGAGCAGAGTGGAGTCGAAACGTGAGAAAGTGGGGCTGCACCTGAACGCCAAGAAAACAGAGTACAGTACATCTGTTTAACATCGGTGACCATGATGTCCTGATGACCAACGGTGGTGCATCCCTCAAGCTCAATGATGACTTCAAATACCTCGGTGCCAGGATGCATGGTACTTACTGTAAAATACATCAAAGTACAGAAGGCCCTGGCATGGAAAGCTCTTCATGACATGAAGAAAATCTGGAGGTCAAACCTGTCAAAAATGCTCAAGGTGAGATACTTTAAAGCGGCAATCTAGAAGATTCTTCTCTACGGTAGTGAGACATGAACACTCACAGCAGCACAGACCAAGTCACTCAATGGGTGCTACACCTGGATGCTCAAGATGGCAATGGCTATGAGCTGGAAGGCCCATATGAGGAATGCCGAGCTCTATGATAACCTGCCAAAGGTCTCGGAAAAGATCAAGCCAAGACAGTTAATCCTTGCTGGGCACTGCGTCAGGCATCCGGACATGGGAGTTGTTAAAATCCAAAAATCTTGAAGTTGAAAAATTGCCAGCAACTCTTACTGCACTGAAACCACACATTCATATAGCGAATTTTATATCACAAGTAGCTGCAACTGCAAATACTACTTGCTTACTGACGATGGATTGGAGAAAATATGAGATGGGACAATTTCTGCAAGAAAATGTCTTGAACTACCTGCATTCCAGGCAGTTGTTAGATCTTGCCAAATGTGGATGTCGCGGCAAATGTACCATGTTGCTCCTGCCAAAATAATTGAACTTGCCATGGAAATCACTTTGTAAATGTAGTGACTGTAGTAACACAACATATTGCGGTGTGACAAATCACGCAAACAATATTTGACTAGGTTCCGGGTAACTAGAAGCCAAGTAGGCCCAATATTGACCTGGAATGGCCCTTTCTGAAATACTTGATGTACTGAACTGGTAATCCAAGGTAACAATGACATTTTTGATGGATAGGCTGCAATTTATGTAAACACGGGCCTTACTACAGTTTTTAGGCTTCTATGTTACCCACATGCTGAGATATAATAACAACAAGTGTATTGAACATGCCAGCCATTTTTAATTCTAGATGGCGGCCGAACTAAATTAGCTACAGGTGAACAAATGGTTTTAATGGAATCCTTGCTGTCGCAAATATGGGTATTGCCACCATTTTTACTTTTCTACGTTGCTCACAAGTTGAGATGTACGCAAAAGTGTATTAAATATGGCGGCCATTTTGAAATTCAAGATGGCGGCCAAACCATATTAATTACAATTTGGGCAGTGGTTTTAATGGAATCCCTGGTATCATAAACATGGGTATTGCCACCATTTTAACTCTTCTACATTGCTCATAAGTTGAGATATTGGCCAAAATATAATTAAAATGGCGGCCATTTTGAAATTCAAAATGGCACCTGAAGACGCCATTTAAAAAAATGGTACCTAACTTTTTTGAAATCAGCACCCCAAAATTGACAAAGTTAGCCAATAAAATCCATTTTGGCACAAAAATCCAGCTGGAATACATATTGACCTGTACTAATAGGTCAATTTTGCGATGGACTTTTCCGGGCCCCTTTCTCCTTTCTTTGCTGTGACATACAGCTACAGCACAGCTTGCAATTATTCCCCCCCCCCCCTCTAATAATGTAGCATACTAATTACATCAATTTTGTTGTCTAATTCAATACGGTAGGAGGGGATTCACGAATTTAAAAGACCGACCAAGATGATGTTTTGCATTACAAAAGCCCAAGCTTAAACGTCCACGCGTTCGTCACGATCTAGTGCGCGTTCTAATATTTTACCCTGTTCACGTGACCAATGGCGGTGCCCATGCCATAACCTGCGCATATACGCGCGTCCGATCTAGGTATTATATTCTTTATCTCTACCAGGGGTTAGTGACAAGAGTTATCGATATGGCGCTGCCAATTGTAGCGAGGCTGCCCAACTTATCTCTATTATACTGTCAGTATAATAGAGATCAGTGGGCTGCCCCCCCCCCCCCACCCATCACCGGAGCGTTTGTAATGCGCGCCATCTAGTGTCAATAAATTTGCAATCCAGTTAGTTGGGCGCGGCCCTGTTTTGGTTAATGATGTGTCTAAAAGGAAGAAAACAACTTTTAGAACAATGGGTTTCAAGTTGGAATAAGTGCCTTTTTATTTTTGATAGTGGAATTGTGAATCCATTTGTCTGTTTTTGTTTTACTTATCTAACTACTGAAAAAGGATTTCCATTATTTGTTTTCAGTTTTTGAACATTATTGAAAAATTTGTGACAATTTATTTGAAGATATATCATTTTGCCGAGATAATGCATGCTAAAAGAGTTTTGCAACAACCCTTTTTTTTTAATGCTATTAATTTAACTGTTTTGATTTCCTTTGACTTCATTTTGCTTGCCATACTGACTTTTTATTTATACAATTGTTTTCCGAATAAAATTTGAAGGGGAAGTTTTATAGTGGGAGTTGACAAAACTCGCGATAAACTTAGCGACACTCGCAAAATATTGTGAACATCCGCGCTCGACATCTAACAACGACCTTTTGCCATGTCGGGTGCTTTTCAGTGACGTGGCATATGTAACAGGTTTGATTGCGGTTAATGCAAGAGACACGCTGAATTGTTTTGTAAAAAAAAAGTAAAGATTTATTCAACTTTGTGAACATTTCATTTTCATGATAGCCTATGCATATAGGTCCTAATATAATTATTTTGGGTAGAACGAGAATTTTTGTTGTACCTCTCACTTGTGTAAAATATACACAAAGAAAAGGGAACACAGTACCAAAACAATGGGTAGGAAATTAAAAAGTAAAACAGCGAGCGTCAAATCACTCAAGAATTGGGTAAAACAACATTTTAAAACCCCAGGCAGTGTTAACGTGTTAACAGGTGTTAACTAAAAATGAGGTTAACTGCTCCACTTATCCATAATGTAAATGTGCACCATACATACTCGTACTTAATTTATAGGAAGTCGCAGTCACAAATCACTATCCAAGATGGATTGGGTGGACGTAGTTCTGATTCTGCAGGGCGTTGATGTTTGGTGAAAGTTACCAAGAGAATTTTGGCTTTATGGTTAGTAGTCATTCTGTTCGCAGAACAACAGACTGTACAAGGCAGACATTCACTGTTCAAACCTACTTGAGTGTCCAATGTCCAATATCGAAAAAGCAAAGTAGAGATTCGCTGTACAAACCTATGTGAATGTCCAATGTCTAATATTAAATTAATAACTAAGAAATGTAATGTTGCTGTCGTCATCGTCAACGCAATTGCTGTTGCTGGTTGCTTCTTGTTTGTTGATTGTTGTTTGTTGATTGCTGTCTGTCGTTTTGTGTTTGTTGTTGTTAACGCTGTTGCTATTGTTGCTGACGTAATCGTCGTCGTCGATTTGTTTTTTTAAACATACAGTTTACCCAGGCGTTGTTATTTTCGTACCTATGATTTGGTTTATATTATTTTACCCAGCACTGTTATGTAGTTAATTTACCCTCATCCCAATTGTTTTATTTTAAATCAGTGTTGGTGCACAAGTTAATGTGGCATTTGGAAGAGCTGTTGCATTTTTATATAAATGAAAACAAAGAGACACAATTAAGTTAAAAAAATTCCAACTGTTATTCAACAATCACAACATGAAAGGGATGGGGAGGGGAGGTCAACAAAAGGAACACCAACGTTACCCTTTATGTCACTCGGTGTATTTATGTTCAACTGAAACAGTACACTCTTGGACGAACAGAATTGAACATGCCCTGTACAACTTCTGATCAAGATAATGATGGTCACAACCCAATATTAAATCACCTTGCATAAAACAACTGGGGTGGGTACAGCCAGATACACAATTGGGTAACCCCCCCCCAAAATAGAAGTTTGGTTGGGAAAAACGAACACTGAACAACATTCTTGCGAGCAGATTGGGTAATCAGCCAATGGAAACAAAATGTCTGTATTTTTATGAAGCGGACAATAAAATGTATAATTCTAATTCTAATTCTAATTTTAATAATCTCTTCTTGGAAACAGTGTTGCTCTGAAAATAGCTTCTGTTTTGCTTTGGTGTGCATCGAAACATACATTTCAGTGCATCGAAACGCGTCAGACATTCATTTTACTGAGCAGATAATTCAAAGTTTGTTTTTATCACAGCTCTTTGCCTTTCTTCTCCAGGTAAACAGCACGCCGGTCGATTAGCCAGAGTAGTATACAGCAATGTTTGTGAAGACAACCTGTCCACTGAATTATCGGTAATGCAGGTTCTACTGCAGACCTGAAATAGATTGAAAAACGTAATGTGAGACAGCAGCTTCTTATTTCACTACTCTCTTTGAATTAATATATGGCACAACAATGGAACTGATTGTAAAGTTATACTGCTACTAAAGTTTCATTACTCTTTTTGAATCAAGATACAGTACAGTTAAAACTTTTAAAGGTGAGACCTTGTCAGATTTTAGTGGTAAGTTTAAAGTATTTTAGTTTTTTATTCACTTGCAAAGGCCTGAGCGACTTGATCATCCATGATATCTGAGACAGGACCATTCCGAATATCTAAGATGGGGGGTGAGTTCCCAGAGTTTTTTTTTTTTTTTTTTTAAGGGCTGTGAAACTTGTTCCTGGCACACAACTGTACACAAAATGTGCTATACCAATGCACACAAACACAGATGACCAAGATCTAACCCACTGATAAGTGGAACAATCTGTTCAGCTGTCTGTTCTATGTTACAGGCTTGGCTTGTCATGTCATGTCTTGCCCGCTGCTTGAGCAAGGCCGCTCAACTCACCCCCCCCCCCAGACAAACTGGCACCGTTCTGTGGGAGGGACCGTGGAGAAAGTCAGGCTAATACAATTCGATTGAGAGTAACAATACTGTTTGAGAGTGAGAAAAATGTAACACAAACATGCAATTTGAAACTCTTTGTTTTTTATTATTTTTGTTTTCAACCCAAAATTCTTTATTATTTGTCTCTATCTAATTAAAACCAAATTAATTAAAAATTAATTAAAAACAAACAAAATCAAGCTTAAGTAATCATCGACAACAACTGGGCTTGTAAAGAAGTCACCAGGATGTACAAAAATTAATGGGAGATGAAAATATAACAATAAGAGGGGGCGACAGTAATTTTTGTCAATGTCTTAGTTAGCAAGTTTCTAGGGACCCGTCATACTTAAAGGTTAAACTGTTTGTCAAGGTGCATCTACTTGTTTTAATTTCATCATGCTCTTTGAATCGAAATAAGATACAGATGGAACCTTTTTAAAGGTGCTGCTACTTGTTTCATTACTCTCTTTAATCAAGATAAGGTAATACTCTCTTTGAATCAAGATAAGGTACAGCTGGAGCTGTTTGTAAAGGTGCTGCTACTTGTTTCATTACTCTCTTTGAATCGAGCATCAAGATGAGATGGCACTGTTTGTAAAAGTGCTGCTGTTTCATTACTCTCACTGAAATAAAGGCAAGGCTCTGGAATGAAAATGTTTGTGATTGTGCTGCAACCTCCAATCACGGTAGGTATCGGCAGAGCAAACAACCGGTTGACAATGTGTAAAAAATATTGTCTTTAATCAAAATACCTCAAACCTTTTATTTAATGGAGTTTGTGCGTAAGTTGTATGATAGTCTATTACGCATAATGCTATCGTTATGGCCCCGTTGGTTTCTTTTGTTCTTTCAAATCGGTGTACCCCGGTTCAAATCCCACAAAGTAGCAGAGCCTTGCAAGTGGATTGAGTTTTCACTCTGTGTACCTGCTCAAATGGATCCCCCCAATTAGTTAGGGTTTTCTCTCACGTCAAAAATAAAACCCAACCCACACTTATTGCATTGTCTTTACTTCACAAAACACATTATAATTGCTTTGTTTCGTCACCAAAAACAAGCAATAGCAAGTACTGTAAAGAATACACGCTCATTTGTCAAAACTTATTGAAAGATGATAAACAAACAATCCATGCATATACTTTTCAGTCCAATTGTTATTTTGCTGTACGAAAACTCTTTACTGTTTAGTCCACAGGCAGATGGAAAAGATGCGCAGTGCACACTTAATATTCTCTTCAAGAATTTTAGGTTCTACTGGATCTAATCAATCAACACAGAAGACCAATGTAACCCACCAACAAAATATTTGAAGCAAAATGTGGTCACTCGAAAGATATACTTCGAAATTATGAACCGATTTTACATAACTAACCTTTAACGGTCACAGTAAATTCGCACCTCATTCTCTGGATGACCCGAGAAACATTTGGACCCGGACGGACGGTTGAAGATGACCGAGACGTCATGCCCGGAGTTATCCTGGAAGACCGGCTCCTCCCAGTGGACAGCTGTAAAATAAAACTGACACCAGTCTCCGCTTCAATTGCGCCCGGGCAACTGCATGACTATTCAGTGGCTCCTCACCTAGAAAGTTATCATGATTATATGGAGCAAAGAATCATGAAACAACCGAAGTTGTTTTTCTTATGTTTCTGCAGCTATTTTGCTGAGCAGGTTTGTCAAAGAGTTACGGAGGCAAGGCACCATACCTGTCACTTAACGCTGAAAGTACATGCGCTTTCGAGTCCGGCCTCATCACGTGCTGCGTAGCGGACGGTGACGCCTCGATGACCGGCACTCATGCCTCCGGTTGGTCCCAGCTTGCAGTGTTGATAATAAAGTTCTGATGCAGATCGGTCGGGAGAGAAATGTCACTGGGACACGTGATGAATATCTGATGGTTAAGTGTTAAACATTTAAAATGTTTTGTAAATGTTTTTTTTTAATGATTGTTACTTTACCGCCCCACCATAACCCCCAACTAACAACCCACAAGTCAAGCTAATCAGCTTGCAACTCCGATGGCCAACTTACAACTTTGACAGACCAACTCAACTCTGACGGACCAACTGGCAACTCCAACTGAGCATTCCACAAACACAAGGGAGGCTGTCCTCTATAGAACACATATGTTTCTGTGATCCTGACAGCCGTCAGCATGAGTTCTTCGTGTGTCAGCCAGTTGACGGCCGGGTCCCCAGCCTGATGAAGGACTACGATGCCACCATTAAGGCGAAAGTGTGTGCAGTCAGGTATCAATACGGTGCATCGTCTGGTGTTCACTACAGTTACAAAGTGGGGATACAGAGTAGTCCAAGCTGTGTAGACTGCTGTGGCAAGGCCCCACGTCAGTGCAGAACCGGTTCAGGGGGTACCATTGACCGCAGCGAAGGTTCATTCCCTGGAGCCGGATGGTGGGATCAGTTACCAGGAACTTTGTGCGGGACGTCATTGATTTCTTGCCACTGCGTGCACCATTGGTCTTCTGCTGTCGCTGTGCTTTCCATGATATTTGACCAGGATGGGTGTCTAGACTTGAGTCTTGGCCTTGGGTGGAAGTCAATGTCACTTAGCTCAGGGTTAGATTGGATCTTGAGAACCAGCCCTGATGTGGCACACTCTCTTTGGATCATCTGAATGGGCAATTTACTCAGGACTAGTAGCCAATCAGTATTTGTGCAGCAAACATCACCAGTGATGGTCCTCATGGTGTTGTTCAATTGAACATCGACTAGGCTGGAGAGTCCTCCAAACTGGACCACAGTACTCAGCCACTGAGTAGCAGAGGGCCAGTGCCGATGAGCGAAGTGTCTTTGCATTTGCTCTCCAGTTTTTACCGGCGAGCATGTGGATCAGGGATTAATTTAGAAATTAATTAAATTCATATTAAATATATTTTCTTTTAAAGTATTTCCATAAAAAAACAGTAATCAGTTTAAAACAACATACAAAAAATAATCATACTTCACTGAGATAAGACTTTGTTTTAAAAACGCCCACTTTAAGAAATATTGAAACTTCGCCCACAAAAGGGCAAATTTTTACACTCATTTGTGTTCTAACTTATTATGATGATTTTCAAGTATATATATATATATATATATTGAATCGTAAACGTGGGTGTGATCCCTGGCTACACGGCAGGTAACGGTTGTATGGCTTCTGACTGGCACCCCAAACAAAGATATTGACTAATAGGGAGACCGCCAACATAGGGCTGGATAGCTCAGTTGGTAGAGCGCCGGTACGTTAATCCGGAGGTCGTTGGTTCAAGTCCCGCTCCAGTCAATTTTTCTTTGTTCAAACCCAAACTATTTAAATAAAATTTCCCAGTCAGTTTCCCTTGTGGTTTACTGCTTGATATTTAATATTAAAAAGTCGCATCCCCTTAAGGTGATCCCGTGGCTGCTGCTTCCCAGGTTGAATCGTAAACGTGGGTGTGATCCCTGGCTACACGGCAGGTAACGGTTGTATGGCTTCTGACTGGCACCCCGAACAAAGATATTATATATATTGACTAATATAGGGAGACCGCCAACATAGGGCTGGATAGCTCAGTTGGTAGAGCGCCGGTACGTTAATCCGGAGGTCGTTGGTTCAAGTTCCGCTCCAGTCAATTTTACTTTGTTCAAACCCAAACTATTTAAATAAAATGTCCCAGTCAGTTTCCCTTGTGGTTTATTGCTTGATATATAATATATATATTATAAAATTGGTAGGGGAGATGGCCTTAGCTTTCGATCCAATCCGGACCTTCGTCAGAGGCATAAACAAGAACAAACACAAACATATCCATTTATAGTAAAAGGAGGAGCAAAGGATTAAGGGAGAGTATCCAGAAAAAAGCGGGAAAATATAGCCAATCAGAGTTGTAAATTTACTGGCTAAGAACCAATAAGAGTGAAGAAGTGAGGACAAAGGATGGTCAGTGTGAAAGGCTGGATCACTGGACCATAAAGGTGGTACCGCATTGTAGGCATTACAATGCGGGAAGCATGGAAGCGTAGGATTAGAGAACAAGCCACGTAAGAAAATGCAACTAACAATAGGAGGCAAGATCAGAGTAATTATAGAATAAAAAGAATCAGTTAAAATAGTTTAAACTAGGTAAGAGGAACCTGCAGAGTGAGCAGGTTATTAAATCCTCTGCAAAGGGAATAGGTAATTGACAGGTTAACCCCAAAACTTCATGAGAGAGAAAAAAGAAGTGAAAAGATGGACCGGTGTAGAGAACATGTAAATGACAGTAACTGTATTATTTTTTACATCGATGAAGTAAGCGAGAGAAAGAAGCGTAGAAATAGACCAGTGGAGAGAACATGTTATTTGTAGTTATTGTATTAATAATAAATCGAAAGTGAAAGGAGGGTGATGGGGATTTATTTAACACCGGTGTTTACGTTAAGTCCAAAGGGTTGGGCTGTCTTGAGTTGGTGAATCCAGTGTGATTCTCTGAGTTTGCGGTGTGTGTCGTCACCATTGCAAGCCTCAATCACGATGAGTTCAACATCTTTGACGGTGTGATTAAGGCTGTTGAAGTGGATGGAGACGGGGTACAGTTTCTTGGTCTTTATGGAAGAGACATGGTTCGCAAAGCGAAGACTGAGTTTGGTCTTAGTCTCTCCCACATACTGTAGTCCACATCTTTTACAAGATATAACATAGACCACATTGGGTGTGCTACATAGGGAGTCGGTCTTGATATTGTAAGAAGAGCCAGTGCTATGACTCTTCACTTTAAGTGCAGGTTTGATGTAGAGACAGGTTCTACATTTAGAGCGGGTACACTTGTGACAACCCTGTATCTCTGTTAGTGGTGGTGTTTGGCCTGTACCTGGGGGAGTTTAGCCCTGACTAGAATGTCTCCCAGGTTTTTAGGGCGGCGGAATGCAACTAAGGGGTTCTCAGGGATTGCTGAGCGCAACCTCTTAGATGAATGGAGAATATTCATTCTGCCATTGAGGATTGAGGAGAGTTTGGGTAGTTTAGGGTGGTAGGTAGTGACCAGGGCAACTCTATTGGTCGGGACTTTTCTGGACCCCGTGTTGGCCAAAAGAGTATGGCGTGGTATACTGAGGGCCTTGTTGATGGCAAGTTGAACCATGCGTTCGCTGTGACCTCTAGAAACAAGGTGTTTCCTGAGGTCCGATGAGCGCCTTTTGTATAGGGTATCTGTGGAGCAGATACGTCTTATGCGCAAGGCCTGACTGTAAGCAATTGCCTTCTTACAGTGACTAGGGTGGCAACTGTTGGAGAGAAGGTACTGGTGGGTATCAGTGGGTTTGCTGTATACATCCGTAGCAATGCCGCTAGGGGATTTACTTATAGTTACATCTAGAAAGTTAACACTTGTTAGAGAGTATTCAGTAGTGAACTTTATGGTTGGGTGGAATGAGTTTATATGGTCGATAAACTCAACCAAGCTGTCTTGACTACCACACCAGATAGAGAAAATACCATCAATAAATCTCCACCAAACTAGTGGGCGGCTGGGGGCAGAGGACAGAAGTTTTTCCTCTAAGTCAGGCATGAAAATGTTGGCATATGAGGGCGCCATTTTTGTACCCATGGCGGTACCCTGTATCTGTAGAAAATGCCTGTCAGTAAATGAAAAGTTGTTCTTAGTGAGAATGTGGCTGATGAGTTCCTTAACATGTATCACTGAGGGGCGGGATTGTTTGTTGCCCCTGAGAGCAGAGACACATGCACTCATGCCTTCATTATGGGGTATGTTAGTATACAGTGATGAAACATCTAGAGTAACCAAAAAAGCAGTCAGGTATTTGATGTTTGACATCCTCTAGCTTATGGAGGAAGTCTGTGGTGTCCTTTATGAAGGAAGGGATGCCGGAGACTAAGGGGGTGAGAAAGCTATCTACAAACTCAGAAATGCGCTCTGTAGGGCTACCATTACCAGATACAATGGGTCGGCCTGGGTTGTTGGGCTTGTGTATCTTAGGTAGAAGGTAGAAGCGTGCTGTACGGGGGTCCTGTGGAAGGAGATAGTTGAAGGTATCTTTGTCGATACCGTTGGCATTGTGGATTCTAACCAAGGTGTCACTGATTTGTTTGGAAAATGATTGAGTAGGGTCAGTGTCACATTCAATATAATGATCAGTGTTGCTGAGTTGTCTGAGGCCCTCAGCTATGTAGTCATGTGTGTTCATGACTACAACTGCGGACCCCTTGTCAGCACGTTTAATCACTATGTCTGGTGATTGGCGGAGCTGTGTTATAGCGTGACGTTCATCTTGGGGGAGGTTGTTTGGTGCCCAGGTATTAGGGACCTTAAGAACCTCGGAGCTGACTGAATTGATGTAGGTATCAAGAGCCACGTCTCGGTTCTTAGGGGGTACCCAACGACTTTTCTCCTTGAAGCGGTTGCGGGTGGGTTGGACGTCCACAGATGACTCGTCATCTGTGGAGGGCTCTACATGAAAATACTCACGTAGGCGTAACCTACGATTGAATTGGGCCATGTCTTGTTGAAAAGACAACTGGTCCGGTTCTCTAGGTGTGGGGCAAAATTTGAGACCCCTTGAGAAGAGTTTAACCTGTGGGTCGGTTAGAACTTTGTCAGACAGGTTAACTACTGTACGTGGTGCAACTAGTGACCTGTCAGTATCATGAACAATAGTTGGCCTCTTACTGTGGAAACGCCTATGAATGTATTTCTTATGGTTAGCTTGGACATTAATGCGTTTCTTGTTCTGTTTGTCCAATAGGGTGGACTGTTGGTGATTGACGTTAGACAGTGGGATATCTTGTAAATGTTCAAACTCTTGATTAGAGCATGACTCTTTGAGTTGAGATTCAGTGTCTACTATCTCAAGTGACTGGTTATCAATGTATTGTTGACATTGATTTTCTAGCATTGTAAGCAATTATATATATCCAATGAATTATATATATCCAATGAAATCAGTCTGTCCAGAGAGATATGCCAGAGTTTGTTTAACTCATACTCTGAATTTATTACATATTATATATAAATATATATATATAGTTTGGGTTTGAACAAAGAAAAATTGACTGGAGCGGGACTTGAACCAACGACCTCCGGATTAACGTACCGGCGCTCTACCAACTGAGCTATCCAGCCCTATGTTGGCGGTCTCCCTATTAGTCAATATCTTTGTTCGGGGTGCCAGTCAGAAGCCATACAACCGTTAACTGCCGTGTAGCCAGGGATCACACCCATGTTTACGATTCAACCTGGGAAGCGGCAGCCACGGGATCACCTTAAGGGGATATATATATATATTTTTTTTTTTTACTTCTAAGCATAATTTTTTCCAATATTTATATCACATAACCCCCTTTTTATGCAAATGTGGCTCCGCCCCTAAATAGGAGAGACCCAAGGTGGGTCTACGTCTTAATTTTATAATTAGCCCAATACTAACCATCATAGCAAGTTTCATGCCTTTACCACAAAGTGCACAATTGTTACCTTAGCAGCTGTACTACTACCTCATTATAACTGTCGAGGCGACAGGTCAGCGGCGCGTGGAAGTGTGCCCCCACTTGAGCGGCAGGTTGTGTCATTGTGAAACGAAAATAACTAGACATTAGGTGTTTGTGAACAAACACGAAGCTGTTCCGTGTTGTTTTGCTTGGATTATGTGCTTCATTGCCCAAGAAATCTATATCTGAAAAAAGGTTTGAAAAATGTTGTGTAGCTCTTGATATATGGTCCCACTTCTGGTTGACCCGTAAGTAAAGGTCAACATGGGGTCAGGGCTACCAAAGGCTAATCTGCAATGTCCAAGGAGTCTAAAACTGAAAAAGTTTGAAAACCGGTTGTGTAGATTTTGAGATATGTCCCACTTCCGGTTGACCCAGAAGTAGAGGTCAACATTGGGTCACGGTTTTTCAAAGTTAATATTTAATGCCTAAGAGTCTATAACTGAAAAAAGTTTGAAAATCGGTTGTAGAGGTCAACATTGGGTCACGGTTTTTCAAAGTTATTATTAACTGCCTAAGGAGTCTATAAATGAAAACGGTTTGTGTAGTCCTCGAGAAATGGTCCCACTTCCGGTTGACCCGGAAGAAGAGGTCAACATGGGGTCACGGTTTTTCAAAAAAAAATATTGCCTACGGAGTCTATAACTGAAGAAAAAATTTAAATCGGTTGTGTAACTCTTGAGATATGGTCCCACTTCCGATTGACCCGGAAGTAAAGGTCAACTCTGGGTCAGGGCTATCCAAGGCTAATCTCCTATGCCTAAGGAGTCTATTACTGAAAAAAGATTTGAAATCGGCCGTATACTTCTTGTGATATGGTGCTGCAAAGATAAACTCATTAAGGCTTTTAAATACCTGATGACGTCACAGTAAAAAAAATGTGTTTTCATACCAATAAATTTGATAAGGTACACGATAGTATGTAACTTATCCCAATCCAGTGTCTTTTACAAAAACCCTATTAAAACGTACGTTCGTTTTAACGAAAACCCTAATCCTACGTAGGAATCTAATGTAGGCCTATTGGTTGTGTACAAATCCAATGGGTTATTACTTTGTACATGTACAAAGTAATGGGTCCTGAACGCGGTTAGAAAACAAATAAAAAGATGCCAATTTCACGACAACGTCGTAGACTCCCCTCAAGTAAGTCCTCAACCCATACAGGTCAACACTGTATTGCAATAATGGTGTAACAATGCCATGAAAGTGACTGCATCCAGTTTATGAAGTATACTACGTTGTACCCATTACGCCAAGATTTTAATTATGGTATGCAACTTAACTTATGTTTGAGGGCGCCCCACTGGATGGCAGCACCTCCACCACACCTCCACCACACAAGTTAATTTTTGAATATTTTTTCAATGTTTCAACTGTCTTTTCATTACTAATTGTTAACTGGTTGAAGAGTTGCTGGTAAGGATTCTACTGGACTTTTTTCAGTGTGTTTAGTTGCTGATTTGTTTGAGATATTGGAGTCAACAATTTTGAATATTTTCGACTATTTTCTGGACCCTGCTGATAGACTTTTCCAACCGTCAACAACCACTTTGCTTGGATCACTGACCTGGTCACCCAGCCTCATCAATCTCATTGCTACTGACATAGACCATCTGGAAGTGGGCCTGCTGACCTTGGAGAATGGCCGCCCTGTGTGTGCTCATTCCCTTGCTTCTTTCCAATGGGCTAATTTGTCAACCTGGTTATGATCTAGTAGTACCAGTGCTGGCCGGACCCACTGTAACTCTACACCATGGTGGAATGCAACAGTTTAAACGTCAACAGTTTCTAGGAACCCGCATCTGTTACCATGGTAATACTTGTGCTACTTTTTCAGCTAGAACTACTTGTTGCTGGGGATGTTAATCCCAATCCGGGCCCGGAACATAAACCCACATCCGTTCTGCTTGTCCCTGTTTGCACCTCGGCAAAGTCTACTAATACTACCAACCCACTAGTCACGCCTGCATATAAATATACTTCCACAGAACTCATCAACATTAACTGCCACTCTAGCCACCTTCCTCTACCAAGCCTGGTTCGTGCTAAAATATCTGCGCTGGGCTTAAATCGGAAGCGACGGGGAAAGAGAGGTGGGCGGCGCCCTAGTTTATGCATTCCCTTTAGTAACCAATCATTCAACACTATCCACAAGATTCCAGTCGTCAGTCAGCCTAATATTTCAAGACCAACAGTTCAAGAGAGAAAACGTGGGGTTTGTTTGGAGAATTTAAAGCCTGTTTCTCCTAGTGATCCATCTAAAATAAATTTTTGTGCACTCAACGCTCGATCCATCGTCAAAAAAGTGGACGGTTTCATTGATTTTGTTTTGAGCAACAATTTAGATATTGTAGCCATTACAGAAACCTGGCTAAAACCAACAGATAACATCACCATCAATTCAGTCACACCAAATGGTTACTCCTTTCTACACTCACCAAGAGTTAACAGGGCTGGTGGAGGGGTTGGTATCCTTTTTCGTTCGGTTCTTGATGTAACTTTAAAATGTGACATGACTGTTTGCTCATCATTTGAGGCTATTCATGTCGAAATCACCTCCAATTCAAAATCCATCCGTCTCGTCAATGTCTACCGTCCCCCGAGTGTGCCGAATGTGACTTTTGGTCTTTTTCTTCATGATTTTGAAGGCATGGTTAATGATTATCTATTTCTGTCATCTGAAATTGTTTTAGTTGGCGATTTTAATATTCATATGGATAATTTAAATGATGCCAACGCCATCCGGTTTAAGACTATATTACAATCATATGGTCTTCATCAGCATATCTCAGGGTCAACGCACATTCATGGGCATTTGCTTGACCTACTCATCACTCGTGAAAATGCTACACTTGTTTCTGGTATTTATCTTCATCCTGGGTTATCTGATCACTTTGCTGTTATGTCTCAATTATCACTTCAGAAACCACAGCCCCCTAAAGTTACTATTACAACACGTAACCTTAAGTCTATTGATGTTGATGTTTTCCGCAATGATCTGGTTGTGTTACTCTCCGACTTAGATATGACTTCTACCAATCTCGATTCTTGTGTGCAAAATTATGAGGTTATCCTTAGTAGTCTTTTGAACAAGCATGCACCAGCTCGCACTAGATCAGTTCGTTTAAGACCTCATAGTCCTTGGTTTAATGTTGCTATACAGACTGCTAGAAAGCTGCGTAGGGTTCATGAGAGAAAATGGAGGCACTCAAGACTAGAGATTGATAGACAGTTATATTGTACTCAAAGACAGAAGGTTAATGAATTAATTAATGTAGCTAAGATTGAATATTACTCCTCTCAAATTAAAGATTGTTCAGGCAATCAGAAGAAGTTATTTAAAGTTGTAAATGGGTTACTACATCAAGTGAAGGAAAAACCTGTATTACCCAGTAGTATATCAGATGCGGTTCTGGCAGATAGTTTTTCTCACTATTTCAGCAAAAAAATTCTTAATATTCGTAGTGCTTTCCCTGTATCAACTAGTTCTACTATATCGTCAACTTACCATTTACCTGTGTGTGCTAATGTACCAAATATTTCCCAGTTTGAATCCACTACTGTGTTTGAGATCAACAAATTAATAAGAAGTTCTCCTTCTAAATCATGTGAACTGGACCCCATACCTACTGATCTTTTAAAAAAGTGTATTGATGTTGTAGCACCTCTTATTACTACTATTGTGAACAAGTCTTTTGAGCAAGGTAGTTTTCCAGACAGTCTTAAGACAGCTTACATTCGTCCCCTAATCAAGAAGCCAGGTTTAGATGTTGAGACTTTGTCTAACTACCGACCGGTGGCTAATTTGAAGTTTATTGGCAAGACCATTGAGCGCATTGTTGCCTCCAGATTGAATACTGCTATCTCTGATTCTGGCCTTGCTGATAAATTTCAATCAGCATACAGGTCCAAGCATAGCACTGAATCGGCACTTTTGCGGGTGCAAAATGACATTTTATGTGCTATGGATGACGGCCATGTGACTGCCCTGATTCTGCTTGATTTAAGTGCAGCTTTTGACATTGTGGATCACACTATTTTGCTCAAGAGACTTCGTGATATTATTGGTTTACAAGGTAATGCCCTTAAATGGTGCCAATCCTATTTGCAAAACAGACCACAACATGTTCGCATTGGCAATTCTACATCGGATCCGGTTGTTCATGATTTTTCGGTCCCTCAGGGGTCGGTTCTTGGACCTCTGTGGTTCACAGTGTACACCTACCCAGTTCATAACATTATCATGAAACACAAACTGAACTATCATGTATATGCTGATGACACTCAGTTATATTTCTCTTTTAAACCATCCCAAAATTTTGCTGATGAGAGCATCAGTCGTATTGAAACATGTGTTTGTGAAATTCGTGTTTGGATGCAGGAAAATTTCCTTAAGCTGAATGATCACAAAACAGAATTTTTGATACTCGGTTCACGGAAACAACTCTCTAAAGTTACTATTCCCCATATTAATATTGGTGACTCCAAAGTTACCGCTCATACCAAAGTTCGTAATCTTGGTGTGATATTCGACTCTTCCATGACACTTAGTTCACATATTTCTAGTATTGCACGTTCTACCACATTTCACATTCGTAATATAGGCAAAGTAAGGAAATTTTTAACACAAAATGCAACTGAGCAGATAGTCCACTCTGTCGTAGTTTCCAGACTTGACATGTGTAATTCACTTCTATATGGTCTACCTTGTACTCAAATTGAGCGTCTTCAGCGTATTCAGAACTATGCTGCTCGTATAATTACCTTAACTAAAAAGTCCTGCCATATTACGCCGATTTTAAAAGAATTACACTGGTTACCGGTAAGCAGTAGGATTAAGTATAAACTTCTGCTTTTGGTGTATAAATCACTCACTAACAATGCCCCTACATATATTGATGATCTTCTCCACCCATACAATCCTCCTCGCAAACTCCGGTCTTACAATTCTAGCCTCCTTATTGAGCCCATATCCAATCATTCATGGGGAGACCGATCCTTCTCACATGCTGCCCCACGCCTATGGAACAAATTGCCTACACTAGTAAAATCATCTGTTTCTTTAACCCAATTTAAAAAAAACCTTAAAACACATCTTTTCAATCAGGTATTTGAGTAAATGGTTGGATTTGTTTTTTTACCCCTCGATGTTTCTTAGATATGGCATTTGTAATTGTATTGTATTTCTATAGCACATGTTCTGGATTTCTTCTTAGCTTAGGCTTACGTTTTAATTTTGGTTATTGTACATATTTATGTACGTTATTGTTTGTATTTAGCGCCATGAGCACTTTGATGGATTTGTGCGCTTTATAAGTTTTCATTATTAGCTGTTCCGACTTACTGTCGGAACAGGTTTTGTTTTCGTCGAGATTTTTATTATTAGCTGTTCCGACTTAGCAGTCGGAACAGGTTTTGTTTTTCTTGGGATTATTATTTTTATTATTATTATTATTATTATTAGCTGTTCCGACTTAGCAGTCGGAACAGGTTTTGTTTTTCTTGGGATTATTATTTTTATTATTATTATTATTATTATTATTATTATTATTATTATTATTCTTTGTTTCTGTCAAAATTGCCATAGCTTTTGTACACGATTTTGTACGAACCTAAGCTCTAAAATAATAGATATGGGAGATTCAGATCTTACATCAAATTGAAGCTTAGAACATGAAATTATGCTAAGAGTAAAATTGTTCAAGTTCTTCATTAATTAGCTGAGTTATAATGACATGAATATTTAATTAGGCAATCTTGTTCCCACCATATCTCAAGAAGTATATGTCTGATCCTCAAACTGTTTTCAAATATAGACTCGTCTTATTATGTAGCTCTGTAGCGTGGCAAAAAATTCATAAAACGTCATCAATGACGTCATTTGTTGGCGCGTTTTTGTTCTGTGTACAAAACACTTGGCGCTGAAAGGACAAATGTTTTGACAGTCAAAAACACGATATTTTCAATTAAAATTACGAATTAGTTTCCTAAATTATATAAACTGTTTTGAAAAGTTAATTGCTTTTAATAAGAGATGTTCCTGGTCATTAAAACTTATCAAAGTAGAACAAATTCCACGATAATTAACGATTCAGTGACAAATCGGACACCAATGGCTTGGAGACAAGGTTCCGTTCATCGACTAAAAATGTAGTCAGGATGCCCTGCGACACAGAGAAAAATGCACGCGAAATGCCGTAACGAAATAGCCGACTTCTGGGTACCAGTCGCTGCACACTATTTATACAAAAATATCGATCTATAGCGTATTGAAACGGTGGCTTGTGCATGTGTACATGTACGTCGTGATTCTGTTGCCCAGGGCGCTCGACGATTTTGTCCCGGGCGCTACATTTGAATATTTAACTAGTTAATCTTTGCAGCACCATATCTCAAGAAGTACACAGCCGATTTTCAAACTTTTATCAGTTATAGACTCCTTGGGCATTGGAGATTAGCTTTGGGAAAACGTGACCCAATGTTGACCTTTATTTAGGGGTCAACCGGAAGTGGGACCATATCTCAAGAACTACACAACCGATTTTCAAAAAATTTTCAGTTATAGACTCCTTGGGCATTGGAGATTAGCTTTGGGAAACCGTGACCCAATGTTGACCTTTACTTAGGGGTCAACCAGGAGTGGGACCATATCTCAAGAACTACACAACCGATTTTCAAATTTTTTTCAGTTATAGACTCCTTGGGCACCAAAGATCAGCCTTGGGTAACCATGACCCCATGTTGACCTTTACTTCCGGGTCAACCGGAAGTGAGACCATATCTCAAGAACTACACAACCGATTTTCAAACTTTTTTTCAGTTATAGACTCCTTGGGAACCAAAGATCAGCCTTGGGTAACCATAACCCCATGTTGACCTTTACTTCCGGGTCAACCGGAAGTGAGACCATATCTCAAGAACTACACAACCGATTTTCAAACTTTTTTTCAGTTATAGACTCCTTGGGCACCAAAGATCAGCCTTGGGTAACCATAACCCCATGTTGACCTTTACTAGGGGTCAACCGGAAGTGGGACCATATTTCAAGAACTACACAACCAATTTTCAATTTCTTTTCAGTTATAGATCCTTTGAGCATTAAAGATTGAACCTGGGTAACCCTGACCCCATGTTGACCTTTACTTCCGGGTCAACTGGAAGTGGGCCTATATCTCAATAATTACTTAGCCAATTTTCTTTGTTTTCAGTTATAAACCCTTTGAGCATTGAATATAAGCCTTTGGTTACCGTAACCCCATGTTGACCTTTAATTCCGGGTCAACCGGAAATGGAACCATATCGTTCAATCTTGAACTTAGGCTCACTTTAAATGTCTGGATCAATTAATCAAAGCACAACAAAACGGAACAGCTTTGTGTTTGTTCACAAACACTTAGTGTCTAGTTATTATTATTATTCTTTGTTTCTGTCAAAATTGCCATAGCTTTTGTACACGTTTTTGTACGAACCTAAGCTCTAAAATAATAAATATGGGAGATTCAGATCATACATCAAATTGAAGCTTAGAACATGAAATTATGCTAAGAGTAAAATTGTTCAAGTTCTTCATTAATTAGCTGAGTTATAATGACATGAATATTTAATTAGGCAATCTTGTTCCCACCATATCTCAAGAAGTATATGTCTGATCCTCAAACTGTTTTCAAATATAGACTCGTCTTATTATGTAGCTCTGTAGCGTGGCAAAAAATTCATAATACGTCATCAATGACGTCATTTGTTGGCGCGTTTTTGTTCTGTGTACAAAACACTTGGCGCTGAAAGGGCAAATGTTTTGACAGTCAAAAACACGATATTTTCAATTAAAATTACGAAATAGTTTCCTAAATTACATAAACTGTTTTGAAAAGTTAATTGCTTTTAATAAGAGATGTTCCTGGTCATTAAAACTAATCAAAGTAGAACAATTTCCACGATAATTAACGATTCAGTGACAATTCGGACACCAATGGCTTGGAGACAAGGTTCCGTTCATCGACTAAAAATGTAGTCAGGATGCCCTGCGACACAGAGAAAAATGCACGCGAAATGCCGTAACGAAATAGCCGACTTCTGGGTACCAGTCGCTGCACACTATATATACAAAAATATCGATCTATAGCGTATTGAAACGGTGGCTTGTGCATGTGTACATGTACGTCGTGATTCCGTTGCCCAGAGCGCTCGACGATTTTGTCCCGGGCGCTACATTTGAATATTTAACTAGTTAATCTTTGCAGCACCATATCTCAAGAAGTACACAGCCGATTTTCAAACTTTTATCAGTTATAGACTCCTTGGGCATTGGAGAATAGCTTTTGGGAAAACGTGACCCAATGTTGACCTTTATTTAGGGGTCAACCGGAAGTGGGACCATATCTCAAGAACTACACAACCGATTTTCAAACATTTTTCAGTTATAGACTCCTTGGGCATTGGAGATTAGCTTTGGGAAATCGTGACCCAATGTTGACCTTTACTTAGGGGTCAACCAGAAGTGGGACCATATCTCAAGAACTACACAACCGATTTTCAAACTTTTTTCAGTTATAGACTCCTTGGGCACCAAAGATCAGCCTTGGGTAACCATGACCCCATGTTGACCTTTACTTCCGGGTCAACCGGAAGTGAGACCATATCTCAAGAACTACACAACCGATTTTCAAACTTTTTTCAGTTATAGACTCCTTGGCATTGGAGATTAGTTTTGGGAAATCGTGACCCAATGTTGACCTTTACTAGGGGTCAACCGGAAGTGGGACCATATCTCAAGAACTACACAACCGATTTTCAATTTCTTTTCAGTTATAGATCCTTTGAGCATTAAAGATTGAACTTGGGTAACCCTTACCCCATGTTGACCTTTACTTCCGGGTCAACTGGAAGTGGGCCTATATCTCAATAATTACTTGTAGCCAATTTTCAATTTCTTTCAGTTATATACCCTTTAAGCATTGAATATTAAACTAGTGTTACCATGACCCCATGTTAACCTTTCCTTCCGGGTCAACCGGAAGTGGGATCATTAGTCAAGAATTACACAACCCATTTTCAATTTTTTTTCAGTGATAGAGTCTTTGAGCATTGAAGATTAGCCTTGTTCTATCGTGACCCAATGTTGATCTTACTTCTAGGTCAACCGGAAGTGGGACCATATCTCAAGAACTACAGAGCCGATTTTCTTTGTTTTCAGTTATAAACCCTTTGAGCAATGAAGATAAGCCTTGGGTTACCGTAACCCCATGTTGACCTTTAATTCCGGGTCAACCGGAAATGGAACCATATCGTTCAATCTTGAACTTAGGCTCACTTTAAATGTCTGGATCAATTAATCAAAGCACAACAAAACGGAACAGCTTTGTGTTTGTTCACAAACACTTAGTGTCTAGTTATTATTATTATTATTATTATTCTTTGTTTCTGTCAAAATTGCCATAGCTTTTGTACACGATTTTGTACGAACCTAAGCTCTAAAATAATAGATATGGGAGATTCAGATCTTACATCAAATTGAAGCTTAGAACATGAAATTATGCTAAGAGTAAAATTGTTCAAGTTCTTCATTAATTAGCTGAGTTATAATGACGTGAATATTTAATTAGGCAATCTTGTTCCCACCATATCTCAAGAAGTATATGTCTGATCCTCAAACTGTTTTCAAATATAGACTCGTCTTATTATGTAGCTCTGTAGCGTGGAAAAAAATTCATAAAACGTCATCAATGACGTCATTTGTTGGCGCGTTTTTGTTCTGTGTACAAAACACTTGGCGCTGAAAGGGCAAATGTTTTGACAGTCAAAAACACGGTATTTTCAATTAAAATTACGAAATAGTTTCCTAAATTACATAAACTGTTTTGAAAAGTTAATTGCTTTTAATAAGAGATGTTCCTGGTCATTAAAACTAATCAAAGTAGAACAATTTCCACGATAATTAACGATTCAGTGACAAATCGGACACCAATGGCTTGGAGACAAGGTTCCGTTCATCGACTAAAAATGTAGTCAGGATGCCCTGCGACACAGAGAAAAATGCACGCGAAAAGCCGTAACGAAATAGCCGACTTCTGGGTACCAGTCGCTGCACACTATTTATACAAAAATATCGATCTATAGCGTATTGAAACGGTGGCTTGTGCATGTGTACATGTACGTCGTGATTCTGTTGCCCATGGCGCTCGACGATTTTGTCCCGGGCGCTACATTTGAATATTTAACTAGTTAATCTTTGCAGCACCATATCTCAAGAAGTACACAGCCGATTTTCAAACTTTTATCAGTTATAGACTCCTTGGGCATTGGAGATTAGCTTTGGGAAAACGTGACCCAATGTTGACCTTTATTTAGGGGTCAACCGGAAGTGGGACCATATCTCAAGAACTACACAACCGATTTTCAAACATTTTTCAGTTATAGACTCCTTGGGCATTGGAGATTAGCTTTGGGAAACCGTGACCCAATGTTGACCTTTACTTAGGGGTCAACCAGAAGTGGGACCATATCTCAAGAACTACACAACCGATTTTCAAACTTTTTTCAGTTATAGACTCCTTGGGCACCAAAGATCAGCCTTGGGTAACCATGACCCCATGTTGACCTTTACTTCCGGGTCAACCGGAAGTGAGACCATATCTCAAGAACTACACAACCGATTTTCAAACTTTTTTTAGTTATAGACTCCTTGGCATTGGAGATTAGTTTTGGGAAATCGTGACCCAATGTTGACCTTTACTACGGGTCAACCGGAAGTGGGACCATATCTCAAGAACTACACAACCGATTTTCAATTTCTTTTCAGTTATATACCCTTTAAGCATTGAATTTTAAACTAGGGTTACCATGACCCCATGTTAACCTTTCCTTCCGGGTCAACCGGAAGTGGGATCATTTCTCAAGAATTACACAACCCATTTTCAATTTTTTTTCAGTGATAGAGTCTTTGAGCATTGAAGATTAGCCTTGTTCTACCGTGACCCAATGTTGATCTTACTTCTAGGTCAACCGGAAGTGGGACCATATCTCAAGAATTACAGAGCCGATTTTCTTTGTTTTCAGTTATAAACCCTTTGAGCAATGAAGATAAGCCTTGGGTTACCGTAACCCCATGTTGACCTTTAATTCCGGGTCAACCGGAAATGGAACCATATCGTTCAATCTTGAACTTAGGCTCACTTTAAATGTCTGGATCAATTAATCAAAGCACAACAAAACGGAACAGCTTTGTGTTTGTTCACAAACACTTAGTGTCTAGTTTTTATTATTATTATTATTATTATTCTTTGTTTCCACCTAAATCCCATAACATTTGTACACGTTTTTTGTATACACCAAATATCCTAATGTTTAAATATGAAGGGGTTTGGTCATATATCAAATTGAAGCTTAGTACATAAACTTAACATTTATTGTGATAGTTGTTAAAATTCTTAATTAATTAGCCACTTTAGAGCGAGGTGAATATTTAATTAGCCAGCCTTGTAAGCACCATATCTCAAAAAGTATACCGCCGATCGTCAAACTTTTTTTAGTTTTAGACTTATGAGATACTGTAGATGTGCTTTCCGGCCTAAAACAACGAACGACGTCATAATGACGTCATTTATTGCGCATTTTCGCCCGTGCACAAAACACATGGAGATAGTGGAATCAAATCCGACTTCTAGAAACATATTTTTTCAATTAAGCTCAAATTTAACGTCCTAGATTACACAAATGTTTCTTAAAACAAGAAAGATTTTATTGAACTTCAGTTTAAAAGCATCAAAACTTACCAAAACATTGTCAGTAAAAAAAACCCCCAAATTCTCAGGCAAATTTAACGCCACGGGTACTTTGCCTATAATCTGTGAGTTTATAAATAAAAAAGGAGTCAAGCTCTAATTTTTTTTAACAAATGAGGGCGCTATACCAGTTAAACGGCGCTCTTGCTTGCTTTTTTAAAAACTTGATCAAGTCCTACCCATTTGTGACCCGTGTTTTTGCGTTGTTTGTATGTAGAGTATATTATAAAGAGTCATTCCTGCGCCGACTAACGCAAGTCTACTTTCATTCACAAGAATCGAGTTGTCTTGCTCTCAGCGCAGAGCGTCGTGTGTCCGCTCAGATCTTATCGTTACTCAGGTATCAGCAGCGTGAACGTAGAAAAATAGAACGCCGTGTGTGGGACGATGTTGCCCGCGTAGCAGACTTGTCCGCGCTTGGGTCCCGTTCACCGGAAAACGATCTTTTAGGTTTCTTATGCAAACGCATTACTTGAAGCTCAATCGTAAAGGAAACAAGGCTACCCATTCGCCTGAAACCACGTTTTTAAGGTTCTTGTGCGAACGCATTACTTTGGGAAATCACCGTCTAGCAGACAAAACACTTGGTGGGGATGCAATAGGGCAAGAATTAGAGCTGAGTGGGGAAATAATGTATAAAAACGTGAAATTACCTTTTCCATGGCTATAGGGTCAGTGTTGGATTTTGGGTCAAAAGCCAAAATTAACAATAACTCATGTCCCATAAATTTTTTACTATTCATGCCATACGAAAATAACATACTCGATCGGTAATAAAGGGCACACAAAGTTTTACAATTACGATTTTAATACAACAGCATTTAGCTTTAAATTAAGCCTGTGCATAAAATTTACAAAAAACGACCGTGTACGGATGAATACACCTGCCTGAGATTTGGAAGTTTACACGGCATAAACCTTTTATGAATGAACATCGAAATGGTACTATCATTCATAAGTACCGAAATGGTACTATCATTCATTCGATTTTGAATAAGCGAATTGATTCCAAATAAGCGAATTGATACCGAATAAGCCATTAGATTTTAAATAAGCAAACTGATTTCAAATGAGCGAATTTATTCCGAGTAAGCAAATTGATTCTGAATAAGCGTTTTAATTCTGAATATGCGAATTGATTCTGAATAAGCAAATTTATTTAGAATGAGCGAAATTAATCCGAGTAAGCGAATTGATTCTGAATAAGCGTTTTAATTCTGAATAAGCAAATTGATTTCGAATAAGCGAATTGATACCAATAAGCAAATTGATTTTGAATAAGCAAATTGATTCCGAATAAGCCATTCCGTAAAAGCAACAGTGCACGGATGAATACGCCTGCCTGAGATTTTGGAAG
The DNA here is from genome assembly GCA_023634235.1 of Pisaster brevispinus. Lineage (NCBI taxonomy): Eukaryota > Metazoa > Echinodermata > Asteroidea > Forcipulatida > Asteriidae > Pisaster > Pisaster brevispinus. The sequence continues at coordinate 6,390,144 of JAMKCF010000017.1, forward strand.
TTTACACGGCATACACATTTTATGAATGAACATCGAAATGGTACTATCATTCATGCGTCTTGTGATGAATCATTGAATGATGTAGTGTTAAGTGTATTTAAAGAAACTTCACAATCTTTATCAACAAGCATAATGCTTACGACTTGGCGAAATGGTTATGAATAGGCAAAATGGTTATGAATCAGCAATGATTCTGAATAAGCAAATTGATTTTGAATGAGCGAAATTATTCCGAGTAAGCAAATTGATTGTGAAAAAGCGTTTTGATTCTGAATAAGCGAATTTATTCAGAATAAGCGAATTGATTCCAAATAAGTGATTTGAGTTTGAATAAGCGAATTGATTCCGAATAAGCGATTTGATTTTGAATAAGCAAATTCATAGTCAATGTTTAGCAATTTTCGATTGAATTGTTTTATGCTTATCCGAACCGTAAAAATGTAAACGTTTAACCGGTTAATCGGCTGGTTAACCGTGTAACCGTCACAGGATTGGTATACATGCTAGCTTGTGAGACCTGTTCCTCGATAACAAAATTTAGAGTAAAAAAAACCGTTAACACAACTGCGCTTGTGATAAAAAACATTGCCTCTGCAGTGCAACATCTCAAGAACTACACAACCCATGTACATGTTCTTTTCAGTTATAGACCCTTCAAGCATTGAAGACTGAACTTAGGATACCGTGACCCCATGTTAACCTTTACTTCCGGGTCAACCGAAAGTGGGACCATATCTCAAGAACTACACAACACATGTTCAATTTCTTTTCAGTTATAAACCTTTTGAGCATTGAAGATAAGCCTTGGGTTACCGTGACCCCATGTTGACCTTTACTTCTGAGTCAACCGGAAGTGGGACCATATCGTTCAATCTTGAACTTAGGCTCATTTTAAATGTCTGGATCGTTTAATCAAAGCAAAACAAAACGGAACAGCTTTGTGTTTGTTCACAAACACCTAATGTCTAGTTATTATTATTATTATTATTAACCCAATCCAATGCCTTCAAACGAAATTAGGATTCCAATTTCAAGGCAGCTAGTCTTACACGTAGCCGTAATTGCGCAATCACGGCACAATTTGCCAGCTAGCCATTGGATCAGATTTCTCATTTATTCGTTAATTATCTTGTAAATAAGTTGTACCTTGATTAGTTTTGATGGACTGGAATAACTCTTAGTGAAATAATACGTGTTTAAAACACAAATTGTATTTACAACTCTCATAATTTTGTAATTGTCGTACCTTTCCTCCTCCTGACGATAGGGGGCGCTCTTAGGAGACATTTCAATTCAATATGCAAAATTTATGCATAATGTCAAGCTATAACTTCCCCTCATATAGGCCCTCTATCAACAAGGAATTTACCAAATTAGTGAAGCAAACTAAAGCCACTTTAGAACATGGGCCATCAGCTTTACTATGGCTCTGCTTTCTACCAAACTCTGCGCATACAATCACCATTCTCCGCTTACTGTGCAAGCGCTAAAATATCTGCGCAGGCTTCAAAGCAAAGAATACATATATGATGAGTTTCCCCGCGCACAAGCAAAAATATCCCTGCTCTGTTGTGAAACATGCTTTATGGAAGCGCACAATTTACGCGCTTCTGAAGTGTCAATTCTTTGCTTACGGTGAAACAGAGTCGTGAAATTGGGCCAGTTTCACAAGATTAATTTGTACACAACAAGAAATTTCACAAGTTTGAAGTGTAGGCCTAACCAAACCCACTTACACAGAACAGGGCCAAATTTCATGGCTCTGATTACCACCAAGATCTGCGCTTTCGATCACCATTCCCCGCTTACTGTGCAAGCGCGGAATATAATGTGCTAGCTTAGAAGCACACAAGCAAAAGAAATCCCTGCTAAGCTTTGTAATACGCTTTACGTAAGCGCAGAATTCAAGCGCTGGATCTTTGCTTCCAGAGCCATGACATTGGGCCTATTTGCGCAGGATTTTTCATGTGAAGCAAGTTCCCTTCATGGTAGGCCTGGGTGACTAGGGAAATTTACTACTCTACTATTCGCACCTCAAACCCAACTATGGCACTTGTCGCGACGAATTTTTGCTTCTCAAGATGCATTGTGGCAATTTGTGCCGCAAGCACAATATTAATTATGTTGTTGTGAATAGCAGTAAGCGACACAACTGGTTCACCAAACAGGTAGAGCACGGTTCATACTTCCTTCGAATGCGAATCAAATTGTTAAGTCAAGGTGCAGTTTTCACAGCGAAAGTTTTGCAGGAGTTGAGCAAAAGTCAACTGAAGCAAATTATTTGTTGCGAATTTGTGCATCAAAATTCATCGCATTCGCATTAGCAGGAAGTATGAACCGAGCTGACGTATTTATAAGGCAAAGTAAACCCAACGTATAGATAGGGCCCAGTTTATCCGCAAAATTTTGCGCGTACGATCACCTTTCTCCGCTTACTGTGCTAGCGCCAAATATCTGCCCTAGCTTTAAAGCTATAAGAATGCAAATTAGCGTTGAGGATATGCACATGCTCAAGGAAACGTTCCTTGCTAAGCTGTGAAATACACTTAACGTAAGCGCAGAATTCCCTGCTTCCGTAAGCGCCGATTCTTCCCTTATGGTAAGCAGAGCCATGTATATCAATAGGATCACTTCGCTCATTCTGAATACTTTTGCTGATTCGTAACCATTTCGCTTATTCGTTACAGTTTCGCTCATTCCTAACCAGATGCTTGTTGATGTAGATAAACTGTTCACTGCACTCACACAGCATCTACACAGCGCTAAACAGCGCCTGCATCAGTGCTATTCGCCGTGTGTGCGCCAGGGGCGTCAATCCGTCTTGAAATGTGGGGGGGACAGCAGCATCATTTACGGCGTGGGGTCCAGGGGCCCGCTCAAGGGCCCCTGGTGGGGTGCAGGGGCGAAGCCCCTGGCGGGGGTTCAGGGGGCGGAGCCCCCTGAAGCTGTTGGGTTTTAGCATGTTTGAACGACCTAGAAAAGCTCTCCTTGCTATAAATGTTTACATATAAAACTTGGACTTGGTTCAGAGAGAGATAGAACAAGCGACACTAATAAAAGCCCAACATACACGATATTTTATTCTTATGGGCAATTCCACTGTAACGCGTGCTACACTTAAAGGTGTCCTTTTACATACATGTACTTTATGCTCCAGATATTAAACATATTTGGTTGGAATCTTTATTTTTTGAATTTTAACAACCAACATTCAAGGCTAGATCCTCATAATATTTTGACCAAAAAAATTGTTAACTTTTGTATGCATGGGACAGCTGCGAACATCGGTAACTTGTGCTACACGCAGAGGACATGCACAAACATTACTCATTTTACATTTTGTTGGTGTCCTAAAACAAAAACAAATAAACTCTAATGGATTCTATGATAAGTAAAAAAATTACCATATGCATTGATCAGTATGCTGAAAAGACAACCAACGCGCATTACGCGTAATTCATATAAATTTTGGGGCTATGGAAGTCTTTAGAACACACTCTTTTGACGGCTGTTTGGTGCAACCCGCTAGCATGTCCCAAGTTCGGGCGGTCCAGTGAGTAAATGGTCGATCGATTTCGGGCTGTACGTAGATAGCGCGTCACCGGAAGTAAACTTACAGTACCATCAAATTCTTCAGATCACGCTCTTTCGGCGGCTGTTTAGTGCGACACGCTATAGCGTTTGTAAAACCAAGGATACGAAGTGTTTCCAATTGCGGGCGGTTTCGGGTGGTCCAGTGAGTAAATTGCCGAGCAGTTTCGGGCGGTGCATCGACTAAAGCGTTAGCTTTACTACAGACAGCGCGTTACCGTAAGTCATACAGTAGATGACACATTCAATTGCCCCTATAATATGAGATACACGAATTAAAACAAAACTGGGGGGGACATTTGATATGGTGTCCCCCACCCTTCAAAAAGTGGGGGGGACGTGTCCCCCCGTCCCCCCCAGGATTGACGCCCATGGTGTGCGCGTACATGTACGTCTGAACCGTGGAGCCGGTGAGCCTAAACACCCCCACGTACCGAACAGTATTATACCCCTGCAACCTCGGACAGTGAAAACCAAAAGTCCACGTATCTGTGCAAACGAAAGTTTTCTGCGACACATAGCACCATAAACGAAAAACTAGCGTTTGTTTATCGCCACGGAACGGACATCTCGCCGACCAGGTAGCAGTAGCACAGCGCAGTCCGAGATAAAACTTCAAGGACCACACACTCAAAAAAATCAACGTGTGGACTGCCGATAAAGTGCCTCAGAATCCAGTGAGATCGACCAATTTTAGTCCATCCTCCCAGAGCCCGACAGGCCCCAACATTGCCGACAAGGACTGAGATTTCCCCCCTTGTGAGCAACGGTGATTCATCGAGCCAACCTCATCAAGTTATTCGAAACAGCCAAGCGGGAAGGATTGGTGTTCAATAGCTCCAAGTGCAGCATAAAAACCAAGGAAATTAACTTTTTCGGTTCGATGTATTCTGATACCGGCATACGACCGGATAAAAGCAGAATTGAGGACATCCACGAGATGCCAACACCCCAGGACAAAGAAGACTTGCAAAGGTTCATGGGAATCATCACGTATGTCTCCCCATACATTCCCAACCTGGCCGACAAAGCAGATAACATCAGAGCCCTCCTCAAGAAGAATGTACCCTTCATCTGGCAGGATGACCATCAAGCAGAATTTGATGCCTTGAAACATTCTATCACTACAGAAGCATGCCTGCAATACTATAATCCTGAGATACACACAGTGCTTGAAGTTGATGCGTCTCAGAAGGGTCTAGGAGCATGTCTGCTACAAAACAACAAGCCGGTTGCGTTTGCCTCAAAAAGTCTATCTCCTGCACAGAAGAACTACTCCAACATAGAAAGAGAGACCCTGGCCCTAGTATTCGGAATACTGAGGTTCCACAACTACCTTTTTGGAGAGGAGTTCACCGTCCACACTGACCACAAGCCGCTTGAGATGATTTGGAAGAAACCACTGGCAAGTGCACCACCCCGACTCCAACGTCTGCTTATCAAAGTCCAAGGTTACAACTTTGACGTAATATACAAACCAGGAAGCACTATGATCCTGTCTGATGCTCTTAGCAGATTGCCAAATCCCAGAAAGAATGATGACATACCTCTCGATCGCCTTGTCGGCTGTATGTGCGTTGCAGATGGCCTGGACATCCAACACATAGATCTTGTCCACTTTGGACAAACAAAGCAAGATCAACTGAAGACTGAAACCATTCGAGATCCAGTTTTAAGTACACTATGCCAGGTGATCTACACTGGGTGGCCAGACACAATCCAAGAACTACATCACGATCTCCGACCCTATTGGTCATACCGAGATGAATTAGGCATATCATGCGGTATTATCTTCAAAGGAAGACAAGTCATCATACCAGAATCACTCCGCCAAGACATCCTGAAGCAGCTACACGCAGGTCACATGGGTATTGACAAGACCAAACGTCTCGCCAGAGAGTCAGTATACTGGCCGAATATCAACCGTCACATAGAAGACATCGTGAAGACATGTACCTTCTGCCAAGAGACACAACCCAAACAACAGAATGAGCCACTGCAGCCTCACGACATACCGTCTATGCCATGGACGAAACTTGGTACAGATCTTTTCCAGATTGATGGAGACGATTATCTACTCATTGTGGACTACCACTCGAAGTACCCGGTTGTTCACAAGCTAAACTCCACAACAAGTACAGCTATAGCCAATCTGACTTCACGCACATTCAGCATGCTAGGTGCACCTGCTGTGGTGATGTCGGACAACGGTCCACAATATGCAGGGAAACAGTATGCAGATATGTGCACCGCATGGGGAATACAGTACATCACCTCATCCCCAAGGTACCCACGCTCAAACGGTCTAGTAGAGCGTTCAGTCAGGACGGTCAAGTCTTTGATCAAGAAGTGCAAAGCATCTGGACAAAACATCGATATAGCTCTTCTTAACCTCTGAGCTACCCCAGTCGATAGTAAGCTCCCATCCCCGGCTGAAATGATGTTTGGCAGACCGATCCGCACCACCTTGCCAAGTAATCAACCACACGTCAACATCCAGAAATCTGAAGACATCAGAGAACAGCTGGAGACAAGACGTCTGAAGATGAAAAACGACCATGATACCAAACACACTGGAAATGAGCTTCCTCCACTCTACATTGGTCAAAAAGTGAGAATCCTCGACAACCCGAGTAATACCTGGATTCCAGGAGAAATCACAAATGTCTGTAAGGAACCAAGATCGTACGAAGTCAAAACTCCCAACGGCAACAAATTGCGACGCAATCGATCACATCTTAGAGAGATGCCGCTCCCGACACCTCCAATGGTTACACCAAAACGTGTCAGATTTGACGATGATATACCTTCTGTTACACCTACCAAAACACAGTCAAATGAACAAACAGAGACACAGAAGACACATGATCAGAAAGCTCAGACAAGTCAGAATGTGGCAAACATTAACAAACAAACAAACAGACACCCCGCAGAACATGACAAACAAAACACGATCAGGTCGCATAATAAGAAGACCAGAAAGATATAACCACTGAATCATATCTCCTCAACTGTTGAGAATATAAAATTCTGATTTTATTGATTTTTACCAATGCCAAGTTGTTGAAGTTGATATGATCACGTAAATTGCTAGCTAATCAGTTGAACATTTCAGGTTGAAGTGTAGAGAAAGTTTGAAACAAAAAGTTTTTTTTATTAATGTTTTGAGAATCGTTCTAGTGTTGCAATTGTTTTGCTGATTTACAAATGTTTTGCCAGTTGAAAAGTTAGCAAGTTGAAAAGTTTTGTCAGTTGAAAATTATTCTCTGCTACAATTAACAGTTTTGCCACAAAGTTCATATCTTTACAGTAAATTCCATTGTCTACATGTTGCTCATCAGTCAAGTTTGTAATTATACTTTTCAAAAGGGGAGGGATGTTGTAATATGTATATGGGTCTACTTTATGGGCGGAGGTATATGTTGTTCAACCTCCACTCTTGCTTGTGGCTGATGTGAGAATAATAAAAGCAGCCTTCGTGTTGTCAGAAGAATCAAGAATATTCGTAGTCTGCATCTCTATTTGAGTCCATACATACTCATACTTCAGATAGTACCATTTAAATGTTTCATTAATAAAATGTGAATGAATCAATTTGCGTACTCACAATCACTTCGCTGAATTGGAATCAGTTCGCTTAATCTTAATTATGTCGCTTATTCGGAAATCATTCGCTTATTCTGAATCATTTTTGGTCATTTGTAACCATTTCGCCTTAGTAACGATTTCGCTCATTCGTAACCATTACAATTGTTGATAAAGATTGTGAAGTTTCTTTGATAGTAGGCCTACCATTTCGATGGTCATTTATAAAATGTGTATGCCGTGTAAACTTCCAAATCTCAGGCAGGTGTATTCGTCCATGCACGGTCCACTTTTACTCATACGGAGTAATGATGCCTAGATCGAAGCCAAATTAATAAGTAAAGAAACAAGTTTTTATGTTCCACATGGGTTTGTCTTCAGTGATAAGTTTTAGAAAGAAAAGGCTGGGACTTTGTGGTGATTGACAACATACATAGAGCGAAAAACTGCAAAAGTAGCGCTACTCGCGAACAAGTTGTTGTCGCCTATGCTATATAACCATACATGGAGCATGGAGGTAGTGCTATGTGCTTCGTAATCGTAATCGTAGAACCATGTAGAACCTCCTCCATAGTAGGACGTACACCAAAGATCGTGCTGAGCGAGGCAAAATCAGGATCGTTTTATTTTCCAGGAAAGAAGTTCTCATGAGCCAAAAATTGGAAAACAAGAATATGAAGTACTGTTCGTTTTAATGTAGGTACATGTTTCTTATTGTAAAAAAAGTAAAATGTATGAATCATTATATTAATTTCGTCGAGTTTCCCGGAGATTCGACCACAGATCATTGACCTGGTAAGAAACACGGTAAACCGCGGTGCCATCGGATTTTCAACACAGTTGGAGTGATTTTATTTATTATATAATAACTGTATATATTTAATAAAAACAATTTCAAGATGACGTGACATATAAAATTACTTCATTGTGCACAACTTCAATACCCAGAGAGTCAACATCTGAAGAAAATGTGAAAATCGGACGTTTATTTTGGGAGATATGGTGGTAACAAGATTGTCTAATTAAATATTCATGTCATTATAACTCAGCTAATTGATTGAGAAATTGAACAGTATAACATTTAGTGAGAACTTCATGTACTAAGCTTCAATTCAATACAGGACTCGAGTCTGTCATATCTACTGTTTCTAAGATTACGAATAAAGAAAAATCGTGTGTTAAACCTATGGCGTTTTGGTGGAAACTTTTAACAACGTTTGTAAAACGTTTTGAAAAATCTTGACGACAACAATAGCTGTTCCGACAGCTAAAATTCGGGGAAAACAACGAAGAAAACGGCTTTATTTACGTGTGCCCAAAGGCCGTACTATCGTAATATTGTGTCCGAAATCTCGGCAGGTAGATTAGAAAACCACCGCTGCTACCGATGTAGTAATAATTGTTTGGATTTACTTACAATTGACTAGACAAAGACACACGTTAAACTTAACTGGGCGTATGTTGGGACCACTGATACTGTCAGTATAATAGAGATCGGTGGTTGGGACATGTATTATCATAAACACAACGGGTTCAAGGTCCACCAGACGTGACGTATGGTTAAATCATGCATAATAGTTCAACAGTCGCCCATATCGGAACACGCTGGTTAAGTCTAAGCAACTGTAGTCAGCCACATCACAAACTTGCTATTGTCTGTCCATTTTAGCACAAACTTGTATTTTTCTACAGAATCTAAAACAGTAAAAATATACATCTTAAAGATCCAATCAGTCACATTGAATACAGAAAACATCATCAAGCACCACTCAATAGTGCACATTTAAGCTAGGGGACATAGTATTAAAAGCATCTTTTCCATTCTCTTATATTTGTTGCTAAAATGCTAGAGTGCACATGTTCAATTGTGATGTTATTATATTTGTTAAAATCACAAATGAATGCTTGTCGAATGTGAGTGGCCAACACAATAGCCTGAAGTAACATTCTGAATATTCCTTAGTTATAATTAAGTCATGACAAACATTTGATAATTCCTATTAGACAATTTTCAAAGAACTCTTGCCCCGTAAAAGCTACGTAGACCATATCGAGGCATTAAAGTTCGCAGTCGGTGATTGACTGCAGCTGAGCGGAACACAATCTAATCTCCACTTGACTGGTTTACTAACGTAAAGTTAGCCTGACCGTTCAACGGTCGTCAGCACTGCTTGGATGCTGTTGCAGACTATTGTATTGCAAATACCGATATAAAAAAAAAAACGTTCCAAAATGGCACTCGGCTGCTTTGAACACGTTTTACACACCACCGTCGATACTTTTCGAGATGGCGGTTTTGGCGGCTGGATGGCTGTATTGGGATTTTTCGCATGCAAAATGGCGTGGGTTATTTTAACCAAAGGTCTTGGTATGATGCTGCCAACCCTACAAGAACAGTTCGCCACTTCGACTTGGTTAATTGGCTGGATGGTCGCTATTACAGAAGTGGGTGCACTGTTTGCAGGTAAGCTTGAATGCGGTTTATTAGCCAAACCTTGATGTTGTTCGATAACTGTTAGGTACGATCATGGCCGAATGCTCGAGCACCACCAGAACACGTACACTGGTGTTCTGGTATACCAGCCTCTGGTGTTTGTCAGAGTGTGGGACGTATCACTACTCGTTGTCCTTGAACCCATAAGCAATGATACATGTAATGTAGCTGACCGCATAAAATAACGTATATGGTAATTATTTTTAATCAAGTATTCTCATTTTTTGTTTATCAACATATAACGCAAACAAACAGGACAAATTTCACTCGTCTGAGAAATATCGAGCAGCTTATTCAGCCGTTTGAATGCCTCTGCCTAATGTTTTCGTTTACAAATCTCTGTCTATGGGGCATATACTGTAGTTAAACAAAAAATAGTTTATATTTTTATGATTAAAATATAAAAAAGAGAAAGAGAAAACAACTCTAAGACGATGTAGAATTTATCAAGTTATTTATTAGTGTAAACAGCGCGTTTCCTTGCTACTGCCAGCTAGTGCACCCCTTAAGATAATGAAATAAATTATGATACCAATACTCGATGGGTCTTCATATATACGCGTGACTCTTCGTAGAAGGAAGATAATTATATAATTGGTTTTAGTTTTATTTTCATTATTTGCTTTGTACATAATAAGGACAAAAGCTTGCGAAATCTCTTGCCACACTGGTACATACGTTAAATAAATCATCTAAGAAATTTAGAAAGAGCATTGTTCTTTTCTTTTTCCCCCTTTCCCCCTCTTTTTGTCTCGGAAAATGTTGTTTGTTTTGGATTGTAGTTGTGTCGTTGTTGCTGTTGTTTTTGGCAGTCTGAATTACGGCATGGCGTATTGTAGCCTTTTTTTATTACTCCATGTTTTCTCTTATTTAAAAAATGATCTAAATGTTGCCAAACACCCAGCCTGGGGGAAGAGTGTCCTGACCGCTCACCCCCCCCCACCCCCTCCTCCCTGTCCGCCTTGTGCTATACGCAACTGCTGTCTGTATCCGCGTGGGTTGCCGAATGTATCAGTCTCATCGAGTGACAAGGGCCAGACAGGCCTTGATCAGCCATTGTTTGTAAATAAATTTAGGAGATTTTTCAAACGATTTGGCAGCAGACTACCGGTTGGGTAAACGTTGTGTAGACAAATTAGCCTTGTATATCTGCTGACTTGTGCCGTCCCAATATCTCGTCAGTATTGTTGTTGTGTCTTTTTCATTAAGCTATTAAATGATTTACCGTTTAAACCAAAGTAATAATAAAGTTATATCATATCATTTTCTTTTCTGAAAGGCTTCTTAGCTACGCCGCTAAAAGAGAGGTTTGGCGCCAGAACTGTGGTGATAGTGAGTGGACTAATTGCTGGTATCTCCATGATAACTGCATCCTTTGTATCCAATTTATTCGTCATTACCCTCATCCTTGGCCTGTTAACAGGTATAATACTTAGTATTATATAATATTGTTATTACAGACAAAAATTACTTAGTTTGATTAGTTTTGGAAACTATTGTTTTGCAACTATACACGAACAAAAACAAACATTGGTTTGGGGGAAGTGCCTAACGTTGAACAAACCCAAAATACGGAGCACATTATGATGGCTAGAATGAAACATGTTGTTCTCTGTGATGTCAGAGTCCTCTTAAGAAAATTCAATGTTAGGAAATGAAAAAAAAAAAGAAGTTTTGATCAGAAGTCTTCCACAGTAAGATGAAATCTATACATGTTTAGCATATATAACTCACATATATATCTCTGACATTTGATTGGTGTAACACATGTCACGTGTCATTCTTAATCTTGCCATATCTATTGCCGCGACGTTGGCCCCGTCGTAACCGTCGTATTTGGACATAAATATGGAATGGGTATATTGATTTTGCTCCTAAAATATTGGTGCTGCTCCCAAAACAACCGCTCCCGCTGTTTGTCAAAACAAGGCAAGGTTGTGTACCGGCTGGCAAGTTTGGTGTCCAGATGGAGTCGTTCCTGTGACTATTTTCAATGACAATAATGGGGGGGGGGGTAAGTTACCTTAAATGGTGTAGTTTAGTTTTCACCTCGTGAGTATAATCTGCGACAATGCACTCATATATGGTGTTCTATAAAGGACACTTATCTGTTTTGTCGTGCGTGTGGAGAGGTCCGTCGTGTCTGTGAGCAAAGCGTCGTGCCTGTGAGCAAGTCCGTCGTGCGTGTGAGCAAGTCCGTCGTGCCTGTAAGCAAGTCCGTCGTGCGTGTGAGCAAGTCCGTCGTGCCTGTGAGCAAAGCGTCGTGCGTGTGAGCAAAACGTCGTGCCTGTGAGCAAGTCCATTGTGCCTGTGAGCAAGTCCGTCGTGCTTGCTCACAGGCACGACGCTTTGCTCTCAGGCACGACGGACTTGCTCACACGCACGACGGACTTGCTCACAGGCACAATGGAGTTCTCCACACGCACTACAAAACAGATAAGTGTCCTTTATAGAACACCATACTCATAGGCATTCAAATCACTTATCAGTGGCTCATTCCAATAACATCTTGCTACTTAAGAGTGCATGTTTTTCTTTTCAAAAAGGGACAAAACGTCTGTTAACAAATGTGCTTGTTCTTTCAGGACCAGCAATCGGCATCCCATACGTGATAACGAAACATCTGATCGGATGCTATTTCACAAAATCTATCACAACTGCTTACGGAGTGGGGTCCCTGGGCGCCTCCTTAACATTTGTGACAGTTGTGCCCTTGATACAGCTTTTCCTAGATATCTACGGTTGGAGGGGAACCATGCTACTACTTGGAGCACTATTATTACATCTTGCTGTCTGTGGAGCTCTTATGAAACCTCCTGCTGCGAGTGGGAGGCAAAACGGTTATGAGGCAGCTCACACGGACGAGGAGCAAGAGGCCAGGGACGACACGGTGGTACCAAGCAACAAACTTGGCTGTTCATGTTTTACCACTGTCTACTCATTTGCAAGGGATACATTCCAGCTTGGATTGTTCTCAACCATGTCCTTCTGGCTTTTTACATTTCTAGACTGCGTATGGCCATTGATGTACTCTGCTTGGATAATATACTATGTGCAGTACAGTACTGTGTATAAAGAATTCACACTTCAAGACACGTCACATTTCATCGTCGCTTATGGAATCGGGAGAATAGTAGCCTGCGTTGTGATTGGTCCAGTGGTTCAAAAAGTTCAGGTTGTTGGCACATACACGTGGCTTGGTATAGCTCTACTTCTGCCTGCCATTTATTACGCTGTTGATCCATGGTTGATGTCTTTTTGGCCGATTACCGCGAATGCTTTCGTGCTTGGAATTGCTATATCTATGTGTACGATACTCGAATCCGTTGTTCTTAAGGAAGTATTTGGTAAAGAACAAATGGGGCACGTATTGGGATTGGTGGGACTTATGGCTGGTATGACAAATCTCCTATCCTTATATATTCCAGGTAAGTCCACATACCTCGTTATCAGTAATGCTTTATGGTAATGGGAAATTTGTGAGATATGGGCATTGACCCCTTGCACAACGCCGAACGCACCTTTGCATAATGCAAGTCTACCAATCTTGGGAGCCAATTCATTTGCGTATACATGTTGACTCCCAAGAAGACGGACAGGATTGGCGCGTATAGTGGTTCCCCTCTTTTTTTTGACAAAATGGCACTCCCAACGGGGACTTTCGACTGTTAACTTGTCGTAACTGTGCTTGTTGTAAAACAACACCATTTTGCAATTGTTTTTCGACAATATGGGTTATGGGCAATGACAAAATATAATTGTGTGCCAAAAGTTTACATAATGGCAAGTTCGGGTGTCTGACTGGAGTCGCATAGATGTCAGCCGGGAATGCTGAATAGTTTGACTATAGCTTGCCAATATTGATCAATCTAGTCCTGGAGCACCTGTTCCTCGAGTGAAAGTTACCTCACAAGTTTTGAGTACTATATAATTTAACGCTGATGGCTGGTTCTGTTCTTTACGGTATCTTTGAAGTGAGGTAATTATTTCATGAATTCAATGAAGTAGAGAAAATGAAAATAAAAATGACGAGTCAGCAATGTGGAACAAAATACATTAACAAACCCGCTGATTAACTAGATTGTATTTTGACTAGTCGATCGACACCATGCGTTCCGAGTGAAAAACATACCACGCATGCGTGATTTAGATCTGAAATTGACGCAAGCTGCAATAAAAACGCCCTTTAGCCTCCAGTGGCATTTTAAGAATGCTTTTGTCTTCTTCGAGTCGTGCCGATATTGGTTTGACAAACTGTTGTTGCGATTGATTGGTGATGTTGGACACAACAAACAGCACCCGACACTGAAAACATATTCTTTATTATGTCAAAAGCATTTTCCCCGCAATTTTGTTCAGTTATTTTTTTCATAAGGCCATCCTCTTTGCATGTACTATACCTGCCAGTACCTTGACATGTATTCTGATTTAAATCTTGTTATGTTTTGTTTGTGTGTTAACCAGGACTGATTTATGACACAACTGGCGACTACACCTTGGCTTTCAGTCTAATGGCTGGTGTTCAGTTATTGACTGTTGTTGCGGTACTGTTGTTATACTGGAAGCAAAAACGCCGCGGTGCCACAGCTCGACCTCCATGATCCGAGTCGACACTACAAAAAACACACTCCGTTAATTTCCTTATTTTGGCTCTATAAAATGAATGGGCACCGCATTTCCGAGCCAAGTTTCTTCTGTACTGACTGGGATGACTGTGAACTCTTTCGTCTTAAATTTGTCTCCACTTTGCCATATCGCTTCGGCATAGGTAGGCAAAACTAGAATTGTGGCACTCTACAAAATGCCTGACGATTGTTTGATTGACTTCCCCCCCCCCCCAAAACTGTATTTGCTGTAAATATGTTAATTTTGTGGAGCATAAAACACCCATTGTTCAATGACGTTATATATATACACGTATCCATTGCCGTCATGTTGGTCAAATTTCTGGACATTTTATAATGTGGCGAGTCGTGGCCGTGCGGTTTCTGATCAACACAGTGTGGGTTCTTGTCCCGGTCGTGTCAATTGTGTCCTTGAGCTAGATACTTAACCGTAACTGCTTTTGAAGGGACACCAAGCCACATGTTCCTTGTACTATTGGTAGCGCACATAAAAGAAGCCCAGAACACTTGGGGTGGAAGAGTAAGGGTTAGGCTAATCCCCAGTGTTTCTGGTTCACGTACCATCACCCGTGTTTACAGCAGGGGAGGCCAGACTCTGGCTCCCCCAGCCGGCGTTCTTGCATTACGGTTGTTGAGTTGTGTTTCTTTTTAAGAGCCTGGGGACATGGTAAAAAAATTAGAGTCTGAAATATTAGGGGGCGAATGGGTACCGTCCGACTTTGGGTGAATTGTTCTTCATGGCCTCCCACTTTAGAGGAACGACCCGAGACTCTGCCGGACATCGAATTCCGCAAGTACTCTTTATTTCAACCTATCACTGCCAGTGGCGTTGGGGTGACAAAACGATCCTCATCAATGGGCAGACAACCAAACTAAGGGACAGTACATGTTACCCAACAGTGACGACTGCGCTGGTTGTGGAGAATGCAGTTGTACCTGCTGGTAATCGTGCAGTCAATTGAGGCAATGTACTGGTGAAACGAACGGGTTGTGTGGTCTGCTGTTACTGTGAGAAAGAACTCTAAGGTCAGCAACCTGAGAATACACTGGCGCAAGGTACTTCAGCCACTGTGGTCGACATTTCTGCATGCCTGCTATTAGGTTGCGGCACATGAAGTACTGTCAGCAATGACAAGAATTAGTTGAAGACATGGGGATTGAAGACGAGTTGAATATCCATCCACGTCAGCAATATGAGGAGCCGATGAAGTGGCAGGGGGTTTGTGACTATTTGGAACAGCCACCAGTCGCTCCCTAACCCACTACCTCGACTCTCCATAGTCTGTCCAGGGAGGGGGACCGTTACCACTCAGTGTGTCCTCGAGCCCATCCCCACTGCGTCGGCACAAGACCATCATCGAGCCAACACCACTACCAATGAGGCCGTAACAAGCCTTGGATTGGCTCAGCACACCACCCACAATGCCATCTTTTCAACAGTGGAGAACGGTGCAAGCGGGCAAGGGACATGGCCATCAACACAGCAGCCCAACTACACAACCCACCTGCAACCCCAAGTAGGACACACCGCCACAACTTCACAGGCTTGTCTTGTTTTTGAGGGCAATGTAATGGCGGTGCCAATCCGCCAGAAGGGTGCCAGCACAGCTCCGCGAAAATGAGACCAAAATGAGACCAGACTATTTGTGATGGTTGTTGCTCCGATTCAAAGGTTATGCTACGACTGAGCTGTTATCATAAATATTATATTTTTCATTGTTTATATAATATTTTAGCCTTAGTGTGATATTTATGTAGGCCTATGCACTTTTGCCTCGTATACAGCACCATTCGTAGTTCTAGATATAATTTATGGGGCTTGGCCAAAAGGGTACATAATAAGGCAAGGAAGTTTAGACGCGTTTTGTTAGTATTTTGAGGCCCCATGGAGACAAAAAATTAAAGAAAAAGATGAATTTAGATATTCGAGAAATCATAAAGGTGGGGACCCAGTTTCTTCTTTTCTTAAAACCAGATGTTTGTATGGGAGGATTGTCGTCCAGGAAACAGGACAGTTAATTAGGAGAGGGGACGTTGGGTTTTTTTTTCTGTATGAAAAAGGTAATAGCCGTTCTCTCATTCATTGCAACCACTATAGTAATTAATTAATCAGCCCCTGCAAAGTAATGAGAAAAACTGGAATGTGAATGAGTTTTCTTATGGGAGATTGCCTGGAGCTTGTTGCCTGTAAATTGCCCCATGTGACGTCATGGCCCTTTTGGCATTTGTAAGGAAAGGAAACGAAAAACCTATGGAAAGTCTAAGGAAACTAAACAAATCTTAAGGACATTTTAAGGAAACTCCAAATTCTTCTGGGGAGAGGACCACTGTAGTTCGACGACCACGTGGTCGTGGTGTGCGTGGATAATATGAAACGGAAATAAGTTAGAACACCTCCATGGTTAGAATTTCCCTGTCACTTTTCTGCTGCCAAAGTGCTCCTTTTGCATGCAGTGCAGCAGTATAACCCACACGAGCACACCCGAACACGCAGCCATACGGATCCGGTTTGTAGGGTACTGCTATTGTTGTTCTGTTATTCCCTTTTCTAAAGAATTCCCTTGGTGGGGGCCAAATTGTTCCTATTGAAATTACCTTGCGTGGTCCATTGTTCCATTGTTGTCAGGACCCCACAAATGCCCTTCCGTGTGTCCACCTACACACACTCACAGGCTGTTTTACGTGTTATGATTGTATCGTTATTGTATTAAAGATTGGCCCTTCGGTGACCTTTATCAAAGAATCAACCGCAAACGGCCAATCTCCGAAGGTTGATTAGGAACGACTGTACAACGACTGTTTTCGCGACGAAATCGCTATCTTTCATATAATAGTCGTCGATTTCCGGTTTCAAACGCAAGAGGGCGATATTCAAAAATCTCTCTGGGGAAATGTGCAAGCCTGGACGCGAAATTTTTTTCCCAGCGCGGTAAAGGCCAATATTTGCACACCTCGCTCCCATTGGCTTGGGTATGTCATGTGTGTATGCATTTGCTTCTTTACACGTTGTAGAGGGGGAAAGAACAGCTGCATATAATCGCTCATCACATACCACTTTTCGTCAGCCCTGGCTATTCGCAAGCTCAGTTTGCTATACTCTCTAAGAAAGAAAAAGGTATAAAGTTTTATGGAGTTTTTGAATGAACTGGCACTAAATCCACGTACATGTACATGTACATGTACATGTACATACGTTGCATTGCAGTACTGACTACTGTACTACCATGACTACACTGATACTGATTGTCTGCTACATAGCTATACGCGCTAGCTATACACTACTTCTGTAAAGCTTCCCCTTGTTGAAACTAAGTATTCAATTGATTGGCTTTAGTTTTGAATCATATTCATAAACCTTACTTATCTTTACCTTCAAAGAAGGACAGTCATCTACAGTGAGACGTTTGCACTCACAGTCCATGGTCGCAGTATTGTTTTACGAACTTATGGATGGATGTACATGTACACACAAGAGCAAAAGCAAAGACGTGTAGACAAAACTTTTTGCCAGTGTGTGTACATGACTTGTATCACCGAGAGATTAGACCACAGACATATAATACCTATAGACCGACAGCACCTATGGAAATCAACGTCTGGATACCGTAATTTTGAAAGTACCTGACCATACCCAAACTATGGGCAAAATCCGCGAAAACGCAAGCGAAAACACGTGTAAAGCAATGGGCGAGCGGGTGGATGAGGATAGAAAATTTGTGTTTTAAGGGTGAAAAAATCACCAACAGACTTGGAAACAATGTTTAATCAAAAACTAGATACCTTTTCTCACGTTAGTTGTTTGCCGTTTCTCCTCTTTTTACTGAACTTTCTCCAAATCGATAAAAGTAGATGAAATTATTCTTCGTATCAACAAAAATTCGTTCGTCAAACACTTTCCGGCCAGTGCGCGTCGGTGCGTGTTTTGCGCGGACGCTGATGACGCGTACCGCTTATAGATTAACATGCTACTGATATACGCGATTGTTTTAAGTGCATTCCACGCGAGCGTACGCAAAACGTGCCGAAGGCATGCATGCAAGGCGGGCCGAAGTGTGCACAACGTTGTGTTATAGAGCGAGTCCAGGGATTATTTCCCGAAAATGAAGTTATAGAAACGACGTTTTATACGGTTAAACCTCAACGCCCAACATTGTAAACGGCTGTTATGGAAAGTTCATGAAGTGTGGTTTCTTAAATTTCAAGGTAAAAACTAGATTTTCACAATGAAAACGACACAAACGTGTAGAAAGTGACAGTCATGTAGGCCTTGGCCTAGGCTATATGTATAATAATTTTGTTTACAAATTTTTACGATTTCTTTCCCAAAATCAGCAAAAGTTAATCAAACAACTTTTTTGACGACTCCAGTTATTACAAGAATTTCCTTAAATTCCATCACTTAATTTACAATCCATCATCGGGTCAATATCTCCTGAAAATTCAGAAAAACTCCATGAAAACGGGACCACTGCCTCGCGGCTATGCCTAAACGTGTACAAAAAGTGTTGACGCGTCTTCACTTCCGCCCATCCCATAGGGGCGCACCACACTAAATAAACTCCTATAGGAACCAATGCTAAATGATAAATATTAAAAAATACCCCAAAAATCGTGTAAGTCTCTCAGCCTCTTGAAAACCAATCAGACATATTTTCGGACAACTAAACTTCAGAATTCTTTTCAATTTTTGGCAGGTCAGCCGTTTGGAATTTTTGCTAGCAACCCCAGAAAAAAACACCCCCGAAAATGAACTTTTTCCCAAACCGACTTGCTGCCAGTTTTCGTGAAGCACTTCTCCACTTGCCTAGTAAAGTAGGGCCAACTTAAACGCCTAAATTTATCAAGTCTCCCCAAAAGTTGAAACACAGAACCCCCAGGTTGTGCTAGATTCTTATAATTACACATTCTATTAATTGCACGACCCCAAAACGTTATAATTAAAACAATTCTGTGGGTATACAAATTATGATAATGAGCTTGGCGCATGAATATTTGTCCATTTAGTGTGGTGCACCCATAGTTTGAGAAAGTCCAAAATTTCAGTTTAGCGCCCCCTGCTGTCGGTCTATAGGTATTATATGTCTGTGGATTAGACACGTCGATCGTGTACGCGTACACAACACACGCGCGTAAGGCCTACATAGCTTGTTTTCAATGAATAATTCATCAGCAAGTCCCAGCCAATGGGAGCGAGGTATGCAAATATTGGCCTTTACCGCGCTGGGACAAAAATTCGCAGCCTGGACATTCACACGAATTTAGGGGAAAATGTGGACGGTTTTTTACTTTTTTCTCCTGAACCAGATGGCCGATTGATCTCAAGCTTCAACAGGTTTGTTATTGTATGTATATGGTGGATTACATAAAGTGATAACACTGCCAGCAACTATTTTTGAGCTAAAACCCATCCTGTAGATTACCTTTAATTACTCGTTGAGTTTGTAGCGAAAACAGGTGAAGCCCTTTAAGTTCTTTCCTCAGACAGGCCCGATTGACATAGTCTATGACCCTTTAGGCAGTATGACTCATGGACTCAGAATCTCCAGTTAGAAAACACTTTCTTCATAGGCTTGTGTACAAAAATCACTGCGGTTTCACAGTTGAAACATAGTAATTAACAAAAACAATTCGTTATTTCATTTGCCAAACTATCTCTTCAACGTCTGGAAAGGTAGTTAGCTTTGAAAAAGTATGAAATCAAAATTACATTTTCCCAACGGTCTTCACTCTGCAGTAAACAATGGCAGTCGTGTAGTATTTAACAGAGGTAAGGCATTGCAGAGACCTATAGGAAGCATAATGCTACCACATACTGATAAGTCACTCTGGATATTTTACTTCCTTTCCAGCTATTGTGGGACATCTTCACTAAACCAAAAGTATTAATATATTCGTGGTATCCAGTCTGACAATACTTATTTTATTTCTGAATAACGCCTTGACTTTGGAGAAAGGTGAAATTCTGGACATGTCTTACGAGCTTCGAGCTTCTTTGTGATTTTGTCTGTTACTGGCTTCACACTTTAATTAAGGGATCTTCTATAATGCCTGCCATAAAGGGTGTTGTGAATCCTGGTAATGAGGACATATAGATAAGATATCTTGTCAGACTGTTCCTGTTTCATGGTGAACCGATGCTGGGTCTGACTCTCTCCTTCAGTTCCTGCAATACCTCAACCAGCAACACTGCAGCATCAAGTTCACCATATTTACAATGTAACAAGGGCAGTCCAGCAAGATACCCTTTCTTGATGTCCCCATCACAAAGAAACCAGACAGCACACTCCACCACAGTTTCTACCGAAAACCGACCAACATTGACCGTTCTACACCAGTGCTCCTTCCACAGCATCGAGTTTTCTACCAAACACACCCTCTGATTCAACGTGCCTACAACTTTTTTTATGGTGTTCCATATAGAGGAAAGGATAGCCTCCATTGTGGTTGTGGATTGCTCCGTCGGAGTTGTGAGTTGCCCAGTTGGAGTTGTGAGTTGGACAGTCGGAGTTGTGAGTTGCCCAGTTGGAGTTGTGAGTTGGACAGTCGGAGTTGTGAGTTGGCCAGTCGGAGTTGAGAGTTGGTCCGTCGGAGTTGTGACTTGGTCTGTCGGAGTTGTGAGTTGGCCAGTCGGAGCTGTGAGATGGCCAGTCGGAGTTGTGAGTTGGCCAGTCGGAGTTGTGAGTTGGCCAGTCGGAGTTGTGAGTTGCCCAGTAGGAGTTGTGAGTTGGACAGTCGGAGTTGTGAGTTGGCCAGTCGGAGTTGTGAGTTGCCCAGTTGGAGTTGTGAGTTGGACAGTCGGAGTTGTGAGTTGGCCAGTCGGAGTTGAGAGTTGGTCCGTCGGAGTTGTGAGTTGGTCTGTCGGAGTTGTGAGTTGGCCAGTCGGAGCTGTGAGATGGCCAGTCGGAGTTGTGAGTTGGCCAGTCGGAGTTGTGAGTTGCCCAGTTGGAGTTGTGAGTTGGACAGTCGGAGTTGTGAGTTGGCCAGTCGGAGTTGAGAGTTGGTCCGTCGGAGTTGTGAGTTGGTCTGTCGGAGTTGTGAGTTGGCCAGTCGGAGCTGTGAGATGGCCAGTCGGAGTTGTGAGTTGGCCAGTTGGAGTTGTGAGTTGGCCGTCGGAGTTGTGACGGGTATGTGGGGGGATGTGTACTTTTAAATAGCAAAATGACAAAAAGAGTTGTGAGAACTCAAGGACCACAATATGCGTATGTGAAAAAAAATTTGGGAGCCCCCCCATCCTAACCCACAACTAACAACCCACAGGTCAAGCTAACCAGCTTGCAACTCCGACGGCCAACTTACAACTCTGACGGACCAATTCACAACTCCAACTGAGCATTCCACAACAACAAGGGAGGCTGTCCTCTATGGAATACATATGTATCTGTGATCCTGACAGCCGTCAGCATGAGTTGCAGCACATATATGTCGATCTCTTTGTGTGTCAGCCAGTTGACGGCCGGATCCCCATTCTGATAAAGGACTACGATGCCACCATTTATGGCGAAAGTGTATGCAGTCGGCTATCATTACTGTGCATCGTCTGGTGTTCACTACAGTCACAAAGTGGGGATGCAGAGTAGCCCAAGCTGTAGACTGCTGCGGCAAGGCCCCACGTCAGTGCGGAACCGGTTCAGAAATCGCGGGGAAGGTCCATTCCCGGGAGCTGGATGGTGGTGGGATCAGTTACCAGGAACTTGTGCGGGACGTCAGTGTGATCTTGTCACGGCATGCGCCAGAATACAGGTTTTCTGAATACAGGTTTTAGTCTTCTGCTGTCGCTGTGCTTTCCATGATATTTGACCAGGATGGGTGTCTAGACTTGAGTCTTGGCCTTGGGTGGATGTCAATGTCACTTAGCTCAGGGTTAGATTGGATCTTGAGAACTAGCCCTGATGTGGCACACTCTCTTTGGATCATCTGAATGGGCAATTTACTCAGGACTAGTATCCAATCAGTATTTGTGCAGCAAACATCACCAGTGATGGTCCTCATGGTGTTGTTCAATTGAACATCGACTAGGCTGGAGAGTCCTCCAAACTGGACCACAGTACTCAGCCACTGAGTAGCAGAGGGCCAGTGCCGATGAGATAAGTGTCTTTGCATTTGCTCTCCAGTTTTTACCGGCGAGCATGTGGATCAGGGATTAATTTTGAAATTAATTAAATTCATATTAAATATATTTTCTTTTAAAGTATTTCCATAAAAAACAGTAATCAGTTTAAAACAACATACAAAAAATAATCATACTTCACTGAGATAAGACTTTGTTTTAAAAACGCCCACTTTAAGAAATATTGAAACTTCGCCCACAAAAGGGCAAATTTTACACTCATTTGTGTTCTAACTTATTATGGTGATTTTCAAGTATATATATATATATTGAATCGTAAACGTGGGTGTGATCCCTGGCTACACGGCAGGTAACGGTTGTATGGCTTCTGACTGGCACCCCAAACAAAGATATTGACTAATAGGGAGACCGCCAACATAGGGCTGGATAGCTCAGTTGGTAGAGCGCCGGTACGTTAATCCGGAGGTCGTTGGTTCAAGTCCCGCTCCAGTAAATTTTTCTTTGTTCAAACCCAAACTATTTAAATAAAATTTCCCAGTCAGTTTCCCTTGTGGTTTACTGCTTGATATTTAATATTAAAAAGTCGCATCCCCTTAAGGTGATCCCGTGGCTGCTGCTTCCCAGGTTGAATCGTAAACGTGGGTGTGATCCCTGGCTACACGGCAGGTAACGGTTGTATGGGTTCTGACTGGCACCCCGAACAAAGATATTATATATATTGACTAATATAGGGAGACCGCCAACATAGGGCTGGATAGCTCAGTTGGTAGAGCGCCGGTACGTTAATCCGGAGGTCGTTGGTTCAAGTTCCGCTCCAGTCAATTTTACTTTGTTCAAACCCAAACTATTTAAATAAAATGTCCCAGTCAGTTTCCCTTGTGGTTTATTGCTTGATATATAATATATATATTATAAAATTAGTAGGGGAGATGGCCTTAGCTTTCGATCCAATCCGGACCTTCGTCAGAGGCATAAACAAGAACAAACACAAACATATCCATTTATAGTAAAAGGAGGAGCAAAGGATTAAGGGAGAGTATCCAGAAAAAAGCGGGAAAATATAGCCAATCAGAGTTGTAAATTTACTGGCTAAGAACCAATAAGAGTGAAGAAGTGAGGACAAAGGATGGTCAGTGTGAAAGGCTGGATCACTGGACCATAAAGGTGGTACCGCATTGTAGGCATTACAATGCGGGAAGCATGGAAGGGTAGGATTAGAGAACAAGCCACATAAGAAAATGCAACTAACAATAGGAGGCAAGATCAGAGTAATTATAGAATAAAAAGAATCAGTTAAAATAGATTAAACTAGGTAAGAGGAACCTGCAGAGTGAGCAGGTTATTAAATCCTCTGCAAAGGGAATAGGTAATTGACAGGTTAACCCCAAAACTTCATGAGAGAGAAAAAAGAAGTGTAGAGATGGACCGGTGTAGAGAACATGTAAATGACAGTAACTGTATTATTTTTTACATCGATGAAGTAAGCGAGAGAAAGAAGCGTAGAAATAGACCAGTGGAGAGAACATGTTATTTGTAGTTATTGTATTAATAATAAATCGAAAGTGAAAGGAGGGTGATGGGGATTTATTTAACACCGGTGTTTACGTTAAGTCCAAAGGGTTGGACTGTCTTGAGTTGGTGAATCCAGTGTGATTCTCTGAGTTTGCGGTGTGTGTCGTCACCATTGCAAGCCTCAATCACGATGAGTTCAACATCTTTGACGGTGTGATTAAGGCTGTTGAAGTGGATGGAGACGGGGTACAGTTTCTTGGTCTTTATGGGAGAGACATGGTTCGCAAAGCGAAGACTGAGTTTGGTCTTAGTCTCTCCCACATACTGTAGTCCACATCTTTTACAAGATATAACATAGACCACATTGGGTGTGCTACATAGGGAGTCGGTCTTGATATTGTAAGAAGAGCCAGTGCTATGACTCTTCACTTTAAGTGCAGGTTTGATGTAGAGACAGGTTCTACATTTAGAGCGGGTACACTTGTGACAACCCTGTATCTCTGTTAGTGGTGGTGTTTGGCCTGTACCTGGGGGAGTTTAGCCCTGACTAGAATGTCTCCCAGGTTTTTAGGGCGGCGGAATGCAACCAAGGGGTTCTCAGGGATTGCTGAGCGCAACCTCTTAGATGAATAATAATAATAATAATATATTGTATTTGTATAGCGCCTACTGCAGGCCAGCCTCTAAGCGCTTAACATTCAGTATTTCCTGCAAAGTATTTGGGGCTACGTTTGAAGTATGAGACCTACTCCTTTACATAGCACCTTGTAATGGTTTACAAGGTGCTGTGGCGCAATATGCATTATGCCATTGAGGATTGAGGATTGAGGAGAGTTTGGGTAGTTTAGGGTGGTAGGTGGTGACCAGGGCAACTCTATTGGTCGGGACTTTTCTGGACCCCGTGTTGGCCAAAAGAGTATGGCGTGGTATACTGAGGGCCTTGTTGATGGCAAGTTGAACCCTGCGTTCGCTGTGACCTCTAGAAACAAGGTGTTTCCTGAGGTCCGATGAGCGCCTTTTGTATAGGGTATCTGTGGAGCAGATACGTCTTATGCGCAAGGCCTGACTGTAAGCAATTGCCTTCTTACAGTGACTAGGGTGGCAACTGTTGGAGAGAAGGTACTGGTGGGTATCAGTGGGTTTGCTGTATACATCCGTAGCAATGCCGCTAGGGGATTTACTTATAGTTACATCTAGAAAGTTAACACTTGTTAGAGAGTATTCAGTAGTGAACTTTATGGTTGGGTGGAATGAGTTTATATGACTACCACACCAGATAGAGAAAATACCATCAATAAATCTCCACCAAACTAGTGGGCGGCTGGGGGCAGAGGACAGAAGTTTTTCCTCTAAGTCAGACATGAAAATGTTGGCATATGAGGGTGCCATTTTTGTACCCATGGCGGTACCCTGTATCTGTAGAAAATGCCTGTCAGTAAATGAAAAGTTGTTCTTAGTGAGAATGTGGCTGATGAGTTCCTTAACATGTATCACTGAGGGGCGGGATTGTTTGTTGCCCCTGAGAGCAGAGACACATGCACTCATGCCTTCATTATGGGGTATGTTAGTATACAGTGATGAAACATCTAGAGTAACCAAAAAAGCAGAGTCAGGTATTTGATGTTTGACATCCTCTAGCTTATGGAGGAAGTCTGTGGTGTCCTTTATAAAGGAAGGGATGCCGGAGACTAAGGGGGTGAGAAAGCTATCTACAAATTTGATAAGGTACACGATGGTATGTAACTTATCCCAATTCAGTGTCTTTTACGAAAACCCTATTAAAACGTACGTTCGTTTTAACGAAAACCCTAATCCTACGTAGGAATCCAATGTAGGCCTATTGGTTGTGTACAAATCCAATGGGTTATTACTTTGTACATGTACAAAGTAATGGGTCCTGAACGCGGTTAGAAAACAAATAAAAAGATGCCAACTTCACGACAACGTCGTAGACTCCCCTCAAGTAAGTCCTCAACCCATACAGGTCAACACTGTATTGCAATAATGGTGTAACAATGCCATGAAAGTGACTGCATCCAGTTTATGAAGTATACTACGTTGTACCCATTACGCCAAGATTTTAATTATGGTATGCAACTTAACCCAATCCAATGCCTTCAAACGAAATTAGGATTCCAATTTCAAGGCAGCTAGTCTTACACGTAGCCGTAATTGCGCAATCACGGCACAATTTGCCAGCTAGCCATTGGATCAGATTTCTCATTTATTCGTTAATTATCTTGTAAATAAGTTGTACCTTGATTAGTTTTGATGGACTGGAACAACTCTTAGTGAAATAATACGTGTTTAAAACACAAATTGTATTTACAACTCTCATAATTTTGTAATTGTACATCCCTTTCCTCCTCCTGACGATAGGGGGCGCTCTTAGGAGACATTTCAATTCAATATGCAAGATTTATGCATAATGTCAAGCTATAACTTCCCCTCATATAGCCCCTCTATCAACAAGGAATTTACCAAATAAGTGAAGCAAACTAAACCCACTTTAGAACATGGGCCATCAGCTTTACTATGGCTCTGCTTTCTACCAAACTCTGCGCATACAATCACCATTCTCCGCTTACTGTGCTAGCGCCAAATATCTGCGCTAGCTTCAAAGCAAAGAATACATATGATGAGTTTCCCCGTGCACAAGCAAAAATATCCCTGCTATGCTGTGAAATATGCTTTATGGAAGCGCACAATTTACGCGCTTCTGAAGTGTCAATTCTTTGCTTACGGTGAAACAGAGTCATGAAATTGGGCCAGTTTCACAAGATTAATTTGTACACAACAAGAAATTTCACAAGTTTGAAGTGTAGGCCTAACCAAACCCACTTACACAGAACAGGGCCAAATTTCATGGCTCTGATTACCACCAAGATCTGCGCTTTCGATCACCATTCTCCGCTTACTGTGCAAGCGCGGAATATAATGTGCTAGCTTAGAAGCACATAAGCAAAAGAAATCCCTGCTAAGCTTTGTAATACGCTTTACGTAAGCGCAGAATTCAAGCGCTGGATCTTTGCTTCCAGAGCCATGACATTGGGCCTATTTGCACAGGATTTTTCATGTGAAGCAAGTTTCCTTCATGGTAGGCCTGGGTGACTAGGGAAATTTACTACTTGACTATTCGCACCTCAAACACAACTATGGCACTTGTCGCGACGAATTTTTGCTTCTCAAGACGCATTGTGGCAATTTGTGCCGCAAGCACAATATTAATTATGTTGTTGTGAATAGCAGTAAGCGACACAACTGGTTCACCAAACAGGTAGAGCACGGTTCATACTTCCTGCGAAAGCGAATCAAATTGTCAAGTCAAGGTGCTGTTTTCGCAGCGAAAGTTTTGCAGGAGTTGAGCAAAAGTCAACTGAAGCAAATTATTTGTTGCGAATTTGTGCATCAAAATTCATCGCATTCGCATTAGCAGGAAGTATGAACCGAGCTGACGTATTTATAAGGCAAAGTAAACCCAACGTATATATAGGGCCCAGTTTATCCGCAAAATTTTGCGCTGACGATCACCTTTCTCCGCTTACTGTGCTAGCGCCAAATATCTGCGCTAGCTTTAAAGCTATAAGAATGCAAATTAGCGTTGAGGATATGCACACGCTCAAGGAAACGTTCCTTGCTAAGCTGTAAAATACACTTAACGTAAGGGCAGAATTCCCTGCTTCCGGAAGCGCCGATTCTTCCCTTATGGTAAGCAGAGCCATGTATATCAATAGAATCACTTCGCTCATTCTGAATACTTTTGCTGATTCGTAACCACTTATTCGTTACAGTTTCGCTCATTCATAACCAGATGCTTGTTGATGTAGATTTGTAAAGTTAATTACACTCAACAGTACATCATTCAATGTTTCACCACAAGACCCATGAATGATAGTGTTGTAATATGTATATGGTCTACTTTATGGGCGGAGGTATATGTTGTTCAACCTCCACTCTTGCTTGTGGCTGATGTGAGAATAATAAAAGCAGCCTTCGTGTTGTCAGAAGAATCTAGAATATTCGTAGTCTGCATCTCTAATTGAGTCCATACATACTCATACTTCATGGTGGCAGCGGTGTAGAAACGAACTGGATACAACATGCACAGAAACAACGCCTAGAATTCTTCGAATGTGATAAATAACATTGCATTACCGGAGGCTCAGTCACACACACAAAGCCCACGACACGGCTAGCCATAGCCCAACGCACACCGCACACGTCCATACGTTCGTAAGCAACGTATAAACTGTTCACTGCACTCACAAAGCATCTACACAGCGCTAAACAGCGCCTGCATCAGTGCTATTCGCCGTGTGTGCGCGTACATGTACGTCTGAACCGTGGAGCCGGTGAGCCTAAACACCCCCACGTACCGAACAGTATTATACCCCTGCAACCTCGGACAGTGAAAACCAAAAGTCCACGTATCTGTGCAGACGAAAGTTTTCTGCGACACATAAACGAAAAACTAGCGTTTGTTTATCGCCACGGAACGGACATCTCGCCGACCAGGTAGCAGTAGCACAGCGCAGTCCGAGATAAAACTTCAAGGACCACACACTCAAAAAAATCAACGTGTGGACTGCCGATAAAGTGCCTCAGAATCCAGTGAGATCGACCAATTTTAGTCCATCCTCCCAGAGCCCGACAGGCCCCAACATTGCCGACAAGGACTGAGATTTCCCCCCTTGTGAGCAACGGTGATTCATCGAGCCGACCCTAACTACGACAGCTGCGAGAGCCTAGCCCCCACCGACACCCGCCCGGAGACAACCCCGGGAACCACGGCCAGAGTTTCGTCAATTCGCCGTCTCCCCAACCTCTGAAAGTGGAACTGACAAAATAGTATACACATTGCGGTTATTAACGGTACAGATAAATTGACAATTTTGCTACGCATTTTGTTGTAAATTAATTATCAGTTCACGATTATTATTTTGTGTAAGCAGCA
Source organism: Pisaster brevispinus (assembly GCA_023634235.1). Classification (NCBI taxonomy): domain Eukaryota; kingdom Metazoa; phylum Echinodermata; class Asteroidea; order Forcipulatida; family Asteriidae; genus Pisaster; species Pisaster brevispinus. The sequence goes on from JAMKCF010000017.1 coordinate 6,418,973, forward strand.
GCCGAACGGTTTATAATCCTGTCCGCACTACTTTTCATCTAATGACTGTGTACTAAAAATATAGTTCCGTACAGGCAACGTCCACTACCCCCACCTCCACTAACGTGTTTCTCCGATTTGACCTTTGACCGTATCACTCCGCCCTGGGAAAGAGCGCCAAAACTTAAAAGAACGCCCGTGGACTGACCTGGGAATTCGGAAAGCAACAACGCATCACTCGTCAAGAATTAATGCGCGGTGACAGCCGGGACTGTGCATCAAACTATAATTTTGTTTGTGTTATTTTTTATTTAAACACATTACCGCCCACGGTGGTGAACTTGACACACGCGATCCGAACGGAAAAGCTGAGAACATTATAACTCGAACAATCTGATCTCAGAACTGAACATGTATTGAACTCTGTTTAACAGTACATATATTGCATTGTATAATTGTATGCTAAGTATATAACCAAGTTGCATATTATCACAATACTGCATATGATATAACATAACTATATTGTTATTTTATTTCAATTTTACTGCATTTTGTTGAAGTTTACCATGGCTAAATTTCCAGAAGTGAATTGGACTGCTAGTGATATTTCTGATGAATTTAACATTTTCAGGCAGAGGATGGAGTTATGCCTGATGGATCAAGGCATAACAGATCCTCAAAAATCGGCTTTCAAGATTCAGATTGCTGTCGGCAAGGAGGGGTTAAAGAAAATCAATTCCTCTAGCCTAACCCCAGAAGAACAGCTAGACCCAGCCAAACTTTGGGATCTGTTCGAGAGACAGCTGAACATCCGAGTCAACTTCAGGATACACAGACTGGAGTTGATGCGATACCGTCAACAAGATGTTGAAGCCCTCGATGATTTCGTTAACAGGTGCAGAACGAAAGCACACGAGTGTAACTTCAACACAGAAGAAAGCACAGAGCGAATCATCGAGCTTGTGATCGCTTCAACCACATCTGACTCCTTCCAGAAGGACCTCCTCGACAAGGCTGTTGGATACAGCATAGAAGACATGCTGCAAGAAGGACGGAAGTATGAGGCCATTACAGCTGGGAGAAGATGTCTGCAAACAATGGACACAGGTGCATCCATCAACGCATTTAGAGGTCAAAGAACATGCGGCAACTGCGGACTATCCCACCAACCGAAACGATGCCCAGCATACCAAGACACATGCAAATCTTGCTGGTCGAAGGGCCACTGGGCCAAATGCTGCAGAAAGTCAAGAGAAAAGAACAAGGGCCGTCGCAACGAATCCCCTAACAGATACAGGCCTAGACGCAACTCCACGAAAGACAAAGAGCCCCGGCAATGGAGATCTAAGAGTCGTCAGCGCCCCAATAATGACACAGCAGATGAGGAAAGGCCAATCCATTCTACAGATTACACCGAAGAAGAGGAAGTTGAGACAGTATTCCACGGAGTCACTGTGTCTAACCTCTGCATGAATTCAGTCACCTACAACAACAATAATGAAGTGTACACAACGATTGACATCATCTGTCCAGATCTCAACGGCACACATAAATTGCGGATGAAAGTTGACACTGGGGCTGGTGGAAACACACTTCCACTCCGGACCATCAAGCAAATCTACGGCAACCGATGGGAGTCATTTGTTACGCCAGTCAAAGTAAAGCTGACAGCATACAACAACACAGAGATACCATGCCTTGGTTGTATTGATCTAATGTGCCGATACAAGACTCCACGATGGAGCAAGAATAGATTCTACGTCGTAGACGTATCTGGACCAGTCATAGCTGGACTACCCATATGCTGTGACCTCGAAGTGGTTACCATCCACTCAGCTGAAACATCCCAGCAAGGATTGGACCAACCCAAAACAGTGGAACCAACAAATCGAATGAGCACAGATGATCACATCTCTCGTCACGAGTCAATATTACTTCCGTCGATGACCTCAAGAGACTCTACCCTGACCAGTTTGACACCATAGGAAATTTCAAAGCCAAAGCCAGAATTCTTCTGAAAGAGGGTGCTGAACCAAGCATTGATGCGCCGAGAAAATGCAGTGTACATCTGAAGCCGAAGCTAAAGGCTGAGCTGGACCAGATGGAACAGCAAGGGGTAATCAGAAAGGTCACACATCATACCGATTGGTGCAGTTCACTGACGACTAGCGTGAAACAAAATGGATCACTAAGGGTGTGCCTAGACCCAAAGCGCCTCAACCAAAGCCTTAAGAGATGCCCTCACAAAATACCGACAGTGGAAGAATTAAATCCAGCATTCTCATGTGCACAATATTTTTCCAAGTTGGATGCCAAGGCTGGATACTGGGCAGTACATCTGGAAGAAAAGTCACAGGAGCTAACCACTTTCAGAACGCCATTTGGAAGATATTGCTTCCAACGCCTCCCATTTGGCCTATCCATCAGTCAAGACATCTTCCAACAATGTATGGATAACATAATCGAGCAGGTACCAGGGTGTGTTGGAATAGCCGACGACATTGCTGTATATGGCAGAACTGAGGAAGAACACGATGCCAACCTCATCAAGTTATTCGAAACAGCCAAGCGGGAAGGATTGGTGTTCAATAGCTCCAAGTGCAGCATAAAAACCAAGGAAATTAACTTTTTCGGTTCGATGTATTCTGATACCGGCATACGACCGGATAAAAGCAGAATTGAGGACATCCACGAGATGCCAACACCCCAGGACAAAGAAGACTTGCAGAGGTTCATGGGAATCATCACGTATGTCTCCCCATACATTCCCAACCTGGCCGACAAAGCAGATAACATCAGAGCCCTCCTCTAGAAGAATGTACCCTTCATCTGGCAGGATGACCATCAAGCAGAATTTGATGCCTTGAAACATTCTATCACTACAGAAGCATGCCTGCAATACTATAATCCTGAGATACACACAGTGCTTGAAGTTGATGCGTCTCAGAAGGGTCTAGGAGCATGTCTGCTACAAAAAAACAAGCCGGTTGCGTTTGCCTCAAAAAGTCTATCTCCTGCACAGAAGAACTACTCCAACATAGAAAGAGAGACCCTGGCCCTAGTATTCGGAATACTGAGGTTCCACAACTACCTTTTTGGAGAGGAGTTCACCGTCCACACTGACCACAAGCCGCTTGAGATGATTTGGAAGAAACCACTGGCAAGTGCACCACCCCGACTCCAACGTCTGCTTATCAAAGTCCAAGGTTACAACTTTGACGTAATATACAAACCAGGAAGCACTATGATCCTGTCTGATGCTCTTAGCAGATTGCCAAATCCCAGAAAGAATGATGACATACCTCTCGATCGCCTTGTCGGCTGTATGTGCGTTGCAGATGGCCTGGACATCCAACACATAGATCTTGTCCACTTTGGACAAACAAAGCAAGATCAACTGAAGACTGAAACCATTCGAGATCCAGTTTTAAGTACACTATGCCAGGTGATCTACACTGGGTGGCCAGACACAATCCAAGAACTACATCACGATCTCCGACCCTATTGGTCATACCGAGATGAATTAGGCATATCATGCGGTATTATCTTCAAAGGAAGACAAGTCATCATACCAGAATCACTCCGCCAAGACATCCTGAAGCAGCTACACGCAGGTCACATGGGTATTGACAAGACCAGACGTCTCGCCAGAGAGTCAGTATACTGGCCGAATATCAACCGTCACATAGAAGACATCGTGAAGACATGTACCTTCTGCCAAGAGACACAACCCAAACAACAGAATGAGCCACTGCAGCCTCACGACATACCGTCTATGCCATGGACGAAACTTGGTACAGATCTTTTCCAGATTGATGGAGACGATTATCTACTCATTGTGGACTACCACTCGAAGTACCCGGTTGTTCACAAGCTAAACTCCACAACAAGTACAGCTATAGCCAATCTGACTTCACGCACATTCAGCATGCTAGGTGCACCTGCTGTGGTGATGTCGGACAACGGTCCACAATATGCAGGGAAACAGTATGCAGATATGTGCACCGCATGGGGAATACAGTACATCACCTCATCCCCAAGGTACCCACGCTCAAACGGTCTAGTAGAGCGTTCAGTCAGGACGGTCAAGTCTTTGATCAAGAAGTGCAAAGCATCTGGACAAAACATCGATATAGCTCTTCTTAACCTCTGAGCTACCCCAGTCGATAGTAAGCTCCCATCCCCGGCTGAAATGATGTTTGGCAGACCGATCCGCACCACCTTGCCAAGTAATCAACCACACGTCAACATCCAGAAATCTGAAGACATCAGAGAACAGCTGGAGACAAGACGTCTGAAGATGAAAAACGACCATGATACCAAACACACTGGAAATGAGCTTCCTCCACTCTACATTGGTCAAAAAGTGAGAATCCTCGACAACCCGAGTAATACCTGGATTCCAGGAGAAATCACAAATGTCTGTAAGGAACCAAGATCGTACGAAGTCAAAACTCCCAACGGCAACAAATTGCGACGCAATCGATCACATCTTAGAGAGATGCCGCTCCCGACACCTCCAATGGTTACACCAAAACGTGTCAGATTTGACGATGATATACCTTCTGTTACACCTACCAAAACACAGTCAAATGAACAAACAGAGACACAGAAGACACATGATCAGAAAGCTCAGACAAGTCAGAATGTGGCAAACATTAACAAACAAACAAACAGACACACAGCAGAACATGACAAACAAAACACGATCAGGTCGCATAGTAAGAAGACCAGAAAGATATAACCACTGAATCATATCTCCTCAACTGTTGAGAATATAAAATTCTGATTTTATTGATTTTTACCAATGCCAAGTTGTTGAAGTTGATATGATCACGTAAATTGCTAGCTAATCAGTTGAACATTTCAGGTTGAAGTGTAGAGAAAGTTTGAAACAAATTTTTTTTTTTCATTTTTTTAGTGTTGCAATTGTTTTGCTGATTTACAAATGTTTTGCCAGTTGAAAAGTTAGCAAGTTGAAAAGTTTTGTCAGTTGAAAATTATTCTCTGCTACAATTAACAGTTTTGCCACAAAGTTCATATCTTTACAGTAAATTCCATTGTCTACATGTTGCTCATCAGTCAAGTTTGTAATTATACTTTTCAAAAGGGGAGGGATGTTGTAATATGTATATGGGTCTACATTATGGGCGGAGGTGTATGTTGTTCAACCTCCACTCTTGCTTGTGGCTGATGTGAGAATAATAAAAGCAGCCTTCGTGTTGTCAGAAGAATCAAGAATATTCGTAGTCTGCATCTCTATTTGAGTCCATACATACTCATACTTCAGATAGTACCATTTAAATGTTTCATTAATAAAATGTGAATGAATCAATTTGCGTACTCACAATCACTTCGCTGAATTGGAATCAGTTCGCTTAATCTTAATTATGTCGCTTATTCGGAAATCATTCGCTTATTCTGAATCATTTTTGGTCATTTGTAACCATTTCGCCTTAGTAACGATTTCGCTCATTCGTAACCATTACAATTGTTGATAAAGATTGTGAAGTTTCTTAATTACACTCAACACTACATCATCATGATTCACCACAAGACACTTACATGTACATTGATAGTAGGCCTACCATTTCGATGGTCATTTATAAAATGTGTATGCCGTGTAAACTTCCAAATCTCAGGCAGGTGTATTCGTCCATGCACGGTCCACTTTTACTCATACGGAGTAATGATGCCTAGATCGAAGCCAAATTAATAAGTAAAGAAACAAGTTTTTATGTTCCACATGGGTTTGTCTTCAGTGATAAGTTTTAGAAAGAAAAGGCTGGGACTTTGTGGTGATTGACAACATACATAGAGCGAAAAACTGCAAAAGTAGCGCTACTCGCGAACAAGTTGTTGTCGCCTATGCTATATAACCATACATGGAGCATGGAGGTAGTGCTATGTGCTTCGTAATCGTAATCGTAGAACCATTTAGAACCTCCTCCATAGTAGGACGTACACCAAAGATCGTGCTGAGCGAGGCAAAATCAGGATCGTTTTATTTTCCAGGAAAGAAGTTCTCATGAGCCAAAAATTGGAAAACAAGAATATGAAGTACTGTTCGTTTTAATGTAGGTACATGTTTCTTATTGTAAAAAAAAGTAAAATGTATGAATCATTATATTAATTTCGTCGAGTTTCCCGGAGATTCGACCACAGATCATTGACCTGGTAAGAAACACGGTAAACCGCGGTGCCATCGGATTTTCAACACAGTTGGAGTGATTTTATTTATTATATAATAACTGTATATATTTAATAAAAATAATTTCAAGATGACGTGACATATAAAATTACTTCATTGTGCACAACTTCAATACCCAGAGAGTCAACATCTGAAGAAAATGTGAAAATCGGACGTTTATTTTGGGAGATATGGTGGTAACAAGATTGTCTAATTAAATATTCATGTCATTATAACTCAGCTAATTGATTGAGAAATTGAACAGTATAACATTTAGTGAGAACTTCATGTACTAAGCTTCAATTCAATACAGGACTCGAGTCTGTCATATCTACTGTTTCTAAGATTACGAATAAAGAAAAATCGTGTGTTAAACCTATGGCGTTTTGGTGGAAACTTTTAACAACGTTTGTAAAACGTTTTGAAAAATCTTGACGAAAACAATAGCTGTTCCGACAGCTAAAATTCGGGGAAAACAACGAAGAAAACGGCTTTATTTACGTGTGGCCAAAGGCCGTACTATCGTAATATTGTGTCCGAAATCTCGGCAGGTAGATTAGAAAACCACCGCTGCTACCGATGTAGTAATAATTGTTTGGATTTACTTACAATTGACTAGACAAAGACACACGTTAAACTTAACTGGGCGTATGTTGGGACCACTGATACTGTCAGTATAATAGAGATCAGTGGTTGGGACATGTATTATCATAAACACAACGGGTTCAAGGTCCACCAGACGTGACGTATGGTTAAATCATGCATAATAGTTCAACAGTCGCCCATATCGGAACACGATGGTTAAGTCTAAGCAACTGTAGTCAGCCACATCACAAACTTGCTATTGTCTGTCCATTTTAGCACAAACTTGTATTTTTCTACAGAATCTAAAATAGTAAAAATATACATCTTAAAGATCCAATCAGTCACATTGAATACAGAAAACATCATCAAGCACCACTCAATAGTGCACATTTAAGCTAGGGGACATAGTATTAAAAGCATCTTTTCCATTCTCTTATATTTGTTGCTAAAATGCTAGAGTGCACATGTTCAATTGTGATGTTATTATATTTGTTAAAATCACAAATGAATGCTTGTCGAATGTGAGTGGCCAACACAATAGCCTGAAGTAACATTCTGAATATTCCTTAGTTATAATTAAGTCATGACAAACATTTGATAATTCCTATTAGACAATTTTCAAAGAACTCTTGCCCCGTAAAAGCTACGTAGACCATATCGAGGCATTAAAGTTCGCAGTCGGTGATTGACTGCAGCTGAGCGGAACACAATCTAATCTCCACTTGACTGGTTTACTAACGTAAAGTTAGCCTGACCGTTCAACGGTCGTCAGCACTGCTTGGATGCTGTTGCAGACTATTGTATTGCAAATACCGATATAAAAAAAACCGTTCCAAAATGGCACTCGGCTGCTTTGAACACGTTTTACACACCACCGTCGATACTTTTCGAGATGGCGGTTTTGGCGGCTGGATGGCTGTATTGGGATTTTTCGCATGCAAAATGGCGTGGGTTACTTTAACCAAATGTCTTGGTATGATGCTGCCAACCCTACAAGAACAGTTCGCCACTTCGACTTGGTTAATTGGCTGGATGGTCGCTATTACAGAAGTGGGTGCACTGTTTGCAGGTAAGCTTGAACGCGGTTTATTAGCCAAACCTTGATGTTGTTCGATAACTGTTAGGTACGATCATGGCCGAATGCTCGAGCACCACCAGAACACGTACACTGGTGTTCTGGTATACCAGCCTCTGGTGTTTGTCAGAGTGTGGGACGTATCACTACTCGTTGTTCTTGAACCCTAAGCAATGATACATGTAATGTAGCTGACCGCATAAAATAACTTATATGGTAATTATTTTTAATCAAGTATTCTCATTTTTTGTTTATCAACATATAACGCAAACAAACAGGACAAATTTCACTCGTCTGAGAAATATCGAGCAGCTTATTCAGCCGTTTGAATGCCTCTGCCTAATGTTTTCGTTTACAAATCTCTGTCTATGGGGCATATACTGTAGTTAAACAAAAAATAGTTTATATTTTTATGATTAAAATATAAAAAAGAGAAAGAGAAAACAACTCTAAGACGATGTAGAATTTATCAAGTTATTTATTAGTGTAAACAGCGCGTTTCCTTGCTACTGCCAGCTAGTGCACCCCTTAAGATAATGAAATAAATTATGATACCAATACTCGATGGGTCTTCATATATACGCGTGACTCTTCGTAGAAGGAAGATAATTATATAATTGGTTTTAGTTTTATTTTCATTATTTGCTTTGTACATAATAAGGACAAAAGCTTGCGAAATCTCTTGCCACACTGGTACATACGTTAAATAAATCATCTAAGAAATTTAGAAAGAGCATTGTTCTTTTCTTTTTCCCCCTTTCCCCCTCTTTTTGTCTCGGAAAATGTTGTTTGTTTTGGATTGTAGTTGTGTCGTTGTTGCTGTTGTTTTTGGCAGTCTGAATTACGGCATGGCGTATTGTAGCCTTTTTTTATTACTCCATGTTTTCTCTTATTTAAAAAATGATCTAAATGTTGCCAAACACCCAGCCTGGGGGAAGAGTGTCCTGACCGCTCACCCCCCCCCCCCCCCACCCCTCCTCCCTGTCCGCATTGTGCTATACGCAACTGCTGTCTGTATCCGCGTGGGTTGCCGAATGTATCAGTCTCATCGAGTGACAAGGGCCAGACAGGCCTTGATCAGCCATTGTTTGTAAATAAATTTAGGAGATTTTTCAAACGATTTGGCAGCAGACTACCGGTTGGGTAAACGTTGTGTAGACAAATTAGCCTTGTATATCTGCTGACTTGTGCCGTCCCAATATCTCGTCAGTATTGTTGTTGTGTCTTTTTCATTAAGCTATTAAGTGATTTACCGTTTAAACCAAAGTAATAATAAAGTTATATCATATCATTTTCTTTTCTGAAAGGCTTCTTAGCTACGCCGCTAAAAGAGAGGTTTGGCGCCAGAACTGTGGTGATAGTGAGTGGACTAATTGCTGGTATCTCCATGATAACTGCATCCTTTGTATCCAATTTATTCGTCATTACCCTCATCCTTGGCCTGTTAACAGGTATAATACTTAGTATTATATAATATTGTTATTACAGACAAAAATTACTTAGTTTGATTAGTTTTGGAAACTATTGTTTTGCAACTATACACGAACAAAAACAAACATTGGTTTGGGGGAAGTGCCTAACGTTGAACAAACCCAAAATACGGAGCACATTATGATGGCTAGAATGAAACATGTTCTCTGTTAGTGATGTCAGAGTCCTCTTAAGAAAATTCAATGTTAGGAAATGAAAAAAAAATTAAAAAGTTTTGATCAGAAGTCTTCCACAGTAAGATGAAATCTATACATGTTTAGCATATATAACTCACAGATATATCTCTGACATTTGATTGGTGTAACACATGACACGTGTCATTCTTAATATTGCCATATCTATTGCCGCGACGTTGGCCCCGTCGTAACCGTCGTATTTGGACATAAATATGGAATGTGTATATTGATTTTGCTCCTAAAATATTGGTGCTGCTCAAAAAAAAAAACCGCTCCCGCTGTTTGTCAAAACAAGGCAAGGTTGTGTACCGGCTAGCAAGTTTGGTGTCCAGATGGAGTCGTCCAAGTTATTTTAGAAGAGAGTTTTGAAGTTTTAGAGTGTGGGGCGGACGAGTTCCTGTGACTATTTTCAATGACAATGATGGGGGGGGGGGTAAGTTACCTTAAATGGTGTAGTTTAGTTTTCACCTCGTGAGTATAATCTGCGACAATGCACTCATATATGGTGTTCTATAAAGGACACTTATCTGTTTTGTCGTGCGTGTGGAGAGGTCCGTCGTGTCTGTGAGCAAAGCGTCGTGCCTGTGAGCAAGTCCGTCGTGCGTGTGAGCAAGTCCGTCGTGCCTGTAAGCAAGTCCGTCGTGCGTGTGAGCAAGTCCGTCGTGCCTGTAAGCAAGTCCGTCGTGCGTGTGAGCAAGTCCGTCGTGCCTGTGAGCAAAGCGTCGTGCGTGTGAGCAAAACGTCGTGCCTGTGAGCAAGTCCATTGTGCATGTGAGCAAGTCCGTCGTGCTTGCTCACAGGCACGACGCTTTGCTCTCAGGCACGACGGACTTGCTCACACGCACGACGGACTTGCTCACAGGCACGATGGAGTTCTCCACACGCACTACAAAACAGATAAGTGTCCTTTATAGAACACCATACTCATAGGCATTCAAATCACTTATCAGTGGCTCATTCCAATAACATCTTGCTACTTAAGAGTGCATGTTTTTCTTTTCAAAAAGGGACAAAACGTCTGTTAACAAATGTGCTTGTTCTTTCAGGACCAGCAATCGGCATCCCATACGTGATAACGAAACATCTGATCGGATGCTATTTCACAAAATCTATCACAACTGCTTACGGAGTGGGGTCCCTGGGCGCCTCCTTAACATTTGTGACAGTTGTGCCCTTGATACAGCTTTTCCTAGATATCTACGGTTGGAGGGGAACCATGCTACTACTTGGAGCACTATTATTACATCTTGCTGTCTGTGGAGCTCTTATGAAACCTCCTGCTGCGAGTGGGAGGCAAAACGGTTATGAGGCAGCTCACACGGACGAGGAGCAAGAGGCCAGGGACGACACGGTGGTACCAAGCAACAAACTTGGCTGTTCATGTTTTACCACTGTCTACTCATTTGCAAGGGATACATTCCAGCTTGGATTGTTCTCATCCATGTCCTTCTGGCTTTTTACATTTCTAGACTGCGTATGGCCATTGATGTACTCTGCTTGGATAATATACTATGTGCAGTACAGTACTGTGTATAAAGAATTCACACTTCAAGACACGTCACATTTCATCGTCGCTTATGGAATCGGGAGAATAGTAGCCTGCGTTGTGATTGGTCCAGTGGTTCAAAAAGTTCAGGTTGTTGGCACATACACGTGGCTTGGTATAGCTCTACTTCTGCCTGCCATTTATTACTCTGTTGATCCATGGTTGATGTCTTTTTGGCCGATTACCGCGAATGCTTTCGTGCTTGGAATTGCTATATCTATGTGTACGATACTCGAATCCGTTGTTCTTAAGGAAGTATTTGGTAAAGAACAAATGGGGCACGTATTGGGATTGGTGGGACTTATGGCTGGTATGACAAATCTCCTATCCTTATATATTCCAGGTAAGTCCACATACCTCGTTATCAGTAATGCTTTATGGTAATGGGAAATTTGTGAGATATGGGCATTGACCCCTTGCACAACGCCGAACGCACCTTTGCATAATGCAAGTCTACCAATCTTGGGAGCCAATTCATTTGCGTATACATGTTGACTCCCAAGAAGACGGACAGGATTGGCGCGTATAGTGGTTCCCCTCTTTTTTTGGACAAAATGGCACTCCCAACGGGGACTTTCGACTGTTAACTTGTCGTAACTGTACTCGTTGTAAAACAACACCAATTTGCAATTGTTTGACAATATGGGTTATGGGCAATGACAAAATATAATTGTGTGCCAAAAGTTTACATAATGGCAAGTTCGGGTGTCTGACTGGAGTCGCATAGATGTCAGCCGGGAATGCTGAATAGTTTGACTATAGCTTGCCAATATTGATCAATCTAGTCCTGGAGCACCTGTTCCTCGAGTGAAAGTTACCTCACAAGTTTTGAGTACTGTATAATTTAACGTTGATGGCTGGTTCTGTTCTTTACGGTATCTTTGAAGTGAGGTAATTATTTCATGAATTCAATGAAGTAGAGAAAATGAAAATAAAAATGACGAGTCAGCAATGTGGAACAAAATACATTAACAAACCCGCTGATTAACTAGATTGTATTTTGACTAGTCGATCGACACGATGCGTTCCGAGTGAAAAACATACCACGCATGCGTGATTTAGATCTGAAATTGACGCAAGCTGCAATAAAAACGCCCTTTAGCCTCCAGTGGCATTTTAAGAATGCTTTTGTCTTCTTCGAGTCGTGCCGATATTGGTTTGACAAACTGTTGTTGCGATTGATTGGTGATGTTGGACACAACAAACAGCACCCGACACTGAAAACATATTCTTTATTATGTCAAAAGCATTTTCCCCGCAATTTTGTTCAGTTATTTTTTTCATAAGGCCATCCTCTTTGCATGTACTATACCTGCCAGTACCTTGACATGTATTCTGATTTAAATCTTGTTATGTTTTGTTTGTGTGTTAACCAGGACTGATTTATGACACAACTGGCGACTACACCTTGGCTTTCAGTCTAATGGCTGGTGTTCAGTTATTGACTGTTGTTGCGGTACTGTTGTTATACTGGAAGCAAAAACGCCGCGGTGCCACAGCTCGACCTCCATGATCCGAGTCGACACTACAAAAAACACACTCCGTTAATTTCCTTATTTTGGCTCTATAAAATGAATGGGCACCGCATTTCCGAGCCAAGTTTCTTCTGTACTGACTGGGATGACTGTGAACTCTTTCGTCTTAAATTTGTCTCCACTTTGCCATATCGCTTCGGAATAGGTAGGCAAAACTAGAATTGTGGCACTCTACAAAATGCCTGACGATTGTTTGATTGACTTTCCCCCCCCCAAACTGTATTTGCTGTAAATATGTTAATTTTGTGGAGCATAAAACACCCATTGTTCAATGACGTTATATATATACACGTATCCATTGCCGTCATGTTGGTCAAATTTCTGGACATTTTATAATGTGGCGAGTCGTGGCCGTGCGGTTTCTGATCAACACAGTGTGGGTTCTTGTCCCGGTCGTGTCAATTGTGTCCTTGAGCTAGATACTTAACCGTAACTGCTTTTGAAGGGACACCAAGCCACATGTTCATTGTACTATTGGTAGCGCACATAAAAGAAGCCCAGAACACTTAGGGTGGAAGAGTAAGGGTTAGGCTAATCCCCAGTGTTTCTGGTTCACGTACCATCACCCGTGTTTACAGGTTTCCTCAGGTTTGCGAGCTACTGCGGTGATTACGTTCACTTTCGATCGTTATGCTTCAAGCAGTCATGGGAGTTCAGTTTTTGGTCCAGGCTTTGGTTCTGACGGACTCCCTGCATAGACTCGGAGTGCGACTGCGTGTGAAACACTGTCACAGTTGAAAGAATAGCACTGAAGACCCCAAATATGATTACTTATTTTAATTGCAGCAATCGAAATAATGTACATTCGTCAACTACACAAACATAAATTGGAGTAATTTACTTTCCATTTTAAATAGTTTTATATCCATTAAACAGGTGGAACAAATACAAACTTTAGCAAATACCAGGGGAGGCCAGACTCTGGCTCCCCCAGCCGGCGTTCTTGCATTACGGTTGTTGAGTTGTGTTTCTTTTTAAGAGCATGGGGACATGGTAAAAAAATTAGAGTCTGAAATATTAGGGGGCGAATGGGTACCGTCCGACTTTGGGTGAATTGTTCTTCATGGCCTCCCACTTTAGAGGAACGACCCGAGACTCTGCCGGACATCGAATTCCGCAAGTACTCTTTATTTCAACCTATCACTGCCAGTGGCGTTGGGGTGACAAAACGATCCTCATCAACGGGCAGACAACCAAACTAAGGGACAGTACATGTTACCCAACAGTGACGACTGCGCTGGTTGTGGAGAATGCAGTTGTACCTGCTGGTAATCGTGCAGTCAATTGAGGCAATGTACTGGTGAAACGAACGGGTTGTGTGGTCTGCTGTTACTGTGAGAAAGAACTCTAAGGTCAGCAACCTGAGAATACACTGGCGCAAGGTACTTCAGCCACTGTGGTCGACATTTCTGCATGCCTGCTATTAGGTTGCGGCACATGAAGTACTGTCAGCAATGACAAGAATTAGTTGAAGACATGGGGATTGAAGACGAGTTGAATATCCATCCACGTCAGCAATATGAGGAGCCGATGAAGTGGCAGGGGGTTTGTGACTATTTGGAACAGCCACCAGTCGCTCCCTAGCCCACTACCTCGACTCTCCATAGTCTGTCCAGGGAGGGGGACCGTTACCACTCAGTGTGTCCTCGAGCCCATCCCCACTGCGTCGGCACAAGACCATCATCGAGCCAACACCACTACCAATGAGGCCGTAACAAGCCTTGGATTGGCTCAGCACACCACCCACAATGCCATCTTTTCAACAGTGGAGAGCGGTGCAAGCGGGCAAGGGACATGGCCATCAACACAGCAGCCCAACTACACAACCCACCTGCAACCCCAAGTAGGACACACCGCCACAACTTCACAGGCTTGTCTTGTTTTTGAGGGCAATGTAATGGCGGTGCCAATCCGCCAGAAGGGTGCCAGCACAGCTCCGCGAAAATGAGACCAAAATGAGACCAGACTATTTGTGATGGTTGTTGCTCCGATTCAAAGGTTATGCTACGACTGAGCTGTTATCATAAATATTATATTTTTCATTGTTTATATAATATTTTAGCCTTAGTGTGATATTTATGTAGGCCTATGCACTTTTGCCTCGTATACAGCACCATTCGTAGTTATAGATATAATTTATGGGGCTTGGCCAAAAGGGTACATAATAAGGCAAGGAAGTTTAGACGCGTTTTGTTAGTATTTTGAGGCCCCATGGAGACAAAAAATTAAAGAAAAAGATGAATTTAGATATTCGAGAAATCATAAAGGTGGGGACCCAGTTTCTTCTTTTCTTAAAACCAGATGTTTGTAGGGGAGGATTGTCGTCCAGGAAACAGGACAGTTAATTAGGAGAGGGGACGTTGGGTTTTTTTTCTGTATGAAAAAGGTAATAGCCGTTCTCTCATTCATTGCAACCACTATAGTAATTAATTAATCAGCCCCTGCAAAGTAATGAGAAAAACTGGAATGTGAATGAGTTTTCTTATGGGAGATTGCCTGGAGCTTGTTGCCTGTAAATTGCCCCATGTGACGTCATGGCCCTTTTGGCATTTGTAAGGAAAGGAAACGAAAAACCTATGGAAATTTTAAGGAAACTAAACAAATCTTAAGGACATTTTAAGGAAACTCCAAATTCTTCTGGGGAGAGGACCACTGTAGTTCGACGACCACGTGGTCGTGGTGTGCGTGGATAATATGAAACGGAAATAAGTTAGAACACCTCCATGGTTAGAATTTCCCTGTCACTTTTCTGCTGCCAAAGTGCTCCTTTTGCATGCAGTGCAGCAGTATAACCCACACGAGCACACCCACACACGCAGCCATACGGATCCGGTTTGTAGGGTACTGCTATTGTTCTGTTATTCCCTTTTCTAAAGAATTCCCTTGGTGGGGGCCAAATTGTTCCTATTGAAATTACCTTGCGTGGTCCATTGTTCCATTGTTGTCAGGACCCCACAAATGCCCTTCCGTGTGCCCACCTACACACACTCACAGGCTGTTTTACGTGTTATGATTGTATCGTTATTGTATTAAAGATTGGCCCTTCGGTGACCTTTATCAAAGAATCAACCGCAAACGGCCAATCTCCGAAGGTTGATTAGGAACGACTGTACAACGACTGTTTTCGCGACGAAATCGCTATCTTTCATATAATAGTCGTCGATTTCCGGTTTCAAACGCAAGAGGGCGATATTCAAAAATCTCTCTGGGGAAATGTGCAAGCCTGGACGCGAATTTTTTTTCCCAGCGCGGTAAAGGCCAATATTTGCACACCTCGCTCCCATTGGCTTGGGTATGTCATGTGTGTATGCATTTGCTTCTTTACACGTTGTAGAGGGGGAAAGAACAGCTGCATATAATCGCTCATCACATACCACTTTTCGTCAGCCCTGGCTATTAGCAAGCTCAGTTTGCTATACTCTCTCAGAAAGAAAAAGGTATAAAGTTTTATGGAGTTTTTGAATGAACTGGCACTAAATCCACGTACATGTACATGTACATGTACATGTACATACGTTGCATTGCAGTACTGACTACTGTACTACCATGACTACACTGATACTGATTGTCTGCTACATAGCTATACGCGCTAGCTATACACTACTTCTGTAAAGCTTCCCCTTGTTGAAACTAAGTATTCAATTGATTGGCTTTAGTTTTGAATCATATTCATAAACCTTACTTATCTTTACCTTCAAAGAAGGACAGTCATCTACAGTGAGACGTGTGCACTCACAGCCCATGGTCGCAGTATTGTTTTACGAACTTATGGATGGATGTACATGTACACACAAGAGCAAAAGCAAAGACGTGTAGACAAAACTTTTTGCCAGTGTGTGTACATGACTTGTATCACCGAGAGATTAGACACGTCGATCGTGTACGCGTACACAACACACGCGCGTAAGGCTTCATAGCTTGTTTTCAATGAATAATTCATCAGCAAGTCCCAGCCAATGGGAGCGAGGTATGCAAATCTTGGCCTTTACCGCGCTGGGAAAAAAATTCGCAGCCTGGACATTCACACGAATTTAGGAGAAAATGTGGACGGTTTTTTACTTTTTTCTCCTGAACCAGATGGCCGATTGATCTCAAGCTTCAACAGGTTTGTTATTGTATGTATATGGTGGATTACATAAAGTGATAACACTGCCAGCAACTATTTTTGAGCTAAAACCCATCCTGTAGATTACCTTTAATTACTCGTTGAGTTTGTAGCGAAAACAGGTGAAGCCCTTTAAGTTCTTTCCTCAGACAGGCCCGATTGACATAGTCTATGACCCTTTAGGCAGTATGACTCATGGACTCAGAATCTCCAGTTAGAAAACACTTTCTTCATAGGCTTGTGTACAGAAATCACTGCGGTTTCACAGTTGAAACATAGTAATTTCATTTGCCAAACTATCTCTTCAACGTCTGGAAAGGTAGTTAGCTTTGAAAAAGTATGAAATCAAAATTACATTTTCCCAACGGTCTTCAATCTGCAGTAAACAATGGCAGTCGTGTAGTATTTAACAGAGGTAAGGCATTGCAGAGACCTAGGAAGCATAATGCTACCACATACTGATAAGTCACTCTGGATATTTTACTTCCTTTCCAGCTATTGTGGGACATCTTCACTAAACCAAAAGTATTAATATATTCGTGGTATCCAGTCTGACAATACTTATTTTATTTCTGAATAACGCCTTGACTTTGGAGAAAGGTGAAATTCTGGACATGTCTTACGAGCTTCGAGCTTCTTTGTGATTTTGTCTGTTACTGGCTTCACACTTTAATTAAGGGATCTTCTATAATGCCTGCCATAAAGGGTGTCGTGAATCCTGGTAATGAGGACATATAGATAAGATATCTTGTCAGACTGTTCCTGTTTCATGGTGAACCGATGCTGGGTCCGACTCTCTCCTTCAGTTCCTGCAATACCTCAACCAGCAACACTGCAGCATCAAGTTCACCATATTTACAATGTAACAAGGGCAGTCCGGCAAGATACCCTTTCTTGATGTCCCCATCACAAAGAAACCAGACAGCACACTCCACCACAGTTTCTACCGAAAACCGACCAACATTGACCGTTCTACACCAGTGCTCCTTCCACAGCATCGAGTTTTCTACCAAACACACCCTCTGATTCAACGTGCCTACAACATTTTATGGTGTTCCATATAGAGGACAGGATAGCCTCCATTGTGGTTGTGGATTGCTCCGTCGGAGTTGTGAGTTGCCCAGTTGGAGTTGTGAGTTGGACAGTCGGAGTTGTGAGTTGCCCAGTTGGAGTTGTGAGTTGGACAGTCGGAGTTGTGAGTTGGCCAGTCGGAGTTGAGAGTTGGTCCGTCGGAGTTGTGAGTTGGTCTGTCGGAGTTGTGAGTTGGCCAGTCGGAGCTGTGAGATGGCCAGTCGGAGTTGTGAGTTGGCCAGTCGGAGTTGTGAGTTGCCCAGTTGGAGTTGAGAGTTGGTCCGTCGGAGTTGTGAGTTGGTCTGTCGGAGTTGTGAGTTGGCCAGTCGGAGCTGTGAGATGGCCAGTCGGAGTTGTGAGTTGGCCAGTTGGAGTTGTGAGTTGGCCGTCGGAGTTGTGACGGGTATGTGGGGGTATGTGTACTTTTAAATAGCAAAATGACAAAAAGAGTTGTGAGAACTCAAGGACCACAATATGCGTATGTGAAAAAAAATTCGGGAGCCCCCCCCCCATCCTAACCCACAACTAACAACCCACAGGTCAAGCTAACCAGCTTGCAACTCCGACGGCCAACTTACAACTCTGACGGACCAATTCACAACTCCAACTGAGCATTCCACAACAACAAGGGAGGCTGTCCTCTATGGAATACATATGTATCTGTGATCCTGACAGCCGTCAGCATGAGTTGCAGCACATATATGTCGATCTCTTTGTGTGTCAGCCAGTTGACGGCCAGGTCCCCATTCTGATAAAGGACTACGATGCCACCATTTATGGCGAAAGTGTATGCAGTCGGCTATCATTACTGTGCATCGTCTGGTGTTCACTACAGTCACAAAGTGGGGATGCAGAGTAGCCCAAGCTGTAGACTGCTGCGGCAAGGCCCCACGTCAGTGCGGAACCGGTTCAGAAGGCACCATTAATCGCGGGGAAGGTCCATTCCCGGGAGCTGGATGGTGGTGGGATCAGTTACCAGGAACTGGTGCGGGACGTCAGTGTGATCTTGTCACCGCATGCGCCAGAATACAGGTTTTCTGAATACAGGTTTTGGTCTTCTGCTGTCGCTGTGCTTTCCATGATATTTGACCAGGATGGGTGTCTAGACTTGAGTCTTGGCCTTGGGTGGAAGTCAATGTCACTTAGCTCAGGGTTAGATTGGATCTTGAGAACCAGCCCTGATGTGGCACACTCTCTTTGGATCATCTGAATGGGCAATTTACTCAGGACTAGTATCCAATCAGTATTTGTGCAGCAAACATCACCAGTGATGGTCCTCATGGTGTTGTTCAATTGAACATCGACTAGGCTGGAGAGTTCCTCCAAACTGGACCACAGTACTCAGCCACTGAGTAGCAGAGGGCCAGTGCCGATGAGCGAAGTGTCTTTGCATTTGCTCCCCACTTTTTACCGGCGAGCATGTGGAATCAGAGGCTAATTAAGAAATTAATTAAATTCATATTAAATATATTTTCTTTTAACGTATTTCCATAAAAAAACACTAATCAGTTTAAAACAACAAACAAAAAATAATCATACTTCACTGAGATAAGACTTTGTTTTAAAAACGCCCACTTTAATAAATATTAAAACTCCGCCCACAAAAGGGCAAGTTTTTACACTCATTTGTGTCTTAATTTATTATGGTTATTTTCAAGTATATATTTCCGTCCAATTTTTTTTTTTTACTTCTAAGCATAATTTCCCCCAATATTGATATCACATAACCCCCATTTATGCAAATGTGGCTCCGCCCCTAAATAGGAGAGACCCAAGGTTTATAATTAGCCCAATACTAACCATCATAGCAAGTTTCATGCTTTTACCACAAAGTGCACAATTGTTACCTTAGCAGCTGCACTACTACCTCATCATAACTGTCGAGGCGATCGGTCAGCGGCACAGACATTGTCTGTGGTCAGCGGCGCGTGGAAGTGCGCCCCCAGTTGAGCGGCAGGTTGTGTCATTGTGAAACGAAAATAAAAACCAGGGGAAAAAACGAAGAAAACGGCTTTATTTACGTGTGCCCAAAGGCCGTACTATCGTAATATTGTGTCCAAAATCTCAGCAGGTAGATAAGAAAACCACCGCTGCTACCGTGTAGTAATAATTGTTTGGATTTACTCAGTGTGATGACACAATTGACTAGACAAAGACACACGTTGAACTTAACTGGGCGTATGTTGGGACATGTATGATCATAAACACAACAGGTTCAAGGGTGACCAGACGTGACGTATGGTTACATCATGCATAATAGTTCAACAGTCGCCCATATCGCAACACGAAGGTTAAGTCCCAGGCGACTGTATTTAGCCAAATCACAAAATTAATTTGCTATTGTCTGTTCATTTTAGCACAAACTTGTATTTTTCTACAGAATCTAAAATAGTAAAAATATACATCTTAAAGATCCAATCTGTCACTGACATTGAATACAGAAAACATCATCAAGCACCACTCAATAGTGCACATTTAAGCTAGGGGACATAGTATTAAAAGCATCTTTTCCATTCTCTTATATTTGTTGCTAGCCGTCTCAACTCTTTATACTGTTTGTACTCATTATAAAATTAGAAAAATTGTGTTTAAATACAACAAATACACTTACACAAAATTTACATTCGGAGGTCCCCCCTGAACTGGAACCAAATTACTGCTGAAATCCAAACTATTATTCGTTACCACATTTAATGTCGGAGGAAATGAGCTGTACAAATTTACACCTTTCATGAACCAATATGTAAATAAGGAATTCCCAAAGTGCTATACTTGTACTTTAAAAGTACTTTCGAAGCACCATCCCCCCGCCCCAATGTTGACTGGCATGCGCTTGTGGGATTCAACATTGTAGCGGGGGGGGGGGTGTTCCGAAAGTATTGAAACAAATTAATCGCTTGGTGTGGAAATTCTCAAAGCATGGTATAACACACATTGGCTTTACACATTGTTTACATATCATGCGAGTTTGTTTTCTATTAGAGGTCGAACTGCATACAACAGTCTCGTTTCTACCCCCAACATTGTAGCGGGGGGGGGGGTGTTCCGAAAGTATTGAAACAAATTAATCGCTTAGTGTGGAAATTCTCAAAGCATGGTATAACACACATTGGCTCGAACTGCATTAGAGGTCGAACTGCATACAACACAGTCTCGTTTCTACCCCCAACATTGTAGCGGGGGGGGGGGTGTTCCGAAAGTATTGAAACAAATTAATCGCTTGGTGTGGAAATTCTCAAAGCATGGTATAACACACATTGGCTTTACACATTGTTTACATATCATGCGAGTTTATTTTCTATTAGAGGTCGAACTCGAGCGGGGGGGGGGGTGCCGAAAGTATTCAAACAAATTAATCGCTTGGTGTGGAAATTCTCAAAGCATGGTATAACACACATTGGCTTGACACATTGTTTACATAATTGGCTTGATACATTGTTTACCTAATTTATCGCTTGGTGTGGAAATTCTCAAAGCATGGTATAACACACATTGGCTTTACACATTGTTTACATATCATGCGAGTTTGTTTTCTATTAGAGGTCGAACTGCATACAACACAGTCGCGTTTCTTCCCGCCAACATTCGGACCAGGAAAGTGCTGACTTGAAAGGGCGTTTGAACCACTTGACAGTTGACTGGCATGCTGAACTGGGTTGTACTCCAAGGTGGAAATAAGTCCCTCTATCACCTTGACCCGGAAATCCAAAGTGGACAAGCTCTCGTTTGTATGGATGCTGTTGTATACGACATTAGCATTAAGCAAACAGATGTCTAGGATTGTGATAAATACTCGTTTCCACCATTGTAGTGTTCTGTGGCTGTGAGTATAGTACGTGCACAATTGTCCTGCCAGATCCGTGCCTCCCATGTATTTATTGTAATCGTCGACTATGCACGGTTTTTGGATATCACGATGTCCTGTTGAAGTTTTCCGGCTGCGAATCTGTTTACTAGTGACACTGCAATCGCCATAGTTTGACAGGAGAGTGACACGTTTTGTGTCCTGCCACATATTAAAACGCATAGTTGGCCTGCTTTCTGATAAAATTGGGGATCTGCTCCGCTTTTCATGGGGAACTTTTTGGGGTTTGCAACATCGGGTATCCCTAGGGTGGTATAGCGCACACTTCCACAAGCTCCGAATCCTAGCTCAGACAACTTGGAGAACAGAGCCGGGCTAGTAAACCAATTGTCCATGTAGATGCAATGTCCTTTTTGTTCGAGTCCCTGCAAAAGGTTCAAGACTACCTTGCCTGGTGCCCCAAAATCGGATGGATGGTGTGTCTCAGGATAACTTACAGAGGACTGTCCTCGTGGGGACCTGGGCTGCGATCTTGTGAACAAGTCCCAGGCACATGTGTACCCTGTGTCTGATTCGTTCAATGAAAAACATTTCAATCCCCATTTGGCGGCCTTTCGTGGCATGTACTGTTTGAAGCTGAGTCGTCCTTTGAACTTTACCATGGTCTCGTCCGGCGAAAGGCTTCGTCCAGGCTGGTACACCCGGAGGAATGATGGTAGTACAATGTTTAACAGTGGGCGTACTTTTGAAAGTTTGTCACGGGGAGAGTCGTCCTCCACATCTCTGTTGTTGGCGAGGTGGAAAAATCGAAGGATTGCAGTAAATCGGTTACGAGCCATGGTTGCTGAGTACAGGGGACTTCGTAGAATTTCAGACCTGGACCAATGCATGGAGTAACGAGGCCTTTTGTTGATTCCCATGCAAAGAAGTAGGGCCACGAATGCCATCATTTCAGGTACATTAGTTGGTCTCCAAGCACGCTGATTTTCTGCACCCACCCGCACCCAAAGTTTGGTCAGCATAACGATTGGTCTCATCTACCATCATCTGCCACACTGCTTGACAAAAGTACAGTTTGAAGATTTGTATGGTGGAGAACGAACTGAAGTCTTCTGTAGCCCCGGTGTTTGCTGTAAATTGCACAGGCGGTCGCCGGGTGTAAGACTTGGCTTCACGCCATCCACACCGGAAATTCCCCTTCTTGGTCTTGGATGAACAGGATGCTGTCGATGTCGAGGCGATGGGCTCATCATCACTGTCTTCTTCCGACACATCATGTGGTGAATCATCGTCAGAGGACATGTCGGAACCGCTATCGGCAAAGATTTCGTCCCAAATTTTAGCATTTTCATCGGCCATGTCAGAATGTAGGACTGAAGAATGCGTGGATGGGGGGACGCCAAGGAGGGGACGCTAAGGAGGGGACGCGGACAGGTTTTAAAGTTGCCGGGGTGATGCACGCACGTGGGGCCTGCATGCGATTGAGGGCGCAATTTACATTTTGAGAAATTACTGTTCGTGCGTGTGCCAGTGAGGCTCCATGGTAAAAAAGAGAGGAAATAGTTAGGTGCCATAGGGACTCATTGGTCACGAAGTGGAATGCTTTTTTGAGCACATCTGGCTCAGCGGTACTGAAAGGATGAAGTCATGTCAAACATTTGAAAATTCCTATTAGACAATTTTCAAAGAACTCTCGCCCCGTAAAAGCTACGTAGACCATAGTGAGGCGTTAAAGACCGCAGTCGGTGACTGCAGCTGAGCGGAACACAATCGAATCGCCATTTGACTGGTTTACTAATGCAAAGTTAGCCTGAAATCTCAAAGGTCAGCACTGCATGAACTTCATCAAATTGTTGCAGACTATTGTCGATACCGATCAAAGATAATTCCGTTCCAAAATGGCACTCGGCTGCTTTGAACGTTTTGTACACAGTACCGTCGATACTCTTCGAGATGGCGGTTTTCATGGCTGGATGGCTGTATTGGGATTTTTTGCATGCAGAATGGCGTGGGTTATTTTAATCAAAGGTCTTGGAATGATGCTGCCAACCCTACAAGAACAGTTCGCCACTTCGACTTGGTTAATTGGCTGGATGGTTGCTATTACAGAAGTGGGTGCACTGTTTGCAGGTAAGCTTGAACGCAGTTTATTAGCCAAACCTTGATGTTGTTCGATAACTGTTAGGTGTACGAGCATGGCCGAATGCTCGAGCACCACCAGAACACCTCCTCAGAGTTTGGGTCGTCGTGTCACTACTCGTTGTCCTTGAACCCTAAGCATTGATACATCTAATCTAGCTGACGGCATACAATAACGTATATGGACTGGGTTTTTTTGGCATTCTGAATTACGGCTTGGCGTATTGTAGCCTTTTTTATTACTCCATGTTAACTGTTTTCTCTTATTTATAAAATAATCTAAATGTTGCCAAACACCCAGCCTGGGGGAAGAGTGTCCCAACCGCTCGCCCACACCCCCTCCTCCCTGTCCGCCTTGTGCTACGCAACTGCTGTCTGTATCCGCGTGGGTTGCCGAATGTATCAGTCTCATCGAGTGACGGCCAGACAGGCCTTGATCAGCCATTGTAAATAAATTTAGGAGAATTTTCAAACGATTTGGCAGCAGACTACCCGGTTGGGTTAACCTCGTTGTTGTTGAAAACGTACGCTGTGTAGACAACTAGCCCTGTATATCTGCTGACTCGTACCGTCTCAATATCTCGTCAATAGTTTTGTTGGGTTTTTCATTTAACTTTTACATTATTTACCGTTAAAAAAAAAGTAATACTAAAATTATGACATATGATTTTCTTTCCTGAAAGGCTTCTTAGCAACGCCGCTAAAAGAGAGGTTTGGCGCCAGAACTGTGGTGACAGTGAGTGGACTAATTGCTGGTATCTCCATGATAACTGCATCACTTGTATCAAGTTTATACGTCATTGCCCTCATCCTTACTCTGTTAACAGGTATAATACTAAGTCATATAAAACCTTATTATTGAAGACAAACATTATTTAGTTTGATTATTGTTTTGGAAACTTTTGCGACTGCACGAACAAAAACAAACATTGGTATGGGGGAAGTGCCTAACGTTGAACAAACCAAAATGTGTAGCTCGTTATGACTAGAATGAAACATCTTGTTCTCTGTTATAATGTGATGTCAGAGTCCTCTTAAAATTTTCATGTTAGGAAATGAAAAAAACAAAACAAAACGTTTTATGATTAGAAATCTTCCACAGTAAGATGAAATATATAAATTTTTAGCGTATATAACTCACAGATGTATCCCTGACATTTGATTGGTGTAACACATGTCACGTGTCATTCTTAATCTTGCCATATCTATTGCCGCGACGTTGGCCCCGTCGTAACCGTCGTATTTGGACATAAATATTGAATGGGTATATTGATTTTGCTCCTAAAGTATTGGTGCTGCTCCCAAAACAACCGCTCCCGCTGTTAGTCAAAACAAGGCAAGTTTGTGTACCGGCTGGCAAGTTTGGTGTCCAGATGGAGTCGTCCAAGTTAATTAAGAAGAGAGTTTTTAAGTTTAAGAGTGTGGGGCGGACGAGTTCCTGTGACTATTTTCAATGACAATGATGGGGGGGGTAGTTATATAAAATGGAGTAGTTCAGTTTTCACCTCGTGAGTATAATTTGCTACAATGTACTCGCAGGCATTCAAATCACTTATCAGTGGCTCATTCAAATAACATCTTGCTATACATGTACTTAAGAGTGCATGTTTTCTTTTCAAAAAGGGACACATGTCTGTTAACAAATTATGTGCTTGTCCTTACAGGACCAGCAATCGGAATCCCATACGTGATAACGAAACATCTGATCGGATGCTATTTCAGTAAATCTATCACAACGGCATACGGAGTGGGGTCCCTTGGCGCCTCCTTAACATTTGTGACAGTTGTGCCCTTGATACAGCTTTTCCTAGATATCTACGGTTGGAGGGGAACCATGCTACTACTTGGAGCACTATTATTACATCTTGCTGTCTGTGGAGCTCTTATGAAACCTCCTGCTGCGAGTGGGAGGCAAGACAGTTATGAGACAGCTCACACGGACGAGGAGCAAGAGACCAGGAACGACACCGTGGTACCAAGCAACCAACTTGGCTGTTCATGTTTTACCACTGTCTACTCATTTGCAAGAGATGTATTCCAGCTTGGATTATTCTCTTCCATGTCCTTCTGGCTTTTTACATTTCAAAACTGCGCATCGCCATTGATGTACTCTGCTTGGATAATATACTATGTGCAGTACAGTACTGTGTATAAAGAATTCACACTTGAAGACACGTCACATTTCATCGTCGCTTTTGGAATCGGGAGAATAGTAACCTGCGTTGTGATTGGTCCACTGGTTCAAAAAGTTCAGGTTGTTGGCACATACATGTGGTTTGGTTTAGCTCTTCTTCTGGCTGCCATTTGTTACGCTGTCGATCCATGGTTGATGTCTTTCTGGACGATTACCGCGAATGCTTTCGTGCTTGGAATTGCTATATCTATGTGTACGATACTCGAATCCGTTGTTCTTAAGGAAGTATTTGGTAAAGAACAAATGGGGCACGTAATGGGATTGACGGGACTTGTGGCCGGTATAACGACTCTCCTATCCTTATATTTTCCAGGTAAGTTCACATACCTCGTTATCAGTAGCATGCTTTATGGTAATGGGAAATTTGTGAGATATGGGCCTTGACCCCTTGCACAACACCGAACGCACCTTCGCATAATGCAAGTCTACCAATTTTGGGAGTCAGTTCCTTTGCGTATACATTTTGACTCCCAAGAAGACAGACAGGATTGGCGCGTTTTAGTGGTTCCCCTCTTTTTCTTCTTTATTCTCCTTTCTTTCTTTTCTTTTTTTACAAAATGGCACTCCCCACGGGGACTTTCGATTGTTAATTTGGTGTAACTGTATTCGTTGTAAAACAACACCATTTTGCAAAAAAAATTTCAACAATAGTGGTTATGGGCAAGGACAAAATATAATTAAGTACCAAAAATTGACATACAAGGGCAAGTTTGGGTGTCTGACTGGAGTCGCATAGATGTCAGCTTGGAACGCTGAAGAGTTTGACTATAGCTAGTCTGTTGATCAACCTAGTCCTGGAGCACCTGTTCCTCGAGTGAAAGTTACCTCACAATTTGTGAGTATAATTTAATGTTGATGGCTGGTTCTGTTCTTTACGGTATCTTTGCAGTGAGGTAATTATTTCATGAATTCACTGAAGTAGAGAAAATGAAAATAAAAATGACGAGTCAGCAATGTGCAACAAAATACATTAACAAACTCGCTGATTAACTACATTGTATTTTGGCGAGTCGATCACGATGCGTTCTAGTGAAAAACACGGGTGCGTGATTTAAATCTCAGACTGACGAAAGCTGTAATAAAAACGCCCTCTAGCCTCTAGTGGCAGTTTTAGAATGCTTTTGTCTTCTTCGAGACGTACAGATATTGGTTTGACACTGTTGTTGCGATTGATTATGGTGATGTTGAACACAACAAACAGCACCCGCCACTGAAAGCACATCCTTATGAAGTCAAAAGCATTTTGGGGGTGTTTTTTCCGCAATTGTGTTCAGTTATTTTTTTCACAAGGCCATCCTCTTTGCATGTACTTAAATCTTTGTATGTTTTGTTTGTGTGTTAACCAGGATTGATTTATGACACAACTGGCGACTACACCTTGGCTTTCAGTCTAATGGCTGGTGTTCAATTATTGACTGTTGTTGCGGTACTGTTGCTATACTGGAGGCAGAAACGCCGCGGTGCCACAGCTCGACCTCTATGATCCAAGTCACCACTACAAAGAACACACTCCGTTAACTTAGTGTTGGCTCTATAACATGAATGTGCATTTCCAAGCCAAGTGACTTTTGTGACGACTATATTGGCTGTGAATTCTTTCGTCCTAAATATTTCTCCAAATTGTGGCGCTCTACAAAATGCCTGATGATTAATTAGTTGCCTGGTTTTTCCCCTGCGGAACTTTTTTTGCTGTAAATATGTTAATTTTGTGAAGTAATGTATAGACACCCATCGGTCAATGACGTTTTACATAAACACGTACCCATTGCCATCGGTCATACTTGTGGACATTTTATGTGTGGCGAGTCGTGGTCGTACAGTTTCTGATCAACACAGTGTGGGTTCTTGTCCCGGTCGTGTCAATTGTGTTCTTGAGCTAGATACTTTACCGCATGTTCCTTGTAGTACGATTAGTAGCGCACATAAAAGAAGCCCATCACAGAACACTTAGGAAGGAAGAGTTAGGGTTAGGGTAATCCCCGGTGTTTATGGATCACGTACCATCTCCCGTGTTTACAGGTTTCCTCAGGTTTGCGAGCTACTACGGTGGTTAAGTTCGCTTTAGTATTAGGCAACACTGGTTTCAGAAAACAAGAAGTCATACGAATTCTAATCAGTCTGGCATTCGAGTGGTCATTGTGTAAATGTATAGCTATCATTAATATGCTTCAAGCCACCGCCAATAAGCAGTCTATGTGAATATCATCGTAAAGAAGTTGGCATGTCTACTAGCCCCCCCCCCCCCATCGACACCGTTTTGTGAGGTTTTTTAAAAGCTGTTCACGCTGGAACAGGTTTTTTTGTTCGTTACAGTTTCGTTTTAGATGTTCAAGACGACATAAACTTGAAAATGTCATGAAAACGACATAAGGTACCGAATATTATTAAATCAAAGTTTAATATTTGAAATAAACCATAACTCATGAATCACATGTTGGAATGTTACAATCTATATATCATCGGAAAGGTCTTTTATAGTTCAACAAACGCTACACAAAACGTGACCCCAATTGACCTTGACTTCCGGTTTAAACCAGAAGTTGAAAATTTCAAAAGTTCATATTTCACCATAATTTTTGCATCAGTTTATAGATGAATGATCCTGCTCAAACTTTTGCACAGAGATAAAAACATTTTAACCTTTGCATCAGGTCAAAACCACCGGATGTCAACGCGCACGTGTCTGGGCTGTTGTATGGGCTGTTAACCAACATTATATGGCAACGCACGATAGTTTAGGCCGACACGTACATACTCCGAACCTCTACAGCCACGTGAACATTGCACGTGTAGTTTACACGTACTGTATAGTAATGTACGGCTACATGAAGAATACTTTTGGCATCGCTATTACAACTTAAAGTTATATTGCACACCCAAAGATAATCTATCTTATATTTGAAAATTTCCTGAACCACACATTGGATTTTTACAATCCATACATCATCTGAAAGGTCTCAATAAGCTATACACGCGCTACGCAAAATGTGACCCCATTTGGCCTTAACTTCCTGTTCAAACCGGAATTGTTTTAATATTTTTTTTATTGTACAAGAACTTTTTTATTTCATACAATGTATATGCACTCACAAACAAACGAACAAAATACAAAGGGGACAAAAGCAGGAAAAACAGGACAATACCAAACTACAATTAAACCGTAAACCTCCACTTTGTGATAAACTCATGCATTGTTCTTGAGTTAATCGCAATCCTTTTTTCTAGTTCATAATTATATTTTAATAAATAAACAAAGGAAAAGAAATTTGGCTTTTGCTTATTGAATCGACTTTTAAATTTCAATATCATCTTTAGACCCGTAAATTCTTTTTTAAAAGTCTCTCTGAATATTGGAAATATCCATTTGATTTGTAATCACATGACCATCCTCAGTAACTATACGTATGCAATGTTTCCTTTTATTATTCCTTTTCTCTATGCTAAAAAAATATGTGTTACTCTTCTCACCCTTTTCAGGCCACCGGATTCTTGCCCGAACAATAACACCATCCACCACTTTAGAGTCAAGGTCCTCAATATCAAGTTTAACTTTATCAATTTCATCAAGTGTACCATGGTCTAGGATTATTGGCAAGTTTTTCCTCTTATATGATTCAACTTACTGGTCAATTCAGCCATTCTGTCCCTTCTACGTTTACTCTTCTTTTTTGCATAGTCAATCTAAAGAGCTTAGCCTTGCAAATTCCCACTTCACTTGAACATCTGTGATTGTAGTTTCACTGGTCCACTCCAATAGTTTCTTTCCCATCTCTTTAGCATATTCAACATCATTTAAATACGAGTTAATGGATTTCCAGTGGCCAGGACCTTTACCGGGATCTTTATACAAGCCAACGGCACGTGAAATAGCAGAATGATCCGTTCTCATGCCAGGAGAGATTTCTGTACGAGTAACATCATCAACTAAATTGTGAGAAGTAAACAAAACAAAAAATCCAGCCTTCATTGAATCAGAGGGTTCCGTTGCCTCCAGGTAAATCTATTTTCTTTGGGATCTCCAAATGTCTATTAAATCAAACAAATCAGACATCATCAGTTGTATTAATAATACACTCCTTTGGCTTTTCTGTACGACTTTTTTGACAAGATTTATAATAAAACGCAGTTGAAGTCAACTCCTAAAATAATGCTGTCCTTGTCTTCGGAATTTCTTCGAGGAACAATTGTTTCAAGTCAGTTTAAAAGCAAGATTGAGCCTGCTCTGTATTGGGGCATATTATTAATCGAGGAGTATTGTTTCTCAGCTTTCATAACATCAATGATCAGAATTCTACCTCTGGCATCCTTATACACATGTGTCAAGTCTATGCCATTACCATTACGAAAGACACACCCCTCTGCTGTTGCTACTGCCGTGAGAGGGAAAAAATGATTTCCTCCCCACTCATGCTGCCATTGCCTTTCGGGTTTTTGGACACTATGAGTTTCTTGAAGAAAAATAATGTATCCTCCAGATTTTTTGCACCTTTAAAAGATAGGCCAACTCCTTTTTTTCTTAAAATTGCGCAGACCCCTCACATTCAGAGAAACAATATTCAATTTAACACTCATAAAATCATGTATTTATACTTTTTAGTATCCATTCTAGGATTACCAAAATTGAAGGACCCAGGGGATAAATCAAAGCTTGGAACGGTTATTAAAACAAACAAAAACTTACAGACAGGTTGAGTGCTTACAAAAAGGACAACAGCAACAACAACAAAAAACAACAGCAAAATTCGAGTTGAACAAAACTTTCCTTAAAATCAATAAAATAAAAAACTGTCACTGTCCACCTCAGAAAAAAAGAAGTTATTATGGATGTGACGGAGACTTGGCTTCCGCTGGAGGACCATGCCGCCGGAGTGAGTATGCCATCGGCGGAGTTTGGACAATGGGATCTGCTGTTGAACTGTGACTCCGGAATCGTGTTGAATGGATGAGCTGGCCTTGTTACTAAAAATAGACTTCTTTTGTTAATGACACCGGAAATGGGTAGTGGTGGCGGGATTGTGTGAGCAGTGGATGGTTTGAGCTTGATGTATCTAGCCCCCGTTCCCACTGGACCCCGCATTGATCGCGCAATTCGAGAAAAGGGCGATCAGACCCCGCAATTTCTCGAAAAGGGCGATCAAAGGGCGATCAAGCGTAAGTGGGAACGCGAGGGCGATCAGGATCAGACCCCGCAATTTTGATCCACCTCGGGAGTAGGATTAAAGCGGGATCTGATCGCCCTTGTGGATTAATGGGCGATCAAAAGTCTAGTGGGAACGCAAAGGGCGATCAGACCCCGCAATTTGAGGGCGAACATCCGGTACGGTAGGCCCGAATGGCGCGAGTGTTTATTTGAGAAAATGTTTCTTCTAGAAGTACCTGTCGACTTGTTGGTGATGGTCTTCAGTGATTGCCGTTTCGAACATGAGGGCATACATGACGAATTTTCGTCGCAGAAAAAGCAACCGTCGCTCATTTCTCCGACGTCTACAATGTCTTCGATGTCGAGAACGAAGCTCAAAAAAAGCTGATATTCTAATACTATTCTGAAGACGTAGATGATGGCGCAACAAAATAAATGGCACAAAAAAGTCCATCATGTCGGTCAACAGTAGTCAGTGTACAGTAGGGCCTACATGTACTATCATGACAAAAAAATGGCGACTGCCGCGGGCGCGTAGTAGAGGAGCCACCCAACACTGTGTGGTCGCCGTAGATACGTTGCGCCTGCGCACTGCCCACTTGGTCGACCTGCGTTGGTGAACTTTGAATCCACTTCCGTTCCCAAAAGGGAGATCAATGCGCGATCATACTCTAGTGGGAACGCGACCGCGATTCACGTCTGCGACTAATCCTTTTGCGGGGTCAGGATCTCGTAATTGTGGATCCAGTGGGTGAAATTGATTAAAAGATTGCTATTCGTTGAAGTTAGAAACTGGTTGCGTTGTCCATTATTTCTGTCAGGCGTTTTGCAACAGAAATACAAGAACCCCAAATATCCACGTTCAGGGGCGGATCCAGAATTTTCCAAACGGGGGGGCGTGAAAATTTACCAAGCAACAAAATGGTGAAAAAAAGTGTACGAGGTATGGAATATTAGTAGCTTTAAAAAAAACCAGGTAAGGCCTTTGTCTTTAATTTTGTCTCTCCCTTATTTTTCCCCTCGAGTTTTTTTTTCCCCTTTTTTTTTTTTTTTTTTCGGTTTTTTTTTTTTCCAAGCAAAAGGGGGGGGGCGTGCGCCCCCACGCCCCCCTGTATCCGCCGCTGACGTTACATGGAGAAGGAAAACAATCCGATGACAATCAACTCGCAGTAACTACTGCGCACTCTGCAGAGAGAGGTGGTTCTCAACTGTTTGAGAAACAACATGTTTCTCCTACTTACTCTTCCTGCCCTCACCGCCACTTGAGTCCCAATGGTGTCCACTGAATATGATTTAAGAGTTCCACCTGGTAGCTTTGTTAGCAGGCAAGCTGGAACTGTCCAAGGAATCAGGGTAAAACACGCGCGTTTTACCACATCTCTGACATGCGCAGATCCGCAAACCGGAAGTTGAAATTTAATGTTTAAAAAAAATCTGAACATCTGAACCAAACATTAGATTTTTACAATTAATACATCATTGGGGAAGTATGTAACAACTTAAGAAATGATACACAGAGTATGACCCAATTTGACCTTCAAAACGGTTCAAACCGGAAGATGAAATTAGTATTTTCACAAAATCATAACTCGTGAACCACACATTTGATTTTTTAAATTATCTTTACGTCATCAGAAATGGCTCCTAGAAGTAAAAAAAAAAGCGTGGTCCCGTTTGACCTTGACTTCCGGTGCAAACCGGAAGTTGAAATTTAATTTCTCAAAAAAAATAATAACTTCTGAACAACAAATTTGATTTTTACAATGTATACGTCAATTGGGAAAGTATGTAATAACTTAAGAAACGATATACGAAATGTGACCCTTTTGACATTTACATCCGATTCAAACCGGAAGATGACATTTAGTATTTGAAAAAAATCAGAACTCCTGAAGCACACATTGGATTATTATCATCTATACGTCATCAGAAAGGGCTCCTAAGACTCAATAAACGTTTCGGTGTGACCTCATTTGACTTTGACTTCCGGTTCAAACCGGAAGTTGAAATTTCATGTTTAAAAAAAATAAAACTTCTGAACCACACAGTGGTTTTTATACAGTCTATACATAATTCGAAAAGTATGTAACAACTTAAGAAATGATACAGAAAGGTGCAGTTTTGGAACAGCTCTGTGTTTTGTTTGCAAACGAACACACAGCTCTGGTTATTGTTGTTGTTTTTTTCAGTTTACTCTTAAATTATTTACCGTGAAAAAATTATAATGAAACTATGAAATATAATGTTCTTTTCTGAAAGGTTTCTCAGCTACGCCGAATAAAGAGAGGTTTGGCGCCAGAACCGTTGTGACAGTGAGTGGACTAATTGCTGGTATCTCCATGATAACTGCATTCCTTGTATCCAATTTATACGTCATTGCCCTCATCATTACCCTTATAACAGGTATAATGCTTAGCATTATGAAATCTTCTTGTTACAGACAAAAATTACTTAGTTTGATTATTGTTTTGGAAACTATTTGCAACGATACGAACAAAAACAGACATAGATTTGGGGGTATAAGTGCCTAACGTTGAACAAACACAAAATACGGAGCACGTTATGATGGCTAGAAGGAAACATGTTGTTCTCATACCTAAATGTGATGTCAGAATCCTTTTGAAAACTTCCATGTTAGGAAATGAAAAAAAAAATCTTAGAATTCTTCCACAGTAGGATGAAATCTATAAATTATTAGCCTGTATAACTCACAGCTGTATCCCTGACATTTGATTGGTGTACACATGTCACGTGTCATTCTTAATCTTGCCATATCTATTGCCGCGACGTTGGCCCCGTCGTAACCATCGTATTTGGACATAAATATGGAATGGGTAGATTGATTTTGCTCCTAAAATAGTTGTGTTGTTCCCAAAACAACCGCTCCCGCTGTTTGTCAAAAGAAGGCAAGTTTGTGTACCGGCTGGCAAGTTTGGTGTCCAGATATAGTCGTCCAAGTTATTTAAGAAAAAAGTTTTGAAGTTTTAGAGTGTGGGGCAATGACAATGATGGGGTTATATAAAATGGAGTAGTTCAGATTTCACATGCATTCAATATTTAGAATGGTCTCAATGTCAAATCACTTATCAGTGGCTCATTCCAATAACATCTTGCTATTTAAGGACTATCTCTGTTTGATCATTTTCATTAATGATCGAGCGCATTGTTTATTTTTTTAAAGGGACACATGTCAGTTTACAAATTTTGTGCTTGTTCTTTCAGGACCAGCAATCGGCATCCCATACGTGACAACGAAATATCTGATCGGATGCTATTTCAGTAAATCTGTAACAACTGCTTACGGAGTGGCGGCCCTGGGCGCCTCCTTAACATTTGTGACAGTTGTGCCCTTGATACAGCTTTTCCTAGATATCTACGGTTGGAGGGGAACCATGCTACTACTTGGAGCACTATTATTACATCTTGCTGTCTGTGGAGCTCTTATGAAACCTCCTGCTGCGAGTGGGAGGCAAGACGGTTATGAGGCAGCTTACACGGACGAGGAGCAAGAGGCCAGGGACGACACGGTGGTACCAAGCAACCGCTTTGGCAGGTAAGTTCACATTGTAAGTCCTCGTTGTCACATAATAGATACCGAAGAAAGAATCAAGATTAATGTCTTGCGGTGTTAAACTGTCACCATTATATCATTTTTGTAAAGCTTAGTGTGATGTTAACACCATATGGTGATTCTTTTTTTCGTATCCATATGTGACAACAACCATGGTGTCAATAACACAACAAGTTTTTGCAGTGTCCCGGCTCCCTTTCCCTTGTATTCTGAATTAAATCTTGCTACGTTCTGTTTGTGTGTTAACCAGGATTGGCTGGTGTTCAATCATTGACTGGTGTTTCGGTAGTCTTGGTGCAAGACGTTTCTCGTTTACCTTTCACGCACAGTGCTGCCGACCCGCTCATTCAACTCACCAATAGCGCCCGCCACGAATATGTGTGTAGCGCACAAACCGCCCGTATACACTAAGTCAGGTTAGTGTATACGGGCGGTTTGTGCCATGGAGCTATACATCACAGTTTCGTGGCGGGCGCTATTGGCGAGTTGAATGAGCGGGTCGGCCGCACTGTGCGTGAAAGGTAAACGAGAAACGTCTTGCACCAAGACTAGGGGGCGGTTCGTGGGCTAAGTCAGGTTAGTGTAGACATTTCCATTGTTGATAAACAAACAGCGCTGGTTGGCATGGCCCGCCGAATGTTAGTAAAACGTTCAATCGTGTTAACAGATGTTTCAACCAAATGCAACATTTTCGGCAAACTTCTAATTAAATAAAATACCTTCTATGATCGGTTGCTTTGTTTCCAATAAATTCAACACTATTTTTTAATATTTGTGTAACATTGTTACAAACTATAGCTATCTGTTTTTGTTTTGCATCTATGGCTTTCCATAGTTTTCCAGCCAGGGTTGGCAAAACGCTATATCTATGTGTATGATACTCGAGCCCGTTGTCCTTAAGGACATATTTGGTAAAGAACAAATGGGGCACGTAATGGGATTGATGGGACTTGTGGCTGGTATGACAACTCTCCTATCCTTATATATTCCAGGTAAGTTCACATACTTCTTCAGTAGTAATACTTTATTGTAATGGAAAATGTATGTGACATGGGCAATGACCCCTTGCACAACGACGAATGCACCTTCGCATAATGCAAGTCTACCAATCTTGGAAGCCAAATCCTTTGCGAACAAGTTTACTCAAAAGTAGGCGGACAGGTTGGGCTCGTGGAAATGTTTGTTTGTTTGTTTGACTGTTTGTTTGATAGGGGTGTTTGCTCGTTTGTTTGTTTGTTTGTTGGGGTGTTGGGGTGTTGGGGTGTTTGTTTGTTTGTTGGGTGTTGGGGTGTTTGTTTGTTTGTTTGTTTGTTTCATGGCTGGCTGGCTGGCTGGCTGGCTGGCTGGCTGAATGGATGGTTGGTTGGTTGGTTGGTTGGTTGTTTGTCGAACGCTGCGTGGTTTGACTAGCTCGTACAACTGGATCAATTTAGCCCAGAGCACTGTTTTCATCGTCAAATTCGCCGGTTACCTCGCAACGACAACGGTTGGTTTTATTCATCATGATAATTCATCTTTGTAGTGATATTGTCGATTCATGTACTAAAGTAGGGGAAATATTTGAAAATATTTGAAAATAACAAAACAATGAAAATGACGTGTCATCAATCTGCAACAAAATACAGAAACAAAATCTATTTCGACAAGTCGATGGACCAGGCGCGTTCGAGTGAAAATCATACCACACGTGAGTGAATTAAATAACAGTTTGACGAAAGGTTGGCACCCAAACTAATTGGTCCAATAAAAACGCCTTCTTGTGGTAGATTTTTTTAACGTTTTTGTCTTCTTCGAGTGAATATTGCTATGACCAAGTTAAAGTAGAACAGACAGACTATTGTTGCGATTCATTGCGGTATTGTTTAATACAATAAATATACCCACCACTAAACAAAACATCATTATGAAGTCAAAGGCATGTTCATGTTTATTGGAGGTTTGCTCGCTTGTTTGTTTCTTTGTTTGTCTGCCTGTCTGTCGGGCTGTCTGTCTGTCCGTCCGGGCGTATGAGATACACATTGTGGGGTGAGTTTTAGGTAGGAACTGTACTTGTGGTGTTTTATTTTTGGGTTTTTTTACATTGTGGGGAAAGCCCACAATGTCGCTCTCATAAAGATGTCTGTCAGTGACGCACTGGGTGTCGTCACATTATAGATAGCGAAGAGAGAATCAAGATTAATTTCTGAGTGTTAAAATGTCACCAATGTAAAAATTGTGTAGAACTTAGTGTTATGTTAACACCATTATGGTGTAAATTTTGATTCATTTGATATGTGACAACAACCATGGTGTCAATAACACAACAAGTTGTTGCAGTGTCCCGGCTCCCTTTCCCTTGTATTCTTAATTAAATCTTGCTTTGTTCTGTTTGTGTGTTAACCAGGATTGATTTATGACACAACTGGCGACTACACCTTGGCTTTCAGTCTAATGGCTGGTGTTCAATTATTGACTGTTGTTTCGACACTATTGTTGTACTGGAGGCAGAAACGCCGCGGTGCCACAGCTCGACCACCATGAACCAAGTCACCACTACAAAGAATTTATCTCTGTTACAGTAATTTTGTCTTCTAAAATAAGTGGGCAATTCCCATCCAAGTGACTTCTGTAAAGACACGGCATGGCTGTTTCTATGCTAAACTGTTGTCGCAGTTAATACGTTCGTTTTTTAAAGGACTTAATATAAACAACCGTTGTCTAATGACAGAACATAATTAAACAATGCCGTCTTGTTGGTAAACGTTGTGAACATTTAGCACATAATATAGGCCTGAAATCTCATATTCTGCTGTGTAAAACTGCTGGGTACAATGTTGTGTAACATTTTGTCAATATTGGGTAAAACAAGAATTTTCGTTGTACACCTCAATTGTGATTTTTTTTTAAATATACACAAGGAAAAGGTAACACGGTATTCAACTCAGTTGGTGGATATCAAATAGCTAACACCGCGGTTCAAATCACTCAAGAAAGGGTAAACAGCTTTTTAGGCCTTAACCTCAAGTAGTGTTACTTTTGCACAACATGTGTTAAATAGGGTAAACTTTTCCACGTGAAAACATTTTACCCACAATGCAAAATGTGTACCAAACATACACTCGTACGTGATATTTCGGTGAAACTATTTTTTAACACTGTAATCGATGTATAACATCAGAGATTTTGGTGGTCTTCGAATTTCTTCGAATTTAAAGAGTTTTTCAATCTTTTTTTAATTTGTATTGTTTTCATAGGACTGTGAATTTAACAGTTTTGATTTCCTGTAACTCCCTTTTGCATGTCAAACTTTTATGTCAAACAATAGATATGCACTCAGGGCGTATGGTAATTTTTAATCAATGTTATTTTGCTAGAGTAGTTTGGTCATCGATGAATTGTGACTACCTTCAGGAAAACAGGAAAACGCTTCATCTAATAAGTATTTATTCTATTTTCTATTGATTTTAAATGGGATTTTTCGGCGACATATTCTTAAAGAGAGAACCAAAAAAATCATTAAAATAACAAATCTCATAACTTGACATAGTCGGAAATTTTACTTACAAAAAATACTTATGAGTATGAGATATACCTCATGGATATGACTAAAGTATTACGTGCCATTAATTGGCACAGGTGATTGTGGCTTTTGTTTAAAAATATAATATTACATTAGTTATATTGTTTTATTTGCTTATTTTTTCACTTATTTATTTATTTACTTATTTGTTTATTTGTTTAATTGTTAATTTATTGATGTATGTGTTTGTTTGTTTGTTTTTTTTGTTGGGGTGTTTGTTTGTTTGTTTGTTTGTTGGGGTGTTGGGGTGTCTGTTTGTTTGTTTGTCGGTCGGGGTATCTGTCTGTCTGTCGGGCTGTCTTTCTTTCTTTTTGGCTATCTGTCTGCCTGTCTATCTATTTATTTATTTGTCCATTTATTTATTAACTTATTTATGCATTTATTTATTTATTTATTTATTTATCTATTTATTCATTTATTTTATATTTAAAAAAACATTTTGTCGCATTTCCCTTCGAATTTTGTTTGCGTCTCGTATCTAACAGACATAGGTTTTTTTCTGGGGGTTTTCGTTTCTTTTTTGGTCAACATGCAATTTCAAGATTACGGAAGT
The DNA here is from genome assembly GCA_023634235.1 of Pisaster brevispinus. Lineage (NCBI taxonomy): Eukaryota > Metazoa > Echinodermata > Asteroidea > Forcipulatida > Asteriidae > Pisaster > Pisaster brevispinus. Next base: position 6,457,687 of record JAMKCF010000017.1, read on the forward strand.
GTAAAGGGACGTTAAGAAAAGGAGTCAAAATTATGACTTTTCCCTTAATTATGAATGTTGTACAATTCATCACTATGACTTACGGATTTAATTGGGCAGATGCTCTCGACAAAACTCAGAGAGAGAGAGAGAGAAGGATGAGCTTTGCTGGCCACCGCTCCAGGCGCAAAGATGAGCCAGTATCCAGACTCGTTTTCTGTACCCCTAAGCGTGGGAGGAGGAATCGTGGAAGGCCAACCTTTACCTGCGCCGACATACTTTAAATGAACAGCAGATTTCAATTTAGCATGGGAGACAAAAGGCATGGAGGACTATCGTGATTCGAGGACACTACTCGACTTAAGCAAGCAAGCAAGCCCCCCCCCCCGAAAAATCACAATGCATCCCCTTGTGCCCAGTAATATTTTGAACCTAGTTTCTCCGCGCTGACTATTACTACATAACAATGGCGACTCAGTTGCTAGCAGTACATACTGTTTTTTCATGCAATAATCACAATCTCTTGACACTTGACTTTTGAACCCGCAAATACCTGTATAGTAAACCATATCCATCGATGCGATTAATACCTGTCCTTCACTCCAGTCAGACTGCAAACTTATTCATTTTTCACTGGATAAAGCTAACCTGAACTGATACAAATCAGCAGCACGACCTTTTGTCATTATTTGTTGCAAACTCAATACAGGTGCAAACCGTTCCAAAATGGAACGCGTTTTACACGCTACCATGGACACTTTTCGAGATGGTGATTTTCATGGCTGGATGGCTGTGTTGGGTTTATTTGCATCGAAAATGGCGTGGGTTATTTTAGTCAAAGGTCTTGGTATGATGCTGCCAACCCTACAAGAACAGTTCGCCACTTCGACTTGGTTAATTGGCTGGATGATTGCTATTACAGAAGTGGGTGCACAGTTCGCGGGTAAGCTTGAGCATGATTTATTAGCCGAACGCCTCTTGAATTTGTTCGATTTCGATAAGGTGTTTGAGCATTGCCAAACACCCTGTGTGTTTGGGCACCACAGAACACCTCGTCGTCGTCGTCGTCGTCGTCCCCTCCCCTCTCCTCCTTGTCCGCCTTGAGCTACGCAACTACTGTCTGTGTCCACGTGGGTTGCCAAATTTGTCAGTCTTATCGAACGACAAGTCAGGCTGGGCTTGATCAGCCACTGTGAATACATATAGGAGACTTTTTGGCCTTGATCAGCCACTGTGAATACATATAGGAGACTTTTCAAATGATTTTGAACCAGACTACCGGAAAAGGGAAATATCGCCATTGTTTAAAATGTACTGACAGTTTGTCCCTGTATATCTGATGCCTCGTACCGTCTTAAAACTCGTTATATTGGTTGCTTTGTACATTTTGTTTGTTTATTTATTCAGTTGGTGAAAAAAACCTAACCTATTTCATTATTTACTGAGTCACTAATTGTTACACATTTGTTTATGGTATATCTTCCTCTTTTTGAAGGCTTCTTAGCAACGCCGCTTAAAGAGAGGTTTGGCGCCAGAACTGTGGTGACAGTGAGTGGACTAATTGCTGGTATCTCCATGATAATTGCATCACTTGTATCCAGTTTATACGTCATTGCCCTAATCCTTACCCTGTTAACAGGTACAAAATCTTGAATCAAATGAAAATCTTAATAAAATAGAAAACAAATTATTTTGGGGGATCATCTTCACGACAATACAAACAAAAACAAACAGTATTGGTACAACTATTAGTATGGGGTATAAGTGCCTAACGATCAACAAACACAAAATTACGGTGCACGGATGGCGAGAAAGAAACATTTTGTTCTCTGTTATACCTTACTGTGAAGTCGGAGTCCTCTTGAAGACTTCCATGTTAGGAAAACAAATCTTGAAAACATAAATATACCATTATGGTTAGAATTCTTCCGCAATAAGATGAAATATATAAAGTATTAAATATATCACAATTATATCCTTGTCATTTGATTGATGTAACACGTGACACGTGCCATCTTTCATGTTGCAATGTATTTATTGCCGCGACGATGGACCGTCGTAACTGTCGTTTTATATGGAAATAAATATAGGACGGGTAAATTGATTTTCGAGGCATAGTTCTCAGCGTTGTTCTCAAAACAATTAGTCCCGCTCGTTTGTCTAAATGAGGTAAAGTTGTGTCGCGGCGGAAAAAATGTGGGATTACATTGGAGTCGTCCAAGTTGTTTTAGAAGGTTAGGGTGTTTTAGAATTTTCAGAGTGTGGGGTAGACGACTTCCTGGGTCTATTTTCAATGTCAAGGATGGGGGTCTGGGTTATATAAAACAAAATTGTATCAAATGCAGTGCGTTCGTGCAATTCCTTCGTGAAATGAAATAGTCCAGATTTCACAACGTGAGTGTAATCTGGGACATCTAGTCTTTAGAATGGTCTCAATGTCAAATCACTTATCAGTGGCTTATTCCAGATATCTTACTTTTATAAAGAACCTCTCTGTTTGATAATTTACTACATTTTCTCTTTTCACAAAATTGACACATATCTGTTTACAAACGATAATATGTGCGGTTGAACGCCCTCGGTGAATTAGCATATATTTGGTTTCTCCACGTTACGTAATCAAGAATGGTTGAGTATCGGGGTGTGGCGTGAGAGATCACTTCACGTTGGTTCGCACTCCAAACAAGACGGCTAAAAAATATCCCTTGCCTTGAACCATAAGTAAACTGCAGTAGAAGCTGATTCTAAAATGACTGCTGCTACGAAAGAAGATCTCGAAGAAATTTTAAGAGCATTTAGACAGAGTCACAAGGATCTACAGAATTCATTTTCTCAGTCTCTGGAAGCCACTAAAGCTGAATTCAACGAGGAAAACCAGAAAACGATCCAGTCAGTGCAAAGAAAGATTTCCACAGCATCGGAGAAAAAATGGAAACGGGAAGGAAACAAGAAGCAGTTTGAATTCAATCAGTTAAGTACAAAATCTCAAAATTCTCTTTTTTGCTTCAGAGTATAACGTTGAGAATAAAACCTTCAGTTTGAATAACGTCAAGAGGTAATGCAAAAGTCATGCACTCCGATCCTTGGAACAATGGAGAACATTCCAGTACTATATTATCGGAATGTTAGAATTCAGACAGATTATGTAACATGTTCTTGTTTGTTTGTTTTTTCGATTTTCTTCAATGAAACTCAGAAACATCGCTCACCTTGTAGACGAAGCCATCGAGGACCCGGCCAAAGCGGAAATTCATCTCAAAAAGGCCAAAGACTCGATCACAGCAAGACAAAAGCTGATCAAGCTGGCAGAACAGAGCGAGCATGGCTGGGCTACCGTTTCTGAGTATGAAACTAACGAATTGGCATCGGACGAGGATGATGAAAAAAGAATCCAAAGAGCAGAGGTCCGTGCAGCAAAGAAAATCAAAAAGAAGCAATCTACCAATCAAGCACCAAAGAGATTCAAGAAAGACTGGCCTATTCCTCAGAATACTGCTGTTACTGCTCCTCTGCAGCTTTTTCGGGGAAGCCAAAACTTCAGACAAGGAAAGGGGAGTTGCTTCTTTTGCGGAAAGTTCGGGCATTGGAAAGAAAGCTGCCCTGCAAGACAACAGCAATTCCAGCAGAGTACTAACACCACAGCCAAACAAGCTTCAGCAAGCTACTAGGGTAATTAAAGCTATACCTAAGAACGTTAATTACAGTGTAAGGGCAATCGAAAGCCAAGCCGAGTTTGAAAACCATGAAGTTTATGATGGGGACAGTGAATACAAACAAAATCAAGGAAATGGAATTCAAGTTACAGGTAGACTTAAGAGCCACGCCTCTTTTTGGCAAAATATTGGAGCACCTGAATTCATAAGACAGACAATTGTTAACGGTTATACAATTCCATTTTATGATTCGCCTCCACAGAAGATTTCAAACAACAATAGGTCCGCCATTACACATCATGTTTTCGTAACAGGGGCAATTACAGATCTATTGAAACTGGGCTCGATTGAGACATGTTCATCTCACCCACAGGTTGTCAACCCTCTTACAGTATCCATTCAACAAAATGGCAAAAAACGCCTGATTTTAGATCTGAGGTTGGTGAATAAATGCATCCGGAAACAATCAGTAAAGTACGAAGACTTGCGTACCGCCCAAAATTTTCTCAGAAAGGGCGGATTCATGTTCAAATTCGATCTAAAATCAGGTTATCATCATGTTGATATTCATCCCAGCCAAAGGACATTTTTGGGGTTTGCTTGGCCAATCGGAGGAAAGACGACATATTTTAGATTCAAGTGCCTCCCCTTTGGGTTAAGTTCTGCTCCGTTCATATTTATTTTACAAAAGTAGTTAGACCTTTGGTGAAAAAATGGAGAAGCGAAGGTAAAGCCATTGTAGTATATTTAGACGATGGCTTGGGTTATGGAAGTAATTTTTCTGAAGCAAAAATAGCTAGCCAAAGTATAAAATCAGACCTCGTCGCATCTGGCTTTGTTCCTAATGACAAAAAGTCCCAATGGGAACCATCCAGAACACTAGAATGGCTAGGGTACGATATAGACTTAAATTGTGGTTCATTTAGCGTACCTGAGCGCAGGATCAAAGATATACACCAGTGTATCTTAGGAATCTTTCAAAACAAAAGTGTAAACAGTGTAAATGTAAAGGCCAGATTATTGGCCAGTGTGACGGGTAAGATAGTATCTACAAGCCTCGCAGTTGGAAATATAGCAAGGCTCATGACTAAAGCTTTACATGTTTGTATAGAATCCAGAATAAGCTGGGGTTCCTCCATTCTAGTGTCTAGTGAGGCTATGGGCGAACTAAAATTTTGGTTGCAAAACATTTGTGAGTTGAATAAAGAGACTATAGAGCCGAAACATTCAGCTTCAAGAATAGTCTATTCTGACGCAAGTAGCTCAGGATATGGAGGGTACATTGTGGATATGTCAGACGAATGTGCTCATGGTCAATGGGACCACATTGACAAAGTTAGGAGTTCAACATGGAGAGAACTCAAGGCTGTAGAAATGGTTATGCTGTCATTCGTGAGAAAGCTCGCGAAACACAGGGTGAAGTGGTTTACAGACAACCAAGCAGTAGCTAAGATAATTACTAACGGTAGCACGAAAGAAGATTTGCAAAAGATTTCCGTAGGAATTTTCAGCACCTGTGTGAGACATAATATTTCCTTAGAAATAGAGTGGATACCAAGAACTAAGAACGAAAGGGCAGACTACATCAGTAAAATTGTGGACGCCGATGATTGGTCCATTTCTGACATCATTTTCAACCAATTCCAAGCAATGTGGGGGCCACACACCATCGATAGATTTGCTTCGTATTATAATACCAAACTTGTCCGTTTTAACTCAAGATTTTGGAACCCAGGATGCGAAACCATAGACGCATTTACAGCTGACTGGTCAAACGAAAACAATTGGATAGTTCCCCCAATCCACCTTGTTTCAAGAGTTATATTGCACATGAGGCGTACACGGGCCTCTGGTTCTCTTATTTGTCCGCAGTGGTATTCGGCTCCGTTTTGGCCGATTCTGTTTCCAGATGGAAAAACTCCTATAGTTGGAGTTAAAGAGATTCAGGAAATCCCGTTTTTTCCTGGTATGTTTATGAGAGGCAGGGGAGATAACGAACAGTTCGTTAACCAGATAGCCAGGAGCGCTATACTAGCAATCAGATTGCAGTTTTAATATGGCAGTGATGTAAGGAGAAGTATTGTGTTCAACTTCTAAATCAATAACTTTCCTACAGTAGGAAAAAGAGAAATGCCTAGTTATATCACTTGGAAGTTAAGTGCCGAATAAGGGTGCATACGATGCTCAATATAATGAATATTACTCTTTAATTAATACATTTATGATATTAAAATTACAGATAATTTTCCAGAGTGGAATATGGTCCGAATATAGGCGTGAGGCAGACCAACACAAAGAACTGAAAAAGCTAGCAACGGAGTTACCAGATGTTTTAATGAACTCTAGAGCAAGTTCTACCCAAACTCAATATGGATGCGCCTTCAGCAATTGGTGTACATGGGCTGACACATATGGTTTATCCAAACTCCCAGCTGATCCGTATTATGTAACATTGTATTTTATTCATGTCGCATATTCAGCCAAAACACCGTCACCCATAGTCAAGGCATGCTCAGCAATTGCTTGGGCGCACAAAATGGCAGGTTGCTCTGATCCATGCTCTTCACCTTTGGTTAAACAAGCCGTCGAGGGCTTCAAACGAAAATTGGCTACCCCGGTTTCTAGAAAAGAACCATTCTCTGCAGACATTCTTGTCAAAATGTACGAGTATTACTGTACGGAGTTGTCAATTAAAAACCTTTTAGCCTTACGAACAGTAACGATGTGTTTTGTAGCATTTGCAGGCTTTCTACGTTTTGATGAACTTTCGCACATTAAGAGAAGTCACTTGGCATTTGATCATACTCATGTGTCTGTATTTATCCCTTCAAGCAAAACGGACATCTTTAGAGATGGTCATCATGTGGTAATATAGCAAGGCTTCCCACTAAAGCCTGCCCAGTAAAACTGTTAGAAAAGTATCTAGAGCTGGTACAGCTTCGTGACGAAGAGTCGTACATATTTAGGAATTTAACTGCCACAAAACAAGGTTATAAATTAAGGAATGTTAACAAGCCAATAAGTTATACCACAGTACGTGAGTCTATCATGGGAGCCCTCAAGCCAATAGTTGGAGATGTCTCGAAATACTGTGTGCACAGTCTTCGAGCAGGCGGGGCTACAGAGGCGGCTAAAGCCGGAGTCTCAACAGGCTATTCAAAAGGCATGGAAGATGGAAATCAGAGTCAGCCAAAGATGGCTACGTCAAAGAAGATTTTTCAAAGCTTCTTTCGGTTTCCCAATCCTTGGGACTGTAGATTCCCTGACTTGAAACTTCAGATTAGGCATAAGGGTCCGAAATAAGACCAACAGTACAATGCAAACTATCGTGTTTAGTGTTAATTATTGTAATTAAAAGTAAAATTGGTTTATTCGGGGGTTTAGTGGAGAAACGATAATATGTGCGGTTGAACGCCCTCGGTGAATTAGCATATATTTGGTTTCTCCACGTTACGTAATCAAGAATGGTTGAGTATCGGGGTGTGGCGTGAGAGATCACTTCACGTTGGTTCGCACTCCAAACAAGACGGCTAAAAAACCAAAATGTAAAATCAAGTGCAAATTAAGCATGTAGAGAATCCAATCATCAGGTTGGCATGAGATAGCACGCATGGAGCCAAACTACGTTCTCATTTTCCTAAACGGGTTTTTCGAGTTTTCGTAACCGGCTACTATCACGATTGGATCTCAAGGGTAAAGAATGTCTAACATTCTTAAGGAGAATAGAGGTGCAAAGGATGTCATACAGAAGAGACCGTGTCAATCCGGAAAGACGAAATTGTTAACTTTTACAATAAGTGTCAAACAGCTCTTATGTTTATAAAAAGTATAACTATGTAATGTACATGTCAAATTATTTGCAAAAATGTGACGAGCAATGGTGCGAAATAAGACCAACAGTACAATGCAAACTATCGTGTTTAGTGTTAATTATTGTAATTAAAAGTAAAATTGGTTTATTCGGGGGTTTAGTGGAGAAACTATATGCTTGTCCTTTCAGGACCAGCAATGGGCATCCCATACGTGATAACGAAACATCTGATCGGATGCTATTTCACAAAATCTATCACAACTGCTTACGGAGTGGCGGCCCTGGGCGCCTCCTTAACATTTGTGACAGTTGTGCCCTTGATACAGCTTTTCCTAGATATCTACGGTTGGAGGGGAACCATGCTACTACTTGGAGCACTATTATTACATCTTGCTGTCTGTGGGGCTCTTATGAAACCTCCTGCTGCGAGTGGGAGGCAAGACGGTTATGAGGCAGCTCACACGGACGAGCCGCAAGAGACCAGGAACGACACCGTGGTACCAAGCAACCAACTTGGCTGTTCATTTTTTACCACTGTCTACTCATTTGTAAGGGATACATTCCAGCTTGGATTGTTCTCATCCATGTCCTTCTGGCTTGTTACATTTCAAGACTGCGTATGGCCATTGATGTACTCTGCTTGTATAATATACTATGTGCAGTACAGTACTGTGTATAAAGAATTCACACTTGAAGACACGTCACATTTCATCGTCGCTTTTGGAATCGGGAGAATAGTAACCTGCGTTGTGATTGGTCCAGTGGTTCAAAAAGTTCAGGTTGTTGGCACATACACGTGGTTTGGTATAGCTCTACTTCTGCCTGCCATTTATTACGCTGTCGATCCATGGTTAATGTCCTTTTGGCCGATTACCGCGAATGCTTTTGTGCTTGGAAACGCTATATCTATGTGTACGATACTCGATTCCATTGTCCTTAAGGAAGTATTTGGTAAAGAACAAATGGGACACGCAATTGGCTCAACGGCACTTGTGGCCGGAATGACAAATCTCCTTTCCTTATATTTTCCAGGTAAGTCCACATGCCTCGTCATCAGTATTGCTTTTTGGTAATGGGGAAACTTGTGAGACATTGGCATTGACCCCTTGCACAACGCTGAACGCACCTTCGCATAATGCAAGTCTACCAATCGTGGGAGTCAATTCCTTTGAGTATATACATGTTGACTCCCAAGAAGACGAACAGGATAGGCGCATTTAAGTTTTGTTTTTCCTTGGGGTTGGGGGTTCTTCTTCTTCATTTTTCTTTTCTTTTCTTTTTCTTCACAAAATGGTATTCCCCACGGGGACTTCCGCTTGATAATATGGTGTAACTTTCGTTGTAAAACATCATAACTTTACGACAATAGGACTTATGGGCAAAAAATATATCATATAAATGTGTGCCAAAAAGGAAATACAAGGGCAAGTTCGGGTGGTCGACTGGAGTCGCATAAATGTCAGCCGGGAACGCTCGGTGCATAGTTTGACTATAGCTTGGATCATTCTAGTCCTAAAACACTGTTTCTCGAGTGAAAGTTACCTCACAATTTTTGAGAATAATTTAACGTTAATGGCTGGTTCTGTTCTTTACGGTATTTAAGGTAATTAATTCATAAATTCACTGAAGTAGGGAAAATGAAAATAAAAATGACAGTCAGCAATGTGCAACATAATACGTTAACAAAATCGCTGATTATCTACATTGTATTTTGACTAGGCGATCGACACGCATGCGTTCTGAGTAAAAAACATACCACGCATGCGTGATTTAAATCTGAAATTGACGTAAGCTGCAACAAAAATGCCCTTTAGCCTCCAGTGGCAGTTTTAGAATGCTTTTGTCTTCTTCGAGTCGTGCCGATATTGGTTTGACAAACTGTTGTTGCGATTGATTGGTGATGTTGGACACAACAAACAACACCCGACACTGAAAACATATCCTTAATTATGTCAAAAGCATTTTCCCATAATTTTGTTCAGTTATTTTTTCATAAGGCCATCCTCTTTGCATGTACTATACCTGCCAGTACCTTGACATGTATTCTGATTTAAATCTTGTTATGTTTTGTTTGTGTGTTAACCAGGATTGATTTATGACACAACTGGCGACTACACCTTGGCTTTCAGTCTAATGGCTGGTGTTCAGTTATTGACCGTTGTTGCGGTACTGTTGTTATACTGGAAGCAAAAACGCCGCGGTGCCACAGCTCAACCTCTATGATCGAGTCGACACTACAAAAAACACACTCCGTTAATTTCCTTATTTGGCTCTATAAAATGAATGGGCACCGCATTTCCGAGCCAAGTTTCTTCTGTACTGACTGGGATGACTGTGAACTCTTTCGTCTTAAATTTGTCTCCACTTTGCCATATCGCTTCGGAATAGGTAGGCAAAACTAGAATTGTGGCACTCTACAAAATGCCTGACGATTGTTTGATTGACTTTTCCCCCCGAAACTGTATTTTATGGTGGCCCTGAAGGGACATCGCATATCGCAAACGTGTGCGCATACGTATGCGATGTCGCGAAATTTATCGCGAATATGTGCGCACACGTATGCAATGTCGTGAAACAATTCGCGAATATGTGCGCACACGTATGCAATGTCGTGAAACAATTCGCGAATATGTGCGCACACGTATGCAATTTCGTGAAACAATTCGCGAATAATGTGCGCACGTGTGCAATGTCGTGAAACAATTCGCGAATATGTGCGCACACGTTTGCAAATTCATTTGCAATGTCGTGAATTTTATTGCATACCTTGTCGCTTACCTTTGGGGTGGTGTCATTTTGTGGGCAATTTGTTAGTAACCTAGGGAGTACGCAAGTGGCCCGGTCCCATCTTGTATACCAAAGATACTTCAAGGCAGGAGCTTGGGTACCAGGCAGGTACATTTTAGTGTGGCCATGCCTAGCCGGCCAGCCACATGGTGATGGTACAGCATCATATCACAAAACAAAAGGTCCATGCAAACAATCGTCGGACTATTCTCACTAAAATGAGCACCGGTACAATGGTTAGTATAATAGTTATTCACTTATTAGAAAAGCGTGAGGAACAGAGTGCGCTCGAAGGTAAATATTAGTCAGACCCTATTTATATGTATTTGTACGTCTCGATCCCAGACTAGCTGCTACAACTCCCCAGTTCATTAGGAATTTTATTGAATGGTATGCGACAAGGTATGCAATAAAATTCACGACATTGCAAATGAATTCGCAAACGTGTGCGCACATATTCGCGAATTGTTTCACGACATTGCACACGTGTGCGCACATATTCGCGAATTGCTTCACGACATTGCACAAGTGTGCGCACATATTCGCGAATTGTTTCACGACATTGCATACGTGTGCGCACATATTCGCGAATTGTTTCACGACATTGCATACGTGTGCGCACATATTCGCGATTTATTTCGCGACATCGCATACGTATGCGCACACGTTTGCGATATGCGATGTCCCTTCAGGGCCACCATAGTATTTGCTGTAAATATGTTAATTTTGTGGAGCATAAAACACCCATTGTTCAATGACTATACACGTATCCATTGCCGTCATGTTGGTCAAATTTCTGGACATTTTATAATGTGGCGAGTCGTGGCCGTGCGGTTTCTGATCAACACAGTGTGGGTTCTTGTCCCAGTCGTGTCAATTGTGTCCTTGAGCTAGATACTTAACCGTAACTGCTTTTGAAGGGACACCAAGCCGCATGTTCCTTGTACTATTGGTAGCACACATTGGTTCACGTACCATCACCCGTGTTTACAGGTTTCCTCAGGTTTGCGAGCTACTGACGGTGATTAAGTTCGCTTTCGATTGGTCATTGTGTAAATGCATAGCTATCATTATGCTTCAAGCCGCCGCCAATAAGCAGTCTATGTGAATAATTTATCGTGAAGAAGTTTACTTGTCTACTAGCCCCTCCCCCACCTCTTTCATCACCAGACACACCGTATCTTTTACATGTATTATTATTTTTTTCCCAACAAAATGTAACAGGAAAACACGGGAGTTCAGTTTTTGGCCCAGGCTTTGGTTCTGACGGACTCCCTGCGTAGACTCAGAGTGCGACTACGTGTGTATCTTTACTACGGACTCCGATCGTTGAACATACTGGGATACTACTACCTGAAAAGTTGCAGACTCCGTGCACAGATTAACGGGATGGTGCGTTGCAATCAGGCCAGCACCCATGGAATTTGTTGGGCGGGGGCAAATATGAAAAATTCCCCCTCCCAAGGTTACGGGCCTGGTTGCAATGAAGGATACTTGCCTTCCCTGCCACCACCATGTGATCATAAACACATACAACTCAACCAAAAACACTTTTCAATATTAAGGATAGGCCTACGCATAAAGTTTATAGTGTCAAACCTCCTTCCGTCTGAAACACTGTCACCGTCGAAAGAATAGCACTGAAGACCCCAAATATGATTACTTATTTTAATTGCAGCAATCAAAATAATGCACATTCGTAAACTGCACAAACATAAACTGGAATAATTTATTTTCCATTTTAAAATATTTTTATACCCATTAAACGGGTGGAACAAATAGAAACTTTAGCAAGTGCCAGGAGAGGCCAGACTGGCTCCGCCAGCTTGCGTTCTTGCATTACGGTTGTTGAGTTGTAATTTTTTTTTGTGAGAGCCGGGAGCCAGGCCTTGGAGCCTGGGAGCCTGGGGGGGGGGGGGGGGGGGGACAAGAGGACATGGTAAAAATATTAGAGTCTGAAATATTAGGGGGCAAATGGGTACTGTCCGACTTTGTCAAGGTGAATTGTTCGAATGGCTCTGCAGGGAACGACCATGTTTAGCAGAGCCTGTGGATCGACTCCGCGATTTACACCAACCTACACCAACCTACGGGAACAGCTCCAAATTCGTCAGTCAGTGATGTCATGGCGCTCCAACATTATACTACCCCTGGTCACTCTGCCTCACAGGTACCCATTCACCCCTGGGTGAAGAGAAGCAATTATAGTTGTGTGTCTTGCTGAAATACACCGAGTGTCATGTCTGGGATTCGAACCCACATTCTGATTACTTATCCAATAAACTTGAGTCAATGTACTAAACCTCTCGGCCTTGACACACAATTGTTACAATTTTAAACTCTTAGGCTTACATTATTACAGTTGTCTAGATTAAGAGCTCTTTATTCTCAAAACTGTTAAAACCTCAACCCTTTGCCTCAATCCAAAGTCAACTTGTTTAAATCGTTCGCCAGATGTCTGGGAAAAGACAATTACAGTTCTTTATATTGTTTTTACTAAAAAATATAAACGTTAATTTTGCTTTAGGTTTATTTCCATCTCTTTATTGATTTAAAACTATGAGTTTTGAAATGAAGAAAAACAAACAACAAATACCTTTAAGGTTACACTGATTTACATCAGGCATAAAGAAATATTTGATATAGCTTTGGCTTTACCTTAGCTGGTAACCCGACAATTCTCAGCAATATTTTAGTGCTAAGCAGTTGAATGAAATCGACACCTTGTCTTAAGGTTTCCTTCTCATACATAAACATGACAAACGATCACCATTCTATTAGTTGCATTAAATTGATTTGCAATAACATGATCAATGCTGCGGATCACAAGTTTTAGGATGGTGGAGCGGTGCTCACTTCCCCCAGGACTGCGATGCTTTCAATCTCCACCAAAGCTCCCTGCAGATTGGAAAACAAAAGCCAAAGATCTTTATTGCTAAAAATTGTCAGTTTTGCTTTAGACACTTCACTTCAATTTGACAACAAAGCAGAATCTATGGTTTACATTTCTTGAATCTTCAGTATGGAATTAAAACATGGTGAAATATTTATACTACTTACTTTAACAAACTATTAGTAGTACAGAATAAATAATTGAGAGTCATCACAAATTCCAGCTCCAGAGAGCCCGCTTCTACCCCTTTTCAGCAATTTAATACACTCAATATTTTTGGACTGTACAAATATCATCTAGGAATCCTTCAGTTAAAATTTGCAAGTAACCTGTTACCGAGAAACATAAGATCTCTCTTTTTGAGGAATCTAGACATCCATCTACGTAGCCTTAGATCAGCAACTTAAGTCATTAGAAAGGCTAGAACTACATTACTTATGAAAACAGTCAGACATCAAGGTCCCTACTCTGGAATCAGCTTACCCCTGTATCTTTTTTAGAACTGTGGGCAGTTTTGAAAATACCTGAAAAACCTACTTATTTCCCATATTACCTGAGATGAACACACCTGAAAATGGCATGTGTACACTAAGTCTTGTAATTACTTTTACAAACAATCTTTAACTTTTCCTTGCTTTTTTCGGTTTTGTCACAGTTTTATTAATTTAAAAACTGTATGTAAAAGCTAGTTCAAATCGAAATCTTGTTAGCTATACATGTGAACTTCTTATTATTTTTTTCTATAATTATTGTTATTCCTCAATGTTTTTAAATTCACTTATTAAGGGACCAGGGGTCGATTTCACAAAGATAGTCCTAACTCAGGACTAGTCCTAGGAGTTATTAAAAACTTAAGGCTAGTCCTAAGTTAGGACGAGTAACTCGTCCCAACTTGAGATAAGACTAGTCTTGACTCTTTGTGAAATCCACCCCTGGTCCTGTATAAATCTCACATGGCTTTTCCCTGGTGCCCTCCATTTGTCACCATTTTCATCTATTTTAAATGTATTAACAGATTGTCTAGTTCTTATTATGGTGAACAAAAAAAACCCCAATGAATCACTTAGCATCCAAGGTCTTACTTTGGTTGTGCTATTTTCTCATCTTTTCATACCGACCCTAAGTGCCCAAAAGATAAATAATCAAGATAAATAAATGGTCAAGAAAGAAAACAGGCCTGGAATTACACTGAGGCCACAGGTCCACTGCACACATTGCCTGTCATCTTGGCCTTAATGCCCCTCAAAATATTCCCATAGACTTATCTAAGATGTTTCACTAGATAAAAAAGCCCTTTTCAAAAAAAAAAAATAACAACAAACAAAAACTTCTCAGCCCAAAGAAGTAAACCGGAATAAAGAAATCAATAATTTTTTTTTTTATTTCAAACAAAATTTTGAAATAAAGTACTATGTATGTGGCTGATCAAACTTGACTAAAACAAGCTTGTAGAAAAGTGGTGATAAATTGAAACAATCAACAAACAAACATGGAACATAAAGTTGGCACATAGATCAAACAATTTCTGAATTATTAAAAGACTGAACCTACCGCAGGAAGAGCAGCTGCCTGGTAAGCTGCTCGTGCCGGATAATCAGCTTTAAAAACTGTCAAAGAAAATGAAGGGAAAAAAAAGGCATTACTCAACCAAAAAATATCACTCTGTTGGTCGTCAAAACAATGGTCTCGGGTCTCGTCTGGGTCTTGGCCTGCAAAAGTCGCAGTCATGGAAGGGCTGGTCTTGGTTTGGGTCGTAGAAGTCTCCGACTTCCAGGTCTCGACTACATCACTGATCTCAATTCATTACAAATGACCAAGATTTGAAACCATGGCTTCAGCTTCGACTCTGGCTCAGGCTTGGGTTCAAGGATGCCTCATACATGTCATAAGTGAACTTAATCACTGCAGCTCACAAGCCCGAGGAAACCTGTCAACAAGGGTGCTTGCTTTGTAAACCAGATGCGCCGGGGTTAACCTCTACTCCTCCATGTTAAGTGTTCTGGGTTCTGTTACATGCTCGGCCAAGTCTAGACCACAGAACCAACAGCTTATTGTTCCATCCAAAGTACAAAGCAATTGTGAAAAAGTATCTTGCTCAAGGACACAAGTGCCATGACCGTGACTCGAACCAACACTCTGCTGATGAGAAACACCAGAGCTCGAGTCCAGTGCTCTTAATCACTAAATAGGAGGTAAAGCCTCAGTTTTAAAAAGGGAATATAACAAATACAATGTATAAATGTCAATGCCATGTGGGTTGTCTCCTTACTTACCTTTCTTCATATCAAATTTATTTTGGGACAGACAGACATAGTTATTTGCTTTAAGGACCAATAGGTAACGACCTGCAAGTGTGTGGGTCAAAACAAAGGACAGGGACTTAAGGCCAACTGGCCTGGCTCTTTCTTGTATTGACCTAAATCACTTGATGTCATCACCACAATAAATCTTGGCTGCACCATTTTGGGAGTTAGTCTCATGTGTTAAATTGTGTGGTGTTCATTTTACGCTACACAGGTGTGCATTTATGCTCACCATATCTTTACATGGAATTTGACACCAAAAATGGCAGACCATGGGCAGAGAGTAGCCGTCTGATGTCTGTGCAAGAGGTCAACAGATTATCAGTTACTTACAGTCTGCGTATATCTCATTCACTTTGGGATAATCCGACATACTCGCCAGAAGGACCGTTGTCTTCACGACTGGAAACACATAAAACGAAAAAGGAATGACACTTTTAGAAATTCAGCGTGCTAAATGGCATTCACACACCTAAACAAATCAAAGTTCTGAAAATAAACTCAAAATATCACCATTGGCAGAATTAAATCCTGCCAAATCCAACAGGATTCACCAAAATAGTTGTTGTATTTTTGCACAATTAGAAGTCGATTCAAATCCGTTGCACTTGCTGCATCTTACAGGGTTTTCTATAGCCTTGACATGTCCGTGTGCAATCCAAGTCCCCAGCAAACTTTGATGCATATTGGTGCATGTACATGTACAATGCAGCATGATAACTGCAAAGTACCAAATAAGGCTGGTGTAAAACAGTTCAGTTCACATCTGTTGCATTTTGCTGCATTTACTGGCAGCAGTGGCATAACCAGATATTTTCATTTGGCTGGGTCGGGTGGGGGGGGGCAAGCAATGGCAAAGACATAATGTATTAAACCATAATTTGTGAATTTTTTAAAATCTCCTTTTTGGAGGCAAAGATTCTTTGGATCCAGCTCCAAGCTCCCAGCTCCCCCCCCCCTGCCCCCTCCTGGTTACACCACTGTTTAGCAGGGTGTCTAGAAAACACCTGATGGTGGTTCTATTGGGGTTAATAGAGAGGTATTTCAAGGCTACGGATACGGATACGGATACGGATACATCAACACTTTGTGTGCTCACATGATGCGTAACTGCGACTTCCGTGTTTTGCATGCACGTTGACAACGGTTACAGGAGCTCATACATGTACGTTAAAAACGGATACCATTTTGCTGATTTTAGTTGTATTTTTGACCTAGATTAAAAACATTTACCCCTGTGTTGCTTTTAAAGGTGTCATTCGTGACATAGATAGAAATGTGTTCATCATTTGTAAGCAAAATATCGAGAAAATGCAGTATAAACAGTCATCTCTATTTTGCCGTGCTTGCTGGAAACTTTCTTTACACGCGTTTAACATGGTGGTTCGAAAACGAACAGTTCAACAAAAATACTATTCAATCAATTTCTCCAATGCAACAAGAACATCAACAACAACATTTTGGTATTTGCTTTGCTTTGCCAACGTGTGTGTGTGTATACTTTGGCCTAGGCCAGACACAAAACTCTATGATTGCGAAAAACAAAATCTGACGCGCATCCAACGTGAACGAATACCATTATCGTATCTGTATCTGTATCCGTATCCGTACGCTTGCGAAACCTCTCTAATGCCTGGAACCAACTTACCATTATTGTAATCAACATTCTGGGAAGCCAGAACTGCACCGATGTTCTTCAATGCCTGATCACCCCAAAAAAAATCAAAGTGATAAATGAAAAGATGGAGGTTAGTTTACTTCCTCCGAGTAATAACAATCAAACAGTATTTTGACTGGTACTCGGATTTGTTGTTAGCAGATTCGCTTCGGGCTATCTCACTATCTGGGTCCATTATCATAGAGCAGGTAAACACCAAACTTTGCAAAGGGTGAGTTCTTTATGTTCCTACACCCTTATGTTCCGGCAATGTTTCGATAACCCGATGTAGGGTAAGGGTTAGGGTTAAGATGAGGAAAATGCAGTAGGGGTCTCCGAACATGGGGGTGTTGGAACATACATGTGTAGGGATGTTGAAACATACATGTAGGTGTCTAATCATGCAAAGCACAGAAACTGATTACAAGCCCAAATACTATAAAGTTTCCTTCACCAATTTTTTCCTTAAAAAAATAGCTTGCCAGGCAGCCCTGTCTGCCATATTAATCTGACTTTTGACCCAATTCACCCGACGTCATCATCACAGTAGTCTCACAGAACTCACCAACAGCAACAACACAGATTCATGAAATAATGGCTCCAGATCCGACAGCTACATGATACTTAAACAGATACTTCCCAAGAATTCTATGTGACAGGAATGCATTCCCCCAGATCATAATGGAACTACCCACTGTGGAAAAGTTCAAGGGAGCCACCAGCTTCACAAGCTTTTCACTTTCACAACAAGTCATTGCAGTTTAGTAAAACTATGTTTCAAGATATTGTGGATAGATGTTGGCTATTTAAATTTGCTATTTAAATCTTTATTTCATTGTCAAATTATTGTTCAACAACAAAACTTCAGTTTCAAGCTATTTTGACAAAACGAATTACTTTTATTTTAATTACACATCCAACAGCACAATAAGTGCCAACAACAGGATGAGTCGGAAAAAAGAAGAATTGTTTAGTTTTAGATGTGGGAGGAAAACCCAAAACAGGGAAAACCCACGCAATCAGGTAGGTACTGAAAACCCAATCCACATGCAAGGCTCCGGTCCGAGGTGGGGTTTGAACCGGGTCCACAGCTGAAAGGCAGGGAAAGAAACCACAGAGCAAACTTGATCCCCTTACTGTTTCAAGACTTTATACATTGTGTACATGGCAGAAAGAAAGGTAGTACACCTTCTAAAAATTTACATCACTAAAATTTGTGAAAGCAATAATATTTTGAACAATAACGTAACTTTTATAAAACTGCGACAAAATCGGCCCAAATTAGTTAAGTGTAGCCCCCGCCTTGAAGTGGCAATCCGGCCTTGTGAATGTGATGTAAGGCGATTTCTCATAAAAAAACTTAAATAAATAATTTAAGCATCTAGAGATAAACACTTCAAGAAATCCGGCCCAGGGTTGTTGGGATCTTTGTATACCTGGGTTGTCTGAGCTTCTATTCCTTCCACTAACTTGCTTGTGGCTGGGTCAATGCCAATCTGTCCAGAGAGGTACATCGTGTTCCCCACGGCTACCGCTTGACTATTGAAATACACAAAATGAACGCAGTACTTAAATTCAATGAGCAAAATAACACGTTATCTATTAATACAAGCACTACACTAGTCCAAAGATGCACATGTAATTAATTGTTGGTGATTGTACTTTGGACGCGTCAGTCATCACAAAGTGGGCATATGGGCCTCTAGGCCCTGGCTACTCCTGGAACAAACGTTCCGCTATCGTCTCCACGATACGCAGACGAACAGCATAAGCTACCAACTCCACCAACATGAAGACGATAGCGGAACGGACCGCATAGCTCTAGGAGTAGGCCCTGGCAATGCATTTGGTAACACTTTTTTTATATTTTATGTCTAACCTTTAAATGGGGAGGAGGGATTTGGAAGGGTTGGTGGGAATGGAAACCTGTTAACTTTTAACAGGAACTTCAAAATGGACAAACAGTCTTTCAATCACTGGCTAGGGGCTAAAAAATCAAACCCCTGCAAACTGGACAGCACTCAACCATTGCAGTGGCACTAGCTAGCAATGCTTCAGCACTCCATAGTTGCACCCAGCACGTAATACTATCACTCAGTATCACTGGGGATAGCATACATGTAAGTAAGTGTTAATGTTATTGGGCAAGTAGCCATGGTAGCACAGCAGCACTCATTGAACTCTACTGTCATGACTGTGCTGTATGTAATGGAGTCTACTGCATGCAGTGTTATGCTCTACTTAAACTTAGCTGCACTTACTGACTGGGGGAGCTCGGAGTTTTAACTTTCGTATACCACTACAGTCCACTACCTACCTAGCCATAGATTTAGTAATAAAAATTAATATTCAATCTTATTCTTAAGTTAAAGCTTAAACATCTCATGATCTTACTTGTACGGTCCAATTGCCTTCGGAGCATTCGGTGTATTTATAATTCTCTTCAGAAGTCCAGCCATTTCAGATTCGTTTATTCGTCGTGTGATACAGAATAATGATGAGAGTGGACTTGTGCTTATGCCACTGTACGTTTTGTGTGCATGCAGGCTAAAATAATTATAAGCAGGTAGTGATCGGAATGATGGGACCGATCAACAAAAAGCATGTGATCACTGAGCTGGCGAGCTCGCGCCCTCAAGTGGCCAGGTTTCATACAGGCATCGGGCAATGGGTGGGTGGGGCCCAGAGCCACATTAGGTGGATGGGGCAAGTGACGCGTCAAGACGTTATAACTGTGTAGATGGGACCATTATCTGGGACGACAGGATAGAGGCATCGGGAAGGGTTTTAAGGAGTTTTGTAATCGTTGAAAACCCCCCAGCTTTGTTAGACTCCTAATGTAGCACATAATTTGTGTAAGGATCATGTGTAAACAATGTAGAGATAGAAGATTGTTTCCTTCCCCGTCTCCATCCATGGACGCTGGATCCATCACCTAAACTGTACAAAACCGATTCAAAAGTATGGAAGTGCATTCTTTTTGGGAAAAAAAAATTCCCAGATTACAGATTCGCCCGGCAAATTCGCTCAGGCGATTTAGTTCGGCCGGGCAATACTTTTTCTCCTGGGCAAAATAATAAATCATCCGGGCGAAATACAGAAGTATTCTGAAATAGTAAATCTCCCTGTCGAAATCGAAATTTGCCCTTGCGAAACAGCGGGACGCCCGCGGGCAAAAATAGTAAATCGCCCCCCCCCCCGGGCGAATTAGTTGACCCCCCGGGCAAAAGGTGGAACGCCGAGGCCAATTAGCAAATCGGCCTGGCGATTTAGTGATCCGGGATCTTTTTATTTAAATATATATATATATTGGGCCTAAAGTGAACTAAAATGGAATTCGACCTTGAGCCAGACGAGTCCTATAATAACATTGTACTTCTCCAGCTGCCGAAACTTGCATTCTACTTTGACGTTCGAGGGTTCAGGGGAAGATTAAATCTTTCACTTGATCTTGCCTTGCCTTTATCAAAATTTACGGCGGGGCCCCTTTGGGCTACACACCGGTCGCGACCGGTCGGTGCGCCAGCCAACGATTACTTGAACCATGGAGGTACCTTCATAAAACAGAATGGAAATTTGAATGACACAGGAATTGAATGTTATGTTTTGTTGGCCTAAATTGTTTTTATATAATTTCTTGGCAGTACAAACAAGATGTCTTAATAATAATGTTTGTTTTGAAATGAACAGCGCCCCCAATCCCCAGTGAGTCCCAGCTTTGTTTCATGTGTTTTTATTCACGATTTATTTTGAAACCGAAATAAATGACCTAAAGTCACGAGAAAGTATCATTCGAAAATATTTCCCAGGGTGATTGTTACTACTGGCATCAATTTATTTTATAGCAACTTTGAAGTTTGAATAATTTTGATCATGTGAGTAGGCTACTCTTTGGTGGTGGTGGTGGTGGTGGTGGTGGTGGTGTCGTCTGGCGGTGTGTGGGGGGCTTGGGAAGGGCGCATATTGCCCTGAAACAAGTATAACAGATAGAAACACAAGTACCAATTTCTCATAAAAGTCTGTTTGCTTTCTCTGTCCATTTTCTTCTTCTCGTTGTGGCCGACACCCCCCTCTTTTACCTGAATGGGGGAGGGCACTCCCCCCTGCCCGCATGTTTGTGTTATTTACACAAAGCGCATTCCGGACTTGGGTAAGCTATCTGTTGCATGCCGGGATCGGGAGTATGACGACGTTTCACGGAATGCGGTAGTAGAAGTAAATCAGCCATTTTCTGGATCGGCACCCACAAGCTAGCGAACCTTCGCATATCGGTGAACGAGAACGCTTAAAATCAACCCGTGCAAACATGGAATATCCTTGGTGATTTCTGTCGAAGTCCTGTCTGATATTTGAGATTCAGCAATATATTTTGTCTCAAATTTTAAAATGTGCAGGAAAAAGTTCTAAGTGTACTTTGGAAAGAAAAGTAAGTAGAGTTGACGGCTGTTCGTCGATCGTGTGTCGAGGACGAGGTCGATTTCTTTTTTGATTGACGGTGCGCCGTTTTCAGTACTTTGGCCTAGATTCCGGACAGGTGTAGATCTGCCACTGACTTGTTGTTTCAATGAAGTGGAAAATACCATAATTTCATTGTGATTTAATTTATGACACTAAAAGTCTTATATGTTTTTAAATGTGTTTAAACTTTGACTGTTGATTAAACAATTTATTTGTGACTACTGACAGTGACACTGACAGTGTTTTTGAATTTTAAAAATTTAAACCAAAAACCAAAAATATTCAATTATTTTAAAATTCAATGGCCTACTGGCTGCTACTGACTGACACTGCATGCTTCTTGCTGAATTTGATTTTGATTTAATTTACTAAATATTTAGTATGAATCACTATCACTTGTATCAGTTTCACTATAGTATCAGTATCAGTATCACACTTATTTAAACAGAATACATTACATGTACGCTGATGTATGTGCAATCTTTTTCAAGGCACAGAAAAACTTATGTTCTTGAGCACTGACTCACTGTGTGAAATTCGACTCTCCAACTTCAAGTTCATGCACTATACTGGTGAGCATCCATCTGTTTAGTCTGGAAATAACCCAATAAATAGTGCCAAAACAATAGCATCAGGATTCAGGAATTTGCTACTCTTTAGGTCTAGGTCTTGCTTTCTTATGCCAAAATTTCTCTTCCAGATGTAAGTTACCACTGCCTATTTTGTGGTTGGAAAGTGCATTAAATTTAAACGGATTTTGTGCAAGCTCGTTTTGGTGCAATATTACAAGAATCTCAGAGCTGAAAATAATTTTAATCAATGTCTGCGCCATAAGGTTTACTGATGTGCATGTAAGCTGCATTTTAGTGCACCACATTTAAAAGGTCAAAAGTACTTAACAATCTCCTAAAATTTTCCTCTCGTACCATGCAGTTTGCAGTAACAATATACACTTGATTTAAGATGGGAACCTTGAAGAGGCGGTATGAAGGGCTGGAGATAAAAGTGTGTGACCCCAGGTCAGAGTTGAACCATGAGGCTCTATTGGTAAGTATTTTATCTTGTTGGTAAGTTTGGGCTGTGGACCATACAGGTCACTTCCTGGGACCATCTATGATAAGACGAGAAATTTGTCCTTGATTCTGAGGATGCTTTTAACACATTACCACCTAAAACACCATATTGCCCAGGTACTGTCTCTCCATACAACATGTACACAGCAAACACAAACTGTAGCAACGGTGCAATTCAATACACTTTGACCTCCATGAAACTATTATTTTTTCTGGAAGTACGGTGAATCCTTCCCTACTGATATAATTTCCCTGCTATACACTAAGTAAAGGTACACAATGCAAATATTATGCATTTTTTAACATTAAGGTTTTTTTCTCTGTAATAATAATAACAGGCAAAACCGCTCCTACATTGGGTATTAAATCAATTTACAAGAAACAGTACATTAAGCGAAGCAAATAAATAAAGGCACAAATACTGGGAAAAGAGCTATTGTGGTTTGTTCTGAACAATCAACCATTAAATAGAAACATTTTCAGATGTTTCTTGGAAACTTTCCAGGGTTCTCCCCAGGTATTTTCAAAACTGTGGGGCATTCTGAACCCAAATGTTTTGATGTTTGGCCGAAGTATGCTAAATTGGAACAAATTTTTCAGAATGTTTTGTACTTGGTGTTTATCTTGGTTTTAAAAGCCCTACTGTGCAATTTGGAGCAAAACATAAATTCTCTAAATTTTTTCGACAAAAAAGAAAGAAACAGTACATTAAGCTAAGCAAATGAATGAAGGCACAAATACTGGCAAAAACGGTTTGTTCTGAGCAATCAACCATTAAATAGAAAAGTATTCAGATGTTTCTTGGAAACTTTCCAGGGTTCTCCCCAGGTATTTTCAAAACTGGGGGGCATTCTGGACCCAAATGTTATGATGTTTAGCCGGAGCATGCTAAATTGAAACAAATTTTCCAGAATGTTAAATTCTATTTGGTGTTTATCTTGGTTTTAAAAGCCCTACCGTGCAATTTGGAGCATAACTTAAGGTTTTCTCTCAATTTTGTCGAGAAAAACAAAACAAAACAAAACAAGTTTTGCTTATCAGCCGAAA
Source organism: Pisaster brevispinus (assembly GCA_023634235.1). Lineage (NCBI taxonomy): Eukaryota > Metazoa > Echinodermata > Asteroidea > Forcipulatida > Asteriidae > Pisaster > Pisaster brevispinus. The sequence continues at coordinate 6,481,348 of JAMKCF010000017.1, forward strand.
TTTGCGTGTATTGGCACGCTATTCGTGCGTATCAGCCCAATATGCTAGCCTTTGCATGGGGAGAATCCTAATCATTGTAGAAATTATCAGTAACTTTTTCCATACCCATGAATACCATTGTTGCTTTCCTCTCCTGTAACAGTATGTACTATGAGTGTGTCATGCTACATGTAAAGAAATGCCTGAAATGAGATGAGTGTACTGTACATGTACAGCGTCTCCTCCAATCAAAGTAAAATGATTAATTTTAAACATCAGAAAGAAGATGAGTGCAAATTTCCCTGGGTCTTCATAATTTAAGACTGTCCCATCCTGTTCAATGTTGTGAACGCTTTTGATGACAGAATGCCAAAAGGATGGCCATTCAGCTGAGGTCAAGTTACATCAATACTTTGTGGCATATTTGCATACGTGACCGACATGCCGTGTCACTATACCACAAAAACCTGGTGACAATTTGCTAATTACATACTTCCCGGTTTTTCTATTTATTACTGTGGGCCAGTGGCATAAACGGGGAGGGGAGGGGGGAGGAGGGGGAAGGGAGGGTAACCCCTACCCTGTTCAGAACCCTTGCCCCCCAAAAAGTAAAACATAAAAAATAAATAAAAATAATAATATTAAATAATGAATGTTTCAATAAATGGTTCAATACATTAGATAGCCCCCCTCCAATTATAAATTTCTTTTCACCCGCTTGCCTCCCTCCCCCAATGAAAATGTCTAGTTACGCCTCTGCTGTAGGCTTTTTACATGCAGCAAGTACATGTAGGCCTACATCAGAGGCTTAATCGTCAAAATCGTTCATAGTACCCAACAAGTCTTTTTTGTTTCACTTTTAACACTAGGCTTGAGGGTAGTGATTGAAAATGTCAACTATATGTACGACTGAGACCTTTTTGTAATATTAAATGAACTTAATGATTGAGATTTACAATTAAAAATTCGGACAAACCATATACTGCAAAACTAATTTGGTTGCAGGGTAACTGGCCCATGCTTAAATTAGTGGACTACTGTGGCTGATCCTGGTGGTCCAGTGGTCATTTCAAGCCCTGCCCATTTTACATGCATCATGTGTATTACATGTACTTGTATACAATTTTGTGTACAGTGCTGCATTACAGCTTTGTGGGGTTTGGCTGCACACTGGTATGTGTTTATGGACTGTATAATGGGCAGGGCCCAGACCAAATGGCCCTGGTCAAAGAAAAGAAGATTACACTCCATTGTCTGTGGCATGTAGGCCAGGCCAACCAGCCATTCATAATGGTTGTGTATCCACTATCCAGTTACACTGCTAATATAAGCCTCTAATGTAATAGTACAGGTATACAATGTCAGTGGTAGTGCATTGTATTTTCAACTAGAAGCGGATGATTGAATGATATCAGCTTAAATCATGGAAGCACAGAATTTTGTGATCAAATTTCTGTCAACCTTGTAGAAGAAAAAAAACATGGATGTTCTCACACATTGTGTTTAATCTTTTCTATTTAGTATGTATTTTTCACAAAATGTTGTTAATATGTCATCAACATACAATTTCAAAGTTTAAGTTTCTACTGCTAAATCAAAGTATCACATTGACCTGACATTAATCAAAACAACATTCATGTACTGTACAGGGTTTGCCCTGAACTTTTTCACTGACTAGCCAGTAGGCTCACTTCACTGGATGTCGGCTTTTTCCCTGTCCATAATTCATATTAAATACGGATGCTTTTCAAAACTGAACTATCCAGCCTGACCACTTGGAGTGTATTTTGACGTGTCCTCAGGTGTTTTAACTGGCATTTGGCTAGCGTAGGGCTGTTAATGGAAAGTCTTCAGTATGAACATGTGTACATACTTTGCAAAAATATGCATTGTGAGTCTGTCAGTCTGGAATCTGTGAACAGCCTTAATTGGGGCTGGAAACACCCATTGGATCACTGGTCTCAAGTCCAGCGATTTTAGAACTGTGCCAGTAAACCTCCAGTGACTAAGTGTGAGTGCTTTTTGAATGAAATATTATCTAATTTATTCTGCATTGAACAGAATTGAAAGATATTTACAATGTATCAGACTCAAAGTCAAAATTTGAATATCAGTTTTACAAAAATAAGTATAGGCCTACACACCTACATGTACATGTGTGTGTTGAATTGAAAAACACAAGATCGCTGGACTTGGTTGTGACTGGCTCAACACTAAAATCACTGGCCTCAGGCCTGCTGTCCCAAGTAAATTTCAGGCCCTGTTGGGTTGTCATAATATCAGTCCACTGCTAAAAAAATACTGGATTAAAATTATTGCAAATGGTTCAGTTGACCCAGTTGGTAGTTTTGTGTGTGGAGGAAGGATATTTTAAATCCTGGAAAGTGTTAATTGGCTCACCCCTTTTTTGCTCTAGAAAGGGGTTGTTAGGTGTGTGTATAAGGGGGGGGGTTGGTCAAGAGGGTGTGGCAATAGGGAAATTAACATGTAGCTGAGTGTACAGCTGACTTATCAATTCCATTAGAATATCTAAGCAACTGTATTGACATTTAAACCATGTTTGGTTCAGTGTAATGAAAAGCTAACCAGATTGTGTTTTTTGTGATAAAACAGCCTAGCCACTAATCCTACCCTCAGTGAATGTAATCCCATCACAATGAAGCAAGTGTTACACACATCCCCAGGCCTCAACATAAGCTATAAGGTCAAAATGCACTTGCTGAACTTTACACATCACATGAGCTAGCCTGAGATCTGCTAGTAATAAACTAAACATACCTCCCACCACAAAAACCTATAAAAAAATATGTTTAAAAAAATCGATGGTTTTGATGTACATGTAGTGTGCCAGTTTGGAACAATTCAGCTTCTAGCACTTGGTGAGAAATTGGTATGAATACGAATGTTTGCCAGATGTTAAACAGAAGATAAATTGACGTGTTGTTTATGTACAGTAGACAAATGTCTGACCATGGGTGCTGACAAGGATGCAAACTAATTGAAGTACTACAGTATGTACATGTATGTTCATCAGCATATAAACATCATGGTTTTTGAATGATGAATCAACCAGCCATGTTATAAATTTATCATCTGACTTTTATGCAGGCCTGGATTTATATGTAACCCCGAGGTACCCACAGTGTTTGCTGTGGTCTGTGCTTTTGCTGCAGTGTCCTTCGCAAAGTTCCAAGACAAATTTAAATTTTCATCAATCTAAGTGCCCCTTACAAGAGAAATATTGCTGTACCCTTTTCAAGAGTGAAGTTCAAGGCCTATTGCACAATGTAGCACAGTCTTTCCAGAAAAACATTTCAGTTTGGCTTTCCCACCATGGCCGTTCCTTCCTTGTTCATTTCATTTCAGGTTTAAAGGAGTACTTTCGTCATGAACACAGCAGGCCCCTGTGGCTGTGCGTGGAATTATGAACTCTGACTCAGTTAATACTGCATTTGTGCCCGCTGGCCGTCAGATCTATCAGATCTTTGGCCAGCGCGCGAACTTGCAGAACTGGGTTTGGAAGTTCATAATTCCATGCTCAGCCACAGGGCAGCTGTGACCATGACAACACTCGCCCTTTAAGTTTTCACACTGAGATTTTAACATTCTTTCTCTTCTGAGCTTAGAGATACAGGTTTGTATGCACTGTGGTGTTTGATTGATGCAAAATAAATCGCTTGTTGTATTAACCATAGTAATATTCAAGCGAGTTTTATTGATCACAGATTTAAACTATGCTTTTCCTGTAAAAGATCATTCAGTTCAATATCATCCACCGTCCACTGGTTTTGAATGGTAGCCTGTAATGTGATCATTTGTGGTGAATCTAGATCTGCACAGTACACAGATACATACATGTAGTTTACCAGGCATTGAACTTCGCTCTTGAAGGGGCACAGCAAAATTTCCTCTGGTAAGGGGCACTCTATGAGGAAAATGTAAATTTGTGTTGGAACTTTGCAAAGGGCACCACAGCAAAAGCATAGGGCACCACGGCAATTGCTGTGGGTGCCGTGGGTTAATTTGAGGCCTGGTTTACAGTGCACAGGTAGTTCTGAGACTGTACACAGTTGGAGAAAACAAAAGTAATACCAAGTTTTAAGTTTAACATACAAAGTTACGCTAAACTGTTTTTATTTTTAAAATAAGCTCTTAGAAAAGATAAATCTTATTTGTCTTATTAGGAAGTATGCTTTAATACTCAACAAAATGGTCCAATTAAAATTTTTGGAGCCCTGGAGCTAAACATTTATTGAAGGAACTATTGTGCAGATTTTGGGAAGGTTGTATTACAGTATTGTGCATTTTGGCCAACCCCCCCCCCCTGTAGATGGCTACAAGTATGCATCTCTAACAAGTTAAAGATTCTGTACAGTGTACACGTTTGGTATCACTCTTTAAATTGATGGCAATAAATACTTACTTGTTTAGAAGTATGACAGCAGCTTTCGGTAATGTAAAGCATTTTGAGAACTATTTCACTTTGAAGTAGTGGATGGAAAAAGATATCTGTTGTTATCCCCCAAGTATTCCAGTTATGGATTTTTCTTTCTGCATGGACATACATGTAACCGCTGTGGATTTTCGGCGATATCTAAAAAACGCTACCACCTTTTGAAATGAAATTTTCACAGGTTACTTTGATTGTGTATCGTCATTTATATAGGGTTAAAACAATCGAACGATTCCAAAAAACAAAAGGTTATACGTTCCCTTTAAGATTAATTGAACAGTTGTACAATGTAAATCTTCAACACTGTCTGACTTTAATTGTTGAAATGCCACTCAAGTCATTCGTGTTATTTGTCCATATATATACCGTCAAGGTCCATTTGTCCCAGCAGGAAATGAAAGATTTATCCATAGAACCATGTGGATTATTAATTAACTACCTGGGCACTTCTACTGGGATGTCTGGGTGTTGAATGCCGTGAAGGTTCTGATGATGGTGGCCCTAAGTTGTCAGCTAATTAATAGAGCCAGTCAGGTTGACTGATTCCTTGGTACGTTTAGGTGTCCATACATGTATCTTCATGAACAGTGATGGGATTGCATACTAATTGCATAAATTGCAGTTTGTGTAAATAATTGGTGTGATGGTTTTAGTGGCTGGATTATTAGTGTTTAGGTATAATAAACGGCGTGTCGTGGCCGAGTGGATAAGATCACTGGACTCAAGCTCTGGTGTTTCTGATCAGCAGAGTGTGGGTTCGAGCCCCGGTCGTGACACCTGTGTCCTTAAGCAAGACACTTAACCATGATTGCTTCGTCCTTCGGATGGGACGTAAAGCCGTTGGTCCCGTGTGTTGTGTAACGCACGAAAAAGAACCCAGTGCACTTATCGAAAAGAGAAGGGGTCCGCCCCGGTGTTCCTAGTTTGATCGGCTGCATATTGCGCCACAGCACCTTGTAAACCATTACAAGGTGCTATGTAAAGGAGTAGGTCTCATACTTCAAAACGTAGCCCCAAATACCTTGCAGGAAATACTGAATGTTAAGCGCTTAGAGGCTGGCCTGCAGTAGGCGCTATACAAATACAATATATTATTATTATTATTAATAGAGCAGCCATCTTGGTCCCCTGCCCCATCCCAGGATCCAAACACAGGCTGGGATCTCTCAAGAAAATCATAGCAAACATGACATTATATGATACATCTATTGTCAGTGCTTTTTGATGAAGGCATGTTTAACAGGGGAGGGGAGACAGTTTTAAAAGAATTAATTTTGTCAAAAGAATAGATCATTTCTACTTGTGTTATTAATTTATTATATTGCAATTTAATATTTTGTTTAATGTTTTAATTTTCTTATTACAAATGTAGTGTGAACAGGGGTTGTTACGATTTTTTTTGCCAACTGTTGGACTCTGATTTATGGTGGACTGGTACACTACAGTACATGTACAATGTATGTCTGATCCCATGTAAAACCAGTTTGAATTAATGCAGTCCCCAGTCCAATATCATGTTGTGAAACATGTACATGTACGTATGTAGTTGGACTTTAATGGGTTGGGTTGTAATAATGTTACTCGTAATGTGTATTTAAAACATTTCTTTTTTCAACCTGATTACTCCCTGAGTATAAATTTTATGCCAGCAGAAATCCAGCTGAAATGCTGCCAAAAATGTAATTTATAGACCCTCAAAAATCATTGTTGATTATTTTAATTGACTGCAAGTGCACATGGACAGATCTATGTACATGTACTGTACAGTATGTCAACTTTCACTACAGTACTACATGTACAATGTACAGCCATGACAAAAGCTTAAATCTCAAAAAGGTTTTCACAAGCAGGACAAGTGATTTGATTTGAATTGTTTGTTTATTGAAAACTAGATGGTGTACTATGAAATTAATCCCTTTTTAAACCATGTAAACAGGGATGTACATGTACCTTGCCTTTGACATACATGAGATAAAGAATGTGTCAGGATGAAAGAATCTGTTTGTTTCTGTTAAGAGTAGCATCAGAAAGTGCAGCAGGAGGTCAACATCAAAACCACATAGCTCACTGAATAGGAAAAGCAATCATCAGTCGAAGTGATGTGCTTTCAGTAGCTGATGATTGATGGTACAAAAATGCTGTTATGTCAGACATTGTGAAGGTCGGGAGGGCGAGGGCCGGGACTACCAGAGTCTGGTCCCACAACTCCCCTTTGTAGCTTCTCAATGGTTTAGTCACAGTGGACAGATCATGGTTAGAGGAAATTATGACGGCATGATGCCACGGTGGGTTTCAGCATGCCAGGAAAAGTCAGGGAGTCATCCTATTTTTATATCCAGTTGATGCCTACGGATGGTCCTGCCCAGCTTGAGTTTGTTTTCCTATTTCGATTGTGTGTTCACCGGGCCTGTGGGTCAATGACTTCTACAATTCTAGCAGTATTTGACATTCAGTTCAAGTGTGTTCAGTCAAGGTTAGGCCTTCTCAGTGAAGGAAAGTCGCCAATTAGGGATGAGTTCATCAAAACCCTTACAAGTCCTGGAGCAATAGGCAATTGTTTATTTGAGAATATTGCATTTTTAGTCCATCATTTAAACAATTAATTTTGTTACAAAATACAACAGTGCAAGCCCCATGAAACATTTATTATTCATAACTTCTCCTTGTACAGTTGTAATTGTGGTTTGATTTATACATGTATGTACCTGAATATGTTTCTAAATTGATTGATTGTGCATTATGGTTTTAAACAATCTTTAAGTCAATAAATACATGTAAGTACATGTAACTTGTAGACATTTGAAGTTGACTGTAAATGGAATGCGATATCGTGACAGTCTCTAGACAAATATGTAATGACGTCAAGACCCAGGGCTTGTCAGTTCATATCCTGTAATGATCAGCAAGTGTTTAGAAATAAAGATAATTTTATCCCTCATTAGGCAGCTGTAGAGAGGTGGGGTTTTTCAGTATAAATTTCCTGTCAGTGTGTTCATGAATCCTCCAATGAGACGAAGAGCTCAAAGTTGTTCAGCGTGGTGCAAGGCAGTTACATGTAGCCATCAATGCGTTCAGGCTGCTAAATTGCAGTTTTCGCCCTTCGTAATCCTAACCCCTTCAAATCCAACACCATATGGTAACTCAGCACCCAAAACTTTAGACTCTGGTACATGTATTGTATACTAGAGCAGCCTGCAAATTAACATGGAATAAAAAAGCAAATTATGCCGTTTGATTCTGATGGGTTGCACTCATGTACATGTACATGTACTGTACATGTACATGTAGGCCTACAGTAGTTAAATGCTACTTGTAGTTGAAACAAATGGGCATCCAGTTAAAATTATTTGTTATTTATCCAAGTCGTCCAGCTGGTTATTTCATTGACTTTTCACAGCAACTAGTGTATAACCATGGTCTGGCTTCAACTTCACTAGTCTACCACACTTTTTGTACAAATGGTAGTGTTAACAGGGTGACTTTAGATTTGGTTTAGTGAGATATTTGGGGGGGGCCTAGTGAATCCTGGTGGGGCCAGCAGGTTTGACCAAAACAAGCAGAGGCAAATACTGGTTTTGGCCAAGAACCCTACACAGGCTCAATACAGTTGTAGTGTTACTTGGAATGCGGTGTATTTCTTATGCTCATTGTAAATATTGACATTATGTGTGTTTGTTTACACTGTTCTAATTTTATTCAGGGCACTGTGTGTATACACACATGATGCATAGTGCAGGTTTTTTAATCCCATGATGTACTTGTAAGCATTTGTATTCTCGTATGTACTACATGTACACTATAGGCCTACAGAATGTGAATTCTGATGTGGTTGATCAATTCTTTGCATTCTACGTGCATTACACTTCCATCATTTGTTTTGGGTGTATAGAAAACAAAATCATCCACGTTTGTAAAACTCTTTATACATACATGTACACAATATGTAAGGTAATTTATGGGTGTGGCTCAGAGTAAAAAATGGACATGTCAAAATCTACAGGAATCACCTAGAGTACATGTGTACATTTTATAGTACCAGTATGTGTACATGTTATTGTAGTAGGTTTTTATCATGGAAGAAGGAAATGCTATACAAGCTACATGTACGTACTTGTAAACTGGATACATTTATTAATTCAAATAAAGTACACCTATGTATAGTTTACACACTTATACACCCTGTTGTACATAGTACTCAAACAAAGTAACATACATGTTGACGTTTTACATGAACGCACAAACACACAGATAGGTCTAGTGTGAATTCTCACGCACAATCTGCTGGGATTGTTTCTGATCATGTGACTGCGTACAATGTAGATGAAAGTTTGCATACGGAGTTGCCTTTATGAGTTGTAAGCGTAGCAAGAAGCTTGTGAAGTGGGCTGCCGCTGGTCCGATTACAGTGTGACTTCTTGTTACTGGTAGATGAGCAACGTTCAAGTGTTACATGATCTCTTCAGCTCTATGGAGCCAACACAATCTGTTCACATGAAGTGTACAGCACGCATAGGCTTTGACAATTTATTAACTGCAAAAGTCGTTGCTCTGATCGTGTATGGGGGGCAGGGTTACACACACTCGGACCATAGAGCAGGGACTGTGCTCAGATTAGCAAATTGAAGTGACAGGTTCGTCAGATATTCACCACTACCATGCCAGGTACATGGCACACACTTTAAGTTTACCATGTAACTTTCAGTGCATGTTTTTTAATGTTAATGTAATTCAAGATTTGAAAAAAAAAAACGGTAAATGACCAATCAACAGTTCACACAGTTCAAAATACATTTGCATAATCTACAATGTAGTTTTTACATCCCTGTGGAGACATCTTTTGTTCTTTCCGTTGTCCCTGTACTCAACATCTTTCCAATTATTTGTGGAGCACCTCTGTCTGTAGAATTCCCCTTCGATGGAGACCTTTTGTTTTCCCTTATTTGTTTTGTCCTCGGTCTCCGTAAGGTAGTGAAAATTAATACATTGTACGCCTACACACATTGAACATGTTCGCATACTTCACAAAATATACAGGGTTACAGGTTACGGTTACAGTAGCAGTAGTACCATAGAGAAAAAATCTGTGGTCTTTTCTCTATGATAGTACTAAGCATTGCAGACTTCACAGTTCAATTTCAGTATTAGGTTTTCATGTGGCAAACTATTTACATAGAAACGAATGGCTCTACTTTCTTTTCGGTGTAATTTTTCGGTGTAATTTTTCGTTGTCATAAATTTAATTTGTAACGGAAGACAATTTGTTTACAACACACATGGTGATAAAAATATTTGCATTACAGTTTTTGTATTGAGCAAATTTAATGTATGTTTACTTTTTTTATTATTAGTATGGTACAGTCACTTTGAAGTTGTCCATTACAAGTCGTTTTACCAGGCCTGTGTCTACACTTCACAGTGCTGACTGGAATGACAAGCCAGATCTGTTTGTCACTCTCTGACCTAGCCTTCAGTAATAGTATGCAAGGAATGCAATTGTCCTGTCACTGTGTATGGTGTAGATGTAGGCTGGGTTTGTATAGGTTTGGACCATAGAGCTATGTGGTTTGGACTGTGGGATCTATGCTATGAGCAACAGTCTGACTACAGTCTGTCCGCTGACTGCATGCTGAAAACAAACCACAGTTCATCGCGCTAACAGAATGGTCTGACTATCAGTCACAGCCTATACATGAGGGGCCATAGATCAACTTCACCGCATATCAATGATAGCATTAGCAGAATGATTCATACTATTTATGACATCTGCGGTAATCACATTTCATGTTTATTTTTAATGCAATTAGTGGGAGTTGTTGGACAGTGAAAGCAATATCTTGTTTATTGCTCGTCTCTGTTGAGTCGTTGTTGGCAATCTGGCAGCCGCATCAGTTACAAAAATACCAACTACATGATCCCAAGTTTATTTTACCTGCAATCATGCGATTGCAGTTCACTAGTGCAATTACTATAATCTGAATAACGATATGGAAACTTTTTCTTATTAATGGGTTGGCTAAAAGTGGACTTTGAGACAGATTTTGGATACTGTAGGCCTACACGTATACATGGTCAGGTGTTCGTTGTTAAATAAAGGACTTCATTCATGTACATGTATGAGGGACATATGTACGATTTCTAGCCGGATGTTTCCAGAGGCACCAAGGCAGAACTTGCCTCTTTTGACTTTGACATTTTAAATGTGTCATCTATGTAGGCTACTCATAGGATTATGTTTATAATTACATCTACTTGAAATTGTTGTCTTTTTTTTAAATCTTAAAATTATCTACATACAACTCCTAAAAAGGCTGTGAAAATACATGATGCATTGTTTCATATGTGGATAATCAAGGGTGCTAACACTGCAATTTGCATTAATTTTTTAGATTTTTAAGTATAAGCCTATTATACGTAAAGTGTAACTTTTGCCCTTTTACTATTTAAAATACCAAATCTTTATAACACTCATCATACTCATAGAAATAATAAAGTACGTATTAAAAAAATTATGCATGTTTTTGTTTTCTACTGGTACTATTAAAGCTTTCCTTGAAATTTATCCAGACCCTGCAGTTCTCAGCTTGTAAACAATTTTGGAAAAAACCCAAGGCATCTGTATCTACATGTATGTTATCTGTGACATCGCATGTTTACAAACGAGCCACAGAGCCTGGACTTCCTGCAGGCAAGATTTGTACACAGCCCTATGGAAGAACACATTTAAAAACTTGTATTTTATGATTGCACTGTCTGATTTTTTTCAACTTTTGATCTGAAGAAAGGAGCAATATCTCAAAACTGGTTCAGCTGTGATATACATGTAACTCTCGAGGAATGTGGAAATTATGACACATAAAGTATAATTTGTCATAACTTGAGTGTAGTATCTTGCCTGTCAGGAATAACCTGAAATGTACATGTACAAGGTCACTCGTTTTGTAAACAAGGGTTACATGGTTTATTTATAGGCTTACATAAAGTTGTTATGAAATTTGATGATGGTTCTGGGGCTGCCACAAATAAACTAGACTGTGGTGTACATATACATGGACAGGCTGATCGGATAGACAATAAATTTATCTAATACATTTTTGTACATGTAGATGTACATGTACACATGCAAGTAATAATAGCAAGTGTACTGTGCTACATTACTATTCAGTTGCCAGTTTGATTAAAATAAACAAAAGGAAGAGACAAACCCCAAGGGCGAATTAAACAATGCATTGCTGACATCCTTCTTTTCTCATTGTCGGGTCTGGTTGTCATTGGTTTTTGCTCCAATAGAAAAGGCTGTGCTTTTTTATTTCATTTGTTGTTCTTTTTGTGTAGCGTCTTTTTCTACCTCCAAACATTTCCTTCATGTTTCAAATGAAAAATGGGTTTCAAACTTTATCTGATTTGAAACCTTTTTTATGCCTGCTTGGTTACAAAAAGTAACCATTTAATTTCTTCAGATACAAAGAAAACCTGCTCTTTGATCTACTAATCTAGTGCTGAGGACACTGTTCCCAGAATCTCTTGAAATCTACATGTACACCTGTATAACTCCGCAGATTACCAAACAAATTGAAATTATGCCATCATCTCAACACCTTCTTTCAAATATTATGACCCTTGTTTCAGACCCCTGAATAATTAATTACTTTCATTTATGATTTACTGTACATAAAGACAGAAAATGTGCATAGAAAAGGGATCGATTCAGACAACTTATTCAGACAATTCATTAGAAACCTCATACATAAAACAAGTCTCATTTATACTTCAAAATCAAATTTGTACTCCACACTTTTGTAAACCAAAGTACATATCTGTGCACACTGAGTATCATTTTTACACACATATTTGTATTGCTATATTTTACGTGTAGTGGATGTCATGTGGATTCATTTTGTGCAAACTTATGCACAGGAGGTAAACATTTGAGCTTGTAAATTACATTGAGAACAAGTGCCATAAGAAAGCATTACATCATGGCAGTGGTATGCACTCTGGCTGCACCATGAGCAGTTGAAACTTGATTGTGTCAGAGTCAGGGAGTCAGTCTACAGAGCTACATGTACATGTGTACATACTACACTGTACTACTGTACATTACATGTACCATGGAGCTACAGTATAGCTCCATGCATGTACACAGACATTTACCACAGTCCCTATGTGTGACTGTTGTTAAACAAGCAATATGTACTGTATTGCAACCTATGTACTACATGTATGTATTGGACACAGCATTGCTGTTTTTCCCAGGGATGAACTTGCATATGTACAAATACAATGTACATTACATGTTGCACAATGTATGTGTATTGTATGTCAATATTACATTATTACAAAGATTATCACTGACAACCTTGACTTACAGATAGAAATAGCTGGCCATCTTTACATTGCAGATGTACTGTACTGTACACAGCAATTTGGTCATTGGACGGCCAAGTTTTGAATGTTTTTAAATAAACCATAGACCATAACCTGATTTAAGTACATGTTAACCTGATTTAAGTACATGTAATGTACATGTATGTTGTGAAGTTTTTCAATATGAAGACCTTTGCATTAGTACATGAGAAAGCTACATTTTGAGTTTTGTTCCGACTGTTCAATGATGACATTTGCATAATCCCAAGGGGTCAGACAACAGTGTTTGCAGTTCCAGCTTAGTTTTGGGTGGAGGAAAAAAAAAGCTACTCATGCATTATATTTTATGATAGTGGCGTTAAAAAATTAATGTGTTTCTGCATATTACACTGAACCATTAAAAAAACTTACATGTTTTCTTCTTATTACATGTATTATAAGGGTTCATGGTAAAATATCTGAGTTCAAGTATGTAAGTAAATTTTTCCCTGAATTTATAGAAATCAAACATTAACAAAAGATGATGATTGTAATTTTAAATTTTTGACAATGTATTGTTTCTTTTTCTACAGTTCTAGGCTATTGTTCACTTTTGTCTGATGTATTCTTTTAAACAAATTTTATGTTAACATGTGCTAAATTTTCTGTTTTTGACTGCGATACACGTCTTAATCAAATGACTTTAGCTATGGTTACGAAACTTGCAATTCTACACATGTGTAGTGTCCAGCATCTCAAGAGGGCTGATGACGACGAGCATGTTGGTAATTGCCTCCATGAAGTTATCACTCCTGCAGGTGTTCTTTGAGACTGTCCCTGTAAAAATCATGACTGATAAACATTTCTAATGTGAACTTTTACAAAACATTTGGCATGTGTTTAATATGTAATACAAAGTATCCACTGTGAGTTACACATTTTAATACAGCCTTTGGTTTGAGATGCTTGTTGCACTCATCTAAGGAGCATTGATTTAAATACAATTTTTCCCAACATACCTACATATCGTCACCGTTTTCACTTAAAAATTAGATAAAAAACTCATTTGGATTTATTTATTTTTTTTTGTAGACCTAAAAGTCGTCTAGTTTCTTAATTATGCTAAGATGGTGAAAGACAAAAACCTCAAGAACCTGGAATTGCGTTTTCACGAAGAGCCAAAATCCTTTTTGTGCGTTGAAGACACGGCTGGCACAGCGCCAAATACGAGTGCTCCAGCTTTTTGCGTTTTCACGAAGTGCCAAAACCTTTGACCTACAATGTTTTACACGCGCGCCCCAAACGGCCAAAACTTGTTTTTTTGTTTTCACAAAGAGCCAATTTGTGTATTGCTCTAACGCGTGTTTTTTTCCCTGGCACAGCGTAAAAAGTAAGTGCTCCGGCTTTTGCGTTTTCACGAACAGCCAATTCGTTTTTAAACACGACGCGCTGCACACAGACGACGTTTTGCACCATTTCACGAAGAGAACATTTTGTTAATTGAATAATTACTTATTAATTAAACCGTTATGGACAAAATTGGAAACATTTGTATGATTTAGGACCCATTCTGGACCCAATTTTTGGCTGAAGCACGCTAAATTGAAACAACGTTTTTGGAAAGTTTTCTGCTTGGTGTTGGTTTTTAAAGCCTTACTGTGCAATTTTGAGCAACTTACAGTTTTCTCTCTCTCGAAAAAAAAAAAAATATAAATGTGCGCGTATCTGCATGCAATGTGCGCGTATCGGCACGCAATTCACGCAATTCGCGCATATCAGCCCAATAAGCTAGCTTGTGCATGGGTAGAACTCTGCAAATGTTCAGGCCACTACGCTTTAGCTTTTTAAAAAGTGGCCCAGCAGGTTAGTAAACTACACTTTACATGTACTTGCCCCCGGGAAGTTTTACTAGCCCAGAATTTAACATGTATCGTCATAACTTTGTCTCTCTGATGTACATGGTAATGTAGCAGCACTTAGCTACGGTGGGCAGCGCTGCGCAGGCAGCTTGCCCTAGGTGGACATCGAACAATTTTGATTTAGAGCCTACCACTAGAATAGGTCAAGCTACAACCCTGAATGGTAGCCATCCAAACCAATTTATTGGTCAAATGAAACATACACTCACTCTTTACATTAAAGACAGTTTAACAATGTATTATTCACATTTGAAAGTAAAGAAATATTTTTTACTAGACTTTGTACGGCAGACTAGTGTTGGCAAGCCCTGTGCTTCATCTGTGTTAAATTGTGTCCATATTCTCATGCCAATCAAATTTCTGTGCCAAAATGGAAAGATGTACTGTACATGTAGGCACGCCTGCATGCCAATACAAAGTATGTAAACGAACAGTGTAACAACGTGTGTATTTCCAATCTTATTTTCTCAATACAGGATGGGATTTCAGCCCTTGTCAGTGATGTCAACATCCCAGCTGTAAAAAGGAACAAAAATGTGGAAACATTTCTGAAGAGATGTAAGTTAAAGACAAGTTTTTTAGCACAACTTTTACTATCCAGCCAGGCTGGAAGCAACGCCATTCGGTGATGGATTAAAAAGTAAATTTCATTTATTCAGTTCATTTTAATACAGTTATTGAAATGTCTAGGCTATTTGATTCATGTACAGAATTTGTCTGCTTCAGAACTTTCTCTGGGCCAAAGGTTATCACTTTATTTTATCAAAGGCAGTGCACATTTTGTCAGCACTGAACATGTGCAGTCTCTGTCTTTTGGGGACTTGAACATTTTACAGTGACAAATATTAGTCTGGTTCTGCCTCAACATTGTCGTACGACCTCATTTTCATGAGATGGGAATCAGACCATTTATGAATTTTGGACTTTATTTTCCTTAAAAGTAAATCCTCTGTGGCCACATATCAGAAAAAGAAAAGGTAATATGACCAGTTTAAATGTATGAATAATTCCTAAAGTTATGTCAAGGTTTATGATACGACAAACTGAACACATAACCAAGCCAACAGTTTACAAATAACAGCTTGCTTAGCATAGATTACTTGAAAGTTGAATCATTTTGTAACTTTTTGAAGATGACGGACCAGTTGACGACGTCAAGCTTCACAGACTGTCATCGCATGACTTCCAAGTCATCAAAGTCATTGGAAGGGGAGCTTTCGGAGAAGTACAAGTGGTAAGAAACTAAGTGATTTGTTCTGGGCTATTATTGTCTTAGCTCTGTTTTTTTGTTAACCAGATAACTGCAAACCTGCTTAGCCTGTTATTTATCCCTTACCTTGCCAAAGGCAACAAAATGCACCAGATGGTGAACATTTTTGTATATTGTTGCATTTAGCAACAGCAGTCAACGCAGATCCCGTACTCTGCTGCACAGTGCTGCATTCTACAGGCATGACAGGAGCTTGACATGTTATATGCAAAGCTGGAGCAAACTTCAATGGATATTAATGCTAGCAGTGGCCCAGTGCCAAGGCTGGCAACACCAGTTCACTTTACAATGCAATCAGATTATTCTTAGACATGTTAGAGGGGTTTTCATTTCAACTGTGTTGCATTTTGCAGGTTTGGATTTCCATCATTGAGATCTTAAAGTCGATAGGAAACTTGTGAAGGGGCACCAAGGCCAAGACTAGGGCATTAGCCTCCAGGCCCTGAGTTTAGCAGGGTGTCAAGAAGACACCTGGTGGTGGTCAGGGATAACTACTTTACATTCTCCAAAGTACAGGAATGGCAATTATGAAAAAGTATGTGAACAGTTTCGAGAAAAGCTGACTGATTAGCAAGCTCATACCAGTACTGTACCAGTCCTCCAGAGGAATGGTTTCAGCGGAGTAAAATACTGTCAAAAGTGGAGAAAATCGCATTTGTGAAGAACCCCCAAATCACCACTGCTTTGACTTTTGATTGCCGTACTCAAAATAAGCTCAAGAAGGTGCACTATTTTTGATCGCCGAACTCAAAATAAGCTCAAGAAGGTGCACAAAATCCCCAAACATAATAAACAGTTAAAAATTATTCTTCACTAAAATGAGGTAGCATAGTGTGATGACATTTTCACTGGTTGGTAGGATAGCAATTTTTTTGTTGAAAACTAGAGTACGGAAATGAATTTACTCTTCCAAAATCTGCGATGTTTAAATGCTCATATACAGGGTTTCTGCGGATCCTTAAAAAAAGTTCTATAAAGCCTTTAATTGAACACAAAATTTAAGGCCTTAAAAGACATTAACAAGTATTTCATTCAGTTATTTGAGGTCAAATTTTGCTGCATGTAAAAAGTAACAAAGTCTGTGCGGGTATACATGTAAACGTAGCTGTTTCCCCTGCTTTCATTTTGGTCTTAAATTTTGTTAAGGGTGCCATTAAAAGGGTCTTAAAAAGTCTTCAATTTGCCTTTTTATAGTGTGGAGATGTTGTGAATCGGTCTGGCACATGTAGTTGTTTTTTAGCATTTGCAATTTTGTTATCTTCTGAAATGAAACAAGCCCTGCTAGACACAGCATATACCATGGGGGTACCAGGGAATATCCATTAGCACTTAAGATTGAAATGATCATTATGTTGAGAGGTACATCAGTGCAGTCCCTGGTTTCAATTCCCACGTCTGGATTTGACGTAAACAGCGGAGGAGGCTGCAATCAACTCTGTTGGGTATTTCCAGGTTCGCTTTATTTAGTAAACACGAAGGCAAGTGTAAGAGAAGTTTTTCAAGATGCTTATCGTGGAGTGTTTTGTTTTTCTGGTTTGCTTGGATTTTGCGTGATGTAGTAAAAGGTCATAAGGAAATTGATAGTGGAGTATTCTTAAAAACGATACCACCCCTCCCCCCCCCCACATAAACACTGTGGCATTAAGCACTGCAAGGTCCCACTCTGTTTGGTTGAAAGGTAAAATCTTGCACTACAAAAAGGTAAACAACATGCAATTTACTCCAAGCAACAATATCAAATCTTACTCCATTGATTGTTTTCGTTCATTATTATGTTCATTTAATGTACAATCAAAGATTGTTGCTGTACAAAAACCCCAGATATTTTAACAATGACATAACTCGTTTTAAGACCTTGTTGTGTACGTACATGTACTCTGCCACGAACAAAGCAATAATAGGGATAACTTTTCAAAAAATCAGTTCACTTTTTCGGTCACTCGTTTCATCTGAAAAAGAGAAAAATAGCATAGTTGATTATTCACAAACCGCAGTCACAGGCAGCCGTGGTGTGATGAAAGAGGTTTGCCATCAGTTTATTCCAAGCCTTCTCTGGCATTCCTGTTTCGATTTTCACAAGATGTGAAATTAAGCGAGCGCCAGTGCTTCGAGGCATGCGTTCTAAATTAATGGTCATGACCGCATCGGGAGAAATCAGCGTCTGTGACTGTTGATCTGAATGATGTGATTTAGTGGAAATTGCTGTGCACGTCCCTCGCAGAGATTCCGTGTCGGCGGGTCTACAGTGCAAGTGCGTTTCAAGCTGACTAGATACGGAAAGTTTGTGTTTTGCAGAAGTGTCGGCGACCGTGAACAACATAGACAAATTATTCGACTGTTTTTTCTGAGTAAAGGGCAAACTTTAAAAAAAAGAAAGGATTATTTGTTTAGGGTGCAAACTTTGAGACCAGGGGCCAATTTCATAGCACTACTTAACAGGAAGCAAATTTTTATGCTTACTGTAGCAGAACAATTTGCTTAAGCATAATCGTATTTCACAGGTTCATGCAAGAAAATTAGGTGGCCAGCTTGTGTGTTCACCAATGGATTTGCATTGTTTCCTCTTACGTTTGCTTTGCTTAAAGTAAGCATCTGAAGGTTAGCGTGCCTTTTCCCGTGCTCACGGTTAGCAGTGCTTTAAAATGGAAACAGCATAGTAAGCACCAACGGTTGTCCAATCGACAGTTCTATGACTGCTTGAGCACAAGAAGCACAAGAAAACTATGCTTTACCAGAATGAGGTTACCAGCCAAAGTACCGTATCTCATTTTTGCTTAGTAGATAATGTTTTTAAGCAATACTTTCTGCTTTTTTAAGCAGCTCTATGAAATTGAGCCCAGGGCAACTGAGGCTCTGTTTGCAGTATTCTCCAAGTCTACAGCCAAATAATATACTCTTCTAGCTCCTTGTGCATTGTAGTGTGTCATGGCAGAGTGATAAAGAGCACCGGACTCTGGCTCTGGTGTTCCTGATCAGCAGAGTGTGGGTTCGGGCTCTGGTCTTGGCACTTGTGTCTTTGAGCAAGATACATGTACTTTACCATAATGGCTTCGTCCCTCGGATGGGATGTAGGTGTTGTCTCTATGGTTAACAACTTGACAGATTTAATCATGGATTCTTTTTATGTTCCAGGTCCGAGAAAAAGATTCCCGCAAGGTGTTTGCGCTGAAGCTGCTCAGTAAAATGGAAATGGTAAGCCAAAGCAAAAGTCAAGGGATTCTTGTTTTTGTGGGTTTTTTGTGGTCTTTCACAAAAACATTGTTATGTACTATCAGGGTTTGCCCTTAAACTTTCAGCAGGACCAGCAGGCTACTGTTAATAAGGGAGATGCTGACTATGTGTACATGTGTAGTTAGGATTAAATAGTTGTCACATGTACATATGTATTTCTTATTGTTTTGATTCCAGAAATTATGCTGGGATATAATAAAGGATTTCACCCTTGTGACACTTTACTGGCTGCAAATCACAATACAAAAACAAGAGAAATAGTTTTGTTTGTTATTCAATATCAATTCTGGCTTAATTCCTGATTGCAGTTTCTGACGGTAGGCTGGCACAACGGTTTAAATCTGTGTTTAAAATGCACGTTGGGTGGATGGTAGTGCAACTGGTTTCATGCGTAATAAAGCTATGAATAATAAAGTTGGAATAATATGGAAACTGGATTTGGTTATGACTATGGTTAATGTAGTTCATTATGACAGTGTACATGCTCGTTGTTCATGTATCCAGGGTTGTAGCTAGAGACGTTAAAGTGCCGGCCACAAAACGTTTACTTCCAGCCCAGTGTGCACAAATGCATGCCACACATGCAAACTTGGTTTGTCGAGTGATGTGAAAAACAAACAAGTTATTATTAATACAACATTTGCAATGAATTAGCGTGCCAGAATAAATAACATACGTGTGCGTGTACATTATGATTGCCTTAAAGTCATTATCAAAGTATCAGTGCAACCATGCAAGACATTCGCAAACAATCTTTCTCTCATGTGTACAACGACAGCTGAGTTTAGTGAACACAAGTACTTTGTGTGAGTCTTCAGCGTACCAGGTGCAATACCGAGTACCAGTGCTCAATTAATGTGCCTGGAAGTGTACTCTACGATGTCCAATACATCATAACAGGGTTCTCCCCACGTACAAGCTAGCGTATCGGCCCGATACGCAATTTTTTTTGGCCGATACGCTGGCAAAAATGCCGAGCACATTTTTTTCCGCCCGATACGCTTTTCAATTTTTGAATACCTTTTTTCATTGACCGCAGCAAACGGTCATACTATCACAGTCTCTGTCCAGTGCCTTGGCCAACGTAATTTATAATCCATCGGTAATGCTTTCTTCGTGTGTGTCTTTGATCTACGTTTCGATATGCCGTCCCGGCCGCTGAAATCAATCACGATCACATACAGAAAACAACACATTCCTGTCCATTACGTGTGTGTGTAGCGAACGATCGAGAAAGCATGCACACATGGCCGGCCACTGAAGTCAGTTAACTGTTTCCCTTCGATGCCGCGTGCACCTTTTTCCGAAGACGGGTACCAGCGAAACCATGTTCATTCTCGACCCCAAAAGAGCAAGCACGTTGATCGCTCAATCCCACATGCGTAATCCGTACTACAAAAAACATGTGCATACATGTTTAGAGCGGTGTTAGAGCTAGTCTTGGTTCAAGCCAGCGTCCGACGGTGTGGCTATTGTATTAAACTTGAAGTGATTTAGTGCGCCGATCAAACGCAGGGTTCCGAATCAAAAACTTTAAAAAAAAGGAAGAAGGGAGTGGACCCCTAATGGTACAACCATTTGGCTGAGCGTGACTCCAGATGAGAAAGGCTTATTACTAGATAATGTTCCATTATTTGTTTTATTTATTGATATTAAATATATTATTTTATTATGTTTTATTTTAATTGGGGCTTATTTTGACTTCTTTTTAATTTACAGAGAATCTTATTTTCAGTGTAAACTGAAAATAAATCAGAATAAATCAGTTGAAATGGGTTCACCACCCGTAGGGGAACCCCTGGCCATTTAAAAAAAAAATGAAACATCTATTTATGCTATATTAAATAAAAATGACTGATGGTCACACATTTATATTCATTTATTTCGTTACTCAACATAGAACATTAAAATCAAACCAATGGTAATCAGATGATGTAAACTGTGTAAGTCATTTTGTCAGTTTTCTCCAACAATAAAATTTTGTAAAAGTAGCAATTTCAAAGGCTCTAAAATGCACCAGAATGCAGCAGAGAGCATCTAGAACTTCAAATTTTCCCGGGGCCCTTAAGCGGGCCCCGGACCCCACGCCGCAAGGGGCTTCGCGCTTCGCGCTCGCATGCTTGGATTGTAACTTAGCCAGATTGAAAAGCCCCACAGTTTTCACAAATACTGGGGAGAACCCTGATCATAATGTACACTGCATCGACAGGTTACGTGTACAATGTAGTCGGTCGTAGTAAGCGTGTTATGATTGGACTGAGACTGGTAAGAATCATGTTTTACCGTGTTTGGTCGATCAAGGTGATCATGTAACAATGTACATGTAGTGTTAAGGATTTTGCACTTAATGAAGTGCTCGTAGGAGTGACTACATTTTTCTTGAATGTTTGTCGGCATGACCAAGTGGGGGTGGGTGCTAAGCGGCGCCGACCAGCTACAACCCTGCATCATTATAGAGTTAGGCCTACTCTCTTCAATCATGGAGGTACAGAGAGAAAGAGAGCCTACAAGAGGCTGTTTAGAGGTTTAAGGTTCCGTGCCGCTGTCGTTACACAAATGTATGTCACTATCATACTAAATTGGTCAGTAGGGAGGAGTTATATAATATGAAATAACCAGCAAAAAATGCTGTAATGTTCTGTGGAATTGCATGTACAATGAACCTGTGCAGACAGTGGTTTGACGTATCAAGGAAGTTGGAAAAATTCAGATGTCAAACTTTTTGGCTCGATTTTTAATTCACGGCATTAGACTCTGTTGTCAAAAGACCTAAAATCAGCAGTGATCAGCTGATGGCTCAATTGGATTTGTATAGCATCTACATGTATGCCTAAAAAGCAAATTAGCTTAATGAGTAGTGGTCTTTCAGTGTGTGTCCTTGTGTGTCTATCTCCGTGATAATTAGAATATGTGTACATGTAGTCAATTTGTCTCTGTTCAACCGCAATTGAGTTTATTATTCTTTACAAAATGGTAGAGATTCAGTGAATTATTGTGTATTATTATGTATAAAAAAGAATAACAGTCATACTGTCAGAGAGTTCAATATTATCTGTATGGTTTTGAATGGTAGTTACACTATGTCTGCCTGCAATATGGTGTAATGTGTGGTTTGCATGCACAGTGCATGTACATAGTATTGCATGTACACAGATGAGACAGTTAACATAGCTCTGTTGACAGTTGCTCCACCACACACACACATTCTCAAAAATGCATCCTTGTGGAGCTTCTTTTGTTCTTTCCTTTGTCCCTGTACTAAACAGTTTCCCATAGACTTTGTACACAAATTTCCTTGTGGAGCACCCCGGTCTTTAGAATTTCCATGTGGAGACCTTTTGTTTTTACCTTTATTGTTTTGTCCTTGGTCTCCATAAGGTACCGAAAATGAGCTTATCCTGTGCATTTGAATATAAAAAGAATAACCTTGTCACTGTCTGAACAATCAGTATCACCCATTTATGGTTTTTAAATGATATATGAAGAATGCAAGCCTGCAGTATGGTGTAGTGTGTAAATGCACTTACTACACTACCTGTGCATACGGATTAAAAGGATCGGTCAACTCACTGTCGAAAGTTACCGAGAGTGGGATGGTTTTAACGATTTCTTAAAGACATGATTGGTAGTTATCAATAAAATAGTTTTGAAAACCGATGGTGTGGAACCATGCTTTTTAATATCAACTTAAATGATGCAAAAAAAAAACCCAAAAAACTTGCCATATTCAACACCTTTAACTTTTTTTTCTTTCAGATAAGGCGATCGGATTCTGCATTCTTCTGGGAAGAGAGGGACATCATGGCGTATGCAGACAGTGAGTGGATTGTTCAGGTATGGTCAAATCATTCGTACCGTGTGTACATAGGTCTATAAATGTTAACATTCATTTATTCAGACTAAACTGGAGTTTAGCCACCCTTGTGTGTATTTCCTGTAATCACATAGGGACTCTTTGTACTTAGACACAATGGTTATGTTTGAAACACAAAGCGTCCCTGCATGTCCTGTCTGACTACATAGTAAACAAAATAGTTAGCGGCCTGACGTTTCAACCCTAGCAGAGTCTTTCTTAAAGGCTAAATCATTTATACCATAGGTCCTTTGGCTGGTAAGAAGTTTGCAACAGCTAATACTATTTTTCATACAAACAATGGTTTAACATAGATTCATTTTTTGGATGCTTCCTGTAAATAACTAAACACCTACCAAATTTAGCACAGAAATCCTTTGTTTTTTGAGCCCCAAAGTGTGACAGTTTACAAGTATGGTTGAAGGGTGGACGGCTGATAGTAGTTCCCTGAGTAAATGGAAAACTAGTTCCCACGGCGAAGCCAAGGCCCAAATATCATGCCTTGGTATTGGCATTAATATTAATATTGCCAGGCTGGGATTCAGTGATTAGGCTCTGACATTGGAAGCAATTTGTACACTTTTAAATGTGGCTAACAGAACCTCGGCCATAGCCCTGGACTAAGATACAAGTAAAGAGGTATCTGAATTGGTACATGTAGCCCCTACGGCTACAGCTGCTACTGTTGCTAAGGACGCCCTATTTACATGTATATGATGATACAGCAATCCAGCTGTAGATGTAGCCATCAATTTGGACACGCATACATGTAAGTCAGCTAGTCAGAATAATAGTTGAGGGTTGGGGTACCCTGAATAGGCCGATAGCCATAGCCATAGCCATAGCCATAGCAATGGAACAAGCCATAAGTCGGTCAGTCAGGATATTAATTGCAGGGTACATGTACTTTATTGACGCTGACTGAGCCTGAAGCCAGAGCCATGGAATGGAACAAGCCATAAGTCAGGTTGGGGGGGGGGGGAGGTAATGTACAATATACTTCAATAAGGCTGACACTGTCTGAAGCCAAAGCCGCAGAATGGAACAAGGCATACATTGTACTAAGTCAGCCAATCAAGATGATAATGAAAGATGACAGATGGCCACTTTGTGGATGCGGCTGTAGCTATTCTCCCCTCTTGTCACGCCTGCCTGGGCTGTCAGTTGCAATCTTCGTCACAGATAAATTAAACCATACATTGTAGGTATTCGCCTAATGGGAATTTGCACACAAATGTTATGTTACATATATCAGGTTCTGATGGCAACCTGAGACTTTGCATGTGCTTGGGCATGAGAGTTTATCATTAAAATGTTAACAAAAACAAAGGTGAAGCTTTTAAGGTGTTTTTAAAAGTATTTTTCCACCCACTTCTGGAAGCAGGTAAATCTGCACTTCGTACATTCGACAATGTGGGAGATGAATTTACTCATGAGTCACCATTTTGAAATCGCTTACTTTTCTGAAATGTTCTCATGAATTGTGATCCTGGAGCAATTTGTTTAAATCTTTAACTTCACACAAACCCTTAGTACACGTTTTACAAACTTCAGGTGTGCGATTTGTCAGGATTTTCTCAATCTCCCGAGCCTTCAAAATATTCTTGAAAGAAGTGAAGCAGTCCCTAAAGGGAGAAAGACATAGTCCACATTGTGTCCAAACCTGTAGCTCATTATATTTCCGGTGATGGAAGGGTCTTTGGAAGGTTCAAGGCCTAGAATAAGGGGGAACCCAACTTTGCAAGTCATTTTCAGGAATTTTCACGTGTGGCAAATCTCATCCCAGGAACTTAAACTCTCACAAGTTGTGTTTTGCAAGATCTTTCAATGGCCTCATTTGGTCAGCTCAGTGTTGTAAGCTTGTTAATTGCAATTTTATATATCCGTAATGATAAAAAATGCGTATAAATTTGAAATAATTAATCAAAAACCATGAATAATTGTTTTCTCGTTGGGGAAAAAGTGTTTCTTTTTGCCAAACAATTAAATTGGAGACAACTCTTGATCGACAAACTCCATTTACAAGGAGCTTCAAAATATGCAAAACCAAATTTATGAAATCCATACAAACTGCAGTAGCAGCCCTCTTGTCCTGAGCCCAAAATTGTTTCTCCCCTAACCATTGAGAAAGACTTTGCAAGGGTCGGAAAGTAAGGTCATTGAAATGTTTGCATTTAATTATATACCACATGTCATTTTGGTTGGTAAGCAGTTTGCAACAGCTGCATTGTGATGAGAGACTTTTGAGATGATAGCAAGTGTCCCACTCACTGGTCCTTTTCCATTGTTCTGGTCCTTTTCCGTTGTTTTCGTCGCTGGGAAAAGGACCTGTGAGTGGGACGGCCGCTATGCTCCCAAAAGTCTCACATTCCTCTTTTTTCAGGTTTTTTAATGCGCACACTATATCTTAATTCAAAGAAAGTAAGCATACATGAACCTGCAGTTTTGCAAACAGTACCACTTAACTGTACATTATCTTGATTCAAAGACAGTAAACAGGAGCAGCCAGTTTTCCCAAACCTATCTAAACACTGTTCAATTGCGTGATTTAAAAAGGACTGTACTAAAATCAATATTTTTAAAGCTTTTTTACTACTTTCCTGAACTTTTCCCCATATGTGTACCATTTCCTTGAAGCCCTTGTTAGATGTGCACATGTATAAACAGCCAAAGAAAGGATTGTGGTATGCGTGATAATGAAGCCATGGCCGGGGAAAGCCCAAGATCAAACTGGGTTGATTTAGACAGCAGATGGCTATACCCCCCCATATGGCGAGTCCCTTTTGTCACCACCCTTCAAGTGCTCATCCAGGCATCCATAATCTTTGCCCTAAATATGCACATTCCAACCGATGTAAATATTGTCACGTCGTTGGAAAGAAGTCACATAATGTGACTCTACATCCGTGCACAATGAATTTTGTTCTTTTGCAACGCCGCCAAGCTGCCCTTTCAAAGAAATCCTTTCCAGGGGTAAGACTTTGTTGCACTAACTCTTGAATGGGTCTTGTCAGGTGACTCTTCTTACCTGTGGTAGAATGATGAGCGTTATGAATAGCCAACTGAAAAAAAGCGATAATCTTATTGTTGTTACTCTATTAGTATTACCCGTAGGTATGCAGGTATGCAGCCCCCCACACAACAAGAACAACATTAGTAATCTTGACATTTTTTTCAAGTACACTACATTTTTATTTACTGAGGGAAGTGTTTTGTTTAGTCCTACAGTACTTGATATTCCCATGCAGTTGTATTTTCTTATGAAATTTGTACAATACATGGTAATGTATTCATTCAGACAAATTACAGACTTTAAAAAAATGCCAAATAAACAACATGTATTTTTTTACACTGTAACTTGAAAAACATGTTGTATAATTATCACATTTGTAGGTACCCACTGGGCTAAAGTTTAACAACTGTTTTCTACTAGTCGATTGCAGTTTTTACTAGAAAGTGTATGAGATTGGCTAGCAGTCAAGTCCAGATCTTAGGTTGTCCGCCAGGCTACAACAGCTGGGAAATGTTTTTAACTAGCCGATTACAGTTTTCACTATTCAGTGGATGAAATGGGCTCGCTTTTACATATGATTCCAGACGTTTAGTCGCTGCCAGGCTACACTGCATGTAGTTGGGAAATGTTTTTTTAGTGGCCCATTACAGGTTTTGCTTGTACATTGTACAAGCCTGGCTTTTAATCTTTGAGCATGTTGAGAGGGCAAGGCTATTTTCATAGGCCAAGACCAGGGAAACGGAGGTTAGGCCTCTGTGTACATTGCCAATCCAGGCCTACGTGTAGATGGGCTAGTACTCAAATTGAGACCCGATAAATGCACAGAGTCCAGCGTCACTTAATACAAGGAGTATCCAGAAGGAAGTTGTAACTGGCCTGGCACAACACCTTATTTAATTAGGCTCATCAATTCCGAAGGATACACAAATCCTCTGGATTGAATTGACGAGCCTCCTGGTCATCCGAAGTATTTATTAATTTTCATTTGGAAAGGTTATCTGGAGCGCACAGAACAGCTGATTAGCCCGTTCAGGCCGTCCTATAATTAGAAATCTGTAGGGGTTTCAGAGGGTGTGCGTTTACTGGCACTTTTATAAGAAGTTTCGTGCTAAGCATGCTGTGGTGTTATGTACAGCTGTCAGATTTTATATTGAGTCAGTCGCCATCACACTGTTGTGTTGGACAGTTGTTCACCTTGTAGGCAGTACAGTTGAAGATATTAAGGTCAGACAGAAGCAGATTGTTTTACATGATTGTCAAGTAAATCAAGAAAAGGAGAGAGAGAGAGAAAAGGACAGCTTGAAAAGGTTGATTGGCTCTAGTTACATGTAGTTGGGTGTAAGTCATGAAATTTCAATTGCTTGTGGAATTAATTGCAATGAAAAAGTTGAACATTCTGCAATTTTTACTTTGACATTCATGTAAAACCAGTAATTTGTGTGTTATCCAGAGCTCCTACTTTCGTAAAGGGACAATAATTAATTTAGGGACATTTACAAAATAAAACCCCCCAAAACACTTGGCCCACCAGTATTTTTACTTATATATGTAAATGTATGCGATGTTAAGTTAATGTAACTTTCACGAACAATGGGACACTTTTCAGGAACAATGGGCCAACGGTGTTTATTGATTTCCAAACAGAGACAAAAGACATCAACCTTGTAAGAGAATTACAAAACAAATAACAGTCTTGGTACATGTACACGTAGAATGGAAAATAAAGAAAAAGTCCCTCTCTTGATGTCATTTGCAATTATTCCACTTTGCAGCTTCACTACGCATTTCAAGATGAGAAGTACCTGTACATGGTGATGGATTTCATGCCAGGTGGAGACCTCGTTAACCTAATGAGTAATTATGAAATACCTGAGAAGTGGGCGATGTTCTACACTGCGGAGGTTGTACTAGCCCTGGACGCTATTCATTCTATGGGCTTCATCCACAGGTAACGGATTGCAAACCATGCAATGTCCTGAATAGTTTTTGTTGTTGTTTGACCTCAGTTAGGTCATGATGGGCATGTGATTTTTGATTGTCTTTCCCTGATTTTAGTTTTTTTTTCTCAATATATGCTTAGAGCCTTTAAATTTCTTGAAATAAATATTTAACACGTTGACTGCCGCCTACGAGTATATTTGTAGTAACAGGTGTAACGGATTCTGCCACTACGAGTATACTCGTAGAGAATGAAAGGTTTTTGTATTGTTAATTGAATACACTGGCATCACTGAGACCGCAACAAATACGCTTCTGGCAGTGGTGAGGGTTAGGGTTAGAAATGAACGTATTACAACATGTAGACACCAAAAAAGTACCTATTTGGTATGCGCGCATGCGCACCACACTTGGCAAATTGGAACGCCCTACGAATCTACGACCGGCAGTCAACGTGTTAAGCAGTCACCAAAAGGAGCCAGAAATAATCTGACTTGTTTCCGAATCTACAGAGTCTGTAATAACTGGGAGGTTTGGGATTTAGAATAAGGAGGGAACCAGAACAGTAAGTCATTTTCAGGAATTTACATATGTGTCAAATCTCATCCCTGTCGTGAAAGTGGCTGTTGTTGAAAGGGGCCATAGCCGCAGCCGAAGTCACTTGACTCGGACGTGGCATTCAGAAAAACAAATTTCTTATAATAATAATAATACAAGACATTTATATGGCGCATAATGCAGGAGCCTCTATGCGCAGCACAAAACATAAAACAATGACATTTTTTTATTATATTAAAACTAATTACAAAAGAAAGATTCAAACAAATGAGTCTTTAAAAGTCCCTTGAAAATTTGAAGAGAGTCAGCTTGGCGAATATGAAGAGGTAAGTGGTTCCATAATGAAGGTACATGTACAGTGTTCAGTGCAACACGAGAAACCCTAAATCGCCCTACTGACAAACTGCATTGTCCACCATGACCGGAACGCAATTACCCTTCGTGTTAATGTCTAGCAAAGGCTTTAACTTGCATCGTGTCGGCCCGTCGTGCTAAAAGATCATTGGGCGAAGGTGCCGGTGATGCGTTAAATGCTGGAAAAAATTGGAGTAGTGCCGACCCAGTAACGATGGTGCATTGGATTCATCAAGAGAGAATTCCGAAGTGCATTGCACATAGTTTCCTGCGTGGTTTCATCAAATCTGACCTGGGCAATACAAAGTGTTTGTTCCTACATGTACGTGTAGCACTAACGACGAGTCAAGAGAACTACAAGTACATTTGGACGTCACGGTTTGATTAACCATGAGAGATAACAATCTGTGCACGCTGATTTTGTTTTGGATGTGCTCCGTGAGTTGTCCCCGTCTGGCGAACCATTTTGATATACCTTAGTTTGCATGACACACTGTATTTGTCATGCAGAGCACCACCATGCTATGCACCATTTGACACAGCAAGCTGTACTGAGCGCATTATGCATGATGCGGTACTTTGCTGCCTGACATCAGGCTTGCTTGTTTTTGGATTCATTCCAACCATCAAGAAACATACCTTAAACCTGATGTTATGCCAGTGGCTTTTGTAGAGTACATTTATTTTTTTATCAAGAAGCATATCATTAAGGGAAGGTGCATCATGGTGTTGGGAAGTATTCATTTAGTCCAATCCTCTAGCTTTCAAGAAACATATAAAGCAGGGCTCGAATTTGGGGGAAAACCCCACAAGACAGCAGGGCTCTTGCAGCACAAAATATTTACTGGACCTACAATTTTGTGTACAAGACCAGAATTTAAATGAGAAAAAAAAAATGCCCACACGGGTAAACAACTGAACTGTCTGAATTCAAAAAACACTAAGAGAAGATTGATCTCTTTTGTATTACTTTTATGAGTAGGTATTCTTCAATAATCAAAAGAATTAGTACATGTAATTTATCAGACTGAGTGAAAGTCAACATTTGAACCCAAACTCAAGACTGCCGGACTTGTCTGGTCATGAGTTTACTGGCCTGTTGCCAAAATCACTGGCCTAAGGCCTGCGATCCAGTGTAAAATTCAAGCCCTGTCAAGGCATGGTAATCAATGTAAGAACACACTTCTTCCAATTCTCCATTCCTATCCATTCTTCTTTCCAATTGTTTTGTTTACAAGAAGTATTGTGCATGTAGCAGACCATTGTATTTAATGGTGGTTGGGTTGGCGTAGTGGTGGTATCTTTCCTCGCCTTCCACCTCTAGGACCCCGGTTGGAATCACGCCGGGGCACTGTGTGGATTGGGTTTTCAGTCCTTATGGTCCTTACCTGACTGTGTGGGTTTTCCCTGAAATAATTCTCTGGGGTTTGCCTCCCACATCTAAAACTGAAACTTCCTTCCTTGTCTTCTTCTCTCCATGGGTTCTTGGCTATTACAGTGACTAAGTTCGCTTTTCTGAGAGTCCTTAGTTTCACAACCAGAATTAAAGAAATGAATGTGAATCCAGTAAGCTCTGCCCACCATAGCAAGCCTCCAAACACCTTAACTTTATATGAAGAGTGCAACAAGCAGCACTCCATTCAATTTAAAGTGGACTTTGAAATTTGTTTTACTGTACATCATGCTGTTTTAAGGACATTAATTTCAATCTTTTGGTGTCACACAGCAGCCCTAAAAATTGCCTTTACATACAACTTTATGTAGTGGCTGATAGCAGTAAAATATATGGGCTGTTCAACCATTGTAAAGCAGTTAAATAAATATACACAAAGTACATTTTTTGTTAAAATGCTTACACATTTCCATTGCCTGCAAAGGCCGTACATACCACCATACATTTTTAATTCATAAATACCCCCCACAGTTTACATGTCCTACATGTGGGCAGTCCACTTGATTGAAAGGTGGTCACATGACCTTGTGTACCTGGTATTAAACGGCTGATAAAGACATAGCTCATGTAGTTGAAGCTGTTTAAGGCTGGTTGGCTAAAACACGCTCGGCTTTTAAAGCCATTATGCGTGTTGCCCGCAATGCAATGCGATTACTACATTTGGTACTCAATGCAAAATCTATTAATACCCGCACACACAAACCGTTGAGGAGTGCGTGCAATTTTACCTTTTTAGGATAAGAGTTTACAATTTTATAGGAAAAGACAAGTTTAATTGAATTGTTTTGCTTTATTTTTGCAAAAAAATTTTTTTTTAATATTATGAATGGATCAAAAGATCAATAGTGACTCGGTCTTGAACCGCTGTTTAAAACCTTGCAGGGTCGTGGCCTGCGATGAAGGACCTCACCTTCCTCTCATTCCTTTATGGCCAACCATGAGCCTGCCGGTTTTAAATATGGCCGTTGAAGACTTTGTCACCACTCTTTTATTTCCTAATTAAAGTTTTAGTTTAAACTAATATTGTTTATTATAACCAAGTCTTTATTTTGTTTTGTTTCCTTTGGATGTTTCAGGGATGTTAAACCAGACAACATGCTGCTTGACGCTAGCGGGCATCTCAAACTCGCTGACTTTGGAACTTGTATGAAGATGGACAGGGTAAGAGGAAATCCTCCCAATCAGATGCCGACCCAAATGCCTGTTGACCAATCAGGACTGTCGCTAATCATAATATGCAGATAATAATAGTACTGTCATGGGCATGATGCTTTGTTCTTGTAATGGCAAGGCAACTATTCCTCTGTAAAGGGCACCTCTATGAAGGAATTACAAATTGCTTCTGGGACAATTTATGTGGGGCACCAAGGCAATGACAAGGGGCATTGAGACAATTGATGCCTGCTCTCAGGTAACTATTCCTCTATCAGGCGTACTTTCATCATCGCGTAACTGTCCCAACTCTTTGTGACCTTTTACTCGAATCCACTGCTCACAAATTGAAAAAGATGATTTGTTTTGAAACTGCCTACCTGAACTACATGTAATCTGCCTAACTGTATCACAGACAACCCCCCTTTGTTATCAATGGGGAACTTTTGGGATGCTAGGTGGCAGCAGACTTACCAGGTAAATCCATTGCTCTCGGTAATGTGCGCATGCTCAGAACTACGTAAACAATGGAAGTTTACCTGGTTAGTCTGCTGCCACCTTGCGTTCCAAAGTCTCACGTTGACCGTATTTTTTTCCATTCACATTATTGAAATACATTTTGGGCGGTTTCAGGTACTTAAACAAAAATTTAAACCATTGGAAAAAAATTAATGTGAGGGATGCAAAGTTGAACCTTTTATTGTGTTGCATGTCTTTCTTTTGCCAATTTATCTTCTTGGTGTATTGCATTTGTTTTGATAAGTAAAACACATGTTTATCTGACCATCAACATGTGTTCATGCAAGATTGCAAGCCCACTGTAGATGACAAGAAATTTAGAAATGTTTTGGGTGTATCATAAATGTGGTGATAGATTATATTTCATAATGTCATAAAGTGCATAACCATACATTTAGGATGACACGGCAGTGCAGGTTCAAACAGGCACCTGTTTCTTCCCCCCCCCCCCCCCCCCCCCCGGTACACTACTCGTCTCTTGCTTAGCAAAGAAATTTGCTAATCAGAATTGTCTGCTTAATAGCTTTATGAAATTGGGCCCTGAATGTACAGATGTTTCATGCTTCATTTATATTAGACCATGTCATCTTGTTATCCAATAGAGCAACCTCGTATACATCCTGGGCGCTTCATACATGTATGGGAAATTTAAATTTTTGTCAATAATTATCAGATAAATTCAATAATACAAAAATTACTGTATTGAGATATGCCCCTTTATCATTTCTCCTCAAAAATTTATAAAAAAAAACTTACAGTGAAATTTCCATAAAAAGCCAGATTTTATGTTTTCCTCTATTGAGAGGTACATGTACATGAATACAAATAGTGCCTGCAGGAAGTCCAGTCTCCATGGCTCTAAGCCATATTCTTCAACCTTGCCTCGTTTGGACAAACGGGCGGGGAACAATTCTTTTGGAAACAACTCTGCTAAGCATCCAAAGCCTGATTCGGAAGGGGCCTTAAAACTTGCTATTTGTATATACATGTATGTAGATTAACATAACTTGTCGATCTTTGGTCCTTAGGATGGCATGGTCAGGTCAGACACAGCCGTAGGAACGCCTGACTACATTTCCCCAGAGGTCCTCAAGTCTCAAGCTGGTGATGGATACTATGGAAGGGAATGTGACTGGTGGTCGGTTGGTGTCTTTCTCTATGAGATGCTCGTTGGTCAGTATTTCGATTTGGAGTTTCATTTTAACTCTTCTGGATCACAACACAATTTTATCCAGTAGTATTTAGTCATCTCTTTTCATGGATGAGACATTTTAGACTTTTGTCATTTTAATATACAAATATTGGATGTACGTGAGTGTATTGTCAGAGAATGTAATTGTCACAGGTATTACCTGGAAGATAGGATCCCGTAATGTGTGTCAAACCGGGTCAAGGTTATGACAAAATCAAATAATGATTCAATAACGATTATTAGGTCGTTGAATGACAGTCTTAACTCAATATATTTCACCAAAGCCCCTTCTAAACAACAAGGATGACTCCATGTAGACACTAATCTTGTGTTCCGTGACATGACCTTTGGACAATCGGGCAGGGAATGATTGTTTTGGAAACACAGCTGCAAAGCATCCAAAGCCAGTGTCCTATAACTATCCATATAGGACTCCTATATTAAAATTTGGAGCCTCGGGGCAGTATAGGCCTACATTGCAAAATAATGGATGAAACAGGACATGTGTTCCACCAATCAAATGACAAGTATCTGTGTGTGCTGTACATAAAACTAAATATTCAATGAGTTTGTTGCGTTATAAACCAACAGGTGACACCCCATTCTATGCCGATTCCCTCGTTGGAACATACGGCAAGATCATGGATCACAAGAATTCACTGGTTTTTCCAGACGATGTCTCCCCAAACTCTAAAGATCTCATCTCAGGCTTCCTTACAGACAGGTCAGTCGGATATTTTCTTCCGAAGGAGATTTAAGTTTTCTTAAATTATATTCTTGTCGATACAAAACCTGGGGCCGATTTCACAAAGAGTTAAAGATTGGTCTGAAATGTGAATTGATCTGAGTTGCTTAGCAAAGTGTGATCTCACAGTTGAGATACAAGTCACTGTGGTAATGCTGACATTTCATCTTACATGTCTTAGGATGAAGGGTAGTGCTTTGTGAAATCGAGCCTAGGTGGTGGACTTTAGGATCCCTTTCAAGTAAAATGAAACCCTTGAGCGTAGACATTCACAGAGAATGTAAATTTGGACAAGTTTTTGTTCTAGCGTTGGTCTAGCCGTTAAGACATCTGCTCTAGAGTGTGGGTTCATGGGTTCGAATCCCACCTGGAAAAGCACGGAGTATAAAGTGCGTATCACACATCAGGGTATGGGTAAAATCAAAATGGTTTATATCCTTTATCATTGATGCAATTATTAAATTGTTTGCGGTACACCGCTGCTAAGTACAGGGTTCAAACTCACCTCTTGTCAACAGGGCACACTTGATGGTCAAGTGGTTGAAACATCTGCTCTAGAATGCATTAGTTGGGGGTTCGAGTAGCCTTGGGATTTTTTCTGTAGGACACAGAAAGCACTGAGTACAGTGCTTAAAATCCATAGAGTTATATATTGGAACTAGAGGGCGCACCAGCCTAGTTATGCGGCCCGACAAGGGCAGCGCGGCGGCCATTTCGTAAGTAGTCAAAAAACAACGCTTGTCTAGATTATTAGTGCGTTTTGCATCAGAGCAATGGTTAACAATGAAAGGGTTTACTGTGAAATTTATGAATGCCAGTGAAGACCGTTTTAGTACTATATAATCCCCGAATAAATATAATATTTTAGAATTATATTCCTTCACTTTGGACAATAAATCATGGCATAGTGTGTTCATCCTCTATTGAAACGAATAAGATAAACCCCACAAAACAACTTGAAAACGGCTGCTTGTTTTTTTGAAGACCGCATAATGTGTATTTAGCAAGCACACTGTGTAATTTGTATTCATTGTACAAAATGGCGTGTGTGTCTCCTTGCGGTCCCGTTGCGTTTGTGCACGTAGTATTACCAGTGCGCCCTCTAGTTCCTATATAACTATGTGCTTATCACACATCAGTGTTAGGGTAACCTCAAAATTACGTTTAAAGGGGATGTGTCGTCATGATTAAAAAGCAGGTCTGTGGCTGTACGTGGAATTGTGAACTCTCACCCAGTTACTGCATGCAGGGGCGCGCTCTCCATACATACGATAATGAGGGACGGCACGCGTGTGCAGTAAGGGAGAGAGTTCATAATTCCATATACAGCCACAGGCCTGTTTTGATTATGATGACACAGCCCCTTTAAGTTGCTGTTCCTTGGTGCTTTGTTGGGAACTGGTTGCACAACTTTAATGCACAACTATCAAAGAATGTTGATATCTTGTGGATAAAATTTGATAAAGTTTGATTTGCTTATTGCAGAGAGAATCGGCTTGGCAGAAAGGGAATATCTGAGATAAAGAAACATCCATTCTTCAATGCTAAGAATGATATGTGGACATTCAATAACATCAGACAGAGTAAGTCTTTAGAGTCTAATAACTTACCCGGCCTCTTGCATAAAATGGATAGGGTAGCTGTACTGAGTCTAGTCGTGTTCAGGCCAAACGAGAGCCGTTTTCACACAAAGAGTCAAGATTGATCTTAACTAAGTATTGATATTAATTGCTGAGCAAAGTGTTATGTCACAAGACAAATCAAGTGCTACAGCAATACTGACAACTCATCTTAAGATGAATCTTAGTGCTTTGTGAAACTGAGTCGTGGCGTAGTATTTTCAGGGTTTTCCCTCAACTTTTTCAGTGATTAGCCAGCGGGATCAGATAGCTTGACATTTCACTGGTCCACCAGCTTTTTCACAAGTCCGTTTTTCATAATAAACGGTGATGCTTTTCAACACGTAATTAGCCAGCCGGACCACTTGGAGAGAATTCTGCAGAGCTTGTCCTTAACACTAGCCCGGCGTACATATTCTAGTAAAAACTGCTTTGGGCTAGTAAACACCACTTCCCAACTTGCCCTGTGGGCTACTAAAAACTGTGCAAACTACTCGTTCAAAAACGCTGATATTTCTTCCTTTTCAGAAGTGAATGATACAATATAAAAAATTTGTTAAATGTTAAAAGTGTGTAAATGTAACTTCATTTGACAATTAAACTGGTTCTGATCGCTACCATTAATACATCAAAGAGATGCATTTATGACAATTACATGTTTGAAATCTGGGCTACTAAAATTTCCTGAAGGCAAGTAAAATGCACAGTTTACTAGCCCGGTGGGCTACTTTACGAAAAGCTTAAGCGCAAGGCCTGTTCTGACTAGTCCTTGGGTGTTTTACCTAGTAGCATTTGGCCAGCAGATCACTGTTAAGGGAGAACACTGATTTTGGAGCAATTGAGTTAGTCGTGTAATATAAAAATGGTGTTACCGCATACCGAAGTAGATACCAAAGCTGTTTTTCAATCGGATAAAAACACTTTCAACGACATAACCCAGTTCAAATTTCATTTGTTGAGCACCCTCAATCAAGTTATCTTCTGTTGGACTTCAGTAAAAAATTACTTTCCTCACTCTTTTCCCCTCTTTCTAGCTGTACCACCGGTAGTGCCTGAGTTAGCCAGTGATGTGGACACCAGTAACTTTGATGAAATAGAACCAGAGGAAAGACAAAATGAAGATTTTGCCTCACCCAAGGCCTTCGCTGGCAACAACCTACCTTTCATCGGCTTTACCTACAACAGGACTAACAAGTAAGCCTGCCTAGAATCCTCCAACTGTCCACTGTGATTGTGAATGATAAATACACTATGCAAGTCTGCACAGTAAACAGTCGACCCTCCTACTGTCTGACCAATCAATGGTCTCTGTGAACCGGAATCTGAACGTTCATTGGGAGCTGGGACGGGATAGTGCCGGGGATAGTGCCGGGGATATATGTAGTGCTTTTTTAACTGCCACACCACGTACTGTATCTGGAATGCATTGCCTTCACATATCAAAGCATGTCCATCAGAAACTTGATTAATAAATTTGTCACCAAGATTTTTGATGTTACTATTATCGTTGTTTTCATTAGAAAGTCAGTTAGTTTGTTTTATAAACTTCAGTCATATTTTCTAGTTTTCTCATTGGTCCTTGAGCACCTCTCGGTGGAGCGGTCGGCATTATAGATCCGTCCTATAACTATAATCCCTCTAAATTAGACATGTCAATTTCCTGTCTTTCACAGACTATTCAGTACACGAAATGGGAGTGATAAGGTAAGTCCAAGAATTCTCAAATTGGTCAAATCAAAGCGTAGCAGCATAAAAGCAGTTAATAGCCCCCCTCTCAAAGGGCTGTTCTCTCTTTGTTTGCTTGTTTCATTCTTGTAGTGATTGTTTCAATCTTGTAGAGTTTGAAACATTTAATCTCCCATCTGTCTGCATGCTTTATTACTTCTTACTAAATGTCAGTCTCAAAGTGCAATGTCTTACCATTCTTAAATGCACAACTTGCAGGTATATTGGTACAGTCAGCCCTCATTGTAAAGAGCACTGTTACAACGAGGTTCTGCTTATAAAGAGCAAATTCTGAAGTCCCATATCTCTTTTTCTACTTTGTGTTTCTCTGTTTTGCTGTCCACTTATAACAACATTTCTGTTATACAGAGGTAATTTGGTCAGTCCCAGCGACCTTGTTACATCGAGAGTTCACAGTAGTTGCATTATGTTGATTTTACATCCCTGTGTAGGTGGTTAACACGCCACGAATGTGGGGAAGCTACAAATTACGAAGGGTGGCAATTCCACAGTTACTCATGTTACTTAAATTGTCTGCGAATGTTAGAAAATTGTTGTTCCGAATGAATTCCATGCCTTGATTTGTGATGACTCTCCATCATGTCCATGCCAAATCCAGGCACTTCCTGCCAACATTCCAACTTGGGATTCCATGCATTCGCTCTTCAAATAGCTTGATAGTGTAAGAGCTTTCAAATAACACCTCGTTAGGGCCTGGGGATCCAATTCTCCTGACCTCATCACGCGATGAAACTTGTGTGCGTCATTTTGGGAGTCAGATTCCTGTTACTGCACAGTGCGCATTTTGCGCGACGAGCGTGCTGTTAGACATATTAGACGGGCACCATCTCTTTATAGCATTTTGACCCCTAGAATGGCAGACCATGTGCAGACAGCAGCCGTTGTGATGCCAGTTGCAAGTGGTCAATCATTTCAGTGTTTGTCATCATATAGTATGCTTTAAAGGGCACATCGTATTGATATCATGATATCATTTTCTTTTTTATTGTCATTTCACTTTTCCCGAGAATTGTCTGATTCTGGCATTGGGCATCACAAATGTTGAGATAGGTAACTATCAATAATACAATATGCTTGAAGCACTGAAAAATCATTCCGACACCCATCATTATCGGCAGTCATTGTAACATAGGTAGCAGTGGAATTGCTAAGAGGGTCACAGGGTAGGGACGGGGTCACATGATAAAAAGGGAGACATCTTGCTGACATGATGCAATGGTCATGTAAACACAAAGTGTAAAAGATATTCAGTAGAAAGCTTGAAAGTGTGGCCAATTTTTTCAGCATAAGGCTGTGTCTAAATTGGTGGCTGCGGCTGTTGCTATTGGTTAATTGCTTCAATGCATGTTGACATAGTAATCCAGCCATAGCCATAGCCACTAATTCCGAAACAGCCTTATTGCATTTAGTATGGCTGAATTAGCGACTACGCTATTGTTATTGGTATCCTATGCTTCAATGCATGTTGACATAGTAATCCAGCCATAGCCATCGCCACTAATTCCGAAACAGCCTTATACAGTTATAGCATTTAGTATGGCTGAATTAGCGGATACAGCTGTTGCTGTTGGTATCCTATGCTTCAATACATTTAGTATGGCTGAATTAGTGGATAAGGCTATTGCTATTGGTATCCTATACTTCAATGCATGTTGACATAGTGATCCAGCAATAGCCACTGATTCAGAAACAGCCTTATAGCATTTAATACGGCTGAATTAGCGACTACGGCTATTGCTATTGGTATCCTATACTTCAATGCATGTTGACATAGTGATCCAGTCATAGCCACTGATTTAGAAACAGCCTACTAGCATTTAGTATGAACACAGTGTGGCTTGAAAATCTCCTTTGCCACTATCCTCCTGTCTGTACACGTTCTTGTAGATTGTAGACTAACAGTCATTTCGATTTACAGTGTGGAATGCGGACTAACTTTAATTCTAATATTAGTGATTGTGTTCTTGTTCTTTTTTATCCATCTATGGTTTCGCTTGATCGGGATCAACCTCACTGTGGTGTGAACTTTGACCTTTGGTCTCTCCTAACATTAGCATGATGTGAGTTGCTTTTTTAGTGTACATGTACATGTATTTCAGTAACTAATAAACGACCTGTCATGTGAATTGTTTGTAGGAAGTTGATTGCCTATTTTAAAAAAAAACCATGAGATTGTTTAACATTTGTTATGGTATTGAAGTGGTACTAAGTCTTGAAGTTGATTTTTTTAACAGTAGATTGTCCATCCTCTTATTTTCAATAACCACATCATCCAACCACCCTGTGCAAGTTGTATCAAGTTTGGTTGTCCCCCAAATTTTTTATTATTTTTTTCAGCACTTATGTGCACTTTCATTTCAGGCTTATTTCCGTTGTGGCAATCGAAATAAGAAATTGGTTTTAGGGGAGTTCAAATCCTTAACTTTGACATGTACAAATGCAAGATGGATACATTTGTCTGGAGGATTGGTACTGGTCTGAAATATATCATCTGCAATCGTTTAGATTTGATCTGTTGATCTTACAAAGTTTTTTTTTTACGAGGAAAAGTTGTGGGTTTTGTCTATAAGTTGAATCTTGAAAAAACCAAAAAACAAACAAACAAACAAACAGACAAACATCTCATTTATGTTATTTCTCATTTTCATCTAGATGCAAAAAAAAAAGAACCAATAAAATGTAGAAACAAAAGTTGCATGACTTAAAACAGCAAAGGAAAAAAAAAATGCTCTGCATCATAGTGTTCAAAAAAGTTTTAAGTAGCTTTTGCTCTCAAATGCTCAGCTGTCAAATGCTCAAATGCTCTGTCAATGTGGGTTGTCTCGCTGGAATCACTGTCTTCTTTTCCTTTGTAAGTTTAAAGATTCAAAAATAGCAGAAACTTCAACATTACAAATTCAACACTGTAGCAGAATATCGGTTATGAAATGCTTTGATACTGTCATCACTCTCAAGACTGGTGAATAGGAGGCTGAAAATTAATAAATCATTTAAATTATGACCACCTGCTGGTAATCAAATTTAAATACCAAAATTGGAAGTAGCAACAGTATAATTTTTTGTGGAGTCTCACTAAAAGACAATGTTGATCTGGGGAAAGTTTCTTACAGTTGTTTTCAGAAAAAAATACTAAGTATAATTTATGGGTTTACAAACAGCTAGAAAATATTCCTGTAAGATTGTTAATGGCAACTTAAAAATGAAATCCCAGGAGGGATCTTTGACTCGGCAAATGTGATGAATTAAAACTTCTAACCCAGAATTTTTTTTTGTCGGTTTATGAAAGACCAAGTACTTCAAACTTGTTGTGATGGTTTTGAAACGAATTGTTGGTTTGACAACTTGACATTTGGATCAGTATGCTTTGAGTGTCTTCAGGAGAAACGTGTTGTCTCTGAAGATGATCAGATCATACTTGAAACATCGAGTTGTCAAACCAACAGCTCTTTTTGGACCCACCGGGATTCACAGAAAGATTTATGTACATGGTGTCTTCACAAACCTCAGTAGATTGTGTTCCTAACCATACAAAGTTTCAAACCCTAGTGATCAGTCTTTGTCAACCACTGTTTGAATACAATACAAGTCTTTGTTATTATACAATTTCTCTCTCAATGCAAATTATTAACAATGAGCTTTTTGTGTTATTCAGGGGCCAGGACCATCTTCATCGGTAAGTTGTCATAATGTTAGTTGTTTGTTTCATCACGCATCCAACCGCGCAAATGCCAATAACAGGATTGTGATTAGGAAGTGAGATGGAATGTTCAGTTTTAGATGTGTGAGGAAAACCCCAAATGGGGAAAACCCACGCAATCAGGTAGGTGCTGAAAACCCAATCCACATGCAAGGCTCCGGTCCAAGGTAGGATTTGAACCAGGTTCCACAGAGTTGAAAAGGAGGGGAAAGCAACCACTGAGCCACATATAACAATACATTTTATTTATTTATTATAACTATTATTATTATTGTTATTATTTTTTTCTTTTGGGGGGGGGGGGGGGGCTGTAATGCAGGTGCAATACTTTCTATTGTTTCCTTTTCGCTTGACAATAGTTTTTATTGCTTCCTTGTAACCTAACATAGACCAGGTAACATGTGACGTCACCGGTCGACAAAAGAACCACAGAGCCTGGACTTCCTGTAGGTGCGATTTGTACATAGCTCAGTGGAGGAAAAAAAAAAAAAATATTTTATCACTTATTCAAAGAATGGAGGTACCTCTCAAAACTTGTTCAGCAGAGTGTTATTATTTGAACTCTTGAATTGAGAGTTAATTATGTTACAAAATCTAAAACTTCTTGTATGACTTGTGTAGTATCTTACTTGCCAGGAAATGCCCTTAAACATACAAGGTGACTCTTTTTGAAAACAAGGTGACATGGTCTGTTGTTTGATTTTTTGCTGATACTTTTCTATTGTTTTCTCAGAAGGAATTCCTGTTTACTGTTTCCTGTAGAACAATGCATGCTGTTTCCTTTTTTTGTCTTTTATTGTTTTAGTTCTTTCTAAAGTTGTTTTTTTGAACATTGCCTTCTATTGTTTTGTTTGTTTCTGCAGAAAGAAGTTGGTCTCCTTCAGGCCAAGATTCAGGAACTGGAGAAGTTTCTTGATCAGGAGAAACAAGCCAAGGACTCCATTGAGTACAAGTACAGACACAGCTGCTCCAAAGTGGATAAACTAAACAGGCAGCTATTTAGAGAGGTAACCCAACCCTGCCAGGGGATGGGGAGGGGACGGGATCATGGTGTGAATAAGTAACTCCATTGCTTAGAAAGAACCAGTTCCCAGTTGTTCATGATTGTGTGAGGGCATGGGTAAACCACTTATATAAAAAAATGCAGAAGTAAAACAACCTTTTTTTTCCTTAAAAATTTGTTTAATTATTATTATTAATTTGGCCATTGATACAAGAAAACAACATACAGGCAGTCAAAATAAGATAAAACTAAGTGTGATGCAAGGAAATTTGCCGTTGAAAGCGCCCTCGTCTTGTCAAAAATACAGTCAATTGTGTACATCATTGTATTCCTGAAGACAGTCAAAGCATACTGATTGAAACTTAGACTTCTGTTCTAACAGACTTCTAACAGCAAACCGTAAGATTGCTATTCCCACCATTCCAAATCTCACTTGTGATTGTCAAGATAGACTGTTCAAGTCTTTTTCGTATTCGAACATCGGAAACGTTTCAAGGTGAACGATGAAAACCAAGGTTCCCTAAAAGATTACTGGAAGTTTGAACACTTGCATAGTCCACAAAGACAGCTACCACAGGGAGAAGTAGCTTAAACACAGCTCTGTAGAGAGTTTGGCTTCCATCCATCAGGCAAACAAGGGATGGTCTCAAAAGTGGGTTCTTTCTAATGTGGGGAGACCGCCTTAATGTTCCATTGAAATGTTCAAAATAGTAATGAGCGTATTTTACTCGTGTAGGACTGCTCCCGTACTTCGACACAATGATGGGGTCCAGTGGAGCATTCTGGCAGTCTAATGGATTGCGGGCGTTGGCCAGGGGAACATTCTTTTGCACCTAGAACGTGCCCAACTTTTCAGATGTTCCTTAACAAAGATCAAGGGGGGGGGGGTCTATTTTGTTTCAAAAGAAGCCGAGCAATTCAGAACCGAGTACGTTTTTTTAGAGGGATGGCGAGGACAGTGAAATGAATCACTTAAACTAAAAAGGAATTAAACAAAATATTATTATTATTATTTTTTGCATCTTGATTTTTTTTTAAGGAGGATGAAAGGAGACGTCTTGAAGAGAAACAGATGCATCAGGAGAGACTGATTGCAGAGCAGAAACATGAACAGAAAGAGGTAAAAGGTGTTGAAAGGATATGGGGAATAAGTAATTTAGAAGATTTTTTTTCTGCTGGTTCAACTTATTGATGATACAGCAGTTCTTAAATGGTGTTTAAAGCTTTGCATGGTGTGAAAAATAAGAAGTAACTATAAATACATAGATAGTAAACTTGCGGGTACAACCATGTATAAAATCTCTTTTGAGGGAGTGTTGGCTCTGAAAAGAGCCGGTTTGGTCTCGATGTTTCGAACAGTATACTCTGCTCGTCTTTAGGAGAAGAGATTCTCCTGAAGACGAGCAGAGTATACTGTTAAGACTAGTGCAAAACAGTCAGTAGAATGGTCGGCACTTCTACTCTCCACTAACTGAGCTATCTAAGCCTCATGGTGGCGGTCTCCCTGTTTGGTTAGTATCATTGTTCGAGGGTACCATTCAGAAGCCGTTCAACCTGAAAATGCTGTATAACCTGGGCCTGATTTCACAAAGAGCTAAGATTGATCTTAACTGCTTAGCAAAGAGTGATGTCACAATACAAATCACTATGGCAATATTGACAACTTACCTTAAGATGAATCTTTAGTGCTTTGTGAAATTGAACTCGGGTTCTCACACCCAATAAATAAACTTTTTTTCCCTCGGCAGTCGTTGAGAAAACTTGAGTACGAAAATGAACGAAACCGTCAGCTGGAGTCCCAAGTGAAGAACATCACTCAGTATGAGAGTAGAATCCGTGAGTTGATGGCCAATCAGGATAAGATGACGATGCAGGAGAGGCAGATCGACAATCTCCACAAGCAGATGCACGGAGATGCAGACGCCTTGTCTAAGTTCAAGAAACAACTGGCTGATCAGCAGAAGGTGGGTGGTATTTAGAGATCATAGTATGGTGGTGTGTTTTGGATCTTTTTAAAAACTCTTAAAAAAGAAAATTCTCGTTTTACTCTTTAAGAAATGTTTAATGTTGTAAAGTGCCGCGGGGTTGGTTCAGCGTGAGGCGCTCAATAAATTTAACTATTATTATTATAGTAGCCACAAGTAACTTGTTTC
Source organism: Pisaster brevispinus (assembly GCA_023634235.1). Lineage (NCBI taxonomy): Eukaryota > Metazoa > Echinodermata > Asteroidea > Forcipulatida > Asteriidae > Pisaster > Pisaster brevispinus. The sequence goes on from JAMKCF010000017.1 coordinate 6,525,538, forward strand.
AAAATGCCCATAGCAGCTGCAATTGGCTAGTACCAAAATGCCCATAGCAGCTGCAAGTGGCTTGTACCAAAATGCCCATAGCAGCTGCAAGTGGCTCGTACAAAACTGTCTGAAGCAGATGCAAGTGGCTTGTACCAAAATGCCCATAGCAGCTGCAAGTGGCTTGTACCAAAATGCCCATAGCAGCTGCAAGTGGCTTGTACAAAACTGCCCAAAGCAGATGCAAGTGACTTGTACAAAACTGTCTGAAGCAGATGCAAGTGGCTTGTACCAAAATGCCCATAGCAGCTGCAAGTGGCTTGTGCCAAAATGCCCATAGCAGCTGCAAGTGGCTTGTGCCAAAATGCCCATAGCAGCTGCAAGTGGCTTGTGCCAAAATGCCCATAGCAGCTGCAAGTGGCTTGTGCCAAAATGCCCATAGCAGCTGCAAGTGGCTTGTACCAAAATGCCCATAGCAGCTGCAAGTGACTTGTACCAAAATGCCCATAGTGCTCCGTAAATGGCCACAATATTTGACCTTCTTCTACAAATATAATCAATATAAAGGACATGTCCTGAATTGCTATTTTCTAAAAATAAAATTTCCAAAGTTTACTTGCTGTCTTCATTCCAAAAAACATTTCGGTTTCAAATGTACTGCAAAAAGCAGGGTAATAAAACTTACAGTAGTAGCCATGTCAACGGATTATTATAGAGAAGGGTTGCAAAAAAGTAAGCTAAACAAAAGCAAAACTAAAAGATTTGATTTTATAGGTTTCAGGATATTTTTTGATGTTTGGAAAAAAAGGAAAAACCTTTTTGTGTTGTCTGGGACCAATTTGAATGTATAGTCCATTGATAGACCCCTTTCATTGGTTGCCATCTCTTGAGGTTAAACAATGGTAATGTGCACGTCTGTATGCACAATGCACAACTCTCAGCCAATGAAATGTCTTTTTTTGACCTCAGTGAGGGCGCTGTTTTGACCTTGTGACGTCTAAGCCAAGAGTAAATTGAAGAGAAATACAAGTTTGTACAATTGAAGTAAAACCTGTACAAGAAGTTCAAATTTTTTGTTGGAACTTTTTCTCTTTCAGAGTAATTCACTACTGGAGCAGGACATCCGTGACACCAAAGACAAGTATAATCTGATCCTGGAGACGAAACAGTCCCTCGATCGAGAGATTATCTCTCTGCAGAATCTTCTTGAGGAAGAGAGGAGCGGGCGGGGAAGAATGGAAGACATGAAGGCAGAAGTTGAACGTATGTCTCAGTATTTGCTCCCCCCTTTACAGAGGAACAAATGTTCATAAAGCCAAGAAGTAGTTCTTAAAGAAATTAGATTTATCATGAGTGTGTTGCCCCAGAAACACGCCTCTCCCCTGGAAAAAAAAAACCTTTTCGAATGGATTGTCACCATAGTTTGTTTGTGAACTTAGATATTGAGAGTTACAGACTTTTGTCAAAGGTCATAATTCAGTTCTATTTGTTGAGAGTTATCTTAAGTTTTTGTCCATGCTAGGAGGAGAAGGGGCAAGCTAAGTACTGTTTTTTGAGCAATATGGAACAGACTGTTGAAGTCGATGACTGTGTGACTCCTCAATTTTCATGAACTGCACGTTTATCCAAAAACATAACATTTGTGAACATGGGCATTGTTTGAAGAGATCAGGTTCTCAACTTTGGTCAATTTTTACAGTGGCAGTCTGTGGCACTGATTGATCTCACATACAAACACAATGACAGGAAATTGTGGTATGGGTTACTTCACCATTTTGGGGCAGCTTGGAGTATGCACCTATAAACCTTTATCATGGTGTGTCCATCTTGATTTTCCTCCAGGCCAAATAATTGTAAGGCAGTGTCCGATTTAGTGGCTATTGCTACAGCTATGTCTGGATTGCGCTTCATTGAAGTGTAGGACGTCCTCAGCAACACCCTTAGCAATAGTCGTAGCCGTAGCTGTAGCAACCAATTTAGATATGGCCTAACCAAACCGAGGCTGGAAGAACAACTAGTCTGGTTCCACTTTTGTGCAATGAGTTTTAACATTCGTTACTTGTATTGGATACAGGGAACATGACCAAGATGGTGGCAGCTTGATAAAAGTTTTGAATGGTATATTGCTAGGTGACAGTATTGCAAAAGCTGCAGGTGTACATGGTGTTATAAATTGGATCAATTTACTCGTAGGTCGTAATACCAACCTGACGGCCGATGTTTTCCGTCTGAAGGAGGATGAGAGTCGAGCTATCGCTGAGCAGCAGCGACAGCAAGAACAGATCATCACATTGGAACAGGTATGCAAGTGAATACTGGCTGCGATCTATTATCAATATATAGGCCTATATTTTTAAAACTGTTATTATAGTTTTTTGCTCTGCACCGATGTATCAAAAGCACTATATACTTTAGTGTTATCCGAGTTTGATGGGAAAAAAAAACCCACAGGCATATTTCTCGATTGGGATTCGAACCCATACAGCCGTTATTGTAGTTGTTTAATAAATTTATTTGCTAAGCGGAAAGTTTGCAAAATAGCAGGGAACCAGAGCAATGTACATTGCATTGTGTGTTGGCTGGTAACTAAAGTCTCAATGTTTGGTGCTTGCTTCAGGCTTGATAAAGCTCTATTCAGTACAGAAATTTCCCATGAGACACGTGTGATGTGCAAGCAAGTGAACGATCTGACTCCTAGCGTGTTTACAGATAAATAAACTGTATGACAAATAGACTTGTAAATGAGCAGCCGGTGTGACACCAAATTGTTTTTTTCTTGATTTGCTTTTTCTCTAAATGGTGGGCATCCTCATTTGTAAAAGTTCTCTTTAACCCCATTACTATCAGAACACTCACTGCCCAACTGGCCCTTACCTCAAAATGGGGTTTTCTGAGAAAACCAGCTGTATAAACAGAAGAAACCCATGCACCCACTGCTAGACAGGAAGGTATGGTACTTTGCAGCAGTCTGTGGTACCAGTGTATTGGACGGTTTTCATTTGAAGTTACTCTGACAGTAAGTTAACTCTGAGGAGTAACGATCCAAAGAAACCCCAAGTCGCTAATCTGATCTGTAGCTGAAGCAACGTTTCCATCGTTTTTGTTTTTTTGTTCAGACCAAAGCTAGCCTGGAGTTTGATCTTGAGTCACTCAAGAGTGAACTGAGAGAGAGTGAACATCGCGTGGAGACTGCCACAGCGTCAGCAGAGGCAGGCCGCATTACAAGGACACAGGAGGAGGCCCACATACAGCTCATTGAAGGTAAAGGATGGTTAGCTCAGGGTGGCTTCAAATCCCGTATGAGTTATGTATAGATGTTTGTCAGGGGGTGTGATCTCTTTGTTTTGGGGGGAAATTCATGTGTTTTTCTCACCCCCCCCCCCCCCCCCCCCCAAAAGAAAAAAAAAGAAAAAAGGAAAACAAATTTATAGGTAAATAAATTTAAAAAATCAGTACGCTCTCAGTTCAGTTTTTTTTCTACAGCCTATCCACATCCCTGTTTTGAGGACAACTGTAAAGCACCATTTGTTGGTAGTTTCTTCGAGAACCAATGATTATTATACCATTCTGTTATAAGTGCTCTGAGAACCAATGATTTTTATACAATTCGGTTACAGGTTCTTTGTGAACCAATGATTATTATACTATTATGAAATCTCTCAGAACAAATGCTTATTTTACCATTCTATTGAAGGTTTTGTGGTATTCGTATTACATCAATCTGCCCCAAGAGAACCTCAAAAACAAAGGCGCAACTCTTGCCCCTCTCACTGCTCTTGCCCTTCTCACCATACAAGCATTTACCAGCTCAGTTTTTGTTTTCTCCAGACTTGAAGAAGCAGTTAGCAGTAGAGAAGGACGGCCGTGTCAAACAGCAAGATAGCTGGCAGCAGGCCATGAAGGAGAAATCCATGAAGGAAATCGACCTCAAACAGGCCTTACAGCAGCTGCAACGGGCCGAAGAACAGAGGAAAACAGAAAATGCTAAGGTAAGAGGTCGGGATCTGGGTACAATGGGGATTGGTTAGTAGGGTAGGGGTCAAAAGTTGGGTAGAAGAATAGAGGACGAGCAGGGCAATGTAGGGAGTGATAAGGTAAGAGGTTGGGATCTGGGTACAATGGGGATTGGTCAGTAAGGTAGTGGTCAAAAGTTGGGTAGAAGAATAGAGGACGAGCAGGGGAATGTAGGGAGTGATAAGGTAAGAGGTTGGGATCTGGGACAAGAGGAATTAGTCACTGGGGGAGGGGTTAACATTAGACGGGAGAACTAGAGGAAAGTGGAAGATTCTGATGGTAGGGTGAGGCCAAGGCCCAATTTCATTGAGCTGCTTAAGCGCAAATCGCAACAAATTTATGCTTTCCAGAATAAGGTTACCAGCCAAAGTACAATTTCACATGTACCATCTGTGACTGGTATTCTGCTCATTGTTGCTTATAGCAGAACATTGTTAAGCAGTATTTTCTGCTTCAGAGGCTGTACGAAATTTGGCAGGTTTTGGATATCAGTGGATGCAAGGATCAGTGCAAGTTGTCACAAGGAAAGGGTTTAATAGTGGGTTGAAAAATAGAAGAATGCAGAAATTCTACTGGAGTCCCCTTCCCCCTGTTCGGAACCCTAACCCCCCCCCCCTCCATGAGATTGAAAACGCACAAATGACTGGTTTAATTCATTAAATAGCCCCCCCCCCCATTATGTCTTTCCCCCACTTGCACCCTCATTCCCCTATGAAAATGTCTAGTAATGCTGCTGCTCCCATTATTAGTCCTTTGAAAGATTTCTGACAAACAATTGTCATGACAAATCAATGAGGAGCTGAACTGTAATAAAAGATTGAATGATTTCTTTGTGTTCCTAGATGGAGCAGCTGAATCTGCAGCTGGAGCAGGAGGTACAGAGAAAGTCTTTCATCAACTCAGATCTCAAGAGTGCCAATCAACAGATCAACAATCTCAAGGCAGAGGAGAAACGTCTGCGAGCAGAGATTGATGAGCTCAAGCAGACCATCGTCAAACACCAAGATTCTCACAAGAAGTACAAACAGTAAGGAGAAAGTTATTGACTTACTTTCCACCTTTTGAGGAACACATTGCCTTTGGATTGGGTGCTTTAGTCTTTCGCACAGGAACGTAAATCAATTTTTACCAGCGTAATTACAACCTCATACCCGGGGCTATTTCTAATATTGTACAGGGCACTGGAAACGACCAACGATGGGCATGTTCAAGGCAATGTACCCTTCCGTTTTCCCTGAGCCATGTCATGTCTCTTTGTACCACATCACGTGATTGGTTCTCGACCAATAAAAAATCACAGTCTATTTACCGAGGTATAACAAAGTTATTTATTTGTTTTCTCCCAATCAGGAATGCTGCCCTCACCATTCTACAGATTAAGGAGCTACAGGAGAATCTGGAGTCAGAGCAGCAGTTCACAGTAAGACCTTCAATGAGTCAATACCTTCTGAGGGTCATGGCAGGCGTCTCCGGCCTGGAATTCATCTTTGAGAGGCCAGAGCATTTTTCATTTTGCAAAGGGCACTTTTATTTAAAAAGTCTGAAGTCTTGGAGGGAACAAAGACAGAAATTGACAAGAGCGGGACTTGCACCTGTGACCTCTGGATTAACGTGCCGGCGCTCTCCCAACTGAGCTATCTAGCCCTAATGTTGGCATTCTCCCTAGTTTGTCATTATCTTTGTTCGGTGGTTCTGGTCAGAATCCAGTCAGGGCAATTTTCTGTTTAATTTTCTTTTACCTTTTCACAAGTGTCATTTTGGAGTTGTACATTTCATTGCCCGCTCTGAACGATGCCTCAACAGTTTGGTTCTTGAGAACTAGAAATTTTCCACTGTTTCCTTATCGTGTTACCTCTAAGATAGCATCAGGATGATCTTATGCATAAGGTCCATATTTTATGTGGAACATTCTATGAAATTTTGTGCAGACAGACAAAACTGGAAGAACAAATTAGCATGAAATCTTGTCTTGATGGATGCTGCACCTACACCCCTTTTTCAGGGGTCACACAGGCCGGGTCAATTGTGCGCATGGAATTGCCTACCATGCCAGGAACACTGGGGTGACCCCATCCCTTAACGATAAATGTACTGGGTTCTTTTACATGCATCACATAACATACTGGACCTATGGCGTTACGCCCCATCTGAAGGACAGAGCAATAATGGTTAAGGGTCTTGCTTAAGGACGCAAGTGTCAAGACTAGGACTCGAACCCAAACTCTGTTGTTCAGACACACACCAGAGCTTGAGTCCAGTGTGCCTGGCTGCTCGGCCACAATGCGCCACCTAAGTCAGATAGGTTTATAACGAGATTTTTAAAAAAAATATTCTATTTTCAGCTGTTATATAAAAACAACAATGTCGTCTTGAAGGATAAGCTTGAGGAGCAGGAGCGAGTGCTTGAGATGAGGAAGCAGAATATCATCTCACTAGAAGCTGAAAGGTAAGACAGCTGAAGAATGAGAGTGGAATGCAAAATTTTACAAGGGGTTACCAGGCCTGTGATTTTTCAGGATTTTTTGATTTTTAAAACTGATTCTGAGTCTTTGAATTTTCTTGGAAGAGGCCCACTTTCCATCACAGAGGGTTAATGGACTTGGCCATTGTTATGATTGACCAAACCTTTAAATATCTAATTGAAATGACATGGAGAGTCGGTATACCTCTAAAAATGTAACATTTTGTCAATTCAGGGGAACTTATCTCCAGACTAAGAGAAGACTGTCATCCGATTTTCAGGATGTTTAATTTCTTACAATCACACCCCTGTTGGGCATCCATGGAATTCCTGGCCTGGAGTGTGACAAGTGTAGTTGCCCCAAAACCAATGCTATACCAGCTCTCTAATGACATGTGTTTTGCAAGGATGAGAAATTTCAGATTTTTGTCTGAACACAGACTTTTCTATATCTGCCTCATGAAAAAAGTAGCTGTTATTTATATCCATGTATGCATAAATCCTGCTCTTTTATCTACTGCTTTTGTGGTGAGGATACTGTTTCCAAAAGCTCCATGAAATCTATGCATCCAGGGATTATCAAAAGCTGGAATTGTCATCATTTCTATATACCTCCTACTATTTAGAGCATGGTTTCAGACATTTTTGTAAGCGATGACTGTCGCCCCTGATTTTGAAAATCAAAAGATTGTAGAAGTATGTAGTCCTCCCCAGTGCTGTAACTTACCTTAATTTAAGCTGGTAAGAAACTGAGGTTATTTCATGGCTTTGCTTTTTGCCGAATTTTGTGCCTGATCACCATTCTTCTCTTACAGAGCAAGCTTTGTAAGCAAAGAATGCCTAGAAATGTGGAGCAAATATTTCCTGTGAATTACGCTAGACGTAAGCACGGAATTCCGTGCATGTGTAAGCGCAGATTTGTTTGCTTATGATTAGCAGAGCCATGAAATTGGGCCCAGACATTGAGAGTTGATATGGGTTTTTCTCACCAACAGGGATTCCTTATCTACACATCTTGAGATTGCTCTTACCAAGGCAGATTCTGAACAACTTGCAAGGTAATGATCAACTTAGTCCCATCAAATTGGGGAAGTAATGTAATTTTTAAAAGTTCTGTTGTGTATTCAAGTCTGTGTTGTCTATCAAATGCAAGCCAGTAGTGTGAAACAGAAATAAAAGGAAGTAAAATGAGTGCATGGAAGATGTAAGATTGGGTTATCGCAATAGTCTCTCGACTGGTATCAACAAAAAAAGGGTATGGAAAAAAGGGCTTCATAATGTTCAAAAGACTGCTGCAAGATTGTTTCTCAATTAACACAAATATGATTCCATCAGTCCTCATCCAGTCAACTTACTTTGGCTTCCTATCTCTCAAAGAATCCTCTTAAAATTTCTGATCCTGATGTATAAAGCGTACCATAAACAAGCCCCTGGGTTTATCACGGACATGCTCAAATTGAGATCTCGACAAAGACATCTTCGTTCGTCTAGCTCTTGTTCCCTTTTTGCTGTGCCATTTAACCTTTGCAGTGAGATCATTCTCTGTATATGGCCCCAGAATGTGGAATAAGCTTCCTGTACAAATTAGAAATGCCAGCTCACTCACATCATTCAAGACACTCCTTACAAGCTCACCTGTTCCAGCTGGCTTACTAACCATTAAGCCATGCACCTGTGCCTTAGAGCAAACTTTTGATTTTGGCGCTATATAAATGACTTTTGATTGATTGATTGATTGATTGATTGATTGAAGATGTTTTTTTACCCATATTCTGTGTTGTTTAAGAGCACAACTTGTATAAGAAATGCATCTTCTTAGGTGTACTTATATTAAACTCCTTTCTGTGGTGTTCTATGTAGATCTATCGCAGAGGAGCAATGCGCTGATCTGGAGAAAGAAAAGACAATGAGAGAACTGGAGATCAAAGAAAACCTCCAGAGATATAAGAAAGACATGAACGAGAAGAATAATCTGATATCACAGGTAACTGACCCCGCCCAAAATACTCTCAGCCCTGCCTCACAGCTAATTTTATAACTAGCCCTGCCCTGGATACTCTCATCTGCGTGTCCAACAAGACGAATCATCTGATATCACAGGTAGCTGACCCCGCCCAAAACACTCTCAGCTATGTATCAAAGTGAATTTAATAACTAGCCCCTCCCACCAAATGTTCTCAGTCGGGTGTCGGGCGCAACCTTACATCAACCACACCCAAATGTACAGCCTTCTATCCAGTATGACAGATGAATCAGTCACTACCTTCTAACCAAAACCACCCTCGTCACAAAAGTATCACTACCTTCATAAAAACAAACCGAAGCCACCCTCTTCACAAAGGTATCACACCCCTTAACCAGCTACATTCTAAGATACAGTTTTTAATTCATTATGACACGTGATTCAACAGGCCCCTACCTCTCATCAAATATACCACTGGTACTCAACCAGCCAGTCTGTTTGACCAAACAACATTTGACTGTCTCCCTTGTTTGTTTGTTTGATGTTTTTTTGTTTTTGTCCCTGGCTGAATTACCAGAGTTAATGAACGATTAGTTGTTGTTTGCCTTTCCAAGACCTTTGTCGAATTTCCTGCTTTTGTTTCCATAGCCATTAATCCGAAATTAATTGTAAATTGCTTTCCGGTCCAATCCTCTATCTGTATTCAAAATAACCTGACCCTGTAGCAATGAAATCCTTTTCCCCTGCAGACGAAACAACATTTTAGAAAATGTAACAGTCCTCGTTTTTTCTCTTTCAAAAACTGTGTTTTTGTAATTGTTGAAACCTTCTAACCCTTGCATTGCTATGTTTTGCAGATCTGAACTACTCTTGTATCTTACTTTTATCTATCAAAACAACCTTCAAGGATCGATCAATTTATTTATTTATTCTTTTTGAAAGATTTGCCCCCTTCATATATTGTTTTGAAAGTGACCCTGATCAAGAAGCTGGTCTGGATTAATAAGCTGATCTGGATTAAGGAGCTGATCTGGATTAAGAAGCTGATCCAGGAAACTAAGCCCACTTATTCTAGAAAATGGGAGTGGTGGGGGGAGTTGATATAAAAATCCTCAAGTCCTCTCATTAAAATTCAAATGACCCGGTATTGGCTACACAGCCAATCCATCTGAGCGATTTCTTGAAATCTGCATCTCAGACGATTATGATCGAGTGGCTCTGGCTAACGGCTATGGCTGTAGTCTTTGACTGCAATCTAGCCATTGACATAGCTGTACCCACAGCTATCCTGTCATTTTATCACACATCACACATCTGCTGTATGCACCAAGGTTTTGGCTACTTCCAGCTCCAAAACCTTCTTACGTCCGTGTGTAATTTTTATCCAAAATCATTCAGTTCATAAATCAGAAGCATTTACTTATGAGAATACCTTGAGTCGTTGCAAAACAAATCTGAAAGGCAAGTCCAAAAACAACTTTTGTTCATACATAAATCCTCGAAGAAAAACTAGCTCAATACATTTCCTATGGACTTTTGGTAATCATTTGAGCCAATTTGTGTGACCTGAGCGTAGCTTAAAGTGGAGTTACGTCACACGTTACAAACAGGACAGCCTTGAGCTATAGACAGGCTTTACTCTTAAGTGTTTGTTCTTTCGTCTCACTCATCCTCATTCATCTTTCTGTTCTTGCCCTGCCACTTCTTTAGTTGGAGGACAAACAAAAAGAAGTAAGTAGCTTTCTTCACTTTGACCTTCTTACTAAACACAAAATACCAATCCTCTAGAGCTGCAACGTGGACAAGGTTCAGACATCTAGTTCTGATAAAACGTCACACTTTCAACCCATTTAACAAACTAACATGGAATGAAAACCTTTACAAGACCCTCAAACCATTCCCTTAATTGTTAGGGTTCTGACGTTCTCATGCACGTAGGATTGTAATTGGTTGTTGGTGTAATCCAAGGTGATGGAATGAATCTGAGTAACCCTTTAGAGATCATAGCTGCTGCAAATGGCTTGTACCAAAATGCCCATAGTGGCTGCAAACGACTTGTGCCAAAATGCCCAATGCTGAAAACTGCCACAAGATTTGACCCACTTCCACTGAACCCCCAAAAAGGTCAAAGTAGAGGTCATGTCCTGAATTGACAATTTCCGAGGTCTCTCAAGTAAGGATACTAATCAAAATTTCTATAACCAGACAAGAAAAGACTAAGTTTAAAATAATCAGTAAGCAAAAAGACATCTTTGGTGTATGGCGATAACTATAGACAAAATATGCATGGTCTCTTAAGGGGTTAATCTATGGCATGAATTTGAAACTCTGGAATTGGTCTGATGGGCACTTGATGCTGCAGCCATCTTGCCACTCCCATCCTAATCAGTATTAAACCAAATTGAGGCCAGTCACGAATGAAAATAGTCTGGCCCCTATACATGTATGTATCTAATGAATCAACATCTGTGACTAGTATTGCATGCGTGGAACATGACCAAGACGGCTGCATCTTGACTTGGGTCCGTTTGTGATTTTCATGCATGTTTCACTTCAAACTTCATAGAGGTAGTTTTTTGGTTTTTTTTTCGAGAGAAGAATATTATTAAAGGAGCTGTGTCGTGGAACGCACGCCCCCCCCCCCCCTCAGAATCAAATCTATGAAGAGTACGCGTGCAGGAACAGTGAGAGAGTATTATAATTCCATGTACAGCCATAGGCGTGCTTTGATCATGACGACACAGCCCCTTTAATGTGTTAATATTTGATTTGTTTCAATCATTTTCCCTTTTAGTCCTCAGTAACACCTGAAAATTAAACCTTTTATCTTTCTCTAATGAAGAACTTATGTCAAAGATACTGTAGTCATCTTGAGGTTTCTGTACTGTATGGTGCATGGAGATCGTAATGTCATCAGATAACGTTGTCAAGTCTTCTCATATCATATCACTCATGTCTCTAACTTGCATGTCCACTATTAACACACATTAACATCCGTATGGCCCGTGGTCTGTTCCTTTATGGTGTTTAGCCAGAATGGCATCAGGGTGTCTCCCAAAACCTTTCCCATGTGCTTTATATTGTTGTCATTTTACAGCAATTTGCGTATGCGATGAAAGCACTGCATGAGATTCTCTTTGTGTTTTTGTCTGCCTCACTACAACGTTGTCTCAGTGCTATAAGGTTGATTATTGCAATTTCGTATTCGTAATGGCTGACAGGGTAGGGTATTAATTGAAAAAAGTTGTCTTAATCTGAAAGTAAATCTTTTTCTTAGAAAATGAAAGTTACTTCTTGCTTTGGAGAATACTCTTGATTAAGAAGCTCTATTTACCAGGAGCTCCGAAATATTCAAAATCAATTTATAAAATCCAAACGATTGAACTTACGACTAATAGTTTTTAGCTGACGATATAAACATTTGAGTAAATATTTCTATTGATCAGTGGAGTGAAATATTTAAAAGACTTACGCACTGTTCATTCATTTAAGCCTGTAGTTTGCCATGATTTGTCCCCAGACTTTCTTGAGAGAGGTGAGTTTACCATGACAGAGATGAGAGACTCGGCCTTGTTCTGACCAAACTAACAGATATTTATTTGTAAAACAATTCACTGGACTAATTTCATACACTCGCACCCCTGAATGATGTATGTAAATTATCTTTGCTCCCAGCTGGATGAATCTAACAACCAGATCAACAACAGACTGAAGGTGACTGTGACTGAGAAAGATGAAGTCAATACTCAACTACAGAATGCCATGACAGGTAGGAAAACTCCTCAGCAAATAAAAGAAGAAAAAAAAGGGAAAAAAAGAAAGAAGAAATCTTTCTCAAACTGACAATGACAACTGAAAATTTATATTTTCACAAACTACCACTACTACTACTACTACTAATAATAATAGGAGACATTTATATGGCGCATAATGCAGGAGCCTCTATGCGCAAACTGACACATTCCAATGTATTAGAACACTACGTGTGTTTCATTTCGTAAAAAAATCTTTCTCAAACTGGCAATGGCAACTGGCAACAGACAATTTCCGCTTTCATAAGCCGACACATTCCAACTGACAAATTCCAACTTCGTTAAAAACAGGGGTCCTCGCGTACGCCACACACAAGGTTTTTGTGTCAGTTCTTGAAAATATGTATATTTTATTTCACATTTGAGCTTAGTCCGCACTGTGCATTACAATGGTAAATGCAAATTGTGTGTCAGTTTCTGAAAATGAAAATGTTCACTTTCTTGCAAAGGTTGCAATGCATAATTATCGTAACTGTAAAAGTAAAGCTTATAAAGCTTTGAAATTTACTGAAACTGTAGACCATGACAAAAAAGTGGTTTTGTACACAAGGTGTCTGTTGAAGGCGCCAGTGATGGATTGTGATAATACAGTACTATATTTGTCATACAGAGCTTGAGCATCTACAGACTGATAATGCAAACATTGCCTCAATGAAGGAGACGCACAAGAAGCAGCTGGACAGTGAGAAACTCAAAACACAGGCGGTAAGTTTGGCAACATCCAAATATTAGGGCGGTCAGGTTGGTGTAGTGGTATCTTTCCTTGCCTTCCACTTCTGGGACCCCGGCTCAAATCCAGTTGGGGGCACTATGTGGATTGGGTTTTCAGTCCCTACCTGATTGCGTGGGTTTTCCATGGAATAATTCTCTGGGGTTTTCCTCCCACTTCTAAAACTGAAACTTCCTTCTTTGTCGTCTGTCCATGGGGTTCTTGGCTAGTAAAGTGATTAGTTTCGCTTTTCTGAGACTCCTTGGCTACACAACCAGAATTAATAAATGAAATGACATGAAACATCAAATCTTCTTAAAAAAAAACTTTGAGAGGTCATTGTACTGTTCACTTTAGGTACAGCCTCCAAACAGCAGGCCTATCATTTTTCCTGATTTCAGAATTTGTCACTGGTCTCTCTTCACCTTTAAGACTAAGATGCACTTTAGACAAGAAGGCCACAGCTCTTGTTTTGACCAAACCTCTAGATTTGTATTTGAACTGATGTAGAGAGTCTGTAAACCTCTACAGTGTAATATATTGAGATAGCTTTTTCCCCAGACCAAGAGGAGACCACGTCCCATATTTTCAGGATTATTCTCCTTTATACAATCATACCCCTTCAACAGAAATCATGAGACAGTCCAAAACCCTTAAGGAAGTTTGGAGAAGGCAGATTAGCCCTTAAAAGACTAATTAATTTCTTTATTATTTTTATCATATGCTCAGGCATGTCTCGTTTTTCTGGGTTGTTAAAAAAAAATATGTAAGATGTGTTATGAATTAGAAATTTTGTTTTGGCAAATATTGAAGTGTACTGAATGTTGACTTGGGAAGTATGAGAAGTTGTGAATTTGGGGTATTGTATTACCTTTTTAATGGACCCCTTGCACCAAGGCCTACTGTCTGACATGCTCACCATTTTGGGAGAGAAATTGCATATGAAAAATATGGTAAGGGTGTAAATGGCATGTGGCCTAAAATCTGCACTACACTGTGTATAACACACAGGTGCGTTGACTCGCACAGTGGCGCAACCAAGATTGAGTGATGGTGACGTCCTGTGGATGAAGTAAAAAACAAACAAAAAACAAAAGAGGACCACCCCCTACTGGCATGCATTTTGCATGTGATTATTTGGAATTGAGCTTTGTGATTTGGTTTCTCCTTCCAAACAGGCTGTCAACAAGCTTGCTGAAGTGATGAACAGAAGAAACCCAGCCCCGAAGGGCAGCAAGTCCAGCTCGTCGGACTTGAAGAAGAAAGAGAAGGAGTGCCGCAAACTCGAGCAACAGCTCAACCAGGAGAGAACTAAACACAACCAACTTGCCTCTAAGCAGATGAGAGATTATTCTGACCTCCAGATGGTATGTAACCTCCCCCCCCCCCCATTTCCTTTGATCACTTCCTCCTCTGCCAAGCTGTCGATGAGAATCAGTGGAGAGAAATCTGAGTAAGAAGAAAAAAATAACACGGAAACCAAAAGGGAAAGTGATTTTGTACGGCAGATTTGCAGCAGAATGTTTTCAAGGATTTTGCCCATTGTTTATGGGAGATGGGTTTATACCTAGTTTTCTTTCAAGTGTGATCTTGCAGAAGATAGTCTTGTAGAAACTTGTGGTCTACGTTTCACTTTCCTGCTGTAGTTGGCGTCATTGCACTGCTTACATCACTGTTCCGCACGGTGCCCTGTAGGTCAAAAGTGCATAATTTGGGTATTATCTAACTTTCCTCCCTTCCCGGTTTTCCTTTTTTTTCCCAGGCCTATAATGAAGAATACCAGAAGAGATGCCAGCTAGCCATGGAGCTGGACAGCAGAGACTCGGAGCTGGAGCAGTTACAGCATCGCCTGAGAGCAATCCAGCAGCAGAACCTAGACAACATGAGCATCAGCAGCGCCGGTGATGCAGAGAGTGAGGACGGTAGGGGTAGAGTAGTTGATTTGATATTTAAAAAAAACACCTGTCTTGTGTGGGATGATGGACATCTAGCAACTCTACTAACAAGCATGAATGCGTGTGTTCAGTTTGTACTACTGTGCATAGTGCATGACCTGAGGTGACATCTGGTGGTACTGTATTGTCTTTTTCGTTTACTCTTTGATCTTTTATCTCAGTGTGTAATTTTCGTTTGACAAGTGAATATTGCAGGAATGTGATTTCTCTGTTTTTAACCGGAATTCTGTTTTTTGTTGCCCTCCAAAAATATAGATTTCCAGCTTTTTGCCCCCCCCCCCCCAAAAAAATTCAAATTTTTTTCCCAATTTTTTCTTTTCAATTTTAAGATCAAATTCATTAAAAAAATGTAGATAAAACCATATATAACGCCCCAGATTGCAGAGTAGGGCTTTTAAAACCAAAGATAAATGTTAATATTGGGCTTCATGCTCGCAAGTTTTTGAGCTCGCATGCTATTGCGCTTTGCGCTCAGAGTTCAGGTTTTTTTTTTTTTCAACAGCCTATCACATCCCTGATATTGCGTGTTACAAGGGTTGGTGGATCACAATGAAGACAACAAGAAGATAGCAGAAAGGGTTCTTTAAGTTGGCTGTATCAGCTGGAGATAATTTATTTTCAACCCTGGGGCAGGTTATTCGTAGAACAAACAGTAGAGAGAATAATCATTTGGAGACTAAGGACTTGATACATGTTATACAGGGGATTGGTCACTGACGGGATGATGGGGGTGGTCACTGCATGGTCCAGAGGGGTATCAGGTGTGCTCACCACAGGGGTGATTTATGGGCTTGAGTGCGTAGGAAAGAAGCTTGATGAATTGGGTTAAGGTTGGAAGGAGGCTGTGTTTTGGGGAACTTTGAATAATAAGAATAACACCGGTAATGACAGCTGGATGTAGGGCTTACAGCATTGTTTAGTTTTCAATCTAATCAACAGATTGAAATAAATGCAATAGACATGAAAGAACATTTAGAAATGAACACTACATGCATTTCTGCATTTTGGTTTTGTAGATGTGTAGTGAACAGTGTACTGTTTCTTTTGTTCATTTGCATGACGAGATTGGATGGCATCATATCATTTTATTGGTATTACGATGTTGATGGTGTCCGTTGTATTACCATGCCGGCCACAGTTTCCCCTTAGTCTGTCGTTTGATCAGGGAATGCCACCGGTACCCTCTCTCCTATGAATTAATAACACAAAGATTGGCACTAATTATTTCCTGACGTCGGTGGTTATCAGTTTGTTACCATGGTTTTGTTCTCGGGTGTCTGTGTTGGTTAACGTCACAAGGAAAACAGTTTTCCTGTAATGAGCGTCTGAAAATGTCCAATCGCAGATTCATTTTGATGGTTTCCTCGGATGGTTTTCCATCGTTACCTTCATGTTCATCCGTCTCTTTGTAGTTTCATTTCACAAACTAATCGAAGAAAAATCTTTCAAAACAACCAATTTCTGTTAACTGATTTCCTGTGCTACAGCAATATAAGAAGGGGAGCATTCGAATTTGTTTTTTCTACCGGACTTTTTCTTATAAAATTCTTTAAAACCAGCTGAATGGCATTGTGAGACGAGACTAATTGATTGGTAGTCAACGATATTTAATAGATGTGAATTTTGCATTGAGAACAAAGAATATTATTTGTGTTTTACTCATACAGCGATGTGTGAAAAGCACTGTATACTCGAACCCTGTGAACCAAAATCCACAGGCATTTTACTTGGTCATGTTGGTTGGGATGTGAACCCACAGTCTTTGCCATTCTGAAGTAGATGTCAGAACCCACTTGAGTAATGTGCCCTATAGCCAAATATCTTTCTCATGACATACTCTGACTGGGTGCCAAATTTCACTCTCGTATCATCAATGGAACAATTTCCCCAAATATTTTCCCAATCTGCCCCACTATTTCAGATGGAAATTTTTCTCTGGACGAGTGAGCCTTTAGACTGAAAAAAGAGCAGTTTAACAAAACAAAATTAAGACTACCAGTTCTGTGCTTTTTCACTCCGAGATGGTTTTCTTTTATTGCACTTTCACAATTTTTGTTTTGCTGATTCTTTTTATTTTGCCGTGTAATTGTTTTCCACCATTTTGTATTTCTTCCCAAGCTTCACATTCTTTTTAGTTTTTTGTTTTATTTACTGAGTTACCGTGCATCCTGTATTGACTGGGATCATGTTTGTCGTTTATCTTAAAACCTCAAATTCTTCATAACCTTGTATTAACTTCTGACTGTAAAATCTTGAAAAAACTCATCTTCTTCCAAACGATTTAACTCTTATTCTAAAACATCAACAAATTAATTGACCTGGATTTTGGATTTGGGACAAGCTCACCCTAGAAAACCAACCAACTTAACAGAGAAAATGAAAAAAGAAAAAAACCAAACAAAAGTAAAACGCCTTTGTGTAGAGATAAAAAAAGCAGAATAGAATACAGTTTTCAAAATAACTCTAAAGAGTCATGGACGATTTTAAAAATGTGATTAAGCAACTTAAAAGTACCCCAATATAAATCTGTTGGTCCCTTGCAAATGGATACTTTAATGGTTTTGCAATTTCAGGTTGCAACATTTGGCTTCATTTTTGCCGGGGGGGGGGGGGGGGGGGGGGCGGGGAGGGGACTAATTACAAAACTGAAAAAAATAAAGAAAAAAAAAAGACGAGGGAAACAGCAATTTAGAATGAAGAAGTACAATTGACTTGAGAGTTAATCTAAATTGAGGTTCTGGACCCTTCTCTATTTCTAGGAGGTCGCCTTGAAGGTTGGCTTCAAGTTCCTACTAAGAACATCAAACGAAACGGATGGAAGAAGAAATATGTGGAGGTCAGCTCTAAGAAAGTGCTCTTCTATGAGTCAGAAGAAGAGAAAAGCATTAAGAAACCGTATCTGGTCCTAGATATTGAGTAAGTTCATCCTGAGCTAAGAATATATTTCTTAGTTAAATCCGTAGGGTAACCTTCTAAAATCACTATACAGGGGTGAAGAAAACATGGCTGTTGATCTCCGACGCTGAGAAGACTGTTCCCAAAAGCTCCTTGGAATCTATAATACCAGGGATTACCAAAAAGGTGGAAATGCCAGCATTTCAACATGTCTTCTAAAATCCGGAGTTTAGTTTCAGATGTTTTTGTCTGCCATAACTCTCACCCATTTGGTAACTCTCCTAGTTTCTGTAACATTTGCCAGTGAGTTGACCAACCATCGCACTGGTTATGTGTGGTGGGGCAACTGCACATAGCTAAGTATGTATTGTGTACATGCATGTCATTGTCCACATTATATCATATTGCAGTCTGACAGAGTGCATCTACATGTGTCATTCAAAATCACAGTGGATGATAATGAATGGTCAGACAGTAAGAGGGTTGACTATGTACAGTGTAGATGCATTTACCACATGATATCGTTATTGCATGCCGGAAGACTTTACTATCATTCAAAACCACATTGGACAATAATAAATGATCACAGGGTTGACTTTGTAGATGCAATTCCACACGATATCATATTGCTGGCTTAGATAGTTAATGGATGACAAAGGAGAAAACAAGTGTTTCAATTCAGAAAGATGGCAGGTTGTGGGTTCAACTGAAAGTGTCTAGTAAATGCATATTGTTTTACTCTTTCGCAGTAAACTTTATCATGTGCGAGCTGTGACACAAGGAGATGTAATCAGAGCCGATGCCAAAGACATTCCACGCATATTCCAAGTATTATATGCTGGGGAAGGAGAGAGCAAACTTGAAAACCTACCTGTAGACACCATTAATAATGAGGTAAGATGAGCATTTAGGTTGGCTTAGTGGTTTCTTCCCTGCCTTTCATCTCGATGGACCCCGGTTTGAATCCCTTTTGGGGCTATTAGAGCATTCAGGTTGGCTTAGTGATTTCTTCCCTGCCTTTCATCTCAGTTGACCCTGATTCGAATCCCGCTTCGTACCAGAGCCTTGCATGTGGATTGAGTTTTTTACATGTGCCCCAGTTATGGTTCTCCTCTCCCACATCTAAAACTGAGATTTCTTTGCCTTTAAATAAAATTACAATAAATCAAATTAAATTGAAGAGGCCATAAAGCACAACCCAGCGTACTGCCCCCAATCCGGCCCACATTGAAATCACAGCAATCAGGCTAAGTACACACACAGTAATGGCTCCAAGCCAGATATACTCAGTGAGATGGACCCTTTAAGCAGAAAAAAGACCCATCGAAAACAAGTATGGTGTTTTTATTTTAAGGCCTTCCCCAAATTTGTTTTTTACAAACATAAATAAATAAATAAATAATACTAATAAAAATAAAAAAAAATAAAAAAAAAATAAATAAATAATAAATCAATAAATGTATACAAAATTAGGTGAATGTATTTACTCTTGTGGTTATTATCCCTTTGACATTCCTTGTCTCATGTTTCTGGGTTCGTCAACAGGTCAAGAGCAATATTATCAAGCACAAGAATCATGAGTTTGTCGTCGCCTACTTCCACATTCCCACCACGTGTGAATGTTGCGGTAAAGCGCTTAGCAGTGTCATCAAGCCACCACCAGCATTGGAATGTCAGTGTAAGTGCAGATAGGATGTCGGTGTTCACCTTTCCACCAATGTGTTGTCGTCGTTTGTATTGTACCACCTTTAGGAATGAAGTGAGATTGGTAGGTTGGGACGGATGGGACGTAGAGCCGTAGGTCCCGTGTGTTGTGTAATGCACGTAAAAGAACCCAGTGCACTTATCGAAAAGAGAAGGGGTTCGCCCCAGTGTTTCTGGTCTGATTGGCTGCATATTGCCCCACAGCACCTTGTAAACCATTACAAGGTGCTATAAAGGAATATGTCTCATACTTCAAAACGTAGGTCCGTATAGCTAGCAGGAAAAATTACTGAGCACTTTGATACGCCAATCGGGTGTGATAAAGCGCTGTATAAGAAATTATTATTATTGTAAGGTTGTATCCCCCAACAATTTCATGGTGGTGTCATTCCAATTAATACTGGCCAACTTGATATGGGCAAACTTGTACGTGTATATTGTATGATTGTTTTTTGAGAAATGGCCGAATAAATAATAATAATAATCAAGGTTCATGGGGCTTTGACATCAGTGGAGAGGTCTGAATTAAAGGCAGAATTGATGAGGTGTTGAAGTGTGTGACAAGTGCTTAATAATACTTGCTGCTTTCTGACTCCCGCAAGTTGAGTTTTGTGATGCAAACTGAGTTTTCCAATAGATGTAGGTCTCGTGAAAGTGTGGACAAAATTACAAGTCTCTAACCTCTCGGTAAATTGTTAATTTGACACTCTTTTTGGGAGCGAAATGTTTATTTTTGCGTCAAAAACAAATGGGTCTGTACACTCCAAAGAGGAATTTTTGGCGATTGAAAGGTCGAATTCAATGTCGGTTTGATTGAATATTATCAAAATTAGAGATTCTCTGTCAGGTCTGTACAAAAATGTACAGACCATAATGTGAAATGTGACATCGTCGAACGTTTTTTGGATTTTGATAAATGTTGCACTTGAAGGATATCAAACACAGTGGGTTAAAATGTTGGGACAATCTTGGTTTTTTCCCTTTTCAATGACTGGTCAGTAAGGCCATTCCAATTAACACAGGCCCGCATATTAACGATTGTTGACGCAAAATGTTAATGTGTCGCCGCTTGGTTGTTGAGACATCCATGCTTGACATCTCTGTCTTGTTTTTGTTGTTGCAGTGTGTCGTTATAAAGTACACAAAGAGCACCACGATAAGATGGAAGAGTTTTGCCCACCCTGTAAAGGTAAGACTGCTGTTAAACTGGCATGCTACTTTTCAGCTGGTCAGTTGATTTCCTTATTATTATTTTTGTTCAGTGCTGTTCTGTTCAGTTTCCTTTTAAGGGGGAGGGTGGGAGGGGGGGCAACAAAGTTCAATTTCTGATCTAATGATGCCTGTTAAATCCTCAGAAGAATTATGAGGTTATTGGTGCTGACGATTGGAATGTAGCAACATTTAGTAATGTGTTACTGTGAAAACGAGTGGCTTCATTCATGAATCCACTCATCCCCTAAAATGCTGTACAGTCTACTATCCCAATATAGGCCTCTTGAGAACGAGGGGAATTGGACAAAATCCACGCGTCCCCAAAGTGTGCTGTGCAATGTACTGCCCCTATGTATGGTTATTGAAATCAAATGGATTGGAAATCACTTTACTTTCGCTCTACGGAGAGCTTAGCATCCAGCACCTCAAGCCTCGGCTTCATCAGCATTCTCCTGAAGACGAGTAGAGTATACTGTTTGAAGCGTTGAGAACACAACGGCTCTTTTCAGAGCAACCACTCCTCCCAAAAGAGATTCACACCTGGTTGTACCTGCCAGTGTACTAGTCATGCTTACGATGTTCTTCTTATTTGACAGTGAACATTGATATGGACATGGCTAAGCATATGCTGCTGATGACGTCATCACAGGATGAACAGCAGAAGTGGATCAGCCGCCTTGCTAAGCAGATTGCAAGCCAGCGAACGGCTACACTCCCCCGTACCAGCTCCACCAGCTCCCCAAGGTAAGGGGGGACCGATCAGAATCAGTCCCACAGCCATGTTCTCTCTGCTCGCTCTTTCTCTCCAACTGTCTCCCATCAGTCCTTTCATCCCGCTGATTTATCTGCTCTCAAATTGGCCACCTAACTCTCCTGTTGTTGACCTTTTGGTGAACTCTGACCACTAATCTTGACCGTTCTTGTTTATGTCCTTGGGTAGGCCAGGTAGATACTCCACAACAAGCCTTATGTGAGTAAAGCACAGCATGTATTGATCTTGCTGAGGACATGACTGTAATGCAGTATGCTTATGATTCCCACCCCTCCTCCTTCTTGCCTCCTAATCTGTCATCTCCTTACCTCTAACCTCTATTCCACCCCTGGTCTCCTGGTATGATATGATTTTATTGTTGTTTACAAAGTTTACTGGAAAACAATCCCATTTCAGGATTGCTTTTTTACAATCTGTGACACTGACCAAATGTCAGATGTATGGCAAAACTTGTTATATTCTTTTCAGGCTACCTTCGAAAACGACAAGCATACAATTCTTAATGTTACCTGACAGTCGATTTAGAAGAAAACTAGATAACTTTGAAGTTCCATGGCATGATTGTGGCAAAATGAATTTTTTGACGATGTTTTTTGTTCTCTGAATGAGTTTTGACAGATGATGACGATTCAAAGACAAAAAACAAACAAACTTTCGCATATGCCATGGCCTATGCACAAAACACATGCACATGTAACATGCAAACAATTTTTTTGATGGCTGATGGACATGAGATAATATCGGGATCTTCACAATAATTCATGTTTAGTTTTTGAATAGCTACAACTTGCCTATAAGGGTTTTGAGGCATTGCATGGGGAGGTATCAATGTATATTCAGTTTGCGGTAACACCAAGTGTATCTACTTTGCTGCGTAGATTTATTCTTGAGAACTTGTCTAGCTTCTACTGCGATTTGTCAATGTAGGATTATTTCTAAAATAAAAGCCTGTAGCTCAAATCTCGAATCTAATAACATAGCTATTATTTGGTCAAATCGACCCAAAATGGGACCTACGTATAGCATCTTGAACATGAAAAATGAGGAAGTAAACTACTGTGTTGTCAGCGAACAGCATGTTGCATTTGAAAGAAATAGACCTAGACAGTTCCTCAAGCATGAATGCAATGTGAATTATGATCATACTCGCATGAAGACAATGTCAAAATAAATGCTCTTATTGATTTTCATGAGTTATCAAACTTGATGTTGATGAGGTCAGTGTTCAGTTGGTCACTTTAGGACACTAGGTGGCAGCAGATACAACGTGTCATTTTTCCATCTTTTAATGTGTGGGCGTGTCTGAATGAATGGCTTTGGCATTGGGTGTTGCTGAAAAGTCCTACTCTTCACTGTTGGTGCAGCCATTGGCCATAGCTGAAGCCGATGTCGCTCGATTTGATGCGACTTAAAGCACATGTACAACATCGGTAATATTGTCCAAGACCAGTAACCACACTTTATGTAATCTAACATTTGCATGAAATAACAAACTCGTGAAAGTTTAAGCTCAATCGGTCATCAGAGTCACAAGAAAACAGTGAAACAACCCTCATTTTGTTATCACTGTTTTCAAACATCTCGTTTTGATCTTATCAAAGCTAATTGTTTTTCTCGATTCTAGAAAAAATTGTTGCATTTCAGGCAATAATATTTCAAGGGAAGTTTGTCAACGTGACCATCTTTGTTTCATGGAATGTTATGTGTGACTCTGTGAACGTTCATTTTTCCGATCTTTACAGTTTTGTAGCGTTCTCCTTTTAAAAGTGGTCCGCTGGCCAAATGCTAGTTGAAACTCCTGAGGACCAGACAAAAATCTCTCCAAGTTGTCTGGCTGGCTAGTTCAGTGTTGAAAAGCATCTCTTTTTAACATGAAATATGGACAACTGATAAAACTGGGTCCTGCTGGCTAGTCACTGCGCACACCCTTTTTGTCGGAATAAGTGCACACTTTTTTTCTGCTGCCACTGAGCATCTGAAAACGCCAACCATTGCATTGCATTGCGTTCATGTTGGAAGGAAATTTATCTACAATGTATGTTGAAGACCAATTCAAAACACAGTTAAAGTCTACGTAATGATCATGATTATCAGCTGTTGGCATGATGGACAACTTTGGAGTGACAAAGGCTTGATGCAGCACGTTAAACCTTTATCACGTTGTGTTTGTCGTTGTCTGGAATCCTGTATACCAAATGACAAGTAAAGTTCATTTTACCATTTGAAATAAAGGAACCAGATTATTTGTCCTTCCAGCCTCAGTTTGGTTATAGTTTGGTTATATAGACCTTTATGAACATGACGTATTCTGAGTAGGGCATGCTCAGCTAGAGATCAAAAGAAGGTTGCTCATTGGCCCATGCTTTGTGCCGTGCATACATAGATGTGCATTTTCCATTGTCTCAGTTTATGGTACTGATAAAGTGACTTCGTTCACCGCAGGATTCCCGATTGGGAAGATGTTTGTCCTCATTTGGATTTTGGAAAAGATAGCCCAATTAGGGTATATGTGTATTCCAATGGAGGCATAAGTATATCCCAACTCGGGTAACAAATATACACCAATTAGAGTATCAAATATACCCCAATTAGAGGATCAAATATACCCCAGTTAGGGTAATAAATACCCCATTTAGGGTATACATGTAAGTATCAATTAAGTTTATCCCAGTTGTGAATGTGCAGTGTAATAACAAATGATCCAATGAGCTCATCATACCCCGTTTGGTAACTAATAAGCTGCAGCAGTGACTGAAAATTGCAGATTGTGAAGTTTCTGTCTGATAATGTATACCCATATGCATTGAAAGACGGGAGTGTGACAATGCTTTTGACCAGATGATTGTTTTGCTTTCCTTTCTCTGCTTTTTGGTTTGTGTGATTTGTATATTTTGTATTATTTTGACCATGTGGTCAATACAATAGTGGAGTACCGATAAAATGTTGTTTACTTGGTCATCGGATGGCGATTAATGTCAATCACTATTCAAAGGCTGTTTGAACCGACAAGTCCCAACTCAACCCTGGTTTTTCTCAGAACCACCACGTCATCCCGGAAGAGACTAATTGTGGTCACCTGATAACCAGACATTTCCGTGACATCTTCTCCTCTAACTCTCCTCTACCCCTATACAGTCAAAACAGTTTGTTCAGAAGTCTGTATTTTTCTCTAATTCTCCTCTACCATGACTATATTATTGACCACCTTGTACTTATGTCACACGCACTGTTTGTTATGCTCGCCACTTTTGGGAGTCAATTTGCCTTTAAAACTGATGGTAAGCGTTTACACATAGGGTCGTCTGTCATGGATACTAAACTGTAAACTTCCAAAATGGCACCACCAAGATTAATGTCTGTTAAGTGGATGAATAGCATTGATGTTAATACTCGCTTCTACACTTTGTAGTTGAAAAGATAAATTCATTAAATTACGGCTTGACAATAATGTACACTGTTGCTTCCTTCTATCCCATCACAGTCGAACTAACTTTGTTACGCAGTCAATGCGTCGAAACAGCAACCCGGTCCGACAATCCTCGACGAGTTCCAACTCCAAGAGGTAGTCTCAGTCTCCACATTGCCCGGGTCCCTCCAGCACCACAAATGCTTCAAATAAACAGCACAAGTTTTTCTACGTTCAAATTTGATAAAATTGTTGCAAATGTTACTCAGTATATATTTTGATGTTTTTGGTGAGTTTTTCTATACTAGAATACTCTTAAAATGAAGAAATTTTGTTTAAAATGTTATCAACAGAGCACCCACGTACAGCAGTTACTGCTACCAGTATAGCATTTTTTAAATTGTACAACTTGCAAATAAGTAAACAAAATAATACATATTTAAGGTGTGTGTATTGGAAAATATCATGAATTATTATTGCTAACAAAAACATTAAAGAAATGCTATTTTGACAAATTTGATAAGCCCAAGTTGAACGAGACACTGGTCAGTTGTACCCTCATGGTACACAGTTACATTTGTTTAAAAAATTTTCCATGCATGTACACTATGGAAAATAAAGTATATTTAGCTGACATTTATTTTTCCTCCAAATTTGTACATTCTGCTGTTCATTACCTTTGCAATTTGAACAGGTTGATTGTAGTTGCTGAAGTGTACAATTTCCTGGCTCCTTATATAGTGTATTGCTGGCCAATTTATATACATATATATATAAATATAATCCCGCAATCATTAGCAAAGACATGTTGAAGGAAAACAAAACAGAAGTGGCGCTTTTTTTCCCGGCGCCAAACTCACTACTTTTGATCTTGAAGAATACATTTAAGTAAAAAATTTATCAAATTTCCTGTTTGATATTGTCTACGTATTTTAATATGTTAAACAAAAGAATCAGCAATTTGAAAAAAAAGAAGTTTTTTTCCAAGAGGCTCTGAAAGTTAATAGCAGGGCGCCCTCTTGTGTCGCCACAAGGATGGTTTTGGGTGATCACTGCCAATCGAGAGTTGGTGTCACCTGAGGCTAAAGGTTAAACGACACTGGACCCTAGCTAAGTATATTCACTAGACCAGAGTGAAAAGAAAAAGCGAAATAAGACAAGCAATAAATTTCACAAGTTCTTTGCATTTACTAAAAGAAGGAAGTTTCAATTCAGAAACTGCTAAATCTCCTCAGAATTTGTCCAGCCTTTCCACCGTTTCAGGTGAACAATATTATGTAGAAAGGACAGACTTGAGTTTGTACTAGGCTCCGCCAGTTTTCCTGTGAACTCTCAAGCTCCAAGGGACTCTAAAGTTACATCGTGATCTGCTCTAGGTGAGCTTTGCAGTAACACCATGGAATTTCCACTCTAAAGTAATCGTGGTTTTGAAAAGGAAATTGTTCCTGACCACGCAAAGTTTAAGTCCCTTGATGCTTTTCATGTCATCGTACTTGTGACAAAACTGATTATGAGAAGTTGGATTTGTTCTCTAAGACAACAAATCCAACTTCTCATAATCAGTTTTTGTCGTACCTCTCCTCACGTACACCCACAGCAATGTCGTGATCACGCAAAAGCGCCCTCATTTGATCAGCGCCCTCTTGTGAGACCAGTGGTTTTGTGTTGCATTTGATTGGGATGATGCCTTTAGCTTATTGTTCTGGTAGGGAAGACTACACAGTTTTGTGTACATACATTGTATCATAGTGTAATAGTCAGTACTCGCCCAGGTGTTTTTACCACTTGGATTATGTGATTTATTAAGGAAGACATATTTTGTACTCTGGATCTGTTAACTAATATTTATGTATATACTCCAAATCAAATGACATCTTTCAAATATGGATGTGTTAATCTTGTATGATAAGAGTTCAGTGCTTACCATGGAGTAGCCATCTTGGATTTATCATACACAAGTCCATCCGGGCGATGTAAAGGTTCAGAGCCAATTAAATGGGTGCCTTGTTTCTCCACACATTTTTAGCATGGGGGTTTCTTATTGGTGGATGTGGGGATATAGACAAAATGGAGGCTCCATGGTAAGGGTTTAGTTGAAGGGGTTTATTGTGTACTCTTGCAGAACTAGGGAATTGGTTGTACGATTAGAGGTTTGCATAGAGTTTTCCTGTAGGTCTTGTATTCAGATGTTGACATTACCCTGCTGAGTTGTATGTGAGTTTACTTCTTTTGTGGTAATGTGTTTATTTCGCTCCAATATGACACGAAAGAGCTGTTGGCGGTATTGGCCAAACTGCTGCTGCCGGTATGCTTAGCCTCTGTGAGTCAAGACAATGTACAGCAATGGTAATGTTGGCACTACTGCTACTACATGTACCTGTACGCTTAATCTCTTTGAATCAAGGTGAGGTAAAGCATTTTGGCATGTTGGCGTATTTGTGCTACGGGTATGCTTTAATACTGTCTTTGAATCAATGTTGACAATGCTGCCACTACTAGTGGTATGCTTTCTCTCTCAATCAATATGAGGTAAAGTAATGGAGGGCTTTTGGGAGGCTAGGTGGCAGCAGACTTACCAGGTCAATTCATTGTTCTCCGTAACATGTGCATGTCCAGAACTAGCCAAATCTTGGAAGTTTAACTGCGAAGTCTGCTGCCAAAGTCTCCCATTGGCTTGTTGGCAATTTTCTACTACAGTTATGGTGCTGCTACTGATATATATGTATACTCTCTTTGAATCAAGATAAGGTAAAGCTACCTTAGCTTAGTGATATTTACAAAACGCTGGACATTCCCCCTGAGTAACAGATTTGTCATGACATAAACAAGCTTTGACTTGCTACCATGACAAACTTTTTTGTTAAAATTCCATTAAAAAATGAAACATCTTTTTCCAAAAAGAAAAAAGAAAAGCAAAACTGAATTTCCATGAAACTGCAAATCAAATCTGCACAAAATGTAAACCCCCTCTCCCCGTCTGATCGTAAAAAAACTTTGCTGCAAATTCATACTCGAAGTACATGTAGTTGTCTGTTTTTACCTTCTGATATATCTAGCAGTGCCCTTTTATCCGGGCATTTATTGATTGTACACTTTTATACTGTCGACTGATTCCTATTTCTGATGCAAGTTCAATGTCAACTGGCTCGATTTGTATGCATTTTCTCTGAACAATGAATACTAATCGAGCAAGATATTAAGTGTGTTTTGTTCACTTTATAATATTTGATTGTGGATAGAGCTTGACCATAAAAGTGCCATGATTTTGTTGTGTTTTGTTAGTCCTTAAATGCATTCGACTTGATCAATGCAAACATTCTACGCCATAAGGAAATTATCACCAAAAACAATTAGGAAGCTCTATGTTTCAACTATGCATGGTCAAATTTTAAAAAGTTCAAATGTCATGCCTGATCATGTGCATTGAAAGCAAACCATTATTGGCCTGTCTTTGTAATACAGGATAATGCAGGACTTCTTTGTTTAAAAGCCATTTGTTTGTTGTTATCACCATAGTTTTAAAATAAACTGCAAGGATGTCTTGCTGTCAAGGAGAATCTGTTCTTTCAAAATGTCTAGAACTTGTTACTTTCCTTCTGCACTGAAAGCAGACCACCCTTTTAAACATCAAGCTGGTGAGCAGAACAGATTGCCTCGCCGGAAATAACCGGGAACCAGTCACAAATAGTATGTGTTAGATGTCATGTTGGCTGGTAACCTAATTGTGCTAAGCATGTTTTTGTTTGAACACAGCCGGAACCATCTACATGGCACTGCATGACAATACTCTGCGCTTACTCCCTGATACAGCACATGCTTTACAATGTGCTGTAATCCCAGACTTCAGTGGTATTAACCATGCAGTTCCATGTAATCGCGCGCAAATCTGGGCCCGATTTTGTAGAGCTGCTCAAGCTCAAAATGTAACTAGAACAACACAATTATGATTACCAGAAAAAGGTTACCAGCCAAACTTCCATGTCACATGTAAAATTTGTGACTGGCATCCTGCTCATTTTTGCTTAGCAGAAAGTCGTTAAGCAATTTTTTTCTGCTAAAACAGCTGTATGAAATTGAATCCTGGGGCCAATTTCATAGAGCTGCTTAATGGCTGATTTCATGCTTACTGTTTCCATTTTATAGCGCTGCTATCCATAGGCACACGAAAGGGCATGCTAACCATCTGGTGCTTACTGTCAGTGAAAATGTGTGACGTAACATGCAAATCCATGGTGAACATGCAACGTGTCCGCTTAATGTTCTTGCTAACCTGTGAAATACACTTATACACTTATAAAATTTTCTGCTAAAATTAGCACGAAAATTTGCTTATTCCATAATGCTGCTTAACAGTATTGGGGTCCAATGTTATAGAGCTGCTAAATTGTCTGCTAACCAGAAAAAGCAGGATACATGGTCACAAATAGTACATGTGATGTGGTATTTTGGCTGGTAACCTTTTTCTCGTAAGCATAATTATGTTGGGCTTAGCTATTTTTTGTGCTTAAGCAGCTTTATGAAATTGGGCCCTGTTTTCTCATCAGATTGCGTTTTCTTTTAAACCCAGAGTTCAGGCGTCAGTTAATACGCGTGATTGATACAGACCGGCAAAACTTACAACAAATTTAACTCTTGAAAACATAATTTGTATAAGGTTATTATATTAGCACCAATTATATGACTTCTGTCTGGAAAAAAAACCTACACGTACGAGAAACCCATACTAAGTAATTTTTATTTC
Source organism: Pisaster brevispinus (assembly GCA_023634235.1). Taxonomy (NCBI): domain Eukaryota; kingdom Metazoa; phylum Echinodermata; class Asteroidea; order Forcipulatida; family Asteriidae; genus Pisaster; species Pisaster brevispinus. The sequence goes on from JAMKCF010000017.1 coordinate 6,555,161, forward strand.
GATTTTTAAAATCACAATATACCCTAGAAATTCGGTGACATTGCAAACACTATCATGACTTATAGCAGGTGTTTGAACAGACATAATGACCAGAGTGAACAAACAGGAAATGAGTGGAAACATGTTGTGTCAAGTTGGCCGATGACCAAATAAATAATCATGAAATCTTCACATATTCTTCTTCTCGGTGTTGTTTTTTCCGCAAATTGTGGTTTATTGTTTATTTATGTAAAAAGTGGTCATAGTAGCATACCGCTGAAATAAAAAAATACATAATAATAGCAAAAAAATAAATAAATAAAAGAAGAAAAAGCAAAAAATGAAAAACTCAGGATAATGCCCGTATTTAAATGACACATAATCCCTGACAAAACCCGAACCTTATTTTGTGTTTTCTTCAAAAACGTGACTATCAGTATCAATAATGAACTTTCCACGGGCTGGTAGTATGGTTGTATGGTGTGGTTATTGAAATTTGGTGGCTCCACCCTCGGAAAAAGTCCGTTGTTAGAATTGACCGGAGAAGGATCCGTATGGGGAATACCCATTTCCGAGTCAGCTCGACCCGTTTATGAGTCTGTCAATCAATCAATCAATCAATCAAAATAATTTATATAGCGCCGGTATTCATAAGTATGTTCAAAGGCGCTTTTTGTCATAGAACATGCTCTTGAGTACAAATGGGTTTTCAGTCTCTTCTTGAAAATATTCACATTTGGTGAAATTTTAATGTCCATAGGAAGATCATTCCATAGTGTAGGTGCTGCACTGGAAAATGCACGGCGGCCGTATGACTGGAGTTTCCAATTGGGTACGTAGAGAAGAAGTTTACCAGAAGAACGTAGATTGCGAGAAGATGACTGATGTGGTATAAGATCGGTGGTGTATTGGGGAGCAAGTCTATTGATGGCTTTGTAAGTAATTAGGAGAAGTTTGAACTGAATCCGGTACTGAACTGGCAACCAGTGAAGGCTTTGAAGTACATGTGTAATGTGACTGTATTTCTTGGCGCAGCTGATGATTCTAGCGGCAGTGTTTTGGATACGCTGTTTTTATTGTTTTTTTGTTTTTTGGGGACACAGGCCCTTTTCGAAACACGGCTGGGGCTTAGGATCAGGCTTCGGAAATGAGTTCGGCCCAACTGTAAGGATCCTTTTCTGAATCAATGATTCAGCACTTTTTAATAGGTATATGAATGTACTCTCCTTAGAGAAAAAAAGAAGAAGAAAGAAAGAAATATAAGAATGTTGTGTACAGCTTTTACGTCTCGTGTCGTGAACTGTACCATGTTTGTTTTTTAACATGTTTGCAAACAAGCAAGGAACCCCAGTCACCAAGTGCCCGTTAGCTTCATGCCACTACTCTAGTTTGGCAAATGCTGTCCATTCCTACAGCCAAATACGTCCGTTTACTTCTGTCAAATACTGTCCATTCTGATGCCGACCATTTTTGTCAAATACTGTCCATTCTGATGCCGACCATTTTTGTCAAATACTGTCCATTCTGATGCCGACCATTTTTTTCAAATAGTGTCCGTAAGTTCTACGCAAGTGATGCCCATTCCTACCAAATACCGTTCGGTTATCTTCTTGCAAAACACTGTCAATTCCTGTCCATTTTGCCCGGACACTATTTGCACCGGACACTATTTGGCACGTAATACGTGCCAAATAGTGTCCTGCGTCCACTGCGCATGCTCAGCGGACACTTTTTGGCATGGCACCGGATTAAGGTCTGGTAAGTTTTTACTTCGCCTTCATTGTAGAAATAACGAAAGTGTATGTTTGTTTTATGTACCTATTATGTTAATACCTATATACAGTACACCTTGATGGTTATGCTGATTTTTCCCCCGGTTAAACACTTTTATTTTCGGTTTTGTTGTTTGTAAAAGAACACGATTTTCTTGAAAAGTGTTATTACTTCCTGCTTGAGAAACGGAGAGAAAATACACAGATCAAAATCAACCATAACATTTACCACCTTTGCATGTATATAATTTTCATTATTAACAAAGCTGAAACTGAAACTACAGTATTAATAAAAGTATCATTCAATTTTGTCGGTTATTTTTGTCCCGAGGCTTTTTCCCAAAGCTCGGCTTAGTCTCTGGCTCTGGGCCGGCTCCGTTTGGTGTTTGGAAACACCGTGTAAAATGGTGTGGAAAAAGCCCCTGGTAATGCACGAATACACGGGAAGTCACGCCCCTTGAAAAGTACCGAGCTCTAGATATGCCATCCGACTTGTTGAGATCCTGAGAGATTTTTTACTGCTGGATGATGGCATCATAAACGTAAGATGGCGACAGCTTGAAAGTAGAATGTCGTCTACGAGAACATTTTTCTTGGGTTCCCAACATTTTCAAGATGTTATCATCCCATGATAGTTTGTCTGGGGATGTCGACATCTTGCTTTCATGATGTCGACATCCTATAAGACAAAATATTTCTGGAAGACGACATCTTACTTCTGGGGTGTTGTCAACCTGAGATAAATCATCACAGAATGTTGTCATCTTATTTAGTTTATGTCATCCTCCTGCAGTAAACTATCTCAGGATCTCATTACGTTGATGGCACCTCCAGAGCACCGTAGAAAAGTCAAACCAATGCATTTAAACACTAATTCAATAAAACAACCTTTTTTAATTCATTGGCTGACGCCTTTTATTGATTAACCCCCAAAACACTTTGGAAGGGTGGAGTGTATTCTTATATGAGATACCACAATACAGTGTGGTGGTTGGTTCTGCTGACATTCAACATGCCCCTTTCCCCAATTAAAAATGCTACGAAAAATACTTTGCAGGGTAATGTTGTTTTGTTTTAAAAAAATGAATGGAGACTGTTTGTTGCGTGTTAACTTTAAGATTGTTTACTTGGAAATCGTCGATTCGGGGCATGACCTTCCTGGAACCCTCCGACACTTTCGGTCATTTTGTGACCACTGTGGTCGTTTTGGTATAAGCCGCTATAGCACAGCTGTACTAAGAGGGGTAACTCCAAAGCCAAATACAGTTTTGTGAATCAATTCCCCAAATATCACAAAAGGTAGAATTCTTATGATAAATTGGGGAAAACGTCTCTAAGAGACGCAATTAGACGCCATTTTTTGTAAAAAACAAAACAAAAACAAAAAAACAACAACAAACTTGAGCACACTTGGTGCCAGACTATGACTGCACGTAGGTTGTGCTACATTTTGGACCGAAATGTCGTCCAGAACAACCTGACCCGAAGAAAAGTCCCTCCATGTCACAACTCTCTCGAGTATACACTTTTTTGGTCTAAATCCTTCCATGTCTATGAAAAGCCTCTTAGATCGGCCTCTTTGATTGGAGTAGGGTGATAATAATGGTTGACAAAAATATACGCTGGATCCTTCCAATGTCTATAAAAAGCCTCTCCGAAGACATTGATGTTATTCTGTTTCAAGACTCAAGTCAAGACTAAATAATTTTTCCAGCTTTTCAAGAATTTTCCAACTTAAAAAAAAAAATAGAAAAATCTTAAATTGCCCACAATTCGGCTAAAAAAAGAATCTTGTGACATGGGTACGAAGTGACTTGGGTACGAAGTGACCGACATTCATTCTGTTAATGGTGTCTCAACTCTCAATTTAGTCTTGGAACAAGACGTTTCATATAACTACAAGGCAAACAATTTCTCGTGTATGCCTGGCGAACTGCTGGTTATACATCAGGCAGGCAATAAAGAGCTTTGAATAAATCTCCTCTTATTCAAATCTTTTATAGAAAGATAATTTTGAACTCTACTTTTGTCAGTGGTCTGTCGCATCTAGGGCACCGTACCCTGCCGTTCTGCTCATCATTGCGAATGTCTCGTTCGAAGAACTCGACCGTTGCCCGGATGACCCATCGTAGTCTGAGCCTGACTGGTGATCATTGCAGTACATCAAAGCATGTAACAATGAGAGGATACCAGCTACTACAACCATGCAGGCGAGGCCCATCACCAAGACTACATCTAAAATATAGCCTCGCTTTGAATACCACATGGCCACGGCCTCGTACTCTCTGGCCGTGAGCTCCGTCTTTGCACTATTTGGGGGAAACCTGGGCACGAGGAAGCCGATTATCAGCATCGCTACCCCAGTAAGAAGAAATGTAAACATGGTGGTAACGAGGCAGTCGTTGCAAGTACTACATAAGGGTCTGAACATGTCGGATAGCCCTGAGAACGAGTGATGTCGACTGGCCGTGGGGTCGATGGGTTGATCGTACGACGCGTTGATTTCAGGGCGACGGTTGATTGCCCGAGCCGCCATCTTGGGAAACTTTATTCGTGAAAAGTTTTAAGTGTATTATTATTGAAGATAATAGCTAAAAGTCGATATTTTGATTCGCATTTTGTAAAACAGCTGGTCTTCTACAATTATATGCTAATTGCATTTATAATCCCCTTGAAAATGTCGTTATATTACAATACAATACAATACAATACAATACAATTGAGCCAAAGGCATCAAAATCATACACAGTTGCTCTAAAGATGAGTTAAGTTATTTCTGGTAGTGGGCCTCCAGAAATAGATTCGACCTCAGGAGTTTCTTGGAAGTTATGAATGCACTGTTCTTGATCTGTTCAGTTTGTCCACAATTTGGGCCACGACACACACAGCAATTGCCCTGTCACCAAAGTACTGTTACCGTTTTTATCACGTGATAGTGATACCTTGAAGATCAGCCTCAAGAAATGTGGCGTCGACGTTTACAACTGGGAAACCCCTGCACTGCAGAGACCTACCAGGAGGAAGTTGTCTGAAAGGGTAGTTGGAACGATTTAGGCAGCAGTAGGAAAAGCGCAAACGGACCCTCCGAAAAGAGCCAGAAAGAACCCAGTTAACTCAGGACGTTCCTGCCTTGCCGAAGATGCGGTTCAAGGATCGGAACTTTCAACCAGTCCCAGTCCAGGGACCCAAAACTAAATTCAAGTTTACTTGGTGGACAATCATTTACTTGGTCGCAAGTGATCACCGATGATGATCAGCCCAAAGCCGTCCGTAGGCTGTAGGCCTAATAGATAACACAGTTTGGGTTTACTTCTTTTCGATGCCGCTGAATCACGTCTTGTTAATTTCTCATACACGGGGAGCTCCCGTTGTACGTTTCACCAGTGTACACATCCCGTGATTTGCGACTTTCCCAATCCCTGTGGGTTACAACAACAAAATAACTTTAAAGTACACATTTTAGAACAAAATTCCATGTCACAAGGTGACCGCAAAATACCAGACATTGACACCAACCCCCTATTTTCATCCCCTTGAAAAAATTTTAGCGCATGAAAATAAAAATATTCCTTAGGCCTACAACTATTTTGTTGTTGCCGTCAGTATACGCCTACATATCGTTTTCATGGTAGATGTGCTACCAACCTTGTTTTCACCATTCAACTTTAATATCGGTCACTGAATAAAGCGACTTCGGCTAGTAAAAACTAAGGTCTGTGGCTGCATTTGTAGTAGGCGTAAGCCAAGGATGCATCCTAAGTGAACCGTTCACTGTAGCTCGCAAGCCTGAGGAAACCTTTAACAAGGGTGTTTGCTTTGTGTACCAGAAACACCTCTTTTAACGATAAGCGTTCTGCAATCCCAGTCAATATGTTTGGGCCATGCACGAGCCACGTGACAATAAACATCACCCCGTTCCCCGCTCCCCGCTCCCACGCTCAATGTTGTTAACCCCAGCTGGAGCGCAGACCGCGCAATGAGAGCCAACGTTGAACGGGGGCTGGATGGGTGGCGGGGGCCCAAAGAGATGTGGCTGGGATTGGTTCTTTTACGTGCACTTCCAAGGCTAGCACACGGGACCTATGGCTTACCCATCCAAAGGGCAGATCAATTTTTGGTACAGTATCTTGCTCAAGGACACAAGTGCCACGACCGGGACTCGAACCCTCACCCTGCAACACCAGCGAGCTGAGTCCGGCCACGACACGCCACTACGCGTTATAATGTGTAGTGCACATTAGGGCAACGTGCGCGCGTTTACATTATTCAAGACCTACCAAGTATCTATACACACAATTTGATCCCCCAAAATGGCGTAATGAGCCAAAATTAGCCGCATATCACGTCAGCGCAAGGGTCAACGGGGGACTTTATTTCCCCAAATATTAATAATCATTTTAAAATGTTTACATTGTTTGAGGACAGTGTTCAGTTAAATATGTATGCCCACAGATTGATCAGTATACATACACGGTATACACAACCAACAATGTTTGTTGTAGAATTTCAGTCCGGCTTCCAAATCGTGTGAACTAGAAACCGATATGGTTCGCTGTACTTTCCCTGGATAACCTAAAATAAATATACGAGAGCACAAACCTAGAAAGAAATGCAAACCATCTCTAAACTTACTTGCTTGTGATCCGTTTCACTGAACTTGTTTAACCTCAAACCGAAATGTAGAATGCAAAAGAAGCCCATGTATCAGCACTAGTATACGTTTGTATTCAAATGAGGATCGATGTTTCATTCAAAATGGCGGCATGATGATTTCCTCAGTCTATAGTGTTATTACCGTGGGGGCACAACAGCTGTTTCAAAAAGTAATTTTGTTTGCAGAGAAAACATCTGTCGGGTTGAGTTAAATTGATACACCTAGGACAGTAAAGCGATGGCAGTTTACATAACACAAAGCCGGGGGGGGGGGGGTTACATTTCAAGCCTCACATTTAAACCTTTCTTCATTGGGGGGGGGGGGGGTATATTGCACAACTCAGTACGAAAGAAATATCAAAGGAATGTATGTTTTAGCGGTTGGAATGGATAAAAACATCAATTGGATTATTTTGAATGCTAGCTGGCAGCAGACTTACCAGGTAAATTTCCATTATTAACGTAGTTCTGAGCATGCGCACATTATCGAGAACGGTGTATTTACCTGGTAAGTCTGCTGCCACCTAGCGTCCCAAAAGTCCTCCATTGGATTTGTCAAATTTAGCACAAGAGAATATTTATTTAAATTATTGAAAGACAGTGATGTTGACGTGATCCGATGTGTTTTACAAATACGTCAGGTGTAACAAATAACGTCACAACACACTACACACAACACACAACACACGCAACAGTATGATCAATTCGTATACCTAAAGTTCTCAAAACTTGTGAAAGTCCCCACCCCCCAAAAAAAAAAATGCAATTTCATTTTTTCTTTCAGTCTTCTTTCAGTGATACCCAGATAACTAAAACACTGAAACTACAAAGTTTTGTGAGGAAACCAAAAGCATGCTTTCTGTGCGTGTGAAACGCCCGATTGAGTTGGATTTATGCCAACAATAAATCTGTCAATGTCTGGTCATACATTTATACCAGTGGCGTAACTAGAACTTTTTGGGGGTGGGGCGGGGGAGGGGGGGTAGAGGTTTGGGCAAACTTTGTGTCGGACACACTTTAATTATTTTGTGCATTTTTCTATCTCATCTTGGTGGCAAGGGGAGGGGGCAATGCTGTTGCTGTTATTGTTTGTTTTGTTTGTTTGTTTGTTGTTGTTATTTTTGTTGTTGTTGTTGTTGTTGTTGTTGTTGTTGTTGTTTTGGTTGTTGTTGTTGTTGTTGTTGGTTTGTTTGTTTTTGTTTTGTTTTTGTTTGTTTTTTGGGGGGGAGGGGACTCCAGCTCCCTGAACCCCACACGGATTCAGAGGGTACACAATCAGATGATTGTTAAATGCCACAAATAAATGGAGAATGATTGATATGTGGATATTGCTAAATACTCAGCATCATCATGGTTAATAGAAACCTCAACTAAAGTAAGTGAATTCGTTTTTAAAAGATCAGCAGCGCTACTGCTATATTGAACGGATAAGCAAGGATTGTATGCTTGGCAGAAAGATCACGCTTAGCAAAACTCACAGGTTGCAAACCCAAACGCCATATGGGTCCCTGTCACTGCTTCCCATGAATTTGCATTGCCTGCTTGACCAGCCTTTAATATTAAATCGTGCCTTGAGCAAAGTTCCTTTGGGCCATGACACATGATCAAAGCAATTTACGAGCAACGACATATAGCGTTTTCGAAAGCACGGCATTGGGGTTTGGGCCCCGTCGGTTAGAAGGCATGTACTGTCCTTGTAGAACCAGAGCACACGCATGATGCGTAGTTTCGAAAAGAGACGAAGAGCACCAGGCAAAAGGGAGAAGGGAGTTTACGTGGAATAACTCTCGGGTGGTTTGTATATAGAGGTGACACAGCCGTGATCGAAAGTGATAGAACTAAAAGCTTCCACTAATACTCAATTACATTCGATTTTTTGATATAAATTTGTTTGTGCTACCATGTTGCGGATCAGATCAGGTAACGTCCTCATCGAACAAACTAGCGAGAGCTACCGCATCAGGAAATTGGGTAAAACCCACTCCAATGTACACAGTCTTGCTAACTACAACACATTTCCCTCTGCTTTCGAGCGGAGGCAGAATACTGTTTGAATAGTAATTTGCATTTCATGATCGCATAGGATTTATTATTGACTGCACTTGATTATAAACACTACAACCAAAATGATCTCCTTAATTTTGGCTCTTTTCGTCTCGTTTATCTTTGGGTTGCCTCATCGCGCCTACTGCATTCATTTTGCGACAAAACCCGTTAATACGGACGTGATGGAGGGACAGACGGCCGTGCTGGAGTGCAAAGTGGACCACAGGAAGCTTTGCGAAACAGTGTACTGGGCATTCCGATGGGATAATTATGACGGGCTGTGGCGATACATCAAGGTCAGTGATAGTCCGGGTATTGGGCAAGAGGAGATCAGCGATGACATAGGCAGGTCTCATTTTACAGGTCGCGGCTCGTATAGTGCGTCCGTTGAGACTGATGGTGGCAGGAGTGGGATGGTGAATGTAGAGACGTATGCGCTACGTATTTCCAACGCAACGCACCTAGACTCAGGAATGTACATGTGCATCTCCAAACTAGGATATCTTGGCGACGAGGAGACTGGTCTGGAAACTAGCTCTGTTGCTCGACTGAATGTGATAATTCCCGGTGGACAAGGCATCATCAGCTGTCAGCTGTCTGTCACCACTCCACAGGACGGTGGCTCAGCATACCTCGACTGCAACGTAGTCAATGAAACTGGGATCAAAGAAAACTACAAACTCACTTGGATGAGGGACCGACAGGAGTTAAATTCTGTCGAGAAAAAATCGAATGTTTACTCTTACAAAATCCAATCAGATGACAACGGACAAACATTTCAATGCGCTCTACAAGAACCCGGTAACGAAGGCAGCAAGGCAACTTGTTCCGTGCAACCGTTCTTCCAACGCCCGACCGTATCTCTAAATCCAAGCTCACTGATCGTGTACGAGGGAACTGATGCCGTCTTCACTTGTGTAGCCTCCGGGATACCATCTATCAAAACGTTTCTCTGGTACGTTGGTGATCTCCGTATCTTCATCATGGGTACAGGAACCAACATCACAGACCAAATCTTCACGTCTACGTTGCGAGTGAGGGGAATCAGAGCTTCAGACGACAGCAAACGGGTGGTCTGTGTCGCTGCCGTGGCGTTGGGTGTCTCATCTAATCAATCGTCCAATCTGACTGTGCGGAGTATTGGAGACTTCGAGACCGTACTCGTCCCTGATGGCACACTGACCGCAGTCCAGCAGACGTCCGTGTTCTTTAGATGTTCAATCCAACCCTCCGAACTAAATGACATTGTGTCATACACGTGGCTCGTAGATGGGGTGACGGTGTATCAAGATACTACCGAAGCAAGTCCAGTATCTGGACTTCAAGTCAACATCTTAACAGACGGACCTGCCGGATCCATTCTTCACATCAAGAATCCCGGATCCGACTTGAGTCCGGTGAACATCACCTGCAAGCTGGCTATTCCAAAACTAGAACCACGTCATAAATCGTGCCTGTTGATCCCAACGGGTAGCGTGGACGAGAGTATGGTGAAATACGTTGTGATCACCGTAGGTACCGGAGGGGTGTGTTTTGTGTTAGGTATGGTAGCAGCCATAATCCTCGTTAACTTCTACCCCATAAAGCTCTTCAAACGACGACGGGAAGATCTTCAGAATGGGACAGATGTCACCGCAAATGGTCGCGAGGGAAGTTCAAATGAGAAACAGAAGGAATGCCAGTCGGAGAAGAAAGGTGAGGAGAAATCGAAGTATACCGTCGGCCAAGGAGTTCATCACACGTATGCCGCAATAAACCAAGCTGACGGTGAGAAAACCGAGCTGGGTATGCATGAGAACAGACTTTTGGTCGCATATGAACAGATCCCCGCAGATGTTGTGGCACCAACTCGTAGTACCACTCTTCCATTGTTGGAGCGTAAGACATCCCGGAACCAGACCGCAAGTGGCACTTTGAAGGAGGGGTCGAATAAAGGCACTGGGAAGGGAGAACAGGCGGTCTCGAAGTTGGTGAAAAAGTGGTCATCTACAAAAGATGAGTCCGGATACGAAATTCCGACTACGTCGACACAGGGGTCTACTCTGAAAAAATAAACTGAAAGATTGTCTGTTGAGAAAGCCTCATCTTCGACTGTGGTTAATGTTTTTGTTTAAGGAGGAAGGGAGATGGAAATTAAATGTTGTACTGTACCCATTTTCCAATAGATAGAGTCCCCATGTGAGTGGCGAAAAATTACAAGTCTCTAAGCCTCACATTAAAATGGTGTAAATTTTCATTGTATTTGATAATATTTCGGTACAAAATTTGTTAACATCCAAAACATCCGATGACATCGTTCTGAGATAAATTGGTCTGTTTGTTTTTGTAAAGGAATTCTTTAGGTTCTTTCCTGACTCATAGAGTGAGATTTTAAACGTGACATTATTGAATTTCAAAAGCTCAAAAATTCAAGTATAGGTATATGACAAATTCAAGGCCGTTTTGATGAAACATCAATGAAGGTCAGGAATAAATCAAAACACCCCCGTACAAAAATGAGCAGATCCATTTTTCTCAGTTCAATGATCGATGTCACCGGACGTTTTGTATGTTGAAAAATTTTGCGCTGGAAGGGTATCGATTGACACCTTCTTATCGTGAGGTTGAAACTTGTAACTTTTACCACACTCACATGAGGAATCTATCTTTTTGCGAATGAGTACAACACAACATTTTAATTTGACATTTCCCTTCCTCTGTCATGGATTGGTAAATACTCCTAAAATTAATGGTCATAGTTGTTGATAGTATAAACTACTTCGAGAAAGGATTCCTTTCCAAGCAATTATGGTTTGGAGAATTTCCACCCAAAGCATTTGAATCTGAGAAACGATTCACGCATGAATTCGGAGGGTTGACTGAAAGTTCACATTTCCGTGGCGTCCATTTGCAAATGCTGCACCCAAAGATGCGGTTGGTACCCAACTGTCATCTGCTAAACGTGGATGGATTCAACGTTCTTGATGAAAATACCGAGAAATTTGTGCTTAATGTTTTCTCAAGAAGTAGAGACAGTCTTAGCTAAAACTTCCACAGGAGACTTATATAGACCTTATGCACATGACGTCATTTTAGTAGGGCGCCCTCGTCTAGAGGTCAAAAGGAGGTTGTACATTGGCAAATCCTGTGCGCCGCGCTTACAAATCTGTGCGTTTCGATTGTTTTGTCATCGTTTTACCTCTACGATGGCGGCTGGATGACGCCCATGCATAAGGTCCATTGTATATTCTTGATAATACTTTGCCTACATAAGGTTTAAAAAATATAGATATTTCTGACCCTACCTTTAAAGTCAAATGTTTCTTAAAACTCAATAAAGAAATTGATCAAGGTCTGAACAGAGTAATCTGATTTTCTCTTATGGATTTACACCTTGGGCATTATTAACGCTGTTAAGTGTGCTGATAATTCTTAATTGTTTAGATTTTCTTCAGCAATTTATGACGTTAAGTATATGACGTGAAGTTTGTGACATACAAGCATGGTTTATGGTCTAAAGAATAGATTGTTAGCATCTTTAAAGGTTGCATTGTAAACGTAGATAGTGTGCATGTTAAAAAGATATGTTAACACAGATCCTGTTTATAGTTCGGTGTAAGCTTTAGGCCTAGATGAAATTTCTGTGTACCAATGTAACTCATGGAGACCATTTATTTCTGGATATACATTACAATACACAGAGACACGGCTACTATTGTTGATTGTTGTACTTTATTTCTTCATTAAAAAAATGCCTTCAATAAAAAAATATAAAAAAATAAGTATATGTACATAATATATCTAATATGAAACAGAAATCCTTTTTTTTATTGACCAATGTGAATAACTATGTCAACATGGGAAATATTTGAAAATGTTAATTCTTAACATGAAAGCAGTTCAGATATTGCAGCCGTCTGCAGCGATTTGTAGCCGCTATTGGTATTTTTGGCAAAATAAGCACAACTAAAAACATAGAAAGAACTAAAAAAAATAAAAAATAAAAAAAAATAATAATAAATAAAACAAACTCACAAAATAATAACTAGAAATCAATTGTTCGTAAAAGAAAACACAGAAGGGTTTCGGTTAATGGAACACAAAAAGAAAATATCATGATTTCATACTGAAAATTACATGTCATATTCAATATGTTAAGTCGTAAACTCTAAAGGAACTCTTTTTACCAATACTGTTTGGACCATAAAGGAGGTATTATTTTTCACCAAGAGCTTAATTTCTGTGTGAACCGGCTACAGGGCCCGAAACCCCTAACTATAAAGACAGAGTCAAGACAGAATCAGTAAACCTTTTAACAGAATTGTTGTGACAGGGTATCAGAGGCAGTAAAACATGCAAATCTAGAGTTGGTGATGGGATAGCAGAGCCGCCAACTCTCCCTGATTCTGCAGAAAGTTCTCTGAAAATAAAACAAATCTTTCCATTTTCTGATCAACGAGTTTGAAAATCTCTCTGAGTATGGATTTCCCTCTATTATGTTGAGTGTAATTAAAAATGTTTCCCTGATTGTTGTACATAACCTCCCTGATTGTAAGATGCAAATGATGGCAGCTCTTGGTTAGTAATGTTGAGATATTTAATAACGCTGTGCACTTATTCTATAGTTTCCTTGCAGTGCGCTTCGTAAATTGGTGCGATGCATGTATTTTTGCTAAAAGAAAATAAGATTAACTTTATTATTGCTGTAATTGGTGGTATTGCTTTGTTGTGATTACCACTGATTGATAATTTCATCTTTCACTCCCCACAGAAAAGTGGACTTTAATAATAATAATCGATTCTTATATAGCGCTTTATCACAGCCCGAGGGGCGTATCAAAGCGCTTCTGACATTATTACCCCTGGTCACTGGGCCATATATTTCATTCCTTAAACCATCTCAGCTCCCTGGGGAGTATACAGCCGGTGCTGCGAGTTTACCGCGCTCCAAGCTAATCATTCACATAAACCATCTCTGCCCTCACAGGTACCCATTTTACCCCTGGGTGGAGAGAAGCAATTATGGTTAAGTGTCTTGCTCAAGGACACAAGTGCCACGACCGGGATTCGAACCCACATACCGATAACTTAACCACCAGAACTTGAGTCCGATGCTCTTATCCGCTCAGCCACGACACCCCATTTCATATTTTTTAATATTTTGAAACAAATGTGCCTTTTGTTGTCCGACTTGTGCTTTTTCAACATTGAAAATTCTTAACAAGAATATAATGTTATAACTGAAGGAGAAGCGAGTGAGAACAAGAAGATATTTCACCATAAATGTTTCCAGCAGAGGAATCTCTCCCAGTTTACATTACACAAAATTTATATTTATTTAGTCCTAACGCCCGGTGCGCATGACTTTTCTTGAAACACTGTAGTGTTTCACGAAAAGTCATAAAACTTGTGCACCTTTGAAAACTACTTTACCAAGTTTCACGGTCATGTGTGTAAACAATGGATATAATAGAGGTTTTTTAAGGTACATTTCAGCTCAAAGAATAGATTTCTTGCACTTTTTTGGCAGCCATAATGGATGACAATAAAAATGCGCACGTGTGTACGCGCCACAGTCAACTCGCGGCCAACGATAGGTCGTATGTTAATCTCGGTGAAGGCACCGTGAAATTTCTGAGTAAGATCTTAACTGAGTTATTATTTCAAATACAATCCAGACTGAATTTTTATCTCAAGTACAACTTGGGGCTTTTTTCCAACCTATTTTAAGTAATTAAAATTTGTAATTGACTTGTACATGTTGAAATTGCCTATTCAATTTAAAACTGTTTTCTAAATACTAATGTTATCATTTACTTTTTTATTTTAAACTTTTTTTTATCGGGAACGAAAAGCCCGAGGGCAACAGTGATTTAATTCACTTTTTAAAGTTCCTGTCATCATGTAATGTACCTTGTATTGTATTTTTCTGTTTTGTACTTTTAATTGTGTTTGATGACAAATAAATACTGCTACTACTGCTAATAACAATAATTAAAAAACCCAATAATATGCAAAAGTCTGTCCCGTTCATTAGTGTGACGCTTTATGTAAAACAAAGTTTAAAGGCTAAGCATGTTTTTGGTAATAGTCAAAGACCAGTATCCTCTCTATAAGTGTATCCCAACTATACATAAAATAACAAAGCTATACATCTCGCCTTTGCTGTCTTTTTTGGCAAAGTGTAAATGAAGACATAATCAAGTAACGTATAGCCCGGTTCGTACTTCACGTGACATTTTTGGGGAGATCAATCCCCACTAGGTGGGACCTTTTGAACACTTTTGAAAATGGTTCAGGATTAATTGATGGAATTTGTTAATGTTGGAAGTCTTGTAACTTGTGTGCAGAATTGAAACAAAATGATAAAAAGTTAAAAAAACACTGACTTTTGCCAACTAAAATTTAACAATATTAAAAAAAAATAAAGTCATAACTTTATTAGTATCAGGCATGTTTTCTGTCTTCGGGAGTTTTTGTGTACTTTTCCCCAAGCTTAATGATTTCTGTACACAAAAACATACGTGCGTCTTCTCTTTGAAGCTCGTCTTTATTTCTGACGGATAAAGCGGAACCAATCCGATGCATCACATTGCATAACTTCTCCGTAAATTGTAAAGGGAACTGTAGCCTATAATGGTAAGGCTGAGATTTCAATGGTGCGGACCCCGGTTCGAATCCCACTACTACGACTTATTTTCTTTTATAAAGTCGTTGCCGTTATCGCAGTGCATTATTTAAGTAGTGTTTAAAATCAGCTGCAAACACCAACGGGCACTTCGGTGCACTGGATTGTTCAATTGCGTGCGGTCCAGAGCTGGTACACCCGGTTCGATTCCTACCCGTACCAAAAGGGACATGACTTTTACTGCTGGCAACTGGAATGGTTTGTGTACTGAAATCTTAAGATTTTTAGAAAATAGTTTGTCAAACCACTAGACCGTGGGGGGGGGGGGGGTGGTCACAAAAACTCCCGATTGTTATGTAACCCGTGCTTAAACACTAAATGATACGTCACTAAATGGACGCTAGTTTCGATCTACTGAGCACAAAATACTTCTAACAGATTAGTGTTTAACTTCTTCGGAAAAAATTGTTTTACTGAGTCTTTTGAAATTCAATATTCTACTACGGTCTTCTTAATAATACAAAATGGCGGACATGAAATGCTCGAGTTGCCACGATTATTGTGTTAAATGGACAGCAAAATACAAAAGAGTTTGACTTCTCAGCAAAATTAAACACAAACTGTTTGTTCGCACTGGTTCCAGTCGATCACCATTTGACCAGAAAACCAACTGATGGGACAGCCATCATCGGCACATTAATTATTTTGATAATAAGTGGTTTTACAGTGTGTCATGGTGACACTGACAGTTATACACCTTATCATGCTGACACCATCCTTGTCATGTTCCTTGTTTCCACTAACAGTAATGGATACCCCCAAAAAAGAAAAAAAAAATTGCAAGACTATTTGTCCTTCCAGCCACGGTTTGGTTACATTGAATTGAACAGATGATAAACAAGATGGCCGCACCACGATAAAGGTCTTTTATGATCAGCGCATTAGTAAAGTTTCTTCACAGAGAATCACGCGATTCAAAGTTGCATCACTTGACTGACTGACTAGTGAGAAATGTCTGCATACTCTTACGTAGCAACAACTTAGGTTTATATACTGTTCAACACACTCTAAACTGTCTTAATTCATACTTACGAATATGAGATTTAGGTCAAAAATATGACTTGATTGACATAATAATGAATTAGCATAATTTGTTGGTTATTGAATTAAAGAATTTATCATCTCAACGGGTAATGGAAAAATAAAATATGAGGAAAGGGTCCAGTCTATCACGGGCGTTCAACTCGCTATGTGCTTTGCAACTGGTGAAAACAATGAAATACATAACTAACTTGTGACTCAGGTGGGAGGACGTGGGGCTTTTGACAGGGTTGAAAAAATATATACTTCAACACTGCAAAAAAACTACTGTGGGCAAGTATGTAAGTCCACAAGCCCGTTCATTGTGTGGACCTCTTTTGTTCCCAGGACCACACTCAGTATGTAACGCTTAAACATTCCCATCGGGAAAGAAGTACAGACCCAATACATTATAATTACCTCGTTTCTTACTGTAGGATCACAATATTGTTTCTAGAATCGAAATACTAACTTTTCAATTGAGTCAAAAACAATGAGGAGTGTAAACATCGGCACGTCTCTCCGAAAGCTTATATCTTTTGTGGAAAACAAAAAACATTTTCTATTTTCACGACCATGTCCACTCCCCGGCCCGGTGGCTCACACCTGAAGCCCTAAACGTCAACGGGTCCAACCACCGAACGTTTTGAACATGCTCTCCGAATAATGGCAGCAACACGCTTCGCCTCACTTCGGAACGAGCTGTTGAACATGTAGTAGATGAAGACGTTTAAGAAACTGTTACAAGCCGCCAGCCAGGTCGTCACAAAGACCACACCGTCAGATAAGGAGGCCCCGGAGAATGCTGCATAAGTCCTGGATACTTGTATGGGCAGCCAGCAAAAAGCAAAAGTTACAGTGACCACGAGGAAAACCCGGACGGCCTTCCTGTCCGTAGTCCGGGGAGCTCCTCTCTGCTGCTGCTGTTGGTGATGAGCGCCAAGCCCCTGGAGCTGGATCATTCGAACGTGCTGCCGACTGATTCGAATGAACTTAGAGTAGATGAAAATCATTAGGAGGCACGGGAAGACAGCAAACGAAAAGGTGAGTAAACTCTCAATGAGTGTAGAGCCATGCTCTCCAATGCACAGTACGCTTGCCGGGATGTACGTCATTTTCTGGATAAAGGTAGCTCTGATGACTACGAGACCGAAGCAGATCAACGAGGCGATGCCGACCCCAAACACCACTCGCTTCTTCTCACACCACACAGGGAACTTGAATGGCCTTGTGATCGCGATGTAACGCTCCACGTTCAACAAGCAAATAATGCAGACGGATAGGGTAACTCCAGTCAGAGCTGTGACTCCCTGGAGGTGGCATAGGGTGCTCCCAAACGGCCACTGGTTCAGAGAGGATGCCACTATGGTCGGGATGGCGTAGACGCCGACCAAGAGGTCGACTGATGCTAAGGATTTCATCAAGACCCTAGTGCTGTCCGCAAGGTCTGTGATTCTATGCACGACAACAGTCGCAAAAGTATTGCCCAATATGACCAGGACAGAAAAGAGGGTGATAAAGGTTGTCCGGAGAGCTATGACGACGGGGGACAGGGCGGTGAAGAGTGTGGGGAGGGGAGATCGGGAGACGACAAATTGGTGACTGATGCTGTCATGTTGGACTTCTTCAACTAACCTTGCTTTAAACCTGTTTTGACAGCCGAATAGAGTCGAAAAGCTCCATAGTTTACCCCGACCTTAGGCAATAGTAACAAAAATTACACATTATGTAGCGCTGGTATCCACACAAGTGCTCATGTCACTTGCTCCAATGAGAAAGTTCCTTCGTGGTTGTCTTCCAAGTGGTGCAAAAGCAAGAAAAAGCGAAAAAGGGGGCTGCATAAAAACAGCAGCAGATTATTAATTAAAAAGATATGTCTTCAAAACGCAGTCTTTCCAAAACGGTTCATCTGCTCTCTTTAGTCTTCTCCAGCTTCATACGATGAAATGAACAGATTTAAAATAAAATAGGGTGTAATGAAGGAAGATCAATGCCGTCTTCCTTCAGCGGTGTACCCGTGGTTTAAACAGTGTCATTACCACGATTCTGTGACCAGGCTGTCGGTGTTTAGCGAGTCTCTTAGATACAAGATGAAGGCTGGCCTAAGTGGGCTTCAATGTCATTACCTAAAACCCCATTTAATCATGGCCAATCAAATCTGGCGGCATCTCGGCCTTACACTGTGTTTACCAACTGTACCGTATTAAAGGCAATAGTGTCATACAGTGATTGGTTTTTGTATTAAACTCGTAACGCTGATTTAGAGGCAAAATTAAAAATTCAGATTATGATTGAAGTCACGTGAAAGTTTCAGCTGAATACTTGCTAACAAAACTGTCGTGTTCTTGATAAAAAATGCTGGACTTACGCTGTTTTTCACCTTTTCACCCAAATTTGATAAAAATGCTGCACTCACCACTTGTTTTTTCCCAATATTTTTTGCCGAAATTTGATAAAAATGTTGGACTTTAATACTACACCCCTTGTGATTTTTCACGTTTGACCAAACTTAGATAACATTGCTCCACTTACCTATTGTGATTATATTTTCAATTTCCAAATAAAAATGTGATAACAAAGCTGTTCTTACCGCTTGTGATTGTTTCAACTTTTGACCCGAATTTGATTAAAATGCTGCACTTAACCAATGTGATTCTTAAAATTGTAAACAATAGTTTGATAAAAATGCGGCCTTATTCTTTGTAATTTTCAATTTTTTTGATTTTTTTAATGAGACTGTACTGGAATAAATCCCTAGAACAAGTGTGTTTTAAAACGCGGCACCTTTGAACCAATCTGTATTCCATGCAAGGGGTGGGGATGGGAATGGGGGGGGGGCGTATCTGTAATAACAATAACGATTCTTGCATATTTTTCAAACGTTTGTTTGTATATTTTGATGAGTTTCAATTACGATAACTGTCAGTTATTTAATGCATTTGGAAAGCATCGCTGATATTTGCACGGTCTAATTGACAGGTCTGACAGGCAACGTAATACTCAGGGACGTTCATTTATAGGGCTCTTTAACAAGTGACATATAAAACTCGATTAAATGCTTAATCTGTGCTGTGAGGACGGAAGTCTCGGGTAGAACGACTGTCGAATTTTCTCAGAGGGGTTGGGGTTAGGGATAGGAGAGGGTAGTGACTGGCTATACTGAGCCGTGCGATAAATGACAAAGAATCCATTTCCAAACTCAGATTTCCCCTTGAAAATATCTTCCTTTTTATATTTGTCAATTTATTCCAGTTTTTGTCTTACTGCAGTTTTAAACACGTCTTACAATATTGAGGAGGTATCATTTCATATATTACACTATGTACAACCAATTGGATATAATTATTTTCTGTTTTTGACTTGATTTTACAATCGTTAAATATAACTATTAATTATCTAATTATAAATCAATATCGTATCTGATAAAGTTATCTCTATGTACTTTTATGAGTTAATATAACATTTAGACTAAGTATAACATGTTCGTTTCAAACATATATATCTTTACAGTTTTCCCGCCCATTTACATTGAAAGAACGTTTCGTCATTAGCCGCATCTCCATTGGGAGCAATTCAAAATGGCCGCCCAAGCACCACGATTACATTATGGTTGCACGCACTGCTCGACATGGCCGAGTATCACCTAACTGATATTCTAACTGTGGCAATTATTATGACACTTTTGAGCGTTTTCCTTCAATAGTCCAGTCCATTCAACTCAACTCATTGTCAAACCAACAGCAGTATGCAGATTTACATTAACTCCAACACTGCGCATTTAGAAAAAACAAAAAAACAAAAAACAACGAATCACAGGACTGCTCAATTTAAAGTCAATGTGTGCGTTTCCACAGGCTTTTACGTTTGGGCTGACATGATCACATATTATTCTACGCTGTTGTCATTCTGACATAAAAATGCAAAATTAAGTATGGCAGGTACTAGCTGGTTACAACCCTCCAGTTTTACGAGTGTTCATATGTCTTTTAACTATAAGAAGCTATGAAAGTAACTTTAATATCTACTGCACACAAAATGGTAAAGGTCGTGTGAGGCCTACGGTAATTTCCACACAGAATCTGTCTTTAAAGTCTTGCTTTCCTGAATTATTCACTTAGTCTCGTGCGAGGAAAAAAACACATGGCCGGGAAGTTATTTTAGGGGTCAAGAGGATGGTTGCATCTCTCTAGCCATCGCGTACATTAAAGCCATGTAGAAAAAAGAAAAGAAAAAGAAAACAATACCCAAACAAAAACAAACAAACAAACACCCCAACAAACAAACAAACAAACAAACACCTCAACAAACAAACAAACACCCCCAAACAAACAAAAAAACATCCATGACAAATTATCCTTCGTGTAAATCATCTATACGGTGACAAACTTAACTTATTGCTCCACATGAAAAATCCAAACGAAAAACGAACAGAATGTTCTCAACTGTGCTGTCTTTGGTTTTCTAAGGCGGTAGTGTACGTGTACGTCCCTTTGACGCATGCCGCCCATCAAGGAATAATACTGCATGCATGCCTCTCCTTGCAATCGACGTCTTCAACATGCATACATATACACATCATGCATCTTTAATTTCCACGCTGACAAGACTTTGTCAATCATTTGTTGTACCTAACGGTATGTAAACCCCACCCCCCAAAAAAAACCAACAACAACCGAAAAAAACCCAAACAAACAAACAAACAAACAAACAAACAAACAAACAAACCGAAAGAAAAAGAAAACAGAATGTGCATTACACAACCTTTCCGTTATTAAATAGAAAGAACTCAAAGTGCAATTTTACAAATCAACTTGTTTTAAAGAAATGTTTCAACGATCTCTCGAATTAAGCACCTCACACATCAATTTCTTATTATGGTCTCACTGTAGGACAACTTGACGTGCTCACTTCAAAGTAACAGATGCTTTAGAATCAGATTAGAAAAAATACATAAAATAAAACAAAAATAAATAATGTACCCCCAAACCCCGCCCCAAACATTTGTCAGGTTTATTTAGTAGTCATACTTAATTATGGTATTTGAAAGCTCAATTCGGTTAAATTTGATGAAATATTTACCACACTATTGCGTTGTTTTAATATTCGCTACCTTATGGAGACCGAGAACAAAACAGTAAAGTGGAAAACAATTGCTCCACAGGGAATTCTAAAGACCGGGTTGCCCCACAAGGAGTTTTGTGAAAAAACTCTATGGGAGGTTCTTAACTACAGGGACAGAGGAGAGAACAAAAGATGTCTTCACATGGATGTAAACAAAAGAATGTATGTTCCTACTGAAACGATATGCCAAATACAAAAACTAAGCTGCCAGCTAGGCACTTCTTACGTCAGTATAAAGAACGTGAATCACATCGTTTCCCCTGCTCTCAATTATAGAAGGTTTGTGAGTTCAAGTCCAAAAAATGGATTTTAGGTGGATGCTGGGACAAAACCGAAGGTAATTGCTCAGCATGGTAACAGTAAGCATTACATCATTGAACCATTACCAACTCATCAACGATGTCAGAAACAATTTTGATGCAACTATTACAGAATATGTTGATGTCATTTTGTTTTGTGGAAAAAGAAAAAGGATGTCGCAGGTTCAAGTCCCGCTTTAGGAAATTTTTCTTAGTTCAACCAAATATTAAAAAAACTAATTTACCCAAGTCAGTTTCCCTTGTGATTTACTACTTGAGATTTTTTTTTGAATGTTTACAAGCCTTCACCCCAAAACCAACTTTAGAGCTTTCACTTAACACAAGTTTTTGTTTTATATTAAAACAATACATAACCATTTCCCCCACAAGAATTGAAAGATTTCTGTCCATTGTGGTCCAATTTCGTAGAGCTGCTTGAGCAGGAAATATTGCTTAACATTTGTTTTCTGCTAAGCGAAAAGGAGTAGGATACCAGTCATAAACGGTACATGTGACTTGGTAATTTGGGCTGGTAACCTTATTCTTGTAAGCATTTGTGCTTATAGGTACGTTTGTGCTTAAACAGCTCTATGAAATTGGGCCCTGTTAGTTTACAAATGAAACTATTTGTCTTCTCCAGGATAAAGAGATAAGTTATGCACAACGGATGCATGCTTAATGAATGAATAATGACAGGATAATACATGAATATGCATCAATCTTAAACTCGGGAAAGAGAGTTTTCGGAATGGCTAGTTTTTTTTATTTTGTAGAAAGGTAACAAATGAATGACTGATGCGAGTACACTTATGGAAAACAATTAAAGTGTGATGCCTACAACATCATTGCATCTTGAGTTGTTAGAGAAACTGTTAGACGAATCTCAAACAAGATCTTGGGGGAATGTATTGGTGGTGTATAACCAAAGACAAAAGATGCTCTTAGATTTTATGCTAATTTGGTGGTAACACATTGTGCACACAACCTAAAGACTAAAAACTACATGCAACAGGGCATTTTAAGCCTACACCGTGTACAAAACATTGGCCAACTGCAGTACAGTTTTAACACAGTCTTTTTACACAGCTGAACCTGGTTCCACGATCAACCTATGCAATAAATCACCGATGAAACCTAAAATCGACTGAATACAGTAATCTTAAATTAGTCACCAATATATATATTTAGTTTTTAAAGAACATTATGATTTGGTCCATTTAGTTGTCTGAGATGTGGTAGGGCAATCAAAATTCACCCATACAATAATGGAATGCACCGTATTTGATAATTACATCACACAAAATACAGCCACATCCATTTGAGTATAAGGGTGATCGTTTTTAAAGTCACTAAGTGCAAACAAGATAAATATGTACAAGCCTTCTGTGAAATTTAAAGATTCCGAAATTTCGGAACAAGCTGGTTAGGAATATTATCTATTTCAGATTGAACCAGCAATTTGGGTGTGATTGGTAATTAACTCTTAGGGGCAGGGGCTTCATAAATCCGTCATTGACATGTGAAATTTTAGTACATGATAACAGAAAAGATGATCAAAGACCACTATGTACAGGCCAGTATTCAAGAGACACAAACAATATTTTGGTAACATAATCACACTTTTTCATGAGAATGTCAAGTTTCAAATTTTTGCGCAGTATTCGTTTGTTAAAATAATAATAATTGTGTTCACATTTACATATGAAGACATTTTTGGCAATTCTGAATGTAAGCTTTGGTTAGTTTAGTATATAAATCGTGTTCTGTTTCATAAATCTTTTTCATAAATTAATTACTAGACACATGTGATTTGTATAGATTTTCTCTTATAATACAGGTGAAGTTAACTTTGAATAATTTTTGCTTTGAAAGAAGCAGCATATTGTCAACAAATTAATTCAATTAATACAAATGAAAAAAATTACTTTTTTAAATGCATATTCCAAGTTATTTTAACAATTACATTTGTATTCAATTTACACAAAATTTAGACATTTTCTCACTGAGTTGTTCCCTGAACCAGTGAAGCATTACTTTCTATTGGAGGGTGAAGTTTACTTGTTGTTTTTTTTTCTAAAATATTCAATTAGTGAGTTCGTTATTTCACAGAAATAACAAAAAAAAAACCAACATTGACTTTTCCAAATTACAAACTCATTCTCAAATTATATCTTAGATAATTTCAGGATTAACACGTATTCCTGATTTTGACTTTTACAGTCATACAATTAAATAACATACAGATATTTAAGTCACAAGCCGATATTGTATTCAACACAGGGCCTTACTTTCTTTGAAAGAAATCTCTCTACATAAAGTATGTTTTGACGAAAGAGAACGACATACAAACATTCCCAAGGCTGAGCTTTACAACATGGTTGAATCTCATACCTTATTTATTCAATCAATTCAATTGCCGCAATCAGTGACCAATGATCAGGTTGATTTCTCTGAGAAATGTAGATCAGTATCAAAAAAATCTAAACCAGCCATTGTGGTTCTGAGATCCTACGCCCATTATAAAAGTCTTGCCATGCAAGACGTATTGTTTTTAGCAAAAGTAAACAGGGAACCAGACTTAAACAATGTTGATGGCATGGCAATCGGTCTGGTAACCAGTCTCTGCTAGGTGTAACTTTCCTACAGTCAGTAAATTTTGTTTTACAGATTTACGGAGTCTTCCCCACAGCTGCTTACAGTCAACCTATGGTTCTTCCTGCAACCAAAAGATAACACTACACACATATCAGAATCAATGATTCAAATCACAACAGAAATCTCCTGGGCCTTTTCAAAGAAAGAATGCTTTGAGTTCACAGAGTAGTTAGTCTTCCAACGCCTCACTGGGTGGGACATACGTGAAGCCAGTGAAGGCCGAGTCAGCCTCTTGAACGCTCGCACTCACCATGTGAGACTCGATGGATCTGCCGACAGATTGAGGAACGGGCTCACGGACAAAATCAGGATCAATGTTCTTAGTGTCCATGTTGTCACTCTGTGGAGGACAAAGAAAATGTTCTTGTATCAATATTTGCCATGCACTCATACCCTTTCCTTATTACAACGACTGGAAGAAATTACAGGATGCAACATCGTGTCTCTCTTTTGAAAATAACACATATTATGTTAACATTGGAATTCTAAACTCATGCAAGACTTCTAAAATGGAAGAAGTTTAAATCGTGCGACTGTTTGCAGCCACTATGGGCGTTTTTGTACAAGACACTGCTGCAATGGTCTCTGAAGGGTTAATTTGTCTATTACAAGTTTGGGTAATTTGATATCATGCAAGGTAGTCTAAAGCATAGAGTTATAAATAAGAACAAACAAACAAACAAACAAACACCCAAACACCCCAACAAACAAAACCACAGACATTGACATATTCCTAAAGAGCCTGTCTCTGTGGTTGCCTGTCTAATTCTGTTGGTGGTCCTGCCTTTTGTCACTATAAAATGTTTTTGTCCCACATTTACATTTGTAAAATCTCGCTGAATCGAATGCTCGATGTCCAAAAACATGGACATGACAAACAAAGCACTTAATGTCAACATTGTAATTGTTTTTATCCTACAAGCGATTTTGTTTCAGTTTTGTTACTTTACTTCCTCATCACTCAGGTTTTGTTAGTGATCTGTTTCTATCTCGCTAGTAGCTATGGCCTAACTATGTCAAAGTTTATTGTGCACTTTTCTTCCGCTTCAACTTCCGCATCTGATTGAAAACAGGGCACAATTTCATAGAGCCTGTAAGCACAAAAACTTGCTAAGCACAGGAACATCTTGCTTAGCAGAAAGAGGTTACCTTACCAACATTCCATAAAGTTTACATTGTTGCTACTGGTTACCTGCTCATTTCTTGCTAATTAAATAAATTTGCTAAGCAGACTTTTCTGCTAAACAGCTTTATGAAATTGGGCCTCGGTTGTTAGTGGACTGGTCTTTGCAGCCTTACCAGAAAGTTCTTCTAATTTTGAATAAATAAATAGTGTTTGTAAAAATGCAGACCTGACTCATCCTTCTATAAAATTTGGTAAAATTTAAAATTTGAATATGCAGAGCCTACTTAGTCTGTCAATTTTTTTTAAAAAGGCCGCATCTAATTTGGAGAGTTCGGATGATTTTGCCCTCAAGTACTCCATGGAGGTTTTAGCTTGAGGAGCAGAGACAATGGTTTACTTCAGGAGCTTGTTCGTCTAACCTCTTAATTGTTTTCCCCTAATATTCTCCATGGGGGTGGTTAAGGAAGTTATTTAGGTTCTTCCATGAAGGTTTGTTTGAAGGTGGCAAGGGTAGTGTTTGTGTGACAAAGTAGAGAGGTATAATAATGTGCGTTGTTTGAGTTCTTCCATTAAGGTTTGTATGAAGGTGGCTTGGGTAATTTTAGAGTGACTTTAAATTAAGGTACATATGGGTTGTTTGGGTTTTTACATGAGGGTTTGTTTGAAGGTGTCTGGGGTAATGTTTGAGTTATATTGTAGTGAGGTATAAGTGGCTTGTCTGGGTTCTTCCATTAGGGTTTGCTCTAAGTGGCTAGAGTAATGTTTTAGCGACAATGTAGTGAAGCAAGTATGGGCTGTTTGGGTTCTTCCACAAGGGTTTGGTTTAAAGGTGACTAGGGTAACGTCTTAACGATGTCAGTAAGTTGTATGCACAATGAGCTACTTACCACACTGGGATTGAATGGTGGGGTAATCTCTCTATTGTCAAGCTGCTCCCAGTCTATTGGCTCAAAGAATTCATGACAACGAATCACTTCAAAGTCCTGATCCCCAGCGCCGAGTCTTTTCTTACGATCCTTCTGGAGCATCTAGTGAACAACGAAGGAAATACACGGCCAAATAAAAATCAAAACAATCAAAGAGGAAAACGGGACACGAGGACAACTGTGCATAACATTTGCCTTTAACCCTAACCGAATCAGTACAAACTTGGCCTACTCGTTAACAAAGTCCTTCACGACAATGCTCCAGAATACCTCATCAATCTCATCCATCCATCCATTCACCTCAGCATACACCGCACTGCGTTCGAATGAGCTCACGATGCTTCATCAGCCCAGGACGTCTACTCTTTGGGGCATCAGGTCATTTTCTGCACCATCGGCCCGAGTGCGGAACCAACTTCCCCTGACTGTCAAATCATCTCCATCCATCACAACATTCAAGAGAAACTTAAAATCTCACCTGTTCAAACAAGCATTCTCACACAATCCGCAATCCTAATTTTGTTTCTTTCCCCAAGCCCCATGAGCGCATTTTTTAAGCGGATACCGGCGCTAAACTAAGTATTCTTTATTATTTTTCCCAACCTTTAAAAAATACAACTGTTGGACTTAGTAAAATGATTATGCTCTCCACAGGCTTAACCACTAATAATAAGGGCCCGACAGTTTGGGTGTTGAGTTACCATTATGGCATTGGATTTTTGTTAGCGTGAGGAAGGATCCTACTAAGTCACTCCAGGGAGTTAGGGTTACAAAACTCCGATCACTCACCCCTTCTAGAATTCCCTTAGCAGCAGAGGAGAAGTTGCTCTTCATTCTCAGTGGTCTATGTAGGATGTTATCGTACATCTCCGCGGTGTCTCGGCTGTAAAATGGAGGCTAAAGCAAACAACACAGAAACATTTACTAAAAAAAACCCCAGACATGCTAATCCTATTTAAGTTCTGAGGTGGCCACCACCATTCTGAAAGCTAAATTGAGCCGGGAACATCACTCCCTACGGAAACACAAAACACCCTGACATATAATTCCATACTGGTTATATTTTCATACGAAGAGAGTTGATTCCATTCAAAATGAAATTTGATGCCAGACGTTTTTTGTAATCTTTGTGCCATGATTAAATTTTGTGAAAACCTGAGTCTGAATTTGAGAAAATATGGACTTACTTGAATTACTTGTAGGTATGACTTATATAGTATGAAAAGTGGAAAGCATTTTAAGATTTATTTATTTTTCATTTATAGCTCCGCCCCCCCCCCCCAACAGCCTGCCAACTTTTATAATAAACACTTTCCTTCTCACTCCCACCACTCCTAAGACAAATCCTGGGTGTGCTACTTATTAGGAAAGACACTGAATCGCTGGATTTCTTACCAGTCCGGAAAGCATTTCATAGAGTACAGCTCCTAAGCACCACCAGTCAACACTACGATCGTACTCCTGCTTCTTCAAGACTTCTGGAGCAAGATACTGGGGAAGAGATCATAAAGAAGCAACAAAGCAATTAGAGACAGATAAAAGAGTGTCAAAATGCAAAACTTCTAGCGCACAAATCAGTAATGAAGGCATCGCATTAGTGTTCTAGGCTTTAATATATGTAGTGCCTGTCTGACCAAATGCTAGTTGAAACAGCTGGGGACCAGCTATAAATCATCCAACTGGTCCAGCTGGCTAGTTTAGGGCCGTGTCCGAAACAGCGACTTCGGCTACAGCTATGGCTAGATCGCGTACGTCTGCCTATTCTTCAACACTGGCAGACACACTGATCTAGCTGTAGCTGTAGCCGAAGTCGCCGTTTCCGACACGGCCTAGGTCTTGAAAAGAATCTCCACTTAATGTGAAATATGGACACTAGGCCCCAAATTACAAGAAGGCCGGGGAGGCCATGGCCTCTATTGCCCTGGTCTTGGCCTTTGGTGCCCCATCAAAAGTTTCCTACAGACTTTCAGATTTATATGCAATGGAAGTGCCCGTTGCGAAATGGAAATGGCCCTTGCCCTTTCAAAGATGAAATTCCAGGCCTGGACTCATGAGAAAGTTTGCAGACTAGTGACATAACAATCTCACTGGTTCCACGCTGGCTAGTCACTGGAAATATTAAGGGTAAACCCTGTGCAGAAAGCTATGATTATTCCAGCGGAACTATCTGCTTTCATTTAGAGACGACAAATCTAAAGTAGGTTTTCAAATATTCCTGTTGGGAAACCAATTTGGATACTAAGGTTTGCTGCAGTGACACTATACAAGTATCGCTCCAGTGATTTATGGTGGATATGAGAGGAAGTGGCAGTGTAAAAACTCAGAGTTTAAATGAACATCTGGATTTAGGTGCAACATAAAGATCTGGACCACATTTCATAAAGCCTGTAAGAACAGAAAACTTGCTCAGCACACAAATTCTTGCTTATGTAGCTGAAAACAGGTTACCAGCCAAAATGTCATTGAGTTTACACTGTTGTCACTGGCTCCCAATTTATCTTTTGGCTCGGCAAAGAAATTTGCTAAACATTATTTTCTGCTTGAATAGCTTTATGACATCGGGCCCTTTCAAATCGGCTAGCCCACATTTGTTTCTTCTAAACTTCAGAACGTTGTTTTCATTAATGTGTTGATTACAAATGACATTGCATGGAATTTCTAATAAACACTGTCAATGTTGTTTGATACTTCCCTCGCAAAGTAAACGAACACATCTACTTCAGCGTGAAATCTTTCATGCATCTGTTAATAGAGACTGTGGTGCGTACGCAATGCAAACATAACAAGAGTCAACAAGACAAAACTGGCCAAGTGCCTCACGCCTCAACCCGATAGCCCGGCTTGGCTTAGGCAGCCAAATGTCAATCTTTCTGGATTACTACCGCAAACACCGTAACCCACACTCTAATGTAGAGATCCTGAGTGTCAGTTAGCAAGAGCCACGCCAGCAGCCTGGAGGGGATACAAAGCTGTGGATGAATCCTGGATAAGCCTCGTAGGGGATATCGGGATGAGGCTGGAGGGCTTTATGGTGACTAAAGGTGATCATTGCTTGTCATAAAGTGAGTTATGCTGGCCATGTGCGGGGTGAATATATTGCAGAAAATATTCATGACAAACGAGCATTTATGATCAGTAAGTTGCACGTTGAAGTGCAGAGCATGTTCCAGTTGGTTAAGCTGTGTGACATTTCAGTTTCTCTAATACAAGAGGGACACCTTGTGAACTTCCATGAGTTTGTTAGCCAGGGAAGTAGCTTTCCCCCAAAACAGCTGCCCTTTGCTCAGGAGTAGGAGTAGGTCAAATTACTCTTGGGATAACAAAGATAAGTTTTTTCTTGGCATGTTGTAACACGTCTTGTGTGCAATTTATGAGTGGTTCTATGCTTTAGAATTGTCCTCAGCAAGAAATCTGCTCAATAAAAATTGGAACCCTGGTCAGCTGAGATCATTGCACACACAATGTCAAGGGGGCTACGGAATTGTTTGTCTATCCTTCATTGTGGACCTGTGTTCCTGTATTGCAGAAAAAAGATAGGACTGTACTAGGAAGACAGTGTATACAAAAGACATTTTGCAAGTCGTGGTCGGGCAGTGAAGAACATCGAACTTGAGTTCAAATGAGCTGAGCCATGGGATTGCGAGTTCAAATCCTGGTCTTGGTATTCGTTTCCATCAAGCAACACACTTGACTATAAATTACAATTGCTTCTCATCAGTAAAACGGCTACCTGCTGAAGTGAATGATAGCAACCTGTGCCCCCATTTGGTTGCCCGTCGGGATGGAGCTTTGTCTCAGTTTAATAATGCCTAAAAATATCCATATTTTATTACAGAAATGGAACCTGGCGAATGCTGAGCCAAATCACCATCTGCATGTATGTCCACTGAGGAGGCACTGTATCAACCACGAGACACACGCCTGTCTACGCCAAAAATGATCCCACGTGACATGCACGTCAATAGTAAAGTTTAACAGATCGGCCAATGGGAAAGCTGACCATTTTTACTAATACATTTTGATCACCTTTTTCCATAATGCAGACTCAGGCAGTTAAGGAAAAACTCAATTTTCTCATGGTTCCCGTAAACAAACAAACAATGTTTTAGAAAATTGAATTGTACCTCTGGTGTTCCACAGAATGTTGACGTAGTACCTTTTGCTGCAATGCCCTCCTTACACAGCCCGAAGTCTGTCAGCACAACGTGGCCTATACTGTCAAGAAGGATGTTCTCCGGCTTCAGATCTCTGAAAGGCCATCAATAAGCAACAATTGTTGAATAAATTATTCACCGATCTCCTTTTTATAGTATTTTGGACAAAACACCAGGGCGAGGTCTAGTCACTAGCCCTGCATAGGCATACGTCAAGTTAAAATATTATGTAAGTGGTAAGAATATGCCCTACGAGTCACAGGGCCTATACTTGTTTAGTTCAGATTCTCTTCATATCAGCAGCTCCGTGCTGTAAGGTCCTTTGGCATTTTCATGTCCATAACTATCGAAAGGTTTTTAAATAAGAAAGAGGTACAAATAAAAAGAATTTCATCTAAATCAACAAATAAATGTTTTACTTCAAAAATGAATGTTTCTTTTTGTCTAATAATTACACAGAACAAATGCAAATAGATAACTTTGAATGGTCAGACAGTGGGAGGGTTGATTGTGCACTATGCATTCGCCACGTAATACAATATTGAATGCTGGCATAGTTGATCTATTACACAAAGCCACAGTTGATGATATTGACTGGTCGTATAGTAGGAGGGTTGACTGTGTACTGTGTAGAAGCATTCGTCATATGATATTGCAGGCCGGCATAGTTTATCTATAATTCAAATCCACAGTAGATGGCATTGAATGGTCAGACAGTAGGAGGGCTGACCGTGTACTGTCTGTGTAGATGCATGTCGTTCAAAATCATAGTAGATGGTATTGAATGGTCGGACAGTAGGAGGGTTGACTGTGTACTGTCTGTGTAGTCTATGCATATCATTCAAAACCACAGTAGATGGTATTGAATGGTCAGACAGTATAAGGGTAATTTTTCCCACCATTTTTCCTTGCTATGTGCATGTACAAATCTTCCAACTGCCTTTGGAACCGCTGGTATTTTTCTCTGTACTCAGTTACTGAACTGTCACTTACAGAGCATTTTCATCTAGTGTATAATAGACCGATCCATTAAGCTCCGCCCCATTGCGTATTGACCAATCACAGCCCTGATTGCGCAACCAAAAGTCCGACATGCGTGCCCGTATGCTTGGCGCGCGTGGCAGAGTTGTGCAGAATGGCATTGGAGAGGTTCACATGTTCTTGCTCATACGTGCGCCGTGGGCAGAGCCTAATAGATCGGTCTATTGGCCTCATATCCCCCCAAGCTACAAATCAATATTTTGCAAGTGCATGTACCTGTAGATGATGTCCAGCGAGTGAAGGTACCCGATTGCGCTAGCAATTTCAGCGGTGTAGAATCGAGCCCTCGGTTCTGGGAAAGACCTTTCTCTTTGCAGGTGAAAAAACAGCTCCCCGCCGTTGACGTAGTCCAGGACAAAGTAGAGTTTGTCCGGTGTTTGGAAAGAGTAATGGAGTGAGACCAGGAATGGATGTTTGAGATTCTTCAGTAGGACGCTTCTCTCTGCCATGATGTGTTTTTGCTGTCAAAATAAAACAGGTGATTATTTGAACGCCTGCACAAACAGATGACGTGTGGTGTTATTGTAATCCCGACATCCTTCGTGTCCTTTCGACTGGCGAAAGGACTGTGTGGATTGGAACTTTCCACAGCTACGCTTGACGGGGAAGGCTAGATGTAACTCACCAGACAATCCAAGCCTTTTGTGGATGAAGAAATTATTAAAATGGGAGAAAGATAACAAGTTGAACCCTCTTGTTATCAAATTATTTGGACATGAACCACTGCTGGTGAACGAATTGTTTGACCACTCAAGCTTAAAGCACATATTCATACAACAGTAAGCGTGTGTACAGAGGCTAACTTTACAAAACTCTATTATCACCATGAAGATTTCATTTAAGAGCAAATAAGTAAAAACAAAAATTCTTACTTATTTTATTCCCTTCCATGTAATAAGAAAAATAACAAAAATAATAATATGAGTTTGGTTAATAAAGGTTCATGATATCGATACTTAATTCCCCAGTGTGATCTATAAACGGCAACACTTTTTTGTACACAAACATATAATACTGCTCCACAGAAGTTTGGCATTTCCAAGAAAGTCATGACTTTTTGACAGGAATGCCTAATATTGCAACTCGATGGTTTCTATTCTATAATTGGAAAAATTCGGTCTGTCTCTTTCCAACAAATATAAACTTGGCCATGCAGGGTGAACATGGATAAAACCACAGCTTATAAAATGTCTCTATGCTCAGACCTAAGTGTTTTTTTTGTGCGCGCTCTTGGATGACTAACGTCCTCTATGGTAAAGAAGAGGGGTATGAGTTAGGGTTGGGCATTCACCGGATTAACAGTTTAACCGTAAAATAATGATAAAATCTGTTTCCAAACTGCCGTGACGGTTAACGCCCTCACACCGGTGGTTTATGGTTTTGTGACTGTGAAGACTGGCTATAGTGTTCTATTTTTAATCCTGGTAGAATCTGGGAAGTGTGTTGACATTTGCTTCTTTTACAGGCATGCTCATAGTTTGGATCGGAATCAGCAGAAACGGTTAAACGGTCAACCGGAAGTCCGAAGTTCTGTTAACTATTTAGAAAAATAAACGTACATGTAGATGCACAACCCCAGTAGAGTGCAGTCGACTAAAGTCAACAACAAGAAAAGGTTAGCAATGGCGATCTACTTACTTCATTTCTTTGCATGATGGCCTTCTTCTCCAGCACCTTTACAGCATAAACCTTCTCCATGTGTTTGTGTTTAGCTAGAAGCACTTTACCAAAACTTCCCTTACCGATTACCTTCAGAAAGTCAAAGTCACTTGGTCGTGCCCTGATAACAAGGAATAAAAAAACCCGATTGGTTTGTTGCGTGTTGTCTTTGATATTTGTCTATAAAATTTGTCAATGTGTTTTGGGATGCTTTCAGAACCCAATGAAAGACTGAGCTCCCCTGGCGAGGACCAAGTTGGCTTAGTCTTACTGGTATCTTTCCTGTCTTTCACCTCTGTGGACCCCCCCGTCTGCCATGTCTGTACTGTCTAGTGTTATTGGTCAACCTTGTTCCCATAGCCGACCTCTGTGTCCCAATGTGAGATGGCAAACATTTCCTCACCTCCAAACTTGCATGCTGAAAGCGCGAAAAAGCCATCCTCCTGAGCTAGGAGAACATTGATCTCAAACATTTGCTTCATTTGAGGCATTTCTTTTGTTTTTCAGTGTATATAATGTGTTGTAAAAAAAAATGTATATATAAATAACAAATTTCAGACCTACTTGAATGAAAACGCAGAATGTGATCTTTGCTGAAAGTCATTACAAGTGTTTTCAGGCAATAAGGAAATTGAGTTCACATGAGACTAAACAGAGTTTACTTGTGTAAAAAGCAACAATTTGGAATACCCTTCTTTGGTGCATTTCAGAAAAATTCGCAAAAAGCCCTGTTTACATCATCCCTCATTTTATGTCCTTTGTGGAAGCTTGGTCTTGAATAGCCGCTTAGTTGCAGCATAGAGGTATAACAAAGCAAACTCCCACACTTGACGTCAAAGTATTGTCATTATGACGCACTCTGTCAACGGCAGAAGTCTTTCTAGCTTTTCAAAACCTTGAGGTTGGGGCGTAATGTTTTGATCAATAATTGCAAAAAATTCAGAATCGTACACAAAAATTGCAATTACATTTAAATGATAAACAAACACATTACAAACAAGTTTAAATAGCATTCCTGTTAAAGAAGAAATTCCGGCCAAGTAGCCGTTTAACATTGATTACTCTGTTTGAATGGTCCCTAACCCTACTTGTGAAAAGGACATTGGACATTCAAAAACACAAGGTAGCAGCAGATACACTGGTCCAATTTCCCAAAGAAAGAAACCCCAACAATAATGACAGTTGTACTCTTTTAGAAAAACTAATGAGCAGATCCAAGGCGTATGATACTAATACAAGAAACCCTACAAGGTTAAAGATACAAGGGATGTCTGAGAAACAAAGAAGTGGATTTTAAGAAGCTTTTCAAGGACCCACTACTTGGGAGCCTCAGAAAATCATTGCACAAGTTCCCCCATCCATTTAATTTCATTTATTTATTCTGGTTGTGAAGCACAAGAACTCTCTGAAAAGCGAATTTAATTACTGTACTTGCCAAGAAACCCAACGGGGAGAAGACAAAGAAAGAACTTTCAGTTTTAGATTTTGGAGGAAATCCCCCGAGAATTGTTCCAGGGAAAACCTGCATGCAATCAGGAAGGGAATGAAAACCTAATTCACCTAGCATATGGCGGGATTTGAACCGGGGTCCCAGAAGTGGAAGGCGAGGAACCAACTGGACATTCCAAAACCAGAAATAAACCCATTAGCAGGCGCCCGGTCGCCAAATGCGTGTGAAAACATAGAGGGGCCAGTCAAACCCTTCCTTTACTAGCCCGCTGGGCGAGTCAAAAATGTTTTCCTTTTCACAACAAATGAACGGTACGGTGGTAAAATCCAAAAGAGAGATTATTTCGTAAAATGGTTTGGCAAGTCTTGATATTTGCTAGAATTAATGTGGCCGCGATCGCAAACATACAAACATTTAAACAGGCACGCACATAACCACATGGTAGTGGGTAGTGAGTATACACCGGCCCCCACCATGCCCTCAACGTTCGCTCGCTCGCCGGTCGTCCACGCACGCACACACACTCACACATGTGTGTAAACACCTCCAATCGGGGACCTCCTATTGTCCCTCTTTTTTTTTGGCAACAGCTCCCATTGGTTTTGTACACAATTTCCAACTGGGGACCTTAACCCAACCGGGGACCCTATTGTCCTCTTTTGTTATAGGTCCCCGGTTTGAATGTGGTTACCTACTCACAGACACACACAACTGTTAACACATGGTGTATTGTACAGTACACAGAGCAGGTCCAAAGTTCATCCTAACCAACATTCCCCACGCTGTGATTGGCCTGTTATTATTACCATATTCATAAGAAAGCTTGGCTAGCCTCCAACTCAGAACATGGTCATGATCTGAGTAAAGAATTGCTGCACAATGTGGCGCACGCCCGCGGATTTTGTACTATACACAGCCTTGGATTCAGGCTATTCAAGCATCGACAACTTTTGCCGATAGAGGGCGATGCAGGGCAAAGTTCATTGATTTTTTTTTCAATGTGCGTCGTCGATCGATCGTTGAACACAAAGGTTTCTTTGCAAAAGAAATTCTACAAAACTGATTCTCAAATCACATATCCATGAAAATGGTTGTGATGAAAAAAGTATTATTAAGGGCAGAAATATGGAGGATAACTTCATTCCCTTCCGTGTTTTTTTTGTTTTGGTTTTTTACGCTACGAAAATTGTGTGCATTAATACATGGCTAGTGAAAAAACTTGCGGGCGACCCGAAAATGTTGGTTGACTCATCCGGCGGGCGGGAAACCCCTGAAACCAATGTGATGACTTACGATGGATTTGCAGATGGACCCAGGTTGATTGTATTAGGATCTTTCGGATCACTGAAATATTCTGTGTTGTTCTCATCAATGACGTTGTTGTCTGAATTGTTGCGAGGGTCATCTAAGGACAAGAAGCTTTGTACATCGGTCCTGTAGATGGAGTGAGAGAGAAAGAGAGAAGCGTGACAATTAATAAATAACTCAGGGTTGAACAAAGACAAAGTGACTAGAGCGGGACTTGAGCATGCAGGTGCTCTACCTACTGGATTATTCAGCCCTAATATTGATGGTCTCCCTATTTTGTCAATACCTTTGTTTGAGGGTGCCAGTTAAAAGCCAAACAACCTTAAATTGATTTTTAAATATATTGCCAGTCAGTTTCCTTTGTGGCTTATTACAATTAAAATATTGCCTAAATTCCATATTGTATCAATATGTTGAAATGCACATCACATAAAACTAGAGAGGGTGCATAATGCTGCTCATCCAGGAACAACGGGGCGAGTGTCCTTGTCTTTCATGTTAGGTGTTCTGGGTGTTTTATTTGTATCATGCAATGCGCAGGACCCCAGTTTTACATCCCATTTGAAAGATGCGACTTGGCAGTTTTACTGACATGAGTAACACAAAATCGAAACGACCGTGGAATAATAACCAATCCCCAAATTGGACTCATCAATTTATACTTGCACATGAAGGCTCTTGGATTAAGTGATTAATATGGACCTTGAATAAAGAGCAACTGGGCTTTTGGATGAGCAATATGGACCGACAGTGATTTACAGCTTACTGATCCTAGGATTAGTAATACGGAATGACTGTGATTTAAAGCTGATGGATCTTGGGATACAAATTAAGGGATGGCTCTCGCTTATGGCTAAAGATCTTGGGATTAGTAATCAGGACTGAACTTGACTTACAGTTCAATGATCTTGGGATAAGTGGTATGGAATGACTTTGGCAAAGATCTCTACGATCACAGGATTAGTAACATGAACTGACTTTGACATAGATCTCCATGATCTTGGGAAAAGTGATATGGAATGACTTTGTAGTAGATCTCAATGATCTTCGGATTAGTAATTTGGAAACCATTACTTAGAGCTTATGGATCTTGAGTTATGTAGATGTATTAAGGTACATGTATGACTCTCTCAATGTGGCAGAAGATCTTGGGATTAGTAATGGAAATGACTTTGAAATGAATCCCATGGATTTTGGGATTAGTAATATTGACTGTAATAAGGATTGACTCCCTATTTGTGTCAAAAGATTGATAGCTGCATGATCTTGGAGTTAGTAGTAAGGACTGGCTCCTTATTATGGGCTGAAGGTCTTGGGGTAAGTCAACTTGACGGGTTTCCTACTTACAGCTTAATATCTTGGAATAACTGTAAATATGACAGCTTGAGGACCTAGGGATTAAGGTCTAAAAGTTTAGGAATTAGTAAAATTGACCATTTTCCTACTTACAGCTTAATGTATTTGAATAACTGTAAATGTGACACACAGCTAGGGATTAACAATCCACTAATGGGATTTGTTTTAATGAATGCCTCTGTACTTACAGCTGAAGGATCTTGGGATTAGTGATAATCTTTTGAATGAAGTCATGAAGACCTTCTCGTCGTTGACGTATGAACTCGGGGTCAAAGTTATTTCCAAAAAGCTTCTTCCCCGGGAGTTTAAAATCAGCCTCTGGAAATTTCTTCTTAAGCTGAACATAAAAAAACACAACAGTTTGGTTATAAAGGTTAATGTTTTCTCCTTCAAAATCTAAATAAAACTTACAAAGACAAATATGCCATTTTTGTTTTGTGTTAATGAAAGATCTTTGAGCATTTTGGGGTATTTTGGTTCACCCTGAATAATATTTTACAGAAACAAATCTTGTAGAATTTCCATTTATATAAAAAAAAAAAAATGACAAAAAGAAGTGACATTCAAAACCACAACTAGGAAGACTTTGCGCCCACATCCTTCGAAAAGTATGTAAAGCTGTAAAAGGAGATCACTTCCAAACCAACCAAACACTCACCATTTCATAAAGTTTGTGGAATTCATTGTATCTCCTGAAGATGAACCACGTCTTGCCGCCTGTTACCACAACAACTTTATAAACCTATAAATCAAAGAAACCAAGAAATGTCTTCATTGTTTATAGAAAATAACTCAAAACTTCTATTCCACTGCTGACATATGTTAGTTTATTTGTAGAATCTTGACCTTTAGGCATATGGCTACGTGTTGTCCTTCACAAAATGTTTTAAATGGTGTAATAATAGCATTTCAGGGATACAATTATGACATCAATTAAATTGTTTATAGCAGTACCAGCTGCTAATAAGGGATTTAAACTTGTTGTTTTTTTTCGGGCCTCTGCTCTAGAACAAACAGAATGCTTTTAATTTAATTTTTTTTTCTTCAAGATTTGGAAAGCACAGAGTATGCAGCAGGCCCAGAATGACATGGAAGCCACAACCTCTGTTGCCCTGGTCTTGGGCTTGGTGCCTTTTCGAAAGTTTCCCATAGACTTTTAAAGATTTTTTTTGTGGAAGACTCCTTTTGCAAAATTGAAAATGGCCTAGCCCTCCCAATCATGACATTTCCAAACAACACAAATTTCGAAAAAAAGGATGTGTACGACCAAGCAGAATCTTGAGAAAAAAAACAAAAAAACAAAAACAAATGTAAATAAAATTAGTAGGGGAGATGGCCTTAGCTATCGATCCAAACCGGACCTTCCTCAGAGGCATTAACAAGAACAAACACAAACATATCCATTTACAGCAAAAAGAGGAGCAAAGGATTAAAGGAGAGTATCCAGAAAGAGCGGGAAAATATATCCAATCAGAGTTATAAATTTACAAACAAAGGGGTGGCTAAGAACCAATCAGAGTAAAGTAGTGAGGACAAAGGATGGTCAGTGTGAAAGGGCGGATCACTGGACCATAAAGGTGGTACCGCATTGTAGGCATTACAATGCGGGAAGCATGAAAGGGTATATACATGTATATGTAAATAATTAAAAAAATACATAATAATAAT
This sequence comes from Pisaster brevispinus, assembly GCA_023634235.1. Lineage (NCBI taxonomy): Eukaryota > Metazoa > Echinodermata > Asteroidea > Forcipulatida > Asteriidae > Pisaster > Pisaster brevispinus. The sequence continues at coordinate 6,594,061 of JAMKCF010000017.1, forward strand.
CAATAATAAACCAGAAAGGAAACTGACTGGGTAAACTTTAAATAAGTTGGGGTTGAACAAAAAAAAATTGACTATAGAGCGGAATTTGAACAGATCCCACTCTAGCCAAATTGTCTTTGTTCAACCCCAAATCATAAGAATAATACAGACAAAATACAAGCATTATCTGTACATATGCTACACACTTTCTAACTAACCACTTCATGTCGGATGAGGTCTTTATTCGCAATTGTTTTTCCCGACAGACTTATGACGGATGTTTTTTAATGCCCGCAACAACTTTGGATTTTCCACAATTTGTTGGGTTCTGAAAAAACCTGTCTTGTAAATCCCTTTCCAGGAGTTATTGTGTAACCGCTGATTCTAGACCTTTGTCCCATTGTTGTATGTGGCATACAATAATGGAGAGGAGGCTGCCACCAATGTTCATCATTTGAATTCGGCTCAAAGGAAAGCAAGTCTGAGCATTCCAGCATACCACGGCAGACTTCCGGCCGTGGCTCGAGAATGAAAGAGGATAAATAAGAATGGTCTCCAGAACCAGAAAAAAACCCCATCAAAACGGACCCCATGGAGAGTTAATTTATTATCACCGCAAAATAACCCATTAATTACTACCGAAGTATGTAGGAATTCCTTCATCAGATATTCTCATTAATTTGCGCCATTGAATACTTCCTTGGTAACTCAACAAAACCCATCGTACTCTTCTTTGTTCATTAAAATTCCGTTTCAAGTTCCTGAAAGTGAACACTAATCACTAACAAAACCCTGTAGTGAATCTACATATTTGATTATGACACGCAAGCATCTTTAAGGATTTCTCGACCTTTCGAATAACACGCTTTGCTGAAGTCTGGTTTTTTTCCACCCAAACACTTTCCAGCCTCCAGACCTACAATGCAAAGAACCTCTATAAAATCATCATTACAAAAGTGAAAACCGTTTTACAAAGTAAAAGTTCATGGTAAGACTAAACGCAGTTCCATCTGCAAGTTACGCATTCTTTATTCTAGTAAAGTTGCTCTAAGCACGGAGCTTCATGCACTAAGTGAAACCTTTCACAAATGATGTTTTTTGTCCAACATCTGGATAATTTTAAAGCCAGAATGCAAAACATGTTTACCTGCTGAAAACAACAATATTTTGATCTCCCCAAACGACAAAACACCTTAATATTTCTTGTGCATTTCAATGTGCCCTGAACTGCATGTATTTCTCCTTACCCACACAAAATGTTACCAGCAAACTACCTAAAACTATCGGAAAAAAGAAAGAAAAAAAAAAAAAAAGAAAAAAAAAAAGAAGAACTAGAAACGAGTTTGTAACGAACAAACACTGGGGTTTCGGCTTTGTTGTCAATGTTGAATTAATGTAATAATTAATTTGACACCTGATGACATCACGATGATGAAAACACGTTTTTCGTACGAACGTTGTGATAAGCTACAAGACGGTACAAAATATAACTCTTTTACGTTATGGTTCAGACGATATAAAGTTTTAAATAATAAATAATTGTAAACAATAAATTACCATGCCAATGCTAAAGTTATTAATAAGCTATACTTCACAGACCTTGAAATAAATTGTGGTGGGAGAATGCATTGACATTGCGTGAGAACAAACCACTACTAATATCCCCAAACGCTTCCGTATTTAATAGTTCGAGGACTCTCCACAAACAAGAGGGCGCTATACAGGTTCACCATTAACTGTAGAAGCGAAGTAGTGAACCAAAATGAAAGGTACAAAGGTCGAACGATGCCACGCGCGTGGACAATAGCTCTGTGTGGGTATGGCCGTATGCGATGTACAGCGTGAATTACGTGCAATGTACACACACAAGACGATCGTGCTTTGTTGGCGATACGTGTTTTTAAATCGTTAATATCGTCAACAGATGATTAAACACCCTCGATCGAACTGCTGCTTGATCTAAGTTAGAGCACAGGCTTTCATTTGATGTATTGTTTGTGTCTTTTAAGACTGTAGTTCCTGAGATCGATTGCTAACAAATTTCACGTGTAAATGCTATGAGACTTTTTCGGAAAGAAGAATAATAATAGAGAAAAAAAAAATAAAAATCTCGACGAAAACAAAGGTGGTTTCGGCTGGTGCCGAAACCCCCAAAAATCTCGACGAAAACAAAGGTGGTTTCGGCTGATGGCCGAAACCCCCAATTAAAAAAAGAAGAAGAAATAACAATAGGTGTTCGTGCACATATTGCATGAACACCTACAAAAAAAAGATGTACACTTCTATGCTAGAAGCACACTCATCTTCTCCTGACCAAATATCATAAATATATTTCTGAAACCCCAGGCCGGATTCCACCCTGCCAACCGCCATCATCGCTTAAGAAATCCGATCATCTCCCTGGAGACTCCTCGCAGATGCCGATTTCCCTGGACTAGTGGCATTTTATGATTACAGCCTTATTATTAAGGCTTGCCTTTATCTCAATGCTTCCACAGTTCGGTACTCCTGACATTTATGACAAGAGCCAGCTGTTTTGGATTGCCAAGATAGATGGCCACTTACCGACAGTTATTTCTGGATATTAGGATTAAAGTGCACAGACTGTACATGTTGAACGAGACGATCATAAAAATATTAACTGTAATAAAGTTCTGATGGGTACAATGTTTTATGCTTAATTTTCATGTACCTGTTACTGGGTTCTTTTTGTGGTCAGTTTGGCAGTGACACACTGGACGTTCATTTCTGTGTAAGTGAGCTCGAATCCAACCACCCGACACCCAAGCAGATATTTGCCAGTGCATTGTAAAAGACAATGCCCCATGTATAAGCCTTTCTTGTGCAGGAATGGCGGCGTACCAAGGGTATTATGTGAGTTAACATCTGTCTCTGACGTCATTCTACAGGAAAAATATCGCTCCATCCATAAAAGAAAAATGCAGCGGCGAAAAAATAGCATGTTGCCGCAGGTGGAGGTTAACAATGATTATGTGCACAACTAAAACATGGAAGCTATAGCACATGTGTTTCATCATGGTTCTTCATTTTATCTCATAAAAACGATTTAATACATGCTTCAGTGCAGAGAACCCCAAGTCAGCTGAGCCTTAATGATGTATACACCGCTAAAAAGGCTGGCCTTTATGCAAATTACTTACGTGAATCTTTCACCAATCAGGTTGGGATTTGAATCAAGCAAAAGTGTTGATACACTTCAGGCAAGGCCAGAAAGGCTCAGCTTTCATTGCTGGTTAATATAACAAAAATTCTAACAATAAGACTAACTACATCAAGGGCAGTGGACTTATCCATGTACATGTACACCAATGGTTTCTCAGCGTACAGGAGGAATGTATTTAAAGATTTTGTATAATTTTATAGTTTTCAAAACACAAGTCATTCAAAACACACGTCATTCAAAACACACGTCATTCGCGCTTCCTGTTAAAACTTTACCAACTGATGTAGTCACGTTTTTGAGAAAACATTGAATGATGGTTTGTCTTGGACAGACATAGTTCGAAGTAACTAAAATATGTAACAAAACACCAAACAAAACCACAAAACACAATATGGCCAGCTGAAACAAAAACCGACTGTTGGGAAACAGTATTTCTCTGGACAACTGACGCTAACATAAAGTTTATAAAAAAACTGAGCTTTCAGCTTAAAATTTGTCAATATATGTTCGGTCATGTTCGGTCTTGAGTTTACTGGCCCGATGCTAAAATCACTGGCCTCGGGCCTGTGGCTCAATGTAAATTTCCAGCCTTGAAGATGTTGTATTTACATCTAGAAAATTGAAATGACCAACCTTATTTTTTAGAGGAAAATTTGCAAGATGACAGCGACAAAAAAGAAACCATTACAGCATACTCAACCAGAACTTATCACTGCTAAGCATAAGAGTGTTTCAGACACTGTCAGAACTCATCAAATTTATTTTAAACAAAAAGCAGCTGTATGAAATTGGGCCAGGTTGAGCAGAGATGCGTAAACACTTATTTATATCATCTTGAAAACCCATCTCAAGGCACATCCGTCAAAGTTCACAAACTCATTGTACGAGGCCTACATTCTCACCAAGAATCGATTCAAAAACTCAGACACACAAAATTATTCTCCGAGCTCCGAGCAAGTGGAACAATGAACACAGATTGGACAAGAGACAAACCCATTACGTTCTATAAACCTAATTTAAGCGACACAATTCTTGAAGGAAATTACTGTAATTCAATTGAAAGCAATTTGCTACTGTCTCGATCAACGAGGAATGGTTAAAGCTGCCCCTAAGAAAATCGTTGTTACAGAGTGCTCAGAACAGCATCAGGGTGTGGCATCCTGGAGGTATGTTATTTCAGATTGTTTATCACACATTGCACTTCAAGTCTGTCTCGAACTCTCAAGACAACTTGTCAAAACGTATTATTTGGTTTTACCCTTACACCGATGTGTGCAAAGTACTTTAGACTCAGTACTTTCCAGAGTCCTGTGGAAAAGCACATACAAAAACCGCAGGCATATTACTCGGGTGGGAATCGAACCCACAACCTTTGCTATTCTAGAGCAGACGTCCAATACCGCAAGAGCACCGAGATAACCCAGTTGTCAAAACTTAAACAAAAGTTTCAAGTCAAACACCTTTATAAAATAGAATTTATCAAGAGTGTGATCACAGTTTTGAAGAACTGAATTTAAAAGTCCGACCTTCTCCAAAATGTTGACATTAAAACCAACAATTAATTCAAATGTTCCTTATTTAAAGCTCCAATTGTACATTTCAATAAGTGTCGATCCAAGGAGTTTCCATACTAGTACAGGAACTTTTGCAGCATTAAAAATAATTATTTACCAACTTTTTATATCAACATCAGGGTTCTCCGCAGGTTTTTCCAAAACTGTGGAGCATTCTGGACCAACATTTTTGGGTGTTTGGCCGAAGCACGCTAAAATTGAAACATCATCTTCGGAATGTTTTCTAGTTGGTGTTTATCTTGGTTTGAAAAGCCCTACTGTGCAATCTGGAGCATTCTTTATGGTTGTCTCTCGACTTTTTTGCGAAATAAATTGTTCAACCTTTTTTTAAAATTTAGTTATTTATATTTTTCTTTTGCGGATCGGCCGGAATGTGCACGTATCAGCACGCAATTCGTGCGTATCGGGCAAATACACTAGCTTGTCCATGGGGAGAACCCTGAACATTTATTGCCAAATTTCTCTTGAAAAGAAAACACACAAAAATCGGGGCCCAATTTCATGGCTCTGCTTACCGTAAGCAAAGAATCAGCGCTTTATAAGGAAGCAGGGAATTTCCCGGGTTAGCAGGGAATTTTTGCTTGTGCGTGTGCATACTCCACGTTACTAGGCATACGCTTACACAGCTAGCGTAGAAATTCGGCGCTTGCACTGTAAGTGGAGAACAGTGATCGCAAGCACATAGTTCAGCGGAGCCATGAAATTGGGCCCAGATCAGAAGTAGAAATCTTTCTTGAAAAGAGGAAAAAAATAAAAATAAAACAAAATAAATTTGACAGGAAAGAGCGACACTCAATAGCTCTAGTCCAAGGAAAATGAAAACGTGTCTCGTCATCTATTTCGTCTCTTTGTACTTGATCACTGGTTAGCTTTACAGGATCAGGTGAGCTTGGCATGGTCAATCAAACCGATCCCTTCATCCCTAGTTGTGCCAAGGGTTAAATATTTCAGCAAGGTAGGCCCCTGGTCATTGCATTGGTGCCTTTTGAAATGTTCCAGTACAAAGCTTTATTTCAATCCTAGAGATGCCCTTTACTTAAAAGGAAAAACTGCCTTGCCCTCATAAGAAGGGCGTGTTAGGTCTGGATTTATGTAGCAATGACCAGGCCCTGGAGGAAACCCAACAATGGCCTTACTTTCCATGTAGACATTTGAATATTGCCTTTTGAATAACATTATTATCAGCTTAAGCCATACAAAGAGCGATAATGCCGCCACCTGCTTAACACTTTATCCATCCAATGAAAGATTAATGTTACCATGTGCCGGAAGCCCTTTTTGTAAGGTGATATTTGTATAAAACAGTCACTGACATTTAATGCACCTTAGGTTTGTAATAACCAATTATTTTTGCTTAAATTTAACAGATTTCTAGTAGGTCACTCATCTCAATTGATTAAACGCAACAAATCCATCGCCTGTTAATAAAAGTGTACAACAATATCAAATACAAAAATGGGAGATAAAATTTAAGAAAACAAAAAGAAAAAGAGAGAGAGAAAAAAAAAGAAAAAAAAAAGAAAAAAAAAGATGAAGAAGAAGCAATTTTGACATTACCCAAGGATACATTACTTGCTAATGGATATGAAATCCAAAACTCGACAGAGATATTTTGTTACAAATGATGCGGACAAGCCCGCATGTAGTCCCGTCCCCTGGCCATCCCTGGTGAACTGCATCCAAGAAAGACTCTCACTACAATTTAAGAACTATTTGCCTAGTCAGCCTCAAAGAGGTCAATCAATGGTGTGACATCAATCTGCAATCCTAATGGATAAGGGCCCACAAATGTTCCTTGTAGAATACAACCGCAGCCCAGCAATCTTCTTGTAATGTCTAACAGGGAAACCAAAATCTACAGATGATCTCAAGAGTTTAGTAATGATGAAAATTACCATCATGCCACAGACAAAATGCACCAAACTGTAGGCTGTGTGCATAAGGGATTCTATTGCTTGGATTTTAAGTCAGACTCTTGGGTGCTCAGACCGTGCTCATGACTCAGTTGTGATTGGCCCATGAAACAATAAGGGGCGGAGCTTAACGAGTCATTTTCTTGTCAAGCAATGCTATTCCACGAACTCATTACTTAACTATCTGATAGAAATAAGGAAAAACAAACTTATGTAAAAGAAAATTAGGTAATAAACCACATGGGAAACTGACTGGATAACATACAATTTAAAGTTGAAGGAAAAGCTTATCACTGTATACATGTATACAATTACTATCTCCCACTTTTGAAGGTAGAAAGTGAAAATTTCAGCTGAAACATGTAACAGTGTCTACTTGTTGAGAAAACAGCAAAGACTGTCACAGTATTTTCATCAAGAAAACAATGAATACATCCACGTCCAGCGAGGTGACAGCGGGTACAAACCGCACCTCTGGCCGCAGCATTAACAAATGATCACCGCAGACAACTGAATCTCAAAAACTCACCTCAAGGTGAAATTTGGAGATTTAAATTTGTCGACATACTATTATTGATTTCTAATTAATGGTGGCATATTAGTCAACAACAACTTTTGCAGAATGCCTACTACCATTATCATCTTTATATAAAGGAGGCATTTGACTTTATTTAGGGTTAATATCGAAACATGACCCTACCTTTAAACAACCAAGCATACATTTGGAAATGGTGACTTTTTTTGGTTCAATATCGGTACAAAAAGGAATTCTGCCTCCTTGTCCGACCCCTTTCTGTTTGAACTGTTGAATGAGAATAATGAGGTCAGTATTTTTAGAACTCTTACTATTGCGTTTCCACTGTTGGTGGTTTTCTAATGAATCTATAAAAGTCACATAACCTACATGTGTGTATCATTAATGAGTTGGCCTTCTACATGTACGTGGGTGTAAGTAGGTGTTTACGTCAGCTCAAAACAAACTACACAAAACCAAAATATCTACAACAACACATCTTTGCTGATTTTATGTTCTAGGCATACCGTTTTTCTTCAAATCATTTTGTATGAAAGTATCCTTCATGCATTGATGTGGAAATAAAGTCATTGATTGATTGATTGGTGTTTAACGTCATAATGTAAAACATAGTAAAAATAATTTGTTCAAATTTAGCCTATACAATACATTTCTTCCTATTTTGATAACACTAACTGACGAAAGCAGCCTCCATGACAGTTCCCGGGCACAGAGAGTAGAGAGCCCCTTGACTCCCCAGGGACGTCAGCCTACAGGTCTTGTGATTTCCATGCATCAGAATCACATGGCTAAATGCAGCTAAATAAAACCACAGCTTGCCAAATTTAGATGGTCCTCTAACAGATATTTAGGAGGCCGGGGTGAATAAATAATTGGGCAATTCCTCTGAAGCTCCGTTGTGTGGAATTGAGAGCAAGGATTGATGATCACAGGCTCTGCTTGCAAAGCCTGAAACCAACGTTCATAACACTTAGCTTACAAACCAAACATTCAACACAGGAACATGCTTATGACTTAAATGTCTTATTACTTCGTCTTCTAGAAAAAAAGGGATGGTTTTTAAAGATCGTTTTTAACACGATCATTAATTCCAAACATTTACGGTGTCAAAAACAACCTCCCAAGTGAAGAAATGAAACTGTGAATAACTTCACCAACTGTACAAGTCCTTGTATTTTTTCAAGGAAATATTTTGTAAATTTTGTGGCACAATCACTAACCAAGTCTTTTCAAAGGTTAGAGCACCGCAAGCTCAACAAAAGTTTCAAGTTTACTAGATTTATTTGCAAACTTTGCATAAAGTGAGCTGTTGAAATTTGAGATCTAAATTGCTCACTTTAAATGGCCGATACTGGCTACACTTGTTACCAGGCCAGCCATCTTGGCTATCATTTGCTCTGGAATTGGCAAAGGTCGTTGGTTTGAATCCCTGTGCCTGTGGATTTACTTTTCACAGGACTCAAGAAAGCACTGAGTATACAGTGCTTGACACAAATCAGCTTGTATGAATAAACACACGATACTATTCTTTATCTCCGATGCAAACTTAACATGGTGAATTTGTCAGGGTTAATGTGCCACCAGTGTGTCTGACCTAGTTCCTCCTGTCAGGATGTTTTGAGTGTGAAACCAGGCTTTCTGCTTCTTCTCAACCATACCCTCTTGCTTTGCTGAGATGTAGAACAAAAACACATTCCGCATACTGCATCTATTTAGGACTCCCTGCCTGGTGCATGTTTCCCTCCATCCTACAATCTATGACGGTTCTAAGAGGAAAGTCAATTCCTACCTTCAGCTCCCCTGAGATATTTTCATCTAAAATTTCTCTTCTTGTAGCCCTTTAGTTTTTGGCTTTTAGTCTTGTTTGGGGCGAACTTGCATAAAAAAAAAGGACAAAATTTCTACTTCAACAACTTTGTTCTGTAAAGAGAAGACATTGCTAAAGTACACTCTTACCCGACTCAGCTCAGTTAAACAAGTTTGGTTAACATAGTTTACTTTCTATCCACTGATAATAGGACACAAATTCCTAAAGCATATTTTTCCAGTTGTTGCAATGAGTTGACAACAATAGTTTCAACGAGGAACAATACAATTAAAAGTAACCAGCACAGTCCACCTATGATTTGCACTTATCTTATTGTGCCTCAGTCTCCAGTTTTTTTTTTTAAAGTTGGCACAAAAACTGGGAGAAGAAGAAGACGAACCTCCAGATGAGGTGAAGGCAAAGAATGCCTAGTAACATGGAGTAGACACATGCACAAGCCAAAATTCCCTACTAACTCGTGAAATACGCTTGACCTATGCTCGGAATTCCCTGCTTCTGTAAGCACCGATTATTTGCTTACGGAAGCAGAGCCATGAAATTTGGCCCAGGTATGACTTGAGTTTACAATTGAATTGATGAACAGAGTTGTAAGAATCAATCTTGAGAGGTAGCCAGTTCCAGCATCTGGGTCCAGCTACTGAGAAAGCTAATTATCACCTGCATGTTTGAATGTGTGGAGTGATTTAAAGCTACACTCCAAGCCGAGGCCACTTTGGTTGGGCATGCTGAGAGTCTGTATGTATTTTTGGTGTCATTCAAGTGCTTTGTACAATGTACATATAGGGTATGTTCAGACAGCGTACTACGTTAGACCCTAACCGGTTTAACTTTACGAGCAGCGGGGGGGCTGTCGTAAAAATTAGTTCCCCTTGCGTTCAGACAGCACTGAGTTAAACCCAATACGGTTTATGTTCGGTTTTAAGAGGTCAAAGCAGACGCGACCCCATTACTCAACATCCGGTTTATTCACGGAAACCGTGCGCCGAGATACTGCTGCCGAGTACCTGCTGACCGTATACCAGCGCGCTGTTGTGAGTTAAACCGGATGTGGTCTTTTTTATTCTGTCCACACACAGTGTTAAAAGATAAACCCGAAGCGGTCTAAAGATAAACCCCCCAGCTCGACGGTCTAACTTTTCCGGGTTAAACCCGATTCGGTCTAACTTTAGAACCGTTCGTTGAACCATGAGTTAAACCGGTTGAACCGGTTGAACCATGAGTTAAACCGACTTTAGTACTGTGTCTGAACGACCTCATACATTTTACTCCAACAGAATGCACAAAGATGTAATGACAGGTGAACATATTATTTCTGTTATTTAATCACAACTTAAAGGGAAATAAGATTTTCTTTAATGGACAGATCTGTAAAAAATGTAAATTTGATTCTCTTTTCTAAACTGAATCAACATCTCATACACGGTGACGTTTGAAATGTTTCCAACAAAACAAAATTTCACATTACCTTTTTCCGATTGAGAATAGACTGGTTATATGGACGTGTGCAGATACACAGTAACTTCACGAGAGCTGCCATGTTCCCAATCCCCACGTATACGAAGTGTAAAAAATGCTGACTTAAAATCACACAAGTCTAAGGTCACTGACTTTAAAAGTCAGAGATGTTCTGATGTTGCACAGTTCAGCTTCAAAATGTTTTAATGTCTGGTTATGACTGTCCAGCCCTTTGTAACCTTGTAAGTGAACGACAACGCCAAATTTACTTCGGATGAAGGAAGGCAAGGCAGGTCACATAACATACGATAAAACTCATCAGCCAGTGATTTTGTTGCTTGATAAGTATCTTGCTTTTATCAGAAAGCAAACTACTCAGGTGAGCACTTTAGCGTGAACTAGAGTCAAATATCCATTAAATAGTCATTTCTTTCTGTTCATCAGAGTGCAGATGAGGACAGATTGCCTGTAAAGCTATATCAGCGACGAGGTTTGTACAAGCCTGATGTGATGTAATAGGCCATAGCACTTAACGGTCTTGATTTTCAGCACCTTGGACAGACATGCTAATGTTTCAAAACAACCGCCTTGTCTGGGCAGCACCTTGTATTCAAACGACAAATCTTGTCACAGAGAGCTATAATAAACACAATGAAGTCTTGATTTAAACAAACAAATAATTCCCTCACCATGGAAATGTTGCAGGGTGGTAAAACCACGGCAAATGATTCCTCTCTCCTTTCTGGTAAAGAAACCACCAAAAATGTACCAATTCTTTGGAATGCTCAACAACTTTTACACTGGTGATTTCTTCAGGTGCTAACCACTTCCACACAACTCATCACCAAACACTACTGTTGCTTCCCAATCGGTTAATAGTCTTACCGACTATGCCACCTGTTCATATAAAGTTTGTGTAAACCTTTGGCAAACCACTCTGCAAAAAAATAAAATAAAATGCTGCAGACAAAAATTGGCAAGGTGCTCCAATTATATCGACTTGTTTTGTCCAGATGATCATTAGCTGCTCATCAATTCAGGTAGACGTGTAATTCGTTGTAAAAGTCAAATCATTGAAGTTATGTATGTGCCCCTTAGATAGATGTGTCGTAACTCCTGATCCAAGATGAATCTGAGATGATGATCAACAAGTCAAGTGGGACGTGACCTGACACACACACCTTGTTCATCAGCTTGTTATGTGAGCAGACCGCGTTAGCACTCACTGTAAGAAACAACTCAAGTACTCCTCATGTATTTTTGAATGCTTTGGAGATGTCACTCTGGGTGTTCACAGCACTGCGCAGTAATTCCTGTTTTTAACGCGATTACTGGCGGCAAATCTGCAGTTTTACTCCAACAACAGGAACAAAGTGACAAGCTTTGGTGAACACATTAATTGCTCCACATACTGTGAATCAAGTCAGTCATAACACTTTCACCATAGCAGAAAAAGGCAGCTTGGAGTAAGAATGATGCAAGCATTTACACAACTCTGGCAATGAATTCCACCTTGTTGAAATACCTGTACAGGTAGACTTCGAAAAACCAAGTCAAATACATACAGTCAAAGACACACTCAACTTTTCGAAATCCTAGATTGATAAAATACCGACTTGTTTTGTCTGTTTAAAGTGTTTTCATGACTGCCGTCTGCAAAACTCTCCTTGGGTCCTTCTAATTGTAGAGACTCTTTTTGTCTTACATTCCAAGTCACGTTGTTTCACTGACGTACAACCGTGATGTAACCTACAGATGCATTGTTGGAAAGACTAAGCATCCTGGAGGTGGGAAGCCCAACAATGTTGTCCACAGCTCATTAGGCCTAACTACATGTGTACATGTTATGCATCATCCACGCTGTGAGTTTGTCCGCACAATGTCACCTCCAAACTGATTCTGACTCAACCACACAACTCAGCCGGTGTTTTACCAAACTTTCCGTCCAAAAATAGTCCCCTTCTCTTGGGTCAAACCCGACCGTGCTAATTCTACACTGTCACCAAATAGGATGTTTCCGTCAAGATACTGCAGCGAAAGCATTCCTGTGGTACCCGTGATGGAGGGCATGCCTTCATCAAACCTGACTCATAATTAATCGCGCGGAAAGCTGGGAGTGGTCTATTAATAAGCACGAAGGGGGGGGGGGTGTCACTAATCATGTGATAAGTAGGATCAGATTATTTGGTGGAAGTTTTCAAATTTATGCCGACACTTATGTAACTAACAAGATTACGAGTGATAAACTTGATGAGATTAGTTTTGGATTATGGCTTGCATGCTAGAGAGTTGCTGGACGTGCTGGAGTGCATTTACATGTATCACTTCCCGAATGGTCGCTGGTATCTACTTTAAAGCTTACAGATGAAGGTGTGTACTTGTTAAAAACCATCCCCCACTGAACTTTGTCCTGATTTTTTTAACCAGGTGACTGGATTTACATGCCAGTACTGAGTGTGCTTAAAAAGTAGATTTCAAACTTCCCTATTCGATCAATCCACCGGTAGTGCTTAAAAAAGAAAAGAAACAAAAGTATAATGTTTGTGTACATAGTTTGTGTACTAAGTAAACTGCACACAGATACAGTGTATGCAAAAAAAAATGCATATCCCAGTAAGGGACCATTCAGAATAATCAATCTTAATTTTTTTACAATATTTTTTATTTTAGATCAAAACAATTATTTGAAAGATTTAGACATATTCAGTTAACATTTACCCTAAAAGAAAAAAATTAAATAATTGAGGGGAAAAATACCCAACCGGTCTCTTCCAGCTTGTCTGCTATGTTTGTGCTGTCTAGTATTATAAGTCAACCTTGTTTCGATAGCCGTCCTCCCTACCTGATGCCAGATGGCAAATATTTCCTGAACTACAAAGTTGCATGCTGGAGGCCAGGAAAAGCCATTGAAAACTCTTGAGCTGGGAGAGCATTGATCTAAAATATCTGCTTCATTTGAGGCACCACTTTGTCCTTAAGAGTACAAGGAATATTAAATAGTCGGTCAATATTTAAAAGTCCAAATTTGGGATGGGTGGGTCAAAACAAATTTGAAAAGAGATACAGTTACTCCGAATGACCCGAATGGCCCCTAAAACAGTAAAACTATTCCCTGCACTATGACTTTTATTACGCATAGATGGAGTTGTCACTTTTTTTATATCCATGCGAATGATGTAATCTTCTTATCTTGGAATCGTGCATGCCGGCCACGTGAACCAACACGTGGATTTATTTGGTTCAATATTATTGCATAACGCTACAGCAGGGGTGAGAACTGATGAATGAGAACAGTCCCCTGAATGTCTTCCTGGCCTGGGTCTCCCGTTATTCTAGACCTAGGCCTGGTTTCACAAAGAGCTAAGATTGATCTTAAGCCATGTGTCACTCTTAATTGCTAAGCAAAGTGTGACGCCACAATACAAATCACTATGGTGATACTGACAACTCATCTTAAGATGAATCTTAGTCAGTTAGTGCTACAATGAATGTGAGATGTTACAGATGTTACAATTCAGGGTGTTTACAGACTCTCTGCATCACCAGAAATACAAAATTAACGGTTTGGACACATTGTGGACTATTTCTCCCTTCCCATTGGTGATTGCTTTACTTCTTCCAAGAAAATTTCCGGAAAGGCTCAAGGAGATTATAAGACAATCCTGAGCTCATCAATAATCCTGAGAAATCAACACTTCTGACAGCCTGTGAACCAAAATTAGTTGATGTCATAAAAGACCTTTCTCCAGATGTAACCCAAAAGAGAAATTCTGTAATCCATGTATTTCAACAGATTTATAACCTTCTCTTATTAACCTTGCCTCACTTTCCATTAATTGTTTTCACATTCTCTGTAATATTTTTGAACATGTATTTTCTTGTACAATTTTCTTTTTTTTATACTAATGATGAATGGTTGTAGTTGCTGGGCAACTTGGAAAAATAGTGTTTCACTGAAAGGTTTCCCCGCGATAAACAAGAAATAAATGTGACTTAAAAGTCGCAAAATCTTCGGCCAGCTCAGTGTGTATACATTTGGTAGTAACTGTGGCTTTGTCTTGGTCCCTTTGTGCAATTGTGACGGTTAATAACCAAAAAGAGGTCTGACTATTTTGCCTTGGTTTGGTAACATAAATAAGACCTCCAAGATTTGAACACTGTTGAACTATGAAAAACAAGAAGATGTACTAGTAAAGAGGTCTTAATACCGCTTCCTTGCTGTAATAGATCCATCAGGAAAAAGAAGACATTTTATTAATTAACTTTTAAAAATAGTTGCAAGAGTTCAAGAAATTGAGAGCTTTGTACATTGTACCCGTATGATTGAAGAAGCCAACTTTATTTTTGTAGTAAAACATTAAAGATAAAATTGTTAGCAATCTCCGAGAGAGCAGTTTGAAAAAAAAGTTCAACACGGTTTCTCAAAACATGGGAGTAGCAGCTGTGAGGTGGACTTGTCACTTCGAGAAAACGGTGACGATGTGCATGGTTGTTATGTACTTGGTACATGTAGCTGCCAAGACTGACGCACGATTTCAAGCAGGTCCCAACATCTACAATGTAGGTTTCTTTATTCCTATATTGTATGTATTTTATCCTTGGCAGATAGCCACTGTAAAATCATTGATGCAAATGTGTGGAAGTAAAGCAACCTTGACCCACGGGAAGCTTCATGGCACAGTAATCACACAGTAATGCTGTCTTCATACTGAATATTACATGATTGACTGGGACATTTACAGACTTCATTTTCATTTGACATTGACTGATAAAACACATTCAATTTAACCATGGAGGAAGAAATAGATTTAACATCCACTGGTGGATAAGCTCAAGTGTACAAATTAATGGGTCGGCATGAGGACTCGAATTTGGGTGGAAAAAACAACAACAACATGAGGGCAGAGCTTGTACAACATTTTTTACTGGACCAGAATTCTTTTTACAAGACCAGAATCAAAATAATTGACTATTTAAACTGCTTTTGTTTGACCAAGCACTGGTCTGGAAAGATGGTACATGTACATGTAAACACATAGGCCTACATTTGTACATGTAACTGTAGTCAGGTAGTAAACCTACAATGTACACAGTGCACCTACTACAACATTTACACATTGATTTTTAATACTATTAAAGGGGCACACCGGCTTCGTTGGGCTATTTGGGCTACAAAATAGGCTAACATATGCCTTCAAAGGTCTTCCAGGAATGGAGAAGAACGGTTCCTAAAAGAAACCATCAAATTTTGCCGTTTTTGAGCATTTTTCAAAAAACGAAGGTCACGTGATTTATCCGAACCAAAAAAGTGGTTCGGATAAATCACGTGATTTTCGGAGTTAGTTTTACTTCCAGCCGTATACAAGTAAATTACTGAACCAAATTTAAATCTGTTTTTTTTAAATTATTCATGAGTATTTGAAAAAAAAGACTATGTATTCAGATTATTGATACAATTTGTAAATAATGATGAAAAATCGAACGTAAGATTCGCATTCAGAGAGTCCGTGCAACCGAAGCGTGTTTTACGGCGCACCAGCGTGGGAGCTAGCGGAACGTAAACCTTGGGGCATATCCCGTACAGCCGGTGCCGTGTCTCGTGGGGCCGGAGAGACAAACCCCAGGGCATGAACTCCTCAACTTGCCGGTCTAGCCGTGAGCGTGGGAGCTTGTCGGAGGGGTAGGGAGCCAGACCAACAATTACGGTTTTTGTAGGAGGGTTTTAGTCTGATACCCCTAGCTATTATCCCCTAACTATTGCAACGTGTTGCCTGCGCTACACACGCGGGACGACGACGGGGAATATTTATCCCATACAGCTGGTCTAATTCTATGATAGCTGCACAATGTCCACCCCCCCCCCCCCCCAATCGCTGCTTTTGCTGGCTTTCCCTTTGGATTTATCGTGGTTTTTCTTTTACTTTTTACTTTTCGTTGGACCACCTTCTGGGTGTTTTTCCTTGCGATGTTTTTGTACCGATCCTTGGATGTCGAAGAAACGTTCTCCATTATTGCAAGTACACAGAATATAATACGTCGTCGTACACAGAATACAGGTTGGGGTTAGTTTTCGCGGTCGTAACCAATAACTGTTTCAATGGCAAGTTCAACCGAAACAGTTATTGGTTACGACCGCGAGCGGACTTCGACTAGGACTGACCATAGAGCAAGGAACCTTGCTCTATGGACTGACGTCCGCTCATGTCACTGATCTCTATTATACTGACAGTATAATAGAGATCAGTGGCATGGTTCATGTCTGTTTTTTTATTTACACGTGAATTTGTGCTTGATGGATATGAAGTCTGTATCCTCATGCCTCGCCATTGTTATAATTGATACATAAACAAAGCACCAGTCTACTTACAACATCGCGCATCATTGCCACGTAAATTTGACAGTTGCAACGGCTGGAAAAGCGTATAAGCTGACCTTTGACCGCGTTTTGTTTTTTTCACATTTTTCGTTAATTACGTGATATTTTGATGATTTTTTTTTTTACAACAACCATTTAAAAAATGTTGTCTGTCATTCCACATCACAATATTAGGTAAACAGTAAGCCGGTGTGTCCCTTTAATGACACAAAACTTGGAATTTAGTCTGGCCAGCCAGATCAGGCTTCAAACCCACATCCCAGCAGTTACCCGTAACAAACACACGACATTACAGAAGTACAAAGGTATTTTATATAGTGACATCACATGCTTACAAATTTGGATCTACATATTTACATGTAAATAAAGACAGAGCACACATCTAATAACTTGTTCAGCTGATAGTTTCTTAGAAATATCTTTAATGAGGCCAATGAAGCATCTGGCCTGACAGGAAATGCCCTAGAACATATAGAATACCCAGAAAGGTCACACCATTTGTAAACAAGGTGACATGGCTTTATACTGTAAATGATCCACTTCAACTTGTTGTGTACCATGCAGGCATTGTGCAGGCTATCAGTAAGGAATGGACCTCCATGGTGTTGGGGCTTGGCATTCCCAAAAGTTGAGAACGAGATTATTCCCCACATGAGTCTATGCTGTTGCCTTAGTGATCTGAATGGTGACATCATACTCCTGCTTAGCAATTAACATTGGCTTAAATTGATCTGAATTTGGTGATGTCAGTGCTGAACAGGAGTGTGGCATAATGTCACTGTCAGCATCAATGATCAGCATACCAGATCTACAGACAATGGCCCAATTTCATAGATCTACTTTTAGCAGTACAAAACTGCTTTTAACAGATTTCTGCTGAGCAAACACTAACAATGAAAATCACAAATGGTCCATATGCTTTTTGGTACATTGTACAATGTAGGTAGCCTTTTTCTCCTGCTAAGCACAACTAGGTTTTGTGCTTTGAGTACTTTTGTGCTTAAGCAGCTCTATGAAATTGGGCCGAGATGTTTCCGCAGATCTGAGACTTGAGTAATTTATAGATCTTCTAGAGTTATTAACGCCCGAAACTATCACAATGGGATTCCCTGATTAGTCTCTCTTCTCTCAGTGAAGATATCAATGAAGGCCGATTGGGAAACAACATAGCAACTCCCTCTACCATAATGGGCAAAGTTTACGCAATAACTACTTGAACATAGTTCCACTAAGTTAGTCCGAACTCTGTTTCAGACGACGGTTGGACAATGCTTGTCGACTGTTTGGCACCAGCCTACTGGGCCTGGTCACATCCCTGGTAACCAATTAGCTGTTTTAACAGTGCACAGAGGACCAGTATAGTCAGGAAAAATTATAACGTTGCTCCGACTTATTGTTACAACAATCATGCAAACATGAATTTATCAACTTCGGAAACAATATTACTCATTTGTGTACTTTATTTGTTTAAATAAAAAGCTGGCCATAAATTTTGGGGGTACTGTTTATCCACAATTGTCTGTGGCACATAGTACCACAATTGTGAGTGTACACTTTTATACTGAGCATATATCGTCCAAGTGTCCATGTTGCTTTCATCTATGAACTAGTCAAAAAATGTAAACAAATTGGCCACCGCAAATTTATGGTTGCATTGACATGACATGACTAGAGTCTCTCGCACTTCAACTTCAGTGCCCATCTGCTACATGAAGGTATGTCACCAACCAACCGCTTAATAAGCATTGGTTCTGGATCGAACTTGCCCATGATTGGTCGTTCTGATCCAATGAGGAATGGTTGTCAATTGGGGAAAACATAATCCAACTCCTTCCACAATAATAAGCATGACCAATACTAAATTGGTAGGCGGCAGTATTTCCAAACCATTACCCCCTTCCTGCTTTGATTTGAAGGACATTAGATCTCGGACATTGTTCTCTCTACTTACTGTGTATTTCTTGTTTTTCTCCCACGTCTGTGTATCAGACACATGCACACTAGTGTCATTGGCAGCCATCTTGTTTGACCCGTTGACACCGATGATGCCCTACTTTGGAGTACTTTGCATTCACCGGTTGTGAGCCGATCGTCAGGTGGTGAAGTGTCGTTTGGTAGACCTTGAACTGAGGGAGTGGAGTAGAATCTGTTATCACCACTCAGTAGATGTCATGGCTGAAAGGTTAAAGGTTGAAAGGTCAAAGACAAAACATACACATTTAAACAGGTTAAGCACAAAACAAGTTTAAGGGCTTACATATACATGTAGTTGGTTCAGTTACAGGCAGGGTATCATGTAAACAAATTATGTCCATAATGAGTCTACTGGGAGTTTGTTGATCAACACTGATCAACAAACTCTTTGCACTTTAAATACATGAAATAATCTTTCACCGAACAAAGTCACAAGTAGGAATAAAATGATTGTCCCATTTCCACTGGTTTCTATTTGTGCAGAGTCGTACAATAGTTTTTATTATACCGATGCATTATTATAACATTACTTTCCCATACAATATAAAAAGAACTGTTAGTGTATGTATTGATCTACATGTATCATTGAACAATATTGACATGGAACGTGCATGTAATTTTTGCATAAAATCCAATCTGTAAAATTTACACGACCAGTTCTCCACTGGGGATTTCAGGCAGCGTATATATTTCCTTTTAAAAAAAAAAGGAAAAACAAGATTACAAGTACATGTATGGAATCCTTAGGCTTGATTTCACAAAAGCACGGAGGATAGAGTTGTGAATATTACCAACGTGATTTGCATTATGACATCACACTTTTCTTAGCAATTAAGAGTGATACACAATTAAAATCCATCTTAACTCCTTGTGAAATTGGGCCCCAGTCTTTCAGTACCCACACTACATACATGTACATGTATGTATACAATGTACTTTGTAACTGTCTTCTTCTGACAGGAAACACAATAAATTGTACCAACACTTTCAGTCACAGTAGCAGTTTCTCCAAGGATTGTAACCTCTTTTTAAACCTCACATTAAAATGGTGTAAAAGGACATTTTATTTGATACTCATTCAGAGGGAAATTTGGAACATGACGCCATTGGACAGGAAAAACAAATGGGTCTGTACATTCCAAGGAGGAATTTCTGCGCCAGCCAAAAGGTAAAAATCAATGCCCTTTTTGATGGAATATCAATATCATAAAAATTAAGGAACAACAAACTAAAAATTCTCTGTAGAAAAATGTACAGACCATTATTTGAAATGTGACGTCATCAAATGTTTTGGATTTTGAAAACAAAATCACATGAAGGGTATCAGACCAAGTGTCGTTTTATAATGTACATCGTTTTAATGTGTGGTTAAGGGCTTGTTTTTGTTTTTTTTTCATTTTCATGAGGACTCTATCTATTGGAAAAATGAGTGGATCATAAAACTGAATGTGACCCTTTGAGGCCTATCTTTAAGTACCTGAAACCACCTATAAGTGTTCTAACATGTGAATGGACATGCAGGCTTAAACTGAAACAAATTTGAGCTGATTAATTAATTTGTTATTTACTCTCAAATTTCATTTGAATGGACGGAAAAGGCAGGTAACTTCTTCTGTCTATTTTTGATGGAAATTTGAAGGGTGAAAAGAAAAGAGAGAGAGAGAAAAAAAGAACAAAACAAAAATAAAAAAATTAACATCAAATGAACAACTAAAATCTTGTCGGTTCAGTATAAGCCTGCACTTCCATTCACATGTTGGGACACTTTTTGGAGGTTTCAAAATAACAACCATTAGGAAATAAAGTGGTACCCTTTAGTTTTCTGTCGTCTGCACAAAATATATGTGGTTTGTTAATTACTTAGACTTGGCCCAAGACATCAGTGATCGATAATGGATTGTGTATGAACATGTACGCGCTTAGTCATTTGTAATAGCGCGCCCTTTAAAACCACCTGTTCACGAATTTCTTGGGAATCCTGCAGAGTGCGGAATTCAGTGAAAATTGTGTTTGTTTTCTCCCCACCTTTCAAGGGAACTAATCAGCATTAATTTACCTAAATTGCAATTATAAACAAACATAACCCTGTAGGTTACAAGATAATTTATGTAAATTTTTACATATCTACGCACTATTTACAGGTTTCACATAGTGCTCTAGAATACACAATCCATTATCGGTTACTGACGTCTTGGTCCACGACTACTGTATACAATGTACTTTGCTGTACAGTTTGATGGTTTGGTTTGAGGGGTTATTACCAGCATCAAACCATAGATGCCTATAATTATGTGCCATACATTCAGCAGTAGAGGAAAGGAAAAAGGGAAAATTGATGATCATTGTTAGAGGCTACCTCCCCTCCAGTAATTTCTGGATAGCTTACTGATAATACTAGAGTAGTCCATGTCCCGAAGGCCATTAGCTGACCAGGTACAACCAATCCCCAAGAAGGTGAAACATTCATTAGTCAAAAGAGACACTGTTAGAAAACTGTCTCTTGTGCTAACAAAGCGTTTCTTTTGCATGCGTGTGTGCGGTTGACTGCCTCAAAGTCCCCATGGCGTGACAGCGGGCCTAGAGGAGAGGTTGCACATTGTAGAAGTAGCAGGTCAGCTTGATTATTTTCTACCGTCAGTAAGTCTGTCCATGTGCACATCTCAAGAGGGTATGACCTCCTTATTCCACATAACAGTCAAGTGCACTTTACACAAATATTGAAACAGGACACGCGCAGGCGCCAGTGGAAGTAGCAATGTCAATTTCAAGAAGCTTGAACTTCACTTCTAGAAAGAGGACAGTCTAGAAAACTGGCAGGCCTGATTTTCATTCTTTTATTAGGGCAAGGCAATTTTTTCCCACATAGGGCCCAGTATAAATTGGCGGCTACAGCTGGATCACCACGCCCACATGCATTGAAGCTGTCCTTCATGTCCTTAGCAACACCTCTATTAATAACAGCTGCATCTACAGCCACAAATTTGGACAGGGCCAGAGTTAAGAGAACACCTCCATAAGGTAAATATACCTTTCTACTGGAATATTTCAAGAGGCGCCAAGACAATGACTAGGGGCATGGGGCAATTCCTTATCTGGAATATCACCAACTCAAAGAAATCAGCATCAACCAGTAGCTCCAACAGAAACAGATCCTATTCTCCCACTCACACATGTCACAATAACAATTCCAATAATTCTTCCGGCCTTACACGTAATTATCTTGACAAATATTCAATTTGAGGTTAGGGGATAATCGGCTTTTAATTATCAAACTTCCTCTTTACTAATTTTCCACTTCCTAAGCCTTTATAAGCAGCTTTACCTTAGCGATAGCCGATAAATCCACTTTCCTCACACTTTCTTCAACGTGTGATGAAATCAATTCATGCCATGGTCACACACACCCACACACATGTTTGTCGACCCTGTAAATCAAGGACTTACATGTATCTTTGTTGGACTTCATTTTGTTCTAATGACGCCTCCACTGGTTTTGTGCCAAGCACAGACATCCTCGCTCTGTCAAAACACCCGGATCCTTTTAGCTAAAGTCGCAAGTTTCAAGGGAGCTAACTGTAATACACGTACTAGTGTGTCTCGGACAGGAATCTTGGCATCATGAAATTCCATGCCTCTTTTATACCAAGTTGTGCAGATTTTAAACTAGAACTGTGCTTAGTTACAAAGTACATGTACATGTATACGCGTCTTAACAAATGTACAAAACTCCCCAATGCATCTTCTATGTTACTAAAACTGCATCTTAATGTCCTGCAAGAATTAAAGCATCTTCAACGTCACTGCATTTCCTTTCAAAAGCCTTACCAACGAATCCTATCTTAAATTTCCTGACTACACCTTTAATGTCTACACCTGTCTCACCAATGTATCCCGGAGTGCATTTCCATACTACAACTGCACTTTCAATATCCGACAAGCAGGGATGACACTTGATGAATGTGAATATTCCTGAAAAATGGCTTGCTGGCCTGGGTCCCCCCCCCTATTCTAGACACAGAACCTCCCAGTTGTAACAACTCATCAGTAGGTTTACAGACACTGTGGTCACCAGAAATACAAAACTACAGGTTTAGACACAAGGTGGACTATTTCTGTCTCCCTTAAGCGACTCTGTTTACTTCTCAATGATGTTTTGAAAAATGCTGAAATCAGGAAAATCCTTATAAGAAATCACATGCCTGAACAAGACGTTTTTAAATTAGGTCTTAAGACTTATCTTTTTAATGCGGAATACAACTAGATTTTGTGATTGTTTGTGTACATTGATTCATGCATTTTGCTGTGAATTCTACTTTTTAAAAATTTGCTTGTTTTGTTTTTGTAAAAATTTCTTGAACTTGTTACCATTTGTTTTTCTTTTATTAATGTTTAGTGTTTAACCTTTTTATGTACAGCCCCTTTGAGCAATTTATTGGGTATACTTGTATGGCGCTTTATAAATGCTGTTATTATTATTTTTATTACTACTAGGTTTAGAGTTATTGTCTAATTGCCTAAATTACAGGGTTCATTTCAGGGTCTGGATCATACAGTCATATCATAAAACTGGAACAGCTTTGTGTTTGTTCACAAACACCTAATCTCTAGTTATTTTTATTACTACCTGATGCATCCCAGGAGCATTTCCTTACTAGAGCTCAGGCCTAGAATTGTGCCCCTTCCAAAATTTCCCAAAGACTTTTAAGATTTTCCAATAGAAGTACCTTTATAATGTGAAAATGGCCTCTCAAAGACAAAATTCCAGGCCCTACAACTGCACCTTTAACGTCTTACTAGATACAAGAGTCCTTGATACATGTACAACCCTTGGTGAATGTTGTCTCCACAATTGCACTTTAAATGTCTTACGAGACTTTCCAATGCATCCATAACCTTAATGCATTTTCTTTAAGAGAAATGTCTTGAATGTCTTGATAAAATTAACCAAATCCACCTCAGCGTATTACTCTACAACTGCATCTTCAATTACAAAACTGACCAATGCATCTCTGGTATATTTAATTTATACTGCAACTTTAATGTCTTATAAGACTTCCCAATGCATCTATAACCTTAATGCATTTTCTTTTAAAAGACTGCACCTTTAATGAGCATTAAATCTACAACTGCATCTCCAATTACAAGACTGACCAATGCATCCTCGTCGGTGCATTTCCTTTATCGCTACAACTGCACCTTTAATGTCTTACAAGACCCACACCTGCATCCTCCAGGGTTCTCCTCAGGATTTTAAAAACATTTTTGGGGGCATTCTGGACCAACATTTTGGAAGTTTGGCCTAAGCAAGCTGAATTGAAATGAGGCCCTTGGAAATATTTTTAAAACTTTAACTTGGTGTTTATATTTGGTTTTAATAGCTGTATCTGCTGTGCAAACTAGGGCATTCCTTAAAGCCGGCCTCAGGTCGACCTTGCGTCAACAAAAAACAGTCGGCGACTGACTTTTCAGGATCACACTGCGCCTGAGCTAAGACCATCGGGAACTTTTCAGTCGGCGATTATTTACGACCTGAGCGTAACTGCGATGATTTTAAGACAAGCGGAAACAGTCGCCGCTCGAAAAAATTAACAGTCGCAAGAGTAGAACAATTTCAACTTGTACGACGTGATCCCGACGGTCGGGAACCAATCGCAGTCGACCTCAGCATATTTTGTCTGCGCGTTGCCGACGGTTTGTTGCGGGCGCAAGAAAATCGTAGGTCGACCTGAGGCCGGCTTAAGGTTTGATCTTTATGTTTTTTTGTGAATTAGATCCAAAGTAAAAGGAAAGGAAGAAAAAACAAACAAACCCCCAAAACAAAAAACTATTTAATGCTTATTGATCACAACCTGGAAATGTTTCTGTACCAGCAGGATATCCCGAATGTAGCCTCTGTGACCTTGCAGACACATGATCCCAACCCCGCGTCATTAGAGCCTACAAACCTGGGACTAGGGGCAGTACTAACTCCCAGGAGTCTATGACACTGTGTTGGGATCACATGTTCCCAAGGTCACAGATGCTACTGTACATCCAGGTCATCCTGCTGATGAAGACCGGAGTTCCGGTCGAAAAGTTACAAATACGGAAATATTTCCAGTGTTGTGATCAAAAGTTTTAACATTAAATTGTATCAAATTACCAACATGGATGGCTTTTCACACTTTACATATGTTATTTCTTTGCGTATCGGTCACAAGTCATGTGTATCGGCCCCGATACACTAGCTTAGCGCACGGTGAGAAACCTGATCCTCAGTGTATTTCCTTTACACATGTACTACAGCAGCAAGTTTGCCAGCCCCCCTACTCTCATCAGTGCACAGCATGCACATCCACATTTCATTTACTCATCTAAATGCCTGTAAGTGGCTTCGCTGGCTAGCGTCACACAACAGAGGTCTTTTTACTCTCTCATCCTCCTCCTGAGTCGTAAGAAAACCATTAACCTCTTCCTGTCCTCTATGTCTTGAGTCTTACCATGGAAGAACAGAGAAGTACTCAAGCTGCTCCAACGTTAGCACAGCTCGGTCCGAGTGTTAATTGTCCGCTTCAGGGAGTCAAGTCACGAACTTGGTCTTTATCCCCGTCTTACAGACAGGTATTGCAATGGAATATCATTTGTCCTGAAGTAGGCTGGGCGCGTCTGAATAACTAGGTCAATGATTCCAAATTTATTTCAGTTTTTACACAGTCAATATGAAAGTGAATATCATCGCCTCAGTGCTATAAGGTTCTTAGATGCAGTTACATATCCGTAATGATTAAAAGGTTGTTAAACAAAAAATGAGTATTAAAAAAGGAAACTAATCCACAAGTACTGTTTCACTTCACCAATTAATGTTTCTTTTTACCAAACATTTACTTTGAAGACCATTCGTGATCAATAAACTCCATTTTCCAGGAGCTCCAAACTATGCAAAACCAACGTTATGAAATCCCAACAAACTGCACTAACTACAAATGTTGTTGTCCTGATAATACAACCCTAACCCTCTCAGTGTCTATGGCTTAAGACCCCCCCCCAATTCTCCAATATCCTTCACTCTATAACGCATTAAAACCAAATTGTTTGGACTTTTAGATAACATTGGAGTGCCTGTTCCAATTTTATTTGGGCCTACTGTCCTAAATCCTCCAAGATCAGACAACTTCCCAATTAAGATTTGGAGGATTTGGAAGGGTATGGATTTTTCTCCAACAAACATTGACAAACAAACAAATTAACAGGTCGAAACTTTGTTTAAAAAGCTGTTCAGTTGCGAGATATAAAGCAGACAAATTTGATTCATATAATTAAAGTGTGTTTTACAAAACAGTACAAATTCTTGGGTGCATAATGGCATTTATTGTGAGTTTGATATGTTACACTCGTACTTTTAGCATACCTTTCCAATGCTTTGCAGTGACAGGAAAATGTGCAGAAGACAAATTGACATAAAAAAGTCTCTTGAAAAGTACATGTGTGTAGTTTCAACATGAACGATACCTGTGTCCCAAGTCAAGCGACTTTGGCAACAGCTACATCCCATTAGCAGCAGGGACAATGGTTGAAGAATAAGCCTTTTCAGCAAAAATAATTGTTATTATTATATACTTTTGGTAATGAAACCAAGGATGCCTCATAGATGAACTTAATCAAAGCATTTCGTAAGGAAACCTGTAAACAAGGATGCTTGCTATGTGAACCAGAAGTACAGGGGTTATAACCCCTACTCTTCCACGATAACCAACTTGGGGTCGCTTATGTGCATTATCAATCCCAGTACATGAGACCGTGAAGCTGGGACCTACGGCTTAAAATGGGAGGACAAAGCAATTTCGGTAAAGCATCTTGCTATAAAGGACGAAAGTGTCATGACTGGTACTCGAACCCACATTCTGCTGATCAGAAACACCAGAGCTTGAGTCTGGTGCTCTTGACCACTCGGCCATGACTAGCCATAAGCCATCAATTTAAGTATCGCCTACACATGTACATATGTAGTACATGTACTCATCTCAAACAGTAATGTGGTTTTAAAACGTCTAAAAGTGCATCTCACAGTCATACACTGTACAAGTATTACATACAAAAACTGAACAGGACATGATCAATGGTTACACTCTATTGAATATTCTTATACTTCATCTCATCATTAGTTGGAACCCATCGATTTCAGCATCTTCTATACCAACGCACACCGTTCCCCAGAGTATTCATTTACAATGATGGCCGTGACGGAGATACATAACATGTGGTTCCTTATCCACGGGCTCACAGCCAATCAATGTCCCAGTGTGTGTTAAATGTGTCCAAACCTTGAACGGAATCCTCAGAGACAGACGCAAGGACTTGGCGGACCCGCTAGACCTAATTGAATGAATTCATGGAGACAATTCCTGCGCAACTCTTGGTCAGGTGTTTGTCCCTGCGTTGTCATGACATTTATCCTAGGAATCGGGAGTGCCGAGCCTAGCTGCACACGCGCGCGGACGGGCGAATTAGATCCTAATGAATGGGCTTAATAGAAATTTAATGAATTTGCATGCCCTATTGCCTCAGCAAAGCTTTTATAGTCTGATTATCATAACAGACTAACTGGAGAAAAATAGCTATTGTTTGTAAGTCCTACAGCAAGCAGAGGGGAACTCATGTAATAACATGAATAATTTGCTGTAAAAAAAAATTGCAACAGCCTCACGTTGCGACCGTAGTAGAGTCTTTCTCAAAGGCTGAATGATAACACAACACTAGTGTAACAGAAATAGTCGAGTGGAAAGAAGTGAAATGAGAGAGAGAGAGGCTGAATGCAGTTGGGAGAAGCAAGGAATGAAAAATCAAAAAGGGAGACAAAGGAGTTGGCAGTTGAAGGAAAGGGCTAGTTTAAAACACAAGAGGATGGAAACACAAAAGCTGGGAAGAGGAAGAAAAAATGATTTAAATAAATAGTTCATTATTCTTTTCAGTAACTGACTGATGCAAACCATCCCATAATAATAACAACATATATAAGTTTATGAAGAAACAAAACATCTCATACAAGTAAAAAAACAAGACAACAAGAAATATTTTGAAGGACCTAAGAAACGAGAAAGGATAAATAACTTAAACCCCTCCAAAAACCAACCAACCAAACATACAAACATTAACAAACCACGCATCCAACAAATCAACATGTAATTTGTCAATGAGAAAATCCAGGTTGGACACCGTGGATGAAAAAACAAGAAAGTCAACTTGGTTTTCATAAAAGTATAGAGAAAGGTTATCAAGAATGGTCACACTTTATCAAATCATATTAAAACACGATTGTAGTACTTACACTCAATATTTCGCAATCTGACAATCAAATTTATCGTTCAGTTGAGGATTCGTTTCATAAAAAAATAATTTGTCACTGACAGAAGAACACTTTCACACCACTGAATGCCACATCAAATTAACGGCGCTGGAACAGCATCCACTGCATCCGAATTATTCATAACAAATAACCATCTCCCCTGTTCAGCAATTTTACTGATTTCCTGTGATTTCCCTGTGGAAATTTCTGCTGTATGTGTTAGGATGCTCGCAGGAGTGCCTCAGTTTGTGTACTACGCAAGACATCCACGTTAAAGACAAGATGCCATGGGTGTCCCTGATAAGATAGTTACTGGAAGGGGTCAGTGATTTCGTTAGAAGGGGCGGGACAACCCACTGCCCGCATCCTTCGTGTACGAAATCAGTAGGCCTATGTCAATTGTCAATTGTAGCTGAAACCAAATTATAAAACGTAGTTTAAGCGAATAAATAAACTTACCAAGGCAATACCTGGACATGTAAACAGAACACACAGAAAACAAAAATGGAAACAAAAATAAAATTGAAAATTCATATCTTATCCTATGAGTATGGAGAAAGCTTGTCAGCATGGGCTGACCATAACGTACCGACAGAACATTTATCCAACCGGTCCCTCACATAGTACAAGTATGCTCTCAGGTTCAATCTGAGCATTTCCTGCCAAAGGATTTTCACGGTTGCAATAAAGTAGACGGCACAGAAGTCAGCAGTAGCCAGTCAAAGCCACCGGCTGCCGGCTTATTTAGAAATGCCCATAACAGCCCCTGAAAGAACACAAGCAGTTCGCCATTTGACGAATTGCCCTTGGCAATAATGAGATTATGGACATGGTGCCCTGCAAACCGTAACCCATAACTTCAATGTTATTATTTAATTGCATTACATTATCTAATCAGATTAGTTTATTTTGATTAAAATTTCAGTAGACATCCATACCATTTTTAAAAAAGTTTTCTGCAACAAGAAAAGCAGGTAGAACATTTTTGATCCATTTATTTTTCTGCTTTGCTACATATGTATAATTACATGTGCGATGGTGCAAAAAATATGTAAATCAAACATTTCCTACACATGTAAACAGCGACCCAAGTGTGGACATCTGCTTTCGCAGATCTGTTCTTGAGATCTGTTACTTTAATAGAAATTGAATTTTATGTGTCTGCCCTGCATGGGATAAAAAGGGCCTAATGTACGTTGATGTTACGTACTGTCGAGCGCACGTAGTGAGACAAACAGGCCTGTGTACGTAACAGGGTGGAATACCGAGTGATATTTAATCAAGATGTCAGCTTCAATTTGGGACAATTTAAAGGTTAATTTCATCACTGCTGGTGAAAAATTGAAATGCAGATTTGGTTATCGGGTCTCTATCCAGGGCTAATGTTAATTCAAAGCCCGAAGAGGACAGGGAAGTACATGTACAGGTTGTGTACACTGTACAATGTAATTTTACAGTAGCCGTGATAGCATGTAGCACATCAACTTTTATCTTTATAAAGCACAAAATACCCCCCCCCCCCAAAACAGCCATGAAATTGGTACCAAAAAAATGGTTGATTTAAGTTGTACAGTAGGGTAACTGTAAAAATACATGAATGGTACAGCAAGGTGGTTGAGTGGATCTGTATGTGGGATGTCCCAACTTGCTCAAAATTTGCAAAAAGGAAAGTGCACAAAATTTATCACATGCAATGTTTAGACATGTAAAGCAAATAAAAGATACGCCTAAAGTGTATAAAGCAGAATGCCCAAATTAAAAACATGATATCTTCAAGACACAAAGACGCTCCTCACCACATAAAATCAGTCCACGGCAGACTGGTGAGGTGGCCCACCTCACCACTTTCTGCGACCACCTCACCAGTGGCGTAACTAGGGGGGACACTGGGTCAAGGCCCCCCTCCAATTGATATCTGTGTCCCCCTCCCATTTGAGATTTATATGGAATTTTTGAGATTAAAGATTACCAGAGTAATCGTGGGTTGTCGTGGCCGAGCGGATAAGAGCATCGGACTCAAGTTCTGGTGGTTAAGTTATCGGTATGTGGATTCGAATCCTGTTCGTGACACTTGTGTCCTTGAGCAAGACACTTAACCATAATTGCTTCTCTCCACCCAGGGGTAAAATGGGTACCTGTAAGGGCAGAGATGGTTCATGTGAATGATTAGCTTGGAGCGCGGTAAACTCGCAGCACCGGCTGTATACTCCCCAGGGAGCTGAGATGGTTTATGGAATGAAATATACGGCCCAGTGACCAGGGATAATAATGTCAGAAGCGCTTTGATACGCCCCTCGGGCTGTGATAAAAAGCGCTATATAAGAATCGATTATTATTATTATTATTACAGTAAAATATCACAATTTACAAGCTTTAGGTCTGATGTGATTACTTCAATGTTTATAAAACTCTTTTTCTATATTTACACGCAGCCAGTCATCGTTCTCCCTTAACAGTTAAAATAACACCCAAGGACCAGTCAGAATTCTCTCCATGTGGTCCTGCTGGGTACTTCAGTGTTGAATAGCATCTCTATTTCATTTGAAAGACTGACTAGTGAAAAAGCCAACAGACTACTAAAATGACAAGTTAACTGGTCCTGCTGGCCAGTTACTAAAGAAGTTAAGGGCAAACACTGACAGTATTTTTTTTACATCAAATTATCTTTAAATGGCATAACAAGAGCACTGAAGGGCTCCGCAGAAACTACAGTTTTGGTTGGCCAGAAGTGCCCCACTAGAAAAAAAATTGTGCACCCTCTTGTGCCCCTCTAAAATTTTACCCTAGTTCCGCGCTGCACCTCGCTCCTTTTGTGCCAGTATCACCACAGTGCTGCCATTAAGAAAAATACTATCAATCAATCAAATGTTAATTTAGTAAAATTTACGAGCTTTTTCCTTGACAAACTAAGATCCGTGCATGTACATGTCAGTTCGCAGGCTGCAGAAGTTTTGCTTCATCACCTCGCTCAGTTCATCAACTACGGCTTGATATCACAAAGAGCTACATGTACAAGATTGATGTGAATTGCTGAAGCAAAGAGTGATAAAAATGTCAAAATAAAACCTCACTATGGAATTATTGACAACCCATCTTAAAGATTAATCTCTGCGATTTGTGAAATCGAGCCCATGGTTATACACTGCCAGTACAGAGTTTGCACAGCTAAATGCGACACGTTCGTATGAAAAGTACAACTGTCTAGGATTTTGTGGTTATCCTAAAGGATACATTGCAGTGCATTAAGTCTGAACCCTTCTGTATGTGCATACTCCCAACTTGCCATAAAATCTTCTGGTTTGCAGGTGTGGCCTACATGGTGAAATGGCATGCCACAAATGCTCTTCATTATAATGTAAGTATGGTGCATCAATTCCACAGATTGCCAACCTGCAAAAATTGACCAAAGTTAAGAAGCTTACCTTTCAAACAGTAGCCCTAATTAATTGTAATTCCATTGCAATTAAGCACAGCCTGGTGGCTTCTCCAGTTTACCACTCTCATTGAAGCACCTTGGGCAATGGCTCTACTCTCTACATCAGCATGTGTGTGCCTCAAACTGCCACTGTGGTGGCTTAGTGAGGTGTGAGTTGGTTGTCCAAAGAAACACATTGATGGTTACATGTATGTACAGTAGGAGGAAAACTAATGTTTTGATCCCACAAAAACTTCTAATCATTCACTGTATAGTTTAATTACCCCTCCTCTTTTTAGCGCCACCCCCCCCCAATGTTACAATATACATGTACATATATGGTACACGCCAAGTCATTATTAATACTAAATAGAAACGTATCAGAGGTCAATTTCATTTGCAAGAAACTTCAGCAATGTATTTGCCACCCAGCCACTTCCAAACTTCAGAGGACATCTTGATCGCAGTTTCACAGCCCGCCTTTCTTGGTAGAAACTGATCCCGGGCTCAGATCCAGATAAATATTCCTTAAACAAACAGTTTGCCCGGCAACTCCGACAAATGTCCACACTATAATGGAAGTTCATGTGCATTGGCCTAGCTGTTAATGCCGCATAGTGTGTACACAAAACTCCAAGTAAAATCCAATTACACTGTGTCAACGGATGTGGCTCACAAGTCATGATTCAGAACTTATATTGTGCACAGTATCCTAAAGAAAACAAAGTTCCACGGACGCACTTGTGGGGAACTGAAAATGGTCAACCACGATTCAACCATCATAAACATCGCATTTCTCAAGACTTTTCGTGAGGCAGATGGCCATTTCCTTTCATCAATTCCTTAATAATAGACGGCTCAAATTGTGTACATTATTCGAACATTGGCAACTACTAGGTTCCCAAAAACGTTCAATTCACCCAAAACTTCTACGGTATACTTGTATTTTTCAGCTGCCAAGCCACCGCAATTGGCCATAAATACAACAGTTTCATGTGCAAGTCTCAGAAAGTCAACTTCATTGCCTGTTTTCAAGCCCCTCTTCAAGCTATTTATATTCCCTCCTAATTTGCTTAAAAGCAAAGAATACCTTTGGTTTTTGCAACCATTTCATTGTTTTAATCCTAAAATACATGTACATGTAAACTAACCTGTGAAATTTTCATTTCAAAAGGTGGTCACGTTTTTGAGATATCGCTGAAAAACTGGAGCGAATATGTCCACGCAGGAAGAATAATTCCGTTTTAAATTTGGACACAATGTTTGATCTTGCATTTACATGTAAATGTAATTGTAAGTGAACAATTTGGACACCCAGTTTTGAATTTTCCTGCAAATTTGGACACTTTTTTACCAAATCCTGGGTTAAACCTTGTTTAGGTTGAATAAAGAAAAAATTACTAGAGTGGGACTTGAATGTGCGACATCTGCATTAACGTGCCAGCACTCTACCAACTGAGCTATCTGGCCCTAATGTTGGCGGTTTCTATGTTTTGTTTGGGGGTGCCAGTCAATTGTCATTCAAACGCTAACTGCCGTGGTTAAACCCAAGTTCATGATACAACCTGGGAAGCGGCAGGAGAGAAATCAAAATGCAACTTTCAATTATGTTTAAAGTTGGCGTCATGAGTGTTTTTTTTCCTCTTCTCACGCATCAAGAACAAATTGATTGGGTTAATTTTGTGTCAATTCGAGAGAGTCAGTTTGTCAGCTGTGGCAATTTGGTTTAATCCCAACCTCGCAAGAGCTGGACCATGTTCCTCGAGGCCTCTCTTCGGATCAGGTACATGTACATGTACATGCATCTATAAAAAAGTCTCAGTAGAATTTGTCAGATGAACCCTAAAACAAGTCAATCAGTTTAAAAGCACCAGACTTTTCTCCCTCCAGTCTCCTCTTGGATGTGCTTGAAACATGAACCACAGTCTTGCTACATTGAGTAGATTGACAAGGAAAATGTTTACACTTTTGCCCCCACCATCCCCATTTTTGTCAGATAAAAAAAGAAAAGAAACAATGAATTTGTCTTGATAGGTTATACAGTCAGACTTACTTTTTGGAAATATGTTCACACATGCACGTTTTAAAAACTGTTTTCTTCTTCTCGCCAACTGATCTCATTAATTTGTTTGCGACAACACCATAAAACAAGGTCTTGATACATGTACTTGCTTTCCCTCTAGCCTTTCTTTATTCTACGTATTAGCTTGAAACAACCATGAAACGAGGTCTTTTGTGTAATTATCTGTCCCCGATTGAGCTTCTCTGTTTTGACAAGAATTGAAAAGAGTGACCGACACAGGTGACAGAGCCAACCACCTTGTGACTGAGCCCTAGAGGCACTTCTAGCAATTACATAGACAGGTGTATTTTCAGGAGTGCAAGAAAGAACTAAAAGAGAAATACAAGATGGATGAATACATGAATGTTTAACAACGTGTTTTTGTAAGGAGCTGGTCCTTCTGTGATGAAATCAGAGCCATCGTTTGGAGATTCCATGATTGACAGATTACCCTCTTCTCAAAATGAGATCTTTGATACAAGTATTTTACCGATAACTGAGAGAGCCTCGTTTTGTAATCAAAGACGGCTTATTTCCAGGGTTCGCCCCGTGCACAAGCCTGTTGTGGCCAATACGAACACAAATTATCACTAATTATTTTTGACACCAGTTTGAACTCACAAAGCTCATGAAGATTTAACATATTTGAGCTTGAATCAAGAAAAATTGACTGGAGCGGGACTTGAACAAACGTCCTCCGGATTAACGTACCGGCGCTCTACCAACTGAGCTGTTCAGCCCTATAATGTTGGCGGTCTCCCTATTACTCAATATCTTTGTTCTGGGGTGCCAGTCAGAAACCATATAACTGTTAGCTACCGTGTAGCCAGGGATCACACCCAAGTTTAACATATTAGAATGCCAGACTTCACAGACGATGTACATGTAGGGCTTCATGTTAACCAAATAACACCGAGTAAATACCATAGCGAGGATTTCATTTCATTTCACTTCAGCGTGCTTGGGCCAAACTTCAAAATTTGGGGTCCAGAATGCCCCCCGTTTCGAAAAATCCTGGGTAACCCTAATTTCTATTTCACTACATTGTATTGAGTGTCATCATTAAAATTCTTGGAGCTGTCCTCTAGTTGAAATTGAAGTCTCCCTCACAGGAGTGCCGTCTACTGAATAAGAAAAAATACCTTGCCTTTATGAGAACATAGTAGCTTGCCTGCAACCTAAATTGGCATTTTTCTTAGTCAAGTACATTCAAAGTTTACTGTTTCATGATCAAGATATCAATCTTCTTATTACATGTTTCATGATTTCGTTTATCTTGGGAAAGCCTCACAAGTTTGTTGCATTGTTTGACAATGGTAAGAACTACAGGTTCATTGCTGTTGAATAAGCATGCCCTACGAAACTACTGAGTAGTCAATAGCCAATGCAATGACTTGTTACATACCTTGCTCACTTATTAAAAAGAATAAGAGCCGAGAAATGGCGGCTGCGATTGGAATTTTATTGTCGCGCAGTCAGAAACACTTGTCTCTAAAAGCCATGAACTTACACTCCCAGTGTATTTCCAGCAATGAATTTGATAAAGGCGAATCTAGTGATTCTGATTTGAAGAAGATGTGAGTCAAATGAGCAGTGAGTACCACCAATACATTGTACAGGGTTCTGCCCACAGTGGTCGGTGCCGGAAAACCCGCCCGGCACTCAAGATTCCCCGCCCACCACTGACGGAATTTTCTCTTTTTCCGCCAACCACAAATTTTCAAATTTTGTGAATTAACTTAATTGCCAAATTAAATTCTTGCAAAATTATTAATTATTTAACTTAATATGTAGGTTTTAAAAAAAAAATCTACCGGTAAATTCAAGATATCCAGCTCGTTTTCTGTCAAGAAAGTCCCTAGTCTTGGTATTTTACTAGCTGCGATCGTTCATTTTCAGTATACGAACGTTAAAAACACGCATGCACGTTGTTAGTCTGGCTCTCTCCTCCATGTCCCTTACTACAATACGTAGGCAAGTAGGGAAACACACAATTCAATTTTCCAGGGGTTAGAAGACGTGCGGTGGAGTCTAATCGCGACCACCTTCCTGTGATATATCATACAAAACTGTAACCTCGTACTCATAAACACATCGCTCTCGCCGCACAATTTTCCCCAATGTACATCGTCGAACGATCTTTCGACCGATCGTTCAATCGAAAATGTATTGCAAAAGAAGCGATTTTAAACAAGCGATCCTTTATTCACGAATCCATGGAAATGGTTGTTGATGAAAACAGTATTATTAAGGGCAGAAATTAGGGGATAAGATCTTTCAAAAATGCAAGTTTGCGAACTTCACTTCGGTTTTTTCAAATTTTTTTTTTTAAATTTTTTTTTTAGCTTTGACAATTGTATGCTTCTTTGAGTGTTTAGATAAATAAGTATCAATCATGGGAGATTTTGTTGATAAAGTGTCCAGTGTACAACCAAATATTTTGCATCAAACTACTGGTAGGCTAGGTTAGGTATTGTAACAGCTGTGACCTCATCTTATATTTATGAGTGACCTTTGACCCTGCTTTTTGCTGCCTCTACCCTACCCCCGCCCGCCCGCCAATTTTTTTCCGCCACTGAAAAAATCCTGGGCAGAACCCTGATTGTAGGCCTACATTGTGTACAGTAAATGAACAAGACTGTATACATGTACATGCAAGAGAACATTGAACAGTGATCATTTGCCATGTCATGCTTGTCCAGAAAATGGCAACTTCAATATATAGTATTTCTGAATGAGTTCATTTTTGAAGACAGTAGGCCTATTGTTAATACATGTATACACATCAACCATCAAGTAATGCTGAAAGCTTTGTTGTAGAAATAAATAGGCCTATGAAATAAGATGAGGAATGTTGAGTGAGCGATTACTTTTCAAGTTTGAAATCCATTTCTCCTATATTTGAAATTGATTTTTTTTCATGTTGATGAAGTTACCAGGCTTTGAAAAAAGGAGTGTTGAGAATATTTGTGTACAAACAATTCTGTCACAGCTACGCTTAATAATCATTAAATAATAATTCTGTAGTGAAAGAGCTAAAGGTATTATACAGGATTAGTAAGGATAAAAAAAAAACACCATTGTTTATTTTTAGTCCGAAAGCTTACTGATTTCATATGAAGCTCATACCAGAACATTTTTTTCTGTTAAACTATTTCCCTCTGAAATGGAGTCGAATTAAAGAAAATGGTAACCTGAAAAAAAAACCCAACAACAACAAAAACGGGATCAACTAATTTTGGTTGCTACAACCCAATTAATGGACAGTGTTAACTTGCTGAAAATTGCTGCCGGTTTTTCACTATTTTCTCCTGACACACACTTAAACAAATTAAGCCCAAGTTTTCACAGGTTTGTTATTTCATTTAAATCACACAAAAAATGAACACTGTTTGCCACTATTTTGTCAGCTCTACCAATACTGTATGATACCTTTAAGTTCGACCAAATAGAATTGATAGATTATTTATGGCATGTGTGTACTGGCGTGATCAGTTTATCAAGGACACAGTTAAAAAGTCTTTAATCACGGAAATGAATTATAAAATAAATAAATAAAGAAGACAAAAATACAGGCAGCGAGGCAAGGGGATGATCATCAAATAATGCCCCAGTAATAAGCAAATAGAATTGATAGATTATTTATGGCATGTGTGTACTGGCGTGATCAATTTATCAAGGACACAGTTGAAAAGTCTTTAATCACGGAAATGAATTATTAAAAAAATTAATAAAGAAGACAAAAATACAGGCAGCGAGGCAAGGGGATGATCATCAAATAATGCCCCAGTAATAAGCAGCTCACTATGAAATTGAACAAAATTAAGTGTTTACTTTTAACCTACATGTACATGTACTACTGTACATGTACGTACACATACCAGACAACTGTGATCTTTTATTACAATGCGGTCCCACTGAAGGGCCTGGAATTTGCACTTGTCAAAAAAAAACCAAAACAACATTAGCCACAGAAATCAAAGTTTTTCCGAAGCGCTTACTCACCCAATGTACATTTACACTACATGTACCACCGTAAAGTTAACTCTGGATCTCACCAGTTATCAGGCTACGACAATGGCTGGGGCTCTTACGGTAAACAATGACCCGCATGCACTTGAACAAGTCAGTTATTAACAAGTTTTTATCAGAGCTCTGTTAACTCCCACAAATTCCCCAGACTAAAATGATATGGAAATTTCCCCCAACTTTGACATCTCTCGAATCATCTCAGGAAATTTGCCCCAATGCCCATGAGAGAGAACGGTGGAAGATTCCCTGTAATGGATTGCAATTCACTAACGTCTTGATGAAGAGGAAACAGCAAAGGAGGAAAAGAAAGGAAAGAAAGAGAAACGTTTTTTGCTGAAGTCATCCTTGTAATAAATGGCGGTCCCAGCGGGCTCTGACTGATAACTTAAACATGTGCAACAAACAGACAAGAACCTCTCTAGACTCAACTGAGCATGACCAGCGTCCAACATGAACTCAGAGTGCAGAATGAAAAAAAGCAAACCTCTCTTTTCTGAGTGCCCCTCTGATTTAGCTGGGTTTTTTTTTTCAGTCTGATGTTGTGGAAATTTCAACACTTGCCTCGGGGCACTTGGTAGGAGAAAAGTTCAGTACTGTTGTAGCTACATCAGTCTTGATGGCCTCTTGCCACTGTGCCCTGTTCAATTCCATCAATCATTGCTCTAATACTCAAACATACATTACAGTGTACATTTACGCTGTGTCCATGTGCATAAAAGTGTTTAAAAAGTCACATAACACAGTGTACAATACATTTAGGTTTCCAAACATACCTAGGAAGGAAGCATTAACATCCACACAAAATACACGTGCACTACAGATGCACCACTTATATCATTAAGGGTGGCACAAATACAGCGACAGTTTTGGATGAGTAAGTAACCCTTAAATGTACTTTTATTTTTACAAACATGACAAACTACAGAGTAGATGGTACCTCATAACACTAACATTTTATTACCATGAGTTTGCAAAGTTGTGTGTGAAAGCAAGTTTTTTTTGTATTAATGCTTAAAGCCGATGTCGACATGTACCATGCTGAGAGAGCACCTGAAAAGTTGACACATTCGAGGCTAGAAAGAACGTTGAAGAACGCTGGCATACCCGCACTCCAGTGGACCCCCAGATTGTTCTGCTGGACCGTGACATTGTGCCAAACTTTGAAAACAACCCAACACAAGTGAACATGCTACTTAGCATTTTGAACGATCCAATGGATCGATACACGTACACCCAATGGACTACCTAGCCGAGTCAATTGGAACGTTCCTACCATTTGGACATTTGAGAGCCTCTCTAATGTGGTCATCAATTTCACAAACATTTCAAAACATTTTCAGCAGTTTATGCATTGTCTAAGGATTGATGGCATTCTAGCATAATTACATGAACACAATCAGGACTGCTACATGTACTTCAAAGAGGCTACAGAGGCAATTGCCTCCACATGCTCCTGGGCACTGCCTTGGTGCCCCTCGAGCTGCTCCACCAGTACAAATTTAAACTTCCCTCACTTATGTTGAGGTTCCCTTCACCAGGGCAAAACACCCTTGCCCTTGAAACAATCGCAGCAGCAGACCTCAATTCAACAACATAATTAATATTAGGACTGCCTCATACATTGTATTAAGCACTGACGCAATGGGACAGTTTTGTAATCAGGTTTCCACCCAGTGTTCCATCTCTTCAGTCAGGTGGTGTGGAAACACCTTTAACAAAAACATGTATTCAATTGATTTGAAAGGACCTAAAAGTAATCTGACTTGGGAAAAAAGCAAAACAAAATCACTCACTCTTTAAAACACATATTTTTTCACAAGCCTTGTTGTTTTCTTTCATATTGTTTGCGACAACAAAAACTAGGTAATTTTTAAACTATCGATGAATGTGTATTTAAAGCCAGCATAATGCATCTTTTGGTTATTTAATTTTACATTCAGGCAAACATTTTTTCATTCATTTATTTGTAAAATGATTATTATTTGGATACCCCATTGTTCGATTTTAGATCAAATTTAGACCTTGTTTTTCAAAATTCGGGCTAACAGCCTTTCAACAATTTGTCAGATTCTTTGTTGTCAAAGTAAATATATAACATTTAAGTAACTTACGTCAAATTTGAGCCCACAGTGTCCGCAATGTCAAGATCCACCAGGTTCCCTGGTGCTACAATTCAGCTTGCTGTGTCTTAGTATGACCTCTGCGAATACTCGAGGAAGGACGATGGGGCCGGCCGGCCATGTACAGCCTTCCCTACGAGGCAAAGTTCAGTAAGCTCACAGTTAATGCTTGTTTGCATAAGATATATTTGTACTGCTATCGCTGACAAAACAAACATTAGTATGTGTCAACGTTGATTAGTGATGAGTGTTAAATTTAGAGACACCCACTTTCGGCAATAACAACTGGATTTACTGACGAAGGTCCAACATCAGCAGACAGGTAGCTCATTTACCTAGTTCACCATGCCCATGCACAAGCCATGTGGACCATTCATGAATAGTCATTAGGAATTTTAAAGAGGCACACTCATAAAAATTTCTCTGACTTGCATTTTAAAAGCTAAGAGATTTTCAACATCTTTGGGTCTTTATATAAAGGCTCCAGTTATAAAAAAAACAAAACCAAAAAACAAACAGCAATAGGACAACAGAATTTGTAGTTCAGAACTTTAAAAAAGAAGACCAACATTTTTGTTTTTCTTTTTATTTTTGGCTCTTGCTGCACAGCAGTTAATTTGTAATTTTTCTCCCTTCACTAATTACTAAACCATGGCTATAGTTGACTTTGAATACCAGTTCTTTGACAATTTTTCGTGATTATAAAGAGCCAAGGCTCTGACTTTAAGAAAATCTGAAATTATCTGAAATTGAAAGAAACTACAGGGAATACATAATTGCAAATGTTTCCTTATTATGGAAAATCGTGTTGGAAAAATAAAAACTTAAAACTATAAAATCTATTCATTTTGACGAAATTTTAAATTTGTGGCGTGTCGTGGTGGAGCCGATCAGAACAATGGACTCAAGCTCTGGTGTTCTGATCAGCAGAGTGTGGGTTCGAGTCCCAGTCGCAAGACACTTTAACCATTATTGCTTCGACATAATAGCCGTTGGTCCCGTGTGTTGTGTCATACGCGTACAAGAACCCAGCGCACTTATCGTAAGGAGAAGTTTTTCGCCCTGGTGTTCCTGGTTTGATCGGCTGCATATTGCGCCACAACACCTTGTAAACCATTACATGGCATGCATGGTGCTATGTAAAGTAACAAAGTACATCAGAACACAGCTCTGAATACCTTGCGAGATAAATACTGTAGTGGTTAGAAACATAGTATTAAGCGGGGTAATTATGTAAAGTATTATGTAAAGTATTAAATAGCTGTGTTCTTTAAAATTGTTCTGTTGGATATCTTTTTATCTGAAATTGAAAACATTTTGACGATTACAAAAACAGCAACAGCACCTGCACAATGTAAACAAGATTTCAAGTGGAGCAATCTTTCAAATCTAAAATTCACAAACAACACAGGGCTTCTGCATGAAGCAAGGTTCACCTCTTTTATGCAAGGCTAGAGATAGTTGCTTCTCTGTCCAAACAGCAAAACACCTCCTACAGTCTATTTT
Organism: Pisaster brevispinus; assembly: GCA_023634235.1. Classification (NCBI taxonomy): domain Eukaryota; kingdom Metazoa; phylum Echinodermata; class Asteroidea; order Forcipulatida; family Asteriidae; genus Pisaster; species Pisaster brevispinus. Next base: position 6,635,336 of record JAMKCF010000017.1, read on the forward strand.
TATTTGTCAACATTTTTTCCCCCAAAAACATTTTAAAATTACCATAAAATAAAACCCCAAAACAACAACTTGACAATGCGACAAAAAGCGTAAATTGGCCCTATACACATCAATTTCATCACCTGCAAGTGTTGTGGTGATAATTGAATAGAACCCAACAATTAACACCGATTTGGAGCCCAGCCTTGCAAGTACGTTCCTTTCTGCTGTGGCAGTCTGGGTGCCAGCCTGTTTTCGTGAGTGATACGTGTAAAAGCATGGTGAGTGCACAGAGGAATAAAATGGTGAGAGCAAGCGATGTGGTTGATTGTATTTAAAGACTAGTGAGAAGGGGGGAAAAAGGGGTAAAAATATAGCACCCCCCCCCCCCCGACCCCCGCCAATCTGCAGAAATTGAAAAGTCAGGATGCTAGACAACCGACTTTTGTTTAAACATGGCGTAGGCGTGATCATTCTTCTCTCAGCTTGTCACACTTCTACACGTGTACAATACAAAGTTACCCATTCCTCAAGTACAGCGGGTGTCAATGGCAAATCTCTCTTGGCTTTTCCAACGAATTCAAAGATCAAGTTATCAACAGTGTTTAGCGTAATGTAATCAGTTTGTAATCCACATGTTATTTAATTGCGCAATTTACATTCAGCAGACAGTATCGAACAAGTTCAGTGTCTTGTGTATTACTACATTTGTACATGTAATGTAAATTGAGTGACCAGCAACAACAATAATTTTTTCCATTTATCACGCAGCAGCCATTTTTTTCCTCCTAGCCATAATAGGGAGTACCGGGTAGACAATGTAGTTAAATGCAAGTGTCAGGAATATTAACTTTTAATTGTTTTTGCAATTTTGAGCCTGTATTTACTTGTTACAGTATGTTTACTGCCAACTACATGCAGTGTCTCGAAAGATATCCATTAAATTCAAGGCTTGCATAGAGTCAACATTACACATTGACTTAACAGAAGGTTGCCGATTTGGTTACTATTTTACATTTTAAACATGTTTTTTATTCATTTATGCTTTAATTAAAAAAAATTCTCTCTCCCTCCTTTTTTAAGGGGGCAGGGTGTAAAATGTTAAATGTCAGTTTTTCCAGGCCACTGCACTTAGTTTATTTATGAATAAACATGTTTCAACTTACATTTTGGTAATTCCATGAACAGGGTGCCCAAAGTGTGACATGGAGACCATTTCAACTTTATTTTAAGTTTAAAAAAAAGGGGTGAGTTTTGTTACCTTAGTTTGGTTTCCAGCACATTGAGAACCTTATTGGTGGATATGTGTGCTATGTAAGACTACATTATTATTTTATGTTATATTATGTTATAATATCTCTCGCATAATTTTGTTGTGCTTAGCTACTTTTTGTGCTTATGCAGCTCTATGAAATTGTGCAAAAGCCCGACACCTCAGATGTTAATTTTATAAAAAAGCAATGAAAAAGAGGTAAAAGTTGTCATCTTAACGGTGTTCATTATGTTTACTCTCATATCATTCAATCCTACAGTGTATGAGTTCTTCAATTCCACTATTTGGACACCCTGTTTTCCCACACTCGTCCAAACAAAATCAGATGCATGCCTTGCGCATCACTAAGCTAAGCAGGTCAGCTTGATCAATACATTTAGAATAATTCAACAAATCCTTCTTCAGCGAAACTCACTGTGCAAGAATGCCAAGTGTGTGGCATTCATATTGACTGTAAACCAGGTAAATTTTTTTCCCTTCCCTGTTATAAAGGTCATGATTTGGGTTTCCACATGCTCTAGTTTTCAACGACTGAATCATTGCTCTGAAAGGGAAAGCAATGTTGTCTTTTGGAAGAGCAAATTATTTTTTGTATTCCAGTTTCCAATAAACACAATATAAACAACCCCTGCCAATTTCATTATACTCGGGTGGTCAGGCTGTAGTGGAAAGAAGACATCACTTCGTGTTTTGTCCGAGGGTTTGTGCATGAGAAAATGAAGCTTGTTTTGATTGTGGCCACCCAAATACATGTAGGCATGGGGGTGTTTTAATGCTATTTTCTCAACTGTGACAGCAGTTCAGTGCAAGATATTTCTCTGGTGGATTGGTACAAGTATGAGCTTTATAATCAGTGCGCCAGACTCAGATTGAAACTAATCATTTTGTTCTTGTTACATAAACTTATTTGCAATCCTGTATTTTGTGCACTTGGAAACAAATAATTGCACTGTATGGCCACTTGCAGAGGCGGAAAACACCTCTGCAAAATCTACGTCTACCATTTCCACCATTCTGGGGGTCAATTTTTTTATGCATTATACATGTTACACATTTTGACTCCCCAAATAGGTGTGTGTGTTAGTGCACAGCACACCATGCAAGGGGTCAATACACATTTTTTTCATACACAGATAACTTAGTCAAAGTTTGGTAACTTTTGGGGAGAAATAAAAAGTTTTAATCTGACAAAAAAACCGATTTTATACCAGCAAACTTACTCCTAACAGTAAACAAGTACATGGGTACATTCATCTGAAATAGCTGGCCTGATGTACAGTACATGTACATTATGCATGCTTCAGACTTCAGAGTACTGATACCTACAATGTACAGTAAACTTCACAAGTTCAGGTCAGTGGAGGTCATTGCCTTGGTGCACTTTTGAAATGCTCTACAGTACAGATTTAAGTTCCTCCTCATACATGTACATGTCCTGTGAAAGGACAACAATTTTTGTACTGTCCAGGGTCCCATGTAAAATCTTGTCAAACATTGCTACATTTTGTTGGAGGTCCGGACCTACGACAAAATCTTCCGCATAGCACACAATGGTTGTTAGTTTTTTAGTTTGGCCATGTGAAAGCTTGCAAAATCAGTCATGCACGGTGACAACAAATAAACAATCAGCGCTCGTAAAAGTTGTAGCAAGGGACCATGGTAGTATTTTTGCCTTGTGAAAAGGGCTATGGAGGAGCCATTTACACAAGAAAAACTGCCCTGCCCTTCAAGAATGTATAGCATCAGGTCTGGAATACGTGTTACATACTGTACTTGTACTGTCAAAGATGAGAAAACAGCAATTTGAAGACCCCACCCCAAGAACCTGCTCCAGCATGTCCAGTGCACAATTTTCCTTGTTTAAAAAGAACAGCAAAACCAATCACAAAATGTATTCAGCTGATGTACATGTAGTTAAAAAACTTTGATCATAAAATATTGCCGCTTAGTGTGCACAAAACTTGTTAATCCAAAATAAAATGCCATGCAAAAAATCGCTGAATGAAATATGTTCCCTGTCCACCCTGTATTTATGCAATGTACATGTAGTAAGAGGACACCAATTTGCTTTTAGAACACGGTTATGATTTTGCTTACTATGAGTGCAAACAGTAAGTTTACCAGCCAAAAATGCTGTACTGTAAGCTCTGATTGTGACTGGTTCCTTGACTGAAAGCAAACCAATTTGTTTAGCAATTTATATTTTACGCTGAACTACAGAATGTGGTCAATGATGCAAGCTACTGACCTACATGTAGATTGAGTTCTGCATTCAATGGCCAGAAAGTCCTTAAATTACTGAATTTACACTGCGTAGCATTTGCACATGGTGTGTAACATGAACTTTCCTCCAGAGAACTGAATCTCCTTTCCACAAGGCAGCAAAAGGGAGAATATTTACTCCTGACAAATGTTGTAAAATGGCATTTCGGGGGGGGGGGGGGGGGAAGTACTTACACAACGTCCTTCGTGGGTAAATGTTAAGGGAGTGAACAGCTCGAAAGATCAGATATGGAAAAGGGGAAAAGTCACAACTTTAGGGGATTTTTTGAGGATCTTTTGCTGGATTATAAAGATGCAATGACCTACAGTTTAGGAATTTAGCTGATAGTTTCGTATCGGTTGGATCAGGCCATTGATTGTTATCATGGAATAGCCATCTCACAATGCCTTATCTGTCAAACCAATGTATCCGAAATGTATTCCACTTCTTTTTGTAGTACATTCAGACAAGCATCTTTTGTGTCCAAACGGAAAAATGAAGAAACGGCCTGGAATGACCATAGAAAAGCTCAAGCTTGGTCTGCTCAATCTCCAAGGCCACCCAGCAGCCCAGCATAAGATCTTTAAGACTTCAGTAGAATCCATCCTCTTCTATGGGTGTAAGTCCTGGGCCCTGTCAAATCACTAGCATCCATTGAATTCATCCATTAACACCTGTATGGATGTTGGGTGCTGTGCAGAATGTTTCTTAGAGCAACATCATCTCCCTAATTCTGCTTAAGAGTCACTGCCTGTAAGAATGTACCAAATTAGGGGGGGGTGTGATTCATGGGTTCTCAGATCTTCTTCTAAAAAATCAGAGTGATACACCTTCATACCAAACTAATATATCCAAAATTTTAGCTTACAGACTCTTTCGGTTTTGGAGTAATAAATTTTCAAAGTTTCAGCCAAAAAACCCTCGTGAAACGACAAGTACATTCCTAGAAAACGCAAAAATGTGCGCCAAGCTTGTCCCAAAAATTTTTTAAACATTTTTTTAAACCTCCAGTTGGGTGTAAAACACAAGTAAAAAAAAAAATTTGGGATCTCGTTGGCGCGTCATGTTATGCGGACCTGAACCTTTGACGAACAGCGCCCTCGTGCTGTTTTCAAGGCCTCATAACTCGATGCGCCTTTAAGATCCCAGGAAATAAACAAGTTTACATGAAAGAACTTGCAGCCCTAAAACAAATTTAAGCACAAAGTGGATGGGATCTCGTTGGCGCAGAGAGATAATAGAGGTCAAAGGTCAAATTTTACCAATTTCTTGCGTTTCCGCACCTCCGTAACCTCGCGCGCCAACATCAAAAAACTTTTAAAATGACAACCAGGTGTAGAAACAGTTTTCCTCTATGAACAAATAAAACAAGAATCTTGGGATCTCTACAATTTTCATGTTAAAATATTTTTTGAAACTTCTCTAAGCATTTGCATTTCACACATATTAGCCTAGAATTAGCTTAGAACGGCACAACATGCACTTTTCTCATTCTTGTAAATACTTGCGCCAACAAGATCCCATCAATTTTTTCTTGTATTTGGTTTAGTTTAGTGTTCCTAAACAGATTTCAATTGGAAAATAATTGGGATCATGTTGGCGCACAAATATAACAAAGGTCAAAGGTCGTACCCAACAACAAATTTTTACAATTTCGGGCGATTTTGCGTCATCACGATATATACGCGCCAATATGGTCCCATTAAATTGTCTGCATTTTATGATTATATAGGTTCTCAGCAACACATAACAAACAAAAACTGTATGGGATTTGTATGGCGCTAAAAAATATCACAGGTCAAAGGTCACAACAGCAATGATGATGTTGCTTCGTGCAAATCATGCAATAGAACTCTGTCATACACGTACGTGTACACTATTGATCCCAAAGTGTTGTAAAAATGACAATTAAACCACTATTGTTATAAAATAATGATTTAATCTGACATTATTGTGTAGCCCATCTTTAAGACACAATTTTGTAAGATCAGATTAAATCATTATTTTATAACAAAAGTGGTTAAATTGTCATATAACAACACTTGAGACAATGTACACGTGTATTACACAGTGTGTACATGATGTACATGCATATCCTTATGCATTGCTGTGGCAACCGAAAATGGGCAAAATACCCCAATTTCAAAATGTTGCCTAACCATGAAGGTGATGAGTCTCCAAAACGAAATTTAGTCCAGATATAGATTGGACTTACAATTGGTCTAAGTTTAATGTTGGTGGGTAACTGTTGCCAAGGTCAAAGGTCACCAAGAATGTCGGTGTTTTTTTTTATATTTTCGGTCAAGAACCAACTTTGGAGCCTTGCAAACTTTTTATTAAATGAATAAGGGCTCTATCCTTGTTTGAGGATAGCCACATGTGCCTAGATATAATACAATAGCAATATCAAGCTTTTCAAACTATCAATTGTGAATATGAGGGGGTCTGAATATGGAAATTAAAATTTTTCGGCAGATGAAATTAGTGTTTTCAGCATCCTGTAGAGAGAAAAGGGGATGTGATGCTCTTGTTTTGAGGTCAGATTTGAGCTATTTGGGTGACAGTCACCCTAGGTACCAATTTATAGCTTTGTATCTTTTTTTAAAGGCGCGTTTAAGCACATTACAAAATGCAAAATATTCATTGTCGCAAATCGCGTTCACTGAAAGGGGGTTGCCACGTCCACTTTAAGGGGCCTTAATTTTGGAACGACTTGGAGTTGGAATTTTCTTTTTTGCATGCTCATTATACACATAGATGAACATTAGAAATGAATTTCAGCCAAATCTGAGAGGTGACCTGCAACCCCATTGGTTGATTTGACATGGAATGACCCAGTTACAAAACACATGCATATTATACTGGGTCTACATTGTGTGTACTATGCAAGTCCATAAAGTCATGAACTGAAAGTGTGAAGTTTCAACTCATCAACTTAATGTTATATAACATTTTTAATGTTATTATTGTTACCATATTACTGTTAACATCCATGGACAATTCAGGTACTTTGTACCCCTTCAGGAAATAGCTGAAAGAAACCTGCAGTAATTGTCTTTTTTATTTGTTTTTAAATATTGTTATTTTGTTCACAGTTTCTCTAAAAAAATATAATGCATGTGCTTTTGTTTGCCACCAACTCCGAGTCTTGATAGCCTCAGAACTTATAAAGAGATAAAGGTTTGTGAAATCATTGATTGAAATGTCTGACAGAGTTCTATTGCATGATTTGCACAAAGCAACATCATCATTGCTGTTGTGACCTTTGACCTTTAATATTTGTTAGCGCCATACAAATCCCATACAGTTTTTGTTTGTTATGTGTTGCTGAGAACCTATATAATCATAAAATGCAGACAATTTATTGGGACCATATTGGCCCGTATATATCGTGATGACGCAAAATCGCCCGAAATTGTAAAAATTTGTAGTTGGGTACGACCTTTGACCTTTGTTATATTTGTGCGCCAACATGATCCCAATTATTTTCCAATTGAAATCTGTTTAGGAACACTAAACTAAACCAAATACAAGAAAAAATTGATGGGATCTTGTTGGCGCAAGTATTTACAAGAATGAGAAAAGTGCATGTTGTGCCATTCGAAGCTAATTCTAGGCTAATATGTGTGAAATACAAATGCTTAGAGAAGTTTAAAAAAATGTTTTAACATGAAAATTGTAGAGATCCCAAGATTCTTGTTTTATTTGTTCATAGAGGAAAACTGTTTCTACACCTGGTTGTCATTTTAAAAGTTTTTTGATGTTGGCGCGCAAGGTTACGGAGGTGCGGAAACGCAAGAAATTGGTAAAATTTGACCTTTGACCTCTATTATCTCTCTGCGCCAACGAGATCCCATCCACTTTGTGCTTAAATTTGTTTTAGGGCTGCAAGTTCTTTCATGTAAACTTGTTTATTTCCTGGGATCTTAAAGGCGCATCGAGTTATGAGGCCTTGAAAACAGTACGAGGGCGCTGTTCGTCAAAGGTTCAGGTCCGCATAACATGACGCGCCAACGAGATCCCAAATTTTTTTTTTTACTTGTGTTATGCGCCCAACTGGAGGTTTAAAAAAATGTTAAAAATTTTTTGGGACAAGCTTGGCGCACATTTTTGCGTTTTCCGGGAATGTGCTTGTCGTTTCACAAGGTTTTTTTCGCTAAAACTTTGATAATTTATTACGCCCAAACCGAAAGAGTCAGCGAGCTAAAATTTTGGATATATTAGTTTGGTATGAAGGTGCATCACTCTGATTTTTTAGAAGAAGATCTGAGAACCCATGAATCACCACTTGGTACATTCTTACAGGCAGTGGCTCTTAATATGCCCCTTGCATCTCCACTCATCAGACAGCGTCACATTCGGCTAGCTGGTCATGTTTTCACCCATAATGAGCCAGCTAGTCATGAGCCTCTCAAGAAGCTTGCAGAGGTAGCCCGTAGCCCCAACAGATCTTTTGAAAATGGTCTAAAAGCCTCCCATGACTCTCAAACACTACGTGTAAGCGGAGACAGATGGGCACAAAATTATCAAGTCACCATGAAAGTGAATGAACGAATGACTGAATGACAACATCGTCAATGTAAATGTTGAGACATCAAAAATAAATGAGGAAATAAGCTGATGAGATAATAATCTAAATTATGCCAATTAACTTTTTAAAACAAAAAAAAGTGCATTTGGTAATTATTATTCACAATCATGTGTAAGTGGCAGGCAAGGAAACAGTGTATGTATTACATACGCAGATGTTGGACATGAACCCATGGCCTCTTGATTACTGTATGCTTTACCATACAGTTCTCGATGTTGGCACTTGTCGGAACAACTAAGAAACCCTTTTGGAGACACTGCATGTTCATTGTACATGGTAGATCAGCAAACTCAAGTACCAGACAATTCTAATCAACTTCCACCCAGAAGTATGCATTTTACATTTGGCCAGCTGTCCCCCTATAATTTCATGTCTGTTGGAACAGGTCAACAGCCAATCTTTAAAGTTACTTCCATTTCTCCAGGGATCGGGAGGGGGTGGGGGAAGGAGGGGGAAGGGAAGGGAAGGGGGTTGTTGCATGATTGATACAACATGGGGAAAAAAACCCCCAGCAGGAATCTCTCATGACATGATCTACATCAAGCTTTACACGCGTACCTGCATTCTCTTGAGAGGACCTGCAGAAAATAATGCTCAACAAATTTCTTTTGGTATTAGCAATAGACTGGTATTAGCAATAGACAAAGCACCAGCGGCACTTGTACAAAACTGATGGCATTTTGACTGGTAACCCCTTTTGCCTGCAAGCGAAATTTGCCTGTGCTAATCATTCTAGACAGTATTCTTCTTTGACATGTGATGATTTTATGTTGAAATGGCTCTCCATACAGAAAGTCAACGTCTTATTTCTTCCTAGAGGATTTCAGAGTGATCAAATTAGGAAAGTTCACAGACCTTTATTGATGCTTTAGATTATCATTTGTCTAATGTATCCTTGTATGTATTGAATACATTTATAACACCCATTCTTCAGTTTTGTCGTAAGATTTGTTGTTCTGTTTCCTTTTTTTTTGATGTTTTGTTTCCTTTTCCTATAGACCTGCATAGAGTATGTACATGCTAGGCATAGATTGGGGAAGGAAAACAAAATGTGTTGGGGGGGGGGATGTCTGAGCTGTACATTAGACTACCACAATGACTCAAATTTAACCGTAGCAGACATCCAAGAAAATGCACTATAAATACAAGGTTCCACTTACAGTAGGGCCTATATGTAGAGTATCTGACATTTACATGTACATTCATTAAAAACTGTTGTAGTTTTTTTAAGCTTTCAAAAATCACTGAAGACACTTGGCACTATACGATGTACATGTTCTACCGTACATGTATCTCGGTGATTGCCAATTATAAGAGCTCAAGCTTGATAACCTTCGTTTTCGTAAGGGCAAGGAACATTTTCATAAGCCTTAAACGAAACCTCCATAAAAAAATGTAACTTTTTACCGGAGTGTTGTTTCAGGGGACACCAACGCCAATTTGACCAAGGCAGTGCTGCCAACTTTTGCATCTTGCAATCAGGGAGATTTTGTACAACAATCAGGGAGATATTTAGAATGACATTCAACATAATAGGGACAAAATGTCCATAATCAGGGAGATTGTCAAATTTGTTTGTCATTGTTTGTCATAACGCGATGAGATTGATTAAATTTAAGGAAAGTTTCTGCAGAATCAAGGAGAGTTTGCAGCTCTGCCAAGGGCATGAAGGCAATAGACCCTCCCATGAAATATGCATAGATTTACATTCCAATTAAAATTACATTTACGCACACGTACATTGTGTACTACATGTACACCCTTTGTTGGCAAACGCCATAGAGTTGTACACTTTGCAGACACACAAATGGGTGCGCGTCACGTAACCATCACTTCAACACAAAAAGACGCCATGTGTCCTCATTTTGTCAACCAGTAGTCAGGTAGTGTTTGTGCGTATGTGCATGATGTGCAACTTACATTTTCATGGGAAGGGTCTATTGGCACTACAATGTAGATGCATGCCATGAAGAATGTGAAGTACTACATGTAACACGTATTTTATTAATATGCCCTCTTATAACTTGAATTGTACATTTATATTAAACAAGTAACAAACAGTATACAGTGACATACATAGTTTAGGTGTGTGTACATTATAGCATACATGTAATCATACACATTAGTTGTCCAGTTGCATGTTCATGACTGAATCACAGATGTAAATTATGATTTCACAAGAGGGCGACATTTATAAATGCTGCTCCCAAAAACATTTGAACAAGTTTCAAACTTTGTATTGATCCTTAACACTTACATGTATGATGGAATGGGGACACTATACATGTATGCCCATCCACTGCCCATGTGAGTTTTTTAACACCTACAATGTACATGAAACTGCAATGAACAGGTACACAGATGTTCCTGTTGTCATAAAGTAGTCCAACCATGGTCAGATGGTACACGAAAATCCCAGCTGAACCTTTTATGTACATTTAGGTCACACTTAATGGAAAGACGTAATGAGTTTTTTACTAGATGTAGGCCTAAAACATGTTACATGCACGGACAGACCTTTTAAAACTGAATGTTTAAGCTGAAGATCTAAGTCCTCACTAAAGTGCACTGCTTTTAAAAATGTAGCTCCTCCCGGAAAAGGCGAGTCTACTGTTAAACTGAATTCCAAGTTCACAAGCTATTATCAGTACACGGAAAATGTTCCAGTCGGCATTCTAGCTTTCACTTTACAGGCTGACAGGATTATATCTTGTTCCGTGTATCACAAATTCCTCGGCAGCACTTGATATTAAGCACAAATTCTTCGTAACAGGTCAACTCTTTCATCCGCCTGTCCATGACCTACTTGCAATTTGAATTGCTGCTATACTTGCATTAGATGAATCGCACCGAAGCTTATGGGGTTCTCAACTGGCTTAAAAACCCTTGCCTTCAGCAACTCAGGGATCAGGTCTTCCGGCTCTCAATCAACAGTCGCCAAGATTTCTACTCTACCATTATACAAGATTGAGTCTGTATCATGCAAAGCCTTGCTGCACTTTGCTCTCGTCTTTAATTAGACAGACCTACTGAAGTTTCCAGTCATCTTCACTGGGAATATGATTGCATTGGGCAACCTTAACATGCTTAATAACAAAATTTCATTCTATCAAGAAGTAAAGAAACTAGTGACTAAGTAGTTTGAATCCACCATGTGAAGGTTCCAGGCCGCATATTGCTTATCTTGTACGAATATGTATGTTAGTTTAGCCTTTAACACAATTTCCAATTTTCAATCAGTTTAGCTGTAAACAGAAAGTTTGAAAGTCCACAATTCTGTGGCCGATTAATTGCGACACATCGGTATGCGGCTATGGAACTGACTTCCCAATCATATTCACGTGGCGTGTCGTGGTCGAGCGATCAAATGCACCGGACTCAAGCTCTAGTGTTTCTGGTCAGCAGAGTGTGGGTTTGAGTCCTGGTCATGACACTTGAGTTCTTCTTAAGCGAGACACTTAACTATTATTGCTTCATCCTTCTAATGGGACATAAAGCCGTTGGTCCCCTGTGTTGTGTAATGCATATATATAAGAACCCAGTACACTTATCGTTAAGAGAAGGGGTTATCCTCCGTGTTTCTGGCATTGGCTGCCAAGTACGCCGCAGCACCTTGTAAACCCTTATAAGGTGCTATATAAATCCGTCTCAAAGTTCATAAAAACTTCAAAACCTGTCTTAAAAAGTGTTTTTCTTTATTCAAGCACCTTGAGCACCTTATTTGTGCATACATTGAATAAAAGACTACACTATTATTATTATTCTCCATCTCTTGAGTTAAAAAGAGGCTGAAAACACATCTCATGCAAAACGCTTAATGGTCAGGATCATGTGTACATGTAAATGCTTTTAGATCTGTGTTTTCTTTGGTAAATCATGTATCATTGCATCTTGTTTGCTTTTGTGTATGTTGCTTTTGCTACTACATGTACCATCTTGTTTGCTCTGTATGCGACAAGAGCGCTTTTTGCGGATTTATGCGCAATATAAATTTAATGTTCTCTATTGTTATTATTATTAGTAGTAGTAGTAAAAAATTGCTCGTGTGTTGGTCATTTGCTGTTAACCTCAGACTAAGGCTCCCCTTGATTGGAGGTCTTGCTAAACAAACCGCCCACTTTAAAAAAAGGAAGATGAATATTCAATTCAATGGATCTCCCTGATCAGTTGATTGGGTGACAGGATGAGGAACAAATATAAGCTGGCATTTGCAGTAGGAACAAGGCTCTTGTTGAGCCTAGTTGTACGAAGGTTAAGAAACCAAATCAAATCTCCACTGGTTAACATGACACTATCACTTAGCAAATGTGCAGTTATGTGACGCTGTCTCTTGGAGGAGTTCATGCACATAATGACTGCCTGGCTTGTACATTAGTTTCACCAATAAATGTGCAACCTCATGTCGAGAGCCTGGGAAAAGGCTACTTAAAATGTCCCCGCTTTAAATGCAATTTTTTTTATAAAGATCAGATGAACGTGCAGAGTGAAATCATGGCAAGAATCGCCAAGGTACAGTAAGATGTTATTCTTCTCAACATGTTGCCAATTCCAGCATGTACCATGTAATACTACTTGTAAAAATATGTGACCTACATACATGTACATGTATTCCCATGTCTTCTTAATTTCCCATGGCCATAATTATGTATCAGGTACATAGACGTACAGGTTGAACGCTGCTGCTGTTAACGGCCACCATGGGTTCACTGATGCAGGTTGCTGGTGTTTCCTGTCTAAGAGTTGAAACTTAATGGTGTGGAATAATTAGTATTCCAAAAACAATGGCGGCATGTCCCTTTTCCATTCCCTGTTGACTGGGAAAGTAGACTTGTATTAAAATTTTATGTATTTTATCGACTCAGTCAGCTTGCTTTTGATTGAGAGATGAGACTATTGACGTCTAGGAGAGAGGCCATTTCTTGATTTGTATGGTAGAAGAAGATTTTGGAACCGATTTAGTGCGGTGATGGTGAGTCACTGTCAACAGTGGAGAAATGGCATGACGTGATCAATGCGCTTCGCTTTCATAACCATACATGTATGTGCTGCAGTGGTTCGTACACATTGGAGTGGGGCAATGTGACTGGTTGTACAAAAAACTAACTGCAAATGTCAAGATGTTATCAGGCCTGATTCTTCACTAAGGAAACAGATTGCCTTTATGCTCTTGGTGATAACCCTGGTGCCCCTAATAATGTTCTGGTAGAAATTGTCATTTTCCCTCATCGAGGTGCCTAAGGAAAAAACTGCCTTTGCCCTTAATGTCCTTATATAAGAATGAAGTGTCAGGCCGGTGGGATTGTGATCAATGCACCCATTAGCCTTTTGTCAAGGCCTTCGTGGCTTGGACAGCTATGTAAACAGCGGAGCGACTGGAACAGACGACCACGCGCGCAAGCCAAGTGGCAAAGCCACGAAGGCCTTTTCCAACTTGTTTGTGGTTTTTGTTTTATACATGTATGAATTGTTTATAAAGTATGAAATGTGCATTATTCGTAACTTGTACAGTGTATGCAAATAAGTGATGATACACACAACGAGACGTTCGCCAGTTTCTATATTTGTGAATTTGCATCATTTGTTAATGTATGCTGACCCCGTCGCTTCTGATTGGTTTGGACTTTTGCTACTGTTTAGGTAGCAAAAATCGAGATTATTAAGAAAAACATTAGAAACCGCAAACAAGTTGGAAAGGGCCCTCGTGGCTTCGCCACTCGCGTGTGTGGTCTCCCCTTCCAGTCGCTTGGGATCGCGGCTCTACGAAGCTGTCCAAGCCACCAAGGCCTTGACAAAAGGCTATGCACGCATATGAATGAAACTGGTGATGCTATGCGTAGGCCTAATGAATCGGTTTTTCTCATTTAAGTTATTTTTATCAATATCAGCAAAATATTAAATGTCAAAATTTGATATTTTGGTACATCATTCATAAAAGTTTTCTCATATAAGTTTTCTTGCCTTGACCTTCAATAATTTGTTTTATAACCACGCTAATGGCATGCATACATGTAATGATTGATTCTTCATGTTTAACAATTTGTGTTGACTCTAATGTAAACTTGACATTTTAAGTGTTTTAATTCATTTACATAACCAAATGACTCATCAATCTCATGACCACTTAATATACATAACACATAAAAAAACGTAGCCGTACCCTCCAGGAAGGGAGAGTTTTTTTTTCTTTCTTTTCTTGTGTGCGTGCGTGTGTGCGACTGTTTGGGGGGGGGGGGGAAACACACACATAACAAATGACATTGTTTTTCTAATTTTGTTATTCTCTAAGCTTGACATTTGAGATGACTCTGTTGGATTATAACTAAACTGATGACATAGACGTGCATTTAATGAATAAAACTATTTTCTACTAGGCTTATTTTGTTACTCTGAATTTGACATTTGAGATGACTTTTACGGCAAGAGGTTTTTGTTGTTGTTACGATCAAAGCAAAAAATGCCACATCGATAGTTCTTTTCCTGCTGTGGGTACAAATAACTTCTCCTCCAAACCTGTTAAAATTTACTTAAAATATTTTGCTGAGTATTTTTTACAACTCCTCTGACTAGGTGGGTACAAATAATTTCTCTCCCATTACTTAAAATGTTTTGCTGTGCTATTTTGTACAACTCCTCGGACTAGGTAGGAGTGCGAACCTTTCCAAAAGGCTTCATCTGAAGGTTAACTCACAAGCTGATCTACATGTAGTCTCATGGTCCCATGACCACACCCACCAGAATGTACTTAGCAGACGCCCATTTCCTGACATGTACATGTTCTTGTACATGGACTATTGCTAGCTATAAACATGAAAATTTGTTAACTTCACAGCTCTAGGCTGACCCCACTGGGCTCCTGCTCTACTACTACAATAGACCTTATGCATTGACGTAAACCAGCCGCCATCTTAGAGGTAAACCGATGATGTAAAAATGGAAACGCACAGATTTGTACACATGGCGCACAGGATTGGCCAATGAACAACCTCCTTTTGACCTCTAGGCGAGGGCGCCTTACTCAAATGACGTCATGTGCATAAGGTTTATACCCAGCATCTCTTTGAGATCCATCCCCCCCCCCTCCTCTTTGACTCAGAGGCAAAAGCATCTTGGCAGGAAACAGCTGGCAATTTAACTCATTCACTTCCAGTTCATTACCTTATTACAACTCACAGATGGGAATGCGTTTCGATGTACACAGTAGGCACCCTATCCTGTTCGTAAGTGTGACGTAGTTCCATAGTGAGCCACGCCCACTTCACTGGCTCCATTGAATACCGGAAGCCCATAGGAAATGCATTGAGCAAGAGTTTCTTTTGACAATTTATGTATGAAAAAAGGTCGGACTTGCGTTCCAATAAATGTTTTGCAGAGTCTCAAGGTCTAGTAAGAATTTTTTAATGAGAACTGCCTTTGAACAATGAAATATGTGATTTTTTGTATAATTACATGTACACGTATGCCAAGCTTTGGAGTTGGAAGTAGCCACAACCTTGTGCGTACAGCTGATGCTTGCATGCACGACAGATTGACTTACCAACAGGATCTAGATCAACCTGCGCTTCCTTCTGCAATGCGCTTGTCAATACTATTCATGGTAACTTTTTTACAATTATGTAAAATATCTACATTGAGACAGCGTTTCTTGTTTTAAACTTAATATTTTCTTAAAACATTTCTTGTACATTATATGTCAAGTATGGTTTAAATTAACCTAAAGTGTACATTAAGCTCATATGTACAGTGTCATAGGAAATTACAACCATATAAAATGTACAAACAATACCATATACAAATCTTTAAGTTACCTTTTTTGCCTAGTGTTTAAATAAAGAAATGGATGCAGCTTTTACATGTAAGTGGCAAACATTTTATTTTGAAAGTGAGGTTGGCCCTGCAAACAGACAAACTTAGTCTGATAACCTGATAACCTGATACAAGTAATGCAAGTCATTGTGCCGTACATGTACATGCATTGACTTTTCACTAGGAAAAGTGCCTAACACACCAACAGGATCGAATACTTGTATACACAACCTTCCAGTGGTGCAGTTCTGTATAACAAGTTGATTAACTTAATATTTTTATTTATTTTATTATTTTATTTATTTATTTATTTATTTATTTATTTATTTTATTTTTTGTTGTTGTGGGGGAGGGGGTACGCGGGACATAATATTGTGTATATTTTCAATCCCCTTTGTGGGCAAGGGTTCGGGGGGGGGGGGGAGACAGCCCCACCCCGTCCTCTTCCCTGCCTACTTCACTGTAACCTTTGTATTCAAACACACAGAGTGAGGCTCATAATCACCAAAAGTATAATCATCTCAGATTTAACTTCATGTGATGTCCGGAAACACTCAAGAAAATCAATAACTTGTCTGAAAATAACTCAAGAACACTTTTAAAATAAAACCCTCAAATCAGACTGAATTGGATCCTTGCAATATAAAGAATGCACGGACTGTCACTGCATGGCTCTTTGCTGTGAACAGCGTGCAGTATCAATGAGCAAAGATTAAATTGCTGAAATAATTGACGACAAAACAGTCAGCCCCTGGGCATAACTTTGACAGCCGTTAAAGTTAAAGCCATTCAATAAAATTATTTGCTTTGCAAAAGCCTTAACCAAGCTAATCGCAAACAATTAATACCAACAGTGCACATTGTGCAATTTATTTAACTTTTACAGTTCACATTGTTAGCATATGTTATAGAGTCTATAGACAGTGCATTCTTGCTGGTCACTCACACCACACAATACAATGTAGCATGTACACAGAAAACAGTTCCGGACTTATTTAGTTTTTTGTTTTGAAATGAAAAGAAACAAGAAAAATACTTCAAAAACGAAGCCAAGTTCAACTGTGTTTGCTGTAACTGTAAGAATTGATGCTTATTGTTTGTGACTTGATGTACACACATGTACATGTATTCAACGCTGCCAATGGAAAAATACAATTAAATCAATTTAGACTAGACAAGGCTCCCAAGGGACATTGAATCTAAATTCTATTATAATGCAAGTAGGCAAGTACACAAGTGGTATTTTGAGTGTACCTTACGTTCGTACCACTTGTCAACACTAAATTACCCTCCAATACAATTTTCATCATCGGCTTCTTCGTAATGTTAACAAGGTCTTAACATCTAGAATTCAGAGACAGGTGTCCAACTTTGATGTATTGTCAATATGGCAATTCACAACACAATGCACCCCCCCATGCCCACTGCATTTTGAGAGAGGCCCATTTCTGTAGTGTACCATGGGGAAAAAAGGGTCTTCAAGTTGTTGGTTGTCGCACAGTGCCTGCAACCCCAGTTGCAGATGTTCAATCATGATTTGTATAAAGAAAGCAGCAAGACTATACAGGATTACAGGAGTGATATTTCCTTCATAAAAGCAGGAAGGTCGTAATTCTTCTGAGTATTGCTGTAGGCCTACAGTGTACAGGTTTTTTCAAATTAATTAAAACCCTTACATATCAAGTATTTTTGCCTGCATGTGGCCTCAATCCTCCCATATCCTCTTCTCATACAGTATGTCACTCCACACCAAAGACTTATACAGTGATGAGATTTAACAACTGAAAATTCTTTTTAAAATTGCTCACTGGCCTGGGTTCCCAATTATTCTAGACCCAGAATCTCACAGATGTTGCAATTCCGGAGGTTTGCAGACTCCAGCTGCTGGATCACCAGAAATACAAAACTACAGGTTGGGACACAATGTGGACAACTTCTTCCTCCCTTTGGTGACTACTTTTCTTCTTTTAAGAAAATTTGAAGTCTCAAGGAAATCAGGAAAAATCCTGAAAAATCATACCTCTGTACATGTACATGTAGATAAGATTGGAATGCCTGACCCTGTAATAAATAACTATTTAATTTGTTGAACCTGTAGATAAGTATGCGGAAAGCAATTATCATTTGGACCTACCGGCACCAGCCCTAGTCCCTCTGAATCCTTCACTTTTGGCATTCAATAGAAGGAGTTTGGTTTGAAAGGGTTTGTCTTTTCAGTTTTTATGGTATGAGAACTTGAAACAACATCTTAATTACAAGTAATTTAGTATCACAAAGTTTAAGCTCGGAAACGTGGAAACCCAGAAGGTCACTCTAAGCTTCCGTACTGTTGACACAAATCTCTTCTGTATTTTTTTACAGATATCCTGAACATAAGTGTTTTTCTCCTCGAACAAAGCAAGTCCATTCATAAAAACTCAGAAGCTGACAGCCCACAGTAATTCAAGCTTACAGCACACCTGACATCGGCAGCTGAAACAATTGCAAGAAAGAAAGTCGATTTCTGCAGGAAAAAGAAAGAAAGAGACTACATGTACGAGTCTTTATTCAGTGTCTTGGTGAAGTCGGATATACTTGCACCGTCGTCTACCATGACTGGAAAGCCATAGGAAGGATGAGGATGGGCTTACATCCAATGATTCATATGGATCCAACCACCAAGACAGGTGTTTCATTTAGGATCGGTTTTCTGATAAAATTAGATTAAATAACTGTGGGATGGAGGGACATGCTATAACTAATGAGAGTTAGGATTACAGGTGCTTTGGTTGACTGCATTCTTAGGTTCCATAAATGCAACGTCTTGATTTCAATTACAGGAACTTTACATTAAATATAGACTAGTTTAAGACACAATGGCAGATACTCTTTAATGTTTAATGTCAGTTTCAATGTACAAATTGAAGTCCTGCAGGCAATGTGTTCAGAGAAATGACAAAGACTGCAAAGTTCTCGCTGCAACCATGAACAGTATGTAAACCAAGTTGTCAACAGCTTTACAGATTTCATCCCACTTTGCTAGCTCGTTTGTTTGTGGGGGTTATTGGAATGTTTATTTATTTCTAAAAGCAAACTTGAATCCTCAATTCTGAGTGGCCGATCCATACAGCATGTACAGTAACAATAGTGTGATTCATGTACATGTATAAACCTGTTTTGCATGGCCCATACCAAAAAACAAAAACTGTTCCAACACGCTGTTCTAACTCTGCGTATTGCGCTCTTTCAAGCTTTTCATTAAGTTTGCTTGAATATAAATTTGTTTCAGAAAATGAGTTGCATGTAATCCAACATTCTTGAATTTTTTACCATACTTTACACACCTCCTCTTTAATTCCACATGTGGGTGTGACAGATGACTGTTTACACCTAAACTGTCACAAACATACATGTATCATCAGCCAGTAATCAGCTGTCCCACAGGATGACTGCAGGACGATTCTATGTAATTATAAGAAACAAAATTTGAAGGAAAGGAAATTTGGGTGTTCAGCAGTTGCCCACTCCCACACAGTAGTTTCAGAAAATTAGTTGTGTGTGTTCCTCTATGCATTGTTCATACCATAAACTGTGTAAGTTGACCTGGAGAGAGTACGAGCTTTCGCGAGAATCACGACTTCTGGGCAACTCGCAATTTGACACTTCGAGCTGGATGTTGGAGGTCGCGCACTATTTGTTAATTTTCTCTTAAATTTCTAGATTGCGTTTTATTTTTTTATTTAGGCCTATTACATTGTTAGTTTTAAATGTAATAATTCCACGAATATAATTTTGGGGTGTTGGAAAAAGTGATGTGACAGAAATAATAATCACACAATATACTCACAATGAGGAGTGTTTAAACATGGCCTGAGGAAACTCTCTAGTCAAAAGAGGGCAATATCAAATGAGTGCACAGAGCACACAAATTTCACGGCCAAATTTAAAGGCAAAGGATGTGTACCTTTGGTTTTTGCAACCGTTTGATTTTTATAATCCATTATAATCCTATATAAATGTAGTATGTTAATATACAATAAAGCTAACCTTCAAAATTTCACTTCAAAAGGTACATGTACAGTAGTAGCATTTTTGAGATATCGAAAATGTATAATGTACATTGTACACGCAGGAAGAATAATCCCTACTAATAATACACATTCTGAGAAACGCTACTGACAGTACTTAACACTTCTCAAGTTCATATTTTGGGGCATAAAAACTAATCTCTTTTTACATAAACACATTACTTTAAAGAAATGCCTTTTACTATCGAAAGCTGCTGTAGGCTTCTAATCAATATGTTTTATTGCCATTGATTTTAAGAGTGATTACCAAGCATAAACCTTCCCCTCTGTTGCCCCTGGTCTTGGCCTTGGTGTCCCTTTAGAAGTTTCCCATAGAAGTGCCCTTTGCAAAATGAAAATGGCCTTGCCCTCTCATAGGTAAAATTCTAGGCCTGGCGTGTACGGTATGATATTCTCTAACTGTTAACTGTTCTATGTAATATTCTCTTCAATCACTAGGAAAACTGAGGAAGACTGAATGAAGTTCCCCCCAAATCCTTTGAATTTATTGTGTAGGAGGCACCCATACATGTAGGTCTATACAGTAAATCTCCCCTGGAAAAGCAGCTTTAATGAAATGTAGAAAGTGTGGTGACAGTGGGTGAGGGCTATGTACTTTTAATGTACTCTGTCATGTCTGTAAGCAAAACAATTTTTGCTAACTTGCTAAATACCAGGGTCCAATTTTATAAAGCTTACAAGCAGAAAATACTGCTTAGCAATTTTCTATGCTAAGCAAAAAATGAGTGGGGCACCAGTCACAACAATGTAAAATTTAAGGAATTTTGGCTGGTAACCAGTTTCTGCTAAGCAATATTTTTCTGTGCATGGCAAGTTTTAGTGCTTACAGGTTTTATGAAATTGGGCCTAGACCGGTAACTTTATCTTTGAGAGGGAAAGGCCATTTTCATTTTGCAAAGGGCACTTCCATTGGCAAATCTTAAAGTCTACCGGTAGGAGTAGCTTTTAAAGGGGCACCAAGGCCAAGATCAGGGCTACACAATGTACAGTGACCGTGGCCCCCATAGCTTGTGTCATATCTGTGAAATTCTAGGCCTATTATACCATATATTGGGTGCCAAGTTGATTGTTTCATGTAGACATGCTTGAGTTGATTTGAATGTTCATTTCCAAGCCTAATGTAAGCTGAATGTGTACATTACCTAAATCAGAACAGTAGACACAAGCTGGTCCTAGACACACAATCAGCCATGACTGTGAAAACAAACCAGCAGATGGGAAACTGAAGTACATTGTGTACTAGTCCTAAATGTGATCCCTAGCAACCAACCTTTAAAGCTGTTACCTAGTAACCATGCATACGAAACTGAGAGACACTCCAAAAGTACAATGCATGCACAATTACAAGTCCCACTGAAGAGAGAAATAATTTCAAGATTCTAAAATGTAGGTTTTACAAGCCTTTTAAATAATGACAGTCAGCAATTTAGGATCGCTTTGTTAAATTCAAAGATTGTTTTGCCAGAATGTAGACATTCCTTTCTCAGTCTTTGCCCATAGTGCCTTATGAAATGATCCAAATTATCTTTGATTTTAACAAGATGATCCTAAATCATCTGTGATGTTAACAAAGTGATCCCATGAAATCATCTCAGGACTCAAACTTTGGGTAAAATCCCACAAGACTGCAGGGCTCGTAGCTCAACATTTTTTACTGGACCAGAGTTTATTTTAAAAGACCAGAATCTTCACAAGAAAGAGCTTTCTACACAGTTTCATAAATTGGTACTTTGTGGCTTCCAAATAATTTTCGAGTGTCCCACTTTGTGTTGAATTTGGACACTGTTGGACCCAATTTTGAGGGTGGTTTGAAAGGTTGAGCCTTGGCAGGTTTGTTGTGCATTTGAAAAGCAATTCTCATTCTTCTTTGGAAGTTACTAAAATCACTCAGAAATGTAAAATGCTAAATACACTGTTATAATCTGAACAAGCACTCAGAGAAGATTTATCTCACTTGTCTATAAATGGGAACTTAGTATACTTTGATACTCAACAGAATTGTATACCCTGGCAGAATCAAAGTCAACATTTGAAAATCGGTTCTTTCTGTTAAAGATATGTATTTCACATTGTTACAAATACAATTGAAAACACAAGACTGCTGGACTTGTCAGGTCATGAGTTTACTGGCCCGGGGCTAAAATCACTGGCCTCAGGCCTGCCATCCAGTGTCAAATTTGAGCCCAGTGCTTCTTTGAATCAAAGTGATCCGAAATCATCCAGATGTGATTTTAACAAAGTGAACCTATGAAATCAGCTTTGATTTTTTACAAAGTGATCCTACATCATCTGTGATTTTTAGAAAGTGTATGAAATCATCTTTGATTTTAACAAAGTGATTTTTATTACTAAAAATGATCCAACTTCTGAATTATAATGCAAACGATGCAAATCATCTATGATTTGTTTATAAATCATTGCAATGAACATGGGGATGATCTCTACTGAAAGTCCAAAATGATGTCTGCTTTTAACATTGAATGATCTAAAATCATCAATGATTTCCAAAAAGTCAAAACAACTTTTGAATCCCCAGAAACAGTCGAATTGTGTGTACTTTCTTCTAAAATGTGACAACCTGTGCCTAATAGGCTTACCCTGCAGGAAAACAATTAGTATGTCATTAGGCCAAGCCTTATATACATGTATATCAAACGTGCACATCATGAACACAAACGTGCACAAAGTACAAAGGTACATACAGTTACAGTATACGGACAATTCAACTGCATTTCACTTAATAATAATAATAGTATGGTCGATCAAGGAGCCTTGAATATAATCCATCAGGAAGAGAACGTGAACGATGTCTCAAGTAGGCATGAATCAAATTCAGTCCTCCCATCCGACAGTTTCAACATTCAGTATACTACACTGTACATTAAATGCATTGTTTACAACACAATCATGATAATGCTGTTTTGAAAATTAGATGTCAAAAAAACTTATCCCAGATCCTTAATCGTTATGAAACTAAGAACATACATTGTACCCTAAGATGACATGATCAAGGAATGATGCACCACAACTTACACCAAAATGATGAAGAAAAAGAAGCCACGAAACCGAAGATACATTGCAAAAGTACCCTTCAATAGCAACTTACATCTTATTGGCCTAAACAGCCACAGAGACTTTTTTTAGAGTGGGGGCATCAGAGATGTAATTGTATTAAAAGTGGGGGGCCTGGAGCAAATACAAATCAAGAAACTCACTGAAAATTCTATGAAATAAACTGCCTTTCCACAAGGATATTAAAATGTATTATTGAAAACGAAGATCTACTTTGCAAAAAGATTTAGGCGTCCTCCTCTTTCTGCCCCCTAGCCCCCCCCCCCGAAAAAAAACTAATTTAAAAAAAAGTAAAATAAAAACTAGATCAGATCTGTGATGAAAAGGCACTGTCTTAAATATGAGAAATACAAATTTAAAAAATAGAAAATAAAAACCTTAAAAAAAATATAAACCACTGGATCAGATATGTGATGAAAATGGGCTGTCTTAAATTTATTTTTATTAAATCATCAAAATATATATATAATATTAAATCACAGGATCAAATCTGTGATGAGAATGTGCTGTCTTAAATAAAAAAAGAAAAAAAGAAAAGAAAAAAAAAGTATCAGATCTTTGACAAAAATCTGCTGTCTTTAAAAAGAAAAAGAAAAAAAATCAGACTAACAAAACAAAGACATTTGATGTTTTGGCTTGGCTGAGTGACGAGATTAAATTGCTCCCTGGGCTCTCATTACCTTGCTCCATCCTTGACTCCCTTTAAGTAACCAGGCATTTGATTCTCTCCATTCAGACTCAACCTTTTAAAATATTAGAAATCGCTGTCAAATATCAGGGCTTGACTTTCACTCCTCGCAGATTGAAGCTAGCTCAGAGGCAAAATATTAAAGACGTCATACACAAAATGTCTCTGTCCTGTTACAACATGTACGAAATGCAGAACGCACTTTCCTATGAAGTTACGATCGATTGCATTCCAGACTGCATATTATTTTATTTTTTAAAATCTACATTACATCCGGTCACTTGAAATACAGTGTGCTTACTCTTTTCACACGATGGCATAATAGGCAAACATCCCTTGTCAAGTTTTTGCTACATGTAAATGTTTGCTTTTAAGCCAGCGTGCTGAAAGTGCATTTTTACAATCTCTACCTGAGGTGAATGGCTACATGTATGTATATGTCATGTACATGACATGCAAACATGACCTTACTAAAAATCGCAAGACTTGATAAGTTAGAAGAGATGTGAACATTTTTATTCATTAATTTTTTCCTAAATTTGTTAATCTCTGACACTGTATGATACTGAAAATATAAGGCCGATGGACACGTGGTAGCTACCCTACATGTACAAAAATGCAGAAAATACAGTAAATCCTATGAAATTACGATCAATTGCATACTCTTTTCACCCAACGGGGAAAAACAAACATCCCTCGGCCTTGTCAAATGTTCATAAAACTGATCTTTTTTTTTCACTGTATTTTAGCTTGTGTGCTGAACGAGCCCTTTCTGTATCAACACGATGTACAAATGTACACAATGTACACACGTTTTATGAACGTAAGGCATGTAAGGAGTGGAAATGGCCAAAACAAAAAAAATTAAATAATGTGAAAGAGCAATGGATTTAAAATGCAAGACAAAGGAAGTATTGATCTATCTTAATTTTCCTCTTGCTTTGCATCCCTACATGTACATGTGTAGCTTATACCGCTATCCGCCATTGTGCCCTTTACAATCTTCCCACAGAAATTCATATTTTCCTCACAGAAGTGACCTTCACCAGGGCGGAAAAATTTATAATAACACTTCGAGAAGGGTCTTCTATTCATGAGTGTATGTTTCCATGAACCAAACCCAGGAGCAGTTACAGGAATTGTTTTTCTTCAGACAAATACTTGTACAATGTAAAATGATAATAAGGTAGTAAAGGACTGACAGATTTTCCTGTTTAGATTTCCTTACTGTAGCATCTTGCAGACTTTGTTTTCGTTCTGATCTTTGAACCCAGTGCACAGTTACTGCCTTTACACAGAAGTATCCGGCCAGAGAAATGGTCACTTGGCTCTTGTGACCGAACTATTTTGGCTCTAAGCAGCTAAGGTGGATACAGGGTGTACATACTGTATGCCACTATTAAGGTCCCTGAAGTCAAGTCTCTTCGTCAGCTTTAAGTCAAATAAAAAAATATTTTGTCACAACTACAAGTAAACTTCTTTCTAATGTACTGCAGACCAGGAAATTGTTTTTTGAGAGGGTAAGGCCAGTTTCATTTTACAACTAGGGCTCAACTAAAAAAACTTAGTCTTCGGTAAAACTTTTGAAGGGGCACTGAGGCCCCCAAGACCAGGGCAACAGAGGCCATGGCCCTGTGTAATTCCAGGCCTGTACATGCTTATTAAGTCCTAATGTACATGTCATTCTCTTTTTACATGAAAATGGGATCCAACTATTTTCTTTTCAACCTCAGTATGGTTCCAGTGAATTTAATCAAAGAAACAAAAGATTCACGAAAGTCAATCAAAAGTGACACACTTCCCTTAATTCTCAAAACTCACTGCTTTTAAGATTTCAAATTAAACTGCTGTCAATTTATTCTCTTTATGACCATGGCCCAATTTCATAGAGCTGTTTGAAGGTACATGTAGGGTCATAGGTGTACTTTGGTAAAGACCCTGAAAAAGTAATTTCTAGCCGAAAATTGCGAAATTAATTTGTTTCAAGTTCCTCCTTTCCTTTAGAAATTAATTAGAGTACGTTGAACAATTTGAATCTCCAAAACTAACCCCAAGCAAGTTTTGGAGAGTCAAATTTCCGGTGTCCGTTTGTGATTGCTGCAGCCAGAAATACGGTTGGTAATGTACCTGCTGTCGCTTCGCTAAATGTGGAAGGATTTGATGTTCTCGATGAAAATACTGTGACACTTTTTTGCAGTTTTCAACAAATAAACACTGTATTAAGCTGAAACTTTACCAGGATACTTTTATTTTATCTTTCTTATTTTTGCCTACAAATCAGCATTCAAAACATTGACAAAAACCAATCTATGAAACTACCTTTAAGCAGAAAACATTACGTAACAGTTTTCTGTTATGCCAACTACATTGTAGAATAGGATACCATTTATAGATGATGTATTATGACATGGTATTTAGTTTGGTACCTTATTCTGTTAATTTTGTTGTGCTTAGCAATGTTTTGTGCTTAAGCAGCTCTATGAAATTGGGTCCCTATTTTCGTTTTCAAAGAGTCAAATTTCTTAAAATGACAAATTACATGTACATGTAAAGGAAGACCAAATTCATTCCATCCATCAGTTTTAAATGGTGAATAACATGAAATCAAATTTGGCAACACAAATTTGTACAAAACCCAGTAGTTTTTTTCATGAATGTTTTGCACTAACATGAAGTAGGGATGATTATTGTGAGTGTGGCAATAAATATAAGCCATGCCAGTGTGTCTTCATGGGGTGCTATTTCCAGATTTCAGACGGAAATATCTTTCAGGAGGATTGGTTCTGGTACAGGGCTCGAATTTAACACTGGACCACAGGCCCGAGGCCAGTGATTTTAGCATCGGGCCAGTAAACTCATAACCAGACAAGCCCGGTGGTCTTGTGTTTTCTATTGAGTAATAATAGGCTCACAAAAATATTAGACAATGAGTTACATAGTGTAATATTTTTGTGAGTCTGATGAACAACTTTCAATTCTCTTCAGTAGCGAAGTACTACACATAAGACAAATGAGATACATGTAGATGTTCTCATAGTGCTTCTTCAACTCATTTTGTTTCTGGTCTTGTAAAATAAATTCTGGTCCAGTAAAATTGTTTAGCTACAAGCCCTGCGGTCTTGTGGATATTTCCCCCAAATTCGAGCCCTGTGGTATGAAGTTCATTTAATCAGAGAGCTTTTAGATTGAAACTAATCAAATTTTATTTTCCATAATTACATTCCAATCCTCCACTTTGTCTTCAGAATCAATAAGAGAGTTGTCTCATGCTGAACATTCAGATGAATCTATGTGTACATTGTAAGTTCTTAAACACATTTGGGAATTTAGCCCTTAATAAAACACTTAGCTGCGTAACAAGACAAACAAACCTTAGAGTGCCTGGATTCAAAACAGGTAATCTGCACACTTCAAAAAATCAAAGTTAAGACTTTTAAGGCCCTTTTAATGCTACACTTCACAAAGATTTAAGTGCAAAAAATTAAAAGAATAAAGCAGGGAAGAAACATGTATCCTGCGCATAAATGTTGTTACTTTTTACACAGGGTTATTTGGTTCTCTTCGAGCTGATAGGAAATTCATTACACGCTTTATCAAAAAATATTTTTTAAAGACCTCAAATAACTGAATTAGATACTTGTTAATGCTTTTTAAGGACTTAAATCTGGATAGCTCAATTTAAGACTATTAACTTTTTTTTTTAGGATTCGCAGAAACCCTGCAAAAATGCCCAGGGTGTAGTCAGCTACAAACATGTATCAGATCATTGTCCTGAACAGTATACTGTACGTGTAGAAAATGGATGTATTGTACATGCCTTGGAAAAAGCATATAGCCCTCAGCTGTCCTCATTTCATCTCAAAGCGAGAGAAACTGACAAACTCACAGAGCTTCTTATTCTTGGGCCTGGTTTAGGAGAAACTACAGGTCCCTGACATGATGGGGGACCTTTTACGAACCCTCTCCTGCCCCTTGCTCAATGTCTAGTTCTTGATGTTGTTCTAGAGGAAACAGGGAAACAGGTAAGGTTGCCTGCAGTACATAAACAACATGTCAACTGTGAGCAGAGCTCCCATTGTGTACACACCTGCAGATGCATCTAATTTCACCCTGACTTCATTAGCCAACACCAATGAACACTGCACTACATAAACTACACTGCACCTATGATAACATGAACGCCAGTTGGGCCAAATTCTTAATTGTTTACAAGTAACTGGAAACGGATGTTAAGTCTTACTCCCGGGTTTTACTTGCTAATTTGATAAATTTATTAAATAACCCCCCACTATTTCATGACTAAATTTTACTTTCCCAACAGTGTGATATTAAATTTGTATTTAATCAAGTAATAAACCACAAGGGAAACTGACTGGGTCAATAAAAACAAATTGGCGTACAGCAAAAAAAAAAAACACACAAACAAAAACAAACAAACAAACAAACAAACAAACAAACACCCCAACAAACAAACAAACAAACAAAACAAACAAAACCACCAAACACGCAGTGACTACAGCGGGAGTTTAAACGAGCAGTCACAAGTTCACGTCCCACTTTGGTCAATTTTTCTTTGCTCTTGAACCTAAAATTTGTACAAGGAGGCCTACATGTATGTGTCCTAGATAAATCTATTTTAAAAGTATTTGAGTAATTCCGTTATTTGAAGAAACAGAATCGTGCACTAGTATAAAAACTCAATATGGTTGGGACCAACCTGGACCTGAAGGTTTTTATACGTACAATGTACACAACGAGAAGAGAGTTAAGTGAGACGAGACTTTGTACAGTCTACAACACATACAGCTTAACCTTTCAGTCTCTAAATGGCTCTCTAAGAAAGACATATTACTGAAGAATCGACTGTGTCATTCAACTCTATTAAAAGTAAGCAACTCGGTCTCCAGTGTATGACAATCATTCTATATTGTTATTATGTCATGACAGCTTTTTGGATATTCGGTAGAATGACCAGAAGGAATCAGATCGCTTTAACCTTCCCCTTCCCCCACTTTTTTGTTTTTTTTATATTTTTTTTTGTATCAAGTCAAATCATGGCAAATCACTTGGGCAGTTTTTATTGGTGATGCCTTAATACAAGCTCAGAGTGTTCAACAATTCAATCACTTGCCACAGCAAAAAGGGGTACAACACCCAAGAGAGTCAGCAGTGCCATCTCAACCCACTCAAAAAAAGAGAAGAAAAAAAAAGAAAAGAAAAGATGGTTAAGAAAAATCTATTCATCTGGTTGCCATGGAAACCTTTTGGGCAGTTCTCATATCACAAAGAAGATTTTCCACGCCTTGGGTTGTGAACTAAGCACAGAAATATGAATTTGCAATACCCCATACACATTGTAACACACATTGTACAGTATGGGAATGAGTGTGATGATTTCAAATGATTTAGGCTTACTGTACACATGGTACACGTAGGGGCCTACTACATGATATGATGCACAAATGTGGATGAAGTGGTAAATAAAAACACTAGATGGGGTTAACAAAAATAGGCCAATCCATAGGTTCTTTGTGAATCTACTGATTTTGACAAATTACATTGGACAGCTTTCTGCCGTTACTCATGAGACATGTTCCATGACCACAGAAATCGGTCTGTAATTTTGAATATTTTTTTGTGACTGGTTACAATGCTGACACTTTCCTTATCATGAAAACTGCATATAGATGGCTCATGCAGGATGTCAGATGGCCCATGGCCAATGTTAGTGAGTATCCATGGAATTGCCCAAATGCCAATTGCCCAAATTGGAATCTTCAAATGCTCTGAATATTTCGCGATTACTGTTATATTGCAGAATCATCAGTTGGCAAACAATTCAAAACCACACGATATTAACTTCATGGGGAATATACATAAGTTTTAAGCTCTCCACTGTGAATGGTAATGAATAATTGCATACAAAATTACATGAGTTCAGTTCAGTAATGCATTCTTCACATGACAATGCATCATAAGGCAACCACAGATGTTGGGCGTTCATTTCAAGGATGACCGATCTATGTTTTATTTTAAATGTTAACCACGATAAAAAAAAAAGCGTCAAACAATACGTAAACAGCATGTGACATCTGTGTGTCAAGTTGTCAAATTTATGAAGCCAGAGTATTCATTACATGAGGCGACATGTCAACATTCATCTCCTTGTATCCGTCCAACCCGAATCATCCACCCACCAAAACCAAACCTCATCTCTCCACTCTGCAAGACAGTTTTTTTCTTGTCTTCTTCTTCTCCCCATTATGATGATTTGCCTGGTGTATAGAATACACCTATCAATAAGAATGTGAGAGCTAGAAGACATTGTAGCTCCTGGCAGAGAGTTGAAGCTGCCGTCAAGAAATTGGATGCTTTTTATTAAAAGGTCAGGTTGTATTGTGCGTAGGTCTTGTCGCCTGGCTGGGTGGGTAGTCTGCAGGTGATTCTACGCGAGGCCTGATAAAATGACAAGTCTTCAAGCCATTTGGGATTAATGCCTTGAATAATGCAGATTCTTTGAGATTCAGGGTTCAGTGAGAAAGATCCTTCATAAATACAATTTTTTTTTTTTCATACTCAAATACACAGCTGTCATAGACTGTGCAAGTCTCACGCGACTTCTGAGACCTACAGTAGTTGGTCCTAACCTTATTGAGTTTTATGTGAACACGATTCTGTTTCTTCACATTATTGGGAAAGTAAAATAAAATATCATATTTTGGGGGAAGTAAAATTTAGCCGCGAAATATATGAAAGTAAATTAAACTTTTCAAATCAACAAGGAAAACCTGAAAATGAGACTTGACCTCTGTTTCCGGTTACTTGTATTGTAAACAAATAAGAATTTTGCCCAACTGACAATTACATGTACAACTGTATGTTATCATTATAAACCTACATGTATGTAATGGTCGCACAAATTCTGACATGATCATGATTGGCAAATGGGTTTTCAAAAAAATCGGCATCCTCGTCCCAAGTTGGAATTTTGTTCCAATGTTGATTTTAACAAATTACTTGTAAACAATTGAAATTGTATACAAACTGCTTAAAGAGGTATTTTTATTCCCAAGAATTTTGTTTATAAATAGAATTAACAAATTTGATATCATAGAAAAAGTGGTCTTCGTTCGAGTTATTTTCTTGTTTCTGATTTAAACGCTAGACTTGCACAGTCTATTGGGATCAATGACCACTCATTGGACACTGCACATTCAGTGTACATGTAATGGATTTGGGTACACTATTCCAGCACTGTCTAAAAATGTAACTCCAGCACAATCCAATTGTCTCCCTTTCTGAACATCATATTGGGTTACATGCAGAGTTCAGTACAGCTCTTTGTCAATAAGAAAAGTGTTTGTCTAAGTTGTACAACTTTGCATCAGGCCTACATTCATGACATTACAAGCCTACAAAAATTCTGACTGTTTTTCGTGGCATATACATGTGTGTGTACGCAACAAAAGGTATCCCTAAACGTTCAATCACAATAGACCCCTTGCATTGGCCGCCATCGCTGTGGTCAAACAATGGAAACATGCAAGCGTGTACGCACTGCGCACAACTCTCAGCCAATGACAGGTCTTCACAGAGATCAGTGAGGGTGCTGTGTTGGGCTTGTGACGTCATTGCGTACAAGGGGTCTAGATACAGTACATGTTGTAAAAAATGTTCAATGAACTTCAAGAACGTACTATTTGTTTAGAATGTTACGATTGTAATGTAAATTTACTGTGAAATGAACTCAAATTGGGGTGTCCGAGTCTCCAAATTGTTTTTTCATTGCCAAAGTGTACGTACTGAGAGGATGTACACACTGTATGGGTACCATACTGCAAATTTTGGGTGCACAACTTTTTCCTACAAATGGTGCCATGCGATGCAGTTTATGCAAGTTATGTTGACACTACATGTATGCATATTACTGTACATTACCAGCAATGCAGGCACTTTGCAGGCATAAGAAAATAATGCGTAAACATACAACAAAATCAATAGTTCACTGTTCAAATGTTCAAGATGTTTTGTCTTCAAAATATTACACCTGTACTACAGATGTACGCACATTTGTGTACCTAATGTAATGTATGCTCATTAATGTTCCGTGATATTCTCCAGACTTCATGTGTCTGTATTTATCGCTACAGTACATCATGCCTAGTGTCCACTAACTTGAGATCTCGATCAAGATCGGAGAACTCATGCGGTAACATTGTCAATGTCAAGGTTAGGCAAACCAAACTTGAATCTAGTGTCTCAGTCTGTCATTATATTGATTTATACCGGTTGGGCCTAGGGCAAAGGTGTAAATCTTGATTTAACTGAGTGACGCCGACAGAGAGGCTTGGGTAATAAAATGTAAGACTATCCAAATTGGTGGCTACAGCTACATGAACTAGACGGCTACGACTGTTGCTAAAACACCCCTAATTAGGGTGTTCCTAACACGGACGTCCTGCAAATTTACAAAGCATGATGACGGATCAATCCAGCCATAGCCGCAGCCGCCAAATCCGACATGCCTAACACTAACCGCAAAACTGATGTACATGTGTGTAGCTAAGGACTCAATCTAAAGTCTGTACAACATAATCAACTGACTGACCAAATTAGCGGTGACAGCCATGACAGCTACATGTAAAATGAACATAGATTTGCCATCCCATTTTTTGTACTACCCAATTTTATGATCTAGTTGTGTGGTACACACACTGTACAATATCTTGAAACCTACGTAGAAGGTACAAACAAATGTAAGAATCAACTGACTGACCAAATTAGAGGTGACTGGTAAATGTAGAATGGTCATCCCATTTTTTCCTTACAAATTTCATTCATGTTTTTTTTGGTACACGCTCAGACGCTATGTGTTTCTTGAAACTTAAATAGAGTGTATAAAATAAAAATGCACTTTGCGCCAAGCATGCCAAGGCCAATGACATTAGTCAAATCAATCCCATACCCGCAAATCCATCAAATTTAGGGCCTGAAATAATGTGTGCAACTGAAACAGCAAAGCAAAGTTTGTTTTAACTCAAACCAACAAAATGAGACCATTAGGCCTATAGTCAGAACTGTAACATCAAGTGTTTTGTCCCAGGACTTTTTATGGGTGTTACATTTTATATGATCCACCATCAGGATGAAGTTTAAATAAAACACTGTAGTTGTACCTGTGTCTAACACGATTTCAGCCAATTTGTAATCAATCCGAACAATTCGTTATTCAAACTCTTCCAAAAATTGCAGCCCTACATGTAGATTTTCATGTTTGAAAATGTACTATCCACTTTCATCTCATTAAAATGGCACTTCTCCATTTAACCAATATTAAGTGTCAATGAAAATTTAAAGGGGTACCCAGCCAAAACAAGGAGTGCTCAGCAGAAGGCCAAAGTCTCTTTTATTTATCATGTGTAATTCCATGCCTAATTAGGACTGTCAATAACAAAAACTTGACTACATGTACATGTACATGTAGTGTTTCCTCTGACACCTTGTGGCCGAGCGGATAAGAGCATCGAACTCAAGCCATGCAAGCTCTGGTGTTTCTGATCAGCAGAGTGTGGGTTCGAGTCCTGGTCGTGACACCTGTGTCCTTTAAGCAAGACACTTTTGAACCATTATTGCTTCGTCCTTCGGATGGGACGTAAAGTTGTTGGTCCCGTGTGTTGTGTAATGCACATAAAAGAACCAAGTGCACTTATCGAAAAAGAAGGGGCTCACCCCTATGTTCATGGTTTGATTGGCTGCATAAAAAAAAAATTGCACCATAGCACCTTGTAAACCATTACATGGTGCTTCGTAAAGGAATAGGTCTCATACTTCATAAACGATGCCCCATACTTGCAGGTAAATACTGAACGTTGAAGCACCTAATGTATTATTAAATTGTTCCAAACTTTGTTTTAAAGTCTTGTTCAGAGTCAATGAAGCATTCAATGCTTGTCACACAATAGCGTAAACTTTTGAAGTGTCAGCTCCAAACTTGGTGCTGGCAATGGGATCCCCCAGAAGCCGATTGTTTTTGGCACCCCCTATTGTGCGGGTCATTTTGGCTAAAACAAAAGATTGTCCAGGCAATAACTCAAGAAGGACTTGGAAATTGGAATACAATGGATATGTACATGTACACTGTATCATTTCCAAACTTGTGTGCAATTAAACTTTTTCACTAGGCACAGCAAGACTACAAGTTTCATGTACATTGTACAATGTATGCATTTAAAGTGTACATCTTGTCATGCTTGTAAAAATTTGTTGTTGGGTACGACCTTTGACCTTTGTTATATTTGTGCGCCAACATGATCCCAATTATTTTCCAATTGAAATCTGTTTAGGAACACTAAACTAAACCAAATACAAGAAAAAATTGATGGGATCTTGTTGGCGCAAGTATTTACAAGAATGAGAAAAGTGCATGTTGTGCCGTTCGAAGCTAATTCTAGGCTAATATGTGTGAAATGCAAATGCTTAGAGAAGTTTCAAAAAATATTTTAACATGAAAATTGTAGAGATCCCAAGATTCTTGTTTTATTTGTTCATAGAGGAAAACTGTTTCTACACCTGGTTGTCATTTTAAAAGTTTTTTGATGTTGGCGCGCAAGGTTACGGAGGTGCGGAAACGCAAGAAATTGGTAAAATTTGACCTTTGACCTCTATTATCTCTCTGCGCCAACGAGATCCCATCCACTTTGTGCTTAAATTTGTTTTAGGGCTGCAAGTTCTTTCATGTAAACTTGTTTATTTCCTGGGATCTTAAAGGCGCATCGAGTTATGAGGCCTTGAAAACAGCACGAGGGCGCTGTTCGTCAAAGGTTCAGGTCCGCATAACATGACGCGCCAACGAGATCCCAAATTTTTTTTTTAATTGTGTTTTACACCCAACTGGAGGTTTAAAAAAAATTTAAAATTTTTTTGGGACAAGCTTGGCGCACATTTTTGCGTTTTCTAGGAATGTACTTGTCGTTTCACGAGGGTTTTTTGGCTGAAACTTTGAAATTTTTTTACTCCAAAACCGAAAGAGTCTGTAAGCTAAAATTTTGGATATATTAGTTTGGTATGAAGGTGTATCACTCTGATTTTTTAGAAGAAGATCTGAGAACCCATGAATCACACCCCCCCCCCTAATTTGGTACATTCTTACAGGCAGTGACTCTTAAATAGGGTCTCTCTAGAAAGCCTGCCAAATACAACAGAATGCAACACAGTTGAAATGAGAACCATGCCAAATGCAACAAAATGCAACAAGGGATATTGTTGCATTGTGCAGGCATGCTGTTTGGGAAAGGACTGAGCAATGGTGTTTGCCCTGCTAAATGCAACAGTATGCACATAAGTGTAATGTTTAACCGTTATTAAATACAGTCTTTTGAATATGATTTGAACTATGATTCTAACCTAATATTACATCATACTTCTCAATACTTTTTCCATACAAAATATTTTGAAATACCCATTATAAGTTGTTCAGATACAATAGAAGCATCCAAACCTATATGAAGTCACTTCACTGCTGAATGCAACAAATTCAGTCCAAATTGACATCCGAGTTGACTGCCAAATGCAACAGATCACAACAACTATTACCATTTGGTGCATATTGTTGCATTTAGCATGTTAATAGGGTTAAGCCTGTTAGTGTGCTTGTACAATGTACAGGGTCTTCATTGCATTTGACTGGCAACACATACAATGGAATGATGAGGTCAATACATGTAAGTGCCAGCTACAGTCTGTCCGGACC
The DNA here is from genome assembly GCA_023634235.1 of Pisaster brevispinus. Classification (NCBI taxonomy): domain Eukaryota; kingdom Metazoa; phylum Echinodermata; class Asteroidea; order Forcipulatida; family Asteriidae; genus Pisaster; species Pisaster brevispinus. The sequence continues at coordinate 6,670,821 of JAMKCF010000017.1, forward strand.
CAATGTGGCTTATCAGGCCAGTGTTTATGGTTTCATAGACACTATAAAACAACTGAGTATATAAATTTCTATTTCCCAAGGAAAAGATTCCAGTCAATCCCGCTCAACCAGGGATCTGGTTTCCTTAATTACCTATCATTTTATTAGGGCTTTCGATCACAGGAGTCAGGCTTGTATTGTAGCATTGGAAATCTTCGAGACTTTCGACAAAGTATTGCATAATTGCCTGCTCCACATGCTTTAATAGTCATGGTGTAAGATTATTTGTTACAAATAATCTCTGCTTTCCTTTCCAACCACAAGTTGAAGGTTGTCCTTGAGGGCAAATCTTCTTCTACCCATTCTATCAATTCCGGTGTTCCACAGGGCTCAGTACTTGGTCCTACTCTTTGTTTTATTATTTTTTTTATATCACTCAACTCACAAGGCCGGAAGGCCACTTCAAGGTTAGGGCTACTCTTAACTGATTTGGGCTGTCAACCCAGATCAACTGTCACCAGGTGCACGTTGCCACCTACTCCTGGGGCTGAAACAGGGTTACCCCCTTCACAGTCCGTAAGAATGTACGCAAGGGTATCATCTACTAGGACTAGGAGCCTGGTTGGCAGAGCAGAGTGCACTTCCTTCCCAACTTTTTACGTTATTTACATTGAAGGATTTGCCGATGAAGTTTCGTCTCAGCTCACCAATGCTGATGATGAGAGTTGGGGAGACAATATCGGAACGAATACTTGTAGGACAACAAGAAAGGCCAGGATACTTGCCTAACCCCATAAATAGTGCCAATACCCTGGACTCCCTGTGCTTCTTCGCTCTGTGCACAAGTACCTTAAGGAGGTGGAAAACAAATTTGAATAGGCTAGAAACCCAAGTTTTTATGCCAAGATTTGTCCCCCAGTTCGGTTGTCGCTTTCATGTACCCTAACTCATTTGTGGAGAGCACATTAACACGAAAGTGTGGACACTCGTTTTGGCATAATTTTATAAAAATTATCAGGGATGGCAATCGCTAGAGTAAACATCGTCGGCGCTATGAGTATGAGTATGACGTTTACTGATGAGAATGTGCGCACAAACACTAATTCGACTCGCTGAAAAGGCTGCATTTTACCGATATTTAGTCTTTTTCATGTCTATGCAGCGCACTGTTTTACTCTGCGCAGCTTGCCGCTGGTTCCTGTTCCACAGTGGTGGCACTGTGGCGATAATAAGGCCAGCCTCTGTTGCCAACACATTGCATGCAATGACAGAGTAAGAGTACAGCCTTGGATAACTAAGGTCCTCACTAAATAAATTGAATGCTATTTTGGTAAAAAAAAAAAAATACAAAAAAAAATATAAAAATAAAAAATAAGCTTAGCTTAGCTAGAACAATACTAACAGGAGTAGGACTTGAAAACAACAAGATGATGAAATGTTTCTGTTGATTCCCCCCCCCCCAAAAAAAAAGGTACCTCACACCGCCATCTTTCTTCCTTGAAAGAATAAGTTAGTCATGTTAGTAAAAAGGCAATTAATTGTCACTCTGTCAACTTATACAGTGGCACTAGTGACAGTGACACAATGGTATCAATGATGAATGAAAGTCCCTCCAACATGAAACCTCTCTCTGGGCATACGGACCCCTACGTCTACGAGAGCATTATACGACGGACGACCATGCATTACGATAGACTGACATGACTGAGCTGAGTACGAGAAAACAATTTTAATTTAAATGCAAATGCAAAAAAAAAAAGGCATTTTAGAAATCGCTGACTCACGATTCAAGGAAACTGGAAAGATCTCCTCCACTAGCTACAACAACTCCTCTTGAGGCACACTTATTTTGCAGAATTTTCAGCAAGATTTATTGTCCTCACACGGTAGCTACATGTAGGAATACGATCGCTCACTCCACCGCTTCATCACATGTCAACTAGCTGAAACCAACCTAGAGCAGGTGATAGTATCGTCTGGAAGGCGGCAATCAGCAGCATCAACACTGTAACACGTCTATGTACTTTGGAGTCTGAGGACAGACTAGAAGAGCGATCTGCCACCTGCAATTATTATGGAAAGCCAAACAAGACATCAACTCTGGCTCGATCGGGGGAGGGGGGCGGCGGGGGATTAATGAATTCGTTGAGCGTTATAATATTATCACAAAGACAACTGTTATTAAAAACTCGTTTGTTCATTCTAATATACGTGAAGTCATTCATCAATAAATAGCCCCCAAATCACCAAATTACAAAAAAAAACAAAAAAAACCCCCCAAAACATACAAACAAACAAACAAACAAAAAACACCCCACACAAACACACAGACAAACAATCAACAAACAAACGAACAATGCAAACAAACCCAAAAGCAACTTAACACAAGTAATAAAGAATTGATGCAAAAGAACAAAGAATAAAACTAAATAATCAGATAATATAATGAACATGGATCATCCATGTTCGATCGATCCAAATGCTTTATGGTGCTTTATAATCAAACTAACCCAAACCTATAATGTTCGATATTATTCTATTTTTACATTTTTAGGGGATCTTAGAAGTGCGCCCTCTTTAGCTTAGATTTGGAAATCCGCAACCGATAGTAAAAAAGTTCTCTCGGCCCTAGCCTGAAAATCACTAATCAGACGTCACACACTTCGAGGCTCGTGTACACACACATTGTGAATAAAACAACCTTGGCCTACATACAATCATTGTGCACACCAACAGCAGACAATAGAAAGGACAAGTAACTGCAAGTGAAGCTGACAAACCACGTCACTTCGGAGGAGACCAACCATAACAAAGAAATCGTAAACTAATGTCACTGCAAGTTTATCTACTGAAATAAATGGGCCTGTTGGTAGAGCGTCAGCCGGTACGTTCAGATGCAATCTACACCAATAATCTGCACTCACTATGTGATGTATGAATATGAAGTCCCCTATGAGTTAAAAATTGCATCCAACTCAAGAATTACCATTTCACTTAAAATGTCAATATTCGGCTTTAGAAGGCCAAAGTTCCGAATAAACTTCTCACATGTCATTTGTCATGTTACATCACAATTATTGATGTTACCATAAACGTTATTTTCCGATTACAGAAAAACAAGGAAATCACTATCAAATGGACAATTGTCATTCATCAAATCTTAGTCATCAAGGAATTGGCACGATTACAAACAATTTATCAGTAAATAAAGTTAACACGGAATTGTTACAGTAGATAAACTTAGTCTGTTTTTGGAAATGTTTTAAGGCACTCGGTGCAATTTTAACGACAATGTCGTGCTTAATTGTTATGGACACTTTTAGAAATGGAGTGTTAAATAAACTAACTAACTAGTTAATCCAGTGTAATTCTCTTAAAAAAATGTGATTCGCATAGGTTAAGATGCATGAGATGTCAATAATTATTTTAAAGATGAGATGTCAATATTTTCATTGTGACATCACACCTTGCTTAGCAATTAAGAGTGGTACACAGTTAATATCAATCTTAACTCTTTGTTATATCAGCACCTGAAATGTTAAACGGAAGAAAACTTTGCCTGCCAGTCTTTATGAATTCGAATATCTTCAGATGATTAACGTGGATGAAAAGCGGCAAAATTCAGATCAGGAATAAACCCAACATTTCCTGTACACAATGTAAACACCAACATTACTAAACAAGTGACGTGTTTAGACGTTTCTGTGGGCGGGGGGGGGGGGGGGTGGGGCACCAGGAGGGTTTCGACAAAATGACATTTTACGTTTTAAACATCGTTTTAACTTTTTCGTTTGCGTGAACTTGCTTAAAATATAGAACCTTTGGATAATGATGTAACAAGCCCACAAACAGCGCCCTCAGTTAAGTCAATAAAGACATTCGCTGAGAGTTGAGCGCGGCAAGTACAATGCGTGCACGTGTCTATTGTTTGACCCAAATACGTGAAAATTGGCCCGGGTGATGTTGTGTTGTGGTTACTAATGTTTTCTTTGCAATCAAATAGTGTTGTTTCTCGATTTGTCTTTTCTTTGTTCTGTAATGCTCGTACTTACCGTATACATTGTCGTTTGAAACTTTGAAAGTGGTCCCTGTAATTACGCAATGAATAGTTATTCGAAAGAAATGCCTAAAACGTCCTCCAAACGATTTGGTTTCTCGCTTGGCTGAGCATCCCTATCACACCATGGGTGTGGCGTGACTGACTGCCTCGGACCATCTTCAAAATGCTTCTATTAATTCATACTTACCTGGCTCAAAAAATACCGTGATCACTCAGGCGGTTCTCCCAAGGCGAGACCTGGCCATTGCACACCTAGGTCTGGGTTGACCTTTGCGATTCCCCAAATGTGGGGAACTCGGGAGTACAATTTCTGATAGTGGGGACTGCGTTCGCGCTATCCCTCACAACAAAACCCAAAGATAGAGTTAAACAATATGCAGACATAATAATATGATGTAATTGAAGTAATGAAAGCTAAATTTATTTCTGATAATATATGGTTTTTTTTCCAAATATCGAAAACCTCATAGGCCATCTTTGTGGCAGAACTGGTAAAGCCGACTTAGAAATTTGTACAAAAAGAACGGAGCTCTAAGATGGTGTCCAAGGTCAGATTTTATTCGGTGATGCATGCATTTACATAGATAGTGTCCTCTGGAGTACACATTTATCATTGTTATTTGTCATTTTATTTGAAACTCTTGAGAGTGAAATGCGAAATATGACGTCATTTAATATGAACCACAAAAGAGTTTGCACATCACAAAAGAGAACATTTTGCGTTAATAGTCAAACTTTTAAAATTTGAATGCCGTTTTGAATGAAAATCAGCAAAATTCTGTGATAAACCTCAAATTTTCATGTACTCAAAGTAAACATCAACAATTAAACAAGTGACGTGATTACGCGTTTCTGGAAAAAAAATCCCACCAGGAGAGTGATATTTTACGTTTTAAACATCGGTTTAACTTTTTCGTTTGCGTGAACTTGCTTAAAATTTAATAGAACCTTTAGATAATGACGTAACAAGCCCAAACAGCGCCCTCAGTTAAGTCAATAAAGACATTCGCTGAGAGTTGAGGGCGGCAAGTACAATGCGTGCACGTGTCTATTGTTTGATCCAAAATAGGTGAAAATTGGCCCAGGTGATGTTGTGTTGTGGTTACTAATGTTTTCTATGCAAGCAAATTGTGTTGTTTCTCGATTTGTCTTTTCTTTGTTCTGTAACGCTCGTACTTATCGCATACATTGGACTTTAAAACTTTTACGTATAATGATAAAAATTAAATTTGTATTTAAAATTCAATCCTTGAGGACTATTCGTGTTAACCATCCCGGGCAGAAGTTGGTGGAATCACAGTTTCTCGTAGCTTTCTAATTATAGTAATGAGATATGTCCTGAAAACCGCATCTTGAAGAACAGACTCTCCCCAGCGATGACCTTCTCTTTAATATCCATTTGTTAGTGGTCGCAAACATTCTTAATGTAGTGATGAAAATGTTAGGATAAATCGGGTAAAGAGAAGTGGTCCCTGTAATTACGCAATGAATAGTTATTCGAAAGAAATGCCTAAAACGTCCTCCAAACGATTTGGTTTCTCGCTTGGCTGAGCATCCTTATCACACCATGGGTGTGGCGTGATTGACTGCCTCGGACCATCTTCAAAATACTTATATCAATTCATACTTACCTGGCTCAGAAGATACCGTGATCACTGAGGCGGTTCTCCCAAGGCGAGACCCGGCCATTGCACACCTCGGTCTGGGTTGACCTTTGCGATTCCCCCAAATGTGGGGAACTCGGGAGTACAATTTCTGATAGTGGGGACTGCGTTCGTGCTATCCCTCACAACAAAACCCAAAGATAGAGTTAAACAATATGCAGTCATATTATGGTGTAATGAAAGCTAAATTTATTTCTGATAATATGTTTGTATTTTTCAAATATCGAAAACCTCATAGGCCATCTTTGTGGCAGAATTGGTAAAGCCGACTTAGAAATTTGTACAAAAAGAACGGAGCTCTAAGATGGTGTCCAAGATCAGATTTTATTCGGTGATGCATCCATTTACTTAGATAATGTCCTCTGGAGTACACAAATACCATTGTTAAAAATGTCTTTTTATTTGAAACTCTTGAGAGTGAAATGCGAAATATGACGTCATATATCAACCACAAAGAGTTTGCACATCACAAAAGAGAACATTTTGCGTTAATAGTCAAACTTATACCCAAAGGCGAGACCCGGCGTATCCCTGGGTTGACCTTTGCGATTCCCCCAAATGTGGGGAACTCGGGAGTACAATTTCTGATAGTGGGGACTGCGTTCGCGCTATCCCTCACAACAAAACACAAAAATAGAGTTTAAAAAAATATGCAGTTATAATTAATTTGACGTATTGAAGTAATACAAATTATTTCAGATAGTTAGATGTTTTTCATTTTCGAAAACATCATAGGCTATCTTTGTGACAGAATTTCAGATGGTGGGGACTGCGTTCACGCTCTCTCCTGCATTAAAACTCAAAGATAGATCTAATGTTAAGTTAATGCATCTAAATATAACCTGAGGTATTTTGCATGATGAGATATAATCGGTTTGCAGTAACACATTGTGTATACACATGTATGACCTTGCTGCGTAGATTTGTACTTTTGAAAATAGGTCTTGCTTTTTTATTCTACTGCCGCGGAGTAGATATCGGAGCTTAACGGCAGTAGAATATAAAGCAAGACTAGTTTCTAAAGAAGGAACCGCAAACCGAATATTATTGAAGCTAGTTGGACCTTGTTTGAGACGATTTGAAGTTTTATATTTTCACTGGTAGAATTCTTGAAAACGGAATTACAAAAGCATCTGCCTTTAGAATATGCACGAAAAAAGTGCGCTCCATGTCGGGGGTCGATTGTCAATTTCCGTTCTGTGATGCACCCATTTACAAATAACGTATGAACGTGGAAAATATTAATATATTCTTGTAATATTCGGTTGTTATTGATTGTTTTTCTTGCTAGGAAACTTATTTTTGAAAATAGAAGGAAGTAAAATCTTAGGAACCGAACGTGTTTTAATTTTACAGTGTTGCCTTTTCTTGTTAACACCAAAATACACAAAACTCATCCGAGACCTGCGATGAAGAAACTATAATCACAATAGAAAATTCACCGTATTTGCTTTTATTTAATAAACATGTTTTGCAGATACTCCATGTAGTAGTGTTTTATTAAAATAGCTCAGAAATACATATACCATTTAAAAACTGTTAAACGGTGGATAAAAGGAAAAAATGCGTTTAGCCAAGTGCATTAAAAGTGATTTTACTTGCTGGGTTAGTCACTCTGGTCAAAACCTTCATTGCAAAACTCTGGTAAAAATTTAGGGGGGGGGGGACCCTAAGTATAATTCCATGGCACGTTTAGAACGGTGGTCACAGGGTTTGATGAATTTGCGTCCGAGTTGTCTGAGGTGTGCTGCCACCTAAAATCTTTAAGAGAGAAGAACGAGTTGAACACTGTCCTGCAATTGTTGCAGAACAGTACTGCTTGATGATGGGTTCGTCGTTCTTGTTGTTAATTACAGGATGAGAGCTGGTGTCCTATGGAATTCTGTCACCCACACGGAAAGTTAACATGCGGCAAACTGGGTGCAAATTTCCCTATGACACCGGCGGCGCATGCAGCTCTGTTGGTTTATGGTCGGTAGGATCTGCAGAGCGCCATCTTGTGCCGCAATTCAGCCAACACGTTATATTTGGAAATTAAATTGTTGTCCGAGTTCAATGACTTCCTGGTTGAATTATAATCTTTCTCTCTGGAAATCACCTGATTTTAGGTGATTTCAATGTGCAAATGGATACCCCAAATAAACCTGATGCTGGTCAATTTCTGACATTGCTTGTTGATCATGGCCTACAGCAAGATGTTCAAGGGCCGACCCACAGATACGGGCATACCCTTGATATTGTGATTTCCACCAAGCAAATACCCGTGTGCTAAACTGTAAAAACTTGGACAAGCTATATTCGGATCACCATGTGATTAATTGCATCATTGATCGTGTCAAACCCACGCAACAGTTGCTGCAATCGAAGACAATAAACTACCGTACTATCAACACCGATACTTTCACCAATGTTCCCACATGCCAGCTGTCTTAGTGACCAAGTTCTATTTTTACAATAATGCGGTCCCAATTATTCTTGATGATCATTGCCAAATTAAGGTAAAAACACACAGGTTCAAACCGTGTTTTTTTATTTTTATTAACCACAATTTTCAGATAGTTTTCAATACCTTCCACTGTGTTCTAAACAGAACCAAAGTCGCAAGCTAGAATGACCAACTACGCCCTTCTGCACATTCTTCCAAAAGCAATTTTCCAAATACACGTACCTTCTTTTGTTCTTCGATCACCATCCCTTCGGAATGCGTTTGATAACCGATCAGACAAATTTTGCCAGCTATATACAACCGCAACGCAGGCAAATGACATTCCATTTGGCCAATCTTTGCAATTATTGAGCAACCTATTCTCCACAAGATTGCAAAAATACGAACTAATATCAAGTGTTCGATCAACCATACCCCTGAACCTGTTTCCCTCCATGTTGATTGCCCAGCACAAGCACATCAACTCTCCAAGTTCACCCTTGCTGATGATGACGAGGTCCTTATTTTTTACTTGTCAGCTTATCACCTAAAAAATTGTGTGGGCTGTACCCTCTCCCAACATGGATGCTGAAAATAAGTGCTGTCACTCTCCTTCCTGCATTGGTTTCCATTGTGAATAGTTCACTTTCCACAGGTTCTTTTCCATCAAGCCTCTAGGAAACCATTGTTTCACCGATTTTAACGAAACCTAAGTTGGACGCAAATAATCTCATAACTATAGACCCGTTTCTAATGTGGCTTATCTTTCTAAACTCATCGAAAAGGTTGCTTTAAGTCGTACCAATATTCATCTTTGTACAAATCTGTTTGATCAGAAGTTTCAGTTTGCCTACTGGTCTGACCACAGCATGGAGACGGCGTTGTTGGGAATCAAGAGCGACATATTGCGTGCTCTTGATGATCGGTGGGCCGTCTTCTTGGTGTTGCTACATCTGCCGGTGGCTTTCGATACCATTGGTTATACTTCTCTCTGAATAGACAGATTGTCTAATGTATTTGTGCTGACAGGTCATGTTCAACAGTCTGTGGTTCCATTCTTACCTAGTTGGTCGCACCAATAGAGTTAAGGTTGCTAGTGAGCTATCTGAACCACAGCTACTGGAGTTTGGTTTACCACAAGGCTCTGTTGTAGGACCTCATCAGCTGTTCTCCTTATTTACTTACCCTCTCGTCACAATTATTCACCGTTTTCAGCATGTTCGCTACCATTTCTATGCTGATGATACGCAGCTGTACAACCAATTTAATCCTGGCAATCCAAGTGAAACAAACCAAGCTCTATCAACATTATCTGAATGCATTGTGGCCATAAAGCACTGGGTGTTAAGTAACATACTTCAACTTATCAAATCCAAAACTTAGTGTTTTGTCTGTACCAAAAAACAGATTTCTCCTGTCTCCGATGTCTCCCTCCAAGTAGGATCTGAAACCAGCCAGGCTTCCACTAAAGTTACAAATCTTGGAGTGGAGTTTGACCAGACCATGCAGATGTCCAACCAAGTCCTAGCCTTTTGTCAAGGCCTTCGTGGCTTGGACAGCTTTTTAAACAGCGGAGTGACTGCAACGGGAGACCTAGTCTTGAAATCAAGTCGGTAATTGTTGTGCGGTCTAGTTGCGGGGACGGTACACACATCCTCGATCCCAATATTGTGTGTGAGTCGGTCGCAATTACCGTCTTGAATAACTTGTACCCAGCTTTGTACACAGGCAATTGGACTTGCTACCAAAATTGGACGGAGCAGTTTGATTGGTTAAGAATCGTGAAGACATGAATATTCATCATACATCTTGCAGCGTGTGGCAAGTCACATGAAGCAAAAGGAACTACCAGGCGCACACTTCATTCTTTGATAGGGAGTTTATTATCAATAGTAACATTTTATGATAATGCATTAGTCAAATTTATCTTAAAAGAAAGTTTAAAAATATTATACTTTTTACGTTGATGTTGGCAAATAAACTGTCATAAAAAATATTTAAAAAACCCAGAAAAGATACATTCCCATGTTTATAATGAATTCTTCCAATTTTGTCAGACGAGCTACCATTGGCCCTCTCTTTGGCAATTTTGCATATGCAATGTATAATTTACCATACATGAATATTCGGCTGGGAACAAGCTACTCAAGTCGTTAGAGCTGACGGACCTTGCCACGCACTACCTACGACCGTTGCATGAATGTATAATCGCACTGTGACTGTTGCATGAACGGCAGGATGTGTGTTTGTAATAGGCAGCACTCTGGCAGACAAATAGACACTGACTAACGACTTGTCATCAAGTCTACGGGAGACCACGCGCGCGAGCCGAGTGGCGAAGCCACGAGGGCCTTTTCCAACTTGTTTGCGGTTTGTTTTTTGATGAATTATTCATAACGTATGAAACGTGCACTATTCAAAACTTGTATGCAAATAAGTATCTGATGATACACACGACGAGACGTTCGCCATTGCATGCTGACCCGCTGACCCCCGTCGCTTCTGATTGGTTTGGACTTTTGCTTCCCCATTTGGGTAGCAAAAATCGAGATTATAAAGAAAAACATTAGAAACCGCAAACAAGTTGGAAAAGGCCCTCGTGGCTTCGCCACTCGCGTGCGTGGTCTCCCCTTCCAGTCGCTTGGGATCGCAGCTCTACGAAGCTGGCCAAGCCAGGAAGGCCTTGACAAAAGGCTAACCAAGTCCCTGCTATTTTTCAATCCGTTAACTTCAATTTATGTAACTGATCACGCATAAGAATGTACATTGATAAACCATATTGCCATGCTGCTATTAGAGCCATTGTAAGATCTCGACTCGATTATGCTAATTCAGTTCTCTTTGGGATCTCACCTGCTGACCGTAAACGCCTTCAACTGCTCCAAGAACCGTGCCGCCAAACTGATTTACCAGGCTCACATATATGTTGATGTCACTCCTATCCTTCACGATCTTCATTGGCTGACAGTCTCCAACCGAATTAACTTAACCCTCCGTGACACCATCGCTCACTTATTGAGTAACAGTTTTTAATTAAAAAGCAATTAGTCCGCCATTTTTTTTCCAAAAAATCTAAACAATTCCAAGTTCCACAACTGCTCCTAGCCAAATAGCATGCCAAATGTCTTATCACTATCCGGGGTTTGTTTTTAACTAACACAATCCAACATTGATCCGCTCTCCAGGAATTCCCATAGGAATTGTACAGCAATAATTCAGTCTTGCTAAGTTGTGTAAAGAAAGGGCGTTACTCAAATAAATGGTTGATTGAGCAGAAAGAGACATGTGGGCTCATCTCAAAATGCAATTTTGCTTGAATTGATTTTATTTAGTCAAAAGGGTCTATATCTAATGCTTTGCCTGATTTAAAAAGTGATTGGGTGATTTAAAAGTGGTTTGGTTCTTCACAGAAATGTATTACACGCTAAAATCAAACTGTTTTTTACTCAATAAGTAAGGCATGGCGAAATGGTGTGATTTTTTTTATGGTGTCACACAGAGTTAAAGAATACTGTTTTAGCGTGTATTCGTGTTAGCGCCCTCTAGGCAGCTGTACGGCTTTTTGTCTCCGCCAAATTATATTCTTGCCAAATCTCTCAATTCTACGTAATTATTGATATACCTGACTACAAGATCAACAGAGACCTTCCTAATAACTTGGTGATTCTCCTCAACAACTATGAACTCTCCCAGGAGTAAGTGCTTATGTTTTTGAACCTCATTCGTATTTTTGTGCAGACATCTCTTTACTGCTAACCAGTTGTGATATAAGTTAACCTTAACAATGATGACGTCATCTCTGAAATACTCGGTCAAGAATCTCACTGACATAGGAAGGAAATTGCCAAAAAATCACTTACCGCAACAAACGTGGGATACTTTGAGAGTTAATAACATAGCAGAGGAGGATCTACAATACTTCGCCATATTCCAGCAGTAATGCCGCAAAGGTCCGCCATTTTGAAACCCACGCAAAGGAGAGGAATCCGGAACCTCATTAACATAACAACTGAGCGACCGAAGTGCCATTATCCTTGTTATGTAATCCTCGTTCTCTCAATAACAAAGTTGATGAACTGAGCCTGATTTTGATCAATAACAATGTGGACATTGGAGCTATCACGGAGACGTGGTTTTCCCCAGACCAACCTGTGGATCAATTTAGTATCCATGGCTACAACATTGTTTTCGCGTCCAAGAAAAGAGCGTTGAGGAGGGGGTGTAGCTCTTTACACCAGACAATGCTTAAACGCTACCTTACTTGACAACACAGAGGTTCCCGATGACACTGAAGTAATCTGGGTGAATATTCGGCCTCCATGCTTACCATGTTCAATATCAAACATTGTGATTGGTATTGTTTACTAACCTCCCAAAAGCATTATTGCTCAACCTCTGATTGATCACATCAGTTCGACTGTTGATCACATTCTCACTCGGCAACCTGATTCCGGCATTATTGTCATGGGTGATTTTAACCGGCTAGAACTGGACCCTCTTTTGTCAAATAACTTTATTCAAATTGTGGACAAGCCGACTCGTGATGATGCCATCTTAGACAAAATCATCACCAATCTAGCCTCATTCTACAATCCTGTAGAAATCATCTCTCCTCTTGGACCGCTGTGTCATTGTCAAACCTAAAAGTTCCATCCGCAATACCAACACTAGCAAGACTCAAATGGTACGGCCCATGAAGGACAGCGACATGGGAGACTGTGGTTCATGTTTGAGTGACCATGATTGGTTGGAAGTAACCAGCACGCATGACGTCACTGCAAAACCCTCAACTGTGTGCTAGACACTTACTTTCCGAAGAAATTAGTCAAAAAACACCCCACTGATAAACCATGGCTGACAACCTATACATCAAATCACTCATTGGCAAACGTCAGCGTGCTTTTCATGGCAAACAACAATCGCTGTGGAGGTATTTCAGGAACAAGATCAAACGTGAAATCAAACTTGCCAAGAAAACAAACTACACAACTAAAGTCGAGCGACTCAAAAAGTCTAATCCGAGCTCCTGGTTTCGTGAAGTTCGACTAATGACAACCGGCACGAGCACAAATCGCAATATCCATGTGCAAAACATCGACCCCACAGCTCGCAAGGACATAGCGTCTGCTATTTGTGAAAAGTTCGCTGCAGTCGGTAACGACCTTGAACCCTTGAATACAACCTTAGTACTGCCAGCCTACCTTCCGGCCAAACCAACCCCCCATGTCCAGCCTTGGCAGGTCCTCGCACAACTTAATAGAATAAGCCACAGAAAGGCGAGTGGCCCCGATAATATTTCGGCTAGATTTATACGACAGTATTCATATGAGCTATCTAAGCCCTTGACTCATATTATCAACGCCTCGTTGGCACAGCTTATCGTCCAGCACAATGGAAGAGAGCAATTGTCGTCCCTGTACCCAAAACTTCACCCGCCAACATAGACAATTTGCGACCCATTGCCCTCACAGATCACTTTGCCAAAGTGACTGAACATTTTATTGCTCAGCAAACGATGGCGTCGGTTAAACCCAACCTCGACCCCGCCCAGTTCGGAAACATCAAGAACGTATCCACCACGCACTGTTTGATTGATGTACTTCACACACTCCACGCGAATGCTGAACTACCCAATTCTATATCGTCCATTCTTCTCACTGACTTTTCTTAGGCTTTTGATCACATGTACCACACAATTGCAATTTCCAAACTCCTCAAGTTGGAGTTCCACCACATTTAGCCGCCTGGATGGGTGATTTCATCTGTAATCGTGAACAGTGCGTGAGATATCTCACTTGCTTTTCTGAATGGACCCATACTAATGCAGGTGTCCCACAGGGCACTATTAGCTAAGGAGCCATAATCTTCCTGGCATTTACCAACGATGCCGATTTCAACGAGAACAACACAAATATAAAACACTTATAAATATGTTGATGACATGACTGTCATTGAATCCCGCGATACCAGTGTTGGATCCAACCTCCCATCTGCAATCACTGATTTGGATGTTTGGTCGTCGGACAACAAAATGCAACTTAACGTAAAAAAGTGTTTCACCATGGACATTTGTTTCTCGCGGAACCCACCAGATCCCCTCTCGTTGACTCTAAATGACAATACAATCACACAATGTGTAGTTGTTAAGCTTGTAGGTGTTTTTATTCAAGCCGACCTAAGGTGGCACACGCATGTGAGCTCAATGATCAAGCGTGCAAATTCTCGCCTTTTCATGCTTCGTAAACTGAAGTTTCATTATCTAAGCACAACTGATCTTGTCACTATACATACCTCTTTTGTGCGGCCTATTTTGGAGTACGCTGCACCCGCATGGTCAGGTGCTTTTTCAAGTAAGCAGTGCGATGATCTAGAAGAAGGGTGCAGAAGCGCGCATGTAGGATTATTCTTGGCGATGACTACGTGTGCTACTCAGACGCTCTACAATTGTGCAATACTGAAACACTGCAATGCCGTCGTAACCATATGTGCCAACCTTTTGCCAAAACTCTCCCTTCTTCAGTTCTAAAGCAACTTTTGCCACAGAGGTCTGATAGTGGGTACCAACTTAGGAAATCTGGACCTCTGGGTCAGTTTCAATGCCGAACAGAGCGCTATAGAAAAAGCCCTCTCCCTCACCTCACACGCCTTTATAACAACTGAATTGAAATAGTATGCGGCTTTTTATGCGCGCTTTTTGAGTTTGTTTTCTTACTTTCTTAAGATGGCCTTGAGGATTCACCGGGCTGCGCCTACAATATTTTTATCCAGGTTACTGTTTCACTATTTTTCAAACAATTTTGTCTTATTTATTGTAAATGTTTTCTCTCCTAAACCAATTGTGTCTCAATTTTGTAATAGCGTATTTTTTCATCTTTTTAATCTCTGTATATTTTCGTGTAATTCGACCCTTGGTCGCCATGGGAATTTCGTGCCCCAAACCCGTACTACCACTGGTGGCAAGAGCTTCCACGCTGCTGCCCCAACACTCTGGACAATTTTGCCCCACAGTATCCGCTACTCTTCCTCACTAGCAGCTTTTATAAAATCTCTCAAAATTAATTTGTTTAATTAATCACTCATATGTTTTGCTTATTCTGTATATTCCTTTTTGCTTGTTGTTTATTATTATTTGAAGCGCTGCTTTTCTCTGGGTAGAAAGAGCCCTACATATAATTGATTTGCATTATTATTATTGTTATTATTGTTATTCTTTTTAAAACGCATTATTTTAGTAAGCACGAAATAAGGAATGCCGATTTGTTTTCTCCTCGGCTACAAGAGCGCCATCTTGTGCCATAATTCGGCAAAAAAACATTGTATTAATTTGAATACAAATATCTTTCTTGAAAATAGTTCTCCGTGGTTAAATAATATTTGTGTGCATTTATACGTTCGCCCGTAGTATAGATTTGTGTAATATTATGTTTGACATAAATATATTATTTGTTACCTAAACACCAACATTTCTTCCTCGATTGAAAATAACTGTTGAAAACATATATTTGTTACTTTTTTGGAAATTCACATATTTTGAAGCTATTATACACATTAATATCTAGTACATGCAATACGCATAACTTTATATTCAACACAGACCTGATACATTATAAAAAGGTATGTTTTTATTTGTATAACTAATGTTATCTCTTTGGCTAGCCTGAGTGACCCTTGAGAAGGGGTGTTGGTCCCAACCACGACAGGACATACATACAATGATTTTGACCCCTACTTAAGTTGGACTCATTTGCAGGTATATGCATGAATAATTTCAAGTAAATCTTATCCACAGGTCAATTTAGTTATAGTGAAGAATCCACGTAATCTATAATCGAAGTCAAACACACCAATCTTGGGTCCATATTTAAGGCGGTCCTTTTTTAACCCGGTCGTTATTTCTTTAAAACGTAACCATGCCGGCGATGGAAGGCCCTAAATATCTAAATATATTGGTTCTGTCCTTGCTTTATGGTTCTACAATTCCAATATCAAGCCATGTGAAACTTTCACCTAATGGCGGTTATGGAGGAAATGCCAACAACTTTCACAATCGCTTGGAATGCCAGGAAGCATGTGTGGAGCAGGATCATTGTCAACTCCCTTCAGACGCTGATGTCGTCTCGTTTTCTTCACATTAATTCAAACCGAGGCCCAAAGGACAAACATAGTCTGCCCCTCTTTAGTAAAATGGGAATCACCGTAAACCACACAGGTAACACGACAACCTACTTTGCACCGTCAAATTTCTATAGACAACGTTGGCGTTAAAATCAACCGACCCAACCCGATTTGAATGACACACATATTGTTTGCAACACTAAAAGATACAACAAACAAAACAAAACTAAAACATCATAAAAATTACATTAAAAAGTACACTGTCTTTGAGTGGTTATAATGTTTCCACAACTCATAAAAGTAAAGCACGATGTGGTAGTGTACTACTTGCGCACATTTTATTATGGAAAGCTTATGGGTCTGAAAAAAGTACAAACATATTGTATTTTGGAAGAGTAATTTAATTTCCATCCTCTAGCTTTTATACAATTCTGCTTTGACGACCAATTTCAACAAAACAACTATTAAAATTAACACCAGGCGCATTAGGCTGGATTAGACCCAGATGCAGTAGGCTGAACACAACATGTCGGGTGCTTGAAACATCATAACATCCGAGTGTGTATTGTCAAGACGGTGTCTCGTTTCCTTCTCATTAGTTGAAATCGAGGCCCATAGTAGAAACATAGTCTGTCCCTTTTTGTAGTAAAATGTGGATCACCGTTCAGTTCAGGGATCTCGACAAAAGACTTTGCAATGTCAAAAAGGTCGATGACTAGACATTATGTTAAACAACCACAACCCATTTTGAATGGCACATATGTTTTTTTGCAACACCAAACAATAAAAAAACATCATAATAATAACACAGATAAGTACCCGTTCTTTATGAGTGGTTTTATGTTTCGAAAACTCTAAAAGGCAGAGCACGGTGATATTATGTACGACTTGCATAAGTTATGAAAAGCTGCATCATGGGTATAAAGGAAAAGTACATTGTCTTTTGGAAGAGTAATTTCTTTCCTATTCTTTAGTTTTTATGCCTTTTTCGCCGGCAAAAGTCATTCAATTAAACACCCGGTTCATTCCAATTCGTTTGAAAATAAATTCTCCGTCGAATCACTTTTTAGCAGTCAAAAGGTTTAATTCAACTTGAACAGATAAGCATTCACTGGTGAAATGAGGTTGCAAAAATCATCCAATTACGTAAACGCCAGGAAGAGGCTGGTCATAGGAATACACAATCTGAGAAACATTACTGACAGTAACGTTTCTCATATTCAAATTTTGGGGGATAAAAACTAACACCTTTTTCCATAACCACATTACTTCGAAGTGGAATGATTCTCAAAATGCTTATACTATCAAAAGCTGCTGTACTTATCACCAAGTAAGTTTTTTTTTGCAATTAATTTCAAGAGTGATTACCAAATGTGTTACCTTCCCTTTATTTGTGCGCTAGTGACCCTGAAATAATTTTGGCTGAAATTCACCAGGAAACTTAAAACAAAACGCAAAATATGACCCATGCCTCAGACAGTTTAATCTAGTTCGTTGTTGCTAGTGAAAAAAAAAAAAAAAACAAAAAAAAAAAAAAACACGTTATACTATTAAAACTTAATTCTTTCAAGGATTTGTATACATTTATATATTGGGCATTATTTCTTTTTGAGGCAATATATATAAATGCGCACAGCATTGTTGATTAGTAGGCCCCTAGAGTCTTCGAATGCTTGTTCCCCCATGCACTTTAAGAGTACGCCAGACGGCTGCTTACGAAAACATATACATGTGGCGTGTCGTGGCCGAGCGGATAAGAGCACCGGATCAACAGAGTGTGGGATCGAGTCCCGGTCGTGACTCGTGACACTTGTGTCCTTAAGCAAGACACTTAACCATGATTGCTTCGTCCTTCGGGCGGGACGTAAAGCCGCTGGTCCCGTGTGTTGTGTAACGCACGAACAAGAACCCAGTGCACTTATCGTAAAGAGAAGGGGTCCGCCCGGACGGGTGTTCCTGGTTTGATTTGCAGCATATTGCGCCACAGCAACTCGTAAACCATTACATGGTGCTATTAAGGAATATGTCTCATACTTTAAAGTGTAGCTCCGCATACCTTGCAGGAGAAAAATACTAAGCGCTTTGAGACGCCCCTATGGGTGTGATAAAGCGCTATATAAGAACCAAGTATTACTGTTATTTATATTATTACTCAGTGAGATTTCAGATTAAAACTATTCAAATATAGACATGTCTAAGTGATATTGTGTTTTGTTAAAATTGTATCTTTATCTTTGGCCACTAGTCATCCGGAGACGCATTTCTTGGTTGCATCTTTTCATTTTCCAGCTCTTTAACTTTGTTTACTTTTTCATTTCTTACCTTTAATAACAAAAATAAATAAATAAAATAAGGTATATGTATATGAGGAATGTTATCATAAATGATGGTTGTTATTTATTGTTATAAGCACGATTAAGTTTTATCGTTAGGTAACTAATGTATTTTATCTGCCTGTGTAATGAAACAAATACATGAAAATTTCCATAATAAATGTTTTAATAGTTGCAAAAGTACAAAGAACTTATTGACAACAATGATTAATATCACGATTGAGTTATTCCTTCTTCTTTTGTGGAAGTCACTTGCTCTATAGACCAATTATATCCCCCGACTTCTGTATAACTACATACCATTAAATCCCGACTATAGTTTATTATAAAAAGCTGCAACAACGGTAGTTTGTTCAAACCAAATAACTTAGAAGCTGAACACCGACGGTCTTCTAGAACTGAATCAAAGTTGGGAAGTTTTGCAGAACAAGATGTTATCTTCAACATTCGTAGGTTTGATGAGCCTGATGGCCTTCATCCACGTTGCCCAGTTTGCTGAACTGAAACGCAAAGATCGAGAATATATAACGGTAAGTATTGCCATTAGAAAAATCCGCTTATTTTGTCTTGGTCGTGGACCAGGGATTGCATTATTAGTGAACACATTTTTATTCGTCCCGATCTGGGCACCAATGAATAAACGAAACGTTGTCCTTGCGGCAAAAGCAGCTAAGGGACTTAAGCTTAACCCTCGGAGCAGCCGAGGGGCGCGGGCGGAAGGACCAGCTTCATACTTTTGTTAAAAACTACAAAATGTGTGGATCAATTCTGCTGATTTTTTTGAACTACCCTTAAACATCACTCTTGCATATACTGTAGTGATTTCTGGGTGGGTAAACTCAGAGGTTGACAAATAGTATGGGATGGCAGATTAGTCTATATGGCCCCATTATAATGTGCACCAAAAAATCCTGGGGTGCGGAATTCGAAATGTACTATTTTTGAAAATTAGTAGTGAACCAATGTGCAAATTTTCAGAATGCTTCAATCTTTAGTGTGTTGGTCCAGGGAACATCTTTTCATCTGTTCAGACCATTAGAACAAGAATTGCACAGTTATTTACCCGTAATACAATCTGCCTTCCGATCGCGCCCAATGGATCCATCATGTAATTTTCCCCCGTGGATCCACGGAGGTTTAAACCAGTAAATAAGGTTAAATAATAAAAGGGTTGAGCATTTGTTTGTTTGTTTTACGTCTTACGCAAGATGAGACTAGCAGCATCAAACGTAATACCCTTAACAACATTTCAAAGTTTGTTCTTGTTACTGAAAACTGAATATTATTCACGACCATTATGATTTCAAAAACTGTTTATGTCTAATGCTAATTACTTGAACGGTTTTATGTGTTTCATTTTTGTTTTAATTGTTTGCTTGAACACATTGTTGTTCCAGAATGAAGAGCTGGGACAAAGAGACGACGTTGAGCCACGGAACCCCATCGTTTTCCCGGAAGACAACGACGGTAAGATTATGATTTTCCTAAAAAACTTTTAGTTGCAAATGATCATTTCTTATCAATTGCAAGTTTCTATTCTGAGGGTTACCCAGGTCTTGATATCAGTTTCCAACCCCCTTCAATCCTCTCCATCAAAGGTCTCAAGTATTTTTGTGCCGAGTTTCCAAATTGTTCGATGTTGCAAAAAAGCATGCAGCAACAACTACGGCTTTGTTAATAGGGGCCCTTTCCCACATACAAAATTTTTGGTGTGACGGTTGAGTACGTTTTTTCATAATAGGAAAAACGTTGATTTATCTAGGTATTTTGTGCTCAAAAGTTGAAGGTCAATCAAATTCCACACTTGTCAAAACGCTGTCAAGACGCCGTCAAGATGAGGTACGACAGCGCGATTGTGCTGCGAGAGTGTTACGAATTATTACGAAAAAGTTACGACATCATCAAGATTTTTCTTGGCATTCAACGTAATACCAAGACTGTTCACGACGTCACTATGGCGTCAAGTCGATCTAGCAAAACGCATCTTTGACGAAAAAGGCACAATGGGTGAATATTTTGATTGTTGTTGCTTTCATTGTTGGTGGCGTCTTTTTCAATTCGTGCTAAGTCGAAAGACCATCGTAGTGTCATCGTATTTAATAGCACCGGTAGGTGCTGTGGCCACTGCCAATGAGTATGAACGGACAAAACGGCTTCACGACATACAATGATAACGTGATGAAAACGTTACGACACAAAATAATATATATTTGTTAACAGTAAAAAAAAAATAAACTAGACATTGAATTTTTGTTTGCTACAAAAATAAGGTGTTCGTGATCGATGTCATCAGATTAAGATTTAATGATATTTTATTCTATCACCTCGATTTGTGGTTCAGGAGTAAGATTTTATTCCAATATAAATCTTCAACTTCCGGTTTGAACCAAAACTTACGTCATTTTATCAACCTGATGTGAGCCCTTTGTAATTACGTGTAGTTAATAAAAATCCAATGCGTGGTTCAGGAGTTATGATTATTTCAAATATTGAATTTAATCATCCGGTTTGAACCGGAAGTCAAGGTCAAATTGGGTCGCATTCTGTGTGTCAATTCTTAAGTTGATAAATACTTTACCAATGATGTAAAGATTGCAAAAAAACCAAAGTGTGCTTTAGAAGTTATGATTTTTGGCAACACTAATTTTCAACTTCCGGTTTGAACCGGAAGTCAGTGTTAAATTAGGTCACACTGTGTATCGTTTGTTAGGTCTTAAGAGCTCCTTTTGATGACGTTTACTTGATAAAAATACAATGAGTGGTTGAGGAGTTATAATTGTTTTAATTATTATACTCACCTTCCGGTATAACCGGAAGTCAAGGTCAAATGGCATAACATTTTGTGTATCGTTTCATACGTTCCAAATGATGCATAGATTGTAAAAATCCAATGTGTGGTTCAGAAGTTATGATTTTTTGAAACATGAAATTTCAACTTCCGGCTTGAACCGGAAGTTAAGGTCAAACGGGTCATACTTTGTGTAGCACGTCTTTAATTTACCAAGACCGTTCAGACGACGTTTGGATTATGAAAATCCAACGTGTGGTTAAGGAGTTATGAATTTTTCAATTATTACACGGACTATCATTAATTGAATTATTTTGTCACAGAGCTCTGTAAATAATGACCATTCATGTGCCCTCATGTGACATGTACATGTACTGGCAAGGCTGCGTGGACTTTGAACCTTTTAAACAATGGAGCGGAACAGCCAGGTACAGTGAAATATTACACGGACTATTATTGTTTGGGTTTGCAATGTACATGTACAATGATAGCGAGCGACGCTACATGTATTCGCAAATGTAGTACTGTACATGTCAACTTAACTACACGTGCGTTGTACACGTGCGTGGCTGTGTACAGTGTCGGCGTATGTTTGTGTTGGCCTACACTATCGTGCGTTGTCATACAATGAAAGTCAACAGACACGGGCGCTTTGACGGGATATGAATTTTTGAAATTTTCAACTTCCGGTTTGAACCGGAAGTCAAGGTCAAATAGGGTCATGTTGTGTGTAGCGTTTGTTGAACTTTTAATGACCAATCCGATGGTGTGTAGATTGTGAAAATCCAACATGTGGTTTATGAGTTATGATTTTTTACAAATATTAAACTTTGATTTAATGTAATTCAAGAGCCGATGACGTTATCATGACATCATCATGTTTGTAGCGTCTTGATACTAAGGTTCAATTGTCTGATGAGTTTCAACCGTCAATTCGATTTCAATCTTGAGTTATGCTGTAGAAAAGCCCAAAACATGACTTTTTGAAGAAAAAAACCGAAGGCAAACTTCGACCAAGGGTAACGACCCGGAAGTAAAGGTCATACGATTTTGGCGTTAACTTTTCAAATGTTGCCCCAGTCTTGATCTATCCGATGCCCAATTATGAGCATCATATGTTTCAAATTCACGAAGATACATCAAATAGCAAATGGTCAGTTTTCAACTTTGAAAACCTTGTAATTCGACACTTGATGACGTCATAATGACGTCATCAATTCTGTGCCGTCTTTGTACGAAGGTTCAATTGTCTGATTAGTTTCAAGGTTCAATTAAGTTTCAATCTTGAGTTATGCTGTAGAGAAGAGTTCCGTGGAAGAAGAAGAAGAAAAAGAAGATGGAAAAGAAACTAGAAATTGAGAGTTTGTGTACAAACTCACGGGGTTCGGAATTAAGTGACTGCGTAATTGAAAATAAGGTCAATATTGTTTGCATGTACCTTTTGTTGATCTTTATGCAAGATCATAGCATGAAGGTTTGACATATAAAACTTCAACTTCCGGTTTTGACAGGAACTAAAGGTCAACTGGGGTCACACTTTGTACAAGATGTCTAGAATTGCCCAAAAGCTTTAAATTGGTGTAATGATTATTCATGTACCACGTTTCATTAATACAATACACATGTTTGTATGTGCAAACTTTTACTTCCGGTTTGGACCGGAAGTGAAGGTCAAATGGGGCTACACATCCTGTCTCTTCACAAAAACCATTGTGTTTATCCATTCACATAGGTTGCATAACGATCCTGTGGGTCAGCAGTTCATCTGCTGTGAGTTAAACCGGATGTGGTCATTTTTATTCTGTCCACACACAGTGCTAAAAGATAAACCCGATCCGGACTAAACATAAACCCCCCAGCTCGACGGTCTAACTTTTCCGGGTTAAACCCGATTCGGACTAACTTTAGAACCGTTCAGACACACAGAGTTGAACTCGATCGGGTTGAACCATGAGTTAAACCGACTTTAGTACTGTGTCTGAACGGCCTCAATGTAAAAAATTGTAGAATCGTGTAAGGGTTTTTAAAATCACGTAATTATATTAATAATAAACAAATTTAAGTGAATGAGATATGAATTGTTTTTTACAAAATTTCAACTTCCAGTTTCGACCGGAAGTAAAGGTCTTATGGGGTCACCCTCTGAATGTGATTTGTATGACTCGGCCGGAGCTTTTTTATGGTGCAAGTACCTTACATGTAGCATTTATGGTTCTCCGATTATGATTTTTTAAAATATTAAACGTTGATTTATTGTTATGACGTCATCGATGACGTCATCGGACCGGAACAATTTGGTTATCATATACATACTACGATCTATATACATAGTAAGTTTCAAGACAAAACCCTTCTTGGTTTATGAGAAATGAACATTTGAAATCTGAATTTTGAACTTCCGGTTCCAACCGGAAGTGAAGGTCTTATGGGGTCACCCTCTGAATGTGTTTTGTATGACTCGGCCGGAGCTTTTTTTATGGTGCAAGTACCTTACATGTAGCATTTATGGTTCTCCGATTATGATTTTTTAAATATCAAACGTTTTTTTATTGTTATGACGTCATCGATGACGTCATCGGACCGAAACTATTTGGGTATCATATACATACTACGATCTATATACATAGTAAGTTTCAAGACAAAACCCTTCTTGGTTTATGAGAAATGAACATTTGAAATCTGAATTTTGAACTTCCGGTTTCAACCGGAAGTGAATGTCTTATGGGGTCACCCTCTGGATGTGATTTGTATAACTCGGCTGGAGCTTTTTTTGGTGCAAGTACCTTACATGTAGCATTTATGGTTCTCCGATTATGATTTTAAACGTTTTTTTATTGTTATGACGTCATCGATAACGTCATCGGACCGAAACAATTTGGGTGTCATATACGTACTACGATCTATATACATTTTAAGTTTCAAGACAAAACCCTTCTTGGTTTATGAGAAATGAACGTTTGAAATCTGAATTTTGAACTTCCGGTTTCAACCGGAAGCAAAGGTCATATGGTGTCACATTGTGTATGTGACTTGCATAATTTGGCAAGAGCATTTTTATTGTGCAAGTATCTTACATGTAGCATTTGTGATTCTCAAATTATTTTTTTTTTTAAATAAACGTTTTTTTATTGTTTTGACGTCATCGATGACATCATCAAACCAAAATTCACATATTTTGGATGCGAATTACGTAATATGTGACTGTATGACAAGACCATTACTATAGTTTGTAGTAGGTTTGGTGAAATCTTACCACACCCAGGGATAAAGCTATACACCCATTATTATCAATCCCAAGACCTTTTAAGGGGTTTTTAGATGTTGTCAGTCATAATAAATGCAAAACAAATCATTTACAATGTTATTTTGGTAAAATATTTTGCTAAATACAAGCCTAATGCATACTTCCGAATGCATACTGTATTGCGGGACACTAACTATAGTTTATAGAAGGTTTTTACGAAATCTACTACCCCTCCCCCCCCCCCCCCCCGACACACATGTGGATGTTTGGGTTAGCACGGTGTCTGTTACCTTGATAAAGGTCAACCAGTCTCACACAGGCTTCATCTGATAGCTACAATACAGAATGGTTGATGGTTGTACCAAGTACCCTATCCCTTGAGACTTTGCCAAGATTTATGTGTACAAACAGATGGCAGCCCTCCCGACCGCAGGATTTGTATTGAGATTTTCAAGGTGAATGAACTCTACCCTGTGCAAATAACACCTGCCATATGTTTCCGCATGGTTTGATGGTGGACTGCCCAAAAGTTGAATTTTTTTAAAATTTCCTGGGCGGAATTATGGGAAAAAAGGGCAAAAACCTACTACAGACTGTAGTATTGCCCACTCCCTGGT
Organism: Pisaster brevispinus; assembly: GCA_023634235.1. Taxonomy (NCBI): domain Eukaryota; kingdom Metazoa; phylum Echinodermata; class Asteroidea; order Forcipulatida; family Asteriidae; genus Pisaster; species Pisaster brevispinus. The sequence goes on from JAMKCF010000017.1 coordinate 6,696,046, forward strand.
CTGTTTTAAACACAAAGATCTAAATACTTAGTAAGTTTTAAGTCTTAAACATTTATAGTTCATGAGATATGACGAGTTTTCTTTACGTAAGAAAATTCAACTTCCGGTTTTGACCGGAAGTAAAGATCACATGGGGTCACACCTAAGGAAAGATTTGTAGAACTGTTCAAAAGACTTCAGATGATATAATGAATAAAGGTGTGGCATCTTTTGTTTATAAGATATAGCGTTTCCCCCCAAAAAACCTTCAACGTCCGGTTTTGACCGGAAGTAAAAGTCACATGGGGTCACATTCTGTGTAAGAGTTGTAAAAGGAATGTTAACCCTATGAAGCAAAGTTCTTATATTTATCATTTATGGTTCTCTAGATATGACGATTTACAATATTTCTCGTTATTTTTTATTTTTGATGTTATGACGTCATCGATGACGTCATCAACCCGAAAATGTTCCTGTTTCGTGTATACACTAAGGTCTAAGTAAATGACAAGTTTCAAGTCTCTACGAGTTATACTTTTTTCGAAATCCTGCCGAGAAAGTACGGTGGGAAGAAGAAGACACGGAAAAAAAAACACAGTACAACTAGACATACAGTGTTTGTAAACAACAAACACACAGGTGTTCGTGAGTGATGTCAGATTGTGATTGAATGAACTGGTGACGACATTTTACCATATCAACCCAATGTCTGGTTGGGAAGTTAGATTGTTTTCCAATTTAATACTTCAACTGACGGTTGAAACTGGAAGTCGAGGTCAAATTGGGTCACACTTTGTTTAGCGTTTGTGAAGAAAATTACGATGATTTATATTTTGTAAAAATCTAATGTTTGGTTAAGAAGTTATTATTTTTTCGAATAATACATATTAACTTTCGGTTTGAATCGGAAGTCAAGGTCAACTGGGGTATCATTCTGTGTATCGTTTCTTCACTTGTTACACACCTTCCCAATGATGCATAGATTGTCAAAACCCAATGTGTGGTTCAGAAGTTATGCTTTTTTGAAACATTAAATTTCGATTTCCGGATCGAACCGGAAGTAAGGTCAAACGGGTCACATTTTATGCTGCACGTATTTAATTTACCAAGACCGTTCAGACAACGTATGGATTGTTACAATCCAATGTGTCCGTCATTGATGACGTCATCAAATTACACGCCGTCCTCTTGTGAAAAATAACATCGTACATAAATTATTTGAAAGGGCAGAGAGTCAAGTGTTTTCATTTTATATGTAGCGACATTTTCGGATTTCCCTTTCATCTTGGCTACAGATCTCGATACGAAGCTTGAACATACTCACAAGTACAACCATCAAAAATGCCATTCACTGAATCAAACTTATTTTTAACAAAAATTGATTCTTTATTGATCAACAAATCACAATAAGTTTACACAAGCTACGTTATTCATACTGACATTATTAAGTTAATAATTCTTAGAATTTTTCAACATGAGTTCAATTAAAGTTGGATTCTCATTACATGTACACTTGATGATGATGTCGTTAAAACAGGTCAAGCAGAGTGTAAGTTGTCGGTTGTATTTTATAAATGGCTGGCTTGATTTTTGGACATTGTTTTCCGTAGGGAACGGTTTGTTTATTTGAGACCTTTGGTAGAATGAACTGTAAAATACACTTGTTTTGTATAAAATGCAAAACAAAGGCGCGTCGTGATGTTACAAGTCTAAGCCTCTCGTAAATATGGACTATTAAAAAATTTAGTCGAGTACTATTTCTACCTCTGTGGTGCATCATACACTCGGCAAGAAAATAAGAAGAGAAACACAACATGTGTGTAATCTTTCACTGGAAACCAATCCGATACTGGATGTGCTGTATTCTGAAAAAGAAAAACAGTATTAACAATAAACAAACTAATATCAGGTCTCAAACTAACATCTTATTGACACTAATACTATATAAATCATAGCACATTATTTCGATGCATAAACAAAATACAACTAGAAATTTAGAGTTTGTCTTAAGACAAACTCTAGGTGTTCGGTTTCGGGGAGTACATGCCTGGTGTAAAAAGCCTGATGAAAAAAAGCACAAAAATACATTTGAAATGACGTAATCATGACGCTACTAAATTTGTCAGCAGTCAGTGTCGTTGTCCAACAGTACACCAAATTTCAACTCGGTTGGTCTTTCAGTTTGGCAGATACATGGCTTAAAATAGTGTGCATTTAAAGTGTTACACATAGTACGTGATGACGTCATCAATCTACGTTTAAACACATTATGTTGTCTGCATAAAGGCCATTATGTAAACCAATGTTGAAAAAATTATAAAAACTCTGCCAAAGCCTTCTAGTAAAACTGTATTTTGAACTGTTTTTAACCCACCGCCAGATGGCCCTCTTAAATCTTTTTTTTTTAACCGGACCCTTGTCAGACTGCAACATCGTTAAAACCAACTAAAAAAAAGTTGCCACTTTTAATTACAATGCACTTTCGGTTTTAAGTGGAAGTAGAGGACACGTAATTTCATGCAAACAATTAAAATCGAAGACCTATATTACCTTTGTATAATCCCGCAAAAAGCAACCAAGGGTCTCTTACCCTCAAATTGATGGGAATTTTCAAAGATTTAACATTTAAATGACGTAGATTTCCGAGGCAGCATCTGTCACAGAGCGAGCAAATAATAAAATTCCAGAGCGGGATAAAAGCATGAACAGTTGTTTGGTATAGCGCCATCCCCCGCTTGTGGAATGTTTCCGTTACGTGGACTGTACACAAAGGCTTCGTGGACTTTGAACCTTATGAGTTTCCATTACGTGGGACTGTACACACGGGCTTCGTGTTGCACACACAGGCTTCGTGGACTTTGAACCTTATGATTCATGGTGCTGAACAGTCGGCTACAGCGCTTTTCTATGTACAAAGATTGAATGCGCGTTAATACTAACGTTGGCTGTAACACCCAGAAGTTAAAGGGACACACCGGCTTACTGTTTTCCTAATATAGTGATGTGGAATGACAGACAACAATTTTTAGATGGTTCGTGTAAAAAAAAAATCATCAAAATATCACGTAATTAACGAAAAATGTGAAGAAAAAAAAATGCGGTCAAAGGTCAGCTTATACGCTTTTCCAGCCGTTGCAACTGTCAAGTTTACGTACAATGTTGCGCAATGTTGTAAGTAGACTGGAGCTCTGTTTATGTATAAATTATAAAAATGGCGAGGCATGAGGATCCAGACTTCCTATCCATCAAGCACAAATTCACGTGTAAATAAAAAAACAGACATGAACGGACGTCAGTCCATAGAGCATGGGTTCCTTGCTCTATGGTCAGTCCTAGTCGAAATCCGCTCGCGGTCGTAACCAATAACTGTTTCGGTTGAACTTGCCATTGAAACAGTTATTGGTTACGACCGCGAAAACGCACCCCAACCTGTATTCTGTGTACGACGACGTACTATATTCTGTGTACTTGCAATGGAGAACGTTTCTTCGACATCCAAGGATCGGTACAAAAAACATCGCAAGGAAAAACACCCAGAAGGTGGTCCAACGAAAAGTAAAAAGTAAAAAAAACAAACACGATAAATCCAAAGGGAAAGCCAGCAAAAGCAGCAATTGTGTGTGTGTGTGGGGGGGGGGGGGGTTGGACACTGCAGCTATCATAGAAGTAGACCAGCTGTATGGGATATTATTCTCCGTCGTCGTCCCGCGTGTGTAGCGCAGGCAACACGTTGCAATAGTTAGGGGATAATAGCTAGGGTATCAGACTAAAAATCTCCTTAAAAAAACGTAATTGTTGGTCTGGCTCCCTACCCCTCCGACAAGCTCCCAAGCTCACGGCTAGACCGGCAAGCCCGGGCTTGTCTCTCTGGCCCCACGAGACACGGCACAGGCTGTACGGGATATGCCCCAAGGTTTACGTTCCGCTAGCTCCCACGCTGGTGCGCCGTAAAACACGCTTCGGTTGCACGGACTCTCTGAATGCGAATCTTACGTTCGATTTTTCATCATTATTTACAAATTGTATCAATAATCTGAAAACATAGTCTTTTTTGTCAAATACTCATGAACAATATTTAAAAAAACAGATTTCAATTTGGTTCAGTAATTTACTTTTATACGGCTGGAAGTAAAACTATCACCGAAGATCACGTGATTTATCCGAACCACTTTTTTGGTTCGGATAAATCACGTGACCTTCGTTTTTTGAAAAATGCTCAAAAACGGCAAAATTTGATGGTTTCTTTTAGGAACCGTTCTTCTCCATTCCTGGAAGACCTTTGAAGTCATATGTTAGCCTATTTTGTAGCCCAAATAGCCCAACGAAGCCGGTGTGCCCCTTTAAGGTCATATTGGCATCATTTCTGTGCAAAAGTTTCGGAAGGATCACAGAACTGCAATCTGATGTAAAAATTGTGATGAAATGATCAGTAGTTTTGAGATATGAATTTTTTAAATATTCAACTTCCGGTTTGAACCGGAAGTCAAGGTCAAATGAGGTCGCGTTCAGTGTAGTGTTTTTAGAGTCATACCAGGCCTATCCGATGATGTATAGATTGTGAAAATCCTTTGTGTAGTTTTGGAGTTATGATTTTTTCAAATATTTAACTTTGATTTAACGTAACTCAACACCCGATGACGTCATCATGATGTAACTGAAGTGGTTTTATCTCCTAATAAGTATCTAACTATATCTGAAGTTTCAAGTTCATATGAGCTTGGAAAGGGTGCTTTTGTTAGCGGACAAGGGACGCTGAGAAGAAGAAGAAGAAGAAGAAGAAGTATTAAGAAAAAAAAACCGAACAAAAATAAGAGGTGTTCCGGGCTGAATGCCCGAACACCTAATAACTTGTGATTAGAATGTCTCACAAAAATGTTTGTATTTCAACAGAACGTCTCACAGTAGGCCCTTCATGTATTACGCACAGTCATGTTATCTATGTTTAACATAATGCAATAATTTAAATGTAAAATGGGCTCAGCCAGCAGTTTTATTTCAATTCCTTTGGAAACATTTGACCTTGCAAAATAACTTTGTGAAATTTTGAACTTTTAATAAACTACTGTAAATTTACCTCTTGGAAAAGTTACAGATCAAAGAAGCACACAAGTGAAGATTAGAAGTCAAAGCCTTGGATGATTTTGGACTCTCCATTAGCATGATTTTAATAAGGAACAATCTTATTAGACAACTAACAGAAGCATTGAACACTGAAGATGGCTCATATTGAAAGCTGCATCTCCAGTTTCTGTGTTCCACTCCTTCCCAGGCATCAGACTCTTATCCTGCCATCAGACTCGGATGAAACTGGTAAAATAAACACAATTCAAGACATAAAACATTTCAAGATTAGATAGTAACAAGTAGAAGGTGCGCATACTGTTTTAAAAGTGAACAACTTCGAATGAAAACTTTTCATCGAAGGGTCGTGAAATATTTATGCTACAATACGTAGCTGGCACATTTGTGTCAAATATAACTGACACTAGTGACATATTGCCCAATTCTACCTCCTCCATTATCATACTAAACGTTCCTTAGTTTTTATAACCTCACTACCTGATAATTTAAGGATAATCTTTATTAACATAACTGTGCATTACATTCGGAACACACAATCATTCTGAAAAGCGACGATGTTGAAACGAAGCTTACCGTTTTATTCACCGTGTTGCAACGATAAACACTGCCGTGATTGCCGGTCTGAAACCCCCTTGACCAGCTGATGTCACGTCCGGGCGTGTCCGTGCAATCTTGGTGTGTGATCAAAACATTACCAACGTTGGTCCTTTTCTGCTTGCATTTTCTCATATAATAAATGTCATACGAATCACTGAAGCAGGTGAACATCTCAGTGAAACTTCGTCTTCAATTCCATATTCACCGTTAAACCATCAGAAGGGCGAAAAGGGAAACAATTTGACGCCGAACATAGCACAGGTTGAGAGAATTCATTTCAGCTGCGTTGCGCCATTGATAAGCTTTCGTTAAAAGTTCGATGAACTGTGACATGTCCAAACATGCACAGAAATCATGCCATACTTCTAGCCTTTAGTGAAGGCGCACTTGGTACTGTAGTAAACGCAGCACAGCTTGTCGCAACTGTTGTTACGTTGGTCTGATTTCGTGCTGCTTTATATTAACAGGCAACAAGCGTCTTGACATAATGCTATAGCTTCCACTCCGTTGCACTGGAATCAGTCGCGAGTAGTATGCCACATGCCACGTTAGGTATTGGATCGAAATTTTGATTTTTAATGGCCAATTTCACTTAGAAATATATCTCAGGTCGTATGGGGTCACCCTTTGAATGTGATTTGTATAATTCGGCCGGAGCTTTTTTATGGTGCAAGTACCTTACATGTAGCATTTATGGTTCTCCGATTATGATTTTTTAAAATATTAAACGTTGATTTATTGTTATGACGTCATCGATGACGTCATCGGACCGGAACAATTTGGTTATCATATACATACTACGATCTATATACATAGTAAGTTTCAAGACAAAACCCTTCTTGGTTTATGAGAAATGAACGTTTGAAATCTGAATTTTGAACTTCCGGTTTCAACCGGAAGCAAAGGTCATATGGTGTCACATTGTGTATGTGATTTGCATAATCTGGCAAGAGCTTTTTCATTGTGCAAGTATCTTACATGTAGCATTTGTGATTCTCCAACTATGATTTTTCTAAATATTAAACAGTGATTTATTGTTATGACGTCATCGATGACATCATCAAACCGAATTTCACACATATATATTTAAACACAAAGATCTAAGTATTTGTGAAGTTTTAAGCCTAAAACGTTTATGGTTCATGAGATATGACGAGTTTTCTTTATGTAAGAAAATTAAACTTCCGATTTTGAGCGGAAGTAAAAGTCACATGGGGTCGTACCTAATGAAAGATTTGTAGAACTGTTCAAGGGCCTTCAGATGATACAATGATTAAATGTGTACCATATTTGGTTCATAAGATACAACGTTTCCCCCCAAAAAACCTTAAACGTCCGTTTTCGACCGGAAGTAAAGGTCACATGGAGTCACGTTTTGTGTAAGAGTTGTAAACAAAATGTTGAACTTTCATATGAAGCAAAGATCTTGTATTTATCATTTATGGTTCTCTAGATATGACGATTTACAGTTTTTCTCATTATTTTTTATTTTGGATGTTATGACGTCATCGATGACGTCATCGCCCCGAAAAAGTTGCGGTTTCGTCTATACACTATGGTCTAAGTGCATGATAAGTTTCAAGTCTCTAGGAGTTATACTTTTTGCGAAAATTGTGAGAGAAGGTTCTCAGATAAAGTGGAAAAAACAGAACAGTAACAATAGGTTTTCGAGCGGAATGACCGAACACCTAATAACAATAGGTTTTCGGCAGTTAGCCGAACACCTAAAAAAAACCCAGGACAATAACAAGAGGTGTTTGTGCACATGTTGCACGAACACCTAAAAAAACAGAACAAAAACAAGAGGTGTTCGTGCACATATTGCACGAACACCTAACAAGAGGTGATGACCACGAACATTGTGTACGACGCCGTTGCGATTGTAAATAGCCAAAATCGGGTATCATGGGAGACAAACATATTGACCTAAACTATCATCGTAATGATAGTACTTCGAGGACATTGTTCAAACACATTTTGAAAAACAGTTGTTATTCATGATATCATAAAGAAAAGCAAATACAAATTGATCATGTCTGTTTATGAAATCCTAAAGCAAATGTAGTACTTGTATTCATTTAATGTGATCCTTATGATCCAATCATAAAATAAAAGGATACGCAAGCAACGTCCAGTGTTATATCTGTGTGGGAGTGCTGCATGAAGGCAGTGGATGTTCACGAAGGCCATGTTCTAACAAAGACCATCAGCTCCTTATGCTTGAGGATGGGAAAAGTTAAGTTCAGTTTTGTGATACATTTATTTTCAACTTCTAAAATTTCTGATGATATCTTTCAATGATATTAAACTAACACAGCCTTGAATTTGACATTTTGACTGACGAAATATTCCGCCTTGGAATTTAAACACCGGTTAGTTATTGAAATGAAATGACGTCATGTTTCAATTTTCACTCTGAAAAAGTCAGGTATGAACCAAAAGCACTAGTTGCTGTTGTTGGGGAAATCTTGTTTTCCCATTTTTTATAAGAAGTGAAACAAAAGTTGGGCAAATGTTTGGCAAATAATTTGTAATCTAAATTCAGCATAATTGCTGGTTACACTGTTGCCCATATTCGCGGCAACTTTTGGGTAATTTGAATTAATCGTAATTGTTGGTGAAAATGATGCACATTAGTTGGGCAAAATCATCCGATCATGCGCACTTCGATCATAACAAATCCCCAACGCTTGGTAAAGTGTTATTGCCAAACAGCTTTATCAAACTTTCTACCTAACTATTGGTTAAAATAAATTAACCAACAAAGTTTAATAACATTTTGCCAAACAGTATAGCAAAATCATAAGACCTATAAGTTAGTCAACATATTGAACCAACATCGTTGGGTACAATTTGACTAACAGTTTAGTGAGTTCTTACTAGACCTAACGTTGGTCAAAATGTTGGTCAAAAGCTAGGTCACGGATTCAGAGGTGTTATAGTACGCACCATTTTGTCCGTTGGACGATAATGTCCGACGAAGTTTTTGAACAGCTATGTCCGACCCATTGTGTCCGACAAACCATTATGTCCGACAGACCTATAATATCCTACAAACCGCTACGTTCTACAAACCATTACGTCCAACCCATTGAATCTGACAAAACAGGACGTTTGACACATGACGTAATGAGTCGGACATAATGGTGTGTCGGACACAGTGGGTCGGATGTAAGGGTTTACAGGACGAAATGGGTCGGACACAATGGTTCGTCGACCACAATGGGTCAGACACAGTGATTCAAAAAATCAGTTAGTCTAAACGTCCCGTCATACATAGTGCTTAACAGATGTGGTCATTGTGTCTTGTGACCTCGTGTGAAGCCTACTCTTTATTTTAAAAATGATATTCGATAAGAATAGGGCTGTATAGCTCAGTTGGTAGAGCGCTGGTACGTTAATCCGGATTCAAGTTCTGCTCCAGTCAATTTGTATTTGTGCTAATTATATAAATATTTTTCATGTTAATAACAAGGTGGTATCTGCGCCCTGGCACCTGACACAGGACACTGTAGAGCTTCTCAACGCAGGTTTTACTACGACTCTACGGAAAAGCATTGCCAAATATTCGTGTACGGTGGCTGTGGGGGCAACAACAACAGGTTCAAATCCTTACAGGAGTGTCATGACGAATGCGGCTCGTCTTAGTCGGAACTCCCTTACGAGACTGGGAACAAATCGTAAAGCTTCCACTGAACACAAGATTGTTTACAATTTAGTCTATATGGCTTGGGAATTTAAAGGAAATTTCGAAAACACATCCGAGTGTAATTTGAATGTCACAAATTTGAAATTAGAAACAATTTAACAACAAAGGTTGAGGGGAAAATTTGTGTAAAATTAAACATGGTTTAGGGAGTCTTAGCGTACATTTTATTTGTTTATTTTATTGCACACCCATTAGCACAGTTAACACCAATATTAGGATGAACAGGAAACTCTAAATATCAGACATCAAACTTTAATTTGAACTGAGAGCATTAAACTTCGAACTTTGAACTTTGAAGTCTGGACAGCTCAAATGAAAGTTGTATCAATACACATTTTTGCCAAACTATTGTATGAGTTGCACACAGAATTAATTGCTATTTTCATGATGCTTGATATCTTCCCCATTTTCATGGGGGTACAATTGATACAATATAATTAGCTGTTGCAAGCTGCTTATCAACCGAATGGACCCATGATGTAAAATAATGCAATAAAACGTTAATGGCCCGACGTTTCGACCCAAGCAGAGTCTTTCTCAAAGGCTTCGAGAAAGACTCTGCATTCGAAAAAGACTTATGTAGAGTCGAAACGTCAGGCTGTGTTTTCTTTGCATTGGATACATTTAGGCCTATAACACATTTTAGATGGTTCGACACAAAATTACTGTTCAGTATATAGACTAGCATTCTTTAATACTCTTTATTTATATGCCATAAACTGATTACAAATGCACTTGGCTGAATAAAACACTTCGAGCACCCTTTACATCAAGGTATATCTGAGTGTTTATGAAGACTGTTATTCTCATTTCTTTACCATTCAAATCAATGGACATAAAACCGAGGCTCAAAGAACAAACGAAGTCTGTCACCTGTAGTATAACGAGTCACACAGTTTATTACACAGGGAACACGTCAATAAGTCTGGTTCATCAAAGTAACTATAGTCGACCTTGTAAGACTCAGAAGTATTCTAATATCCACCCCCCCCCCATCCCGGAGTTGCCACTGCCGTTACTCTAAAAAGAAACTGCATCTGGTGGCGCCTTAATTAACGAGTGAAAACGTTCGAATACGGGCGAGTCTTGCATTGTATTGCGGCTCATTTTGTCTAAAGAATGTACAGTTATTACAAACATGACGAGTTGGATCCTCGACACACCATCTTGCCCATGCGGTTCTGATTCTTCTCCTTTGCGGAATACACAGTGCATCACACATGGCCCAATTTAATATAACCGACAATAATAATAATAATAATAATAATAATAATAATAATAATAATAATAATAATAATAATAATAATAATAATAATAATAATAATTATATAATAATAATAATTCTTTTTGTTTCCAAACAGTTGCAAGCGTAATAAAAGTCAACTTTACACATTACATTTTTGTATGAACAAAATCGGTCACTCTTACTGCAGATGACGTACACGTGCTGTGGCCGAATGAATATTTTTTTAACTGTGCCTGGAGGGTTTTAAGCACAACAAAGTAGCTAGGCACCAACAAGTAGCCAGACACCAACAAAGTAGCCAGGCACCAACAAGTTTTACTAAACAGAATAAGGTTACCAGCCATGATTACCACGAAACATGTACCGTCTGTGAATGGCCCTGCTTATGTTTGATGACTTAAAGGTTTTTAAGCCAAATATTCTGCCTACTAATAAGCATGCTCTATAAAAAGTGTGTAAACACCTCCAATCGGGGACCTCCTATTGTCCCTCTTTTGTTTGGACTCTAACTTTTTGGCAACAGCTCCCATTGGTTTTGTACACAATTTCTAACTGGGGACCTTTACCCAACCGGGGACCCTATTGTCCTCTTTTGTTATAGGTCCCCGGTTTGAATGTGAAAACAAACTCACCCACACCCACACTCAGCCGTACGGATCCGGTTTGTGGGGTACTGCTATTGTTGTTCTATTATTCCCTTTTCTAAAGAATTCCCTTGTGGGGCCCAATTGTTCCTATTGAAATTACCTTGTGGGGTCCATTGTTCTATTGTTGTCAGGACCCCACAAAATGCCCTTCCGTGTGTCCACACCCACAACACACAGTTTGTAAAGGCAAAGAGTATAGAAATAGTGCATTGACAGGTTGTCATCAAATTCAATCAACCAATAATTTAACGACATATCTTATTTGCAACAGTGCAAACGTAAAATATAAACAAATAATACAGTCTTAAAATATCATAAAAAGTACCCGGTCTTTCAATTCGAAACAGCAAAGCACAGTGGTAGGGTACCACGAGCGGTCTAGTTCACCGGAACCAAGCTCTGGTGTTGTCAGCAGCAGAGTGTGGGTTTGATTCCATGTCATGACACTTGTTCCCCTGAGCAAGCCACTAAACCATAATTGCGAATTCGTATTAAATTGGGAATGTGTCAGGGCATTCTGCTCTACCAGCCAGGCTCTTAGTTGACGATACCGATGCCTACATCCTTACGGACTTTGAAGAAGGTAACCCTGTTTCAGCCCCAGGAGTAGGTGGCAACCTGCCCCTGGTGACAGTTGATTTGGGTCGACAGCCCAAATCAGTTAAGTGTAGCCCTCACCTTGAAGTGGCTGTCCGGCCTTTAGATGTTAGGCGATATCTCATAGAAAAATAATAATATGAAATATGAAAAGCTACATGGTACCATGAATCTGAAAGAGAAAGTGTTTTGGAAGAGAAAACCAATTCCCGGCCTCTATAGTCTTTAAATACAGAATACAGCTCTTCAACTTCTTTTTGTTTCACCTTTTAGACATAAATCGTTCTCTGGAGCACTGGTAAAAACACCATACAGTGAGATTACAGATTTAAATTATTCACATAAGTACTGTGCTTTGTCTTTTGGTGGCAGTGTTTGTTTGTTTGTTTGTTTTTGTTTTGTCTTTATCTTTTGCAAATATTCATGCGTCCTTGAATAATCATTTAATTTAAAATATTTCAAAACACCCGCGGCACCTCACAATAAGCACCTCACAATAATGGATCTCCAGAAAATCATCTACACTGGAAACAGTCAACAGTCGTAAACACAATGCTATTTTGTAAAAATTGTACCTAAGACGTGCCTCTCAGTGAGCAACCCTTTTGTTGGAAGAAAAAAATACTCTTTTGATGGTTAATAATAACTTAGGCTCTACTTATTCTTAGTATAATTATTCTTTGGTGAATTATACCCAATAAAAGGTAGTTCACAGAGAGGTATGTGTTGGGTAAAGGTTTTCACCACCGTTTTAACAGTGGAAAGAGATACCTTTCTGTGTTGCATATTTTCAACTTTCAGGCATTTAGAATTGTTTACGCTTCCATAGGATACCATACTGGGATTGTTTATAATGATTACGTCCAAAATATATAGGTCACATGAAAACAGGTATATTAAACCTAAACGCTGGAATAAATAACATTATAACAAACATGTGTGTTTCTGAGTAAGGTATCATCAATGATGATGGTTATTTATTGTTAAGTTTTATCATTGAGCCCATAATTTATGTCTGACTGTGTACTGTCATAATTGTTTTATAATGTCAATAAAGTTTTAACAGTTGAAAAAGTATGAATACATTATTGATTAATGATGCATAATTAAGAAATAAGTTTGAAGAGTTCTTTCATTCTATAGTGTGCCTTTATATTTTTTTTAGTGCGTACTATTGAATTCTCCTTGTGTCATTTTTTAACATTATTTTGAGTATGTGTTTTAATCTTGGATTTTAAATCTTTAGTTATACCCTTTTAGTAATAAATATTACGTATTTTTAAAATTTTGAACGAAAGTATGGCTCTGAATGGACATAGAGCACAAATATTGACCTAAATAAATTAATTGACTTAGCTTCAAGCCGTCAGTATTGACGTCAATATTTCCGTCGAAATTCACAACTTGGACTCCCTAAGTAGAAAGTTAAATGATTAAAAACCGGAGTCCATACATATTTAAGAGCGCCCTTTGTGACCTGGCGTTGGTAAATGATCTAGACACCCATACTCAAAGTTGGTGGTTTTACAGACTGGTCATACGATAATGAAAGAGCTACGCTTTATTATAACATTTCATTTCTTTTTATTTCAATGTTAAGGTGATATCTGTGGTCAGCGACCAGACTCTGGATGGTGCTGGGGTTACTACCCAAGATTGTATTTTAGTGTCCACTCCAAGCAGTGTGAATTTTTCATCTATGGTGGCTGTGGCGGCAACGATAATAACTTTAAAACCCCCAACGAATGCAAAAAAGCTTGTGCGGGAGATTTTTGCCAACTAAGTCCAGAAGCCGGATTCTGCAGGAGCCGTTTCACGCAATGGTTCTACAATGCCAATACCAAGCAATGTGAAACTTTCATCTATGGCGGTTGTGGAGGAAATGCCAACAACTTCCACAATCGCTTGGAATGCCAGGAAGCGTGTGTGAAGCAGGATAAATGTCAACTCCCTTCTGACGCTGGTCCATGCCGGGCTTCTTTCCCAAAGTGGTTCTTCAACGCGGCGTCAGGGCAGTGTGAAAGTTTCATTTACGGTGGCTGCGAGGGCAACGCTAACAACTTCGAAACCCAAGAAGATTGTAAGAAATCTTGTGGTTCGGCGTCATCGGGGGATCTCTGTCAACTCCCTTCTGACACTGGTCCATGCCGGGCTTCTTTCCCAAAGTGGTTCTTCAACGCGGCGTCAGGGCAGTGTGAAAGTTTCATTTACGGTGGCTGCGAGGGCAACGCTAACAACTTCGAAACCCAAGAAGATTGTAAGAAATCTTGTGGTTCGGCGTCATCGGGGGATCTCTGTCAACTCCCTTCAGACACTGGTCCATGCCGGGCTTCTTTCCCTAAGTGGTTCTTCAACGCGGCGTCAGGGCAGTGTGATAGTTTCATTTACGGTGGCTGCGAGGGCAACGCTAACAACTTTGACACCTCTGCCGACTGCAAGAAAGCTTGCAGTGCAGTCTCGGTCTGAATAATGAGGTGTTCATTCATAGGAAATTTACCATAAAACCTAAAAGTCAGATGGGCAATTCAGGCAAAAAAATAAAAATAAATAAATGTGAAAGTTTCAGTAAACTAACACAAGTAAAAAAAAGTACAGTTCCAGAAACAAAGAAGATTATTGTTAAATAAACGCTCCATTTAACATGGTGTAGGGAACCTTGGCTTATTTTTTTGGGGTGGTTTTATTGCATGTAAAATGCCACTCTGTTTGGTTACGGTAGTATTAATGGGACTTTTTAATCATAAGCATAATTATATTCATCGTGTTTCTGTGTCAATAACATTGAATTAATGCAATCTTTCGCACCGACGAAAATATCCTTCTAAAAATAATCACTTCAAAACTTTCAAAAAATTCGAGGTACAGTTTTATTTGTCATAATATAAACAAGTTGAAACGAGTTTGATGTATTTGTTTCTACCAGGTCTGCTAGATAATTAATCATAGCATATGGGATACTCAATTCAAGTGTTGTAGATGGTTAACTATATGCACGCCCTGTTTAGTAACGGCATACTTATTTGTCCTTATTGTTGGCTGAATAAAGATTGTCAGGCATTTGAAACATCATTAATCCGAGTGTTTGTTGTTATGACGGTGTCTCGATTCATTACTATTAAATACAAACCGAGGCCCATTACAAGACAAACTAAGGCCCATGTCCTTCTACCTGCCAATGCAATTGCGATACGAATTTTGACGTCACAAATTCGCAAAGAATAATTCGGAAGAGTTGAGCTGTGTATGCAACTCCTGCGAAACATTCGCATTGAAAACAGAGCTGTGATGTCAACATACGATTGGAAGTATGGACCGGGTTATAGTCTGCCTTTTTTAAAATATTTTTTGTACACTAATTATGGGAGTTACCGTTCACCACAGCGAACAGGACAACAAACTAAAAAAAAAAAAAATCAAAAAAATCGAATGTGTAGACATTTAATTCAACCGACCACAACCCGATGTGCTTGACATATTTATGCATTAAAAAAAAAAAAAAAAAAAAAAAAAAAAATTGTAACACTGAAACAATAATAGACGTCAATAAAAAGTACCCAGTCTTTATGAGTGGTTTTTATGTTCCCACAACTCTTAAAAGCAGAGCGCGGTGGTAGTGATGACCTACCTGCATAAACTTTAATGAAAAGCTGTATCATGGGTCTGAACGAAAAGTACAACATCGTCTTTTGGAAGAGTGCTTTAATTCCCATCCTCCATTTTTCATATAATGTTTTGACGGCTAATTTCAACAAAAACTTATTGAGTTTAACACCAGCACTTTCAATAAGGGTATACAAGAGTGGGGCGAGGTCTTGAACGTGTATTTAAACCGGAAGGGTCGTGGCGGTGCGATCAAGGACCAAGCGAAAGCCACGTGACCCTGCAAGGTTTTGAAGGAACACTCCAAACCGAATCACCACTCTTGCATTCCCATTCTTAAATGCAATTTTTCTGTTAAAAAAATCGTAATAATGATGAAAAGTCTGAGAAATTTTCTATAATTGTTTAACCCCTGTCACGTTCGCAGGCTCCATTTCGTGGTGCTCAACGGTTGTGCGTACGTGCACGTACTCTACTAGATTTAACATCGAGTAGTACCGGTATGTATTGATTACATTACGCATGAACTAGCGTCATGCGCAACGCGAATGTTTTTAACACTCCTTATCGTGTATAGTATCACTGGTTTTAACATTGCCACGTCATCTTCTTTCGTCCAATCATAATGGCTAAACTTTCTCGGGGTATTTATGAGTAACGTTCGTCTTGATTCCAAGACCATGGTGTTTGCGCGCACACACAACCAACGTTCACACATTGTACACGGCAAAATGTACACGCTTTTAATGAATAAACATAGAGGGCGCTTTGACTAGTGTTATTTTCCCGACCGACATCCAGATCCCACCAAGGTCTTGGACATTCTATTTGGAGGCGTGACCAGACTATGTAAATGACTTGAAATGTTGCATTATTCATATCATGTGACTGGTTGAAGATGACTATGCAAACTATGCGCATGGCGAACGAAGCTTTTAGTAAATGAATGACTTCAGCTGTGGCCATCACATCGTCATAGCCTCTTCCACAAAACTTAGCGAGGCAGACATATTTCAAGCAAAATAACATGCTTGCAGTCGGTTAAGCTTGAATGCTCTAGAGAAACAACAGTGTGAAGCTCTTGATGCCTATCTCCGCGGGCATTACATGTAGTTGCCTTTTTGTGACATTCTCTTTTTGTAATGTGTGAAATTTCATCAGCTTAATTAAAAGACATCTGTATTTAATATTTCTTATTTTGGGCAATGGATCAAATCTCTACTCACTATGATTATGGATGGAGATATTTTCATGTAATACAATTTACCTGTAGAAGTTTCAGCCTCATTATACGTCAATTATTCTGGGGAAAAGGGAAAATTATAGAGCCAGGCATTTTTTCCCCAGGAAAGTAGCGTATGAATCTGTTTAACTTATAGATTGCATTGATTGACAAAGCGGCAAGGTAGTGAAAGTTAATAGTGCTGGTCTAAAAATAGAGATCGGGTTGACGGTCACGATTAAATAATTTTCATGACCCAAGTAAAAAAAAAATGCAACCTCTGATTGGCTTCCCGGAAAGGTCGGGGGCCATTTGCAGAAAAACAAATCAAGTTAAGAACCGTCGTTGCAAAATGTCCAAGACCTTGGTGGGTTGACGGTCACGAAAGGTCCCTCGCGAACAATAACTCTGACATCTCGGTGTGACGGAAGCAAACCACATTATAAAAAAACTATTATAATGTAGGCCTACTTCTTGTGCTTTTCATACTGCCAGTGCCGTATGTTTGAACTACACATGGTTGGTTAGCGCTACGTATTAAACGTTTTCTGTCGGCGTTTAGCCTCAATGGTTGGCACTTCGTGTAAATTGGAAATAGCTTATTTGACCTAGGTTAATTAAGATTTTCCTAATTACTGTAGAAAACAGAGAGGTTACGCAGGACAATTTAAACAAGATTCCAGCTAGTATAGGATTTCGTCGAAGAGCAATTTAGAGACACGTGACTGCTTTCATGTAAATAATTTTGTACCATATAAAAAGCACGATCGCACACTCTAGTACACTTCAATATGTATTCCAGCTGGATTTTCGTGCCAAAATGGATTTTATTGGCTAACTTTGTAAATTTTGGGGTGCTGATTTCAAAAAAAGGTAGGTACCATTTTTTTTGATGGCATCTTCAGCCGCCATTTTGAATTTCAAAATGGCCGCCATTTTCATTATTTGTTGGCCTATATCTCAACTTATGAGCAATGTAGAAGAGTAAAAATGGTAGCAATATTTATGATACCTGGGATTCCATTAAACCTTTGCCTTACTTGTAACTAATTTGGTTCAGCCGCCATCTTAATTTTCAAAATGGCCGCCATATTTTATACACTTTTGCGTATATCTCAACTTATGCGCATCGTAGAAGAGTAAAAATGGTGGCAATACCCATGTTTGTGATACCAAGGATTGCATTATAAACATTTGTTTACTTGTAACTAACTTGGTTTGGCTGCCATCTCGAATTTCAAAATGGCCGCCATATCAAATACACGTTTGTATATCTCAGCATGTGAGTAACATAAAGAAGCCTAAAAAATGTTGTAAGGCCCTTGTTTACATAAAATTGCAGTATATCCATCAAAAATCCAGTTGTTTTCATGGATCACCTGTTCAGTACATCAAGCTTTTCTCCGAAAAAGCTATTCCAGTTCCCTTTGGTGTCTACTTGGCCTTTTCCCGGTACCTAGTCAAAGTCGTCTTCTGCTTCATGACTTGTCACATTATAATCTGTTACTGCAATCGCTACATTTACAAAGTGATGTACACGGCAAGTTATTCTTTAGACAGGAGCAATGACTAGTACATTTGCCGCGACATCCACATTCGACAAGTTCAACAACTGCCTGGGGTGCAGGTAGTTCCAGATATTTCTGGGGAGAAATTGTCTCATCCGATGTTTCCTCCCATCCATTGTCAGTAAGTAGAGATATTTTCGGCTGCGGGGCTTTATAACTTTTGTTGACTATCGATATGAGATTAGCTCTCTGAATGTGTGGTTTAAGTGCACCAAAAGTGGGGGGGGGGGGGCAATTTTTCAGCTTTAAGATTTTTTGATTTGAACAAGCTCCTTGACTGTGGTGCATTTGCTGTTCTTGGCATACACTGTGCACAAAAAGGTTTCAAGAACATTTGACATGCTGTCCAAGTTGAAACCATCTGCACCAAATTTCTGAAAAACATCAACTACGTTACAACTTGATTCAAGGCTTAGATAATGCTTTATCTACCTACTCCTGGACAAATTTCCCTTCCCAATCAGTACCACTGAAGGCATGGAGACCTAGTAGACCTTTACATTTCTTGCTTCCAACTGCTGCACATCTTCCACTTATGTCAATTGTGCGCTTCGCCTTTCCTTTTCCTGTGATAAAATGAAGCTCGCCTGGAATAATGTTGGTTGAAAACAAGTCATCTGTATCTGGTGAATAAACATCTATATCTCGGATGTCTTCTGTCAGTCTTGGATGCATCAAGCACATGCATTGAGATCAAGGTGTCTGCCTCTTCGTGAGAGTGCTCACTAATATTGGAATCAAAGACATTCGGTTTGTTGGAATACGTTGAGGGACCTCAATGAGGTTCCATAGACGACAACTACGCTCTTGCTGCATAGTCATGAGGTAGAGCTTTCCTCAAGTATTCAGTTAGTTTAGACTTAGTTTAGACTTCGTTTCGTTGTGAGACAGAGGGTTTTCAGTGGTACTAGTTTGATATTAGTTGAATCTCTGATGTCAATTTTAACCGGGTTGATACCAGCAGACTTTTTGCCACGTGTCTGAGCTTTCAGAGAGTTGTTAATATATCTGTCAAAGATAATGCGTCCTTCATCATAAGCAGATATGACTTTATGGATGCTTCGAACAAAGGTGTTCGCAAAGTCAGAGCAGTATACCATCAATGGGCCTTTCTTAATTGATTGGACAACTGCCATGGCAACGATAACGCACACATTGTATCGACTCTCCACTCTGCTTGATGCATCAAAATTGTTAAAATTTTAAATTTGCTTCAGATTCACCTGTAGGTTCCATGATGATGTTGCACTCTTCAATGGCATGGACAAAGCACTCTTGTCATTTGTGATAAGAAGAAGACCATCTGAGGAGAAGAGTGACCTGGGATAACAGAAAACTCATATCTTCCAATTGTCTCGCTCAAAAACTGTATCATGCTTGGGCGCCACTGCTGAACTACAAAAAATCTTGCCAATAGTTGTCGATCTTCTCTTAACTTGACCAGCTGATTAGCAACTTTACAATGTGTCTTCTTCTTGCATGTTAAAGGTCTTCAGCTTAATCTTCTTCATCAGATCCCAAATTGATTTCTCTGCTGTAGATGCAACCACTCTTTCAGACACAAACTCTTCAAACTTGTTTGTGCTCTTGTCATCTCTGAGAAGAATGTCTCCCTTTGCAGTTTCTGGCACCTCCATACTAGATGACAAGTTCATGAGATTGATGGTCATACATAAGAATGGGTTTCCACCACAGTGTTTGACAATGCCCTCCTTGATCATGTTGAATTGTTAGACATGCGAACTACCATTGAGCCAATCAGCTGATAATGTTTCTTTTTAATAGTTGCCGGTTGGCCACTGCCGGTGCAATAAGCATCTTGAAAGTCTTGAATGAGGCTGATTAGCTCAGGGGCGATCAAGACAAATCTATCAAGTGCATCTTCATTCTGTGTAATTCCAGTAAATCCTCCTGCAACCTTAAGTTCTCTAATCAGCTGCTCCAATGTTTGATCCACGAACAGATTTGTAAAAGGAATGCCGGATTTAGTCACCATAAAATCGCCACATTTCAGAGCTTTCCAGGATTCTTGGTCAGTGCTCTTAAGCAATTGCATTTGGGCAAGATAAACTGGCACAAGTCGAGCATATTTGTAGAGATCATGAGCAAAGTAGTACTTGACTTGCTCCTCAAGAGTACCAAGATAAAGCTCCCACTCTCCCTGTCTGGGAGTAAACTCTCTACCTGCTTCATATAACTCAGGAGAAGTTTTGCCTTCTCTCCAAGATCTTGGTCTAGTGTGGAGTGGAACCGGTCTCTGAAGATTGCATTTACTTCTTCAAAGACACCTGTCATGTCATCTTGTCTGGAATGAAGTTTTTATTGCGTAGTTCGTGACATTTTAGGATCATGGTTTCCAAATAATAAAGTCAAAAACATTAATAACAATCACAAATACCAAACTGAGAATTACATATCATGTCATACAAACAAAACATTGTTTGGAAAGTGAAAGCAGGGCTCCTCACACAAACATAGCAATTTTCACCATAAAACAGAATAAGACAATTAGTAAATAAATTCTAGGCCTGCAGTAATTTTGGAATCCTCAATCTCATAAACACAGGCATTGCCACCATTTCTAAGCACTTCTATGTTACTCACATTCTGAAATATACGTACAAGTGTATTAATTATGGCGGCCATTTTGAAATTCAAAGTGGCTGCCGAACCAAATTAGTTACAAGTAAGGTAAAGGTTTTATTGGAATCCCAGGTATCGTAAACATGAGTAATGTCACCATTTTTACTCTTCTTAGTTGCTCTCAAGTTGACATAATATGCAAAAGTGTACTAAATATGGCGGCCTTTTTTAAATTCAAGATGGCGGCCGAACCAAATTAGTTACAAGTAAGGCAAAGGTTTTAATGGAATCCTAGGAATCATAAACATGGGTTTTGCCACAAGGTTTTACTCTTCTTAGTTGCTCTCAAGTTGACATAATATGCAAAAGTGTACTAAATATGGCGGCCTTTTTTAAATTCAAGATGGCGGCCGAACCAAATTAGTTACAAGTAAGGCAAAGGTGCTTGCGTAAAGAGCCTTGGACAAGGCTATATATCATAGAGCAAGGGTTATACTATACAGTGCATGTCCAGTGCATGCAGAGTAAAGCTAGCTGCTTTGAACTTGTACCGCAAGCTTCCTGTGGACCACATTTATTAATGATTCATTACCCAAGTAAAATGCAACCTCTGTTTGGCTTCCCGAAAAGTCGAGTGACATTTGCAGATAAACAAAAACAAGTTCAAAACCGTCGTTGCAAATGTCCAAGACCTTGGTGGGATCCGGGGGAAAACAATAACAAAGCGCCTTCTATGTTTATTCATTACAAACGTGCACAGCACGAGATGTACATCTGAGTGTTGTGGTTGTGTGTACGCGCATAAACACAATGGTCTTATAACCAAGACTAGTGTGCACCAAACATGGTCGTTTATTGAAAGAAGAGCCCACCTAGTTACTGTAGCACATACAGTGTGCATCCACCACTCGAGCGACGTAGTGTTGGCAACATTTTGATTCAATTCCACAACCAGGTGCAGAACTTGAGCCAACCCCACAACAGTGGACCAGGGCCATCTGTTGACATGTACAATACACATTTGGGAATGACTGAATTTTGCCAATTTTGTCCATACCGCTAAAAATTTAACCTTAGAAACTGGCACAGTTCTTGCTTGAGACTATTCGATCCATATACATTAGTTCGACATGTTTTAAGTCGGTGCACCAGCTTGCAGTTGAGTTCAATTTTCTACTTATTCAAGCGGTTAATTCAGAAGCAAAACAAATATGCTAAGAACTGCCCTTTTGCCTTTAACGGTATTTATGTAAACTAAGGTGTTGAGATACAGGTATTGTTCTACATGGGTCCCCATATTAATCTTTGTACGTTTTATAAATCCCTTTTCCCAGTCCTGCAAAATTCTTCTGTCCACCCAGACCACACATTCCACAATAATAACATGTCCCCAGCCTGTGTTGCTCTGCTTGTAGTGAACATTTACCGAGGCACAGCAAAAAGTGCAAAGTGCGCACGCGCGACGGTTGATTCCCGTAGAAAACACGCCCATTTATGCTAAGTGGTCTCATTTTTTCATGGGAACAAAGAAGAGTCGCGTCCGGGACCGAGACCGAGACTTCTCACAATGTTTTATAGGCTACTGTCAACAGCTCTCCAGTGCTTCCTTTCAGGTAAGATTGTATGGTCTTTCATAGTTATATGGAGTAATTACCAATGATGTAACTACCCTTTTAATGGCTTTTTGATGTGTTCAGAAAAGTTACCCTACCGTTTATTAGAGCTATTGCACAAATATATCTATGGTGGCCCTGAAAGGACATCAAACATATATATATTTACGTGAATATTTGCGTAAATATTCGCGTTTTTTTGCCCCGATTCGCAGATATTCACGTAAATATTTGAGACTGAGGGCCAGATCAAGGCAATTGCGTTCATAATAAAACGAGGGTTTTCGGGTTTTTGAGGGGTTTTAATAATAACTAGACATTAAGCGTTTGTGAACAAACGCTAAGCTGTTCCGATTTAATTTGTCTTTGACTAATGCTCAAAATGTAAGCCTGATCTGAGATAGAAGACACCTGACCTTTCACAAGCGTTGAATTTGTGTACTTCTTGAGATATGGTCCCACTTCCGGTTGACCCCTAACAAAAGGTTAACATTGGGTCACGATTTCCCAAAGCTTATCTCCAATGCCCAAGGAGTCTGTAACTGAAAAAAGTTTTAAAATCGGTTGTGTAGTTCTTGAGATATGGTCCCACTTCCAGTTGACCCCTAGTAAAGGTCAATATTGGGTCACGATTTCCTAAAGCTAATCTCCAATGCCCAAGGAGTCTATTACTGAAAAAGTTTGAAAATCGGCTGTGTACTTCTTGAGATATGGTGCTGCAAAGATTAGCTAGTTAAATATTCAAATGAATCAATTAAGAATTTTTGTAAAAATTTACATTTAGAGTTAAGCTTATGTTCAAAAAATGTAGCGCCCGGGACAAAATCGTCGAGCGCACCTGGCAACAGAATCACGACGTACATGTACACATGCACAAGCCACCGTTTCAATACGCTATAGATCGATCTTTACCGGACTGAAGCTAGCCGCGTATTGGGCCAGATTTCCCATCCGCGTATTCAAGGGCCGGCCAGCCGCGTATTCAGGAAAAAAAGAATCCATGCAGTAAAAGGCGGTGAAATTTCCGTCTCCTTTTCTTTTTAATTTTAACGAATTTTTACAAAATATTGCTTTAAAAGTATAATTGTTTCATTATTTGTAACTAACATATCAATGACAAGAATCGTAGGACTAAATAAGCTCATTGGGTTGCATAATTAGTGAGTAATTAGCCGCCACAATTAAGACCTCATCATCAAGACCGTATTAGGCAACTGCTAAAAAACTTGCACTCACCCCAAAGTAAATGTACCCTTCATGTTGCAAAAAATATGGAATTTTATTCCATAATCTGATAGACCATTACACTGGGCACACTTAATTTTGGAGGGGGCTAATTCGGATCACTAATTAATACCTAATTAGCCGCTATAATATACGCCATTTTCGACAATACGTTAATGTATGGCACATTTACACTATACTTACTATTTTGAATGCACTCGCCGTAAAACAAATGTACCCTTCATGTTGCAAAAAAGATGGAATTTTATTCAATAATCTGATAGACCATACCACTGGGCACACTTAATTTTGGAGGGGGCTAATTCGGATCACTAATTAATACCTAATTAGCCGCTACAATATACGCCATTTTCGAAAATACGTTAATGTATGGCACATTTACACTATACTTACTATTTTGAATGCACTCGCCGTAAAGTAAATGTACCCTTCATGTTGCAAAAAATATGAAATTTTATTCCATAATCTGATAGACCATACCACTGGGCACACTTAATTTTGGAGGGGGCTAATTCGGATCACTAATTAATACCTAATTAGCCACTACAATATACGCCATTTTCGACCATACGTTAATGTATGGCACATTTACACTATACTTACTATTTTGACTGCACTCGCCGTAAAACAAATGTACCCTTCATGTTGCAAAAAAGATGGAATTTTATTCCATAATCTGCCAGACCATACCACTGGGCACACTTAATTTTGGAGGGGGCTAATTCGGATCACTAATTAATACCTAATTAGCCGCTACAATATACGCCATTTTCGACAATACGTTAATGTATGGCACATTTACACTATACTTACTATTTTGAATGCACTCGCCGTAAAGTAAATGTACCCTTCATGTTAAAAAAAATATGGAATTTTATTCCATAATCTGATAGACCATACCACTGGGCACACTTAATTTTGGAGGGGGCTAATTCGGATCACTAATTAATACCTAATTAGCCACTACAATATACGCCATTTTCGACCATACGTTAATGTATGACACATTTACACTATACTTACTATTTTGAATGCACTCGCCGTAAAACAAATGTACCCTTCATGTTGCAAAAAATATGGAATTTTATTCCATAATCTGATAGACCATACCACTGGGCACACTTAATTTTGGAGGGGGCTAATTCGGATCACTAATTAATACCTAATTAGCCGCTACAATATACGCCATTTTCGACAATACGTTAATGTATGGCACATTTACACTATACTTACTATTTTGAATGCACTCGCCGTAAAGTAAATGTACCCTTCATGTTGCAAAAAATATGAAATTTTATTCCATAATCTGATAGACCCTACCACTGGGCACACTTAATTTTGGAGGGGGCTAATTCGGATCACTAATTAATACCTAATTAGCCACTACAATATACGCCATTTTCGACCATACGTTAATGTATGGCACATTTACACTATACTTACTATTTTGAATGCACTCGCCGTAAAACAAATGTACCCTTCATGTTGCAAAAAAGATGGAATTTTATTCCATAATCTGATAGACCATACCACTGGGCACACTTAATTTTGGAGGGGGCTAATTCGGATCACTAATTAATACCTAATTAGCCGCTACAATACACGCCATTTTCGACTATACGTTAATGTATGGCACTTGTCACAAAAACTTACTATTTTGAATGCACGCGCCGTAAAGTAAATGTACCCTTCATGTTGCAAAAAAGATGGAATTTTATTCCATAATCTAATAGACCCTACCACTGGGCACACTTAATTTTGGAGGGGGCTAATTCGGATCACTAATTAATACCTAATTAGCCGCTACAGTATACGCCACTTTCGACCATACGTTAATGTATGGCACTTGCCACAAATACTTAATTCGGATCATCATTAATGGAAACCCAATACATTTGTACCTATACACAAAATAATATGCGGTAGCTTTGCCCTTAGTATGAAATAAAAATGAATGCACTTGTCAATTTCAGGTTTTCAATTCAATTCACTTTATTTCCTACTCGATGCACAAATTAAACAAAGACTGATATAGTTATAAATAGTCATAACATTACAAGCAGTTTGTCATATGTTTGAATCAATACAAACCAAGAGGGAAAGGAAGGAAATGTACCCTTCCTATTCTGTAATATACGAAACGTTCCAGAACGTTGAAAATAAGTTTTTAAATATATAAAACTTAGCGTACTCCTTTACCTTGTGCAGTACTAGCCTTTGCTTTACATGTACATAATATACATTGTACATGTATATACTTTACCCCATTTAAACAAACTGCACATAAACATGCGATTAAGACCATTCAACCTTGAGGTAAAATAAATAAAAACAATTACCAAAACTAAGAACAGGTCTACTGAAATTGTAATTTGAAAGACACGCTTCCTCTTCTTTTCTCAGGACTCATTGTTAAAATTAAATCAAGAGGTACCTTTTTTGTTAAACAAACGCATAAAATGTTTTGGGCCACTCTGACTCAACCCACGAGGCCGCGATTTTGTAGTCATTTTATGCAGGGCCTATAGCTGCAGTGTGCGCGTAACAGGGGTCTTTATCAGTCGGTTTTATGAGACTCATAATACACTCCCTTACCCACGCTCATTGTACCAATAATTTCGTACACACAAAACCTGTCATCGTCATTTGGCTTATAATTCTTCCGTCGGTTGGTGCGCAAAAGGAAAAAAAAAAAAAAAAACGTTTGGTGACATCCTGATGACGCCACAAACAAATAAAAGACTGACACGATCTACAAATTGTATCAAAGTCATTAACAGAAACCCCACGTTCATGGCATGTTTGTTTGAATAATAACAAATTTCATGAGAACAAATTTTGATGTCACGTGACAGCTGAAACGTCATGGTGACGTCATAATAATTTTCAACTTCTTCAAATTGTTGCATTTTGTATTGGTGCTAACTTATTTGAGTTTGCATCTAGTCAAACAACTCTAGAGAAAAAGAGATTGACAAAAATCTCTGCATATTTCTTCACTCATCCAAGATCTTTCTTAAGATGTAAAATATTGTCAATATTGACAGCCTCAAAAGGTTACAAGCGTAAACTTGTGATTTTCAATTTAAAAAATCTGGGAACAAAATTGTGTCAAAAACAGTGTAATATCAATTCAAACATACTTGAAACCTTAGGGGGAGGAAAACACGGTTTAAAAAGTTGTGACAGGAAATTTGCCCGCTGTTTGTGTTGTCAACACAACACTACACTAGACAGCACAGAAAGTTATTTCAAAGTAAACAAGGAAGAACAAACTTTTCGTGAAATGTTCCCGAACACCAACTTTGTGTCTGATTGTCTTTGTTTATTCTTCTTCTTATTATTTTTTGTTTAAGCGTTCCTATAAGGTGTATTAAAATGTGTTTTACCGCAATTCTAAAGTAACCAAAGCTAAAGTAAATAACTACCATGCATGATGTGGGCACTATATGTAAGCTGAAAACAATCGTTTTAGTTCTGGGTCGACGATTCGAGATCTTTTCAACAGCTGCATTGTGATGTATATTCTAAGGTTTTCCACATCATGAGACTGTAAAATTCGTTTAGAGCTGCAAAGTTGTTCAGCGAACAGACAGCAAAACACCCCGCAGCTTCCAGAATCAGTTTGTTGTATGCATGGTGATTGTTTGACTGCAAATTTATGTTGGTTTTCAAAAACATTAGGCATTTGGTTCCAATAACGATTCATTCTTCCATTTTGAAAAAAATCAAAGAATGCTTGTCCATGGGTTGATATCTTCTGCCGAGTATCCCGACTTTTACACAATGAATCAAAGCAAGTGAGCTTTTTTAAAATGTTGTCAACAACATACAAAGTAAAGTGACTATTTTCTAAAAGGGGGAAAAAATTACTTCGCAAAACGTGCCTGTCTGGAAGCATGTTTTTGACACTGACTTAAATGTTTGGGAGGATTGTTGACTATTGAGTATTTTTTGGGTATTGTGACAATGTACAGCTCCAAATTTTATTTTTTGAGCTTCTTCATTATACTTCACACAACTGGGTGATATAAAAATCAACCAATGTCTCGCTCAACCAGCCACAGTGGTACGTATATTTTTCAAACGTTTTAACACTGCTGGTTTTGGATTACAGCAAATCATGGCAAGTTGGTGGAATGAAAGAAAATCTTAGCCCCCTCCAAAATAAAGTGTGCCCAGTGGTATGGTCTATGAGAATATGGAATAAAATTCCATCTTTTTTACAACATGAAGGGTACATTTACTTTACGGTGAGTGCAGTCAAAATAGTAAGTTTGTGTGACAAGTGCCATACATTAACGTATGGTCGAAAATGGCGTGTATTGTAGCGGCTATTTAGGTATATTAATTAGTGATCCGAATTAGCCCCCTCCAAAATCAAGTGTGCCCAGTGGTATGGTCTATCAGATTATGGAATAAAATTCCATATTTTTTGCACCATGTAGGGTACATTTGTTTTACGGCGAATGCAGTCAAAATAGTAAGTTTGTATGACAAGTGCCATAAATTAACGTATGGTCGAAAATGGCGTGTATTGTAGCGGCTAATTAGGTATTAATTAGTGATCCGAATTAGCCCCCTCCAAAATTAAGTGTGCCCAGTGGTATGGTCTATGAGAATATGGAATAAAATTCCATATTTTTTGCAACATGAAGGGTACATTTACTTTACGGTGAGTGCAGTCAAAATAGTAAGTTTGTGTGACAAGTGCCATACATTAACGTCTTGTCGAAAATGGCGTGTATTGTAGCGGCTAATTAGGTATTAATTAGTGATCCGAATTAGTCCCCTCCAAAATTAAGTGTGCCCAGTGGTAGGGTCTATCAGATTATAGAATAAAATTCCATCTTTTTTGCAACATGAAGGGTACATTTACTTTACGGTGAGTTCAGTCAAAATAGTAAGTATTTGTGACATTAACGTATGGTCAAGTTTTTTAGCAGTTGCGTAATATGGTCTTGGTGATGAGGTCTTAATTGTGGCGGCTAATTACTCACTAATTATGCAACCAAATGAGCTAATTTGGTCTACGAGTCTTGTCATTGATATGTTAGTTACAAATAATGAAACAATTATACAGATAAAGCAAGATTATCAAAAAATTCGTTAAAAGCAAAAAAAAAAGGAGACGGAAATTTCACCACCTTTTACTGCATGGATTCTTATTTTCCTGAATACGCAGCTGGCCGGCCCTTGAATACGCGGATGGGAAATCTGGCCCAATACGCGGCTAGCTTCAGTCCGGTCGATCTTTTTGTATAAACAGTGTGCAGCGACTGGTACCCAGAAGTCGGCTATTTCGTTACGGCATTTCGCGTGCATTTTTCTCTGTGTCGCAGGGCTACCTGACTACTTTTTTAGTGGATGAACGGAACCTTGTCTCCAAGACTCAATAATATGGCTAGCCATTGGTGTCCGATTTGTCACTGAATCGTTAATTATCGTGGAAATTTTTCTACTTTGATTAGTTTTAATAACCAGGAACATTTCTTATTAAAAGCAATTAACTTTTCAAACAAGTTTATGTAATTTAGGAAACTAATTCGTAATTTTAATTGAAAATATCGTGTTTTTGACTGTCAAAACATTTGCACTTTCAGCGCCAAGTGTTTTGTACACAGAACAAAATCGCGCCAAAAATGACGTCATTGATGACGTTTTATGAATTTTTTGCCACGCTGCGTAGCAACATAATAAGACGAGTCTATATTTGAAAACAGTTTGAGGATCAGACATATACTTCTTGAGATATGGTGGGAACAAGATTGCCTAATTAAATATTCATGTCATTATAACTCAGCTAATTAATGAAGAACTTGAACAATTTTACTCTTAGCATAATTTCATGTTCTAAGCTTCAATTTGATGTAAGATCTGAATCTCCCATATTTATTATTTTAGAGCTTAGGTTCGTACAAAATCGTGTACAAAAGCTATGGCAATTTTGACAGAAACAAAGAATAATAATAATAATAATAATAATAATAATAATAATAATAATAATAATAATAATAATAATAATAATAATAATAATAATAATAATAATAATAACTAGAGGTGGGCCCGTTTTAGTGAAAAACAAAACGAAAAGGGGTTTGGGGTACAACGTCACAGATGACGGCACAACGCAACGGACGACGGCACGATGGGACGGGTGCCGGCAACATAAGACGGTCTTCTAGGCCGTTTTCCTGGGTAGTAACAAAGTTCATATTATTTGATTTTTGTTTTTTGTTTTTTTGTTTTTCTGCAATCAGCTTGAATTTGCACACCTACTCTTTCCCACGGTACCGATCGATCAATCAGCCTGGATTTGAGCTACCTATATTTCATTTTGTTTTGGCGGAGCTTGTGCGTCATAACTAGCAGCAGGCATGATAGATTGTGGCATGTTTGGGGATTATTTGAAATTATTGATTCTTCCTGCCCTATAACACGACATTTCTGTATCAAGTTACTGAAAATAAACTGTGTCGTCCCATTGATCGATGTTTGATTTATTGTGGACAGCAGATGTTTGTGTCCCTTGAATAAAAAACAGCCATGAGATAAAAAAATATATATAGAAATATGAATAAGATAAATGAATAAGAAAAATAATAAGTATAATAGATACTATATAAGCCCCGAAAGGGACTACTCTTTATTTCAAAAAATTTCATGTTTACATAATAAATTGGAATCGGTGGCATATATGGGATTGTGTGTCCGCTATACGAAATTATATTGATTCAAAAGAGAGCGTTATCAGATAACAATTTCTACACATTTTGCTGTTTAGGAGACAGAATCTTTAGACTGATCCCCTGTCTTTATCCGCAAGGATAAAGACAACCACTGGTTTACAGGCTCAATGATTTCATTGGATACAATGATTTCAATGAACACAATGATTTCATTGGATAAACGTGCAATGACGTTAGCCTTCCATACCTGCATTATGATTGGTCTGCTCCGAAGTGACGCGGGAACTTGCCGATCGTCTGCTGCTGCGCGCGTGTACATAATGTTTGTATGTAATGTTGTTTTATTCATAATGCAATCTTTGTGCACGTGTATGTTGACCACAAATCTCCGCCGTTTGGTTTAAAGTAAGCAACTGGCAGGAACTTACCAGTTGCTCAAGGCCGGTATCTGGCGTTATTCACGAGCCTCGAAGTGTGACGTCAGATAATCACGTTACAGAGTCTCTTGCCACACAGGCATTGGTCAACTCACCAGATAATAGAGGGGCCAATTACAAGTCCATTATTCTAAATCATCCCCTCTTCGTAATTGCCAGGGATAAAGACAGGCACTGGTCTTATAGGCCCAATGATTTCATTGGATACAATAATTTCATTAGATAAACGTGCTCTGGCGTAAGCTTTCCATATGTGCGTTGTGATTGGTCCGAAATGATGTAGTTTGTAAGCTTGTTTCGGTCGTCTGCATGTGCAGCGTGAGCAAAATGATTGTTCATGCATGTAATCTTAAAATTAAATTGATCAAAATTTTCACGGGGACAGTTTGAACGGAAATTCAGTTTTCCAATTAATTTCTAGCTCCAATTTCTGTTTACACGAGCAGGACTTTCTAATTTGTCCAGTTTAAATCATCCATTAAACTTCGATTCAATTCAAACAAGTGACCGAAAGGTCAAAAAAGATTCAAGATAAAAACTAGACACTAAGTGTTTGTGAACAAACACAAAGCTGTTCCGTTTTGTTGTACTTTGATTAATTGATCCAGACATTTAAAGTGAGCCTAAGTTCAAGATTGAACGATAAGGTTCCATTTCCGGTTGACCCGGAATTAAAGGTCAACATGGGGTTACGGTAACCTAAGGCTTATCTTCAATGCTCAAAGGGTTAATAACTGGAAAAAAAGAAAATCGGCTGTGTTGTTCTTGAGATATGGTCCCACTTCCGGTTGACCTAGAAGTAAGGTCAACATTGGGTCACGGTAGAACAAGGCTAATCTTCAATGCTCAAAGACTCTATCACTGAAAAAAAATGAAAATGGGTTGTGTAATTCTTGAGTAATGATCCCACTTCCGGTTAACCCGGAAGTAAAGGTTAACATGGGGTCATGGTAACCCTAGTTTAATATTCAATGCTTAAAGGGTTTATAACTGAAACAAATTGAAAATTGGCTAAGTAATTATTGAGATATAGGCCCACTTCCGGTTGACCCGGAAGTAGAGGTCAACATGGCGTCAGGGTAACCCAAGTTCAATCTCCAATGCCAAGGAGTCTATAACTGAAAAAAGTTTGAAAATCGGTTGTGTAGTTCTTGAGATATGGTCTCACTTCCGGTTGACCCGGAAGTAAAGGTCAACATGGGGTCACGGTTTCCCAAAGCTAATCTCCAATGCCCAAGGAGTCTATAACTGAAAAAAGTTTGAAAATCGGTTGTGTAGTTCTTGAGATATGGTCCCACTTCCGGTTGACCCCTAAATAAAGGTCAACATTGGGTCACGTTTTCCCAAAGCTAATCTCCAATGCCCAAGGAGTCTATAACTGATAAAAGTTTGAAAATCGGCTGTGTACTTCTTGAGATATGGTGCTGCAAAGATTAACTAGTTAAATATTCAAATGTAGCGCCCGGGACAAAATCGTCGAGCGCCCTGGGCAACAGAATCACGACGTACATGTACACATGCACAAGCCACCGTTTCAATACGCTATAGATCGATATTTTTGTATAAATAGTGTGCAGCGACTGGTACCAAGAAGTCGGCTATTTCGTTACGGCATTTCGCGTGCATTTTTCTCTGTGTCGCAGGGCATCCTGACTACATTTTTAGTCGATGAACGGAACCTTGTCTCCAAGCCATTGGTGTCCGATTTGTCACTGAATCGTTAATTATCGTGGAAATTGTTCTACTTTGATTAGTTTTAATGACCAGGAACATCTCTTATTAAAAGCAATTAACTTTTCAAAACAGTTTATGTAATTTAGGAAACTAATTCGTAATTTTAATTGAAAATATCGTGTTTTTGACTGTCAAAACATTTGCCCTTTCAGCGCCAAGTGTTTTGTACACAGAACAAAAACGCGCCAACAAATGACGTCATTGATGACGTTTTATGAATTTTTTGCCACGCTACAGAGCTACATAATAAGACGAGTCTATATTTGAAAACAGTTTGAGGATCAGACGTATACTTCTTGAGATATGGTGGGAACAAGATTGCCTAATTAAATATTCATGTCATTATAACTCAGCTAACTAATGAAGAACTTGAACAGTTTTACTCTTAGCATAATTTCATGTTCTAAGCTTCAATTTGATGTAAGATCTGAATCTCCCATATTTATTATTTTAGAGCTTAGGTTCATACAAAATCGTGTACAAAAGCTATGGCAATTTTGACAGAAACAAAGAATAATAATAATAATAACTAGACACTAAGTGTTTGTGAACAAACACAAAGCTGTTCCGTTTTGTTGTGCTTTGATTAATTGATCAAGACATTTAAAGTGAGCCTATGTTCAAGATTGAACGATATGGTTCCATTTCCGGTTGACCCGGAATTAAAGGTCAACATGGGGTTACGGTAACCCAAGGCTTATCTTCAATGCTCAAAGGGTTTATAACTGAAAACAAAGAAAATTGGCTAAGTAATTATTGAGATATAGGCCCACTTACAGTTGACCCGGAAGTAAAGGTCAACATGGGGTCAGGGTTACCCAAGTTCAATATTTAATGCTCAAAGGATCTATAACTGAAAAGAAATTGAAAATCGGTTGTGTAGTTCTTGAGATATGGTCCCACTTCCGGTTGACCCCTAGTAAAGGTCAACATGGGGTCATGGTTACCCAAGGCTGATCTTTGGTGCCCAAGGAGTCTATAACTGAAAAAAGTTTGAAAATCGGTTGTGTAGTTCTTGAGATATGGTCTTACTTCCGGTTGACCCGGAAGTAAAGGTCAACATGGGGTCATGGTTACCCAAGGCTGATCTTTGGTGCCCAAGGAGTCTATAACTGAAAAAAGTTTGAAAATCGGTTGTGTAGTTCTTGAGATATGGTCCCACTTCCGGTTGACCCCTAGTAAAGGTCAACATGGGGTCACGGTTTCCCAAAGCTAATCTCCAATGCCCAAGGAGTCTATAACTGAAAAATGTTTGAAAATCGGTTGTGTAGTTCTTGAGATATGGTCCCACTTCCGGTTGACCCCTAAATAAAGGTCAACATTGGGTCACGTTTTCCCAAAGCTAATCTCCAATGCCCAAGGAGTCTATAACTGATAAAAGTTTGAAAATCGGCTGTGTACTTCTTGAGATATGGTGCTGCAAAGATTAACTAGTTAAATATTCAAATGTAGCGCCCGGGACTAAATCGTCGAGCGCCCTGGGCAACAGAATCACGACGTACATGTACACATGCACAAGCCACCGTTTCAATACGCGATATTTTTGTATAAATAGTGTGCAGCGACTGGTACCCAGAAGTCGGCTATTTCGTTACGGCATTTCGCGTGCATTTTTCTCTGTGTCGCAGGGCATCCTGACTACATTTTTAGTCGATGAACGGAACCTTGTCTCCAAGCCATTGGTGTCCGATTTGTCACTGAATCGTTAATTATCGTGGAAATTCTTCTACTTTGATTAGTTTTAATGACCAGGAACATCTCTTATTAAAAGCAATTAACTTTTCAAAACAGTTTATGTAATTTAGGAAACTAATTCGTAATTTTAATTGAAAATATCGTGTTTTTGACTGTCAAAACATTTGCCCTTTCAGCGCCAAGTGTTTTGTACACAGAGCAAAAACGCGCCAACAAATGACGTCATTGATGACGTTTTATGAATTTTTTGCCACGCTACAGAGCTACATAATAAGACGAGTCTATATTTGAAAACAGTTTGAGGATCAGACATATACTTCTTGAGATATGGTGGGAACAAGATTGCCTAATTAAATATTCATGTCATTATAACTCAGCTAATTAATGAAGAACTTGAACAATTTAACTCTTAGCATAATTTCATGTTCTAAGCTTCAATTTGATGTAAGATCTGAATCTCCCATATCTATTATTTTAGAGCTTAGGTTCGTACAAAATCGTGTACAAAAGCTATGGCAATTTTGACAGAAACAAAGAATAATAATAATAATAATAATAATAATAACTAGACACTAAGTGTTTGTGAACAAACACAAAGCTGTTCCGTTTTGTTGTACTTTGATTAATTGATCCAGACATATAAAGTGAGCCTAAGTTCAAGATTGAACGATAAGGTTCCATTTCCGGTTGACCCGGAATTAAAGGTCAACATGGGGTTACGGTAACCCAAGGCTTATCTTCAATGCTCAAAGGGTTAATAACTGGAAAAAAGAAAATCGGCTGTGTTGTTCTTGAGATATGGTCCCACTTCCGGTTGACCTAGAAGTAAGGTCAACATTGGGTCACGGTAGAACAAGGCTAATCTTCAATGCTCAAAGACTCTATCACTGAAAAAAAATGAAAATGGGTTGTGTAATTCTTGAGTAATGATCCCACTTCCGGTTGACTCGGAAGTAAAGGTTAACATGGGGTCATGGTAACCCTAGTTTAATATTCAATGCTTAAAGGGTATATAACTGAAACAAATTGAAAATTGGCTAAGTAATTATTGAGATATAGTCCCACTTCCGGTTGACCCGGAAGTAGACGTCAACATGGGGTCAGGGTAACCCAAGTTCAATCTCCAATGCCAAGGAGTCTATAACTGAAAAAGTTTGAAAATCGGTTGTGTAGTTCTTAAGATATGGTCTCACTTCCGGTTGACCCGGAAGTAAAGGTCAACATGGGGTCATGCTTACCCAAGGCTGATCTTTGGTGCCCAAGGAGTCTATAACTGAAAAAAGTTTGAAAATCGGTTGTGTAGTTCTTGATATATGGTCCCACTTCTGGTTGACCCCTAAGTGAAGGTCAACATTGGGTCACGGTTTCCCAAAGCTAATCTCCAATGCCCAAGGAGTCTAAAACTGAAAAATGTTTGAAAATCGGTTGTGTAGTTCTTGAGATATGGTCCCACTTCCGGTTGACCCCTAAATAAAGGTCAACATTGGGTCACGTTTTCCCAAAGCTAATCTCCAATGCCCAAGGAGTCTATAACTGATAAAAGTTTGAAAATCGGCTGTCTACTTCTTGAGATATGGTGCTGCAAAGATTAACTAGTTAAATATTCAAATGTAGCGCCCGGGACTAAATCGTCGAGCGCCCTGGGCAACAGAATCACGACGTACATGTACACATGCACAAGCCACCGTTTCAATACGCGATATTTTTGTATAAATAGTGTGCAGCGACTGGTACCCAGAAGTCGGCTATTTCGTTACGGCATTTCGCGTGCATTTTTCTTTGTGTCGCAGGGCATCCTGACTACATTTTTAGTCGATGAACGGAACCTTGTCTCCAAGCCATTGGTGTCCGATTTGTCACTGAATCGTTAATTATCGTGGAAATTCTTCTACTTTGATTAGTTTTAATGACCAGGAACATCTCTTATTAAAAGCAATTAACTTTTCAAAACAGTTTATGTAATTTAGGAAACTAATTCGTAATTTTAATTGAAAATATCGTGTTTTTGACTGTCAAAACATTTGCCCTTTCAGCGCCAAGTGTTTTGTACACAGAACAAAAACGCGCCAACAAATGACGTCATTGATGACGTTTTATGAATTTTTTGCCACGCTACAGAGCTACATAATAAGACGAGTCTATATTTGAAAACAGTTTGAGGATCAGACATATACTTCTTGAGATATGGTGGGAACAAGATTGCCTAATTAAATATTCATGTCATTATAACTCAGCTAATTAATGAAGAACTTGAACAATTTTACTCTTAGCATAATTTCATGTTCTAAGCTTCAATTTGATGTAAGATCTGAATCTCCCATATCTATTATTTTAGAGCTTAGGTTTGTACAAAATCGTGTACAAAAGCTATGGCAATTTTGACAGAAACAAAGAATAATAATAATAATAATAATAATAATAATAATAATAAAAATAATAATCCCAAGAAAAACAAAACCTGTTCCGACTGCTAGGTCGGAACAGCTAATAATAAAAATAATAATCCCAAGAAAAACAAAACCTGTTCCGACTGCTAGGTCGGAACAGCTAATAATAATAATAATAACTAGACACTAAGTGTTTGTGAACAAACACATGCTGTTCCGTTTTGTTGTGCTTTGATTAATTGATCCAGACATTTAAAGTGAGCCTAAGTTCAAGATTGAACGATATGGTTCCATTTCCGGTTGACCCAGAATTAAAAGTCAACATGGGGTTACGGTAACCCAAGGCTTATATTCAATGCTCAAAGGGTTTATAACTGAAAACAAAGAAAATTGGCTAAGTAATTATTGAGATATAGGCCCACTTCCAGTTGATCCGGAAGTAAAGGTCAACATGGGGTCAGGGTTACCCAAGTTCAATCTTTAATGCTCAAAGGATCTATAACTGAAAAGAAATTGAAAATCGGTTGTGTAGTTCTTGAGATATGGTCCCACTTCCGGTTGACCCCTAGTTAAGGTCAACATGGGGTCATGGTTACCCAAGGCTGATCTTTGGTGCCCAAGGAGTCTATAACTGAAAAAAGTCTGAAAATCGGTTGTGTAGTTCTTGAGATATGGTCTCACTTCCGGTTGACCCGGAAGTAAAGGTCAACATGGGGTCATGGTTACCCAAGGCTGATCTTTGGTGCCCAAGAAGTCTATAACTGAAAAAAGTTTGAAAATCGGTTGTGTAGTTCTTGAGATATGGTCCCACTTCTGGTTGACCCCTAAGTAAAGGTCAACATTGGGTCACGGTTTCCCAAAGCTAATCTCCAATGCACAAGGAGTCTATAACTGAAAAATGTTTGAAAATCGGTTGTGTAGTTCTTGAGATATGGTCCCACTTCCGGTTGACCCCTAAATAAAGGTCAACATTGGGTCACGTTTTCCCAAAGCTAATCTCCAATGCCCAAGGAGTCTATAACTGATAAAAGTTTGAAAATCGGCTGTGTACTTCTTGAGATATGGTGCTGCAAAGATTAACTAGTTAAATATTCAAATGTAGCGCCCGGGACAAGATCGTTGAGCGCCCTGGGCAACAGAATCACGACGTACATGTACACATGCACAAGCCACCGTTTCAATACGCTTTAGATCGATATTTTTGTATAAATAGTGTGTAGCGACTGGTACCCAGAAGTCGGCTATTTCGTTACGGCATTTCGCGTGCATTTTTCTCTGTGTCGCAGGGCATCCTGACTACATTTTTAGTCGATGAACGGAACCTTGTCTCCAAGCCATTGGTGTCCGATTTGTCACTGAATCGTTAATTATCGTGGAAATTGTTCTACTTTGATAAGTTTTAATGAACAGGAACATCTCTTATTAAAAGCAATTAACTTTTCAAAACAGTTTATGTAATTTAGGAAACTAATTCGTAATTTTAATTGAAAATATCGTGTTTTTGACTGTCAAAACATTTGTCCTTTCAGCGCCAAGTGTTTTGTACACAGAACAAAAACGCGCCAACAAATGACGTCATTGATGACGTTTTATGAATTTTTTGCCACGCTACAGAGCTACATAATAAGACGAGTCTATATTTGAAAACAGTTTGAGGGTCAGACATATACTTCTTGAGATAAGGTGGGAACAAGATTGCCTAATTAAATATTCATGTCATTATAACTCAGCTAATTAATGAAGAACTTGAACAATTTTACTCTCAGCATAATTTCATGTTCTAAGCTTCAATTTGATGTAAGATCTGAATCTCCCATATCTATTATTTTAGAGCTTAGGTTTGTACAAAATCGTGTACAAAAGCTATGGCAATTTTGACAGAAACAAAGAATAATAATAATAATAATAATAATAATAATAATAAAAATAACTAGACACTAAGTGTTTGTGAACAAACACAAAGCTGTTCCGTTTTGTTGTGCTTTGATTAATTGATCCAGACATTTAAAGTGAGCCTAAGTTCAAGATTGAACGATATGGTTCCATTTCCGGTTGACCCGGAATTAAAGGTCAACATGCGGTTACGGTAACCCAAGGCTTATCTTCATTGCTCAAAGGGTTTATAACTGAAAACAAAGAAAATCGGCTCTGTAGTTCTTGAGATATGGTCCCACTTCCGGTTGACCTAGAAGTAAGATCAACATTTGGTCACGATAGAACAAGGCTAATCTTCAATGCTCAAAGACTCTATCACTGAAAAAAAATTGAAAATGGGTTGTGTAATTCTTGAGTAATGATCCCACTTCCGGTTGACCCGGAAGGAAAGGTTAACATGGGGTCATGGTAACCCTAGTTTAATATTCAATGCTTAAAGGGTATATAACTGAAAGAAATTGAAAATTGGCTACAAGTAATTATTGAGATATAGGCCCACTTCCAGTTGACCCGGAAGTAAAGGTCAACATGGGGTAAGGGTTACCCAAGTTCAATCTTTAATGCTCAAAGGATCTATAACTGAAAAGAAATTGAAAATCGGTTGTGTAGTTCTTGAGATATGGTCCCACTTCCGGTTGACCCCTAGTAAAGGTCAACATTGGGTCACGATTTCCCAAAACTAATCTCCAATGCCAAGGAGTCTATAACTGAAAAAAGTTTGAAAATCGGTTGTGTAGTTCTTGAGATATGGTCTCACTTCCGGTTGACCCCTAGTAAAGGTCAACATGGGGTCATGGTTACCCAAGGCTGATCTTTGGTGCCCAAGGAGTCTATAACTGAAAAAAGTCTGAAAATCGGTTGTGTAGTTCTTGAGATATGGTCTCACTTCCGGTTGACCCGGAAGTAAAGGTCAACATGGGGTCATGGTTACCCAAGGCTGATCTTTGGTGCCCAAGGAGTCTATAACTGAAAAAAGTTTGAAAATCGGTTGTGTAGTTCTTGAGATATGGTCCCACTTCTGGTTGACCCCTAAGTAAAGGTCAACATTGGGTCATGGTTTCCCAAAGCTAATCTCCAATGCCCAAGGAGTTTATAACTGAAAAATGTTTGAAAATCGGTTGTGTAGTTCTTGAGATATGGTCCCACTTCCGGTTGACCCCTAAATAAAGGTCAACATTGGGTCACGTTTTCCCAAAGCTAATCTCCAATGCCCAAGGAGTCT
Source organism: Pisaster brevispinus (assembly GCA_023634235.1). NCBI lineage: Eukaryota > Metazoa > Echinodermata > Asteroidea > Forcipulatida > Asteriidae > Pisaster > Pisaster brevispinus. Next base: position 6,735,833 of record JAMKCF010000017.1, read on the forward strand.
ATAACTGATAAAAGTTTGAAAATCGGCTGTGTACTTCTTGAGATATGGTGCTGCAAAGATTAACTAGTTAAATATTCAAATGTAGCGCCCGGGACAAAATCGTCGAGCGCCCTGGGCAACAGAATCACGACGTACATGTACACATGCACAATCCACCGTTTCAATACGCTATAGATCGATATTTTTGTATAAATAGTGTGCAGCGACTGGTACCCAGAAGTCGGCTATTTCGTTACGGCATTTCGCGTGCATTTTTCTCTGTGTCGCAGGGCATCCTGACTACATTTTTAGTCGATGAACGGAACCTTGTCTCCAAGCCATTGGTGTCCGATTTGTCACTGAATCGTTAATTATCGTGGAAATTGTTCTACTTTGATAAGTTTTAATGACCAGGAACATCTCTTATTAAAAGCAATTAACTTTTCAAAACAGTTTATGTAATTTAGGAAACTAATTCGTAATTTTAATTGAAAATATCGTGTTTTTGACTGTCAAAACATTTGTCCTTTCAGCGCCAAGTGTTTTGTACACAGAACAAAAACGCGCCAACAAATGACGTCATTGATGACGTTTTATGAATTTTTTGCCACGCTACAGAGCTACATAATAAGACGAGTCTATATTTGAAAACAGTTTGAGGATCAGACATATACTTCCTGAGATATGGTGGGAACAAGATTGCCTAATTAAATATTCATGTCATTATAACTCAGCTAATTAATGAAGAACTTGAACAATTTTACTCTTAGCATAATTTCATGTTCTAAGCTTCAATTTGATGTAAGATCTGAATCTCCCATATCTATTATTTTAGAGCTTAGGTTCGTACAAAATCGTGTACAAAAGCTATGGCAATTTTGACAGAAACAAAGAATAATAATAATAATAATAACTAGACACTAAGTGTTTGTGAACAAACACAAAGCTGTTCCGTTTTGTTGTGCTTTGATTAATTGATCCAGACATTTAAAGTGAGCCTAAGTTCAAGATTGAACGATATGGTTCCATTTCCGGTTGACCCGGAATTAAAGGTCAACATGGGGTTACGGTAACCCAAGGCTTATATTCAATGCTCAAAGGGTTTATAACTGAAAACAAAGAAAATTGGCTAAGTAATTATTGATATATAGGCCCACTTCCAGTTGACCCGGAAGTAAAGGTCAACATGGGGTCATGGTTACCCAAGGCTGATCTTTGGTGCCCAAGGAGTCTATAACTGAAAAAAGTTTGAAAATCGGTTGTGTAGTTCTTGAGATATGGTCCCACTTCTGGTTGACCCCTAAATAAAGGTCAACATTGGGTCACGGTTTCCCAAAGCTAATCTCCAATGCCCAAGGAGTCTATAACTGATAAAAGTTTGAAAATCGGCTGTGTACTTCTTGAGATATGGTGCTGCAAAGATTAACTAGTTAAATATTCAAATGTAGCGCCCGGGACAAGATCGTCGAGCGCCCTGGGCAACAGAATCACGACGTACATGTACACATGCACAAGCCACCGTTTCAATACGCTTTAGATCGATCTTTTTGTATAAATAGTGTGCAGCGACTGGTACCCAGAAGTCGGCTATTTCGTTACGGCATTTCGCGTGCATTTTTCTCTGTGTCGCAGGGCATCCTGACTACATTTTTAGTCGATGAACGGAACATTGTCTCCAAGACTCAATAATATGGCAAGCCATTGGTGTCCGATTTGTCACTGAATCGTTAATTATCGTGGACATTTTTCTACTTTGATTAGTTTTAATGACCAGGAACATCTCTTATTAAAAGCAATTAACTTTTCAAAACAGTTTATATAATTTAGGAAACTTATTCGTAATTTTAATTGAAAATATCGTGTTTTTGACTGTCAAAACATTTGCACTTTCAGCGCCATGTGTTTTGTACACAGAACAAAAACGCGCCAACAAATGACGTCATGATGACGTGACGGAGAATATTAGACCAGAATACATATCTACAATACAAGACAAGTCCATAACTGAAAAAAAGTTTGAGGATCGGATGTATACTTCTTGAGATATGATGGACACAATATTGCCTAATTAAATATTTACACAGCTGTAACGTGAATAATTAATTAAGAATTTTAATCTAATTACATCTAAAATATAATTCAAGGCATGAGCTTTAATATGATATATTAGTTGTCTACTTCCGATAATTTTAAGAGGGACATATGGCTTTTGAAAGAGACAAGGTTAAGTCAATACGATTTTAGTGAAAGAGAGAATAATAATAATAATAATAATAATAATAATAATAATAATAATAATAATAAAAAAAATAAAAATCTCGACGATTACAATAGCTGTTCCGACTAACACGTCGGAACAGCTAATAATAATAATACTAATAATAATAATAATAATAATAATAATAATAAAAAAAATTAAAAATCTCGACGATTACAATAGCTGTTCCGACTGAACGTCGGAACAGCTAATAATAATAAAAATAATAATCCCAAGAAAAACAAAACCTGTTCCGACTGCTAGGTCGGAACAGCTAATAATAATAATATTAATAATGATAATATTACAAATAATAATACCAACAAAAACAAAACCTGTTCCGACTGCTAAGTCGGAACAGCTAATAATAATAATAATAATAATAACTAGAGGTGGGCCCGTTTTAGTGAAAAACAAAACGAAAAGGGGTTTGGGGTACAACGTCACAGATGACGGCACAACGCAACGGACGACGGCACGATGGGACGGGTGCCGGCAACATAAGACGGTCTTCTAGGCCGTTTTCCTGGGTAGTAACAAGGTTCATATTATTTGATTTTTTTTTCTGCAATCACCTCGAATTTTCACACCTACTCTTTTCCACGGTACCGATCGATCAATCAGCCTGGATTTGAGCTACCTATATTTCATTTTGTTTTGGCGGAGCTTGTGCGTCATAACTAGCAGCAGGCATGATAGATTGTGGCATGTTTGGGGATTATTTGAAATTATTGATTCTTCCTGCCCTATAACACAACATTTCTGTATCAAGTTACTGAAAATAAACTGTGTCGTCCCATTGATCGATGTTTGATTTATTGTGGACAGCAGATGTTTGTGTCCCTTGAATAAAAAACAGCCATGAGATAAAAAAATTTATATAGAAATATGAATAAGATAAATGAATAAGAAAAATAATAAGTATAATGGATACTATATTAAGCCCCGAAAGGGACTACTCTTTATTTCAAAAAATTTCATGTTTACATAATAAATTGGAATCGGTGGCATAATATGGGATTGTGTGTCCGCTATACGAAATTATATTGATTCAAAAGAGAGCGTTATCAGATAACAATTTCTACACATTTTGCTGTTTAGGAGACAGAATCTTTAGACTGATCCCCTGTCTTTATCCGCAAGGATAAAGACAACCACTGGTTTACAGGCTCAATGATTTCATTGGATACAATGATTTCAATGAACACAATGATTTCATTGGATAAACGTGCAATGACGTTAGCCTTCCATACCTGCATTATGATTGGTCTGCTCCGAAGTGACGTGTTTGTCAGCTACACCGTCAGCGGGAACCTGCCGATCGTCTGCTGCTGCGCGCGTGTACATAATGTTTGTATGTAATGTTGTTTTATTCATAATGCAATCTTTGTGCACGTGTGTGTTGACCACAAATCTCCGCCGTGTGGTTTAAAGTAAGCAACTGGCAGGAACTTACCAGTTGCTCAAGGCCGGTATCTGGCGTTATTCACGAGCCTCGAAGTGTGACGTCAGATAAACACGTTACAGAGTCTCTTGCCACATTGGTATTGGTCAACTCACCAGATTATAGAGGGGCCAATTACAAGTCCATTATTCTAAATCATCCCCTCTTCGTAATTGCCAGGGATAAAGACAGGCACTGGTCTTATAGGCCCAATGATTTCATTGGATACAATAATTTCATTAGATAAACGTGCTCTGGCGTAAGCTTTCCATATGTGCGTTGTGATTGGTCCGAAATGATGTAGTTTGTCAGCTTGTTTCGGTCGTCTGCATGTGCAGCGTGAGCAAAATGATTGTTCATGCATGTAATCTTAAAATTAAATTGATCACAATTTTCACGGGGACAGTTTGAACGGAACTTCAGTTTTCCAATTAATTTCTAGCTCCAATTTCTGTTTACACGAGCAGGACTTTCTAATTTGTCCAGTTTAAATCATCCATTAAACTTCGATTCAATTCAAACAAGTGACCGAAAGGTCAAAAAAGTTTCAAGATAAAAACTAGACACTAAGTGTTTGTGAACAAACACAAAGCTGTTCCGTTTTGTTGTACTTTGATTAATTGATCCAGACATATAAAGTGAGCCTAAGTTGAAGATTGAACGATATGGTTCCATTTCCGGTTGACCCGGAATTAAAGGTCAACATGGGGTTACGGTAACCCAAGGCTTATCTTCAATGCTCAAAGGGTTAATAACCGGAAAAAAAGAAAATCGGCTGTGTTGTTCTTGAGATATGGTCCCATTTCCGGTTGACCTAGAAGTAAGGTCAACATTGGGTCACGGTAGAACAAGGCTTATCTTCAATGCTCAAAGACTCTATCACTGAAAAAAAAATGAAAATGGGTTGTGTAATTCTTGAGTAATGATCCCACTTCCGGTTGACTCGGAAGTAAAGGTTAACATGGGGTCATGGTTTCCCAAAGCTAATCTCCAATGCCCAAGGAGTCTAAAACTGAAAAATGTTTGAAAATCGGTTGTGTAGTTCTTGAGATATGGTCCCACTTCCGGTTGACCCCTAAATAAAGGTCAACATTGGGTCACGTTTTCCCAAAGCTAATCTCCAATGCCCAAGGAGTCTATAACTGATAAAAGTTTGAAAATCGGCTGTGTACTTCTTGAGATATGGTGCTGCAAAGATTAACTAGTTAAATATTCAAATGTAGCGCCCGGGACAAAATCGTCGAGCGCCCTGGGCAACAGAATCACAACGTACATGTACACATGCACAAGCCACCGTTTCAATACGCTATAGATCGATATTTTTGTATAAATAGTGTGCAGCGACTGGTACCCAGAAGTCGGCTATTTCGTTACGGCATTTCGCGTGCATTTTTCTCTGTGTCGCAGGGCATCCTGACTACATTTTTAGTCGATGAACGGAACCTTGTCTCCAAGCCATTGGTGTCCGATTTGTCACTGAATCGTTAATTATCGTGGAAATTGTTCTACTTTGATTAGTTTTAATGACCAGGAACATCTCTTATTAAAAGCAATTAACTTTTCAAAACAGTTTATGTAATTTAGGAAACTAATTCGTAATTTTAATTGAAAATATCGTGTTTTTGACTGTCAAAACATTTGCCCTTTCAGCGCCAAGTGTTTTGTACACAGAACAAAAACGCGCCAAAAAATGACGTCATTGATGACGTTTTATGAATTTTTTTGCCACGCTACAGAGCTACATAATAAGACGAGTCTATATTTGAAAACAGTTTGAGGATCAGACATATACTTCTTGAGATATGGTGGGAACAAGATTGCCTAATTAAATATTCATGTCATTATAACTCAGCTAATTAATGAAGAACTTGGACAATTTTACTCTTAGCATAATTTCATGTTGTAAGCTTCAATTTGATGTAAGATCTGAATCTCCCATATTTATTATTTTAGAGCTTTGGGGTCTTGTCAAAATTAATCCTGGACAGACCATCGGACAAGGTTCATCCCATGTCAAATTTTTGTTGGACGGGCCATCGGATGGGAGTTCCAATGAGGTGATGTTTCACACGCTGAACAGTATCCTCCCGTCCGATGCACAGTACCCAAGGCACCCCACAGAGTGCTCTGCGGTTTCACTGGCTGATTAAACACTAATATAAACAAACTTGTGGTTTGCAGTTTGGAGGAGTCTGGTCTGACCGTTCGGAGGTCACTATAGTGTGGTGGAGTTTTTAACCCATTGTTTTTTGAAATAGACAAAATTACTAGCCAAGTTCTTGTAAACCGTTGCTTGTGTTCCCTTCCTCCATTCTTAAATTTTTAGGTTAACAGTTAATAATTAAACAAATGGAATGTAAGCATCAAATGATCATCTATGATATTTGTCTTTAGAAAATACTCAGGGTCATTGAGGCCTAACCGTGAAACCGAAAACCTGCCCTTAGGAGACCCCCTGCTGGTTTTCCAGTAGATAGCGATCTAAAGACCCTGTGATTTGTAAACAAACCATCTCTGGTGAAGGCCAGTCACTGTGAACTCATCCCATGGCCCATCCGATGAAGTAATCACTACAAGGGAATTCAACATGGGACGAGAAACCTGGTCCTGGACCGGTGCCGTCCGATGGCTGTCCGGGATTAGTTTTGACAAGGTCCCTTAGGTTCGTACAAAATCGTGTACAAAAGGTATGGCAATTTTGACAGAAACAAAGAAGAAGAAGAAGAAGAATAATAATAATAATAATAATAATAATAATAATAATAATAATAATAATAATAATAATAATAATAATAATAATAATAATAATAATAATAATAATAATAATAACAACAACAACAACAACAACAACAACAACAACAACAACAACAACAACAACAACAACAACAACAACAACAACAACAACAACAACAACAACAACAACAACAACAACAACAACAACAACAACAACAACAACAACAACAACAATAATAATAATAATAATAATAATAATAATAATAATAATAATAATAATAATAATAATAATAATAATAATAATAATAATAATAATAATAATAATAATAATAATAATAATAATAATAATAATAATAATAATAATAATAATAATAATAATAATAATAATAATAATAATAATAATAGCAGTAGCAGTAGCAGTAGCAGTAGCAGTAGCAGTAGCAGTAGCAGTAGCAGTAGCAGTAGCAGTAGCAGTAGCAGTAGCAGTAGCAGTAGCAGTAGCAGTAGCAGTAGCAGTAGCAGTAGCAGTAGCAGTAGCAGTAGCAGTAGCAGTAGCAGTAGCAGTAGCAGTAGCAGTAGCAGTAGCAGTAGCAGTAGCAGTAGCAGTAGCAGTAGCAGTAGCAGTAGCAGTAGCAGTAGCAGTAGCAGTAGCAGTAGCAGTAGCAGTAGCAGTAGCAGTAGTAGTAGTAGTAGTAGTAGTAGTAGTAGTAGTAGTAGTAGTAGTAGTAGTAGTAGTAGTAGTAGTAGTAGTAGTAGTAGTAGTAGTAGTAGTAGTAGTAGTAGTAGTAGTAGTAGTAGTAGTAGTAGTAGTAGTAGTAGTAGTAGTAATAATAATAATAATAATAATCCCAACAAAAACAAAACCTGTTCCGACTGCTAAGTCGGAACAGCTAATAATAATAATAAAAATTATAATCCCAAGAAAAACAAAACCTGTTCCGACTGCTAAGTCGGAACAGCTTAAAATAATTATCCCAAGAAAAACAAAACCTGTTCCGACTGCTAAGTCGGAACAGCTAATAATAATAACTAGACATTGAGGTGTTTGTGAACAAACACGAAGCTGTTCCGTTTTGTTGTGCTTTGATTAAACCCAAGTTCAATCTTCAATGCACAAGGGGTCTAAAACTGAAAAAAATGAAAATCAGTTGTGTAGTTCTTGAGATATGGTCCCACTTCCGGTTGACCCAGAAGTAAAGGTCAACATTGGGTCACGGTAACCCAAGTTCAATCTTCAATGCTCAAAGGATCTAATAACTGAAAAGAAATGGAACATGGGTTGTGTAGTTCTTGAGATATGGTCCCACTATTCTGGTTGACCTGGAAGTAAAGGTTAACATGGGGTCACGGTATTCCATGTTCAATCTTTAATGCTCAATGAGTCTATAACTGAAAAGAACTTGAAATGCACATAAATATCGTTTCCAATCAGGCTCATAGTCTTCGTTATATGAAAGCTGTGCTTGAGGTAATAAATGCAAGAAACATTGAACGCTAGAGGGCGTTCCACAACAATTCGATTGCACATGCTCATTTATTTTGCAGGGTGTTTGTGCAGAGCCAATGTTGCACTGAGGAGACAATGTTTTTGATCCCAAAACGCAGTTGTGTTAACGATTTTTTTACATGAAATTTTGTTATCGAGGAACATGTCTCACAAGTTAGCATGCATACTAAGCATGTGACGGTTACACGGTTAACAAACCGATCAACCAGTTAAACGTTTACATTTTTACGGTTCGGATAAGCGTAAAACAATTCAATCAAAAAGTGCCACGAAACATAGACTATAATAATTGCCTAGTAACATGAAGTACACACGCCCACAAGCCAAAGTTCTCTGCTAACCCCTGAAATACGCTTTACGTAAACACGGAAGTCTCTGCTGCCGTAAGCGTTGATTCTTTGTTTTTGGTAAGCAGACCCAGGTATTTTAGCCTGGGTCTTACAACTTAGCGTATAAAGTGAACTATCCCTCATTTAATTGAATGAGCCCAATTTCATGGCTCTGGTAAATGCCGAAATCCATGCTTACAATCACCCCTCACCTATTTTGCAAGCGTCAAATTTTTGAGCTATTTGTGTAAGCGAAGAATGCCTAGTTTTGCCAAGTACACACGCGCACAAGCCGAAATTCCCTGCTAACCCCTGAAATACAATTGACGTAAGCACCGAAGTCTCTACTTCCGTAAGCGTTGATTCTTTGCTTTTGGTAAGCAGAGCCATGTATTTGGGCCTGGGTCTCACACCTTAGTGTATAAAGTGAACTACCCCTCATTTAAACGAATGAACCAAATTACATGGATCTGGTTACTGCCGAAATCCATGCTTACGGTCACCTTTCTCCGCTTATTTTGCAAGCGTCGAATTCCTGCGCTAGCTGTGTAAGCGAAGAATGCCTAGTTACATGAAGTACACACGAGAAAAAGCCGAAATTCTCTGCTAACCCCTGAAATACGCTTGACGTAAGCATGGAATTCTCTGCTTTGTTTCCGTAAGCGTCGATTCTTTGCTTACGGTAAGCAGCATGAAATTGGGTCCAGGTCTCACAAGTTAGTGCGCAAACCACACAAGACTGTATATCATTGAATAGGTCTTACAATTTAGTACGTAAAGCAATCACACCACAGGTCCCACAATTTAGTAAGTAAAGCGATCAAATCACAGGTCTCACAAGTCAGTAAGCAAAGATTGCTCTATGCTGTTGTATTAAAATTGTAATTGTAAAAAGAAAAATCTTTTTAATATCGTGTATGTAATTGTTGTTGCGATAAAATATTAAATGCGGTTTAAGTTAATAAGTTAGTACATAACACGAACTACCACTCTTATCAAGGAAATATGAATTTGAAATGAATTATGAAATCGAAATGAATTATTCATTCAAAACGAATTATAAATCTGTTACTACGCCTGCTTTCCACTGATAACATCTCAGTGCATGCCACAACAGGGCTTTAGTAGAACATAATAATTTTGGGTAGACGATTTAAATTTTGGTCTATGCTATTGTACTAACATTTGTTGTGTCTTTTTAATACTGAATGTTTTTGTTGGGCTAAAATAGTAAATATTGGATATGACTTTGTTGTTAATTTTGGCTCTTCATCACACCCATGAAAAATGTATTTTTTTCTTGTCTATTCCTTTCCCCATTCAGCTACAATTCGAGCCTCATTGCAACCCCCAACAGGTTTGTTGTTTGCTACATAGTGATTTCCCGAAGTAATGCATTCGCACAAGAACCTTAAAAACGTAGCCTTGTTTTCTTCACGATTCAGCTTCAAGTAATGCGTTTGCATTAGAAACCTAAAAGATCGTTTTCCGGTGAACGGGACCCAAGCGCAGACAAGTCTGACACGCGGCAGCATCGTCCCAACATACGGCGTTCTATTGTCTACGTTCACGCTGAATAACGACAAGATCTGAGCGGACACGACGCTCTGCGCTGAGAGCAAGAAAAATTCTTCTCGATTCTTGTGAATGAACGTAGACTTTTGCTAGTCGGCGCAGGAATGACGCTTTATAATATACTCTACATACAAAAAACGCAACAAAACGGGTCAATGGGTTTAGGAGGACTTGATCGAATTTCAAGAAAGCAAGCAAGAGCACCGTTAAACTGGTATAGCGCCCTCAATTGTTTAAAAAGCATCCCATGTGTTTTGTACACGAGCTAAAATGCGCAATAGATGACGTAATTGTGACGTCGTTCCACATTTTAGGCCGGAAAGCACATCTACAGTATCTCAGAAGTCTAAAACTGAAACAAGTTTGACGATCGAGGGTATACTTTTTGAGATAAGATGTTTTCAAGATTGGCTAATTAAATATTCACCTCGCTGTAAAAAGGCTAATTTATTTTTTACATTAGGAGTCAAGCTTATGTTCTAAGCTTCAATTTGATATATGATTCACCTCTTTCCTATTTACGCTCTAGGATATTGGGCTTAAAGAAAAAACGTGTACAAATGCTATGGGATTTAGGTGGAAACAAAGAATAATAATAATACAAATAATAAAAATCTCGACGAAAACAATACCTGTTCCGACTGTAGTCGGAACAGCTAATAATAAAAATAATAATCCCAACAAAAACAAAACCTGTTCCGACTGCTAAGTCGGAACAGCTAATAATAATAACTAGACATTAGGTGTTTGTGAACAAACACAAAGCTGTTCCGAGTAGTTTTGTTTTGATTAGCACTCAAGAACTTTAAAGTAGGTCTGACTAAGAGGTAGAAAACCTTTCACCTTTTCCATGCACTTATTTTGACTTGAAATGTACCTAACAAAACCTAAACCTAAAAGTAACCTTCATTCTGAGTCTAAAACTGAACAGGTCTCACAAGTGAGTACGTAAAGTGAACAACCCATATAATGTATCAAGGAACTCTGATCTCACAAATTAGTACGCAGAGCGATATAACCCTGTATTTTATCATATACAAAAAACAGGTCCCATAAGTTAGTTTGCATTGTGTACGCAAAGTGAACTACCTGTCATATCAAGGAACAGCTTTCAAAAGTTAGTACGTAAAATGAAATAAGCCTCATATCAAATAACAGGTCTCACAAGTTAGTACGTAAAGAGAACAACCTCTCACATCAAGGATTAGGACTCAAAAACTAGTACATAAAGCGAAATAACCCTGCAATATCAAGGAGCAGGTCTCATAAGTTAGTACAACCCCTTGTGTACGTAAAGTGAACTACTGCTCATGCACTGCGCCGTATTTTGAATAAACTACATCATCAAACGGGAAGACAGTAAAAACGGTTCGCCTGACGTAAAGTAAATGGATTTTATCTTAGCTTAATTTAGGCCGTGTGTTTAATCTACACCAAAAGATGGACTTTTTGAATTTTCAGGGTCTTCGTTCAAAGACATTGTATTGGGACAACTTTGATCCCATACTCGTAACTTATGTAAAAAAGTGCCGTGTTGCATGACTGCTTTCTATTGTTTATTGTGTGACACAATGAAGCACACTAAAAATACAACTTCGGAGTCTAGACTTTATGATGTACATTTAACCATTGCGCTCATGGTTTCACCATTGGTATTGTCATTAAATTCGGTTTCGATATGCTGTCTGATACCTTCAATCCATACATTTTGTTTTGATCAGGTTAATTGTGCCCTGATTTATGGTTCGCTGAATGTACGGGGTGGTTGTGGCGACAACCCACTATTATCCTTTAGATTTGAAAACGTGAGTTATTATTTCATCTTCGACAAAGGTACTATTCTCGTCTAGCTAAATGTAATAGGGTCAAAAAGTGATGCCACTGACACTATATTGCATTTACATGTAGTACATGTAGTTTTGGTTTGGAAGCAGTTTGAAACAGAATTCTTTTTTTTCCTTTCGAAATGAAGTCAGAGTGATTTAGCTTGCTTGTTAAAAGAAAACCACTCGAAAATGATGGGGGGGGGGTCCCGCTACCAATACGCCAATTAGTTAAAATTTATCTCATTCGACTCTCGCAAATTAGACAGTTGGCAGCTCAACGTTCAAAACATTTGAGCGGGTTTTCAAGCGCATGTACATACACATGTCGGTATCCGATGCGTGTTTGCATGGCCAGCCACTATTAAAGACTGTCTGGACGAGTCTGTTTTAACTTATCGTTTACACAATAGAACATTCGTAAATGATGTTTTGCGTTGCTACCTGCTTCGGTATTAATAATTTCATGAACAAACATATCTTTAGCGTTAACGACATTTGTTTTTTTTCCTGTTTTGGATGCGTATGTTGCCTTAGAATTAACATTACCTTCGGCAATTGTTCATCCGTCGACCTACACAAAATATTGTGACCGTGGCAATAGGCAAAAAACATCTTCTAAAAAAACCTTTATAAATAGATGACTAAAATTTCTAGAGGAACGAAAGGTACATCCTTAAAAAAATGTTCAGTGAAAAAAAAAACACGGGATGAACGATAAATGTAACGTCTGCGTGGAATTAGGGTCATGTCTACTGTCTCAAACTCATGGACAGGTTCAGGAACTGGATCATGTTAACCTATGGCAAAATGTTACTACCCCGTGCTAAGTTCCGCTGATAACATCTTAGTGCATGACACAACAGGGCTTTAGTAGCAGATTATCATTTTGATTTGATTTTGATTTAAATTCCGGTCTATGCTATTGTACTAAAATCATAACTGTAACTTGAATATGTTCTTGTTGGGCTCAAACAGTAAATTCGTGAAGTCACTTCTGACGAAGTGATGAAGATGATCAAATCTTGTACAGTTACCTCCTGCAAGTTGGACCCTCTGCCATTATCTGTATTTAAGGAGTGTTGTTCTGAACTGCTGCCAGTCTTCACAAAGATTATTAATAGGTCTTTGTCTTTTGGCCATTTCCCTGATCATCTTAAGGAGGCTTGCATCCTGCCACTTCTGAAAAAGCAACATTTGGACCCGGAGTGTATGTCAAATTATCGTCCTATCTCTAACTTGCGATTCATCTCTAAATTGATTGAACGTGCAGTTGTGAGTCAACTTCAAGACTATCTCTGTGAAAATAACCTTTATGCTAAGATGCAGTCTGCTTATCGTCCTTTCCACAGTACTGAGACTGCTCTCATTCGTGTGCAGGATGATATCTTGCGTGCACTGGACAATCATAAGGAAGCGATCCTTGTGCTGTTAGATTTTTCAGCTGCATTTGACACTATTGACCATGAGCATCTCCTTCAACGTTTATCTTCTCGCTATGGAATTACAGGAACTGCCCTTAACTGGTTCTCTTCTTATCTAAACAACAGATCCCACCATGTTCTCATCAATAATGCTAGATCCGATCGTCATCATCTCTTGTGTGGTGTTCCTCAAGGTTCTGTAGCTGGGCCTCTTGAATTTATATTGTTCAGTGCACCCTTACAAGACCTCATTGCTACCCATGGTTTTTCTAGTGTTGCTTATGCTGACGATACCCAACTTTATGTTACATTTGACCCTGCTGATCGAGCTTCTGCCATTGCTAAAGTTGAATTATGCATTCAAGATGTCAAATCTTGGGCTTTGTCCAACAAACTCGCTCTAAATGACTCCAAAACTGAGATCTTATTTTTAAGATCTCGTTTCACAAAAAAGGTTTCTCCGCCAAACTTACATATTGCCCAGTCTGTTATTAAACCATCTGAATTTGCCCGCAACCTCGGTGTAATTATGGATTCTTCATTGTGCATGAGTAGACATGTTGATAATGTTTGCAAAGCAGCTCTCATGGCTATCAGAAAAATAGCACAGATTCGCCGCTACCTGGATGAAGCTACTACTCTTCGTCTTGTTCACGCTTTCGTCACAACTAGACTTGATTCCGGCAATTCTCTTCTGTATGGACTCCCGATAAAGATCTTGCTAAAATTCAACGTGTACAATACATTGCCGCTCGCCTCGTTTCTTGCTTGCCTCGTTCTCACCATATTACACCAGTACTAATGAAATTGCATTGGCTCCCAGTTAAGTTTCGTACAATTTATAAAATTCTTTTGTTAACTTTCAAAGCTCAAACATGTCAGTCTCCTGCTTATTTATCTGAACTTGTTCACCTTCATTCCCCTACTCGGACTTTACGTTCATCTCAACAGTCATTGCTTTCATCTACAAGAGCTTCTTCTATTTTTTATGGCCACAGATCATTTTCTTACGCCGCACCATTTCTTTGGAATGGTCTTCCTGTGCATATTCGCCAGGCTAGTTCTTTACACTGTTTTAAGTCTCTGTTAAAAACACATTTGTTTGAAGCTGCTTATTTGTAATCTGCTTATTTGTAATTGTTTCTTTCACTCTTTGTATATTTTATTGTTCTCTTTATGCGCTTAGAGGCTTATGCATTAGGCGCTTTACAAATGTCTTTATTATTATTATTATTATTAATATGGGATATGACTTTGTTGTTAATTTTGTCTCTTCACCCCTATGAACAATGTAAATTCCCCCCTTTTTCCATTCAGCTCTAATTCCTGCCCTATTGTAACCCCCTGCCAATTTGTTTGGGGTTTTACATTCACGCTGTCGCATTCAAGCTCCATTCGTTGATACACACGACGCTGAGAGCTATAGACAATTCTTCTCAAATAGTGTGAACGAACTTAGACTCGTGTAAGTCGGCGTACGTAAAGACTTTTTGTACAATATACAAAAGACGCAACAACACTGGTCAAAAATATGACTAAGGCCGTGTCCGAAACGGCGACTTCGGCTACAGCTCAGCTAGATCAGCGCGTCTGCCAGTGTTGAAGAACAGGCAGACGCGGGCAATCTAGCCGTAGCTCTAGCCGAAGTCGCCGTTTCGGACACGGCCTCAGACTTGACACTTTTTAGATATGTACATTTTTTCGACAATACAAATCTTATTTTACGCTGTACCCGATCCGTGAATTTTGCCCGGGAATCCAAAATTGTTCTACTGACAATGTTTTAATAAGTTTTAATGTCAGAAGGTCTTACCGTGGATGTTCCTACCTCCATGGTCTTACTAAGAGGTAGAACCGTTCACCTTTGGCATGCACTTATTTTGACTTGAAATGTGCCTATCAAAACTAAGCCTACATGTAACCTTTATTCTGATACTGAGTCTAAAACTGAGCATGTCTCACAAGTTAGTACGAAAAGCGAACAACCCCTTGTGTACATAAAGTGAACTACTGCTCATGCACTGCGCCGCATTTTGAATAAACTACATCATCAAATGGGAAGACAGTAAACACAGTTTGCCCGACGTAAAGTAAATGGATTTTATCTTGGCTTAATTTATGTCGTGTGTTTAATCTACACCATCAGATGAACTTTTTGAATTTTCAGGGTTTTCGTTCAAAGACATTGTATTGGGACAACTTTGATCCCATACTCGTAACTTATGTAAACAAGTGCCGTGTTGCTTGACTGCTTTCTATGGTTTATTGTGTGACACAATGAAGCACACTAAATATACAACTTCGTAGTCTAGACTTTATGATGTACATTTAACCATTAGGCTCATGGTTTCACCATTGGTATTGTCATTAAATTCGGTTTCGATATGCTGTCTGATGCCTTCAAAACATAAATTTTGTTTTGATCAGAAAATTGTGCCCTGATTTATGGTTCGCTGAATGTACGGGGGTTGGTTGTGGCGACAACCCACTATCCTTTAGAACTGAAAACGTGAGTTATTATTTTATGTTTGACTATGGTACCTTTCTCGTCTAGCTAAATGTAATAAGGCCAAAACAAAATGCAGAGTATCCATGGCGTTAAATTTGCCTGAGAATTTGGGTTTTTTTTTCTACTGACAATGTTTTAATAAGTTTTCATGCTTTTAAACTGAACGTCAATAAAATCTTTCTGGATTTAAGAAACATTTGTGTAATCTAGGACGTTAAATATGGGCTTAATTGAAAAATTATGTTTCTAGAAGTCGGATTTGATTTCACTATCTGTATGTGTTTTGTACACAGGCGAAAATGCGTAAACGCGAAAATGCGAAAATGCGCAATAAATGACGTCATTGTGACGTCGTTCGTTATTTTAGGCCGGAAACCACATCTGCAGCATCTCATAAGTCTAAAACTAAAAAAAGTTTGGCGATCGGCGGTATACTTTTTGAGATATGGTCTCAAAAAGGGTGGCTAATTAAATATTCACCTCGCTGTAAAGTGGCTAATTAATTAAGAATTTTAACAATTATCACAATAAATGTTAAGTTTATGTACTGAGCTTCAATTTGACATAGGATCTAACTCTTTCAGATTATTTTTATTATTTTTTAAGAATTAAACAAATTCGTGTACAAATGCTATGGGAATTTAGGCAAAACAAAGAATAATAATAATAATTAAAGCTAAATGCTGTTGTATCTAAATTGTAATTGTAAAACTTTGCGTGCCCTTTAATACCGATCGAGTATCAATATGCTTATTCAGAATTAGTTTGCTTATTCTGAATCATTTCGCTCATTCGAAATCAATTTGCTTATTCAGAATCATTTTGCCCATTCGTAACCATTTCGTTTAATTATTCGTAAGGATTTCGCCTGTTGATAAAGATTGTGAAGTTTCTTTAATTACACTTAACACTACATCATTCAGTGATTAACCACAACACGCATACATGTCAATACCATTTTAATGTTCATTCATGTGTATGCCGTGTAAACTTCAAAATCTCGGGCAGGTGTATTCATCCGTGCACGGTTGCTTTTACGGAATGGCTTATTCAAAATCAAATCGCTCATTTTTTGTTAAAGTTTTGAGCTTCCTGTTTGGACCGGAAGTAAAGGTCAAAGTGAGCTCATCTTAAAAATTAAATTTTTGCATTTGTTGTAAGCTACAAAACAACAATAACTATACGACTTTACGACATGTGGTTCAGGAGATATGATTTTTTAAAGGAATAAGCTTCGAATTACCGTAATTCGACACCTGATGACGTCATAGTAAAAAAAATGTGTCATTCATTCTCATAAATTTCACGATGGTAAACAAAAAATTCCATCCAATGTATTTTTTTACGAAAACCCTAAACCTACGTAGGAATTACATGTTGCTCATGTACAAATCGAATGGGCTGAGCACAAAGCAATGAGTCCTCTACCGGTTAGGAATCGAATATCAAGGATCAGAAGTGCATTGCATATGTATTAACCCATCCTGTTTATAGATTGTTAATAGATTCTTTTGTGTTGCAAATACATGTTTAAACAAAATCCAAAAAGTCTCTTTATGGTGAACATTTTTCATTAATTGTCACACTAAGAACGAACAGGTTTCATAAAAAAAATTAAAAGTTCCAAGAAATTTTGCTTTTTAATGCAATCGATGGAGATGCACCATTGTGTCCCATTTCATTGTTATTTCTAACTTTTATGTTGCCATTTTTAAGGGTATTTTACAATTAGTTTATTCACAAAAAGTGGACAAAATTTAGAATGTAATTCTCCGCCATAAACATTCTTTTCTTTTATGATTTGTTAATTTGTCATATTATGTAAGCCAAAGTGCAATTTCCTCACAAATTCTTCTAACAAGCAAATTTGGGGATTCACAATTCATTTTTTTTAACAAAAATTAAACAAGTAGCTCCCTGAGATGACATCTCTGCAACAGCACCCTCGGTAGTCAAGATAAGAGGGAATTGTTTTAAATATTTACCCAAATTCAGGTCCTTTAACAACAGCAAAAACAAACAAGGAACGTTTCGCTGCACTTTGTTTCACTGTTTATTGAGTACTGCACAACTCTGCAGAAAGAAAAGATGTTAAGAATTTCTAAAATGATAGTCTTTATCAACTGAAATTGATTCTAAAGCCAATACAAACTTGAAATAAACCAAATCATACTGTGCTTGTTAACTACACACTGGTACAAAAGATGCTTAGTAGTTCTACATCATTTACACTTTCATAACTTAGAGTTAGATTTTGAACTGCCACAAAAAAGTGATCATGCCAAAATACTCCAAACTGTTTTATAGATTATTTTTTTTCTTGCTTTACTCATCAGAGTGAAATTCCATAAATCCATAGTACATGTTAATAGGGGTGTAACAATACATTAAAGATAAACATGATAAAGAACGCTATTATACAGCATTGCGATAACTGCATTTTGACAGTACTGGGTAGGCATACCCAGAGTTGTGGGGACTTTTACACAGTGGAACAATGAAATGAACCGTTGTGCATTGTGATAAAGGTGATCATATCATACTGGGTATGAAACTTATCGACATATATTTCCAAAAGTTGAAATTTTATGATGGCCAACAGAGGTGGTCATGCCAAAATGTTACTATTCCTCATTGAATATGGGACTTGGTACATGGTGTGTACTTGTACACTTTTCAAACCTATGGCAAACTGATTCCAGAGTGTTGCTTGTAAGTGTTGTGATCCACGTTTAATTTGTGAAATGTTTATTTGACCATCAACTCATGATAAATTGAAAGAGTAAATAAACATTTACATTGGGTAACCAAATATCTTTGTTCCATAATGTACATTCCTTTAGCTTGTCTTTTTAGCCTTCGGTATCATACAATTTTCTAAACCCCCATGAGTTGGGAAGCTGTTGATGTTTTTAAATCCTAAATTGAAAGCCTAAACACTGATTCAGACTCAAAGAACAACCAATACATGTTTCCGATAAACAATCCGTTTGTGCAGTTGATGTAGAGGGTTCAGTCACCGAGAGTCCAGCACTTGATGGTCCAGCTGTTGATGGATCAATCCTTCATCCAGTCTTCCAGATTTCCTTATAGAAATAAAACATGGGGTAAAAAAGCAAAATGTTACAATCTATTGAAAACAAATTAAAAAGTTACCAAGAAATTCATAAACCCGAATTGTTTTTCCCTGGGGGGGGGGGGATTGGAAAGGATGATCAATCAACTAACTACGTGGTGTTCTATAGCTGTATCTTGCAACTCGCGTTATTGAATCTTAAGTTAGGTTTTAATCTTGCACTCATATTATCGAATCTCACAGATTTCAAACCCTTCCCTTTTTTATTGATTAACTCTCATGTCGAAACAAAGAAATGTCCATGAAGGGATGGAAGAAGCTCGCCACTCTATTTTACAGAGGGATTGATTAACATTGCCATTGTTCAATGATATGAGGGCGAACATTGACACCTCGGATGCTCATTGTCTGGTAAAATGTACCCATAAGTTAATAAAACCCCCATAATTTTGTTGTTATGGGGGGGGGGGTGTTGGAAAGGTTATTCATCCACTAACCTGTATTTCACTGTGACTAGGACCAATACTTAAAACTAAATAGGAAATTTAAAATATTTCCAATGGGGAAGAAACAAAGATGGGAAACATTTCCGTAGCCAAAGGGGATTTATTCAATTTTGTAATTGATGTTGAACTTCCTTTCTCTTGTACCTGTTTAAATATTCCTGGTGAGGAATTGGTAGCTGAAACGCTAAACTTGGATGAATGGAAAAACAAGTTGCAAGTCGATTTGTCACTCACTCAGGACTTTTTTTTTTTTTTGGGGGGGGGTATTCTAATAATTCCCAAGTATTGTATTTTGTCAAAGAAAGGATCAATGAAGGGGTGGAACAAGCTTGCCACTCTATCTTAAACAGAGGGATTATAGCATTGTCCTTGTTTAGTGACATGACGGCGGTGAACACCATCATTGACACAGGCTCACGGTGTGTACATTTGGATCATTCCGTGCTGCCCAATCATGTTTGCCTAGTATCCGGACAAGGAGTTTCTAATCATAAATCACTTACCCGTGGAATTTTCCTTCTTGTCGTCTGTTTGGCCATTTCACTTTCTAGCTTTTCAGCTTGACTCCCTGACTACGTTCTGGCAATTTTGGGGGTCTTCAGTGTTGACTAAACTAACTCAAACTGCACCCTTTATGAGGTGATTCGCTGGACCGAGTTCGTTGCTCAAAGACGCTTGCAAGGATGTCCTCCATGCAAGGACGTGTCCAATGTGCGTTAAAAAATAAACTTCCCTAAGTCTTCCACCGTGAAGAGTCTGTGTATTATGTACAAAATACGCAACAACATCCAGGCCCGCGATAACAAATTTTTGCAAAGGGGTGCTGTTTTTTTTTGTCGATGGCGTAAGGTCCGGGCCCGCGTTCTTAAAATACTCTTTCGTACAATCAGAGACACGATTTGGCAAATAAATCTCTCCTTTTTTGGGGGGGGGGGGGCAGGAATATTATAAGTGTAATTTGCAAAATGACTACCCCAAAATGATGAGGCGATGTTGGGTGAAAAGATATTTCGAGACTCTTGCAGTAAATTACTAGATCGTGGCTCAAATTGAAAAATATTTCCAATGCATAGTTGTTTACGTACATTTATCGTCCTTTCGTTAATATTGTCAATGAATAACGGAATATGTCAAATTTGGAAGTGATAAGACCCAAGGGAGCAATTAGTGCCTCTCGTTATTTTTTTACAAGGATGAACACAATAGTTTCTGAAGGCTTAATTATCCCTGGCATCAAATGCTCACTGATCAATTGCTCACAATATAGTCATACGTTTTTGGCATTGTCACGATGGTGAACGAAAAATTACATTAAAGCTAAATAATTTCATCCTTATTAATATTTTACCAGTCGGGGGAAATTAATAATTAATAATGATTGCCATTGACTTGAACAAAGCGTACCGATGGCTATTTAGTTTTATTTTGATGTCACGGTTTTTCTACAAGCACAAGCTGGAGAGAGTTTTCCACAGCATGTTACAGTGTTTCGCTTTGGGCGACTGGGCTATCTAGTGGCTAAAAGGTAGCCACTGGACCGCCCAGCCGCTCAAAGCGATAGAATGTTGAGCAGGGTTTCTTCATGTCTATAAGTTTCCTGATTTAATTTTTATTTTACTTAGTAAATTGTTAGTTTAAAATGTAGTCATTCCACCAATATGTTTTTGATGTGGAAACAAGAGATTTAATTTTTTTTTAAATCACCTAAAATTGCACCCACGTTAATCTCCCATTAGCTGATGGCTCAGAGGTGCCCGGAAGCTCAATAGTGACCTTTTCGTCGCCAGACTTGCACGGTCTTTTGAACGTGACCACAGGGTACCAAGTCTACCTATTTCTTACTCCATTTTGGTCCAAAAACCTTCGTGGTCTGGATATTTTTGACCCCATTCCTATCGCTCGAGTTTGCTGAAAAGATGTTTAGTTTTCGAGACTCGTGCAGTAAATTACTAGAATTGTGGTCCAAATGTTAAAATATTTCAAAGGCTAGTTCTTTACGTACAATTATCGTCTCTTTTGTTAATATTGGCATTGAATACCGGAGATGTCAGGTTCAGAAGTGATAAGTGCCAAGGGAACAATAAGAGCCTCTCGTTAACGGCTACCTGTAGTTTTATTGCGTTTTTTTTATAAGCGTGAACAAAATATTTGTAAAGGCTTTGATAGATCATTATTAATTTCCCCATTTCTCAGTTGACTTGTTTTAAAATGATAATAACGACTAAATTATCTAGCTTGAATGTCAACTTCTTTCATCATCATGACAATGGCGCGCGCAGTGTGTTCCTCGCTCATGGTAATTCCCACTTTTAAAATCTGCATTGTAAAAGCACGTACTAAGCTTTTTATTAATATTGTTTTACAGTTTCTGTATGCAGTATGATTATTTTTGTTTGTGAAATGTGTGTTTATTTTTGAGTCACTTCAAAACAATGTGCATGTACATTTATTTACTTTTTACAATAGGAATTTGTTGAATTATTGACATCATTTTTTCGGCTTGTATTTATTTGTATTTTATGTAGGCCTCAACTTTGAAAACAGGTGTTTTTTTATATCTATTAAGTATTTCTTACTGTCTTTTTTTGCATATCACTTTTGTTTTGTGATTTTTTTTTTTTTAAGTTCCTTTAATATTTGTGATTTAATGTATGTTGAAGCTTTTTGTTTGCTTGTTTGTTTGCTTTTGTTTTTGTTTTTTCTGTTTTGTATGTATTTATCCCTCTGGGTGCTTTAGTATAATATTCCAGCTCCGGGTGCTTTAGTATATACCAGCACCCCCATCCAAAAAAGTTGGGGGTGCTGCAGCACCCACAGCAGCCCCCGCTCTCGCGGGCCTGACAACATCGCTCGTATACGGGACTGGGACTTGATCAAGTTTAGAATCTTACAGCCATGGGTTTTGTACACAGATACAAAACGCGCAATAAATGACGTCATGGTGACGTCGTCTGGCATTTTAGGCCAGCAAACAGCTTTACAGTATCCAGCAAGTATAAAATCGAAAAAAGTTTGACGATCAGACGTACACTTTTTGAGATATGGTGGTCTCAAGATTGGCTAATTAAATATTCATGTCATTATAACTGAGTAAATAAATTAATTAAGTTAAGTTAAGTACATTTTACTATAACTTCATGACCTAAGCTTTAATATGATATATGATTTGACTATTTTATACTAAGCCTAGTATGACTTTAGGAGGTAACAAAATGCATGTACAAAACCTATGGCATTTTGGTGGAAATAAAGAATAATAATAATAAGAAAAACAAATAAAAATCCTAACGAAAACAATAGCTGTTGTTTCGACTCCTACGTCGGAACAGCTAATAATAATAATAATAAAAATAATAATCCCAAGAAAAACAAAACCTGTTCCGACTGCTAAGTCGGAACAGCTTATTACTGAGTATGTACACACGAGTAGCTAACTTCACTGCCAACTTCGCTGCTAAATATTCACAGCGGGGGTTCGCTTGACAAAATGTATGGAATTCCATATCTGCCATTGTCCGTCGTCCGTCGTCCGTCGTCCGTCGTCCGTCGTCCGTCGTCCGTCGTGCGTCGTCCGTCGCGCGTCGCGCGTCGCCCGTCGCCCGTCGCCCGTCGCCCGTCGCCCGTCGCCCGTCGCCCGTCGCCCGTCGCCCGTCGCCCGTCGCCCGTCGCCCGTCGCCCGTCGCCCGTCGCCCGTCGCCCGTCGCCCGTCGCCCGTCGCCCGTCGCCCGTCGCCCGTCGCCCGTCGCCCGTCGCCCGTCGCCCGTCGCCCGTCGCCCGTCGCCCGTCGCCCGTCGCCCGTCGCCCGTCGCCCGTCGCCCGTCGCCCGTCGCCCGTCGCCTGTTTTTAGATTTTGTCACGCTTGCGCAAAGCGCCATTTAGCTTACTTTGACTTTTACCCTTTGACCTTTCACATGTTTGCTCGATCGATCTGCTGCATGGATGAAACTACTCATTTACAACCAAATATGTACTCCGTTCTCCAGCTGCGGCACCGGACTCCACTTGCCAGGAGCAATATCCTTTCAATTTTTGTAAAGAATGGCATCCGTAAAGTAACTTATATGGAAAATAATAACCTTGTCGTGTTAAATAAGTACTGTAAATAAATAAATAAAACGCAGCGGTAGATTGTATTTCTTGAGTTCTACTTCTAGGCTAGGCCTCTCATAATTATTGTGCACAACCATGACAACAGGCCTTGTAAGTTGTCTTGTAATATTTCTGTCTGTTACACCATGGAGGTAGGAATATCACAAACCAGACCCCCGGACATACCAAAGTAACGTTGAACTGATGCAGTAAATACTCATAATGTTAGATTCCTTAGTTTCCACGAGATGAACTTATTCAGCATTATTTTGATGCCGGATACACATACAGTGAAATTTGTTGTATACTGAAACTTCGACATGACTTGAATTGCAGGTAGGTACACACACATGATTTTAGACAAGTTTTTTTGTTAGCACTATAAATAGTGCTGAAATCCTTGGCCCTATCCCCCTGGCACAAAATATGAAAAATAAAAAATTATTTATTTTTTCTGAAATTCAAACCAAGTGTTATTTTTGGCCCCACAGCACAATTCAGGCTAAGAAAAAAATTGTGCTGTCTAGCTTTAGTGAAAATTTTAGTAAGAGTAATTGAAGTGTTTCAATATGTCTTGGCCTGCTGAAGCTACCTATTTTGACCATCAAGATTGAGGTATGTTGTTGTGGTTTGGACTGTGGTCAATTAAGATTCTGCACACAGGGTGAGAAGTCAACCTCAGAGCAACCAATGTAAATCGTTTGTAGTCTGCTCTGGTCATGACAATAACTGAAAACAAAGGAATACTTGAACAGGGTTTATGGTTTTGTTTCTCAGTTGTGAAGGAAGCTATTAAAGTAAACTATAAGTCTAGCCACTATAGTTATTTGAGTTGCATCTGGTGTTTCAATAAAATAATCTTACACATAAGCCTACACCTGAGCAAAAAGTATCAACTACTGGATTATTATGAATCCTTGACCAGTTGCAACACTTCTTTACTAAAATAAATGTTGTCAATGGCAACCACGAGCAGTTTAGCAAATCTTAGCACAAGACAGTATAATACTGTAACTTGTAAAGGATACATTTATTGATCGCTTTTATATCTTTTTCCAGAGAATGTATGAGATACTGCTTCAGCAGGCTTATTCAGTCAGAGTTGGATGAAGTTCGAATTGAGTGGAACCAACACCGATCTCGAGCATCTCGGCATGTTGTTGCTTCATCTGGCAAACCCGACATCATGTACTATATGCCACAGCTATACGGTAGGATTTGTTTTTATTGGAATGCAAAAAAAACTGTTAAAAAATATTTCTCTTAACATTTTTAGTGCAGTGCAGTACAAAAGGCCCACAGTGTCAGTCAATACAGGGGCCAATTTCATAGAGCTGCTAAGCACAAAAATGATAAAAACAGGATTACCAACCAAATTTCCATGTGTTGCATATTGCTTGTTACTGGTATTCAGCTGTTGTTTGCTTATCCTGAAAATCACGTGGCAATTTGGTTGGTAATCCTGTTTTTATCAAGGAAGAAATTTCACGCTAAGCAAATTGTCTTGCGCTTAGCAGCTCTATGAAATTGGGCCCAGGACCATTTGTACACACCATTATTATATAACAGGTAACACTAACACATTTACATGATTTATCTGACTCTTTCGCTTTATTCTCTGTATAGACACTATAGATTATTGCCTTCAAGTGCCTGAAAGAGACATACATGATGTTAAGGAAGAGTTCACTACTTCACCCCCTGCCAGTGGTTGCGCTTCGCTGCTCACAGAGGAAACTTTCAATGACCTTATGGGAGCTCACAACAAGGGTGTGCCTGTGTCACCACCAGAAGCTATTGATTTATTTCAGTGGTTTTGTGATAGATTGGAAGAGTGAGATTTACTTTTTGTACACGTGTCCATATGCCTTAACTTCCAGAGCTGTTTTTTAAGTAATGCCATCTAAGATTTTATTTTTGAAATGAGGTGTTGATACAATCTAGTGTGAGTTTAACAAATAAATGAAAACCTGACTAAACATGGTAAATAACACTTTTGGTAAACAATGTTAAATAACAAACAATTATTACGCTGTCACATTCTTGGTCCTATCCCCTGTATTCCAAAAGGTAAATAACTCCCTATAATAAAAAAACAATCAAGAATGTTCAATAGGAAACATACTCTTTGTACTCGGCCTCTTCTCAGTTGCATCAATTCCTACAGGACAAACTAAAGATTGCCACACCATAAAAAAGGTCTGAAATAAAATATGTAACTGTAACAAATGAACACTTTTAAAAAGTACAATAATTTAACATAAAAGAAAACCATAAAGAACATTAAACTTGTAACTTAGCACTTTATCCTCAACCTCATTTTCTAAAGCTGTTTTTAACTCTGAAGACAATGAAATATACATGTATATAAATATGCTGACTTAGTAAATCTGGCAGTTGGTGCTATTTCGGATTGTGTACAACAGTTTCAATTTTGTTGCATTTGTTTTCTTTTCATTTACTAGGCTGAAGGGGCAGTTACTGGTTTTACTTGTTTTAATGTCACCCAAAATGGTTGATGGGTGGGAGTAATCTTAAAGAGAACTGTTTATGTGCTGAAAATCTCTCAAACTTCCTGTTATGAGTGCCGTCCCAAACCGCCCTTACAGCTTTGTGCACTGCATCCACAAGACATTGTAACGGTGTGGTCACAATGATATAAGCAAACATAATTTCAATAGGTTACAAAGTACATTTATTTTTTAATGTTAAATTAACAGATTTGTTATTTTTCCTGTAGCCCTCATAGCTACTCAAGAATTGCAAAATGCTTAGAAGTTAGATTTAATAAACATTATTGAAGAAATGTTGTCGATAGGGAGAATGGTGAAATATCTGCATAGATTACCAATCCAGAGCCAAGGCCCCCTGAAATTGTTTGAAATCAAAAGCAGTTTACTGTTTGCTTTTATTTGATCTTTGGGTGAAACATGGTTTATGCATCTCAATCACTATACTACTGTCCTGTTCAATGATTTATTTGTAAAACAACATTTGTTTTTGTCTATTAAAACCCACATGATTGTTATTTGCTTTGTGATTGTGTTTGCATTTTATAATTTACTTGTACTATTACCACACTTGTTTAAATATTTTGGTTGATGATTATCATAGTGTGACCCCTCTGGTTTAAGGCAGTTTTGCCATGCATAGGCCTAATAGAAAAAAAACTGATGGGAACGTTGTTATCTAAATTTTCCCAAAACCTTGGCAGCAAGTAATCGCTTGTACCAGTATGTCCTGTAGCTGGAGAGGGTCTTCTACACCTCTTGGAAGCCATAACAGTTGAACACATGTGTGTGAGCTGGGAAGACGCTTGATTCCTGTCACAGGTGTGTAGAAGTCGACCTCAAGATCTTTTTGAAAACCACATGGAGGAATGTTATCAGCTGCAGTCCAGAAATCCAAAACTTGTTCAAGTGAGATGCCAGAGGTGTTGGCTGAATACAAACAAAGATAAATTCTGTTTTTGGTAATGTCACTGGACAAGAGTACTGTAATATTGGCAACATTTGCACCTTCTTGAATTTTAGGGAACAACAAACACAACATGATTTAAAACATTATTTTGCACTTCACACTTTGGGCATGGCAGGAAATTCAATCTTTTGAGCAAAATCGAGGGTTGGATCTACTATGCATTGTATTTTTCATGTCACTTGCCATTGTGCCTTTATTAAAGCCAGGAAGAGAAAGACCAGGCATGGGCACACAATTTTGTCTCTTTATGAAACAAGAGAAACAATGTGTACTGCACTTGTTTCTTGCTTATCTTATAGTTAATCAAATTTTAGGGAACAATGAACAGTTCCTGAGGGAAACCCATGTACTTGAAAAGTATAGCTATAGGGAAAAGGGCTTTGAAAACTCTAGCGACCCTAGTCCCAAGAGAACTTCGTCCATTTTGACTATTCTTGGACTAAGGAATGCTTTCAGAAATATTCACACTTCAGCTTGTGTTGTCGACACAATCGAACTTGTGTATTGTATTGTATACGTACCTGGAGAGCGGTATTGGACAGTCACGTGACAGCCACGTGGGATAATTTGGAGGACACATGGAAAAGGCACGACGCACGACGGACGACGGACGACGCGCGACGGGCGACGGGCGACGGGCGACGGGCGACGGGCGACGGGCGACGGGCGACGGGCGACGGGCGACGGGCGACGGGCGACGGGCGACGGGCGACGGGCGACGGACGACGGGCGACGGACGACGGGCGACGGACGACGGACGACGGGCGACGCGCGACGGGCGACGGACGACGGACGACGGGCGACGCGCGACGGGCGACGGGCGACGCGCGAAGGGCGACGGGCGACAGGCGACGCGCGACGGGCGACGAAAAATGGCATATATGGAACTGGCAAATGGCAGAAATGGGATACAATAAAGAGCAAGAGGCGACGGACGACGGGCGACGCACGACGGGCGACGGGCGACGCGCGACGGGCGACGGGCGACGGGCGACGGGCGACGGCAGATATGGAATACCATACAATATGACTTGGCTAAAAAGTACCTTGCGCTCACACGAGGCATGGTCGCAGTTAGCCAGCACAGTTTTGTCTACTACTGTAGTTTTTGTTTGTGGAAGAAATCTACATGTTGGCTCGAAAAATAGCTTATATTAATATACACAATCATGTAAAGTTCAATATGTTTTGTTTAAGATCGCAGCGACTCTATTAGGTCCCCTATATAAATTCACAGTGATTCAGAATGAGAAATGTGTCGTCGTGTTTTGGTCCGTTCTTGTCATAAATACATTGCGTCATCAGCTAAGTTCAGTGTTACAATTTCGTCCCCATTTGTGGGCGATGTCATCGTACCTCAGCACGTGTGATGCCTGTCTATGGTATGGGAAGGAGGTTGATCACCTCACGTGGCCAGCCGTTGGAAACGTTTTGGATCGTTTTGATAATTTAGAAACATGGATCTTAAAAGTGGCCGACTATGTCCTCTTTAATCTCGTTCTCGGTCTCTTTCTATGTTATGATTAGCCTATAATTTAACTGTCGTAAGGAATATATACGGTTTCAACAACATCAGTAATCGGGCGGCAAGTGAGTGAAAATTGTCTAGGCCTACGTGCAAGATCAGGAGAAAAAAAATAAACGGCGTTGAAACATCGAGCTGAAGTCACGGTCAATACAGCTAGTTAAGGCCAGTGCGTTCACACGAGAAAAACACACTGCTAAATTCCTTTATCTGCGGTCAAAGTATAAACATTGATTGCTAAGTTGAGTCAGCAGCAGAAATGTTCGCTTTTAAATTTTGGAGTAAGCAGCGAACTTAGCTACGATTTGCGTTCACACGGTCAACCATTTTCGCTATTAGTTAGCAGCAAAGTTACACCGAAGTTAGCTTCTCGTGTGAACGTACCAAACTGTTAACAGCTGTTAGCACCTTTTTTCAAGATTGTATCAGTGTTTTGAATCAATACTTTAACAATGCCTCTCTCAAGTCATGTTGAGTCTAATCACACACACACACACACCCACACACACAAGTGTGTAAACACCTCCAATCGGGGACCTCCTATTGTCCCTCTTTTGTTTGGACTTTAACTTTTTGGCAACAGCTCCCATTGGTTTTGTACACAATTTCCAACTGGGGACCTTAACCCAACCGGGGACCCTATTGTCCTCTTTTGTTATAGGTCCCCGGTTTGAATGTGAAAACAAACTCACACACACACACACAACCTTACGGATCCGGTTTGTGGGGTACTGCTATTGTTGTTCTATTGTTCCCTTTTCTAAAGAATTCCCTTGTGGGGCCCTATTGTTCCTATTGAAATTGCCTTATGGGGTCCATTGTTCCATTGTTAAAAGTACCCCGTAAGTTGGCATGTGTAAGGGCACACACACGTACAGCACTCCTATACGTTAGAGGACACATATTGTACTTTCTGTTGTTCCTGTATTGAAGCAATCCCCATTGGTTTTGTACACAAATGACTAGTGGGGACTCCTGAAAACAAAGAACCGACTAGTGAGGACCTATTGTCCCTATTGTAAAATGTCCTCGGTTGGCAATACAAACACACACACCCACATACCAAAAATGGCGAATTTGCTCTTTTTGGAGAAGGAAGTAAAGTTTTGAAAATTTGTATAAGTTGATAGGACTATTTAGGCAATTATTCATGCGCTTACAAAAACGTTGTTAAAGTAAAAAATAAAATAAAAATAAATCAAAAACAGAAAATGATTCATTAGGGTATGTAGTTCCCAGATGTCCGTATATATTGCGTTACTACATTTTAAATTATTTGGGTTATTAGTGTCTGATTATAGTGATACTCGATAGTGATACTGTGATGTTAGTGATCACAGGCTGTGGGTTATCGCATGTCAAAGCATGCCATAGGCTGTGCTCATTTGTATGTTTCCACAGATTCGACAAAGTGCCTCAAGAACAGTAAGATGATGCTCCATTTTATGGTTTCTAAAATACCCCCACCCCCCCCCCCCAAAAAAAAAAAAAAAAAAGGGAAAAGGAGTAATAAGAAGGTGTAAGCGTGTTTGTAAACCACTCAATTCATGTAAACTACTTTTCAATTATTCACAAAAACTTCTGAAACCGAGAAACAATTATTTTGAATTAATTATTATATTAATCATTATTTGTTTTTAATGATCACACAAGCAACCGGTTTCTGGTCCAATACATCTTCTATATTGTTTATCACTCAATCTGTTTCCCCCCCGTTTCTTCGTGTTCAAGTGATTTTAACGTAAATTTTAAATTCGGTGCGCCAGATAGATTACAATTTATTGTTGACGCTACGGCCGCCCGCTGTTGTCAGGGAATATTGCTGTACGAAGGGCCCGTGAAATGTTTACGGGTATCCAGTGCAATTCAAAAACTAATTACTATTGCAGGGTCGTGGGAACAGTACGTAGGCCTATACGTATAGGATGGACGCACTCTAAAAACATACTCATCACATTTTGTGGCCCACAGCCCCCCCCCCCTAAAAAAAAACCCCATACCCCAAACAAACCTGAAACAGAAGTGGATGAGAACTACAATCAATAGAAATTACTAATAAACTATAACTGTAAAAAAACACAGTGGAATATAGTATGAAACCAGAGGAAGCGTAAAAAAACCATTGAAAATACATGTTGAGCAGGTGTTAATCAAATTAATAAAATAAGGAATTGGGCTACTTTGAAAACGAGTGGTTCTGGCACAGAGCATGACAATCTTTTTTTCTGTGGTTAAAGTCCTTCCCAAACAATCTTCGCCCGGTGGGTGGTTTTAAGAAACGGCTGCTCTTCTTGGGCTCCAGTAATTAGCAGGGTACCCCAAGGGTCAATCCTGGGGCCACCACTTGTTCATAACGTGTCAACGATCTACCCGACTGCGCCTCCAATACTGCCGAGATGTTCGCTAACGATAGTCAAATTAAGAACAAGAATGACTGTTACAATTTACAAGAAGATTGAAATGCATTTTCTCACTGGTCTCTGTTATGGCTGCTTGGTCTTAAGTGCAAACATTTTGGTGTTCTTTGCACTGGAGCTTCTTTGGATTACGTCTACTCACTAAACGGTCGTTATTTATCTGAAGTACCAGAACTAAAAGATTTGGCCGGTGCTTTTTTGTCAAACAACCTTGAACCTGCAAGTCACATAAACTACATTGCCAAACAACGTTTGGCTATGTTCAAACGGTGCATTAGGGGATTTCCCAGACAAAAAATATCCCTTTGTGCAAATCTTTAATCCTTCCAATATTGGAATAATGCGTCCACCACATGAAACCACATCTACTCAAGGACATAAACAAATTAGCAAAAGTGCCTTAACCTACGCTCAGAACACATTCAGCTAGAATCATTGGCACCCCAAACGGAAGAGAACCGGCTGAATTGAAAGATAAGGGAAGCCTTCTTTAACCCTCAATATCCGCCGAAACCCGCAGGATCCCGACGGGTAGTCTAACACCACTTTAATGAGCTCATTATCTTCGGGTCAATTCACATAGCTGTATATACGTCAGACGAATATGCATAAGTTCTACTCAAGCAGGCTGGAAAAGTGACTTCACAAAGGGACCAATTATCGGATGCAACACTATCTCCATGGAATGTACAAGACAGAAAGGTCGTCTCATTTCACTAAACCAACTCAGGTTCTACACGGGGTCATTCCCCAAAACAACAACTAAATTTGTTTCAACACGATTTGAATAAGAACTAAATTGTGTTTTCTCGACCTCGAAAGATTTACCAAAGGAGCTTGTTTTTGCACCTACACTGAGGGAAGTTAAATGAGAACTTGAGATCCCTGCCCATTGGCTAAAAGGGTTAATCGAAAAAGTATCAAGTCAGTGCTGCTGGTGTAGGGCTGCTCGTACTGATCACCACAATTAATGCCGCACCTATTGTCGCAGCACTTGAGGAGGCATGCAGTTTGTGGTTTGGCCGATATTGCCTGCAAGTTCGCCTCTCGGCGGCTCCTTGTGAAAGCCAAGAAACACGACGAGATTCGTGTTGTCGCCCCATCCAAGCTCAACAGCGTTTCAGATGTAATCTCACACATGCTACGAGATGGGCACATCTCCCCTAAAGAGTTCAAGCTCGTACTCGACGAGATAAAAACATACGGCCAAATGAAGGCTCATTTATATAATTTAAAAATACTCGCAAAGCTTACGCAGCTCAAAGCAGCGAGGAGGCAAAAATAAGCTGATGGCCGAGGCACAGGCTTCAATAATGAAAGAGCTTACGGCAGCTGCCTAAAAAACGAAACTGAAAAAAGTGTGGTTGCTTTGCCCAATTTAGGCTCAGCCGAGTCGGCAGCCTTAACGGCCCCCACCCAGTTATTCACAAACGTAAAGAGTTTGTACCACTCCCTTGCCCTCATTTGACCTTAACTGCAGTTGTCACTTCCACTTTTTGTAGCAGCATGAGCCGCTTTTTACCTTCAGAAGATTGGGGGAATTCCCATTTTTTGCTCTATGAAATTTACCTTTGGGCTCACTCGTGTGTACACCGCGCCACCATAGGCACCCTCATCCTCCACCTGTGCGCCCACATTTTCAACTTTTTGAGAAATTACAATTTTTTGTGAAAGTGAAGGCGCTTTTCCCAATGAGCGAAGTCTCGAGTCCGTACGATGTACCATTTTAAAGATTATGCGCTATGTTTACAGATTTTTTCACATTTTCGTTCCATTTTTTTTTGGCAAAACGGTGTATCGCATTATTAACACCCGCCTATGGATGTGTATGTTCAGGCAAAACAGCATAACTTAGTGTATATCTGTATCTATATATAGACACACTCTTCTGTCATTTGAAAGTATATTGCTATCCCCGTCAGAAAGATGTATCTCTCGGATACAACTTTATGCCATATTTAAAGTTTGTTACTCCTAAATATTTTTTTTAATCAGAGGGACGTATCTCTACAAACACTGTTTTACCATCAGAAAAAGTAAATTGATCATTAGTAAACAGCTTTATGTCAGCAGGACTTATCTCTTGATACACTCTTTTGCCTTGAAGACAGTTTATTATTGGCAGCCGGCGGCGGTGTGTTCAGAAGTTACACCTTTTTGCCTTGTTTACAACCTTACAGAGAGGGCGCCATAACTTTAGTTGTGACTTATACCCAGACTGAATGTGTAATGAAAGTTTGTGCAGGCGGCATGCAGACTGAAAGAAACATAATTGCCATGCCACCCGTTTTTGCTTGAGCATGCAGGTAGCTGCTGCAGTACAAAATGGCAAGTAGAGGACTTACGTGTGGTTGACCCCAACTGTCTTTTTTTGCCAGCGAACAAAATGGGTCAATCTGTTGCAGGTAAAAAATTACTTGGGAGCCATCTAGGGGTGTAAAACAATTCCTAACAGTTAGTGTTCTGGAACCCCATGAGCATAATTATACCCCCACCGTCAACACAAATAGTCGCGCGATTCAAACAAAACAAGTGAAAACAACTCGAACGAAGATTAAGTTAAAAATCAAATCTCCCCTTTTTTAAAAATATTTTATTTATACAAAGTTCTTGAAAATGAAAGTAAAATTACAATTTCCAAGGAATACAAATGCATTCCTTTTTAGATTAAAGTTGAAACAATTTCAAGTTTTGGAGGTGGATTTAAATTTTTTTGAAACCAAACTTAACAATCAAGTCCCACCATATACATAGCCTAGGTTATGTAACTTGACGATAAGTTAAAAAAAAAAAAAATAATAAATCACCTTTCAAATTTTAATTTATACACAACTATTGATTTTTTTTTAGCAATTTGTTATAAGTTCAATTATAACTAAACATTAGGTGTTTGTCCATAAAGTAATAAGCAATGATGAATACTGACTGGCATTATTACCAGAAAGGGCAACAGACTAGTCTGTCCTATCCCGTGTAGCTATATAGAATAGGGTCAAAACGTGATACACTATTTAAAAACAATGTCAGTAGAGCAGTCTTGGAATCTCAACCAAAATTCACGGAATGGGTACAGCGTAAAATTAGATTTGTATTGTCAAAAACATTTCAAATTTTAAACAAAATCAAGTCCTAATCCAATTTATAACCAGTGTTGTTGCGTCTTTTGTATATTGTACATAGAGTCCTTACGTACGCCGACTTACACGAGTCTAAGTTCATTCACGAGATTTGAGAAGACTTTTAAGATTTGGTCATACTTCGCAGCATCCAATATTCTGCTGCTGATTTTCATTTCTTGTATGAGATGAAGCGTTTCATTTCGATCCTGTTGACAAAAGATACAATGCTTCCAATCTATCTGAGGTGTTTTGCTCCGTAAACTAACATTTTGCAGATGGGTTGATCCGGCTGCAGACGAACATTGGTTGTTCATTTCCTTCAATCCAGCCTTCCTTAATAGTGCAGCTGCTAAGGTAACAATTGTGCATTTTGTGGTAAAACATGAAATTTGCTATGATTGTTGGTATTGGGCTAAATATTAATTTTAGACGTGGACCCACCTTGGGTCTTTCCTATTTGGGGGCGGAGCCACATTTGCATAAAAAGGGGGTCTAGGATATAAATATTGGGCAAAATTATGCTTAGAAGTAAACAAAAATTATTTTTGACCAGAAATATCAACTTGAAAATCATTGTTATAAGTTAGGACACAAATAAGTGTAAAAAATTGCCCCTTTGTGGGCGGAGTTTCAGTATTTCTAAAAGTGGGCGTTTAAAAAAAAAAGTCTTATCTCAGTGAAGTATCATTATTTATTTATTTTTTAAAACTGATTAATGTTTTTTAAAAGGAAATACTATAAAAGAAAATACATTTCATATGAATTTATTTAATTTCTTAATTTCCCCCTCTGTTGTGGGTGGGGCCAGATTACTGAATGGAGGTGTGTCTGAATTAAACATACATGTAGGTGTGTATGTAAAAAATACAGCCAAGCATACACAATCAGCCAACAATCTCATCAACAACATAGGATTGATATGTCCTGGGCCAGCAGAGTCTGGTATTCGTGTCTTAGTCGTGACGTCAAATATACATCATCGGCTACGTCATGGATGTGTCCAGCTCATGCTCTCAAATATCACGCCATATTACTCACACAGTGTTCTGATAGTACAAGCCATGCAGGCCAGAAAAATAAGTAACTTTTAAAACAGCAGATTTGTTGCATTTTTGAGAAAGGTTTGCAGTAACACCATGGTAATGATCTCGCTATGAGTTATGAGGTTCTGAAAAGAACCATTGGTTTAATAGCTGGACGGTTTGATCAGTAAGCTCTAACCGTCTTTTTGAGAATGCTGGATTCTGATGACATGCTGCACTATGGATGAGGATTAGCTAGATGATGAGCATAGACTGGAAACAGGAGCAGGATCATGCTGGGATTAGGTTGGGGAATGCTCAGGAAGTTTTTCAACCAGAAATGCATGGTCTCTTTAGAGTTAAATTCATCTTACAATTTATGAATTCAAAACCAAGAGAAAATACTAATCAGTTAAATGAAACCTAACATACAATTCTTACAATCCCATTGAACAACCCCATGAGGACCATCACTGGTGGAGTTTGCTGCACAACACAAAGACTGATTGTCTACCAGTCCTGAGTAAATTGCCCATTCAGATGATCCGAAGAGAGTGTGCCACATCAGGGCTGGTTTTCAAGATTGAGAGCTAACCCTGAGCTAAGTGACAACGACTTCCATCCAAGGCCAAGACTCAATTCTAGATACCCAATCTGGTTAAACAACCCCGACTGTCCAACTGCCAATCTCCAACAGCCAACTCACAACTCCGACTGTCCAACTCACAACTTCGACTGGCCTACTCACAACTTCGAATGGCCAACTCACAACTCTGACTAGCCAACTCACAACTCCGACTAGCCAACTCACAACTCCGACGGAGCAATCCACAACCACAATGGAGGCTATCCTGTCCTCTATATGGAACACCATAGAAAAAGTTGTAGGCGCGTCGAACCAAAGGGTGTGCTTGATAGAAAACTCGATGCTGGGGTTATGGAAGGAACACTGGTGTAGAACAGTCAATGTTGGTCGGTTTTGGGTAGAAACTGTGATGGAGTGAGCTGTCTGGTTTCTTTGTGATGGAAACATCAAAAAGGGTATCTTGCCGGACTGCCCTTGTTACATCATTGGACTGGAGTTGTAATGGCTGAAGCATCAGCGTTTGGCTATGATTCCAAGCTTGTTGGGTTGCATGATCCCTTTTGGGAAAGTTTAAGGAATGGTACATTTATGCCTGATGAAAAGGCATAATATTGTAAAGCACCTTGATCTAGCTACTATAAGAACCTATAGTGTATTCTAACAACACCTTGGATGCACTGACGCAGCCCTTCGACTTCCTGTAGAACCAGTGACTGTGACAATATAATGCAAGAAAACAATTGTTTCAAATAGGATTCAATCATTAGAGATCGTTCCTTCAACCTCCGTCACTCTGCCTCCCTTGTTCAACACGTCAATTGTGCATGCTTTCAAAATAATTGTTTGAAGTTATAACAAGCCGGTTTGATTGGGGATGGTCAAAAGTGTTTGGATTGTGGCACCAAATTTTTCACTCTTCAAGAGGGAGCCAAGAAGTCAATGTAATACACTGTTACTGGAAAAAGTTATGTAGTAGATGCTGAAAATGTGGAAATACTGTATTCAAATGCCTGTACCTACATCTTTTGCATGTTTCAGTTTTAGAAAATGAAAAAATCAAGATGCTAGAATGGCATATTATATTTTGCCCCCACTTTTCAAAAATGTAACTCCACCCACAAAAGGGGCGGAAATAAAGATAAGTATTGATTTTAAAATAATTATTCTACTGTAACCATGTATTTTAGTTTTAAAAATGTGCAGAGACAAACATGATGTAGTCAAAATGAACATATTTAATTTTTTACCTCCCACTTTCAGAAAACGTTGCCCCGCCCCTAAGATGGGAAAGATCCGAGATGGGTCCACGTCTAAAAATGATTATTAGGGTATATATAACAACTGTAGGAAGTTTCATGCTTTTACCACAAAGTGCACAATTTTCCCACATTATGGGCCTTAGCAGCTGGACTATAATCTCTCAATTTTACATTCACTCATGTAACTTGACCGGCAGTCCTTATGCCACGAGAATGTTCGAGGTGCGTCTGCGCAAAATATTCCAGTAAGTCGATCAGTTGCATCTCGGAAATTGTCATTGTGTAATTTTGACCGGAGTTGCCTAATAGTATCAACTGACTGACTGGAGACCATCACTGCTGACAGTCATGAGCTTTTGCTTATTGTCCTTCTGGCATATGATGCATAGCTGTGGCTCCAGTGACACTGGTCTTTTACGAGTACGGTCTGTGCATTCAGCCTTGTTTTCAGTTATTGATAGATTAAAACAGACTTGCAATAAAAAGAAAGTTGGTTATAGCACCTTTACTAATACAATGTTATACAAAGTTATACAAATCAAACTAAAATACATGTTTTATAAGAAAAAAGCTACAAGATACTGAATTAAAGATAACAACTTGCCATAGGAATGTTTTATGAACTGGTTGAATGGTAGGAAAGTAATAAACATGCAATTACCTGAACCATTGAGAGGGTTAACCAACATGTTAGGGCTGAGTCCTCTGTGGATGCTTAATATGCGCCTTTGAGTGTGAGGGCACTTGAACTTGGTTGGGAAAATAGCTTTACAAAGAAAGCGGTGAGTAACAATGGAGGTCAGCGGGTGCATGTGTGGAATAGAACTATTAATGAAAAAACACAATAATAATGGGGGAGGGTGTTCTGATCCATCATATTTACATCAACTATTTTAGTATGGCATATTTGATAAAACTATTTGTCATGCATACATTTGCAATGTAAACAAAATTGCAAAGTAAATAAGTACGTTCTTCCTACAAAGAAAGAAACATGAAAAGTTAGTAAAATATCCCTGGAAACATAGGATTAACCTGCAGGATCTAATCTAAATGACGAATTATTATTCAAAAAGAATATATTGTTTTGCATTAAGTATGAGTTTCAACCAATTTCTTCACATTTTATTCTAGAACAGTTTACGGCATTGGATTCCCCATACATGAAAACCTACAAAAGCTTATTTCATTTAAGTTTCTACCTTTTTTAGTAAAACCACACGTTTTAGAGTTCTAGTGCAATTGCATTAGTTTTCGGAAAATCACCATGATGTAGCAAAAGGAAAATTGGTTTTGTACGTTGAGCTGCCAACTGTCCAAGTCGCGAGAGTCGAATGAGATTAATTTTAATTAATTGGCGCATTGGTAGTGATACCCCCCTCCCCGATCATTTTTCAAGGGGTTTTTATGTAACAAGCAAACTAATTCACTCTGACTTCATTCCAAACGAAAAGTTTAATTAGCTGTTTCAAACTGCTTCCCAACCAAAACAACTAGTGTACATTTAATAAGTTTTGATGTTTTACAATTATTGACGGTCAATAAAATATTAGTTGTTTATGAATGATTTCTGCATTGTAGGACATGCAATTTAAGCTTAATCGAATAATCATGTTTCTGGAAGTCGGATTTGTTTGCACTTTTTCCTATATGTTTTGTACACGGGTGAAAACGCTCAATAAATGATGTCATGATGACGTCGTTCGTTATTTTAGGGTGGCAAACACATATACAGCATCCCATTAATGTAAAATTAAAACAGTTTGACGATAGGCGGTAAACGTTTTGAGATATGGTCCCAACAAGGTTGGCTAATTAAATATTCACTTTGCTAAAAGTGGTTAATTAACAAGATTTTTAATCATTAAACTAGATGTTAAGTTTAAGCACTAAGCTTCAATTTGATGAAACTCAATATTATTGTTGGGACCGACTTAGTCCCTGAATTTTGAATACGCACCAGACTTGTAAAGTCTATTAAATGCATTGCTATTATTCACACTAAAGCGCGTACCAATGTCAAGAAAACCATATTTTCATGTTCCTGTTATGGCGCTCAATCTTCAAAAGTCACTTGATAAAAAAAAAATAATAATAATAAAAAAAAAAAAAAAATGTATATATATATATTTTTTTTTTGGTTTGAAGAATTCTTCCTCTGATTAAGTTTCCATGTTTGGAAAAGCCTTCGTATAAAACTGCAAAAGGACATACGGAATTGTTTATGCTTTTTTGAAGACAAAATGGTCATTGAGAATGAATGAAACCAGAAAAAGTGCGTTAAAGTTGTGCCGTTTTCGTGGGAAAATAACAAAATAAAATAAAAACGACATTAATGTTTCTTTTTAATCTAAAAAAAAAATCAAAACGAAAAATCAAGGTTTTACAAGTTAGAATTGAAAACCCCAAACCAGCATGCCCTTTAAAGGAAACGTTTGTTATTGTCGGATGACTTGTGATGGACGGGAAGTGCGCAATTATTTAACTGGCCAAATGCAGCGCAGTGCAGATAGAGCAAGAAAGAAAACGAGAGAGAGACTAGAGAAAGAGAGGGGAGGAAGGGGAGGGGAGGGGGGGGAGGTGGAGAGAGAGGGAGAGAGAGGTGAGGGGGGACACACAGTTATTCGTTTATGGTACGAACAAAAAATCAAGCAAACAAACAAACAAGCAAACAAACCGGTCCCCACATGTAGGTCCGGTGCCCACTTTGTTGGTGTGTTTTCCTACGCCGGTCCCCAGGTTGCACACTGGGTGAGCACAAACAAACAAACAAACAAACAAACAAACAAACAAACAAACAAACAAACACCCCAACAAACAAACAAACAAACAAACAAACAAACAAACAAACAAACAAACAAACAAACAAACAAACAAACAAACAAACAAACAAACAAACAAACAAACAAACAAACAAACAAACAAACAAACAAACAAACAAACAAACAAACAAACAAACAAACAAACAAACAAACAAACAAACAAACAAATAAACAAACACCCCAACAAACAAACAAACAAACAAACAAACAAACAAACAAACAAACAAACAAACAAACAAACAAACAAACAAACAAACACCCCAACAAACAAACACAAAAACGGGAAAGAGAGGAAAAGACTATTAAGACTATTATAAATAATCAAATTTTTTTCTACGATAGTTTCCAAGGTGAGTTTGTTAGTACTTAAATATGAGTGCAGCTTGAGTATTAGTTTAAGGAAGAGAGCAAACATAAAGTAAATTGGCTGCCAGGCACTTTTATGAGTCATGTTATGTAGGTAGCGAAGTTTTGAAGCTTGTACGTCGTGCTAATAATATAACAAGGTGGTTCCATCTCAAAGGGGAACTACACGAAGAAAACTGCTGATTACATTTCCATGTGTTATATACTGCACAAATTATGGATTCACACAATATTTAGTTTTGATTAACGTTTCCTGCATTAGAAAGGAAGTTTGTTATAGAAGACTTTGCCTGATCGGTATTGTATGCTTTTTGAAAGGTCTCGACAGACATGACGGTAACATCAGCAGTCCCCAGACCAGCAACTGCAAGGGACAACTCGAGTTGCCCTCCGGTACGGTGTACGGTGGTCCTCGCTCGAATGCTTTTAGTCAGCATTGTCTTCTCTTCAGCGTTACTCCTCTACAAGGTAACGGTTTTTTCTTTCTTGTGAAAACATTACACGTTAAAAAACTTCAAACGAATTGCTGAGCAAAATTTCCACAATGTTCGCCAAAATAAGACACAAATTATATCTCCATTTGTCACTAAATTGTATACTGTTAAACAACAAAAATCTCTTTTCCCTCTTTATTTGATTGTATTGCAACCCTGAGACACTTTCGACGCCATTTTGCATTCATTATTAATAAGTCACAAACTGTAAATTACAGCCGAGATTGGGTGTTCTATTGAATGCCATATCTGCCATCGTGCGTCGGCCGTCGTGTGTCACCGTCCCCAGTCGCCCGTCGTTCGTCGTCCTTCGCCCGTCGTTCGTCGTCCTTCGCGCGTCTCCCGCCGTGCGTCGCCCGTCGCATGTTTATGGGTCTTTTTAAGCATGCATGCGCAAGGCAGTTGTTTGGCAGTGCTTTCGTGTCCTCAATAACATGTACAAAAACGGTTCTTGTAACTATTATCACCTTTGATGATCGATCGACCAGCAGCCAGCATGGAAAATAAGTTATACCCCCACACAACTTAGGGATAAAGTGTCGTATGAGATACAAAGAAGAATGTTTATAGAAATCTTTAGAAGACGAAGAAAAAAAAACCTCCCGATTTAATTGGGATGTTAAACAATTTGCACCCAACTTTGGAATTTACTTCAGAGATCTCCACAACCAAATCACCTTTCTCTTTACCTAGTGATTTACAAAGGTGAACGTTTTCAGAAAAAAGGGAAGCTTACTCGAGAAGCAGTGAACAACCCCCCCCCAAAAAAAACAAAAAAAACAAAAAAAACCAAACA
This sequence comes from Pisaster brevispinus, assembly GCA_023634235.1. Taxonomy (NCBI): domain Eukaryota; kingdom Metazoa; phylum Echinodermata; class Asteroidea; order Forcipulatida; family Asteriidae; genus Pisaster; species Pisaster brevispinus. Next base: position 6,776,970 of record JAMKCF010000017.1, read on the forward strand.
AAACAAGAAAAACAAGAAAAAAAACTAGACATAAGAATTTGTTTGATAACAAATTCGAGGTGTTCGGATTCAAGTAAAGCTGAGCTGTGCTGTTTGTTATTGTGAAAACAGAATGAATAGCTATTAAATAATGTTTTTAAAAGCGTTTTACAGAACTTCCAGTTTAGACAGGTTAAAAGGTCAAGACAAGGTCACCAACATATTCATTTTTGTGAAGTATGTGGAGCCCATGTTGAAACAATTATAAAAACTCTGCAAAAGGCTTCTATTAAAACTGTATTTTGAACTGTTTTAACCTGCCGCCACATGGCGCTCTTAAATCTTATTTTGTTTTAACCAGACCCTTGTCAGACTACAACATCGTTAAAATCAACTCCAAAAAAGTTGCACACTTTTTGGTTCACGAGTTATGTTTGTTTCTATACACAGTACATATTCATAATATACCTGAGCGGGGATTAGCATCAATTAAATCTGATAGTTGAAAATTAAACCAAGACAAAATAATGTTTTTTGAAAGTAAAAAAACAAAACAAAAAAACACTAGGCAAGTTCATGGATGAAACATATCAACATTATTGTAGAAAAAAAAGGAATGCCCCCTCTTTTTAACGGTGATTTTGAAATAAAGCTTACCATTTTAATCACCGTGTCTGAAGGGCATACTCAGAGGGCCTAGAGCGCCTTTGGCAGGCATGGTCACGTCGATCAACGTGACGTGGGTCTCGGTGTTTGATGAGAAACAAACCAATGTCGTTCTTTTTCAGTTGAAGTTTTTGTCATTTAGTCAAAGTCATACAAATCCCTAAAGCAGGTGGACATCTCAGTAAAACCTCCTCTTTTATTCCTTGTTTTCCATTAAGCCATCAGACGAGCACAGCGGAACTAAATTCACACTGAACTTTGAATGAGTTCGAGTTTTTTATGTGCGGGACACGTGTTGTTACAACGTACAAGAATAAGCAACGCAATGATATATTTCCGTTGTGTGGGACTATACGCACAGGCTTCGTGGACTTTGAACCTTATGAATATAAATGGAGCGGACAGTTTTCTCCATACACAAATTAACTGTGGTTAATACTAACGTTGGCTGTAACACCACTTTAGGACCAGAATTTAAGGTCATATTGCCATCATTTCTGTGCAAAAGTTTCGGAAGGATCACAGAACTACAATCTGATGTAAAAATTGTGATGAAATGATCAGTAGTCTTTGAGATATGAATTTTTTAAATATTCAACTTCCGGTTTGAACCGGAAGTCAAGATCAAATGAGGTCGCGTTCAGTGTAGCGTTTTAAGAGTTATACCAGGCCTATCCGATGATGTATAGATTGTGAAAATCCATTGTGTAGTTTTGGAGTTATGATTTTTTCAAATATTAAACATTGATTTAACGTAACTCGACACCTGATGACGTCATCATGACGTAACTGAAGCGGTTTTATCTCCTAATAAATATCTAACTATAAATGAAGTTTCAAGTTCATATGAGGTTAGAAAGGGTGCTTTTTTGCGGACAAGGGACGCTGAGAAGAAGAAGAAGAAGAAGTATTAAGAAAGAAAAAAAAAACCGAACACAAATAAGAGGTGTTCCGGGCTGAATGCCCGAACACCTTAAAAGAGACAAATGCACCCTGAATCTGTATTCGGTGGCGTCATTAAGGGAAAACACCGAGATACAAATGCACACACACACGTACACACACACAACCTTACGGATCCGGTTTGTGGGGTACTGCTATTGTTGTTCTATTGTTCCCTTTTCTAAAGAATTCCCTTGTGGGGCCCTATTGTTCCTATTGAAATTGCCTTGTGGGGTCCATTGTTCCATTGTTAAAAGTACCCCGTAAGTTGGCATGTGTAAGGGCACACAACCTTACGGATCCGGTTTGTGGGGTACTGCTACACACACACACACTATTTTGATAGTAAGCTCAATTAGAGAAACTAATAGAGCGTGGATACAACGGAAGAATTGCTTTTAGTTGAGTTGTTTGAATTGAAATAATTTATTGAAAATCACAACCCATGACAGCTCGAGGCTCGAGGGCTGATACATGTTGCATTGAAATAAAATAAAACTGATAAAATCAGACACCATAACAAAACAGAGCGAGGGCGACGCACGACAGGCGACACACGAGGGGCGACGCCAATGGCATATTATAGTATTACGTCATTCCATAATGAATATACAGTACTGGCGATGCACGACGGGCGACGCACAACGGGCAATGCACGATGGCAGATATGGAATTCCATAGGGATTGTATTTGGCCGGAGTTAAACAAATTATCTACGTTAAATGGTCTTGCTGATTTTCCTGCCGAAAGCCTTTTTTTTATATGAATGGTTGAATACACCGTATTATTTTTGCTCTGAAGCCCCGCCCCTTGACCTTCCAACCCAAAGAGATGCCAAAGATGATTACCAACACCGGGGTGTTAATCCTAACCGACCTACCAGCTTCAGTTGTTGCTAAGAAAATATATTCCCGAGACGTCTTGAAACAAGACTATGATAATGGACATCACCCCGTCTCCCGTAACGGTGAGCTCTACATCCAGGAAAGAAAGTATAGATTACCCAAGAAGTGCATTGAAATCGTGTTTTTCGTCACACCGCGTATAACATCAATTATTTTCCCAAGTTCAAGTAGGACCTATCCTCAATCCACCATCAATATATGCACAATCTTATAGTTGTCCTTAACTTGTTTGTTTCAACTGTAGCTGTAATTCTACATGTCCTCGTACCTTGTAAACCTAATGGCTAGTAACTATCCCTATGAGAACGTTATTATCTACATTCCTGGCTGTATAAACTTTGATCATGGCCTGAGTTACTTCTAAAGTGTGCTACTCAATTTGCTCTGCGTGACACCGTCAATTTGTGTTAGTTAAAAACAAACCCCGGGTAGTGATAAGACATTTGGCATGCTATATTTGGCTAGGTGCAGTTGAAGAACTTGAAATTTTTTAGAAAAAAAAAATGGCGGACTAATGACTTTTTAATTACTCAATAAGTGAGCGATGGTGTCACGGAGGGTTAAGTGAAAGAGACTTTAGGATGCGTACTGTTGATCCATACCCTATGATCCCCACATCATGGCGTATTCTACGGCCAGTTATTATTTTAAGAGTAAGGGACTGTAAATATCAAACATAGGGTGGCCACGGTAAAAAATGGATTTTTTTCTTACTTTCATATTTGATGGACCTTTGTCCCAAATTAACAAAAATAGTAAAACTTTTTTAAAAATAGCTTTGTTGCCATGGCAACAGCCAAATTAAAATTGTAGGCTTATTTTGCCATATATTCAATTTTTGAATAGTGAAATTTGCCTATTTTCAAGGCCTCGCTACCATTAAACTGGATATAGAAAATATTTTTTTTAAAAGTCATGGGTAGGTGGGTCCCTAGAGGCTGCATTGAATGTATAGAAATAATCACCAGGTATGCGGGTGGGTTATACCATTCATTTCAAATAGGGGTGTTTTTTTAACTTTTTCAAAATTATGAAAATATACCATTTTTTGACAGCTTATAACCCCTATGGTAGTGCTCCAATTTGAATGTCGACCACATATTGTTGAGATGATATATTGGTCTTGTGAAGAGAAAAAAATTAGCTCGGGGAAAATGTTTTCTTTTTCGCAATGATGCCGTACATTTTCCAATTGTTTTCGAAATTCACTGCAAAGTCAACCCCACTTTAAATTCTCTGAAAACGAAATTAAAACTTTGTAAGTAATATTTATTGAAAAGACAATCAATTTTATTTTAAGTTAGATCAAATATAATGGTCAGTTACTAAAAAAACACTAGAGAGTTGCCATAACTGGGGCGTAACCTGAACAAGTGGGGGGGGGTGGTTGGGGAGATTCAATGTTTGCACTGCCCTCAATAATTTCTTAATCCTGCAGCTAGTCAACATGAGATTTGCTAATTTACCCTAACATGGGGGTCAAACTATTATAACTTGGCAACATTTGTTGTTGCTATGGCAACCACTTGGTAACAGTGGTTTTAAAATGTTTTAATTGTATTTAAAACCCAATGTGCAAGGTCATTAAACTTTTGCCACCAATGACAAAGGTACAGTATGCCCATGTTCAGTAACTTTTAGCTATATGCCAGCAACTACTGGTATATTGCAGCAACGCCGGCAAATTAATATATTGTCAGCTCTTTCAAACCAATTTTTTTTTTATATGTACATATTCCCCCCCAAAAAAAAAAATAAAAAAAAAAAATAAAATAAAATAAAAAAAAATAAATAAAAAAAAATAAAAAAAAGTAAAAAAAAAAATATAAAAAAATAAAACAAACAAAACAAACAACGCACACATAATCCAGTTGTAGCTCAAATTTCAGACTTTCCAGTGTGATGAACAGTAATGCCAATTTCAATTTGCTATGGAATCCTGCATCAGCTGTTGCTGAAGCAAAATATCATGATGCTATTCCAAGTCCCGCAGAAGAAGAAATGAACATTGAAATGATTGAAATTGTTGAAGATTCTCTCTCCCTCAGGCATCCTCTATGTGTTGATGACATTAATTTGTGTGCTATTGTAAGAAAGAAGCAACCGGCTACAAAAAAGCTTCAAAACTTAAAAAGTGACAGAGATTTTGTCACACCTCCGCATTAGTACATCTGGGTTGAAGAAGAACAAGAAATCACCATATACATGTGTATTGCTAAAATTGAACAATCTCTTTGGGATGTACCTGTTTCAAGTAGAAAGGGAAACTACATGTACAGTATAAATTTGGAGTTGATGCAGGATTCCATAGCAAATTGAAATTGGCATTACTGTTCATCACATTGGAAAGTCTGAAATTTGAGCTACAAGTGGATTATGTGTGCGCTGTTTTGTTTAAGTTTTTTAAATTGTATTTTTAATTTTTTTTATGGGGGGGGGAGTATGTACATATAAAAAAAACTTGGTTTGAAAGAGCTGACAATATATTAATTTGCTGGCGTTGCTGCAATATACCAGTAGTTGCTGGCATAAAGCTAAAAGTTACTGAACAAGGGCATACTGTACCTTTAAAACCACTGTTACCAAGTGGTTGCCATAGCAACAACAAATGTTGCCAAGTTATAATAGTTTGACCCCAATGTTAGGGTAAATTAGCAAATCTCATGTTGACTAGCTGCAGGTTTAAGAAATTATTGAGGGCAGTGCAAACATTGAATCTCCCCAGCCACTCCCCCCACACTTGTTCAGGTTACGCCCCAGTTATGGCAACTCTCTAGTGTTTTTTTAGTAACTGACCATTATATTTGATCTAAGTTAATATAAAATTGATTGTCTTTTCAATAAATATTACTTACAAAGTTTTAATTTCGTTTTCAGAGAATTTAAAGTGGGGTTGACTTTGCAGTGAATTTCGAAAACAATTGGAAAATGTACGGCATCATTGCGAAAAAGAAAACATTTTCCCCAAGCTATTTTTTTTTTCTTCACAAGACCAATATATCATCTCAACAATATGTGGTCGACATTCAAATTGGAGCACTACCATTGGGGTTATAAGCTGTCAAAAATGGTATATTTTCATAATTTGAAAAAGTAAAAAAAACACCCCTATTTGAAATGAATGGTATAACCCACCCGCATACCTGGTGATTTTTTTTATACATTCAATGCAGCCTCTAGGGACCCACCTACCCATTACTTTTAAAGAATTTTTTTTCTATATCCAGTTTAATGGTAGCGAGGCCTTGAAAATAGGCAAATTTCACTATTCAAAAATGGAAAATATGGCAAAATAAGCCTACAATTTTAATTGGGCTGTTGCCATGGTAACGAAGCTATTTTTAAAAAAGTTTTACTATTTTTGTTAATTTGGGACAAAGGTCCATCAAATATAAAGATATGAAGGAAATCCATTTTTTGGCCGTGGCCAACATTTTCCAAAAATCTTTGATATTTACAGTCCCTTACTCTTAAATCGCTCTGCCAATTAAGCTTTTATGTTTTACATGAACTGCAAAACAGCCCTGTTTTTTTATTAACAGTCTTATTTCCTTGTTGCATACTAATATCAGAAGTCTACAGAACAAAACACAACATGAAGTCTTTTCACAGCCGATTAACCATATATTTTCATTTGTTGCGACTTCTGAAACTTGGCTTAAAACCTGCCAGGGAGTTGGCAATACTACAGTCTATAGTAGGTTTTTGCCTTTTTCCCCATAATTCCGCCCAGGAAAAATATCAACTTTTGGGCAGTCCACCATCAAACCATGCAGAAACATATGGAGTGGCAGGTGTTATTTGCACAGGGTAGAGTTCATTCACATTGAAAATCTCATTACAAATCCTGCAGTAGGGAGGGCTGGCATCTGTTTGTACACATAAATCTTGGCAAAGTCTCAAGGGATAGGGTACTTGGTACAACCATCAACCATTCTGTATTGTAGCTATCATAGGAAGCCTGTGTGAGACTTGTTGACCTTTATCAAGGTAAAAGACAACATGCTAACCCAAACATCCACATGTGTGTGGGGCCGGGGGGGGGGGGGAGGGGTAGTAGATTTTCCCAAAACCTTCTATAAACTATAGTTAGTGTCACGCAATACAGTATGCATTCAGAAGTATGCATTAGGCCTGTATTTAGCAAAATAATTTACCAAAATAACATTGGAAATGATTTTTTTAGAACTATAGTATGACTGACAACATCTACAAACCCTCTGAAAGGTCTTGGGATTAATAATAATGGGTTTATAGCTTTATCCCTGGGTGTGGTAAAATTTCACCAAACCTACTACAAACTGTAGTAACTCTTGTCATACAAGCACATATTACGTAATTCGTGGCAGGGAGGGCGCAGTTCTCCATATTTATTTTATTTCCTGCCTGGTTATAGTAGACCGTCGGCCGTCCAGTCGTATCTTACAGTCTTGTTCTCTTCAACAGAGGGTTTACTCAGTAACTACTCAAAAACGAAGATAATAAAACCCAAATTGCAATTTTTTCTTGTTCCCACTTGAAAATGTTGCACATTATTTCGTAATTTGACGACAAAAATCGCCCTAATTTGTGCAACGATATACAGTAACTGAGTCAGGCGCGAGTAGGTTGTCCAATGAAATTTGGTCTCTCATCAGGCAACTGACCAATCAAAATTGGTCTCATGGAAGCGTGCAGATGTACGAAGGAACGCGCTGCGATGTATAATGTGGAAGCGAAGCGCATTTACGAATTTGCACAATTTGAAGATTGCGCTGCTCATTTTGCATTCCCAGACTGGTCCTTTAATTTGAAATTGAGCAAAATTGTGCGCAATCTCGATATTGTGCAGATTTATAAAATGCGCTCTACATAAACAAATTTTCACGCAGCTGGATCGTCATGTGGGCAACATGTCAGAAAAAGACAGCGAGAAGCAGTCTAATTTACGGTGTTATGCCCATTTGTGTGATGTTCATAAAGCCTTTACACCTATAACTGAAACATAGTGGACAAAATTCAGACAATGTGTGCAGATTTGGAAGGAACTTGACGGAAAGTCAGCTGAAATAGAGAGGTGTTTCTTGCAAGATAGTGGCGGTGATGGTGCAGCTTGCGCTGCACTAAGTTAGTACCTAACGCAACGATGGTGGTTTTCCCCCTTTTCATCGGAAGGGTTACCAATATTTCACGGATGCTACAAAACAAGGACGGGATGTACTTGCCAGGCAGAAGCGAGATAAGGAAAATGTGCCTGCTGCTGAAGGTTAGAGATTGTTTCAAGTTATATATTGAACATTTATTTTTGACATTTGTGACTGCATGATTAGTTACTAAAAGGTTGAGTACTCAACAGACTTAGAAAAAAGTCGTCTCTTGCTCTTATTATTTAGACTTTAGACTTGCGAAACTGTACCGCAGTAGCTATTGTATTCGCTACCAACATTTCTATTTTTAAAAGTTTTATAGAGCTGGGCGGTGAGTCGAAATAAATTGGTCCACATGTTCAACATGTTGTTTCAACTGGTTACTTATGTACACAATCCCACCATTATGATGGGTAGAACAAATTTTGCCCTGGCTTCATCCTTCAATGTAAATGTCGCAAAAAACTATTTTTAAAAAGAAAGACAAAACAAAAAACCAAGAGGTGTTCATGCACGTATTGCACGGACACAGGTAAAGAACATGTTGGGCATTCAGACCCATATTTGTACACAGTACTGTTTGTAGCCCTGATGTCTAAGGTTCATGACCAAGACTCAAGAGCTACGTTTATCAGCTACACTAAGTCTTGGGTAGGTGCAGTAATCAGTAACCCTCCTCCCAGTCCCAGTGGCCTTTGCACGAAGGAGTGTCCATATTTGCAAGATTTTCAACATTTTTACAAATAAAAAAAATTCATAAAAAGGGAACAAAAATTGTCTCCATGAGTGGGGACTTAATTATAGCACCGAATAAATTATTTAATTCCTCGACAGATCAACAAAAAAATTCACCAGAGACTGCCGAGCTGCATATCTTTCGAGTTGCCAGTTTGTAGTGACTTCCATAAAATGGTTCCCACCTTTGTATTTTTAAAACTGTTTTGCTTGTTTTTGTTTAAAAAGTATTATTATTTACATTTTCATTATTTTAGAAAAATCATTGAAGAGGGCCTTAATTTTGTTATGTATTTTTTTCCCCAACCAGATCTCAGTGAATCTTCTCACATCAGAGAGGAAGACTCGGAGCCTGCTCAAAAGAGAATTCGAATGCTCCAGTCAAGTTCTTCAATGAAGAAAGAGGAAACCTTATCATCTGCTCATATTTTACCGAGAGTTTGCATAATTTGCCATGAAACTCGGTATTCAAATGCTTTTTACAGCCCAAATCGCACATTTCACATTTAACCATGAATAATGTGTGTACAACCCTGCACCCCCCTAAAAAAAAAAAGTTGAAGTAAATGAATAAAATAAAATACAGGTAATCAACTTATGCATGTATGTGTTTGGTTGGGTAAAATGGTGGCTGTAGGGCTCTTGTCTGTTTTTCGGAAAAAAAGGGGGGAGGAGCAGGTGACACTAATGGCTACATGTACAAGATATTTTTTATTTTAGTAGTTCAAATACCTGTACATGTACTATGTAATTACGCAAATTCTCTAAATTGGCAGTGCATGTGACAGGACCATCAATTTAAAACTAAGTTTCTTTTCAGAACCACATTAATTGAAAGTTGCATGTGCAATGTTATGGTCAACAAACAGTAGTAATTAAATGAAATTTAAAGGATTGTGATGAGAAGTAATCAGGTGATTGAAGTGTTTCTTGTAACAAAACACTGTGGTCTGTTCTGAACTTAGGAGTTCTGAAAACAACCAGGATGCATCACAGTACAAAATAGAAAAAAAAATCACTCATTTGCTTGCCATAAATAAGCATACCTTTCAGTATGATTATGGTTAGCTTTTTTTAATGAAATGACAACGGTCCAGTAAGCAACAATTCTTCTACTTACAGGTTTTGTAAAATTGGGCCCAGACTGTCTGACTAAAAATTGATAATCTAATCTGAGATCATTCTCCATCACCAATCAACTTTCCTAGCACATCACTATTTTTAAATACTTATTTTAACTTTTTATATTTTTTTACAACTACCATAGAGCATCTTCATGTATATATTATTTTAAAATGGAAAATATTGAAAAGGACATTAACGTTGCATTTACATTTCTATTCTTTATCTTATCACACTTCATTAATAATCGATGCACACATTTTGTATTATTCAAAGTGTTGAAATAAAAGGTTAACATTTGTATGAGCATTCCTTTGTCTTTATGCACACAAACCATGACCATTATGACATGATATTATGTGGTTCTTTTTGTAAATTATGAGTTTTTTATTCATACAGGCGACTGTTTTAAACTCATACAGAGCTGTGGTGTGAAATTTAAACAAAATTTAATGCACAAAGGAGTGTTTTTTTTAACAGACGATAACAACATTTGTAGAACATATTTTCTACAGAAAATGATTTATAGGGACAGGAAAATTCAAGTACAAAAACTAATAATTCATTTAATTCAGCATTTATATTTTTGATTATGCAAGTTGAATTGATATTCAATAAATTCAAAGATGGAAATATCTGAGGTTTGTCTCTTTTTCTAAGGGCTGTTTTGACATACTTTGTGGGTTAAAAAGTATATCAAAAACTCCAGTTATTTTACAATCAACATGAAACAGTTTGCTTATTTATTTGGCAAGACTGAACCCCTTCCCCCAGTCGGGTTGTTTATACTTGTGATGTACCCCATTCCTTTCCATGTGTTATACCTGAATTGTTAATTGCCTGAAAATAGTGTGTTAGAGATTCAACAATTTCACAATGGATCAACTGGCCTATAGCATATTCCTCACCACATAAACACCAAGTACAGTTGAAAAGTGGTGTTCCAATAGTTGATATAAGCATACAAACTTTTAGAAATGTTGTTAGCATACATGATCTAAAGGTTTCCACATCATAATGTGAATTTTTTGGGGGTAAACTGTGCCTAGGCTGGAGAAAGCCTCTCTTTTTTGGTCAATTGAGGGCGCTGTTTTTCTTATGTTTTTCTTTATGTTCGAAAATGTGCCATTTTATCCGTGAATTACACATTAATGTGCAACATTTGAGCGTGGGAACAATTGGATTCTTGCTTAGACACATATTATCTACAACTGGGCTAAAATTCATGCAAACCCTCTCCGGAGAGAACAAGAATCGTTTTCTAGAAGGATTTCAGAGCCACGGCCCATAGTCTATAGGTTCAATATGAACAATACAACAATAAGACAAGAGGTGGAGTTGCTTTGTTGTTTCTAGAGTTTTGATGTTGATCTCAGAGAAGACCTATATTTCGGACGACTCTCTTGAGTCATTTTATCAAAATTACTGTCCTTAAATCCTAGACAGAAATTGAAGGTGTTGTGTACAAAGCTCTCTACGTTAATTACAGTGAGTTCGTGACCTCATTTCAATTGGCAAGGTCTCAATTCAACTTTCGTTATCTCAGATCATTTGCCAATCGTTACGTTCTTACATCCTACTACCCCAAATGCTGAATTTAGCCACAATTTTTTTTTCCTTCACTGGTTTTTTGTTTTTTTGTTAACCTTTCAAAACATTTATAATAACTTGAACTCGTTTGACTGGGTTGATGTAATTTGTTGTAAGACCCTTAATCAGCATTCAATACATTTGTGGAAAGTTTGAATTATTTGTATGATAAAAAATATTCCTTAAGTTCTATCAAACCAAAACAAGCCATAGTTTTGCTCCTTTTGATTAACAATTCCCTCCATTCAGCTAAACATTCGACTAAACCTGTTTCATCCGGCAGGCGCTCGTTGATCAATGCTAATACAGCTACATCATGTTCTCTCAATTAAACTTTTTTGAGATTATGATGAACACATTCAATGACATTATTTGGATTGGGTAAATTGTTCCTTCTCTGTAAGTGGCGGTTCGTCCACTTTTGGTTTGAACAATAACATAAGTAAACAAACAAACTTGCCTGTAAACACCTTAACCGAACAGATCACTCATAGTGTGTCAACAACAATAATATCTGAAAAAGCTAAAACAATCCACGGTCCGGGCTGCTATACATGAGTTTTGCATTATATATCGTACTGTTCTCTGGAAAAAAAATCTTTATTCGTTTTATAAAACTTCCACAAGTTGATTTTATAGTTAATTTATTTAAGAATAAACCTTTTAAAATGAATCCCACCGTGAAAATAATTTATACGTCAATATTAATACTCTGACCAACCACTAACCAATCTTCACGAATATGATAGATTTAAACATTTGAATATTTTTGTATATCATAATTATAATGTACATTTATTTATTATTTTTGTTATAGGGCCATCCTTACCAGATTCAACCGATATTTTCAGTGCCTGTCATCAACTCAGACAAAGTAATGAAACAGAACCTAGGCGTGACCAGTGCCCTTCACTCGACCTACCAACTCACCAACAGGGAGCTTCACGTTGGTGATACGGCACATTTTATCATCCAAGCTAAAGATGCTGAAGGAAGAAATCAATTTACTGGAGGCGATTTCTGGTTTCCGGTTTTAACAAGTGACGTTGGCGCTTACCCAGTCAAGGGAGGGCGCACTGCCGGAAGGGTTGTGGATCACAATAATGGAACTTACAGCGTGTTCTTTTACGCAGGATGGGAAGGGACTGCATATGTTCATCTGAAACTAGCTGCACCGAGCAAGGCTACGAAATGGCTAGAACAAAAATACTGGCCACTAGAGAAACGTGTGCTCTGGAATGGAGAGTTTTCGAACAAGAGCACAACTGAAAGGACGACGTGTTACCTTCTTAGGAACTTGACGTCACCAAACTTGTGCAGGATTGGCTACAATCCAATTGCTATGGGGTTGACAAGTCTTTACTGTGAAAAGCCACAGATATTAAAGTGCAGTGATTTTCAAACGGTGGCTGTAAATAGTGGGCTTATTAACAAAAGGACCACTCGACTGCTACATAATGACAGTGAGTTATTCGAAAAGTAAGTACTCGATCAAACGTGTAAAGATTGATGAAAGTACAATACTAATTATACACGTTCTAAAAGCTGCTGGGTCAGAACTGACCTAGTTCTGTGTCTCGGGGGGTCCTGGTCCAATTCTATGTCAATTTGACCTGGAACCTGTGTCAAAATTATCCAGAAAATGGTAAATAAATACGAAAAATCCGAAAAAAAAAAAAAAAAAAAAAAAAAAAAAAAAAAAAAAAAAACCTAAAGGATCTGACCCAAAAATGAGTCCATCCCTCGGGACTTGAAATCTTGGTCACTTCTGACATTGAGTTTTTAAAGTGTACCATTAATACACTATTGTACAATTGTAGCTTCCACTCGCGACAACAAGAACATTATATCTTTTTTTCTCGGTAATGACGGTTTTTATGTTTTTAGTTTTGTATTTTCGTTTTGCAGAAGTTGCTCCCTTCGAAGAATCCTTCAGTGTCCATCTGTTGAAAAAAAAAAAAAACTAAACCATCACTGTGTACGTTTGTTTCCCCGCAGTAAGCACTTCATGGCTGCAGTTACAAACGGAACCGTGTCTGTTGCAATAGCCAGTAAGTATTATAATTAGAATTAGTATTACTATTAGTATTGGTATTAGTTTTATTTCCATAGTATTAGCATCCGTACTTGAACTGGTACCTGAGCTAGTCGAACTACTAATACTGCTGCTGCTGTTGTTGTATGAGTTGTTGTTAGATTTGTTGTTGTTTTGTTGTTGTTGTTGTTGTTGTTGTTTTTGTATATGTTGTTTTTGATGTCGTTGTTGTTGTTGTTTTGTTGTTGTTGTTGTTTTTTTTTCATGTTGTTGTTGATGTTTTTTTGTCGTTGTTTTTGTTGTTGCTGTTGCTGTTGTCGTTGTTGTCGTTGTTGTTGTTGTTGTTGTTGTTGTTGTTGTTGTTGTTGTTGGTGGTGGTGGTGGTGGTTGTTATTGTTGTTGTTGGTTGTTGTTTATCATGTTGTTGTTGTTGTTGTTGTTATGTAGTTTACACTTTTATTAGAAATATCTGAATATTCAAGCATCGTTTTTCTTTTTCACTACCTTAACCAGTGCAAATGACATTGAACACAGTGTTTAACAAATTCATTAACCGCTGTATGAAGAATGAATAGTGAGACCATTGACCTTCAGTGACACCATTCGGAATCTACGCCAATGCTCACACCATCGCACTGTTCACAATAATACGTTTTATATTAGCGTGTCATTGTTTGTTTTGTGTGGAACGCAGTCCCTTTCAAATAGTCTAACCATCTGAAACATTTTGCCAAGCCATGCGCAAGCCATCTGTCAAAGACATTTCAGCCAGGAGTGGCTATTAGCCCAAGGCTAAGGGATTTGTTTACAAGACCTGTGGAAACACTAACTTGAAGAAATTGTCAAGTTTGTATTGTTATTATTATTTTTTTTTATTATTATTTTTAGTTTAAGAATCAATCAAGTGTAATTTGACACTGACAAGCTTTTGGCTAGGAATTTTGAATTTGTTAGATTTCGAAGCCGATTTTTTGTTGGAGTAAAAAACAATTGTTTACAAACAAACTGTTTCAAACAGTACTTGACATCATTAAGTGGTTGATTCCATGATTGAAGGCACTTAAGTATTCCTGGTGTTGATCGATACTCTTGCAGGATGTTTTATTTGCCATAATTTTTTTTTTACAACCATGATTTAGAATTGTCCAGATCTATAACAACTTGAAGCAGACAGTTTGATTTATACTTTCACAACAGAAACGCAACTCGTCGACAGAAGTAAAGTGCCAATCTGCAAGCCAGACGATGAACCTCTAGTAAACGATGGATTCTGGCTGAACGACAATTGGCACTACCTCCAGTGTAAAGTTCGCAGATGGGATGACGTTCGAGCTATAAAGAATTGTCTTGGTCACAAACACGTGCTCATTCACGGAGATTCAAATGTGAGGGCTTGGTACCAGGTCCTTATGAAAAAAATTGGTCTACCATGGGAACATTTAGGTAGCGGTAACTATAGGTTTACGATGCATGATTATCTCAAAGCTGACGACTTGGAAATGAGCTTTCGTTTCCATCCGCGTGTCGTCACAAGTAGTAAACTATCTCTAAAAGAAACTCCTTACGAAGTCGATATACTGGATAACATACCAAGCGGCTCTTGTGGCAAGTACATCATCGTGCTGTGTCCATGGGGACATTTCACTCAGTGGACTACTGAAAGCTACGTCGAGCGCACGCAACTCCTCAAAGAGGCGGTTTTACGGTTCAGGGCGCGGTGCCCTGCCGTCCCCATCGTCATTAAGGGTTCACATCCAAGAGAACACGAGTCACTCCTGAAGAGGGTCTATGCTAGTGACTATACGATGTGGAACTTGGGAGTTATATTGAGGACTATGTTTCGTGGTACTGGGGCGTTTTACTATGACGTATGGCAAATGAACTTAGCTTACGGGAAGCCAAATATTCACATGCCTTTAGCTGTTATCAATGAAGAAATTAACTGGTTTTTATCGTACGTTTGTAAATGAATTCATAGTGAAGGGGAATCATACAATGTTTTGACATTAACGATGTACTAGAGACCGTAATGTGGTTAGAGTCAGACCCTCCGTTGCCTTTACAAACGCCAACATATTAGCACCCTCTTTCCTCTCTCATATATAAAACAATAAAGTAGCAAAAAGATTCATTGATGATGAGACTACCAAATCTGTCGGGTTTTAAACGGGCCCAAGTATTTTGATTGCATGTGCAGTGAAAATAATACTAAAACATAATGAATCTGGACATTCAGCCATTATTGTTCTAGTAGGATTCTCGATTGTGAAGCCGATGGGCAACCGAGCTTAGTGTGTTGTTTTTAATAGAAGGATTCTTGACTGTCAAGCCGATGGGCAACCGAGCAACGTTAGATCGTCGATGTCCGTGGCCTTATTTCATAAAGCTGTTTAGCAGAAAATTCTGCTTAGCAAATTTCTTTACTTAGCAAAAAAGGAGCGGGGTACCAGTGGCAGCAATGTTAACTTTATGGACTGCTGGTTGGTAACTTGTTCTGCAAAGCAATATTTTCCTGTGTCTAGCAAGTGTTTGTTCTAACAGGCTTTAGGAAATTTGGCCCCAGTGGCTCCATGTGCAAAATCACGCGAATCCCATGAAACACATGGTCTGTTTTGCGTTAAGTAAAATACTTTAGTTTGTTACGGTTTGCGTAACACAGTCAGCGTACTCGCAATTTAAAACTGCAAACCAAGATGTTTGAGGTAGAACACTATTTTTCCATTTTATTTAAATTCAATTGGTGCACTGTAAGTTAAATACAATTGTTTTAATTATTATTTGTTGGTGTTTGGGAAAAGTTGAGGTGACAAAACACACCCATACATTCTCATAAATAAATACTTGTGGAGCAATTTTTTTAATTTTATTATTATTTTTTTAACCCTGCATTTAACAGTTTCCCATAGACTTTGCACACACATTTCTTTGTGGAGCACCCCGGTTTTTAAAATTTCCAATTGGAGTCCTTTTATTTGTCATTTTTGATTTTGTCCTTGGTCTCCAAAATGTACCCAAAGTAGAGTAATGGTGGAACCCCCTGCCTGGTTGATTTGTCACGTCAGGTATTTGGGATATATACTAGGATTTGGGTTGTTCTTCATGTTGAAATGTATGCACGAAGTACACGTCGTAACATTGCATCACAATAGTTATGTAAACGTGTAGTTGGTACATGCAAAGGAATAAAGTGCAAACATGGCGACCCGCGTGACAGTTCATACTGGTGAGTCCGCTTCAATTTTATTCTGATAAACTCTTGAGTCTATCAAACAAACCATAGAGCATTTATAATACGCAGGAAGCCATTGATTATTGCTAGCCGCAATAAGTGTTCTCCCTAAACTTTCGGTGTGAAGGCCTATAACAAAATATAATGCGTGTAATTATTTGTGAGCTTTACGAAAGCGTAGCTTTGCTGTTATTACACGGAATTATGTCTAGTAAAGAGCTTCTTAATGTAACTCGTGCAGGAGTTCCCGTGACACTATAAACCTCACTTGGTCACACCGTCATAGGGTGTGGTCACACCGCAACGTTCAGTGGGGCGACTCACGCAGGCTACCTATGGTGGGATGCGGGTCTACTTGTGTGTGTATGAACATGTCTACGCATTAAAACCGAGGACTTTAGCAATAGGGATCCGGAAAAAAAACCATATCGGGGACAGTCCTCGGTTTGTCTTGTGTACAAAACCAATGGGAACGTCGCTAAAAAAACTAAGTCCACAGCATGGGATGTCCTCGGTATCATACCATTTACACACTTGTGTGTGTGTGTGTGTGGGGGGGGGGGCTTACGGGAGCGCCCTTGTGGGGGTATTTTCAACAATGGAACAATGGACTCCACAAGAGAATTCTTTGTTCAACCTGGACCCCACAAGAGAATTCTTTAGTAAAGGGAATAATAGAACAACAATAGCAGGACCCCACAAACCCGATCCGTAAGGTTGTGTGTGTGGGTGTGCCTTCATATTCACTACCTTATGGAGACCGAGAACAAAACAGAAAAGGGAAAACAAAGGGTCTCCATAGGGAAATTCTAAAGACTGGGTTGCTCCACAAGGATTTGTGTGTACAAAGTCTATGGAAGGTTCTTAACTACAGGGACAAAGGAAAGAACAAAATATGTCTCCACAGGGATGCAAAAAAAAAAGAATGGGTGTGTGTTTTTTTTTTTTTTTTTTTTTGCGGGCCAAGAACAGGGGCTACTTAACAAGAAGCTGCTATTCACAAGTTTGGGTTACCTCATAATTAATTGATTTATGGATACTTCGTTATTTGAAAGTCTTGATGTATACTTGTTTGTACTAATTCAATATTGTACGTCGTGTAACTTTTAGCCCGTTGATATGACATTGGAACGTACAAACATTTAGGATTATTAGAAAAAAATGATGGGGCACTTCTATTAAATTGTTTAGTACAATACTTCATTCCTGCAGCTGTCAACCATTCACTATGTGTATGACCATTGACCCCATGGGGCGGTGCTAATTCTTTTTCTTTTTTGTTCGAATGAGTGAGTGATTTTTTCTATACGATAGTTTCGCGATGATGTCATTGTTTGACACATCGCTAGACATTCAAAGTTAGTTTCAGTAGTTTGCACATATTATTGCAAACCTGTTATCATAATGGCTGAGAGAGATTACCTACGGGACACAAACACTCAGGATTGGTGGAAGCTACACGACTTCTGTGATCGTTTTTTACTTTTGGAGAACTTTGAAAACTGCCTCATTTTGCTGTCATGTATGTTTTTGCTAAGCTATTATTATTACTATTAGTTATTTCTCTACAACAAAGTACAACAAAAAGGGGGATTTCTACCCTGGCAAACTAAACCTTTTCAAACAAAATAGTAAACGCACATGCTTATATACACATTTCCACATAACTGGGACCGTGGATGCTATTTGATCATGTTTTGTTCAAGTACAAGTTCTGGTGGGTTTTACAGTGCAGTGTTTCGTAAGCCTATACTAACATAGTCCTGTAGGTATGCTGGTTTGTTTTACGGTGCGACTGGACTGACGAGTGCACACTGTGAGATTGTTAGGAGTTTCCACTGCGTTTTGTTCATAGTGGCTGGTGGAGTTCTAAGTCCAAGTCCATAGGGGTATGGACAGATTTCCTGACATCTCTTCTATTTCGACGATAGTTTATACTTCTTGGCGTTTGAATGATGAATGAGCGTGGTGTAGATGCATATGCGACGATTAATGCTTGTTTCCATTTATTATAACTATCCACTTTCCACTTGTTATTTTATCTTGCAAGATAATTGGTGCTCCTGCTTCGAAATATGATAGGCTTTTTGCTTCGCAATCACATTGTCTGCTGCTGTTGACATATCATTTGCTTAGTTTGGATGTCACTAAAACAGAAGATTGGGGATGTGGGAAAACGTGTTTGTGTGCATTTTTCGAAAATCAACTGGGCAGGTGAAGGTAGTCCATCGCGTGGGGGTGTTTCAAAGATCTAGCAGGGCGAGATAAGGGTAAACTTTATCCGATTGTGGGTAGTGAGGCGATGACGTTGTGTGATTAATGTTTTGATAGTCAATAGCGAATGTTCGAAATTCACTTGACGCGGGCCATTATCAGCTGATCAGGTATACCATAACGAGCGAACTGTTGCTTACAGCTACGAATGATTGCAGAAGATTTAGTTGAGGTCAATTTAAAATTTTCAATGAAACTGGAATAGTAATCCACAAACTCGCGGTAACTGTCTGTGCCAAGTTCACAAAGATCCGTGCCAATTTTCTGTCATGGTTGTACTGGTATCTAAGGTGAAATCATTGGTTCTTATTGGTTCTTGTTTGGGTGTGCACCGCAAACTTCACAGCGTGCAACCATGTCACTGATCTGTGCTGACAATAGCCCGTACATAATGTCTCTAGCCAGCCTCTTTTACCTCTCGATTCCTTGGTGGCTTTCCCGGACTTTTCGAGCACCATCCGCAGACACAGCAAATTAGTCCGCTTTGAAGATAGTACCCCCTTCAACGGTGAGCTGATCTTCGAAGAACTGACCTGCTTATTAACTACTACCTGGGCGTAAGTTAGGAAATCGGCCGGGTCTACTGCTTTCGCTTAGTGGATTGAGGGGACTTATCGTTATTAACTTCACTTCCAAGGAGTGAGTTCTTAATCGGTCTCAACGTGTCGACTAGTTTGCTCTAGTCATCGTCAGGACAGTTATTTTGAGAACAAAGCAGTCCCCCGAATTTCCGAAATCTACTCCGCGGCAGTGGAACAAAGCAATACATAGTTCACAAAGAACTGCGGTGTTACCGCAAACAGAATACATATTGATACCTCACCATGCATTGCCTCAATAATTATTTAATGATGCCTGTCATGATTAATGGCTCCGAGGGCTTTATTCCATCCATTTTGGTAGACTAATTTCTTCTGACACCTTGTAAGGCTTATAATGTCGGAGACAAGATGTGCACTCAGCAAGAAGTCAAAATGGCTACTTTTATTCAAGAACTCAGTTCATGTGACTTTGGTTAGGTCTTTACAAATGGTGGCGCTATGACAGTTACATGAAGCTTGATGGGTGCACTACACTAAATAAACTCCCATTGTAACCAACACTAAATTCCAATTAAAAAAACAACAACAAAAAAACAACAACAACACGCAAAACATATTTTCAGACAACTAAATTTCAGATTTCTTTTCAATTTTTGGTAAGTCAGCCGTTTGTAATTTTTGCTAAAAAAAAAACACCCCCGAAAATGTGCTTTTCTCCTGAGCTACTCGCTGCAAGTTTTCATCAAGCAATCCTCCAATTCACAAGCCAAATAGGACCAACTTTAAAGCTTAAATTTATCAAATCTCCCCAAAAGTTAAAACACACAAGGGGTTGATAGTTTCATCATTAAATTACTTTGATCAACAGTGGTTATGAATGACTCATGAGTAAATGTAACGTCGGTTTAATATTTCTCGTTTTCTCTGTACCAACACACAACTGCTCTGTATTGCCACTACAGCTGCCTGATGCCACGTCAACTATGATCAAAACACAGAAAACAAGCAATAAACAGTAACTTGTGTAACAACTTTCAACAACAAAAATCCGGAAAAATGGGAAAATATATAATTTAAACCAGAGAGGGCGCTGTTGCGCAAAACGCTAATAAAATACGAACTGACCCTATTATAATATTTTACAAGCACACCTAGCAAGAAAATATATTTTAAGTAACCACATATTACAATAAACTTTGTCATAATGGCTAGAATAAACTGGGTAGAGAAACAGTTAATGCTAAGTGAAATACACTGTAACGATAGCATGAACTGATTTATAACCAACTAATAAGAACCTAACCCGTAGCCAAGATGCCTCATTTAATCGTCAAAATAAACCACCAAAGTCACTATAGCATTAATAAATGTCCAAGAAAAAAACCTGGTAAATCTAAGAGTTCCTTTTACCGCTGGTTTGGGATCCAGGGTCCAATAATCTTCATGAAATTGACAAAACTTTCTGCAAAACCTGATTCCTGATTTTCGTGATCCTGACTTTCGGGGTGTTAGTATAGCGCCCTCCTTTACACAAACTTATCCAACCCACAACAGTAAACATTATAATATAAGAAGACTAAACGAACAAGTTAATTACATGTCAAAGTGAATTTGGTGATACATAGAGAAAATGTGATAACTTTTTCTTTAGATAAACGATAAATGCTGATACAAGATGGATACAAGGGAAGATTAGCTGCTGATGAGAATTGCAGAAAGGAAAGCAAGCACATTTAAAGAAAATTTATACAATGCATTTGTATTGAGACAATTAAAAGCCTTCAGGTATGCACTTTATAATTAATTGCAGCTTCAGCAAAACAGTCATAATTATTACAAAAGCCATAATTATTACAAACTCACTTACTCACAAACAAACGTTTGTTTTCCCCCGCATCATTCTAAATAAGCCCATCAGGTAATAAAGTCATACTAGATCTTTGTGGGTCAAATGTGGGTCAATTAACTTGTTGTTGCATGAATTTGTTTCATTCAGTCAGAAAGGTCTATATCTAAAGGTAAGAGTCATTTGAAAGTGATAGTGTTCTTCACAAAAATGTATTACTCGCTAATATCAAAACGGACACCCGTCAAGTGATTGATAGTGTCCGACTGTGATTCTGTTATGGTGTCACGCAGGGTTAGGCTTCAGTCTCTCCAGCAGAGTAACGGCCTGTGAAATATCAAACCAAACACAAACAATAATTTAATAAGTGATTTTTTAAAATGAAGGGTGTAACATTGATTCTCAAACGACTAAATTAACTGCTATCTTTTTATTATTATTATTATTATTTTTAACAAACACACAATCTGATCGACGACTGGTCACATTTGAGTGAAAGCCGGCACATTTGCTTTTGAATGTTAGCATGAGCTCTTTTTAAGTGGGCTTTTGAACCTATTCACTGTCTTTTTCTCTTTTTCTGTAATACCAATCATGTGCAATACGATTTGAAAATAAAATAAAATAAGGGTGCCTTTAAAATCTATTTTCTAAAACTTTGACCGACAGAAAATCTCTGGAGGGTTGATGTAATTATACGAACTGAATAATCAGCAGTCATATTTCTGATTAATACTAATCCGTGTTTACGGACCCTGTACTTTGTCCTGTATTCTTAGAAGATGTTCCTTTTGGTAAGAATAAAGATATGACTGGTAGAAAAAAAAACAAAAAAAAAACACACAAAAACACCCATTCTTTTTTTTGCATCCCTGTGGAGATATCTTTGTTCTTTCCTTTGTCCCTGTAGTTAAGAACCTCCCATAGACTTTGTACACAAAATTCCTTGTGGAGCAACCCAGTCTTTAGAATTTCCCTATGGAGACCCTTTGTTTACCCTTTTCTGTTTTGTTCTCGGTCTCCAAGGTAGTGAATATGAAGGAACACGCACACACACGTTAAAATAATCATGGTGACCACTGATTATGACAAAGTTTTTATTCTTTTAATTGTTTTAATCCAAATTCTTCCAGTCTTAACTTTAGTCTTACCGAAAGGAATAACTATTTTGCAGTTTTTTATTGAATTCTAGAACATGAACATTAATGTTCTAGTACATTTTCAACCGTAGGTTCGTGACTGTATAACTGTTGAACTGTTGAAACGTGACTGTTGAAGTTCCCGGTGGCAAGCACGTAACATTCTGTGTTTTCCTTTCATTTTGATGGAGTGACGTCGAAATTCGAAAGTCGATCTAGCCCTTGTCGTCATTCCAAAGTTTTTGAAAGGAACGCAAGGCCGTCGAAAAACTTCATGTTTTTTGGGCACGTCATCTAAAGAGTGTTACATTTGACGTATTTTTTTATGTCAATCAATTATCCAATCATTGGTGTGTGTAAAGTTCTTTATTACCAGTTTGGTTAGTCATTTTTACCTTCACGCATCATATCTCTACTGATATTGTCACCTCTGGTTGACTCTTCCCTTTTCATGCACAGTGCCCTCTTTCGTTGTAAGGCCAGCCCTGGGTTGCGCTTCAGAGTAAGTGCCACTAGCCATCGTCTTCGCAAACGTGACGCCAGTTTGGTCGTATGGTCTTCAGAAACGAAGCTGCTGAGATTTCTTTCATAGTCGCTCTCTATATCCAAAGCAGAATTTGGTTTCTCAGAAAAGGCAATAATGCACAGTTTAGTATCCATTACAGAAAGAGTGCGAGAAAAGGGGACACACTTAATAAATTAAGAATGAGTACTACTGATCTAAAAAAAAATAATAAAAAAAATAATACAATTTTTACATAGACGAGCAATTTTCATGCTTTAATAGGAAAATTAAATCAATGTTTTAGGAAGCAGCTCCAAACATGCTATCCTCGAAATGTACCTGCAATATATAGTGCAGATTCGTCTGTGTGTGGCGAATTTTGGAGCAGCTCTCGTGGTTTTCTCAGGGATCGAAGAAGGAAGTGACAGAAGGTGATAACGACTGGATGAGTATGAGCTACCTCTAGCTGAAGAAAACCAAGGTATGCTGTGTAACCTAGGGATAAGATAAATGGGGGTTGGGAACCATTAGTTGTCTAGCTCCCTACCTCTAGCTTGATTCTCGGCCAACTATCGGCCCTTACCTTAGCCCTCAAGAGGTGTTTAGTCTGACATGTCTTGTTGATGGATCCCTTCAAAACAATCGAACAAAGTTATCCGACAGAGGTTCTCTTTGAACATGTGTACAGGCTGGCCCGGTGGTTTCTTTCCTTGCCTTCCAACTCTAGGAACACGGTTCGAATCCTACCGGGGGCACTGTGTTGATTTGGGTTTTCATCAGTCCCTAACTAACTACATGGGTTTTCCCCTGGATTTTTATTATTATTGTTATTATTATTATTTTTATTATTAATTTATTTTTTATTAATTAATTAATTAATTAATTAATTAATTAATTAGTTAATTAATTAATTAATTAATTTATTTATTTATTTGTATTTATTTTTATTTTTTTTGGGGGGGTTCGTTTTCCTCCCACATTAAAACAAAAGAAACTTCCTTTATTGCTTTCTCTCCATATATTTTTGGCTAATCTAGTGATTAAATTGGCTTTTCTCTGAATCCTTGGCTCAAAACCAGATTAAATGAAAAAAAAAATGAGCCAATTGTAATTTTCAAAAATTCCCACACTCCAGGCCATTACAAGAAAAACAAAACAGAAGAAGAAGAAGAGAATAATTTAAAAGGCCCCGTGCAAAAACATAATGACCAGGCATATCCCCAAGGTTTCGGAGTTTTATTAAGATAAAGGGAAGTTTACCAGTCATAGATCCCAGAGATTCTAAACTTACCTTGGTCCCAAAACTCCCATCCCTTCATCAGGATGCAGTGATCCATGCGACCAATGAAAATAGTTCCCAGCAGAATTGCTTTCAGGATACGATACACGCACGAAAGAAACCCCAAGATGACGTTTAGAAACATCGTGACGTAAACAACCACGTGAAACAATCTCCTATAAAACAACAAAATGTAATATACATGTCTGTTGAAACGTCACAGCCAGAAGGTTTGCCAAGTTTGGCAGCCAAAGTTGCCAACTTTGCTTTGGCAAAACAAAAGGCAGCCTTCCCTACAAAGTCAATTGCAAACGGATAAATCAACTTTGTTTTGCCTTTCCATCCCGTACCTGTTATCAAGACCGAGGTAAGTCTGTCTACCACAGCAGACTCCTTCAGACTCCCTTTGGTCGGATGCTCTCTGAAGAAACACAAATCGGCACATGACAACCTGCCCATAGTACAGGAGGATTGTGATCACGAAAACTAACCTGTTGATAATAAGGAACGGGAAAACGGGGAAAACAGTTTGTATGCCATTTTAGCAAGATAAACGCCGTAAAGATGCATCGCCCATGTTTTATTGGCGATAATTGAGAGAGAATTAGTTTAGAACAAAATGTATAGCTATGTTGTGCATTTAGAAGCAGAACAATACAACTGTTAACTAAGTTTACTGGATTCACATTTTCGAATAATCTTGGTCATTCATTGTGAAAGACACGCAATATCAATTTCTTCATTTCACCAAGCTGGGTGAGGGCCAGGCCCGTAACAAAAACAAAAACAAAAAGAGAAATCAAGTCCGCCCAAAATAAAACAAAATAAAACATGGTACTAAACGTTATATAACAACCTATAACAACCAGTCTCGTGATTTGTCATTAATATAGGTCCTGGTAAATTAAATTAAATGGTCAGATTTATGAAGGGTATATAGTGACTGAGACTTGAACTTACCAATATTGTTTGAAAAGAGAAGCTATGAACTCTGAGGAAAACACTAGTATTAAGGCCAGTGACCACAATAGCAGTTGCAAGATGACAAAACCTGCAATTCAATCACAAACATGTTAGAAACCTTACAAAGCAGGGACATGTTATGAGGGGGAATTTGAAGTCAAATTTATATTTTGACAAAGAGAGAACCAAACATTCTCAGGGACAGTAAGACATTGTTAGAAAAGTGTAACTTGTGCTGCTCTATTGTATGCAGAACAGTTGGTTGATTCTTAACAGTTGCCTTGTGTGACCATGTTGTGAAAAATATATTTTTAAATGAATTCTTTCAATTTGTTAAAACACTACAATGCACATGTAAGACAAATTCACAGGCTTACACCAAGGTAATGTTTTCAACTGTCCAATTTAAAATCCTTCAAACTTTCTGAAACACCAGGTAGGATCATTTTGACTCACCAAAACACAGTCCAACCTGTCTATCCACCTGGAAGCTTTGTCAAAGACATAAGGATTACACCAGAAGTGCAGAAAAATCCATAGGAATACGCCATGGTACTGTTTTCAACATTACCTTACTGTTTTTAACACTACCATGACGTAACTGTGCGTTTCATTTTTATTCAAATTTGTGTGTGTTGAACGTAACATTTTTCGAGCGGCCTGAATTATCAAAGAAGAACTTCTGAAGTAAACTAAGAAATTCCAACCGGTTAAGCCATTTGGCGAATACATGATTGGTTACACGATTAAGCCCCATGCTAAGTTATACGTTGACGACCTCTGTGGGAATTCTTAAAGGGAAGGTCATTGATGGAATTGTTGTTCAGTCAAAGGAGCATGCAATGGCAACTTCCCTTTTTCATGCCATTTGGTAAAGTCTCAGGAGGGATTGAGGACATTTTGAAATTTATTTGCATTTGTTTGTGTTTAGTAAACTGATTTTTGAACAAATGGACAGTTGATAACAATACGATGGTACCTCAAGCAAGACAATTTTATTTTACATTTTAATCTTTTGCTTTAAATGGCTTAAAAACTTATCATGTTAAGGGGCGCTCTCCAGTGGCTGCCATGTGTATTTTTGTGCTCCATGTTTCTATTTTTAAATCGTCTGTCATCCTGGTGAGTTTTGCCCAAATGCTCGTTTTTTAGTGTGTTTTCAACTTGTTAATATATGGTATGTGCCTAGTCTGCTTTTTTTGCTGGTGATTTTTCTTGCTGAATGGTGGAATTCTGAGAGCAAAAAGTTACACGGTATGTAACACTGTGTGTGTGGAACCTCATTGCTGAACTGTGCTAATTTTATAGCCTACCTATACAATGGTTTGCATCCAGTATTCTACAAACCAGTTAACATCTATAAATAACCGTCCTCGTGATGGAAGATATTACAAGTACAATCCATTGTCACCAGACCTGTGGGCCAAACTAAAATCCCTTGGCATCGCTAGACCAACTAGACGTGGATGTCGTGGTGGCAAACATAAACCGAGACGGATACAAACAGTGAGATCGAGAAGACCTGTTATGTGCTACCAAAAGCTGAATATTCGACCAAGAACACACTAGTCAGTATCCCCAGATCTAGTGGAGAGGATAAACCATCATATTTCATGCCAACATTTCTTCTGACCAATGCTCGCTCAGCCTTAAACAAAATGGATGAAATAGCTGAAGCAGTGAGCAAGAATTCAACAGATGTTGCAGTTATCACCGAATCATGGTTATCCCCTTCAGTTATACCGGAACTGTATCACATTGAGGGTTACAACACTTTCAGTATCTGCCGTGAAAACAGACGAGGTGATGGCATCCTTCTTTATGTGCGTGACATCATCAAAGCTGAGGAGATGACTGATGTAGATATTCCACCTGAACTTGAAGTAACTTGGCTGCTACTTTCACATCCCAACTTCCCGAGGGAATTCCCCTACTTAGTAGTGTGTGCTGTCTATAATGCGCCTGACTCTCCTCACCAACGGCTGCTTGTTTCCCATCTGATCTCAACAGTGGACTATATTAGAACTCACAAATCCCAAGCTGGGATCAGCATCCTTCCTTGGTGATTTTAATCGGACTGTTGTTCATCCTGTATGCGCTGGCAATCTTCTGACACAGGTTGTTAAATCCCCAACAAGGAATGACGCAATTCTCGATTTGATCATAACTAATATGAATGGGCATTACAACCGCCCAACGGTTACGTCACCTTTTGGAATGAGTGATCACAACTGTGTCAATTGGTCACCTAAACAGTTAAAATCACTAAACACTAAAGTGAAGAGAACAATTCAACCTATGACCGATTCAAATATTTGTGCATTTGGTAGGTGGATACAGGACCAAACATGGTCTGAAGTATTGAATGAAGTTGATGTTCAGTCCAAAGCAGATGCTTTCTATATAATCCTGAGTGAGGGTATGTCATCATTTTTCCCTATCAAAACTGTTCAGATGCACCCTAAAGATAAACCATGGATGACTAATCAAATAAAAAACCTCATTGATCAGAGACAGAAAGCTTTCGTCAAGAGTGATCATCCAATAAGAATCAAATTAAGGAACAAAATTATCAGGGAGATCAAGAAATCTAAACAAACGTATAATGCAAACAAAGTTCGCAAACTGCAGAAGCTGGACCCAGGACGGTGGCACAGGGAAATTAGGAACATAGCTAACATGAAAAAAGTGGAGCCTACGATCCTTGTACCAGATGTGGCTTCTTCCGACCACGTCAGAATTGCCAATATTATTAATTCTCAATTGGCTAGCTTTCCAAATACTCACCAACCATTGAATTTGGGTGCTCTGCCTGCATATTATCTTCCTAGCCCTGAACCACCACCCAGTGTCCACCCGTGGGAAATTTATCGTGACTTGAAAAAAATCTCTGCTACTAAAGCTAGGGGGCCAGATAATGTTCCGCCAAAGTTGCTTAAGGAATTTGCATATGAATGCAGCCGACCAGTGACAGATATAATAAATGCCTCTATTATTCAAAGTAAAGTTCCCACACAATGGAAAGAGGCAAATGTCATTCCCATTCCAAAGCAAAATCCCCTGTCCTTGACAAGCTACGTCCAATATCTCTGACCTCTTGTCTAGCTAAGGTAGCTGAAGGCAGAATTTTCAAATGGGTAAATAATTCAATCCAATCTAGTATTGATCATAGACAATATGGCAATCAGAGGGGTAAATCAACAACACATTGTCTCATTGATATTTATCATCACTCTGTTTCTGCAGCTGAGAAATCTGGGAACATCAGCACCTTGGTGTTGACTGATTTGTCAAAAGCATTTGATTTGATAGATCACAACATAGTTATCAGGAAACTATTGATGTTAGGTGTATCTCCCAGCCTTGTGCGGTGGGTGGGTGAGTTCCTCACCGACATGAGGCAAAGAGTAAAATACAAAAATGTGTTCTCTGACTGGATCTGTTTAACTGGGGGAGTGCCACAGGGTACTCTAATCGGTCCTGTTTCATTCCTTTGTATGATCAATGATGCTCTAAGTTCATCTGCGAATGATGTTAGCAGTTGATGACCTGACAATTGCAGAAAATAGATCAGTTAGTGATAACAGTAACCTGTAAGAACGTTTGAATACATTGGAAGAATGGTCAGATCAAAACAAATTAAAACTTAATCCCACCAAGTGCCAGGCCATGCAAATATACTTTGGCAAAAAAGAAATTCCTGATGTCAGCCTGAAAATTTCTGACCACCACCTTGAGGTTGTAAAACAAGTCAAACTACTTGGTGTTATGATCCAGGATGATTTATAATGGGATTCCCAGGTGGAGAGTATACAAGCTAAAGCAAATCAGAAAATGTTCATGTTGCGTAAATTAAAAGATGCAGGGCTCAATGATCGTGAACTTCTGAGTGTGTACAAAAGTTATATCAGGCCAATACTTGAGTACGCAGTTCCATTATGGCATGCGGGTCTCACTCAGAGACAAAGTAATCAAATTGAGATGATCCAAAGGCGTGTCTGTAGGTACATCCTTGGTACACAGTACATATCCTACCAAGAATCCCTCACAAAACTGGAACTTGAACCTCTTCATGTAAGGCGAGTGCATATTTGCAGAGATTTTTCAACAAAAGCTTCCTCCTCCCTGCAGTTCTCTGAGTGGTTTCCACACTCAAAATACAGATCCTCAGTGTCCCTCAGAAATCAACCCAAATTCAAACCATACAGGTGCAGCACTACCAGATTCAAGACAAGCCCTCTGCCTTACATGACGGAGTTGTTGAATGGAAAATAGTGCAATATTCTCCCCTAATTCCACCATAAGTTCTTGTGTCTTGTATTTCATTTATATTGAGTGAAGTATATATATCCATCTGTCTGTTTTTAGTTTCTCTCTTAAATTTTATTGATGTAATTTAATATCTCCGTTTTACCATGGAGGCTTATTCCTTCCTCCTTGGTTTGACGGACTGGTTATCTTTTTTAGTGTGTTTTTGTTGTATCTCTTTGTATCTTGTTCTGAGATTTTTTATTGTAATTTTTTATATATTGTAAATTTCATGTAATTCAGCCTTTGGCTGCAATGTGATTTTATCAATAAACCAATTAATATACAAATCAATTTAATGTATCCCCTTTCAAAAAAGCACTAACACATGCACGATATGAAGAGACGAGGGTGCGGTGAACGTGCGGTAGGCGTACGTTTGATTACTTGTTATTGATTTATTTGTATTTTGGGGAAAATAATCAGTAATGAATAAATATTTCTTACCCCATAGAGTATAACCTATCTGGAAGCCTGAAAAGCGGAGGCTTGCGCTCTGTTTATTAAAACAATATAAAGTAGTCGTGTTATAACTATTCGGAGGATTTGTTAAACACAGTGCGCCACCAAAAGTTTGGCAGGGCGAAACATTTTGGAGAGGAAAAGTATACCATGTACGTTTGGTAATCACTCTAAAAAGTAGTTGAAATATAAACTTACTTGGCTAGAAGTACAGCAGCTTTCGATAGTGTAAAGCTTTTAAAGAAACATTTCAATTGGAAATATTGTGGTAATGGAAATAACTAAGTTTTTATCCCCCCAAATTGGAATCTGAAAAACTTTTCTGTCAGACACGGTTCTCAGACTGTGTATTTTCCTATTAGGAATTTTTCTTAATGCGTGGACCTTATTCGCTCCAGATCTTCGGCGATATCTCCAAAACGCGACCACGTTTTGAAATGAAACTTTCAAAGATTAGTTTTGTTTACGTTTATATAGGATAAAAACAATCAACGTTTTTTTTTTTTTTTTTTAGAAAACCGAAGGTATACTTTGCCTTTAACATTCAAACTCACCGTTATTTGATCGTATCGGAATGTTTCTTCGGGAAAAAATGATCGGTCACCTCTCCACAGCATCACTGTATGTTTCCTGCAGGTAATATATTCTCAAAAATTATCAAGTAATTTAAAGCAAAGTTGGTTATTAAATTGAAAAGTAATTTGTATTTAATATATTGCGGTTCCTAAAGAGAAATAAAACAATAAACCATTGTCTCAAAAATCCCAACAAACATAAACCTATATGAGGTGTTTTCTCGAAAGCATGACATCCCAATATTGTTATTTTTGTTTTACATGTCCACAATATAATTGTTGGTTTGCTATTTGGTTGATTGGATGCTTTGCAACTTAGTTGGTTATTTGCTGCTCGATACTATGCTTATTTGTTAATAGGAGGGTATGCTTGTTGAAGGATGGATCCGTGTTTTTTCAGAAAGGGTTGGGACATAATTGTCTAAGCGTAGAAATGTCAGCTTACAGTGTGGAACCCTTACTAGCAAGTGACAATAGGGAGGTCTGACGCTCTAATTAGCAGTAGTCACCCAAGTAAAATTATTTAATCGCTTCAATTTGGCAGTAAATTGACCACTTTTTTAGTAAAAAACAAACTCTACGGTGATTCAACGGTGCACGGAACAATTTATCACATTAACGCGGCAAGCATTAGTGTAGTACACATGCGCACACATATTCTGGGGCGGTTTCGGCGCAGTCTCTTTCCTTTGGGCTCCGAAAATAACCCCTGTGAGAACGATGGATAGTCAGGCAAATGTGAAAATGACCAGATGTTTGAGTAAAAACAATACAAAAAGTGATAGCTCATCAATTTTACACGACCATCTTGCAACAAAACATAACCAATACTAATCCATCGCCACTCGAAACAATACCTTTGCAACCCAGCACTTAGTCAAAGACAGGCAGCACCCTTGCTATAATGGGAGTTTAAATGCAAATATTATTAGCTGTATTGAGTAGATGTGATTTCCCCCGTTGTTCGTTTTGTGTGCGTTTTTATCCTTGGGAGAGGGGGAAGGGTGCACACCCATAGTGCACCTTTTAAACCTTTCTTTGTAGTGGTTGGTTGGTTGGAATGATATTTGGTTGGTTGGATGGTGTGAATATTGGTTGTTTGAGTTGTATGCTAATTAGTTGGTCAAATGGAATGGTAACATAAGAGATTCGTTCTTCAATTTAGATTGTACTTACCTGTAGCGCATCTGCATACCAATGAGGAAGATTGCCGTGATGATGAGGGACATCAAAGATGTTGTGTTAAACGTATCTGCAGCGATCAAAAAACAAAACGTTTTGTGGGATTTTGTTTATTTCTTCTTTTTTTGGTAGAAAAATTCATGTATTTTTGCATAATATTCAGTGTTGCTTTCAAAAGAAATAATTACTAAATTGTTATAATTATTACTTAACAATTAATTGCAAATAAGACAAATGCTCTCTTTACCTTGACACTCTTTAAAAAGAGGGTCGTGTATACTTCCATTGAATAAAGTGACCACCTCAAGTAAGACGAAGCGACCTATCACAATATACCCACAACTCACCTAAAGAGGAGGTATCGGAATATAAATTTAAACAAAAGGACGAATAAATTGTTCAACATCCAAGTCGTACTTGAGAGTTGATTGTAGTAAATATACATAAAGGAAGTCATATAGGCAGGTATTTATCCTGTAAAAAAAGAAAGAAAAAAATGCTTCACTAAAATCATCTTATACAACTCTCAATGCGGCCTTATAATGATGCAAACCTGTGAATCTTTTACTGTAACTTTATTATTGTCCAACTGACAATGTGGGTGACAGCATGTGGGTGCTATATTACAATTAGCCGTAACATCAGTGGCGTAACTATGGGGGGGGGGGGTCACTGGATGGCCATGCCCCCTGGTTGAAATTTTTTGAGACTACGAATCACCAGATTATATGTATATAATTGTTTAGTTGTTATAAACCAATTTTTCAAACTAGTTTTTCTATTTACACATAAATAATGTTGTCTTTCCTGCTCAGTAACAGATGACGGTTATAACACCTACACGTCTTTCAGAGTATGCTAAGTCACGTCCACAACGTGCATGACGACCCATCACCCACGCGCGCCCCATTTGGCTACAATCCGTTTAAAGATGGTCACATGATTCTTTTCCACTTTTGTGTATTTTTCAGAATTACTGTGTAGTATTTTTTCCAGCATTTAAACGAAGTACACCATGGGGAATACAAAAGTAAAACAAACAAAACAAAAAACACACATTTCGAACAGCCCGTAAAATCTTCACAGAACAGCTAAAACTTGTCCTTCAGGGATTAGGCGGGCCGTTGTAAATCCTTCTATATCTACCAGCCAAATGTGAACGCAGATACGAACTATCTTGGTCTGATGGAAAACAGTGTTCTCCCTTAACAGCGGTCCGCTGGGTAATTTGATCTGATGGCTTGTCTCGGGAAAAGATAGGGGCAAACCCTGGAAACAAAGCTGTCTTCAGTATCAGTTCTGGCCATTCATCATCCACAAAAAGTCAAATATATTATTTTCCAGAGTTTGTGTTCAGATTTGCACTAAAAGGATAATACCGGAAATTTCCTTTGTTTTAACTTTCACCGCCAGATTATCATTACAAGGTGGCTTGACTTTTCAAGTTGTATTTTCTTTTCAGCAAACGATGAAAGCGTGCGTAGAAACATTATTTTCCAAATGACCAATTAAATCACTTTGTTTAGTTTAATGGAGAGGGTCGTTTAAAATGAAGTGCAAACTGGTCATGTAGTTAATTTGCCAGCTGTGCTCCCCCAGAAGAAGAAAACGGCGTCCCTCCCCCATTGTGCCTCCTAAAATGTTACCTTAGTTATGCGCCGCTTGTAACGTTTTTGCCCATCATATCGACAACGGCTTTTGTGGCCTAGACGTTTTAAATGGTACCAATTAATGTTTCGGCAGTTGAAGGTATTTACGAATAACTCCACTTACTGTACATCTTTCGTCAAATTACCTGGCCAGATGCTAAACATTTTTGTAAGAGTTAAAGTTACAGGTAACAATAAAAATAACTTAGAAAAAATACAAAAATATTAAATGAATGGTACAGTAAAATAACATTACTGATATCCTTACAGATTGATAACTGCTTTTCAAAAAGTCAATACAATTATGATGGTAATATAATAAGTGTCCCAACACGAACCTGCAAAATTGTGAAAACTGTCAAAACGAGAAGACACACACTACGACGGGAAAATTTGAATCCTATAAAACGAGAAATTGAAACCAATATGGCGATACAATTTAGTGTTTTTGTGTTGGTGACACTGAAATAAAACATTAATTTAGTTTGCGATGAAAGCCTCATCATTAGTACCTCACCATGGATTAGCAGCTCAATGTAATGGTTCATCGTCGGTTGGTCTTTTCCCAAAGGGGGTCGTCAATAATTACACTACTACAACATTATGAAACCGTACACAGTGAATAAGCGTGACCTTAGGCTGGTTTCACAAAGTGTCAAGATTAACCTTAACTGCAAATCAAGCTTATTTGCCAAGCAAAATATGTTGTCTCAATATGGTATAAATGACAACTCAGTTAACGATGAATCTTAGTGTTTTGTGTAATCAAGCCCTGCAGACCTATAAAAGATCAACAGCTTTCTATAGTTCAAAAATAATTGATTTGCCATATAAATACAGAGTGGGTCACTGTAAAAATACAAGTCTCATAGTTTAATCCTCTTATACCGAGCCCCTGAAAGGATAGGTAAACAACAAATCAAAGGTAACAAAAACACAACTTAGATATTTCGATTGCTCAAAGCATTATTTCTCCCCTTCAAATAATATTTCGTTATCTCAAAATACCATTTCGTTATTTCTGAAATTATTTTTGAAGTACTATTCCTTTCCTTTTAAGATCATTTCATTCCCTCTAGATATAATTTTAGTTACACGAAAAACGTTATATTTCATTCCCTCGAAATGTTATTTCGTTAGCTTAAATGGTTTTGTGGGGACAAACTTATTTTTTGAGGGAATGAAAGCATTTTTCGAGGGAAAAACATTTTTTCCCCCTGCTTTTTACCTTTTCAGTTTTGTTTTCCTGTCCCTTCACACTGTGTGTTCACACGCGATCAGCTTCTATCTATAGATAGATAGATAGATAGATAGATAGATAGATAGATAGATAGATAGATAGATAGATAGATAGATAGATAGATAGATAGATAGATAGATAGATAGATAGATAGATAGATAGATAGATAGATAGATAGATAGATAGATAGATAGATAGATAGATAGATAGATAGATAGATAGATAGATAGATAGATAGATAGATAGATAGATAGATAGATAGATAGATAGATAGATAGATAGATAGATAGATAGATAGATAGATAGATAGATAGATAGATAGATAGATAGATAGATAGATAGATAGATAGATAGATAGATAGATAGATAGATAGATAGATAGATAGATAGATAGATAGATAGATAGATAGATAGATAGATAGATAGATAGATAGATAGATAGATAGATAGATAGATAGATAGATAGATAGATAGATAGATAGATAGATAGATAGATAGATAGATAGATAGATAGATAGATAGATAGATAGATAGATAGATAGATAGATAGATAGATAGATAGATAGATAGATAGATAGATAGATAGATAGATAGATAGATAGATAGATAGATAGATAGATAGATAGATAGATAGATAGATAGATAGATAGATAGATAGATAGATAGATAGATAGATAGATAGATAGATAGATAGATAGATAGATAGATAGATAGATAGATAGATAGATAGATAGATAGATAGATAGATAGATAGATAGATAGATAGATAGATAGATAGATAGATAGATAGATAGATAGATAGATAGATAGATAGATAGATAGATAGATAGATAGATAGATAGATAGATAGATAGATAGATAGATAGATAGATAGATAGATAGATAGATAGATAGATAGATAGATAGATAGATAGATAGATAGATAGATATATAGATAGATAGATAGATAGATAGATAGATAGATAGATAGATAGATAGATAGATAGATAGATAGATAGATAGATAGATAGATAGATAGATAGATAGATAGATAGATAGATAGATAGATAGATAGATAGATAGATAGATAGATAGATAGATAGATAGATAGATAGATAGATAGCTAGATAGATAGATACATAGATAAATAGATAAATAGCGTTTGAGGGCGCAAGACGTGTCTTGATTTCGTTCTCGATTTGACGCAGAATTTTCAGCTTTTTGGACAGCTTCGATTCTTGGGATCAACACTTTTCTCTGTGTAAGTGCTATAGACATTATAGAGCATATTTTGGTGTTTCTAAAACTATATGAAGGCCTTTTTGGCCCGTTTTTAAACCTCTGGTGTGGCCTTAGAGAACGCCATTGCCATGGATAGAGCAGGAGAATTGAACCGCCATGCATTGAAAAGACCAAACACTATCAGATTCAACACTCGCCATCTGAAAGACCTCGTCACGCCTCGAGAGATTTACCAGGCAGTTAACAAAGAGATTGGGACAACAGATACGATTAAATGCATAGCACCACTTGAAAATGGCTGGTTCAATGTAACATTCGATAATGAGAGACACTGCGAGAAAACGGCAATGCAGGGTATGTTTCTGAAAAAAAATCCTTGATTCAATGTGAGAGGGCTAATGTGCAGAATTCTGCTGTTGCATACATCAAGGCTCCCTACGAAATGACTGATAACGTGATAGTCACGACCCTGACATACTACGGCACTGTCACCAACATACGCAGGCAGATTCACGACTTTGACGAAAACATTGAAACTGGAGTGAGAAGTTGCTTAATTAAGAACCTTAAGCAACCTATCCCTAGCTATCTAAAGATAGGTGGATTCACGCTTCCGGTGAGATATCGTGGACAGCAGAAGACTTGCAAGGTTTGCAACGAGCCCGGCCACTTTGCCCGAGATTGCCCAAGGAGGGGCCGATGTTTCATTTGCAACAGCGACCAACATAGGGCATCATGGCACGATGACAACGAAGAACAGGAAGCGACCCAAACCCCTATTGTCTTTGTACGCACGGATAGGAAGAACAACCAGAGACAGGACAGTGATACTGATCATGATGATGATTTTGATCATGAAAATGAAAGCCAAAATGAAGATATCGCTGATAAACCACCTACTCAATATGATGATGACAGCGATGACAACGAAGATAGTGAGGAACATGACGATGACCACGACAACAAGTCGACAGCAACCAAAGATACGGAGCTCGGCGAATCAAGTAGCGACAAATCACACCATGAGCCTGAAACGCAACCAAAGGAGTCATCCATAAAGAAAAAGTCATTTGCTGAAGTCACTTCACAACCTAAAAACAAAAAGGATCCCAAAGGACAATCAAGCGAGAAGAGAAAGACAACGACACCTGCCTCATTTTGGGATGAGGCTTGCAAAGCTGGATCCTCCGGAACTAAAACCAAAAAGCAGACGCTCAAGAAAACTTTGGAATCAAGGATAAGAAAATCAAGTGATGGTGAAGAGGAACCCGGAAGCAAGCAAAAAAGGAAGATCGAGCAAACACAGGTGCTGACTCAATGGAGCCTGTGAATGACGAATCTGATTTCGAGGGAGAAAACAACCAAGAACATATGGATCACGAGGTAGATGGTGATTTTGTACCCTATGTTTGTCATGGGGTACAAAGATTCAGGAAAAAACGTGAATCATGGAAGAGAGGTGATAAGTAACAGACACAAATTGAGGACTCAAGTCAGCAAGAGACTAAAAAAACTCAAAGCCGAAGGGGTAGAGGACGAGGTAGGCCAACCATCAACTAATTCAACTAAAATGGTGGTCTTTACCATACTTATTCTCTGTATGTCATTTTTGTCAATTGCATCAGTGAATGGAAACGGTCTGAGAAATGATCATAAACGTGAAGTTATTTTTAATTTTTTTTCTACGTCATAAATATAATGTCATTCTTTGACAAGAAACTCATAGCGAAGAAGCAGATGAATTATTATGGAGCACTCAGTGGGAAGGTCAAATGTATTTTAATCATGGGAATAGCCACTCAGGGGGGGGGGTAGCAATATTCACTTCTCACAAATTGGATCTTGAAGTCATGGATATTGATAGAGACAATGAAGGTAGATGGATTAAAGGGAATATTAAATGTAATGGTCAATTAATTACCATAGCTTCCGCTTATGCTCCAAATAATTCATACGCTAGAGCAGTTTATTTTGATGGTTTATGTGATCGCATTGGTGTTAGCAATGTTATTATCGGTGGAGATTTTAATTGCAATTTAGACAACGATAAAGGCATTGATCATAGTAAAACTATTATGCAAAATGTTTTCAATGAAAAGGATATTTTAGATGTCTGGCGGACTCTTCAACCCGACAAACCAGGCTACACACATTTTCACAAAGCTACTAACAAGTCTAGCAGAATTGATTATTTTCTCATCTCGTCTAACCTCATACGTAATGTCACTGACATTTCTGTGTACATGCATGGTTTATCTGATCACTATGTATTAAATATTAAATTGTATGATTCCAATGCTAGTCATGGTAATGGAAGATGGATCTGCAATAATAGCCTTCTTAAAGATGATGATTGCATTTTAAGAATTAGTTTTTTCTGGAATTTTTGGAGAAGTCAGAAGACTAATTATAACAATTTACTTGATTGGTGGTAAACTGGTAAATTCAGGATTAAAGAAATTATTCAAGAGTATGGTAAGGAGAAAGCCTACAAAGAAAGGCAGAAACAAACACATTTACAGAAACAATATGACACTCTTATCAATGGTCCAGGTAAATCTGACATTGATGCCATAGGGATCTTGAAGCTCAACTTAAAAATTATGAAATTGGGGAATGGCAAAG
Source organism: Pisaster brevispinus (assembly GCA_023634235.1). Classification (NCBI taxonomy): domain Eukaryota; kingdom Metazoa; phylum Echinodermata; class Asteroidea; order Forcipulatida; family Asteriidae; genus Pisaster; species Pisaster brevispinus. The sequence continues at coordinate 6,815,109 of JAMKCF010000017.1, forward strand.
AGCCAAAATCAGGGTTAGAAACATCACAAAGGACGAAGGAGAAAAACCATCCAAATTTTTTCTTGATATGGAAAAACAAGAAATTAACAACGCCAAAATTGACAAACTTGTTACTCCTGAAGGAAAATTTGTGGATGAGCCAAGTTCTTTGTTATGTTTGGTGAATTCTTTTTATACTGATTTGTACACATCTGATAAAGTTTCTGAGTTCGATTTGAATTACATCATTTCTAAAGTTGAGAGTAAAAATATTCCTGATGACATTCGTGAGGATCTTGAAAATGACATTTTTGAGGATGAGGTTAAAGTAGCACTCCTTCAAATGAACAAAAATAAATCTCCTGGCCTTAATGGCCTTACTGTTGAGTGTTATCAAGCTATGTGGCATTTCATAACAGATGATTTTAGTGAAGTTTTAAAAGTTTGTTATATCAGCGGTAAACTAAGTAATTCTATGAATATTGGTCTGATTAGATTAAATTTATAAGATGAGGGGAAGCAGGTTCGATCTGAAAAACTGAGGCCTATCTCCCTTCTAAATGTTGATTATAAGATTTTGGCCAAAGTTCTCGGGCGGGCGGGCGGGTGGGCGGACGGACGGACGGACGGACGGACGGACCGACGGACGGACGGACGGACGGACAGACAGACAGACAGATAGATATATACATAACTAAATAAATTAATATTTATGTAAATAAATATATAACATATCAAACGAAGAAAAATGGTCCT